>OW203751.1:6228710-7495620 GCA_934045075.1 Yponomeuta sedellus | reverse complement strand
GGAAACATGGACGCTCAGCAAGCAAAATATGCACAAAATAAAAGTTGCACAAAGAGCCATGGAGCGTGCCATGCTGGGCATATCGCTTGTGGACCGCGTACCCAACGCAGAAATTCGTCAAAGAACCAAGGTAGAAGACGTTGGTGAGCGGATCACGGACTTAAAGTGGAGATGGGCGGGACACTTGGCTAGAAGGGAAGACGGCCGGTGGACCAGGGCAGTATCGGAGTGGTGGCCAAGGGAGGGAAGGAGGTTGGTAGGCAGACCACCGACACGATGGTCAGACGACATCGTGAGGGTTGCGGGTCAGAGACGGATCAGGTTAGCACAGGACCGTGAGGAATGGCGCAATAAAAAGGAGGTCTATGCCCAGCAGTGGGTTGATGTGGGCTGATTATAGATAAATAGACAGATACTATTGATAAATGCACGCCCATGATTTCAATTCTTCTTTTATGGCACCCCCAGGATTCTGCCAATGTCAGGTTTGTGAAGATGGCACTTTTTTTTTACTAGTCACGCACTTCGCACACTGCAGTAGGTAGTTGAGGAACTTGTAATAAACAAATATAATTAAACAATAATTTGACTTTTGAATGCATCTATGACATTTTATATTCTTGACATTGTATAATAATCTTGCAAATAATATAGCCTTTCTAATTTTTAATTATAATATTTGTATAACATATTATCATTATGGTGCTACACGCTTGTCCATAACAATGTATCTTGTAAAATGTGCATGTACCGTGTTTGCTGACAAATAAAGACTTGGAACTTGAAACATAATAAAATAGTAAATAAATATTAAGAAACGACTAGGTCAATTCTTCCCGCGGCTGTCGTAAAAGGCGACTAAGGGACACAAACCGGGGGGTGGGCAGCAGCGCCCCCTGCAGTACAATTCCACCGAACTGCGATCCCCAACCCGTGGGGATTATGGGCACTACCCCCCAATGATGGCACAACGTTTCGCTCTTTAGGGGAGGGCTATGTCCAGCAGTGGACTAGTATAGCCTGACGACGACGACGACTGGGTAATGTGTATCTACAGTTTTATATTGTTACATTTAATAAAATTACATAAAACTTTAATAAAAGCGGAAAATAAGTACAAGGGGCAACATTGTACGAAAATTTGTTGGGAGAGGAAATTCTGATGGAAGGAAATCATAAAGCGACGAAGTCAGTTCTGGACACTCGAAGAAGATATGCGTCGTGTTTTTGCTGCAGTATTAAAAGAAAGAGGTTATGGCCCGGTTTCTGAATTGAGAATTCTACTAAATAAATACGTACATAAGTTAGTGTCGGCCTAGAGAAAAGCACCATCCTAAATTCTTCCCGCGGGTGTCGTAAAAGGCGACTAAGGGACACAAACCAGGGGGTGAGCAGCAGCGCCCCCTGTAGTACAATTGCACCGAGCTGCGATCCCCAACCCGCATGCCCAGCGTTGGGATTATGGGCATTACCCCCCCCCCCAATGATGGCACAACCTTGCGCTATGGCGCTCATTAGGGAGGGCTATGTCCAGCAGTGGACTAATATAGCCTGAAGAAGATAAAATCATCGTCATCATCAACCCAGTGCCCCAGCGAGGGGCACTAGTCTCTTCCCTGAGGAAGGTATAGGTCATACTCTACCATGAGAGCCAAGTCCCGATTAGTGGAGGCATGCAAGACTAGTGGCTGGTCGCACTATCAGAAGTTTTCAAGCCGCCCTATGGCCTCTGACTTGCCTAAACGACTGCCATCTATCGAAGGCAGCCGGCACCAACTGCTTAACGTGCCTTGCGAAGCACGGAGCCGCTCAGAAAAATGCCACTAGCGTTAGTCATAGACATGTCCATGCACTGAACGCGTCCTATGTTGCTTAAACTTCGTGATCGTTTCAGACCACTCAGGCAGCTGGGGCTACGAACAAGATTACCAATATTTTCAATAAAATAAAAGATTATAATATGTACTGCTTTCAGCCATTTTGACGGAAACAGCAGTCACACGGCGTGACGTCACGCTTGGGTTACGACCAGCCACTAATCTTGCAATCCAGACTTGGCCCCCGTGGTTGAGTGTGGCCTATACCTTCCTTAGAGAAGAGACCCGTGCCCCTCGGTGGGGATATAATGGGTTGATGATGATTGGTAATGTTAAAAAACCTATTTGGAGGCTAAAAATTCCACCCATGCCGGCATTCGAACCCGCGACCTCTGGCTATCCGTGCCAGCGCTCTATCCAGCACGGGTTAGTGCATTAAAAATAAAAATGGTATAATTATGATTGGGAATCTTCTTTTTTTATGAAACTAAATCAGTACTTTCCCCTTGTCCTTAGGCTATACTTGTCCATTGCTGGACATAGCCCTTGCCGAAAGAGCGCCACGTTGTGCTATCATAGGGGTTATTGCCCATAATCTTCATGCTGGGCATGCGGGTTGGAGATCACTATCAATATCATTAAATCTTTGATTATTTGATACTGCCGTTACGCTAATTCTAAACAAAATCAAATGTCCTCATAGTATTCAAGTCTGCCGGCTCGCTAGAAAAAAGATCTCCCAAATCTCTGTTAAGTGACGTGAAATAGCTAACATTAATCTGTGATATTAACTTATTCTTAACAATTAATCAATGATTGAGCCGTTAAATATTATTATGATAATTGCTACTAAGTATTTACATTAAATTTTGCACTTCATATTCACAAAGTATGCTGTGTGGTGTCGGCCTAGAGAATAGCACCAACCCAAATTCTTCCCGCGGGTGTCGTAAAAGGCGACTAAGGGACACAAACCTTGAGGTGGGCAGCAGCGCCCCCTGCAGTACAATTCCACCAATCTGCGATCCCCAACCCGCATGCCCAGCGTGGGGATTATGGGCATTACCCCCAATGATGGCACAACTTGTGCTATGGCACTCATTAGGGGAGGGCTATGTCCAGCAGTGGACTAATATAGCCTGAAGAAGAAGAAGAAGATTCACAAAGTAGGTACCCGGAACCGGCGTGAGTGCATGCAACGACTTATGAACGTTGACGAAGCGAAGGTGATCTGTCAGTGTCGTGGCAAGTGGCAGTCCCTGGTGTCTGCCTACCCCTCTGGGTTACAGGCGTGAGGTTATGTATGTATGTATGTATGTATGTATGTATGTATGTATGTATGTATGTATGTATGTATGTATGTATGTATGTATGTATGTATGTATGTATGTATGTATGTATGTATGTATGTATGTATGTATGTATGTATGTATGTATGTATGTATGTATGTATGTATGTATGTATGTATGTATGTATGTATGTATGTATGTATTTACGTTACAGTAGATAATCTACAACGATTAAGGCGCTTTGGGCTGCTAACTAGCGACACCAATGGAGTAAAAATCATAATAGGCATGACGAAAGATTTTTAAATGCTCTTCCATAATGTGGGGGCACATTTATCTCTTACAAAAATAAAACCTAAGTATATTTCAGACGTATGGAGCCGGAAAGGTGGGCGAAAATCGTCACAGATTGGGTCCCGTGCGATGGCTACCGACGACGAGGCAGACCAAGGCGGAGATGGTGTGACGACCTGACCAAATATTTACCTGGTTGGGAAGCATTGGCCGTCAGCAAAGAGGAGTGGAAATCTGAAGGGGAGGTCTTTGCCCAGCAGTGGGACACAGCCATGGCTAGTTAAAATTTTTTTTCTAAAAATAATTTAAATCTGAGGGAAAGCAGCTCGCAGTGTCATGGCGTCGAAGCTGACGTCACGCCTAGGCAAACATCCTAATCAGTAGTAGTCGCAACAAAGCACGGATGAAGATTACCGATGTTACCCAAGCGTGACGTCACGCTGTGTGCTGGGTGTTTCAGTCGAAATGGCTGAAAGCAGTATTATAATCTTTTATTTCATTGAAAGTGTTGGTAATCTCATTTCTTTTATAAAACTTGATCAGTGTTTTAATTAGATACTTTTAAGATAAGATAAGAATATTCTTTATTGTACACCAGAGCACATATTATAAAACGTGTAAATATACAAAGTACAATTGGCGGCCTTATTGCTAAAAGCAATTTCTTCCAGACAACCTTACGACGGAAAGTTGCTGAAGGAAATAAGAGACGGGTAGTCGGTGCAAATATGAATATTTTAATACACTACTTATAAAAATAACAATATACCTACATAAACAGTTACGTATATAATTATGATAAACTTACATAAATACGTTATAATAACAATCTACGCGATGAGGAAATAAATACAATATTGTGTACCTATATGGAGACATACGGAAAAGACATAATATGTGCGTTCCCCTAATATCGTTAAATCCTTGTTTATTTGATATTCTCGTCACGCCTATTAAAGTCCTAGGTTGCTGATCCTAGGTTCTAGACTGTAGATTCTTAAAATAGTTGTCACAGTTGTTAAGGTTAAGCCTAGCCATCTTCTTCTTCTTCTTCAGGCTATATTAGTCCACTGCTGGACATAGCCCTCCCCTAATGAGCGCCATAGCGCGACAAGGTTGTGCCACCATTAGGGGGTAATGCCCATAATCCCCACGCTGGGCACGCGGGTTGTGGATCTCAGTTTAGTGGAATTGTACTGCAGGGGGCGCTGCTGCCCATCTCCCGGTTTGTGTCCCTTAGTCGCCTTTTACGACACCCGCGGGAAGAATTTGGGTTGGTGCTATTCTCTAGGCCGACACTACACAGCATGCTGTTATTACATGTGCACGCCTAATACCGCCGTCTATGAAGGGCCTTTTTGAATTTGTGCTGAAAATGGCTCATTGTAGGTAAGTAGGTGTAGATTAGAACTCTTTATTGTACACACCAGAAAGTAAGATACAAAAAGCATATAAAGGTAGGTATATCTAGTATTCCTTTTAATGCACCAACTTGTGCTAAGGACAATTTTAAAAACCTATTTAGAGGCTAAAAATTCCACCCACGCCGGTATTCGAACCCGTGACCTCTGGAAGAGCGCAGGCACGGATAGCCAGAGGTCGCGGGTTCGAATCCCGGCGTGGGTGGAATTTTTAGCCTCTAAATAGGTTTTTAAAATTGTTTTTTAGGATAGAAGAATTTGGGTTGGTGCTATTCTCTAGGCCGATACCACACAGCCTAGCCATACAGCAAGGCAATGCCGCCAACCTTCTTGGTACTCTGCCGCCCGATAGCGTCTGGCTCAAATATTTTATTTAAATTAGAATATAGGTTTTAGGTTTAGTTCCGTTTTTATAATAATAGTTTAAGTAGTGAAATATCTATAAATTATAGAACTATCTAAATACCTTCTATAATATATTAAGTTGCTGTTGTTAAGTTTTAAGATGTTCTCTTAAAAAATAGTATTTAAAACAATTCAAAAACCTATTGAGAGGCTAAAAATTCCACCCATGCCGGGATTCGAACCCGCGACCTCTGGCTATCCGTGCCAGCGCTCTTTCCAACTGAGCTAATGGGCGACTCACCGGCCTCAGTGCAATTTCGGACCTCTTTACAATAATCTCTGTATTACGTACACGCAGCGACATCTGGCTGAAGTAATTTGCATCACTTGCAGCCCCAAGGTAGGTAGGTTTTTACATCAGAATGATTTATATAGCCTCTAAATAGGTTTTTGAATTGTCCTTAGCACGGGTTAGTGCATTAAAAATAATATAGTTATTTAAAAACAAGTTATGATTTTTATTCCATTGGTCGCGCTATTTAGCACCGCGTGGTGCCTTAAGACCGAATTTCATCCCGTTTGTAACAAATCAACGTTTATCTAATACAGCTTTATCGCTGGATTAAATAAGGTAGATAATTTAGATGAAAAGTGTGAACTAGAGTTTGTGTACAATAACGTTTTTGGTACCACCAACCCGGACTCGGCCCTTCGTGGTGGAAAATGGCCTAACCTTCCTGCGATTCAGGAAGAGACCCGTGCCCCAGCAGTGGGGACATACAAAGGTTGATGTCAAAATCAAAGAGTATATAATCACTAACGTTTTAGTCGAAATATTAGGATCTTACTTTGACAGATGAAATTGGCAAGATGTCAAATATTTTCATTAACTTTACATAACTACTTCTACAAAGTATACTATTATTGCACTTAATTGTAAAGTTAGATATATACTTATGTAGGCAATAGGCTTAGCTATAAGTAGGTACAAGATTACACTTAATGTCCTAACCGTCTTAATCATAAAAAATCGATTCCACTTAAAACTCCCTTAAGACGCAGTTGAAGCCGCTTTTAACATAAATTCCAGTCATATCCTGCCTCATTCCAGCCAGTGGAATAGAGTTTTACACATAACTTTTTAGATACTAAAAGTTTATTCACATTACTTCGGACTGGGGCCGTTACAATCTAAAATAGTCCTTAAATACTTACGACGAGAGACTAGAATGCGAGATCAAAGTGAAGCCCGGTGCCAAATGGCAGGTCGCCCAAGCAAACGAAGTGCAGTGTCGTCTAGTGAATTTAAGAACAGGCTTATTGACTTCAGCAACGTGCCTATTGGCTTCCACGAGCCTATTGTATTCAGCAACGGCCATATTGTCTTCAACCACGGGCCTATTGGCCAAGATCGGGGATATTGACTGTAGTAACGGGCCTATTGACTTCAGCAACGGGTCTATTGAATTCAACAGGCCTGTTGGGTTCAACAATGGGCTTATTGGTTTCAACAACGTCATTATTAACTTCAACAACGCACCTATTATCTTCAACAACATATCTATTGTCTTCCTTAATGGGCCCGTTGACTTTATTAATTAAAGCCTATTTATTTCAATAACGGCGTTATTGACTTCAACAAGGGGCCTATTTGCTTCAACAAGGGGTTTATTGACTTCAGCAACGGGCCTATTGTCTCCATCAACGGGCCTATTGACTACCAGAACGGGTTTATAGACAATAAACCCGTTCTGGTAGTCTTGTTGTTGACCCTTGTTGAAGTAAATCATCGACGGGCCTTTTAACAACGGTCCTATTTAATTAAAAAAACGGGCCTATTGACTTCATTAACGGGCTTATTGACTTCCAAAACGGGCCCTTTGTTTTTGACAACGGGCCTATCGATTTCAACAACCGCATTATTGTTTCCAATAATGAGTCAGTTTTGGGTGTTTTTAGGCTGGCTGGAAGAAATTTCTGTTGAGATAAGTCCATCTTTGTACGTAAATGTTATTACATTGTATAACATATTTTAAACTTTCGCGACTTGAACTCATAGTTAGAATATTTTCGGGGCTTAATCGCGTAGTAATTTATTGCTATTTTACCTCGACGTTTCGACGACGTTACAGTCATCGAAACGTCGAGATAAAATAGCAACAAATTACTACGCGATTAAGCCCCGAAAATATTCTAACTATCACATTGTATGTTATTAAAGTCGTTATTATGGTTTTATTGTGCAATAAAATGTATCAAAAAAACGACGTAATAACGTGCCTATTAACTTTAATAACGGGGCTTACTGACTTCAGCAACGGGCCTATTGAATTCAATAACGTGCCTATTTAATTCAATAACGGGCCTATATAATTCAATAACGGGCCTATTTAATTCAATAACGGGAATATTGCCTCCAACAACGGGCCCATTCGCTATTCCTGCGGTGAAGCGAACCCTTTACACGGCCCCAGCGTCATAGTGGGGTGGGTGGGTGACATAGCTGGATTCGCCGACGATGTCAATGTCATCATCGCTATGCTCGCTGTCAGAGTCGGAGCTGTGCGCCGTAGAGGCGCGGGACTCTGCCTGTTGGAGATGAGAGAGTCCAGAGTCAGCTTTTAGGAATCAAGAGTCACTCTATAAATATATCTATAACGTCGGCCTATCCGTACGTCCATCGATCCCTCTGGGCTTCAAATAAAAGAAAATGAAATATAAAGAATTATATTCTGCCTTCGAGTGTAGTGGAGAATAAGGCAGTGGGGAAAAACATCCACACTGACCTTCATTTCTCAAGTCAGCTTAAAGCTTAACACATTAGTTGCTACCTTAACAAAAAGATTCCATCACTTCGGTCGAATGGAATTCGGATAAGTAGCCTATGTAGAAGAGCGGGTGATCGTGCTCTTCCACTATGAAGGGAAATTACCCGCCAGGCAGATCGTATGCCTGGGGACGGCCGGTCCGACTGTTGTTAGTCGGACATTATATATATGGTATGTCATGTGAAATACTTTGATCGCGCGATGCAGGAATGTTCGAGTTTGTAGTTCGCGCGTCGAGTTGACTCGTCGAGCTGCTCGCCACAAACCTTTCCGAATCCGCTATTTGACACGTATCAAATTTGACGCGATAATGGAATATTTCCTATAGTATTTAACGTAAGAAACCGAAATATATTGATTTTGCTAAGTAAGTATGCAGGATGGCTGCAAAATTTGCAAAGTAAAACAATTTTTTCCTCGTTTAATTCGTAACGGCGAAAACGCTATCCGCCATCTTGAAACCATCTAAAGTATGTAAACAAACATGTTTCAGCCAGAGCCAGTGGACATTGATTATTATAGGACTTACATCAAAGTGATCTTCACATAAATACACCCGAGTTTCAATTGATAAAGAGTCGGGGTCTCTTTTGGCAAGTTGCAGTAGTGATAATTGGTATATTTTGAATGTACCTAAATTCGATGAAATCATGGTTGCGTTGTTGTTATTTCATGATGCTCAGAGATCACTTACAGAAAATTGAATGTCAAACTTTGTTTACAATTTTTTGGACTTCAAACCATAGACAAAAATGGCTGACCGCGTTTTTGGCTGTTTAGGAAAATAAAGTTTTAAAATATATTTTTATGTTGCTTTTAGGTCCTCAAAAAATATACTAAAATATTTTTTGGTTTAATGGAAGAGTTATTTACCGTTTAAGACTTACTTGAAAAGAGAGTCAAAGAGCGGATTCCGTTAAAATGTAGTCGCGGAGCTCTTGTCTATTATTATATTACTTATACGTATTTCTTTACTTTCTTACCTTACTGCATTCGGGTGGTGATGACTTGGCTGTGAAATCAACGGGGGCTGCTCCTGTGGACAAAAAAAAACACATTACCTATAAATGGATTTCCTTACTCTCTTCTATGCTTCTATATGCCCTTGTCTTTACTGTCCAATCAGCCCATAAACAGCGCCCAATGTTGGGCATATGCCTCTTCTCTTTCATGCCTACCTATATAGGTATTGTCTTTTGCTAATATCGTCCAGTGTATCCCAGCTGCATTTACAACGTAGCAAACTGTTACCTAATCATCAGAAAACTTAATAGTTGTGATATCCGTAAATAGCCTTTTCACTTCTCATGCTCTGAAATTGCTAATTTATGCAGGATACAGGCTGCACAAAATCGATTTTTTGTGCACAAGTCAAGTACAAGTGGACAACAGGCGCGGTCAGGTGCAGGATGGGTGACCGTCCCGTGACTACGGCTATTGGCATTTTTCCGAGCGCTTCCGTGCAAAATACGTTAAGCCTTTTGTGCCTGCTGTCATGTAATGGCAGTCGTTAATGTCAGAAGCCTTAGGGGCGGTTTGATAAATTCTGACAGTAAGGCCCTCCACTGTCTTACAATCCTCCACCAACCCGGACTCGGCCTCCGTGGTGGAGTACTACGGCCTAACCTTCCTGCGACGCAGGAAGAGACCCGTACCCCAACAGTGGGACATACAAGGGTTCATATCGAACATAACATTTACATACAGGCCCAATCATTGCTTCAGACCCCACACTAGGATACCCAGTGTCGTGGGAACCAGAAACAACGACAATGTAAACATCCGTGGCCTGAGTTTTTTGTCCCCAGCCGGGGTTCGAACTCGGAGCATCTCGCATGGTATTTTATCGCCACTAAAGTAAATAAAATAAAACACGTGGCTCATTTTTAAAAATCTATTTAGAGGCTAAAAATTCCACCCTTGCCGGGATTCGAACCCGCGACCTCTGGCTATCCGTGCCTCACGTGGCTCATGCCATAGTCCTGCGTGGATACGCAGCCTGAATAGAACGACGTCACTAGTCGATTTCAATATCAACCCTTCTATGTCTCTTGCTGCACCGCAGGAAGGTTAGGCCATACTCCACTACGGAGGCCAAGTCCGGGTTGGTGCAGGATTGTAAGGCAGTGGCGGGCCTTACTGTCAGAAGTTATCAAGCCGAAGGCCTCTGTCATGGCTTAACAACTGCCATTACATGACAGCCGGCACCAACGTCTTAACGTGGCTTGCGAAGCACGGAAGCGCTCGGAAAAAATGCCACTAGCGGTAGTCACGGGACGTTCACCCATCCCGCACCTGACTGAGCGCTTCACTTTTGACATTTGAAACGCCTCATTAGTCACGCGTTTCAAACGCGATTTTCCAGTAGGTACATTAACTGTCTAATTCTGACATTTTATCGCCAAAAAAACCCATTATTCGTGTCATCGTACTACGCAGGCTAGAATACATTGACCCTACGTCAGGGAAAATTCCCAAATGTTTTCCTGAAAACCACCCTCTCGCAAGAATGTCTTCAACTCAACAATAGCGACCTAATATTTCGCGCTCTTCCTCCTCACGAAATTAAATAAGCCTTTAGAAACACATTTACGGCATTAGCGACCTTAACTAGAAGGCAATGTGGCGGAAATTCCATCAAACAACACACCCTTAACTTGAATCACAAAAGAAACTTTATCGACAAACGAAAGTGACTTTTGCTGCTTCGTGATAACGTATAAATCTGACTACGCTCGATTCCAAGACGTTTTCTAGCACTGGTGTAATTGTTCAAGCAGTGTTGACTTTTATTTTCAGTGAAATAAGGCTGAAATTCACTCGAGTTTCCTTTTAAGACGTTGTGGCGTAACCATGGCAACCAAGTCGGCCATCTTGCCTTCCTAACAAAGTTACGTTCAACGTCTTGACAACTTATCTGTCAACGTATCTGATTCCGTGTTTCTGCAGTATCTTTTGTGATGGTTGTAGACGGTTTATTCACGGATTTTAGCAAGCGGTTGTGGTGCCAAAGCGCCCGTTCTGAAATTAAGTTTGGGAGCCATCTTTGAGGTTATGTCTTCTTCGGAGTTAATTGAAGAGCTATAATGCGGCTTATGCAAATTGTTCTTTAGGTTGTTGGTGGGTTGTTATGAGCAAAAGAGTTTTAATTTGGTCGTATGTCAATAGGCGTGACGACAGTATCAAATGACCGAAGAATTATATAGATTTAAGATTTACAGATTTAATTTTAGATATTATTTTAGTACACATTAAAAGGATTGAAAACACATATTTTCAATAAAATTAAACATTATAATACCTACTGCTTTCAGCCATTTTGACTAAAACACCAATAACCAACAATAATAACAAAAACCTATTAAGAGGCTAAAAATTCCACCCATGCAGGGATTCGAACCCGCGACCTATGGCTATCCGTGCCAGCGGTCTTCCCAACTGAGCTAATGGGCGACTCACCGGCATCAGTGAAATTTCGAACTTCATTCCAATATTCTCTGTATTAACGGGTTAGTGCATTAAAAATTAAAATTAACAAAAGTTTACATTTATTACTCTAAAACTCCATCTCAATTCTCAACTATCACTGAATTCCAAATTGTTTACGACACAGCAAATTAAACTCTGCTTAAGTAAACGTGAGAGTTAAGCGACAGTTAATTTAATTACTAAGCGAGCTACATCGTATGGTGTCTTAGTTGAACTATTGGCAAGTTAGTTGGAACAATGTTCCAACTAGAGAAAAACATTGTAAACTATTCTCCGAGTTAGACGGAGAATAGTTTACAATGTGTGTAATTAATGAAGATTGTTTCATAGTTAGCTTCTCCATATACCACTATAAAGGATTTGGTGAATATTTGGTTCGAATTTGTGAACGGAGTTTAGGGTAAGATATCTCTTCGTCGCGGAACACCGACCTGGGGCAAGTGCTTTACTGCGAAACATTGAATTAAAAATTAGTTTATATTGATTAGAATCGCTTTTTGAACTGGCTGCCTGAGTGATTTTATGCGATCATGAAGGTTAAGCAACATAGGGCGCGTTCAGTGCATGGATGGGTGACTGTCTATGACTAACGAGTGGCATTTTTCCGGGCGGTTCCGTGCTTTCTAAGGCACTTTAAGCTGTTGGTGCCAGCTGCTGTCTATAGTTGGCAGTCGTTAAGCCAAATCAGAGGCCTGAGAGCGGCTTGATATCTTCTGACAGTAAGGCCGCCACTGTCTTACAATCCTCCACCAAATGGACTTGGCCCCCGTGGTGGAGTATGGCCTAACCTTCCTGCGATACAGGAAGAGACCCGTGCCCCAGCAGTGGGGACATACAACGGGTTGATATTGAAATCGATATCGACTTAGACTTAATAAATCATGGTTGTATTACCTTTTCTGGTTGTGCAATAAAGTGTTCTCCATCTCTATCTATTAATCTAGCATTTAAGAGACGGGCCTTCTAGAAAAAACGTGGCCCAGTGTTGTCTGATTCTGATGATTAGTTTTCTCACCTCTCTGCTGCTGCTGTTTCCTTATTTGTTTCTTGTGCTTCATCCGCCGGTTCTGGAACCAGGTCTTGACCTGTGTCTCGGACAGGTTCAGGGCGCCAGCCAGCTCCACGCGCTCTGGTGTCGAGAGGTACCGCTGGGATTCGAAGCGCTTTTCTAGGCCTGGGAGAGAAAAGACAGTAAGACAGCTGTACGAATTAAATTCCTATACTCTTTTTTTAATGCCCTAACCCGTGCTAAGGACAATTTTAAAAACCTATTTAGAGCCTGTACGTATGTAATACAGAGAATGTTGTAAAGAGGTTCGAAACTTCTCTGATGCCGGTGAGTCATCCATTACCTCAATTGGAAAGAGCGCTGGCACGGATAGCCAGAGGTCGCGGGTTCAAATCCCGGCATGAGTGGAATTTTTAGCCTCTAAATAGGTTTTTAGAAATAAATTCCACTGACCAAAGGCTCTTATCGATTCCTCGTAGTGCTGCCGGAGTGATCTTAAACGATCACCAACGTTAAACAACACAGGGTGATTCCGTGCTTCGTAAGGCACGTTAAGCAGTTGGTGCCGGCTGTAGTCAATAGATAGCAGTCGTTAAGCCAAGTCAGAGGCCTTAGGGCGGCTTGAGAACTTCTGAAACTAAGACCAGCCACTAGTCTTGCAAGCCCATCCGGACTTAGCCCCCGTGGTGGAGTATGGCCTATACCCTCCTCAGTGAAGAGACCCGTGCCCCTCGGTGGGGACATAATGGGTGGATGATGATGATGATCAAAAGCTCTTAGTGGAAGCATGGAAAACTAGTATGAAAATGTTTTAATAAAATCGTAGATGCCATTTCAAAAGAGTGAAAGTGGTAAACCAACCCGGATTTGGCCGAAGTATTGCCTAACCTTTCTGCGATGCAGGATGAGACTCGTGCCCCAGCAGTGGGGACATACAAAAAAGGTTTGATATAGAAACGTGTTTTTTTTTTCTCTACGCCTAATAGTTTGGATAATGTGTCCTGTGAAAAGGTCATTACTAATCACATAATACCAAAGGCGTCATATAAACCAGACTCAAACTTACGTAGAGTATAACGTACTACGTAGTATTTTATACTCTAAGGACTCAAACTATGATGTCAGAACTTGAAAGTAACGCCGTGTAGTCTATGGAGTGCTTATCCATGTCGGTGTAATCTCGTAATGTATTTATGCGACAACATTACACCCTTTTTAAAGAACATTAAGAATTCAATGAAAAAACAAAGTTTTTCTTATCATAGTTATTTGATTTTTTCATCTTTTTTAAGACCCCGAAGAGCCGAGAATTTTTTTTTATGGTTTAAATTTTTTCAATCTTATATTTTTCTAAAGCGCTCGTGGCCTAGTCGAACCCAGTGCCGCTGGTGCCGGCTGTCATGTAATGGCAGTCGTAAAGCCATGTCAGAGGCCTTATGGGCGGCTTGATAACTTCTGAAAGTAAGGCCCGCCACTGTCTTACAATCCTCCACCAACCCGGACTTGGTCCCCGTGGTTAAGTATGGCCTAACCTTCCTGCGATGGAGGAAGAGACCCGTGCCCCAGCAGTGGGGACATACAAGGGTTTATATCGATGATATTTTTCTATGACTCTTTTGGTATAAAAGCAATGCCACTTCAACTTAAGTTTTAGGCAACTTCCCCCTTGATTAGGGCATTTATTGATTTATTGTCTCCCGCCAAATTACTGTTAACTTGAAAAGCACGGGCAATCAAAAATTGCTCGTTCTTTTTGAAGAGATGTGAAAAGACAGACTGATATTTAAGTTATAGCTTAGATAAATTCAGAAACTGGCCTTGAAACTAGTAAAATTCTAAGTACATTTATAACATACAGTATTACTAGCCGAATCCCGCAAACGATGTTGCCATGTTAATTAGCCTCAGGCCTACCAAATAAATATACCCCAAAAATAAATCGTAAAAATCTGTGAAGACGTTTTGGAGCAGTTCGATAACAAACATTAAGACACGAGATTTTTATCTTTTCTACTAATATTATAAAAGCGAAAGTTTGTAAGTATGGATGGATGGATGGTTGGATGGATGGATATTTGTTACACTTTCACGTAAAAATTACTGAATGGATTTTAATGAAACTTTACAATAATATATAGTGTACACGCTCGTTCATATAACGTGCCCGGCTTGAAGATTATTTAGCCTCTTTGCTGATCTACTTCACCTGCGCGCCCCCGCGCGGCGCGCCAGCGAGTTACTCTGCAAATTTCACTCGCAAACAACGCACGCTCGAATATTTTCCTTTAAACAATTTTGTAAATTATTAATAATATTTTATTAATAATTTATTTAACGCAAAAGAAGAACTCTTCATTTATGTCAGCGCAGACATATAGCTTATACATCCGAATAACACATAGGCTACAATTAATAATGATTTTGTGTCATATTTTTCAAATGCGACCCAAAAAATATTTATGTCATAATTTTAATGTCATAATGTCAGTTCTTTTCTACGCCACGCTAATATAAGCAACTCGACTAATCAGGCGCAGACGAAGTCGCGGGCACCAGCTAGTGTAATATATTACAAGATTCGATCATTTTGAGCGTAAAAAAATTAGGTACGTAACCTTTCGTAGCACACAGAAAGGCCTACGCCTTTGCGTAGTAAGTGCTACGAGATTCGTAGCAAGAGCGTAGCAAGCGTAGCAGAGAACAACGCCAAATTGAAGTATGTTTAAGGAAAAAACCCAAGTTATATTTTCTAAAAAGCAATATTAAGTTGTAAAAATGTTATTGTACTTAATAAAATTCATATAAATTGTTTTAATATATTTATTTGTATTAGTTTTTATGAATAGTTTTAATTTCCTTATTAATTTAATCTTTAATTTAGTATTAGTTTATATTTATTTATATCAGTTTATTAATTTTAGTCAGTTATTAAAAAATACTTATTTCCTATTAATATAAATTGTAATAAAATTATAAGGATGTAATTGTAATAAAATTCACCAAATAAATAATTGTTTACAACACAGATTTAAAAAAAACCCCACATGTGATATTTCACATGCGTCGATATTAACCCTTTGTATGTCCCCACTGCTGGGGCAATCGTTAAGCCATGTCAGAGGCGCTATAGGCAGCTCGATATGAAATGAAATGGTTTTATTCAAAGTAGCGCAGATACTGCGGCTTGATGAACGTTTCAAGTCAAACTAGATATCCATTTCAAAATCTAGATCATTTTGGAGAAAAATGAGATAACTTCTGTAAGGCCCGCCAATGTCTTAAAATCCTCCACCAACCCGGACTTGGCCCCCGTGCCGGAGTGTGGCCTAACCTTCCTGCGATGAAGGAAGAGACCCGTGCCCCAGCAGTGGGGACATACAAAGGGTTGACATCACACATCTGTGATCTCTCTACAGGTTTGTGATCCTTACAGGGTGTCAGGCTTTTGCAGTTAGCGCTCAATATTAAATAAGTAAATGTTAAAATCGCATCAAACCACACTATCACTATATTACTCTGTTCACTATCACTTATATTACATACATACATAACCTCACGCCTGTATCCCAGAGGGGTAGGCAGAGACCAGGGACTGTCACGATCCTGACAGATCACCTTCGCTTCCTCAACGTTCATAAGTCGTTGCCTGCACGCACGCCGGTTCCGGGTACTTTTTATCTTATCTATCATACTCGTATTATAATATTATAAAGGCGAAAGTTTCTGCGTGTGTATTGTTACTTCTTCACGTCTAAACGGCTGAAGCGATTTTAATGAAATTTGCTACGAAGTTAGCTGACACCCTGGATTAACCCTTAGGCTACGTTTTACTGCGGGAAAATATCTTATTCCCATGGGAAAAACGATTAACCGCGGGTAACAACGCGGGCCACGGCTAGTATATTAATATTATGAAGGCGAAAGTTTGTGAGTGTATGTGTGTGTTTATATCTGTTACTTCTTCAAGTCAAAACGGCTGGAGCGATTTTAATAAATTTTGGTATGGATAGATAGAATATTCTTTATTGTACACAGAAATAATAGTCAAATTAGTCAAGTTCTCCTACATGAGGCTAGAAGAGGTCAATATAACAAGGTCCTAATGTTAACAAGAATGTAATGTTAGCGCACACGACTCGGTGGTAGCTCAATGGGTAGAATAGATGGTAGTTGCCATCGTAAGTACACAAAGATCATATTAAATTGAACCACTAGTTTAAGGGCTGATTTTACAATAGTCAGATAACTTTTATCTGAGGAATAAAAATGGCGGTTTGACAGCTTATGTATGAAAATTATGTCAAACCGCCATTTTTATTACTCAGTTAAAACTTATCTGACTATTGGAAAATCAGCCCTGAGTAGAATAAGTACCTTATCACGTATGCCTATTTCTTATGAATATAAGTCGTACACGCACGCCGTTTTTCGCAGGTCGTCATCCCACCTGAGTGCTTAGTGCGAGTTTTTTAACTACTCGATCGCGTTAACGTAAACTCATATTACTATGGCATCGAGGAAGCGCCACCTAGCGACAAGTATGGAAATTAAAATTGCTGAGTGCGAGTTGTAATGGTTTACGTTTAGAAGTGAACACGTTTACCAGCCAAAACACGAATAAACGCGAGTGCGAGTTGTACTGTGACAGCGTTTTGCCAGTTCGAACGATTAACTTACTCATACTCACTACTCAATGCTCGATTAACGCGGTAGTAAAGTTATTCGATTGGATCCGTCAAACTCGCACTAAGCACTCTGGTCGGAGGGCGTCCCACGCTACGTTTACGAATTCAACACGCTTACTTCAACGGTTGTCGGTTCTTCGCGAAATATGGCTAGCCCACTGCCACTTCAACTCGCTAACTGAGCTATGTCGATAACTTTGGTTCTCTGTCATCCGACATTCTCTGGCATTCGTTACGAATCCTATCCTTCAGAGAAACTCCGAGCATAGCTCTCTCCATAGCTCGCTGAGCGACTTTGAACTGGTGGACCAGCCCTTTTGTAAGTGTCCATGTCCCGGCTCCGTAGGTCACTACAGGCAGGACGCACTGATTGAAAACTTTCGGTTTCAAATATTGCAAGTTTTCCTATATTAATAAAATAAAAATAAAATAATCTAGTTACTTTCACATGTTTTTGGTGGATCTGAAAAGTCATTCTCTCTCTCTCTTTCGCTCTCTCTCTCTCTCTCTCGCACTTGTAAGTTCTAGGCCTGACCAGATAGTTCTATCTTTCTCACCTGTTAGCTGAGGATCTGAGAAGACAGTCCTGGCTTTGCGTCGCCGGCAGTGCTTGAGCGCCGATAGGGAGAGCTCCGAGGGACTGAACAGAGCATGGTACGGGACTCCTGCGCAGACGAACGAAAAAAATAGAGTAAAAAATAACCAATATACAAGGTGGTTACAATATACAATCCGGATTTGGCCCTCGTGGTGAAGTATAGCCTAACCTTCCTGCGATGCAAGAAGAGACCCGTGCCCCAGCAGTGGGGACATACAAGGGTTGATATCGATACAAGGTGGAAGCGCTCGTGGCCTAGCTGAACCAAGTGACTGGAATCAATCACTTGAGTTAAGCAACAACAGGCGCGGTCAGGTGCAGGATGGGTGACCGTCCCGTGACTACCGCTAGTGGCATTTTTCCGAGCGCTTCCGCGCTTCGCAAAGCACGTAAAGCCGTTGGTGCCGGCTGTCATGTAATGGCAGTCGTTAAGCCTTG
Source organism: Yponomeuta sedellus (assembly GCA_934045075.1). Taxonomy (NCBI): domain Eukaryota; kingdom Metazoa; phylum Arthropoda; class Insecta; order Lepidoptera; family Yponomeutidae; genus Yponomeuta; species Yponomeuta sedellus. Next base: position 7,477,406 of record OW203751.1, on the reverse strand, counting down.
TCAGAGGCCTTATGGGCGGCTTGATAACTTCTGACAGTAAGGCTCGCCACTGTCTTACAATCCTCCACCAACCCGGACTTGGCCCCCGTGGTGGAGTATGGCCTGACCTTTCTGCAATGCAGGAAGAGACCCGTGCCCCAGCGGTAGAGACATACAAGAGATGATATCGAATATACAAGGGTTCCTATCATCATCATACGACACGCCCACCGCAGAAACCCAGAGTCATTTCTGGAGACACATAACCTGGGTGTCTTGAAATTGGTATCAACCAGCATTTAACAGGTAATCACGTAACGTCAGACCCGGTCTTCGCTTACCATCAGGCGTGACAGTGTCAAGCTGTCTACTTAAAAATCTGTATACGTTTCTTTAATAAAATCCTTGAAGATATATTAAGCTTGCCTGAAGCGCGGTTCAAAAAATGTGTAAAGTACACTTTGTGCCAATACTATAAAATTTGCTATAATACTTACTGTAAGGCTTACTATAATAATTGTAAAGGAATATTTAGATGACAATGATGTCTGGAATTAAAGCCAGTACAATGCATGACTTCTATGTTTTATAAAATAATTAAGATAAGATAAGATTATGTAAACTCTGTTAATTAAGCACTTCGAAAAGACTAATTTATGTCCATTTTTTCTTCAAAATTATCTAGAGTTAATTTTGAAGAAAAAAATGGAAATGGACACCTTGTAGTTTGAATTGTGACGTTCATTACGCCGTTACTATAATAAATAATTCTAACAAGATTCTACCCTTAAACTGTGACTTTTTAGTAACCTGGAACACTATTTTAGATAACACGCGGCCAATTTTATAAGTAAACATAGTTCATGATAGTTCATGAATTTGCGAGAAATTGTCTAGTTTAGGCATCTAATCTCAATTTTAAGGTTAGAATCTTGTTTACTAAATTGAACAAGTAAGAATAAATAGACTGTACACTTTATGCTTTGTGTAACCCTCTCGTTACTATAATAATTATAAAGGATTATTTATATGACTGAGACGTCTGGAGTTAAAGCCAAAGCATTAGTCTTTTCAAAGTTCTTAATTAACAGAGTATAGGAACTAGCTATTACAAGACATAGAACTCATGAAGACCTCTGTGGCGCAGCGGTAGCCCATCTGCCTATCATGCGAGAGGTCTCGGGTTCGAACCCCGGCTGGGTACAAAAAATAAACCTCAGGTCTTGGATGTTAACATGTTTGTGATGTCGTTGTTTCTGATTCCCACGACACACGGTATCCTAGTGTGGGGCCAGAAGCAATATATGTGCCTGTATGTAAATGTAATGTTATTTATTTTATCGGACGATGGCATCAGGTGTCCCTACTTAATACCACGAAGGTTGGCCTACCAAATAGTTATACAGTAACGGACCTTGCGACAGGAAATAAGGCGCGTCCACAGCTTTGTAGGTGTTGGGCGTGTGTAGATACGCCCCTAGCGCGCCCATCGCCACTTGCAGGTAGGAGCCTTCTCTCCTAGGTGTATGCTGCCTTATGTCTCCGTGCACTGGGAAATAGGCCTTAGGGTCCACTCTGTCGTAATCGAAGCCCCGTCGGATTGTGTCGACAGGGGTAGGTGACTTGAAATGTTTGCTTTGCCCGCGGTAGAGTATGTCTTCGATCAGGAAAGACGTTTTCGAAGTAGGCTCCCGGTCGGTAGGCGTGTCGCTTTGCGTTTCGTGCTCCATTCTTGAAGATTCAGCGTTCGAAATTTGAATCGAAGGTCGTGTTTGGTTTTTTCATTGCATTTTCTTCTTAGTTTTTTTAGCGTTCGAATTTTAAATCGGTGAGCTTGGTTTGGTTTTCCATTTTTGTTCTTTTTGCGTTCGAATTTTGAACCGGCGCCAGAAGTTTTATTTTTATTCAATGGATTTTCTTCATTAGGTTTTATTCGAGTTGTTTCACTAAACTAATAACTGATATTTTGTTTAGCTAAAATGTTCACAGTTTAGTTTCAATCTTGCAGTTTCAAAATTAGTAATTTTAAAGTTTTTATTAAGAACAGACAAAACGCTCTTCATTCACAGTCCCAAAACCACAGTATTTTATCCAACTTCTTCGGTGAAAAAAATCCTGCCACTTTCCAAAAACCACCACCAGTCCACTAACCCCACAGAAACCACCAAAAAATCGCCACGAGACACCAAAACCATCCCCCGAGCACCACTAAAGCCCCACAAGTGCTTTCACAAAATCATGACTTCAACACGAATCAATGGCGACGCGCTCGTAAATAAATAAAATAATTAGCGACTAAATCGACCATTTAGCGGTGCGGCTGATGTCAAACGGGACGATTTCGTCGGCGCTCACGGTAAACTGTAGTGGGGGCGACGAGAGGTGGAGGCGGGGGGTGGGGCGAACTGGGGTGGGGCAACGGTGGGGTGGCTGTGTGTTTTTTTTTTTTTGAGGATAAGACGTGGTGCCTTTTTTGCTATAGGATAGAGTATTCTATGAGCGTTCTATGCCATTGCCGTAGTTAAGATTTCGTTTCGTGGAAAAAAGTTGGTTTAGGTGTCGTTTTTTGGATGTTTAGTCTTTTTCTTTATTTTCTTAGGGAAGTGTGTGGCGTGTTCGAGTTTTTATAGTTTACTTTCGAAGCGGAAATTTAGATAATATTCATATAGAGTGTCCCTTCATTTATTAATTACTTAAAAGCAAAGGCCATAAACTGCACCCTGTAGGGTGTAATATTCTAGCCCCATTGAGTTCCTTTTAAGTCGGTCGGTTCAGCTGCTCCCGACATTTGCGCTTACCAACACATCCAGCGATTCATTTTTATATTAAAGATATATAGAGTCATATTAGACCGGTAATGGTCGTTTTTTTCACACTATCGGTAGTCTGGTAACCTATCGCATTGCAATGGTATAACCCGTGCTACTTAACTCAGCGATTCGATCTTCTTCGCGTGAGAGGCCTATTTAATTTGCGCGGGTTATACCCCTGGAATGACATTGTACTGCTATTGCTTTGTAGACTACCAAATTGAGGCAAATAACAACCATTGTCGTGCTTATATCATACTATTGACAAACTATGTAAGCGTATTCTTTTTTTAATGCACTAACCCGTGCTAAGGACAATTGTACGTCATACAAAAATTATTGTAAAGAGGTTTGAAATTTCACTGGCGCGCCGGTACGCGACCTCTGGCACGGTTAGCCAGAGGTCGCGGGTTCGAGTCCTGGCATGGGTGGAATTTTTGCCTCTTAATAGGTTTTTAAAACTTTGTAAGTTTACACTCTAGGGCCTGGTCCCAAACTAGGATACCCTGTATGGTATACAGGCTAGGACCTCACAAGCATGGAAATACACTCAAACTGAGGGCAGTGTGTGGAGGCCCCCAAACGGAATCGAACCCACGACCTGCTGTTTACCTATATTGACATTAGTTTCGTAATTGTTTTTTAATACAGTTGCTCAAAAAGTGGCGTATTACAGGGACGTATAGCGTGTGGGAAGTGGGCTATTACACACTCGTGCTTTTTTTTACTTTTCCCGCACTCGTGCGTTTTCTTTCCCAACTGTCAAAATAATGTCTATTAAAAAGAAAAACCAACCATGAAGTTTAAAAAAAAAACATAGAAGTTTTTATGAGCTACTAATTTGTTTCAATGTCAGATTTAATGATTTTATTGAGGCTGTATAGGCATAGTTCCCTTTGCCTACTAGAATGGGGGAAGAAAAAAAATCTCTGCTTATATTTTTTTACGGTTGGCGCCATTTTCCAAATATTTTTTCTTAATTAAATTGCTTATTTTTTTTCGCAACTGTATTAAAAATAGTCGTTCAGTACACGTGCGGAACCGTCGTTGCAACTTGTTCCGACGGTCAACCCTCGCCTTCGGCTGCGCCTCGGCTCGGGTCGACATTTGTCGGAACTCTTTGCAATGACAGCCTTTCCGCACTTGTAATGAAATATACTAGTTTATACGTCTTGCCCATTGCTGGGCCTTCTCTTAGAGAGAGAGAGAGAAAGAGAGAGAGAGAGAGAGATAGAGAGAGAGTCCGGACTTAAGAACGAATTAATAATAACATTTTGTATTCTCGTGCCCTTACAGGGTGTCATGTACCTTAACAAATTACATTTACCAGAGCAGCTGTTACATTTTTTAAAACCTATATAGAGGCTAACAATTCCACTCATGCCGGGATTCGAACCTGGGACCTCTGGCCATCCATGTTTTTAAAATTGTCCTTAGCACGGGTTAGTGCATTAAAAAGAGTATAAGCTGTAACATTCTCATGACATAACAATAAATTATTAATTGACAATTTCAAGCGCTGAGGTGTGAACCTCAGCGCTTGAGAACCTTAAACCTTAGTAACTCAGGTTTCCTCACGAAGTTTTCTTTCGCGGCTCCTAAGATATAGTTGACCCTAGCTTAGGAGTCAGGACGTTACAGTACTACACATCATAAAAGTCCCTTCAGGAATCTACGTTCGCGCAGACTAGGAAGAAGTGTAACGAAAGCACCCGAAGCTATAAGTACATTCAACATGATCTTTAACCGATACGGTTAAGGTGCAGAATTGATTGGCGCAGTAGCGCTACCTATTTCGCTCACGCTAATATTGCCAAACTAATAGTCACCTGCATCGATGACGTTGAATCAACCAATAGCAACAAAGGCGCGCGGCCTGCCATAAAATTAAACTATCTGATTGGTCGATCAACTTGCCGCACATCCGAAATTTGGTCATCTGCGCAGGTTCATCCGCGAGACTTATTTCTTGTGTAGCACTGTAACCCTAGTTTAGGAGTCAGGACGTTACTTAGTATTGTAAGAAAGCTGTACCTATATACATATTGAAAGTTACTTTGTACCTATGTTTTTTGTCAATAAGTTATCTATTTACTTACTTACTAACTTGACTTACCTTACGCGGCTTGGTTGGCTCCGCAAGTATTGACTAGTCTTTCCTGTGAGCTAGGCCGACTAAGCTGTCAGGATGGTATAGGTGCTGGGCAAGCCTACACCATCTATAAAACCATGTCCCAGGCACTACAGCGTCAGAGTGGTCCCTTCACCCATCTAGTGTGAGTGAAGATACTACTGGACGCTGTATAAATCATCGCATTAAGTAGATGCAAAAAGGCCAATTTTTATTATTTTACTAACTTACCTACTTAGCTAAGTATCTTAAAAACCTATTCAGAGGCTAAAAATTCCACCCATGCCGGCATTCTAACCTAACCTAACCTAAGCGTGTCAGAGGTCGCGGGTTCGAGTCCCGGCAGGGGTGGAATTTCTAGCCTTTTTTATACGGATTTATGCTCGTTTATTACATTTTTTACAATTTTCCAAAAATTACGGCAAAAATTACAAAAGTTAATTATGAAGTTACGTTCGTTTTGTAATTTTTGCCGAGGGTAGTAAACTAACCGTTAATGATTTCTAAAAGACACCTGTCGCCTCAGTCATCCGGGACCACGGCACCTGAAAAAGTGCCGAAACGTTGGAAAATTGTAAAAAATTTAATAAACGAGCATAAATCCGTATAAAAACAGTTTTAATTATGTCTACTGCTCGTGTTAACCTTAGAAAATACTATTTCTAGCCTCTAAATTTTTTTTTTTAAATTGTCCTTAGCACGGGTTAGTGTATAAAAAATAATATAAGCATGTAAGTATCTGCCAAGGCTAGCAAACATCTACCAGAAATATATAAAGCGGACTCCGCTCTTCGTCACGAATATATTCGCTGATTTCCATCGCAAATTGCCCTAAGAAGCGTGTTATACGATACACGGAGGATGATCTGCATGCAAAATGGTGCCTAGGTGGCTTGTGGCGTCTTGATACTTTAGAGTGGGTCAGTCAGACATTGTGGATGCCGGCTGTGCAATTCCCAACGTGATAACGTGGTCGGATGCAGTTATGGGCACACCAGTAGGGACTGTATGAAAAAACTGAAAATTTCAAAATGGACGTAGCTCGGTGGGAGGGGTGTATGGTATGAATACCATGTTTTTCCTCCCTCCTCTCTTTGTATGTCCCCACGTCTCTTCCTGCATCTGAGGAAGGTTAGGCCATACTCTACCACGGGGGCCAAATCCGGGTTGGTGGGGCATTGTAAGACAGTGGCGGGCCTTACTGTCAGAAGTTATCGAGCCGCCCGTAAGGCCTCTAACATGGCTTAACGTACCTTGCACGGAAGCGCTCGGAAATAATGCCACTATAGCGGTAGTCACCCATTCAGCACCTGATTGCGCTTGTTGTTGCTTCAAGTGATTGATTTCAATCACTCGGTTTCACTAGGACACGAGGCCACGTGTGAGGAAACCTAATAAAATGAAAATGAGTTCTTAAGCGGTAGTAGCCCAGTGGGTAGAGCAATGGACTCGGAAGCGAGAGACCCAGGTTCAATTCCCAGTGCGAGCATGTACCAATGACTTTGTTTTGTAAGTTATGTGCATTTGTGAAGTTTTAGTAGGAACTTAGTGCTTCTACAAATATAACCAATTTATTATAGCTTCCTTATGATAGTATACTAACATAGCTATAAGTGTATACTAATAAAATACTAGGAGTCTGTAAAGTTACTTGAAATAACTCCTGTAACCCAAAAAAACGCAACAATGTACCCAAACATAGGCCACCACGATTCAGGCCCGACCTTGCGTGGTGGCTACTGTAGTCGTAGTTATAGCTAAACGTCAGTGTTAATAAATTTATTATACTATTTTTATTTTTAATGCACTAACCCGTGCTAAGGAACAAATTTAAAAACCTATTTAGAGGCTAAAAATTTCACCCATGCCGGGATTCGAACCCGCAACCTCTGGCTATCCGTACCAGCGCTCTATCCAACTGAGCTAATGGGCGACTCACGGCATCAGTGAAATTTCGAACCTCTTTACAATATTCTCTGTATTACGTACAGGCAGCGACATCTGACTTAAGCAAATTGCATTACTTACAGCCCCGACTACCTCTGTACTATTCTCTGTACGTAATACAGAGAATATTGTAAAGAGGTTCGAAATTTCACTGATGCCGTGAGTCGCCCATTGGCTCAATTGGTAGAGCGCTGGTACGGATAGCCAGAGGTTGCGGGTTCGAATCCCGGCATGGGTGAAATTTTTAGCCTCTAAATAGGTTTTTAAATAAATTTATTTTCATTTTCATAAAGGAATTATTATTATATAAGATAAAGATAAAAAACATAAAAAATATTTATTGTTCATAAAAAGTGAAGTACAATTTTTCCTTACTTATTATTAACTTTGTGGGTACAATATATAAATCTAGTTTCTTCGAATGAGTATTATTATTTAGTAGCAACTGTACTCGTTGACGGTGAAGGAAGACATCGCGAGAAAATCTGAGTGATTTTTACGTAGGTACCTCACCGCTTGGAATGGCCAATCCGCTGTGGGCTCGAGTGGTACTCTCTCTATACTCTCCTCTCTCTGAGAGAGGGCTTGTGTCATGCATTTGGTCATACGTCAGGCTATACTAGTCCACTGCTGGACATAGCCCTCCCCTAAAGAGCGCCACGTTGTGCTATCATAGGTGGTAATACCCATAATCCCCACGCTGGGCATGCGGGTTGAGGATCACAGTTCGGTGGAATTGTACTGCAGGGGGCGCCGCTGCCCGACCACCGGTGTGTCCCTTAGTCGCCTTTTACACCCGCGGGAAGAATTGGGTTGGTGCGATTCTCTAGGCCGACACCACACAGCGATTGGGTCATACACAGGGTACATATCCATTATTTTATTAATGGGTGTCGTTAAGCCGTGTCAGAGGCCTTATGGGCGGCTTATAACTTCTGACAGTAAGGCCTGTCACTGTATTACAATCCTCCACCAACCCGGACTTGGCCCCCGTGGTGGAGCATGGCCTAATCTTCCTGCGATGCAGGAAGAGACCCGTGCCCCATTAGTGGGGACATACAAGGGTTGATAACGAACAAACGGGTTAGGCTCTAGATTTGGAGGTAAAACGGTGGGGGCATACAAGTTGATATCGTCTTTATTATTTTTATTCTATGAGTTATTCTTTGACTGATATTTTTCAAAATATCACGGAGTATCATAATTTTGTACATAAAAGTGATTGTATTATTTTGTTTATTTATGATAATATTTTGGGCATTGGGCACGCGTAGTAATTTAGCCCATACTATCTCTCTCTCTCTCTGAGAGTACCCCTGCAGCCTGCAGTGGGGGTATGTAGGCGACATAAAAAATATTTTAGCTAAAACTATTAGCAAAGTATCAAGTCCATTTGCTCGACGTTAATCCGCCAACGTCACCCCTTGCCTTCCTTTATCCCTCTAACGCTAGCCCCGCCCACTCGGCTAATCCTCCAATCAGGGGCCAGCATTTGCGCCCTCGCGACGGCTCCGCCAATCGCGGCGCGCCAATTTGGGATCAGTGAGGGGGGCGATTTGGGGTCACTTAACCGCTTTTCGTTTTTACGAATTTCGAGCGCGGATTCAAATTTCGCAGGCTGATTGTCGTCGTCTGCGTTTTTTCGCAGCGGCCAGTGCGTTGCGGAAATTTTTGATTTTTTTGTGTGTTCTTTTTTGTTGCGTTTCGTTCAGGATATTATGGACCAGCTATGATTTGACGACTTTTTTAATAAAAGCAAAACATGGAGCCTTATAAAATACACTTTACTGATTACCTTGGTACTTTAATTATAATAATAATTAATTCTAATTAATATTTTGAAGTTAGGCTTTTCCTTTTACCATAGATTAGATAGATACATAGATACATAGATGGAATATTCTTTATTGCATGTACACCAAGGATTACAGAAGAGACTTATAAAATAACAGTACAGTACAAGTGGCGGCCTTATTACTAAAAGTAATTTCTTCCAGACAACCATTGACGGTAAAGAAGAAGAGATTAGGTATTGTTTTTTTACACAGATTAGTTTTAAGAACTCGTGTATTAAAATAAGACTGAAATTGAAAATTATTTATCGCTCTACAAACCAATTTGTACAAAATCAAATCAAATGTTTTTTTTATTTAAACTTAAAGAATTTTCATTCTAGTTGCTAAGTGTCAATGTACACTGTAAACTGCAAAGTCTGTTAAATTTCGGATGATAGGTACCTATATCTTTTTTATTGAAATAGTGGTTTTATTTAACTTCTGTTTCCCCTCTACCTATTAAATAAGATATACGTATCAACGTGGTATACTTAAAATATCGGTATACGACCTTAATAAAACAAAAAAAAAATCAAAGTGGCCAATCTTCTTAAGTGGCCAATAAGTGGCCATTTTACCCTATTTGTTAAACTTTATTTTACTTAAAACACTCGACAAGTGCAATAAATAAAGGTTTACCCATGCCAGGGTTGAATTTTTAACCTCTAAATAGGTTTTTAAATTTGTTCCTTAGCACGGGTTAGTGCATTAAAAAAATAAAAATAGTGTAATCATGTGGGTATAGTGATATCGTTCCGATGTTAAACCTAACTGCAAAGTAGGTAGTCGGGGCTGTAAGTAATGCAATTTGCTTAAGTCAGATGTCGCTGCCTGTACGTAATACAGAGAATATTGTAAAGAGGTTCGAAATTTTCACTGTTGCCGGTAAGTCGCCCATTAAATCAGTTGGAAGAGCGCTGGCACGAATAGCCTGAGGTCGCGGGTGCGAAACCTGGCATGGATGGATTTTTAGCCTCTAAATAATTAATCTCTAGCACATAAGATAACTTGAACTTGTAAAACCAAGAGCATCTGCCAACAAACTGTTATGCAGTTTGGCAGAAACCAACTTCTGTATTTTTTTGTATTTTTATTTGAATAAATGTTTAAAAAAAAAAAAAAAGAAAAAAAAAAAAAAAAAGGTTTTTAAAATTGTCCTTGCAACGGTGCAACCCTCTTCACACCATTTTTATTTCTTTTTCTATATCTATCATTTTCAAATATTTAAATTACGTCACACATTCTTCGATTTCCCTCATTTTTCCATCACTACTACTTTACCCTTTGACCAGATCTGACTTTTTTACCTGCTTCTCCGTTTATCCGTTTTCATCCAGTTTTCTGTTTTATTAAAATATTATACTAAATCTTCAAATAAAACCACACCTGAAGTCGTTCCAGTGTTATTTAGGTATTATTATAAAAGTTACAACCTTACATTGGCGCCCGGGGGCAACCGGTAAAAAAATATATTTTTTTTAAATATACCCATTTATTTATTCTACAACCTTACAACGTCTTTCTTTTTAGCACGATATGGCTTATATAAAGTGTTTTAGGTAAATAACCGCGTTTTTATATACAACAAACTGACACAGCGAACTTCGTACCGCCTGACAGTCGATTCTTTAATTTTTTTTTTATTTTTCTCTCTGTAAGAACCATCCTCGTACTTCAAGGAATATTCTAAAAAAAGAATTAGCGACATCAGTTCGGCTGCTCTCGAGATTTGCGCTTACCAACACATTCAGCGATTCATTGTTAAAAAAAATAATAATATTGGCCTTTTTGCATCTACTTAATGAGATGATTTATACAGCGTCCAGTGGTATCCTCACTCACACTAGATGGGTGAAAGGACCACTCCAACGCTGTAGTGCCCGGGACATGGTTTTATAGATGGTGTAGGCTTGCACAGCACCTATACCACCCTGACAGCTTAGTCGGCCTAGCCCACAGGAAAGACTAGTCAATACGTGCGGAGCCAACCAAGCCGAGGGTTTCCTCACGATGTTTTCCTTCACAGTTAGCGTGTGGTAATGCGACTACAAATTCGCAAATGTACGTAACTTTGAAATTAAACAAATTCATTGGTACATGCCTGCACTCGGGATCGAACCTGGGGCTCTCGCTTGCCAGTCTATGGTTCAACCCACTGAGCTACCACATTCATTGATTCATTGTTATATTATAGATAATGCAGTCAATATACGAGCACAGGCCTTCTCTCAGAGAGAGAGAGAGAAGTATAGGCGTAATCACTACGCGTGCCCGCACTGGATTGGCAATTTCAAGCACTGAAACATTCGACCTACGAATACCTACGAAGAGACAGAATTTCTTTTAAAAGCTGTTAATAAAAACAATTGAATTGAAATAAAAGGTTTTATTCAAAGTAGCGCAGAAGCTGTGGCTTAATGAACGTTACATTTCAAACTAGGTGTCCATTTCAAAATCTAGATCACTTTGGAGAAACATTGGACAAAAAAACTCCAAACATAGTCTTTTCAACGTCCTTAATTAACAGAGTTTACAATTTTACATAATTATTTTAAAACATAGAACTCATGCATTGTACTGGCTTTAATTCCAGACATTATTGTCATCTAAATAATCCTTTATGCTATAATAGCCCTTTTGACACTAAGTGTATTTTACACATTTATTTAACCGCGATTTAGGCAAGCTTAATATATCTTCTTTTCTCTCTTGTGTCTTTGTTATATTTAATTAATGTTATAGAAGACTAGGATAGAATAGAAAGTATTTTTTGAGGATGCCTGGAAGAAATTGCTGTTAGCAATAAGGCCGCCAATTGTATTTGATCTTTTGTATCAGCCGTTTCTGTAACTATTTTTCCGGTATACAATAAAGAATATTCTTTTCTTATCTTAATTGTCTTCAAGCGAAGTGAGGCCCAACAATTACTTATACTAGAGGCATTAATGACAATTTAAAGAGACATTTATTTATTAACTGCATATGAATTACAAATTAAGACAAAATGGTCTGTGCCTCGGCTTGTAACTAATGTACACCAGTGTGTAACTAGTTGCCGATTTTCAGGCAAGGCTTTCTCTTAAACTAAATTATATCTCGATATCAACCCTTTATATATCCCTACTCTTGTTGCACGCGCGGGTCTCTTTCTGTATCGCAGGAAGGTTAGGCCATACTCCACCACGGGGGCCAAGTCCGGGTAGGTGGAGGATTGTAAGACATTGGCGGGCCTTACTGTCAGAAGTTATCAAGCCGCCCATAAGGCCTCTGACATGGCTTAACGACTGCCATTACATGACAGCCGGCACTAACGGGTTAACGTGCCTAACTACATTTAAATAATATAAATTGTAACAAGATTCCACCAACCAGGACTTAAACCCCGTGGTGGAGTATGGCCTAACCTTCCTGCGATGCAGGAAGAGACCCATGGCCCAGGATAATATCAATGATTTTAAAAACCTATTTCTAATTCCTTAGCACGGGTTAGTGCATTAAAAATAAAAATAGTATAATCAATGATTTCATTATACAAATTTTATGTAATTGTTCGTATTTTAGACTTTATTGTCAACAGTATCCTTATCATAAATGAACTGCAAATATTGTAAATATCCAAATTACCAAATGATTGTCTTTTAATATGGCGGAGTTCGCTGGTACCTTTGGTACAGTTTATCGCTATAATAGGTGTGCCAACGGACTAACGTTATATATTTTACTTCACGGGATCCTTGTTTAATGATCTATTTATGATTATTTTATAAGGTATATTGTATGAATCATCTCATTAAGTAGATGCAAAAAGGCCAATACTATTATATTATTGTATGAATGTGAGTGGAAGGGCTGGTAAGGGACGTCCCAGGCGGACATACATCGACCAAATAGGGGATGTATTAGCAAAGGGAAAGATAAAGTACCCGGAATCGGCGTGCGTGCATGCAACGACTCATGAACGTTGATGAAGCGAAGGCGATCTGTCAGGATCGTGGCAAGTGGCAGTCCCTGGTCTGTGCCTACCCCTCTGGGATACAGGCTTGAGGTTATGTATGTGTATGTATGAATATTGTATATTTTTATTAACAATTTTTTTTACAGTTATATATTAAACGGGTCAAATCGCGATTATTTATTAGATAAAACGTAATTACCTTCAATTTATATTTTTTAATGTTATCTACCTTGTCTTACGCTCAGGTTTCATCACGATGTTTACCTTTACTGTCAGCTTGTGGTATTGTACTTAATATACGGTTATTCTACTTTAACTTCACAAATGTACATAACTGAGAAAACAAAGTCATTGGTACATGCCGGGATTTGAACCCGACCTCACGTTTCAGAAGCCGGGCGTTCTACAACCCCGCTGCCACCATAACAAACTGTAGTGTTATGAAACTGCCCGCGCGCGCCGCGTCAGCGCTAAGGGTGCGACTGCACTGTGCGAACTGTTGTCAACTTGACACAACGACGTGTCAAGTGCGCCGCTAATGAGCGCGTGCTTTATCGCGCCGGGGCGATGTTTTGTGTTGACAGTTACAAGTGACAACACGCAGAGAGATAAGTTGTCGCGTTTGCTTTTAATGCTGGGAGCGCGGTCGGTGGAACACTCGCCTTAATATAATAGATAGATAAATAACACTTTATTGCGCAACCAGAAAAATATTACAACCTTGATTCTTAAATCTAAGTAATGTTATACAATTGGCGGTCTTATCGCTAAGAGCGATCTCTTCCAGACAACCTATGGATGGAGTGGATTGCATGAAGAATATAGTCGGTACGTGGTGCATGCACATAAATAATTAAATCGAAAATACATTTATAACAAACAGCAAAAGAGTGCGAGAGTATAATTACTTATAATTACCTACGATATAGTGTACATAATATTTAAATAATAATATACATAGATACCTAAAAAATAAATAGATATATAATTAAATACATATACGAGTAGGTAAGCAACATATACTTAAATAATAATATAGATAAATACCTAAAAATGAATACTTATACAATTAAATACATATAAGCAACAGTTTTCCAGTTTATCTAGTGAGATAGTGGGATTTCAACAAGCTAAGGACTTTGCTTTTCTCACTTCCACAGGCAGATCATTCCATAAATGGACTGCCTGAACCGTGAAAGAGGAGCCATAATTTTTTGTACTGTGGAGAGGAGATAACCATAATAGTATATTCGATGTGTATATATGAAGCGCTCGTGGCCTAGTCGAACCGAGTGATTGGAATCAATCACTTGAGTTAAGCAACAATAGGCGCGGGCAGGTGCAAGATAGGTGACCGTCCCGTGATTCTACCGCTAGTGGTATTTTTCCGAGCGCACGGAAGCACGTCAGCCGTTGGTGCCGGCTGGCGTGTAATGGCAGTCGTTAAGCCATGTCAGAGGTCTTACGGGTGGCTTGATAACTTCTGACAGTAAGGCCCGCCACTGTCTTACAATGAACGTTGATGAAGCGAAGGTGATCTGTCAGGATCGTGGCAGGTGGCAGTCCCTAGTCTCTGGCTACCCCTCTGGGATACAGGCGTGAGGTTATGAATGTGTATGTACTTTGGTAGAAATCTCCGTACTCTGGACAATAAACAGAATTACAACAATGGTATCTTTAATGCATTAACCTAATAAAAGCTGCTGCCGCGTGTATCAATTTAAACATAACTAAATTGAATAAGGACACCCCGTGTTTCTGGCCCTCCTGTGTTCCTAGCATGCACCCGGTGATGCGTCCCGCAATAAACCTGCGCAGACGAAGTCGCGGGCACCAGATAGTCATCGTCAGACTATACTAGTCCACTGCTGGACATAGCCCTCCCCTAAATAGCGCCACGTTGTGCTATCATAGGGGGTAATGTCCATAATGCCCACGCTGGGCGTGCGGGTTGGGGAACGCAGTTCGGCGGAATTGTACTGCAGGGGGCGTTGCTGGCCACCCCTGGTTTGTGTCCCTTAGTCGCCTTTTACGACACCCGCGGGATGAATTGGGTTGGTGCTATTCTCTAGGCCTACACCACACAGCACCAGATAGTTGTGAAATGTATTTATTTATTGCATGCATACAAAATAACATAAACAACAATAAAAAAAGTACGTAATACAGAGAGTATTGTAAAGAGGTTCGAAATTTCTCTGATGCCGGTGAGTCGCCCATTAGCTCAGTTGGGAGAGCGCTGGCACGGTAAGCCAGAGGTCGCGGGTTCGAGTCGCGGCATGGGTGGAATTTTTAGCCTCTAAATAGGTTTTAAACAATAAAAAAAAATCATTTACGAAAATTTCGTCCACAAAGTCAAAGAAAATTAATACAATATTAGATTTGAAAAAAAGTCAATCAAATAAACCAAAGGTACCCATGACACCGGCAGCACAGCGAGGGATATCCTTTGCATCAAAAATGCCCCTGAGCGGTAGTCAAAGCCACGGTTCCTGAGACGACGCCCTACCTCCTTAACAAAAGCTCTTCCCTGGGCACCCCAAGCTCTAGTAGTTTCCAGAGTGCTTAGTGCGAGTTTGACAGATCCAATCGAATAACTTTACTACCGCGTTAATCGAGCATTGAGTAGTGAGTATGAGTAAGTTAACCGTTCGAACTGGCCAAACGCTGTCACAGTACAACTCGCAGTCGCGTTTATTCGTGTTTTGGCTGGTAAACGTGTTCACTTCTCAACGTAAACCATTACAACTCGCACTCAGCAACTTTAATTTCCATACTTGTCGCTAGGTGGCGCTTCCTCGATGCTATAGAAATATGAGTTTACGTTAACGCGATCGAGTAGTTAAAAAACTCGCACTAAGCACTCAGGGCGAGTGGCGCGATAAGGTAGATGCGCATCAGCTGGCTGTATTTCGCACACTTAAGTCTAGCTGCAGCTTTAGCAGCCGACCCAGGGACAGCAAAGTAGGTAGTACATAGTTGAAATTAAATGGAAAAGGTTTTATTCAAAGTAGCGCAGAAACTGACGACCTCTGTGGCGTGGCGTAGCGGTAGCGCGTCTGCCTTGCATGCAAGAGGTCCCAAGTTCGAACCCAGCTGGGAACAAAAAAAACCCAGGTCTTGGATGTTTACATGTTTGTGATGACGTTGTTTCTGGTTCCCACGACACAGGGTATCCTAGTGTGGGGCCAGAAGCAATGTATGTGCTTGTATGTAAATCTTATGTTAATGTTAACTGCGGCTTAATGAACGTTACAAATCAAACTAGATGTCCATTTCAAAATCTAGATATTATATCGGCATGTGACGATGCACAGCATCTAAAGTGAGATTGCGCGGTCTTTATTTCTGGCAACACTCAGGAAATACGTCACAATTTTGATAACCCCACTCTATGAAAATGGCATGACATCCGTTCTGGTCACCTGAGCTTGAGCAAGGGCGATCTACCCTCATAGCGTCGTCTTTTTTCGTTGAAGCAACAGCTCAAGTCGAAACTTTGATCAATTTTGTGAAAAAATCGTTAATTCGAATATCTTGAAGTCAGTTATTTGTCTGAAAAGTTGCGCGAGTGCTACATTAAAGTGAAAATAACGGATTTAGTGTTAGTGCAATGAGTGATCGTGAATCTAGTAATCGTGACGTGTACCTCGTGGTACCGACAAGTAACGACTCGCCTTCGCCTGCCCTGGAGACGGGCCTCGAGGTTGAGCCTGGGCCGCGCACTCGCAAGCGCAAGCCTTCGTCTGATGACGAACCACGGCCACATTCCTGTAAGAGGCAGGTCTCATCGGACGACGAGCCACCGTCGCGCTTTCGCAAGCGGTTGGGCTCGTCTGACCACTATGAAGGAGCAGAGGTAAAGAAGAGGAAGCCAGGTGAGATGCACAGTGGTTTTAATGAACTTCTAAAAGAAATGCGAGCTATTTCGGAGTTATTGTTACGTAATGAAAACAAAAATGAAAGTGCGATTCCCGCCATTTTTTCTAAACCCAGCACGTCGCAGCAACCGTTACGGCCGGAATCGTTTACGCTTTTAAATAGACCAGACAACTGCATCGACCGAGACATTCTTCCGAAACTCGATCTAGGTTTCATTAAGACGTCTGTCAAAGAACCAATTGCACCTCCTGCGGATCCCCAGCATCTGAACCGCCTACAAAGTCTGCAGAAATTCGGAGAATATTCCTGGAAGGACGTCAGGTACACCGATGCCTTAAAAAACTATATTGCTAGTCCCGGTTTTATCGACCTCGAAATTAACGACGGACTTCGTCAACTATTAAAGGGAAAAGATTGTCTGGACACTACTGAAAAGGCGTTAGCAGGGTTATGTAATGCTTTGTTGACACATCATGATACTTTGAAGCAGAACCTGCAACAGTTCGTAGACTGGGTCGCTAACCCAAACACGGTTCTCACGCCCCCTAATATTTTCAACTACATTTCGGAACTGTTTAGTCCGACATCAAAATTTCACAAAATTAGTGAAGAAGTCATGCAGATCGTTTGCGGAAAACGAGCTGAATGCATTGAAAATCGTCGGGAGCGTATCCTGATGGAAATCCCTAATAAAACTCTTCGGGAAGGCTTGCGTAAAATCCCCCCGAGTACCCAGCATCTCTTCGATGACGCGATGGTTCAGGCTTACATCAAAAACACCGGTGGTATAGACAAGTGGGTTCGACCGTGGTTCAGTCAAAGCAAAGACTCAAAAAGTGCCGGACAGGGACCCAAGACCAAACCTGCTGCTCCCCGTGACACAGGTAAACAGTTCTTTCGCTCCGAAACATCGACACAACGCCCTAAAGACGTTAAACGCGACTTTAACTTCTCTGCCAAGAACAATGCAAAAGACAAAAGACCCGTCAGGAAAGAAGGGCAACAAGGAAGGAAAAAGTTTGACCGCAAGTGACTACCACTTCCCCACACGTCATTTTCAGGGAGGCTGTCTTCGAGCGTATCGGAGACAGTGGCAGACGCTTCGGGCTCCGCAGGCCCTTCTGAAAGTCATCACAGGATTGCGTCTCCCATTTACCTCCAAACCTGTGCTTGCTCAACCAAAGCCTCACATTTGCCAGCGTTTCAAAACAATAGAGACCGACCAAATGACAAAACAAATAAACCGGTTAGTGAAACAGCAAGTTCTAGAAATACCCGATCAGCATCAACTGGGCCCCAGTTTTTTCTCGACAATGTTCCTAACCAAGAAGAGCGATGGATCGGACAGACCTATCTTCAACTTGAAACGACTGAATCAATACATAGTACCGAAGAAATTCAAATTGATTTCTCATCATCAAGTGCCACATTTTCTTCAGAAAAAAGATTGGATGATAAAACTGGATATTTCGTCAGCTTACTTCCACGTACCCATAGCAGAGGCCCACCGGAAATTTCTTCGACTGATATACAAGCACCAGGTTTTGCAAATGACCAGCCTTCCATTCGGACTTTCATGCGCACCGAAAAACTTCGCCGCTCTCTCGAACTGGACGGCGCATCAACTTCGGAAAAGAGGTATGAGAGTACTAGTCTACTTGGACGATTTTTGATAGTAAATCAGTCTCGAAGCCTACTCGAATTACAGGCCAAACAAACTACTTGCCTGCTGGAGTCCCTGGGTTGGACAATAAACTACGAGAAATCGGTCCTGCGGCCATGTCAATCCTTAGAATACCTCGGTCTGACTTGGGACACGCGTCGAAATACCAAAGCGCTCCCTATCAAGAAGGTACGTACAATAATACAGATGTCAAGTCGAGTAATCCAAAGAAACAAGGTATCTCTAAAAGAATGTCAGATCCTGCTGGGAACATACAACTTTGCAAGTTTCGTGACACCCCGAGGTCGGCTGCACTGCCGCCACATGCAGCGAATGGCGAGAGCTCTTCAGCACCAATCACCTCTACAGCGGGTGCAGATCCCTCCTGCAGTAAGAAACGACTTAAAATGGTGGATAACGGTAGCGGAACAATCGCATACAACAGATTGCCTACATCAATCTCGGATCCAGCACTTCTTAGCAACCGATGCAGCAGACTATGGTTGGGGAGCTCAAATGGACGACTCTCTGATTTCCGGCAGGTGGAACCAGTCTCAAGTCAATTGGCATTGCAACCAAAAAGAAATGTATGCCACCATAGCTGCAATATCTCACTTCAAACACAAATTGAAAGGATGTCATGTGATTCTACGGACAGACAATCGAACCGTTGTGGCGTACATAAGAAACGAGGGAGGGACGAAGTCAGTTGTACTGCAAGACCTAACCTACCAACTGATGCATCTTCTAGACAAATGGAGTGTAACTCTGACAGCTGTGTACTTACCAGGCCGACTCAACCATGTGGCCGATGGGTTGTCCCGAGGAAAAGGTGTATCGGAATGGCATTTACTAAGACCAGCTCTAGTCTCAGTGTTTCGGAAGTTCGGTGTACCCAGGATAGATTTGTTTGCCTCAAAGCAGACCAACATTGTGAAGGATTATGCCACCATGGATTGCTCGGACAAATCAGCAGTGTTTTACAATGCCTTCAGTAGAACTTGGCAGTACGAGCTAGCGTGGGTATTTCCTCCGCCGAACCTGATTCCTCGTGTCCTCCATCACTTGAACTCTGCGATAGGCACCTACCTATTAGTAGCGCCGATGTGGTCCAACGCCTTCTGGCTACCGGACCTGCGCCGCCGAGCACTCAGCAGACCGGTCAGGATTCAGAACCTACCCCAGGTCTTAGTAGATCAGAACACAGGCTTGCCTCCTCCACAGGTACAAGAAATGAAACTTTTAATATGGAAAGTTGGGGGTGGGCTAACTTAATAGAGTCATGGTCCGACGCGGAAAGAAATCTACTTAGAGCGAGTTGACGAGAATCAACTCTTAAAACTTATAAACCAGCGTGGGATCGTTGGATAAAATGGTGCGCAGCCAATAACTTTAATCATAAATTCGCTGATCCAAATTCTCTGGCAAGGTATCTAGCACACTTGCATATAGATAAAAAGTATGCCTTTTCTACAATATTATTGCACAAGTCTGTTATAAATTGTTTGAGCCAGTCAAAACATCCTGATCTTGGCTCTCATTTCCTAATTAAACATGTCTTAAAAGCTATATCTTTACAGAATCCAAAAGCCACAAAACTTTCAGTTTGGGACCCAAATGACATGTTCACGTGGCTAGGCAATAATCTACCACATAGGATTTCTCTGTTTGAAGCATCACGTAGATTGAGCTGTATACTTTTGTTAGCATCAGGCAGACGTGTCCATGACCTTACTCTTTAAAGAACATCCCCACAACATTTTGTTGATGATAGAAAGGCCATAACATTGTGGCCAGTTTTTGGTTCAAAAACTGACACCGCTACATATAGACAATCAGGGTGGAAACTTTTAGAGCATCCCAATAAAAATGTTTGTCCAGTTTTTTGGATAAGAAAGGTTATCCAATTGGGAAAGGATAGACGCACAGCTGATTGTAATAATTCCCTTTTTGTGTCAATTACTGGCGATTGTAAATCAGCTTCTAGAACCTTAATTGGTAACTGGGTTAAGACAGTTTTGAAAGACGCCAATATTAAAGCTTCTCCTGGTAGTTTTCGCTCAGCGGTAGCGTCCCTTAACTGGTTTGAAAACCTTCCCATTGAAGATATTTTGTCTCGTGGTAACTGGAGTAGTGAAAATACCTTCAAAAAGTTTTATTGTAAACAAATTATAAGAAAAACTGATAATAATCAATCGAGGCATTGTCTTACTTTAAATTTTGAGCCAATTGTGTGAATACCTAATTATTTCACTTGGAAAGTGCCTAATTTCTGTTATTTGATTGTAATTATTCATTACCACAATATTATAGGCAGTTTGTGTACATGACCGCTTTTTATTCAATAGTAAAATGAGTAATCAACTCAAATTAATTTTCTCCTTTTTATAGTATCTATACTCGATACTTCACATAGCATCGTCCGTGGTCACCAGGAACTCCTGGTGACCACTATTAACTAATAAACACATCTCTCACTTTAGATGCTGTGCATCGTCACATGCCGATATAATAGACAAGTTTTACATTGAATAAAACTTGTATTATTGAGCAGAGACGATGCACAGCATCCCTTTCAGGCCTCTTGGCGAGTGAGAGACTTCTATGAGGGTAGATCGCCCTTGCTCAAGCTCAGGTGACCAGAACGGATGTCATGCCATTTTCATAGAGTGGGGTTATCAAAATTGTGACGTATTTCCTGAGTGTTGCCAGAAATAAAGACCGCGCAATCTCACTTTAGATGCTGTGCATCGTCTCTGCTCAATAATACAAGTTTTATTCAATGTAAAACTTGTCTAATATTGGAGAAAAGATGCTATACACTATCTTACAATCCTCCACCAACCCGGACTTGGCCCCCGTGGTGAAGTACGGCCTAACCTTCTTGCGATGCAGGAAGATACCGATGCCTCAGCAGTGGGGACATACAAAGGGTTGATACCATGTTTCCTCGCGATGTCTGACTGATACTAATTGTAACGGATGGACTGCCTTTCAGCAATGAAAAACTCCAAATTCATTTTGTTGGCACGCACGCGGGCGTCGGTGCGGCGGTTACAGGAGGCTGAAAAACAGACTGACTGCAATGACTGCCCAATATGGCCGCGGTGGGGGTCACAGATTTCTTTCTGGAATCGATAATACGCATGCGCAAAGGTCCTGCTGCACCGACGCGTGTGATGTCACGCTTTATTGTTTTGTCACAGTTCGCCAACAGATGGCGTTACGTATACAAAAATTTGCTTATGAAAATAAACATTAGAAATATTTAGTTAGGTAATTATACAAATAAAAACGTATCGTCTACACTAATAATAACTGATAATGGATAATGGAGACGTCTGACTGATACAAATACAGGTAGGGACCGGTGCCTCAGCGGTGGGGACATACAGGGGTTGATATCAGGGGTCGTGCTAGGCCTACCGAAACAATCATAGTATGTCACAAACTAATATGACTGACACCCCTCTCATTGATCTAATTAAGTTCCTTTGATGAACCTTTATCATGTTTGCGAAATAATAATAAACTCGCATTTGAGTGGGATTTTCTGAGGGGTTTTTGACTAAACGATTCAAGGGAAAGATAATTTTGGCGCACAATGGGGAACATGCTTTTAGTAATAACTTGCGTCTAACTCAGATGGAAGTGGCATTGGGTTTATGCCGTAGATGATACATTTATGTAATTTATGGTATAAAAGGTGTTACGGTGCAAACTTCTTCTATGTTGACATTCATATTGTATGGTCTATTTCTCTTATTCTTAGTCTATTTCGTATGGTCTATCTGCCTGCCTGCCTGCCTGCCTGCCTGCCTGCCTGCCTGCCTGCCTGCCTGCCCGCCTGCCTGCCTGCCTGCCTGCCTGCCTGCCTGCCTGCCTGCCTGCCTGCCTGCCTGCCTGCCTGCCTGCCTGCCTGCCTGCCTGCCTGCCTGCCTGCCTGCCTGCCTGCCTGCCTGCCTGCCTGCCTGCCTGCCTGCCTGCCTGCCTGCCTGCCTGCCTGCCTGCCTGCCTGCCTGCCTGCCTGCCTGCCTGCCTGCCTGCCTGCCTGCCTGCCTGCCTGCCTGCCTGCCTGCCTGCCTGCCTGCCTGCCTGCCTGCCTGCCTGCCTGCCTGCCTGCCTGCCTGCCTGCCTGCCTGCCTGCCTGCCTGCCTGCCTGCCTGCCTGCCTGCCTGCCTGCCTGCCTGCCTGCCTGCCTGCCTGCCTGCCTGCCTGCCTGCCTGCCTGCCTGCCTGCCTGCCTGCCTGCCTGCCTGCCTGCCTGCCTGCCTGCCTGCCTGCCTGCCTGCCTGCCTGCCTGCCTGCCTGCCTGCCTGCCTGCCTGCCTGCCTGCCTGCCTGCCTGCCTGCCTGCCTGCCTGCCTGCCTGCCTGCCTGCCTGCCTGCCTGCCTGCCTGCCTGCCTGCCTGCCTGCCTGCCTGCCTGCCTGCCTGCCTGCCTGCCTGCCTGCCTGCCTGCCTGCCTGCCTGCCTGCCTGCCTGCCTGCCTGCCTACTTACTTACTCTTTACACCATTTTTTATATTTAATTTTCTATAATTTTCAAATTTAAAATTTTGTCACATATTTTCCAGATTTCCCTCATTTCATTAATACTACTTCACATCTTGACTAGACCTGACTATTTTTACCTTCTTATACCGTTTTTATCCAGTTTTACAATAAAACAAAGTTAAAGTCGTTCCACTTTTATTATTTATAAAAGTTTTACAATACTACAAAGGTATAAAATCATACAGTATGGTGTAAAATCATCTTTTATATCATAGATGATAAATTTCTATTGTAGATTTATGTCATGTATGGTGTAAAAGAAAGTTGAAAAAGGAATACATTATTTTTTCGTCTAACTTTATTTTTCTCTTTAAAAACCAATTTTTCGCTACAAATAAGGCCGCCAATCGCACTTTATTCTTATATAACTTCTGTTACTGTAATTTCTGAATGTCAAATTTACCTAAAAAAAATTTATCTAATTAATATCAATCAATCAAATCAATTTATTTCAACGTAAAGAATTTACATTCTTATACTATTTTTATGTACTGTACGTAATACAGAGAATAGTGTAAAGAGGTTCGAAATTTCACTGATGCCGTGAGTCGCCCATTGGCTCAGTTGGAAAGAGCGCTGGCAAGGATAGCCAGAGGTTGCGGGTTCGAATCCCGGCATGGGTGGAATTTTTAGCCTCTAAATAGGTTTTTAAAATTTACATTCTGCTGAATGACAATGTACAATGTAAAATGTAAGCCGCCGCCTTCGCGCCGTATTGTACATATATTGATTATTATATAAAATAATATGTTATAGTAGCAAAGTTTGCTTTAGACATTTTTTGAACCGCGTCTTTCTCTCTGTCTCGTTCTCGTTTGGGAAATCTGAAGGGGACAAAAACGATCAATTTAGCTTTTACGAAATTTACGATCAGTTAATACCTACTTATGGTGAATGTGCGGATTTCGTCACGATGTTTGTCGTCCGCCAAAGCGGATGCTGATTGCAAAGAGCGCACACTTCACCAACTCGGAAGCTGTTGAAATCGAGTCGTCCTTCGTCTTAAGCTCCTCGTCTAAGTGTGCGGATTTCCTCACAATGTTTGTCCGCCACGGCGGATGCTAATTGGGGCTGCAAGCGCGTACTTAAGGCGGAGCCGCACAAAGCGCTTCCGTCTCTTAAGGGGGCGCGCGACAACTTGAGGCCGTTGAGTTGCTTGACAGCGCTTCAGGGTTGCCACACTTACGGAAATTAAAAATGTCTTAAATAAAAAATATCGTAAACAACTTGACCCAGCGAACTTCGTACCGCCTAACAGTCGATTCTTTTTTTTTATTTTTCTCTCCATAAGAACCATCCTCGTACTTCAAGGAATATTCTAAAAAAAGAATTAGCGAAATCGGTTCAACTGCTCTCGAGATTTGCGCATATCAACACATTCAGCGATTCAATTTTGTATTATAGATAATTATGGAGATTAAAATATCTAAGGTTGTCTGGATGAATTAGCTTTTAGCAATAAGGCCGGCAATTGTACTCTGTATCTTTATGTGTTTTATAATATCATGTGCTCTGGTATTAAATATTAAAAACGTAACATAACCTATAATATAGGTTATGTTACGTTTTTAATATTTAATATATTTACCACTGATCCAGCGTATTTCGTACTGATTAAAAGTCGATTTTTTATTTTTTTTATTTTTTTCTCTCCGTAAGAACCATCCTCGTACTTCAACGAATATTTTAAAAAAAGGATTAGCAAAAATCGGTTCAGCTGCTCTCGAGATTTGCGCTTGCTTACCAACACATTCAGCGATTCGTTTTTTATATTATATAATTATACCCACTCAGGGTGCTCTAAGGGCGCCACAGACTACTTTTATAGACACATACAATTTCTGGAAAATATTTGAAAAAGCAAGTGTGCTAATTCTCCGTTCAATGAGCACTTTTTAGCACAAATTCAAAAAGTAATATTCATAGATGGCGCTGACCGGAGTAACCATAGAAGAACCGGAATAAGACTGTCAAAAATAATTGGTGCTACGCAAGAAGCGCTCGTGGCCTAGGCGAACCGAGTGATTGGAATCAATCACTTGGTTAAGCAACAACAGGCGCGGTCAGCTACGGGATGGGTGAGCGTCCCGTGACTACCGCTAGTGGCATTTTTCCGCTTCCGTGCTACGCAAGACACGTTAAGCCGTTGGTTCCGGCTGTCATATAATGGCAGTCGTTAAGCCATGTCAGAGGCCTTATGGGCGGCTTGATAACTTCTGACAGTAAGGCCCGCCACTGTCTTACAATCCTCCACCAACCCGGACTTGGCCCCCGTGGTGGAGTATGGCCTAACCTTCCTGCGATGCAGGAAGAGACCCGTGCCCCAGCAGTGGGGACATACAAGGGTTGATAACGAAGCAAGATTTGACAGACGTTTCCCTGGTTTTGTATGTGGACGCCTATACGCGCCTTTGGAATTTGTGCCGAAAACGGCTCATTTTACAGGCTGTCGTCTGTAGCTACCGCTGTGCCCCGCGCGTGTTTGCAATGCGCGTGAGCATTGACCATACGTCCGCTCTCAATGAAGATCGCATGGGTCTGCCGAGCGGCGTGCGTTTGCTGCCCGCTTTATTTTTAAGTGCGAGTGAGACACCGCAATACAACTGTGTTTGCCTCTCACTCGCTAATTCGGAAACAGTATATTGGATAATATTGTCTTCCGTCTTCTCTATTGGTCAAAAATGCATGTTACTTTACTTATAAGTTAAACCGAAAATAGATGGACTTCAATGTGCGCCCTCCTTGGGTGCGCCCTCCACGGCCTCGAGGGGGGTTGCTCCCGATGTGGGTTTAGGGGTCCTTAGGACCAAAACCAGTCCCAAGGTGGTGTTTAGTGGGTAGGCGCACTTCTTGTGAGTCCCACATTGGCAGCACGGCCGGGTCTGTGCTGTTATGCATGAGCATTAACCACCTCCCTCCCCCAGTGTCCTCCGGAGGGTGCCCTTTAAAGGGCTAAAAAAAAAAGTTGGACCGGCCGTCCCCAGGCATACGATCTGCCCGGCGGGAAATTTCCCTAGTGGAAGAGCACGATCACCCGCTCTTCTCTATATATGGCGCTGACAGGAGTAGCCATAGAAGAACCGGAATACGGCTGTCTTAATCGGTGCTTAGCAAGATTTGACAGACGTTTCCCTGTTTTTGTATGTTGATGTGGACGCCTATAAGCGCCATCTATGAAGTGCTTTTGGGATTTGTGCCGAAAACGGCTCATTTTACGAGCTTTTGTCCAAGAAGTTTAATAATTGTCTAATGTGTAATTTCATTTTTTACAATGTAATCATTATTTTATATTATTTTATTGACGTGTAACGAAAATTACTAATAAATTGTATTGTATTGTTATTGTATTGGACACAAAGCAAAAAGTAGGCAATTGAAGGACAAGTGGGTCCTCAGTATTTCTTTCCTTTAGTTCAAATGCCACCGTGTTCACATCCTAACGAGTGACCAGCGACAGTTTAACCTTTATGTCCAAGATGATAAGAGCGGATTGGCGGGCGCAGAGATCGTGCCTTGATGACATACATACAGACAATCGACTCTTGTTGATCTATTTGGATATCACAATGTTTATTTTGTGTTATATTTGTACGTGGGTAAAGGGTAGCCTGTATACTCATGTATTTTTTATACTTTATTTCACACATAAAACTCATACAGAAATACAGAGGTTGCGGGTTCGAATCCCGGCATGGGTGAAATTTTTAGCCTCTAAATAGATTTTTAAATTTGTTCCTTAGCACGGGTTAGTGCATTAAAAATAAAAATAGTGTAATCATACAGAAAGTACAAAATTATCAAATAAAAATAAAGAAAAGAATGGAATTTGTGGCAACCCTACGCTCTCGGAGCTCAAAAGATGACACGGAGGGTACGTTCCGAACTATCAGATTACGCCGCTTGTTACCACGACCTCTGCCTTTGTTTAGGGGTGCTGCACCGATTTTTGAGCGGCCACAATAGGCAGGGCCGGATTGTCCATAAGGTACAGTCTGTTAGCTTTAGAATATGCCTCGGGCTCTAGAGGCTTCGGTTTTCGCCGAAAACACACGAGTGAAATACTACTTCGTGGGCTGTATTTCGAAATTAAGTGTCATTTTAGTTCCGATTTCAAAATTAAGTGTCGTATTATTTCCGATATTTCTATTACACGAATATATCCGATAGTAGCCGAGGTATATTCTAAAAGCTAACCGACTGTAGTTAGGTAACTGTATTTATTAATGACTCGGGATTAATAAATAGGATTAATAAGTATTGCACACGAAACATTTAACAGGACATTACATAAGAAATAACATGTACAAAGTCGAGCTTATCTTGAAAGATATTTCTTCCAGCAAACCTTAGAGAGTCGGAGAAGCAGTAAAAGCGGGTCTACATACGTGTACAAAATATCATTAACAACCCATTATGTCCCCACTGAAGGGCACGGGTCTCTTCCCTGGGGAAGGTATAGGCCATACTCCACCACGGGAGCCAAGACCGGAAAATATACTGCATAAATATTGAATAGCCTACCTAACTATGAAAGAAATAAATAAACTACATACATAAACTAAAATAAATACATAAATATATAGCTCAATGTTATGACAGAGATAGATAATGCTCTTTCAACCGCTTCTTAAAATGTACCAACAGTGGGACTAACGCATATCTTATTATATTCGCATATTTAGTTATATATGAAATTGCTCTAATTGAGATTATTTATTAGGTAAGAAAGTAAGTAAGTACGTTTATTGAAATAAAAGTTACAGCAGCAGGTGTTACATAATTAATTAATTTACAGAAGAGGTGGGTAAGTGCATAATACAGGTAAAAACGTAATTACCTTAATTCCCGACTCCTGGGAAGCGTTTCAGTCGCCGTGGTCACGGGTAGACTGAAGTGATAAGTACACTGAATCATTGTAGTGAGGGTAGGTAAATTCAAATCACGCGCCTTATCACCGGACCTGCCGCGGGCATAGTGAGTGTTGTGTGTCGGCCAGCTGCCAAAAGCTAAAAGTGACTACCCACAATAATTGACTGTACTCGCCATTTCAGTCTACCCGTGACTACGGCAACTGAAACGCTGCCGAAACGTCGGTAATCAAGGTTTTAACGTTTCACCTAATAAATAATCGCTATTATACCCGTTTAATTTAAAACTATGTATTTAAGGTAAGAAAAGCGTTCGTGGCCTAGTCGAACCGAGTGATTGGAATCAATCACTTTGAGTTAAAAAACAACAGGCGCGATCAGGTGCAGGATGGGTGACTGTACCGTGACAGAAAGTACGCTGGCACGGATGGCCAGAGGTCGCGGGTTCCGCGAATCCCGGCATGGGTGGAATTTTCAGCCTCTAAATAGGCTTTTAAAAATTTTCCTTAGCACGGCTTAGTGCATTAAAAAAGAATATAATCAATCACTTGAGTTAAGCAACAATAGGCCTGGCAGGTGCAAGATAGGTGACCGTCCGACTCTACCGCTAGTGGCATTTCTTCCGAGCGCTTCCGTGCTTCGCAAGGCACGTTAAGCCGTTTGGTGACGTCGGACATACAATGGCAGTTGTTAAGCATTATCAGAGGCCTTACGGGCGGCTTGATAACTTCTGACAGTAAGGCCCGCCACTGTCTTACAATCCTCCATCAACCCGGACTTGGCCCCCGTGGTGGAGTATGGCCTAACCTTCCTAAGATGCAGGAAGAGACCCGTGCCACAGCAATGGGGACATACAAGGGTTGATATCGTATTGAGGTTGTTCTCTTTTTTCAAAGGAGATAGAAAATACCTACGTTTTTTTCTATTGGTGGCGCTAGTCAGGACAGGGTAGCGCCTCAGTCCGGCCCTGAGAGTGGATGTATATTGCCCTGGAAGCACTCGACGTCAAACGACAATGCCCACTAAACGCCACTCTGTCTTGAACTTAATAAGTCCAACATGTTTGTAAAGATAACCTGTCAACTTTAGATTAGATTAAACCTATTTATTGACATACATAATAAAAGTACCTATGTGAAATACTTCATCTGCGTTTGACTGTGTCTGTCATGTGTCTGCCCTGCTCTGCGTCTTGTTGTAGTCTTCTTCTTCTTCTTCAGGCTATATTGGTCCACAGCTGGACATAGCCCTCTCCTAATGGGGGGGGGGGTAATGCCATATATGGGGTAGGTAGTGCACGATTCGTGCACGACGCGTGCACGTCGAGGCGTATTTACTAACAATTTTGTTTCGACAGAACCTTTCATTGAATTAGTTCTCTGTGAACCTTGTTTGTATGATACAAATCATCCAGACTATTCAAAAAAGACATTGAAAGAGTTATTATGGGTGAGAATTGCCAAGGAATGGAGCGAATAGTTGCCTCGCAGTATGCGGTGGGGGCCCATGTCTGCCTTAACTGCCCTGCCCTGTACTGAACTGTGCTGCGTCGTCTGCGTCTCAGCATGCGCCCAGCCTTATGAGTGATTGTGGCTCGCGAGTGCGCCGGTATGCTAAGACAAATAAGTTCGGTATTTGTACAAGGTACTCACGTCTCACTATTGGTGATAAGTTATGTCGCACATACCTACATCATAACACCACCACCTGTCTTTTTATTTGTAGCTGATAGATTTTTATCACAGCGATATACCTCATATCTGTTGTGACACAACCTGGAGGTAACACTTACTTTAAGTCTTTTAAAACTACGTAGATTTTGAAGAACTTTTTCAAATTCAAATTAATTTATTACTACGTAAAGAATTTACATTCTGTTTGCTGAATGTCAATGTACAATGTGAAATGTGAGCCGCTGCCTTCGGGCCGTATTGTAGTGGAGAAAAAGGCAGCGGAAAATAAACTCCACTCTGACCATCTTTTCTCAAATCATCTTAAAACCAAGTACATCAGTTGCCATATGTAAACCTAATAAGATTTCATGATCAAACCTAAATGCCAAAGCATTAGTCAAATGTCTCACAATAATAGGTGAAAACATAAGTGCTGCGGCCAGACACACGAACAGCACTCGTTCACGAGCATAACGCAGTGCTCAGCCATCATCATCATCTTCTTGTTGTCCAAAAAATGATGAGGAAAATATTGGACCTGGAACAGTAAGTTTTCCGGACTTCCTACTAAATCATTTGGTGTAAATTAAGAAAGTTATTCGTGATGTCCTATTTTTAGGAGGTTCAAATATCACTCTGTAACCACGTTTCTGTAAATAGGAGTATATAATAATCGTAGGACAATATATTATTGTGTAAGTTTAAGCATTTAGTGCGGAGGCCACGGACGTTTTGAAGATAAATTAAAAGTTTTTTAGCCATTGTGGGGTGTAACAAAAGCAAATTGTTGTAATATGTGTAGTGTAATAGTGACGCATAGGGCGTTAGTATAATGACTGTTTGGAAATAATTTGAGACTATTAGAATTGTATTATTATTAAAATTCTTTATTGCATAAAAATTTTGCACATAGGCGAGCTTAATGCTACTTAGCATTATCTACCAGCTAACCTAAGTTTTGGAGATAAGATTAGCAGGTAGTGCTATATTAAACAATATAAAATTTACTAATTATATCTATTTTATGTATTAACTTAAAAATTTTAGGGGAATATTATATTACATAACAACAAATAAATATGAAAACAATAAATACATAAACATTATCTACATACAAATATATATATATATATATACCTACAAAATTCCTGGCGATATTGATATGTCTACATGTGAATACTACTTATAATATATTATGATAAATTACTGAAGACTTATGTAGTGATGGTATACTTTACCTTTGAATACTTCAAGCGATTGGGCTTGTCGGGTGTGTATTAGGAATTGTAGTAGGTATTTAAAGTAAAATTCACACACAAATAACTCGGGTTGTTTTTTGTGTGACCGTACCTCACCATTTTCTTGCTACCTGTACGGATAACAAAAGAAGAAAATATTTCTTGCACAAAATATTATTAAATTTCATTATTATACTCGTATTACAAGAACTGTACAAAGTCGCTTTGTTAGCATATGAATACAAATTATTACGTATAAAGTATTACAAAGTAATACTAAATTAATAACTAAGAAGAAAATAGATATCTAGTGTAAAATACAGTAAATAAATATTTATGTTCAAACACTCTCATGATAAGAGTGTACATTATTTGCATTATATTTATGCATATATTTGCATTGACAATCTACATAATATTTTTTACCCGGACTTGGCCCCCGTGGTGGAGTATGGCCTAACCTTCCTGCGATGCAGGAAGAGACCCGTGCCCCTGCAGTGGGGACATACAAGGGTTGATAACGAATCTACATATTAAAAAACCTATTTAGAGGCTAAAATTTCACCCATGCCGGGATTCGAACCCGCGACCTAGCTATCCGTGCCAGCGACCTCTGGCACGGTTAGCCAGAGGTCGCGGGTTCGAATCGGCATGGGTGGAATTTTTAGCCTCTAAATAGGTTTTTTAAAAATAAAAATAGTGTCATCTACATATTGATAGGCATAGATAGCTGTATAATACTACATAAATATGAATTACTAGTTCAGAAGCGCCCGTAGCCTAGTCGAACCGAGTGATTGGAATCAATCACTTCAGTTAAGCAAGAACAGGCGCGGTCTGGTACAGGATGGGTGAACGTCCCGTGACTACCGCTAGTGGCATTTTTCCGAGCGTTTCCGTGCTTCGCAAGGCACGTTAAGCCGTTGGTGCCGGCTGTCATATAATGGCAGTCGTTAAGCCATGTTATGGGCGGATAACTTCTGACGTTCAATCCTCCGCCAACCCGGACTTCGCCCCCGTGGTGGAGTATAGCCTAACCTTCCTGTGATGCAGGAAGAGACCCGTGCCCGAACAGTGGGGACTATATAAGTATATATCGAGTTTTGACTGTAGAAAAATAAAGTAAAATTCTAATAGTAGGTATCCAACAATGTAGAGTAGGTGTTCGCTCTTACATGTTCAACCCAACACGCCCCTTCGCGCTCCGCTACGCTACGCGCTTCGTCGCACCTATATTTTTGTTGTCGCAGATTGCGTGATGCATCATTTTAGGTGTTTTACCATTTGGTATTTCAAATGTAGGTAAGCTTTGTACAACAATACTTTTTATTGATTTTAGCAGTCAAAACTAGTTTTCACCGTTTAAGAGTTTGCGAACTATATATTTCTATCTATATATAAATATATACCTGCAATAAAGAGTGTGTGCAATAAAGAGTTCTACTCTGATCTAATCTAGTATATAAAGACAGTGAGGCCCGCCACTGTCTCACAATCCTCCACCAACCCGGACTTTGCCCCCGTGGTGGAGTATGGCCTAACCTTCCTGCGATGCAGGAAGAGATCCCAGCAGTGGGGACATATAAGGGTTGATAACGATAACGATAACGATATAAAGATAAACTAGTTTTCACCGTTTAAGAGTTTGCAAACTATATATTTCTACCTATATATTTATCTGCAATAGTGTGTACAAAAAAGAGAATTCTAATCTAATTTAATCTAGTTTAAAAAGATATTAAGAGATGAGAAGTAGTTTATATTTTCAATGCGATAAGGGACTTTTTGCACCCTGTAGAGTTTGCAAACTAAAGGGCAGGTGCTTAACAGCACTGAATGCTCTATAATGGACTTAATTTTCGAGGGAGCACAGCGGGGGGCACTTTGACAAAATGTCAATCCCTCCCTTGACAATATTTGACATTTGGCTTAAACGTTTGCTAATGTTTTTATTAGAGGGATAACGCTCTTTGATACTCACCTAATGTAGTCTTTTAGTAATGGATTGTACCTAAAAACCCGCTTTGGGGTTCCGTACGAGAGGGCGTTTCGCAAGGCACGTTAAGCCGAAGGTGCCGGCTGTCATGTAGTGGCAGTCGTTAAGCCATGTCTGAGGCCTTATGGGCGGCTCGATAACTTCTTACAGTAAAGCCCGCCACCGTCTTGTTGTCTTGATCCTGCACCAACCCGGACTCAGCCCTCGTGGTGGAGTATGGCCTAACCTTCCTGCGATGCAGGAAGAGGCCCGTGCCCCAGCACTGCGGACATACAAGGGTTGATATGTACGAGATGGTGCCAAACGGAACACCATTAATCTCTATCACCGCCCTTAATCCCTATGATATTGCTAATACCATGGAATCGTCAAGGTCGTTGATAAAACAACGTCAGTAATTTTCTTCCCTAGACGAAGCAGCAATTTCCGCGCCAAAACAAAATGGCGTCCCCCGTTTCCCCCGCCGACGCTCACGTCAATTAACGGGTGATTATCCTACTCGCCACTAGATGGCGCTCTGATTTCAATCCCCAGGGACTTGTTAGCGGGCGAATGGGCAATACAGCTTACGAAAAGCAAACAATAATAAGAAGAACGGCTTGGACTTCTTAACTTTTCATCTTCCTATTAAATTCAGTCCAATACAATTCAATTATATTCCATTAAATTTAATTAAGTTTAATTCTGTTCAAATCAATACAATTCCATTAAATTCAATTAATTTTATCTCAATTAAATTCATGTTCAAATTTAATTCAATTCAGTGACCGCTGAAAATCAGCGTCATAGTCCTCAACGATCATGGCAAAATGCCGCGCGGCGGCCATTTTGGTGCCCTTTTATATTTGTTTAGTAGTAAGCATGCTACGAGTATTTAAACCATTTATACGCTTAACCAAGATTCTTATTATTTTGATTGTGTTGGTAGTTACTACTCCATTACCACTCCGCTCCGCTCCGCCCCGCACCGCACCGCTCCGCCCCGCCCCGCACCGCTCCGCTCCACTCCATCCACTCCGCTCTGCTCCGCTCCGCTCCGCTCCGCTCCACTCCACTCCATTCTACTCTATACCTTTAAAAAAACTAACATCCTGACAGTTGCCAATCGGTAGGTATCTAGGCGCGGTCAGGTGCAGGATGGGTGACCGTGCCGTAACTACCGCTAGTGCATTTTTCCGAGAACTTTCGAGCTTCGCTAGGCACGTTAAGCCGTTGGTGCCGGCAGTCATGTAATGGCAGTCGTTAAGCCATGTCAGAGGCCTTATGGGTGGCTTGATAAGGCCCGCCACTGTCTTACAGTCCTCCACCAACCCTTACTCTGCCCCCGTGGTGGAGTATGGCTTAACCTTCCTGCGATGCAGAAAGAGTCCTGTGCTAGGGACTCTGTGGGGCACTGTAGAGCATCAGGGCAGACACAAATATGGGATATTGTCTGCAGCTCCACATCATTGTCTGCAGCTCCACATCGGCACGACATATCAGCATCTTCGGGCTACACGCTAAAGCTGCGTTTTCACGGTCTTAGTATGCTCGGACCGAGTGCGCCATCCGAGTAAACTTGTATTTCTGATTGGCCATTTTAGTGTCGTGACGAAAAACCGCGTGAAAACTCGGCATAACCGCGAAAGAAAACTTCATGAGGAAACTAGTTTTATAAACCTATTTAGAGGCTAAAAATTTCACCCATGCCCGGATTCGAACCCGCAACCTCTGGCTATCCGTGCCAGAGGTTGCGGGTTCGAATCCCGGCATGGGTGAAATTTTTAGCCTCTAAATAGGTTTTTAAAATTTGTCCTTAGCACGGGTTAGTGCATTAAAAATAAAAATTGTATATAGTGTTTTATGTTACGTACATTTATGAAGCTATAGTAGCAACTGTGAAGGAAAACCTCGTGAGGAAATCCTAGTTTAAATAACATCTTTTCCGTTACTACAACTATTGAAACTGCCTGTGAGGAGAGTAGGATGTTATTGGGCATTCTGGACCAGCTTCCATTCGTTTGAGCTCACGACGCACCGCGCCGGTTGGCGCGGCTTGTCGCTCTCTCAAACTCATTACAGCTATTCCAGAATACCCAATAACATCGAGTGATTCTAATTTATAGTTTCAATAATTTTACGAGCAACCTACACAGTTTATGATAAATTCCATCAATGAAAACGAATGACACTAGGAAGCTTGAGTGAATGCAACTCACCATCATCTTGGTGGAGATAGGTCCGCATAGTCACTGAGTTGAATTAAATAAAGGATCCCCAAGCTCAACTGAATTGTATTTACCCACTAGCTATGTTTTGTGCAGTTTCGTAATATACTAGATAAAACAGCACACATTATTTGCGGTATCGGTTAGGTTTCCTCATTAAGACAATGACATGAAATATTCCAAGTGATACTTGTATTTACCCAGTCATAGTTTTGTGACCAGATTGGCTTCTCCCACTGAATGAGTTTAACACCACTGGTGTCTACTTTTCATAACAGTGACACAAAACTTTGCTTTTTCAACCCAGTTTGTTTTGTAGTCAGATTGACGTCTCCCACATGAACAAGGTACAACACCACAAATTTTGTTATCAGATTGACTTCCCGTGATGGCCCTTCATACAATAACATAAAAGTACAATTTCAACTTAATCATATTTTGTGGTCAGATTGACGGCTCCCACTGTTAGAAAGATTCAGCACCACAAATTACTTTGTGATCAGATTGACTTCATGTGATGAACCTTCTTGCGCAACAGTGACACAAAACATTTTCGTCTTAACTGTATTTTATGGTCAGATTGACGTCTCCCATTGTAAAAAAGGTGATTCCAACACAACAAAATTTTGTGATCCTTTTCATGTGACACAAATACTGGGTGATTGGCAGAACCAGGAAATACTTGTATTTTAGGCATATTTTATGGTCGGCACAAAGAATACCTTACTTTTCCCACAAAAATGTTAGTGATCAGATTGAAGTCTCCTGTTTATCGTTCACTACGGAAAACACAAAACATTGCACAGTAGGAAAAATGTACTTCTACAGTTACTTGAATCCTTGGGTATACTTAAGTAAAATCGTGAATTAATGATAATATCACTGACACATAAAAGTATACTTTCATTAATGGAAATCTATTTCCTACTAACGTGTCACTTTAGTTAACGCGAATGCGAATATGATAGGTGGCTGGCAGGGATTGTCAACCTTTAGCTGTTGACGCAGGAGTTATAAATTTGATACGAAGTATACACGGTGTAAGAAAAAATATGTTGTCAAAAAGTACAGTTTTATTTATAAAAGTTGGTTCCTTTGAACATTCCTTAAAGGTATTCCGGTAATAAAGCATTTTCCATGTTATTATTTTTTTAAGACTTGATGTTAAAGTATTTTAAGAAATCATGATTTTGTAAATACGACCGACAGCATTTTGTCTTTTTTTAATTGAAACTTGAAGATATTATTCTCATCCCATTATACGTAACTGAACCTATGCAGATAGTTTTATATTTTTTCAACAGTTTTCTAACATCAGTTCTCGTTCATTTTCTATCTAAATTTATCTGTAACATACAGTAAAATAAATACAGTAAATTTTACATAACCCATAAATAAAGAATTTAGAGGGGTCATAATATTTTAATGTATCACCTACATAAGAGATAACCAAAGGTTGACTATACTAGCTATACTCTAGTCTAAGATCCACACGGAAAAAACTCGTTGCATCAAAATATTTAGCTGTAGGTATCATTAATACCTAATGTTTGACTTTCACATAATATTGTGGAGTCTACCAAATGCTTTATAAAGAATACCTAGATAAGTATTATTTATCCTGAAATACATTTATATAGTAATTTCATCGATATCATACGATGTTTTCTATGGATAAGCTAGAGGAATTAATTATAATTTCCTATTTAGCTCATCATCCGATTTCTGGTAACTGGAAATAACAGTTTATTTTCTTCTGCTATAGTGAAATATTCACCCAATTCGAACATTATCTGATTAAGATCAAGAAAATCTAAAGTAAATTGCAACATGTGTATCTAGGACTATTTACTCCTACCTAGGTATGAAACCTACGAATTTGCTACGTTAACGTTATTGGATCCGTTGCAAGCTTCTGATTGCGAAACATCTTACCTACAATAATCGATATATTGGTCACATTATGTTGCAATGGCAACCAGCCACATTAACTTGAGCTATTAAATAGTGCTGACATTATGAGAATAACATATAGGCTTGACCTTGCTACCGGTCAAGATGATTTGGTTAAGTACCTACTTTTGAAGGCAAAGCAAAAATTTTGGGTGTTCGATACTAAAAAGTAATATGTATTACTTTTATCAACAATCACCTATATTCATACACCTATAAATAAAGGCGATTTTCGCATTTACTTCATTACAGTACTTGTAATAAAAAAACAACATACACATTTAGGATATAAACCTATAACACCCGGATTTATCTAAAATTCTCATCACTTCCGATAACGTGATAACGCTGTTCAGTACAGTCTCCGTGTGGTGTAATTATCTACGACTTCCTCGCTACCAGTCACTCCATCGGTATCAAAATGTTAGTAAGTATATTTATTTACATCCTAATTTTTTTTTTTACGTGTTCCACTGACTAAACCGTATTAGTCCCTATATGAAAACTATGTCCCGAACTATGTCTAAAAAATATGTTCCAGTCACTACATTTATCTAGTATAGTAATTACAATACGGTGTATAAATCGTTTAGGTTAAATGTATAAGACTGGTATAAAACTATGTTATTATTATTTCAGGTCTGACTCCGAGTTTGAATTCTCTGGTGTACCTATTGCTGTGCAGTCGAGTAAGAAGCAAAAGACTCCAACCAGCTCCAAACGCAAAGCATCGAGCTACGTTGAGGAGACAGTTAGGTAAGAATACAATACATCTATAGTTTATTATAAATGATTGTACACTTTACACATCGTTTCAAATGACGATTCCCTCGATGTAATCAAGCTGTTGATGAAAATCTTGGAACATTGAAAGAGATAACAACTGTTTATTTGTTTGTTTCATAACTAAAAGTTGTTTATTCGTCTTAATAATTCAAACCATAGGTTTGACCCTTAAACCTTATTTTCTATAGCCTAAAGCCGGGGCCGCTGCACCATGTTACGCGTGTTACAAAAAACGTAACACTTAAATATAATAAAAGTGGGACATGGTATAACACGTTAGGTACTTGTTATATAACGTTACGTTACGTAACACGTAAAGTGTTAATACCACTCCCCATTTTTGTTTTAATAACGTGTTACATTTTTTGTAACACGCGTAACATGGCGCAGCGGACCCGGCTTAACATTGATCGTTACGGTAAATGTTTACATCCAGGGAAAAGTTTACTGGAATAGAATTAGTCTCGTTATATTATTCGTTGTTACGTTGTCGCGTCATTTGACTCTAGCACACCGCTGAGTCATTGAATCGTTGATTACATTGCAGGCATGTACTCGTAAAGGTTAACATGCTGTCGACTGTTTACTTTGCATGTTACTAGTCGTGGGTTCGATACCCGCTTCGCGTAGTATTTTTGTTTTCCATGTAAGATATGCTTATTAAGAATCACTTGGGATATTTGCTTATTAAGAATGACATATATGGGATAGATCAAAAGTAGATATGTACCCTTCATATTAAACTATCATCCACTTCATACTCGTTCAATGTATGTGTATCTCCTATAGATAGCCTACCCAATCGGAATATAGGTATAAGTTTATGAAGGTACTTATGTTTTAAAATATATTGTTCACTTTTACAGGTCTGCAAGCACCTTAAAGAAAAAGACGGTGGGAGATCTTTTCGGGATTTTGCGAGACGCAGAGAAGGTCGCTAAAGCGACTCCCGAGCAGCACCAACTGGGGTCGAGTCTAGTGACGCGGGTCGCCAATGGTCACGTTCGTCGGACAGCAACGACGGAAGGAGAATTCTATATAGAATTGAAGGTCTACAACACTACCGATGCTGCAAGTACCAACGTTCAAGAGAGGTGGAAAAAAGCGTTGATGGTAATAAAATTGCAGACTGATACGGACACACCGCACTGGGACGTATTACAGAAATTTATTAAACAAGTTTATTCACTGTATGATAATAGTGAGGCGAGTTTTTTTAGTGATAAGATAAATATAAAATAAAATTCCTTTAATTTATAATAAACATATTATTTTGCTACTTACCTATTTATTTTTGTGTCTAAAACCTAAATTTTAATTATCTGTTTCCTGGTCAATCTTACTACTTTTTATTTACAATGCCTTATTGCATTACTTGCAAAACTCTTGTCAACCCAAAAAGTTGGGTGGGTCATATGCGCAGCACTGACCACAAAAGCAAAGTCGCAACTCATCATTTGTCAGAAGATGTTGAGGTTCTGACCTCTGCATTCCGTAATCGTATTGCAACTTATAAGATACAGGCTAACGGTGATGGTCAGCACTCAATTGAAACCTTTTTCGAGTCTATCCATAATAAATTAAAATCTCTGATTGATATTTCATTGAAAAAACACGTTTGCATAAAAGTCAATGTTGAGCTTTTTTCATTTTTCCTTATGTACAAAAACGATTTGCAAGAACTAAAATCGTTTGGCACGAAAAACATTACCATACACATGAACCACAACTTCAATTCCATTTTTTCAGAAATCATAAATACATTGAAAAAAAAGCTTGAAGAGTTTCAAGAGCGAG
This sequence comes from Yponomeuta sedellus, assembly GCA_934045075.1. Classification (NCBI taxonomy): domain Eukaryota; kingdom Metazoa; phylum Arthropoda; class Insecta; order Lepidoptera; family Yponomeutidae; genus Yponomeuta; species Yponomeuta sedellus. The sequence continues at coordinate 7,438,133 of OW203751.1, read as the reverse complement.
ATAGCGGTTGGACATTTTTGAGTAACTCTCATTTGGAAATCAATGTAAATAAATATCAACCATTGAGTGGGTCATCGTTTATAGATTTACCAAAATTTATAAAAAACAAAAAAGCATGTTTGAATATAAAAAATGATGATCCTTATTGTTTTCTTTGGTGTGTTACAGCTGCTCTATTCCCTTCAAAGAGCCACCCCGATCGTGTCTCGTCTTATCCCGATTTTCGCGATATTTTTAACACTCAAGGCTTATCATATCCAGTAACTTTTTCTGACATCCCGGTGTTTGAAAAAAATAATCCAGATATCGCTATTTTTGTGTATGGCTTACAAGGCAAAAAAACTGTTGTAGGTCCACTATACAGATCAGAGTCTTCCACTGCGAAAAATATCGTTCATCTGCTATTTCTCGAGAATGATGAGGGCTCTCACTTTTGTTTGATCAAAAACCTTCCCCGTCTGGTTAGAAGCCAAATATCTAAACACCATCAGCAACTGCATTTTTGCTCATCATGTCTGTTATTTTTTAAAACATCTAATGAACTAGTCATTCATGCATGTGGTGGTATTGCTACAGCTCTTCCTAACCAAGGGTCGGTTCTTCAATTTAAGAATTACGAACGAAAACAAAACATACCCTTTATCATTTATGCTGATTTTGAGACTATGCTTCAACGTCATCTGGGGTGTGAAGCAGACCCTAACATTGCGAGCACTAGCCTGCTACAACAACATGTGCCCTCAGCGTTTGGTTACTATATTGTTTGTACAGTGGATGCCAAGTATAATCGCTACGTCAGCTATCGGGGATCAGACTGTGTATCAAAATTTGTAGAATGGTTGTATCGAGACATGAAGCAAATACACACTATTTTAAAAGCTAATATTAAAATTATATTCACGGATAATGATTCACAAAATTTTGAAAATGCTGTCCGCTGTCATATTTGTGATAATCTTTTAATATTTGACAAGGTTCGAGACCACTGTCACATCACTGGTCACTATCGGGGGGCAGCTCACAAGCATTGTAATTTACAATTTAAACTACCAAATTTTGTTCCAGTTGTTTTCCACAATTTGTCAGGCTACGATTGCCATTTATTTATCAAAGAACTAGGCGAGGCGCCTGGTCCGATTAGAATAATACCTAAAACAAAAGAAAACTATATTTCTTTCACGAAGTATATACCATTATCGAAAGATGAAGGTATCCAACTTCGATTTATCGATTCATTTAAATTTTTAGGTACCAGTTTAGAAAAACTCACGAAAACAATGAAGGTGGAGGAATTCTCGTTGTTGAAATCATTTTTTGCAAATGACACTGAACTCAAATTACTCACTCGCAAAGGTGTTTATCCATATGACTATATGTCACATTGGAAATGCTACGAAGAAAATTCCCTCCCACCCAAATCTGCTTTTTATAATACTATCAGTGGTGAAGAAATTTCTGATCAAGATTATGAACATGCCAAGTCAGTATGGTCAACTTTCTCCATTCGTAACTTAGGTGAATACACTGATCTATACGTTAAAACAGATGTCTTGCTACTAGCCGATATTTTTGAACATTTCCGCAAAACATGTAAACGATATTATCAATTAGACCCGGCATTCTACCTCACAGCACCCAGCTTATCATTTGATGCGATGCTTTTGAAAACTAAGGTCAGATTAGAATTGCTTAGCGACTTAGCGATTATTCGGATGATTCAGGATGGAATACGGGGTGGTGTATGTATGTGTTCCAAGCGACATGCGAAAGCAAACAATAAATACATGTCTGAGTACGACCCATCACGTCCCGAGTCCTTCATAACGTATATTGATGCTAACAATTTATACGGCTTCAGCATGTCTCAAGTATTACCTTTGTCAGATTTCAGATTTTTGGAACAGTCTGAAGTGAATACCATTGATATCACATCAGTTCCTGATAATGCATCTTTTGGTTATATTCTTGAAGTGGATATTATTTATCCCACACACCTACACGACTATCACAATGATTTCCCATTTTGTCCTGAGCGATGCATACCACCCGGTGGAAAGAGTTCGAAATTAATCCCTAACCTATACGATAAATATCGATATGTTATTCATTATGTGCATCTTAAAACATGCTTGAAACATGGATTAATACTAAGAAAAATCCATAGAGTCATTACTTTTCGTCAAAGTGCTTATCTCAAACAATACATTGAACTTAATACAAAACTGAGGCAACAAGCCCAATCAACTTTCGAACAAGACTTTTTCAAACTCTTGAACAACAGCATATTTGGAAAGACTATAGAAAATACTGAACACAGAGTAAACGTCTATTTGGTAAATCAATGGAGCGATAGTCAAAACAAAACGAAAAAATGCACATCGGCAGAAAAATTGATAGCCCGTCCAAACTTTCACAGTGCTTCAGTTTTTTCCGAAAATTTGGTTGCCATCCAAATGAAACCAGAACGTGTGGTTTTAGATAAACCTATCTACATTGGGTTTACTGTTCTTGAGTTATCCAAAAGCCACATGTATGACTTTCATTATTCAATTATTAAACCTATGTATGGGAAATATGTTGAGATGTGCTATACTGATACGGATAGCTTCATCTATCATTTGTCCACAGAGGACTTCTTCCTAGATTTGAAATACCGTTTACTACCTTACTTTGATACGAGTAATTACGATAGTAATAATATACATCAAATTCCATTAAAAAACAAAAAGATTCCTGGGCTATTTAAGGATGAAATGGGTGGTGAAATTATTACAGAATTTGTAGGATTACGATCAAAACTGTACTGTTTCAAAACTTTAGAAAAAACTGTCAAAAAGGCCAAAGGAGTAAAAATGAGCGTTATTCGCGGTCTTAACTTTAGTAATTATGAGCAGACCTTGTTTGAAGGTAATGTGCTGCGCAAGAGAAATATCTTGTTTAAATCGATAAAACATGAAATATTTACGCAAAGTGTCAACAAAATAGCTCTATCGAGAAATGATGATAAACGTTTGATTCATCGGGATCAAATCTCAACTAAAGCGTGGGGCCATACCTCAATATTATGAAAATAAGATAGTAAAATTGACCATGGGATAAAATTTAAAAATATGTAATCAAAATATCGTGATATGATGTATTTCATAGATCTGTTTCAGTCTTAGATGCTATGTGTATGGATTGCGGCTGCGGTAACCGCCGCGATAGAGCTAGTGTGGAATAAGCTTAATATTATGTTTTCGTTCTTATGCTCTTCAAGTTAAAGCTAAAGCTCTTTAGGTATGTTAAGAATAGCGTATTTATTTAAGTGAACTAATAATGTAATGAATTAAAATAGATAGGTACTTAGTTATAAAAGTGTTATGTACTATAAGCTAATAAGTATAGTTTTGGGTGAATAAATTGGGTTATACTACCAGCTTCTTTTATTTCCATGACCTAACATTGTTACCTAATGTTACAAAAACAAAAGAATATGTAAGTATTGTTAGTTCCTACATATCTCAGAAATTTTTGCTATAGACATAGTCTTGAGCGCGGTGGGATGAGGAGAGCTAAACTATATTCAATGAAGTTTTGATTTCGTGTCTACTGAAAGTATGACAGCTCCCTGTGGGAATCGAGCCCACGACCTCTGCAATAGTAATCAAACGCTATCATCACTAGACCGACGAGACAGTCAAAAGTAGGTCAAGTCAAGGTGTTAGCGATGTTGCAAACAGCAAGGGAGGCGCATCGATGTTGCATAGCGCGCAAGGGTTCAATGACTACTATTTACTTAGTCAGCAATGACATACTTGATTCAAACACATTCGATATTGATAATGCTGACTACGAATTCGAGCTCGCTCACTCTTATATGTATTAAAAGAGACAGGATTAATTTTCTAGAGCGATCGAAACGTATGAATAGGTAAGTTACACTCATCTACAAATCCATTTTATATTTGGTGGTTCAGTAATTTATTGTTACTGCATCGTTCGAGCCAACTAGAAGATCAGCAGACGTGAAAACATGTCGATTTCGGTAAGCATTATTTTTTTCCATCCAATTTATATTACACAGTTTGAAATAGGTTTGAATATTTTTAATAATTTTTTTTTTTGTTTTTTTCAGATTTTAGGCGAGACTGATCCGACTGACCCTTACTACTACGCGCAAAATATTTTGAGTGGGTTCGATAGTGATGTCGAAGAAATACGAAACCCGGCTCCATCAGACGTGGGGAAGCGGAAAAGTAAGACTTCAAGGAAACGGGTTGCAAAGGACTCCACGTCTACATCATATGTGGTTAGCAAGGCGGCAAGAAGAGGAAATCGGTTGATAAAAATAGAAGTATTCGACTTAAATGAGTGTAAGGACACAAACAGTGAAAGTGCGGTGTTAAGTGCCCAATATGTTGTGATAGATCCTGTAGACGAAATAATGGACATGGTGGAAAACGTAGTTAAGAACATTTCTAAAAATATGTGCAATAGTTATTAATTTCGTTTTAAATTAAAAATTAATTAAATAAAACATGTTTTCTTTTTTAAATACATTTACATTTATTTCTTACTTTCAATAAAAAAGTTACATAAATACTTGCTTATTCTAAATAAATTCTATAACATTATTTTCATAAAACCATTTCTTGACACATAGTACATTTTTCAACGCACATTGTTTGTGGTGAGAAAAACACGTAAAATTGCATACACTATATTTATCATGCAGGTATTTTATATTAGGACATTGATTTTCCTCGATATTAATAACACAACAATCACCACAAAGTTTATTTACCCACATGATTTTTTCTAAACCTTTTACAAAAATTTTCTTATTCCTCAATAAACTATAAATTAACCTATGAAATTCGCGGTAGTCAATAAAACCTTCACGCCAATAAATTCCTCTATTCTTTTCCAACCAAACAACTTGCTTTTTTTCGCTATCTGATAAAGTAGAAAATGGATAAGGAGGTTTTACCAAGTAGACCATAGTAAATTCTTTAGTAGCGAGAGCAAACTCTTTAATAATAAAATTATTTTTATAATCTCTAAATCCTTGTAAATCTACAAAAATATGTTCAGAATTCATGTTATTTTTTTAACGATGTTAGAAAGTGGTTTATATTCGATTACACAATCGTTTAGTATGAGGCAGTAAGCAGAAGTTTGATCTGGTATTTCTAAATCACTCTCTATTTCTACTCTAACATCAATGGGACCTGTCTTCAGGGTCTCATTTTGCCTGCAGCAATCTATTACAAATAATGGTGCTTTATCTTTGAAATCCTTCAGATTTAACAACGGCTCACACCGACGTCCATAGTAAGACTGTTGGAATCTAGCGTACTGCTCATATAATATCATATACCTTTCTTCAGTAAACTTAATATTGAGACTTTCATATGGAAAGTAAGTTGAATTTAAAAAAACCTTGACATCACGTACATAACAATGATCAAAGTGAGACATGTCTTTCATACCTAAACTTTTCCGATTAGTTTGTAAACCAATAATCACATAACGTGGTTTCTCTAATTGAGATGTGGTTTTTATAGACCAAGTATGTTTTGTAGTCTGTGGTAAAAGAGGGTATTCATAGAGATCCCAATTCCTAAATGCTAAACTGATAGGTCTATCTTTCTCCAAACATCTCAGCAAGTTAACTCTTTCACGATCAGATACTTTTATATGCGGTACTCTCCATACAATTTTGTTAATGGTTATGTCATCTAACACTTCATTAGTGGTTAATTTAATAGAATTAAGGTTTGTATTACTACGCAAAAGAACCAGCTCATGTTTACAGTTCATTATTATTTTATTATAATCTTCAGCGAAACCTAAAACTTTATTCAATGGGATACAGGCGGAAAAATTACCAGTAGTATTTTTTATTCCATCAATGTCCCACCCCCATAGCCGTGACATTTTTGATTCATTTTCATTCATCGAGAGCAATGATTTAATAGTAGTTGTGATCCCAGCATTTTTTATCCTATCAATTTCTACGCCATTTAGTTCATATCGAATGTCTTGGAAAAGAAAAAGCGCTGCATTATTCACCAACTCAATATTACTCACTCTCTCTTTTTTATCGCCATTTGGACGGTGCACTGTGATAGAACCTTCGATGTATAGTGTACTCTGTGACGGTAAGACGTATAAGTCTTGTTGATTGATGGGAATGCGTATTTCATCGTTTTTGTTAAAACTATTAATGTAGGGCTTATACGAATGGATTTGGTAGCTTTCAATGCTGTTGTCGTAGGCGAAAGAATCCAAGATATTTAAGATATTCATTTTATGACTTTTAAGTATCTGAGAAATTGTTTATTTTCCTTAGTCAGTTTTTTCTTTTTAGCAGGTGGTTTCTGTTGCGGTGGATGTGTTGTACTGAGATCTTTGGTTTCGGGTACCAATGTTTTATTTATGAAATCTATCATTTTCGTCTTAGGTGTAAATATAACTGTAGTTCTTCTTGTCGTAGATTTATAAGGTTGTTATTTGCATCCAAAATCCTTATATTAATCTCGCTAACTGTATTTTGATTTACTGGGAAATATATCAAATTTTTTGGGATTTCTATAATCCTGTACCCTGGCGGTACATTAGGTGCAAATTCGTAAATTATATGGCTAGGCTTCCCATTTATGTACGATCCGCTCACGATATCACATTCTATTCGAACGATGGTTGTTGGTAGAATGTTTACAGGGAAGAGAGACTCATGTAATATATTAGCTTTAAGAGTCTGATTTCCAAAACCCAATATCCTTCCGATTGAACCGGATTTCTCAAAATGAATATCTTTTGAACAAATTATTTTTGTGCTCAAAGTGTTATTGTTACATATCAAATTAAACGTACAGTCTACTAAATTTGTTTTTAAAAAGTCATTTATATCTAATAGCTCGTATGATCCTTCGGGTATTTCAATCATTTCGTTGTCGCCATAATGAAATTTGTTGTTGTAGCATTCTATGTTAGGAATCGAATTAAACGTCGAAAAAAAGATCAGCCCACATTCATATTCACCATCAAGCTGCAGAGCCGGCGAATAAAATGTTGACAAAGCTGGTTTACAACCGGTTATTGATAGCGTGAATGACATCGTAATAATGGTGAGAATAGTTTATGATTTCTTAATATAAATGTTTCAACCAGAATGTTTTTAAAAATTTTATGCATAAATGACCGCAATTATAGGTGTTGTTTTGTTGATAGTTCATATAACTATAATAAACGTTAGTGTTTTTTGTTAAGTACTTGATTAATTCTACAGGTGGTTTTAAACCATAACTATCAAAGTACACGCTGTAATTATTTATCTTAATGTAGGCTACCCAGTGAGTTCCCGGATTTATTGAATTATCTAGATTCAGGATAGCGCACTCGATGTTATTTGATTTGCTTGGTAAAGTGTCTCTCATATAGACACCTCGAAAGTATGGGATGTCCCGAGTATAATATATTAAATCTATATTACTCAGTGCTCGTCTGGGTAACCTTTTAACTAGTTTTTTGAAGAATGTACGCACAATCCCTTACCTGTCTTGTATGGTTTGATGTATAAACCTTTGCCTAAGGAGATCGATTCCATCATTTTATTGTGACGCACGGATTCAGAAAGATTTTTTTGGGCTGACTTGTAATCATTAACTGCTTTTGCTATTCCACCAATACCTCCAGCTAAAGAACCCAATGCTGATAGACCAGCAAAAATAGGAATGAGTGGAAGTATTCCTCCAGTTTTAGGGATGGGAATAATTCTTGGCAGCTTCATATTATTTTTCTTATGAAATATTTTTTTTGCTGCTAAGTATGCAAACTGAATAGCATCTTGAATATTTTTAGGTTTCTTTTTTTTCAGATGCGATTTTAATTTAGCCATAGAAGTTTTGAATGATTTAATTCCAGCACCCGATTTAATTTTTGCTTTCATTACTTTATTCACCAACCATGATGCAACTTTTTCACCTCTGCTAGCATCTTCTGATTTTAATCGTTGCTTTGCCATCTTTCTTAGCTCTAAGTCAGCCTTATGCCGATCTTCTAAACTTGAATACTTTGAATAAGCTATGTCGTGCAGCATACAAGCGCTGTCCAAAGGGTTTATGCCTTTATCGCCTCTTTGCAAACGTTCTTGTAATCGAGTACCTGGACCGCAGTAGTTGTAGCCTGGTAAGTGTAACTCTATTGGTAAATTATTGATTAAAGTATTGAGAAGTCCTTTCCCTTTCATAACTAACGATGTAATGAAAAATAAGTTAACTAATCTGTAGTAATATACTTCAATGCTTTATTATAGCACTTTTATTAATCCAACTATTTTCCTCTTGACCTAAGCCGAGCCATTTAACAAGATATTTGTTTCCCTTTTTTTTAATTACCTTCTCAACTAAATAAATATTGGGACAGCTAGTTTTTTGCAGTTCGTGTTCGTAAAAACAACCTTTTATTGGTATACAATGTTGATCTCGTATGTAATATGTTGTGGGTATAGATTTTATTACTTTTACAACAGTGAATAATTCGGTAGACCAGTTTGGTGTATATCCTTTTTGAAAATCTCCTTTGTGCTTGCTGATACGGACAAAGTCTCCAACACGAAATTTAATTTTCTTTGCAGGTAAGGAAGGTTGTGATTTGTTTATATTACATGCAACGAGTGATTCATTTAACTTGTTTATTTCAGACGGCATATGTTTTGTAGTGCGATGCATAGTATTATTATAGCTCTTAACTATATCACATAAAGGTTCTCCAATCCACTTATAATTTCCAAACAAGCTAAAATGTTTAAACAACTTGCTCTTCAAAGTTCTTATTAATCTTTCTACTATAGACGCTTTTTTTGTTGAATAAGTTGAATAATGATTTATTTTCCATCGGTTCGTAAGCTTCTGAAAAACGTCATTGTGAAATTCGGTACCCTTGTCGGTTTGTAAATTAGCAGGTGATCGGCCTTCTTGTAAAACCTTATCAAACGCTAGAGACACCTCAGTTTTTGTTTTATTCTTTAATGGAGCGATCCATGCGTATTTAGAAAAAGCATCGATGACTACTAAAATAAATTTGAATCCTTTGTTAACCTTCTGATAGTTTTGCATATCAATCAAATCGGCTTGCCATAAATCATCAATCCCTTTTAAAATAACAGAACGACGTGGGAAATTTCTTCTAGCTGCTTTATGGATTTCATTTACAACAGATTGTTTGCTCATGCTGGTTTCGATGAGTCTCTGAGTGCTACTATATGATCTTTAATAATATTACTCGCTTCTACCTTTGAACACTTCTCATCTAACTGTTTCTGTAGCAGTTGTATTTGAGTTTTTATACTTTTAAGTTCATTAATGAAATCTTGTTTTTTACAATATAATTTATTGTTTTTTTCTACATACTCCTTGCTAACAGCTTCATCTGCTGCTACAGCTAACGGTAATCCTCTCAATATACATTGTTTTAAGTCGTAAACTCCTGACTCATTTTTACTTAGCCCTGTGTTTATAGGAACCAAATTTAATGGATCTGACACACGCAGTCTTTTATGAACATGATGTCCAAATTTATCTATATTCATCTTGTAAATAGTGTGAAGGTTAGAGTAGAAATAAAATAAAATATAGATTACATAAGTATTTATTCATTTTATATCACACCACGTTTTTTCAGTTCTGTTAAAACTGATACAATTTCATCATCTAAGCCAGTATTACCGGCATCTTTCGAAGCTATTAATAATTTCAATGTTTCAACTAATTCGTTTGGATCATTCCAAAAAATGTAATCTACTTTGTTATCAACTTTTTTAAGCAATGATAAACCCTTTCCTTTGGAAACATTGGCGGAACATAATAAGGGTTTTACAATTTGTAAATACTTAAATCCTCTGTTGCTATTGATTGGTTGATTGGGATCATATTTACGTCGATGAGCGTTTGTGCTTATTAGTATAAATTTATAATTCCTTTTATCATCTTCAGTGATAATGTTTAGATCAGGATTTTTTTTGTAAAGTAATTCACTGAGTCCATTAGTTTTGACATACGAATGACCTGCTATTTCAAATGCATCATTAGTTATGGAGAGCGGTGCTGATCCTATCATAGGTTTTCCATTTTCCAATCTAATTCCATAAGGTACATCTTTGAATACTTCTGATGATAAAGACCATGACGATAAAGACTTTGCATTTGGTGTTGAAGCACCATCCGAATTTGTTTCAAAAAATATGTCACTCATGTTATTTCTAAGACTTTGATTCAGTTCAGAGTCACTTATGTTATCATCGCTGTTACTAGCATTCGATACCTCTTGGAGTGATTCCCTTGAAGAGCTAATTTCAGAAAATTTTCGTTTCTTCGTAGGTGTAGACTGTCGTGCTAAATGTTCAAGCGAATCAACATCTTCATTACTTAACTGTTCTTGATACGGGGTTCTCGTTAGCTGTTTAAGTGGATCTGTTACTGGTTTGAACATAGTTTCTAATGCCAACTCAGAATCCATTTTAGTATTTTTCATGTTTTGAACCTTCTTTTTAACAGCCTCAGCAGACTTAATTATTTGTTGTTTAATTGATTTTTCATCACACATTTTTTCTTATTTTACAACTACTCGCATATAAAGAAGATAAGAAAGTGGCTTCTGATTTAAAAAAAACGGCATTTATGTATCTCACTCGTCGAAAGTAATAAAGGTGTCGAATTTCATTCTGTAGCATCCGTTATTTCTTTGACAGTCTTTATTAATCACTAAATAGCTAAATGTATCTTTCCAAACTTGTGAACAAAGTTCGCGAAATTGATGCCAAGGCATATCAGTGTTCACATGTTCATCATAAATATGACGTAAGTTAATATCATCCTGTTTGAATATGATGAGTAGATTTGCATTGTCGCGAACCAGTTGTTTTGGGACTTTGCTATAAGTTTGGTTCAAATAAAAACAGTCTATATTTTTATGTCTACCCATGGCAAAGTAATCACGAATGTTATTTTGATTTTCACAGGCAACATCGTCGAAAATAATGACAGAATTTTGAGACGCTAAGCTTGGATTTAAGACTTCTTTGTTATCGCGATATTTATAATAACGTATTCCTGGAACGAGATTCATTACCTTCTCTAAAAATATGTATTTTGGTTGATACAACGTTTTCGAATAAACGTACACGTTACGGAAATGTAAACCATTAGGATGTAAAAGTAACCCAAGGACTAAGTTTGTTTTTCCGCAGTTAGACGGTCCGCAAACTATACAACGGATGGTGTTTGGTAAAAGCTTTCCGTGACGATATGTATTTTTTTCAGATCCTACATCAATATTCTCAAGATTTAGTGATGTAGGTTGTTTAACAAATTTCATTTTTGGAGAAATATGTTACCAGTGATGTCCTCATTACTGAAATGCGATCATCACGATTAAACTTCAGTATTTATCTGTGTTACTAACATCATTTCATTTCCTGCCGCAAGTAAAATTCAGAATCAATCAATATTATTGGGTATTCTGGAACAGATGTAATGAGTTTGAGTGAACGACAAGCCGCGCCAACCGGCGCGGTGCGTCGTGAGCTCAAACGAATGGAAGCTGGTCCAGAATGCCCAATAACATCCTACTGAGGAGTGTTTTGAGAAATCATCAATCAATCAATCAATCATTTATTGCCATAAATTACAGTACATTATGATGTTACATGGATAAAATTGTAGTGCTAATGTAATTTTACCGATATTGGCATAGCAATTTTAAAATTATTGAAATTTTAAATTAATATTTAGAATGCTTAAATAAGTACACTAATATTTCATAAATTCAGAAATTAACATTCGTAACATTTATAAATCAATCAATTTTTATCATGTTTTAAAAACCTATTTACAGGCTAAAAATTCCATTCATGCCGGGCTTCTAGCCCGCGACCTCTGGCTAACCGTGCCAGCCGAGTCGCCCATTAGCTCAGTTGGGAGAGCGCTGGCATGGTTAGCCAGAGGTCGCGGGGTCGAGTCCCGGCATGGGTGGAATTTTTAGCCTCTAAATAGGTTTTTAAAATTGACCTTTGCACGGTTTAGTGCATTAAAAAGAATAAAAATCATGTTGTTATGAATAATACTGTTAAAACGGTACTTCTGTGCTAATGTTACTTTTCCATGTCGTCGGTCCGTAAGCTTTGCTGTTGTGACCTCTTTTTGCAGAATCTTTGTAGAGTATGGCAGGGCTTAGTTGGCTGGACAATTAGTGGGTAGTTAGATTGTGAAACTTGGGGCTTAAGCACTGGGATTGACTGACACGCAATACTGAAATTAAGAACGTTATATATATAGGTACAATATTTTCGGGGCTTAATCGCGTAGTAATTTATTGCTATTTTACCTCGACGTTTCGACGACGTTACAGTCATCGTGGTCACGAGAAGACTGATGGCTGGTGCCCGCTCGCATCTTCGGCTGATGAGGTTTCAGACTACCCTAAATCAGTCATCACAAAGCACTATTAGGGTTGCGACACACTACACTGACAATGTCGGACGATTAAGCCCCGAAAATATTCATGTGTTCAAGTCGCGAAAGTTTAATATACTTATGTTATAACGTTATATGTATTTATATATATATATAACTATAAAAATAAAATAAAATAAAATAAAATAAAAAATAATTATTTCGTTTTCGTTACTGTTTAAGTGACGTACGAACAATCAACGCAAGTATTTGTAACAGAGAACCAAAAATACATGTCCACATTAAAGCTGTGTTGAAATTTTGTATAGGACTACATTACCCGCCAAATTTCAGAGTTATACGTCAGCGAGAAGTATAATTTTAGCCTACGTATTTTGATTCCCTTGAGTATTGAAATATACGTTTTTTGCGGCATCAGCGGCCGTAACTTTGTTACGGTTCGGTGGTTTGACAGTTATCTGTCGGGTCGGTCGCAAGTTGTTGGGTTGCGTGGGATGAACGGGAGGACTCTGCTGTCATCCTCTAGTCCAATGACTCGGGGAGTGCCGCAGGGATCAATCCTGGGGCCCCTGCTCTTTGCATTGTATAGTGCAGACATCGTCAACAATGTGAAGAGTAGTAGTTATCATCTCTACGCCGACGATGTGCAGCTGTATGCCTCCGTCACTCCTAACGGTGCGGCGGAGTGTGTACGCTGTATCAATGACGAGCTTGAACGGATTGCGAGCTGGTCAGACAGGAGCTGTCTGGTGCTTAACCCAAGCAAGTCCAAGTACATGGTACTTGGTACTAAATGTCAAATTCGTAGTACACTGGAAACTCTGACTACCGAGAATGTAGCCATCAGGGGCAAATACGTAGAACGGGTGGTAGAGGCAAAAAACCTGGGCGTTCTGATGGATGGTGAGCTACGCTTTGAGAAACACATCGCTGGAGTGGTGAGCAACTGCTTCTATCGCCTCAAAGTACTTTATAATGTGCGTGATTACCTTAGTGTGGATTTGCGTATCCACCTATGTGAATCGCTCATATTATCAAGGTTGAACTACTGTGACGTTGTCTATGGTGGTTGCATTCTTGGTCGTACACAGAGGTTGATACAACGAGTTCAGAACGCTTGCGCTCGTTTCTGTTTCCGCATCCCTCCTCGATCCCATGTCAGTCCATACTTGGACGAAGCAAACCTCTTAAACATGCAGGCGCGTAGGCAACTGCACTTTGCAACGTTGCTGTTCGGTGTCGTCCGGTGGAAAGCCCCCGCCTACCTTTACGATAAACTCAGTTGGTCAGGACGCGATCAAAGGTATGGGGCGAGGGCTGTCATGCCGGCGTACCGGACCGCGGCGTTTCGAGGAAGTTTTAGGTTTGCGGCGTCTAAGTGTTGGAATGATCTCCCTCCCCCTCTCCGCAGTGTGACTAGCAGGAATACATTTAAGCGAAAGCTGAAAATGTGCCTGCTATCCCTGCGGAAACACCCTCTTTAACCCAATCCCCCTGCAGTTCGCCTTTTAAGTATATATGTGTGTATAATATATATATTACTTATTTGTTATTTCTTTGCTTATAATTATTTATTGCTACATATTATTATCATATTATGTGCATTTTTACTTAGATATTCTATATTTAGTATATTTCACAGCATAATCTATTCTATTGACGTTGTTTTATAAATATTAATTTTTATGTAAGATCTGTATGTAGGTATATTACTTAATGTACGTGTATAAATTGAAGAATAGGTGCTGACTGAAAATCAGTGTTGCAGGCCCAGCCTGCAGCAAATGCTGAGTCAGCTACCTGTTTGTGGCTGCGGAGATACAATGCCCTTCTAAATTGTAAATGTTTGTTTTAAATCGTATTCTTTGTTTTATTATATTTTTCTTTGTTCTGTCTTTTATTATTTGTCTGTAGTATTATAATATCGTGTTACATTGTGTTATGTGCATTGTATCTTTGTGGCTGCAAATAAATGTCTCTCTCTCTCTCTCTCTCTCTCATTAAAAAGAATAATAATGAGATATCTTAATAACTGTGGCAACTATTTTTAGAACCGAAACGCCTTAACTTAGAAGTGACATTTTTTCACAACATCGAGTGACTAGACTGGAGTTATCGTTATCAACCCTTGTATGTCCCCACTGCTGGGGCACGGGTCTCTTTCTGCATCGCAGGAGGGTTAGGCTCTTGGGAGGGTTAGACTTGGCCACCACGGGGGCCAAGTCCGGGTTGGTGGAGGATTGTAAGACAGTGGCGGGCCTTACTGTCAGAAGTTATCAAGCCGCCCATAAGGCCTCTGAAGTGACTTAACGACTGCCATTACATGACAGCCGGCACCAACGGCTTGACGCACCTTGCGAAGCACGGAAGCGCTCGGAAAAATGCCACTAGCGGTAGTCACGGGACGCTCACCTACCCATTCTCTACCTGACCGCGCCTGTTGTTGCTTAACCAAGTGATTGATTCCAATCACTCGGTTCGCCTAGGCCACGAGCGCTTCAGACTGACTGGACATCAGACTGGAGTAAACGGTTTAATTTCTACTCGATACCTCGGTAACGCCCGGATTAACGAGTTAACAGTAATCCGGGACAGTCTCTGACAGTCAAACGGACCAGTCCGACCGACAACGGAGTGATCATCTATAATTATTATGTTTTCCTTTTATGGCACGGAAAAAAAAACTGACTCAGTCCTCCACCAACTCGGACTTGGCCCCCGTGGTGGAGTATGGCCTAATCTTCTTGCGATGCAGGAAGACACCCGTGCCCCAGCAGTGGGGACATACAAGGGTTGATAGCGATTGTATGATTGGAATTCAGGTTCTAATTATATGATTGAGATTCGGGCGGTATTGTAGCGGCACTCCCCTACAATACATCCCGAAGGCAGCGGCTTACATTTTACACAGTACCTACATTGAAATTCAGGAAACAGAATTTCTTTACGTTGAAATAAAATTGATTTCGATTTATTCCATTTCATGGATTATTTTTCTATTAGTACACGCCTAACTATCGCTTGACCTATTTCAAATGTATATTGAAATAAAGGAGTGAATAAGTAATTATATTGCAATAAAAATACGTGAATAGGTACTGTTCCATTACAGATACGCACTTACTCATGACAAGACTGTATCGGAGATAAGGTCCCTGATAAACAGAGATAAGATAGACGCGAAATAGTATGGCTTTTGCCGAGTTACAAAGAGCGGAAAACGATTTGAAAAACGACGTGTCCGAGTCAACATTATGTGGCTTATGTGATTTTATGCGGTTTCTTTGCGATTTTTCTTGTAAATCAAGTTGTTGATGAAGCTGTTTCGGTGTAGAGTTGTGTAGTGTTTTGTTTTGGGCAAAGGCGTGTGTGATAGTGGTTTAACTAAGTAGGTTAAAGATTATAAGGTAAGAAGCTAAGTGAGTCACAAAAGGATACGTCTACAGTGTCTTATTGAAACAATAACGTGACAACAAGGTACAGTGCCTCTCTCAGGACCAGTTTCCGAATTGAGAGTTTTGCTAAGTAAATACTTAACTTTAATACTCTTTGGATTTCTTAGCAAAAAGCGTGACGGAACGTTATAATAATAATAAAGCCTTTATTCTGAACAAAAAACAAATTTACAAAATATACATAATTAGTAATTTCAGAGAATGTCTCTTGTTTCAGAGTGCCTGTTGGCATAGGCCTCCTCCAACTCCTTCCACTGTCGTCTATCCAGTGCAACCTTGGTCCACTGAGGTCCTAGAGTCGCCCTGACGTCATCTTCCAAGCGTCTTACGACCTCTTTTCCTTCTACCGTCTCTGGGATACCAGTGGGTTGGGGTACCGTTTGCTCCATTTTTCCACTTTGTCTCGTAGCTTTCTGTTGATCGATTCGTTCGATTATGTTTGTGACCTTCTTTCTTGATCTTATATCAGTGTTTCAGATTTTGTCCCTTAGTCGTAATCCAAGCATACCCCTTTCCATTGCTCTTTGACATTTAGTAAGCTTATCTCTGTGTTGAGTAGTGGTTGAGTAGTGACCAAGTCCCGCACCCATATACCAAGCATAGGAGAGCACGTTTCTTAAGTATTTACTTAGTGACATTCTCAATTCAGAAACGACCCAGAGCCTCTCTCAGGACCAGTTTCTGAATTGACAATTTCGATAAGTAAATACTTAACTGTAGTGCGGTGACTTCGGATTTCTCAGCAAAGAGAATGGCAGAAAGTTACTTAAGTATTTACTTAGTGAAATTCTTAAATCATAAACCGGCCCATAGGGCAAGGGAATTGAGACATTTGTTGAGTAAACAGTTAGTTAACTGTGGTGATGTCTTGCAAACCTATTTAGAGGCTAAAAATTCCACCCATGCCGGCTTGCTGCTGATGTACGTATACAGAGAGTATTGTAAATAGTTTTATGCCACACCTGGCAATAAAGTGGCTTTTTCCGCACGCTGCGCGTACGGAAAAAGCCGCTTTCTGGCCAAGTGTAGACATAAAAAGATGTACACAACACGGGAAGTAATAAAGAAAGCTCTCGATCGCATATTTATGTCCCTCGCTTGCAGCTCGGACCAACGAGATCTCGGCCTTTCTTTGTATTACCACCCTAGTTGTGTAATGTACTATTATGCCACACCTGGCCATAAAGTGGCTTTTTCCGCACGCTGCGCGTACGGAAAAAGCCGCTTTCTGGCCAAGTGTAGACATAAAAAGATGTACACAACACAGAAGGTAATAAAGAAAGCTCTCGATCGCATATTTACGTCCCTCGCTTGCAGCTCGAGCCCCAAACTTCTGCGATCTCGGCCTTTCTTTGTATTACCACCCTAGTTGTGTAATGTACTATAGGGTACGAGTCCCGACGTGTGGAATTTTTAGCCTCTAAATAGGTTTGTGAAATTGTCCTTAGCACGGGTTAGTGCAAGAATATATTCATGTGGTGCTGTCTCTTCGGATTTCTTAGCAAAGATCGTGACAGAACGTTACAGAACGTTAACAATTTACTAAGTGAAATTCTCAATTCGGAAACTGGTACATAGTGTTTGGAATCTGCCAGTGAGCCGGTGGGCGTCCTCCCCTGCGTTACATATTACATTCGTCAAAAATTGTGGTATTCTTTCCACGCCTACACACACACACACACACACGCACACACAACCATTTTTTTATTACTTTTAAGTATATATTATTTTTTATGTCCTTTCGCATGAACGTAAATCGAATAATTATCTATTCAAACTTTTAGGTGTGTTCTAACTCGTAAAGCTTAACAAGGAGCAAAGTATCTGTAACACAGGTTTCAACTTAGTACAGTATTAGTAAACGGTAACCGCTGCTTTATGAATGGACCAGCGGTTGAATAGCATTCTAATTACAAAGAATTAGTGAATAGAAGACGCTGAAGTGGCAGTGGGCTGGCCATATCTCGCGAAGAACCGATAACCGTTGGAGTAAACGTGTTCTTGAGTGAAGATCGCGACTCGGCAAACGTAGTGACGGCCCCCGACCAGGTGGGATGACGATATGCGAAAAACTGCCGGCAGATGCTGGATGCGGCAAGCTGAAGATAGGGCGCTACGGCGCTCATTAGGGGAGGGCTATGTCCAGCAGTGGGCTAGCTAGTATAGCCAGAAGAAGAAGAAGTGAATAGAAAGCTCTTCAATAACAATTGCAATACATTACATCTACATACAAGCACATACATTGCTTCTGGCCCCACACTAGGATACCCTGTGTCGTGGGAACCAGAAACAACGACATCACAAACATGTAAACATCCAAGACCTGGGCTTTTTTTTTGTTCCCAGCCGGCAATTTCTAGAGCAGAGCGGTCGATTATTGACCATTTACAATGGTCAATAATCGACCGCACGATATCATTATCGTCCAATGCGTTTCTTGGCGGAAAAAGCCTATTAGGTCACCATCTGTGCTTATTCATAGCGATAGGTAAGCCTTCAGCAGATAAACAGATAAGTAGGTATTGGAATGTTTATTGATTTTCTGCGAACTGCGATATTGGTTATTCACCGGTTTTCAGCGGAAATGACCGGAACTGGCAGATTGTTGAACTTATTTTGTGTATACACCGGTTTTCAGCGGTAATGGCCGGAAATGGCAGATTGTTGAACTAATATTGCCTATTCACCGGTTTTCAGCGGAAATGGCCGGAAATGGCAGATTGTTTTGTTCGATCGTCTGCGCAGGACTGATCGCTTTTGTTTCATCACAAAGTGACAATGATACTATTGGTAAGTTCATTGTATTTATTTGGCTGGTGATGCAAGTAGGTAAGTCTGGTAAGTTTTGAACAAAACCTGAAATGAGTGACTCCTGAAATAAGTTACCCCTTGAACGTCAAGGTGAACATGCCATGGCAATGTGCGGTCACCAGTAGCCTATATGGGGTTTTAGAGCTTAAATTTGTAGAAAGGAAGTTTTAGAAAAAATCAACAGTCGGAGACTGAGTTAAAGCCAGCTTACAACAAAATCTTTTAAACTGCTTTAACTGCGTCTTAAGTGTGTGTTTAGTGGGATCGACTATTTATATCTGTTATGTACCTATATCGGTTTTATTTATAACAGTATTACTTTATCCTCTAAGTTTCTAATACATTAGAGAAACACGCTTAGCTAGTCTGTGATAGAGATTTTACAAGGAAAAAAACGTAACCACAGATTAAATAAAATGACTCTAAAGAATGCTTTAGAGGAATCGTGTTTTTATAAACAAGTCCGTTAATATGTGGAACTTGTAACTAACTGTACATTGTTTTGTTTTTTTAATGTGGGGAATTTATTAAATAACCATATTCTATATTTATTTGTCTAACTAGGATACATAAGATGTATTGAAGTAAATAAATAAATATAGGAAAAAAATATTACAAAACCTAGCGCCATCTAGCGTCGAGTAGCGCAACTAACTAGTTCCTCTTTCAGTCGCCGAGACGACGGTGGCGCCACCGGCCACTGAAAAAGTCACAATCGTACCCACCGACTACATCTGTAGAGCCTGCGTTTGCAACGATGGGAAAGTGGACTGCAACAACCAAAACGTGGAGAAGTTCTTCAGTAAGGCTGATTGGACTGGTAAGTTAGGTACATCACGAGAAACAGTCCGCCTCGCACTTGGCCGGTGTTTTTATTTGCCTCGATTGGTTTCCGAGTCTACGTTCTGAAAGCGCTGGGGGTCGATTCTCGCCCATGCGAATTAAATGTCTAAGCCTTCGAATATTTTAAGCGTAGAAGCAAAATATTCGAAGGCCTAGACATTTGTCGCATAAAAATAAGATAACTCGACAGTCATTAGACGTTTATTTTCTTATTCGAATTCAATGTAGCATGGCGTTCAGAATACAGATTTTGGCTGTCGCCCGACTTTTTGTGTAAAATTCTAATCATAGCTTTAGATAAGATAAGAATATTCTTTATTGTACACCAGGAAAAAAACAAACAAACCATAATTACAAAGGTACAGTACAATTGGCGGCCTTATTGCTTAGAGCAATTTCTTCTAGGCAACCCAAGATGGAGAGTTGCTTTAGAATTGGCTCCCTGGGCCTAGATTCTGCTAAAGCATTGTAGTACAATGACAACTGCATGAATGTGGCGATTTCAATTCATTGCTGCTTTCGAGTCGAAACCCGCGCACTTATCAAACCTTCTAGACAGCAATGGTATAAAAAATACGTCACGTGAACTGTCCACGTTATGTGTCATTGTACTGTAATGAGCTAACAGAATTGAGTCCCAGGATTGCTGTCAATAGCCCTGTGCGAGCTTCTGCGGCTCTTTTTTTATACTCTAGGAAGAATATATAACAGCTATTACAGGTTTACAATACATAGATCAATAGGACATACTCAGCCAATTAAAAGTCTTCACAATTAGTTTTGTTTATAATCATTTGGGTACAGCGATATCATTCCGATGTAAAACCTAACTGCAAAGTAGGTATTCGGGGCTACAAGAGATGCAAATTACTTCAGCCATATGTCGCGGCCTGTACGTAATACAGAGAATATTGTAAAGTGGTTCGAAATTTCACTGATGCCGGTGAGTCGCCCATTGGGATAGCCAGAGGTGTCGGGTTCGAATCCCGGCATGGTTGGAATTTTTAGCCTCTAAATAGGTTTTTAAAATTAGTTTTAGATTAGCTTGATCGCAGACAGTTATGAGCTTAACGTAATGAGAAAATTACACCAAAAATAGAAATACACATAAAAAAGCAGTAATTAATCAATTTATAAAACAGATTGATTTAACCAAGCTCCACCCAGTTCAAAAAAAAAAACAAACTACGTGTCAAAAAACAACTGATTAGATATTTTTTTTAGATACTATAGGTACCCTAGTACCCAATGCTATGTTTAGGCCTTCATTATTTCACACAGGGTGATTAAATAAAGCACAAGGAACTTGGTGTTGGTGGACCAATTAACTAATATTTTGGAAGAAAATGATTTTTTTTAAAGAACTGATTTGCAGGTTTATTTAATTTTTTAATATATTTAAGCTATATCATAGTTTTGCTGCATGCACGTTAATTCTTTCATTATTAAACAGTACTATGTTGTGATATTTTTAAGATCACCCCGAATGAAGCAGTGCCTTGAGATACAATTTAATTTGGTTTGGGGTTCAGAGTTACTTAATACACTGTTTTGTTCTGTTCACTAAACATTTTTGATTTCATTTTTGACGTTGGTAAACAAATAGACGTATTTAATGATACTGCATGTATGTGTTGGAATCGAGCACTAGGGGCGCAAGGCACGTAAACCGTTGGTACTGGCTGTCATGTAGTGGCTGTCAGAGGCCTCATGGGCGGCTTGATAACTTCTGACAGTAAGGCCAGGCACTGCCCAACAATTCCCCATCAACCCGGACTTGGCCCCGAGTTTGGCCTAACCTTCCTGCGATGCAGGAAGAGACCCGTGCCCCAGCAGTGCCATGTCAGAGGCCTCATGAGTGCGGCTTGATAACTTCTGTCAGTAAGGCCCGCCACTGTCTTACAATCCTCCACCATCCCGGACTTGGCCCCGTAGTGGAGTATGGCCTAACCTTCTTACGATGCAGGAAGAGACCCGTGCCCCAGGAGTGGGGACAAACAAAGGCTTGATATCATAATAATTCCAGGTCTAATCTCGTACAAGCCTCTCCAAGTGGATCTGAGTAACAACCAGCTCACGGCCGTGACGCAAATTGTAGAACTACCCATAGAAATGCTGAATCTATCGCGTAACAGCATAGAGTCTCTGGAGAACGCCAGCTTCAGAGATCTCCAGCAGATGAGAGTGCTGGATCTGAGCTATAATAAACTCACCTCCGCCAAGCTCAGTCCGCACGCGTTTGAAGTAAGTAAATTTGATGGTGGTAGTGTACCTACTTATTTAGAAACTTTGACCTTAAATATGAATTATGTTGAATTAATTATATTCTTTTTAATGCACTAACCCGTGCTAAGGAAAATTAAAAAAAAAAACCTATTTAGAGGCTAAAAATTCCACCCATACTCTTTCTCATTCCGTGCCACGGATAGCCAGAGGTCGCGGGTTCGAGTCCCGGCATGGGTGGAATTTTTAGCCTCTAAATAGGTTTTTGCAAATGTTGAATTAAACTACAAAGGGATAAAAAGTTACAAATTAAAAATTAATTTCAAGAATTTACGTTCTCTTCTCAACCAACCCGGACTTGGCCCCCGTGGTGGAGTATGGCCTCACCTTTCTGCGATGGAGGAAAAGACGCGTGCCCCAGCAGTGGGGACATACAAGGGTTTATATCGATACATTTTACAGTTAAAGTGTAGCCTCTGCACGCCATTTGCTCACCTTCACGTTGTAGACATACAAATTAATGTACTTGAAACACTTGGACTAATATTAAGAAATTGTACAATAAAATAAATTACATATGCAAATATAAATTCGAACACCGGCTGGAGACAAAAAAAGCCCCTGGTCTTGGATGTTTACATGTTTGTGATGTCGCTGTTTCTGATTCCTACGACACAGGGTATCTTAGGGTGAGGCCAGATGCAATGTATGTGCTTGTATGTATTGCAATTGTTATTGAAGAGCTTTCTATTCACTTCTTCTTCTTCTGGCTATACTAGCTAGCCCACTGCTGGACATAGCCCTCCCCTAATGAGCGCCGTAGCGCCCTATCTTCAGCTTGCCGCATCCAGCATCTGCCGGCAGTTTTTCGCATATCGTCATCCCACCTGGGCGTCGATTCTCTTAAATGACAAACAATGTTCGAGCAATGGCATGACAAGAGCAAGACAAGAGTAATGCCAACGCATGACATTACAACAACCGTATTCCACTACCTTTTTCATGCATTACTCTGGCTCTGTCGCTGTATGAACCTTGTCATGCTCTTGTCATACTCATGCAGTTTCATTGTGCTACTCGGTCGGTCAACCGGTATTGCCACTTTGTGAACTGGAAATTCTACCTTAATATTCGCAGCACAAAAACGTTGCTTGTAAGGATTGTATCTGCAATAAATTACTTATATTTCAGTTTTTTATAACTTCGCAATCTTTAGAGGGTTTTAATCACAACAAAGCTATCAAAATTGTATTTGTTAGAAATTTGGCTGTTTGTGAAGTTATCCAAATCCAAGAGTAAAAAACAAGCAATCTAATCTGTACAGTATCACGTGACCATCAATTGTTCAGTATGTTGCCAGATCGTAAATTTTAATACAAAAACCGTACTATTTGGCTTTCGCCAGTAACTTATTTGTGCGACCGCCCTCACTGTAGCTTTAGGTACAAACTACTCCATTTTCGAATATTTTTAGTCATAAAAATGGTTTGTTTCCGAAAGTATCTAACGCAACGTTTCAAGCAAGACTTTTTCATTAATATCAATATCTAACATACGACATACAGTAAGCATAGCACAAGTCGTGTTTAGTTCTAAATAAATAAAATAAAGTATTTTTAACCGACTTCAAAAAAGGAGGAGGTTATCAATTCGATGCATATATTCCTTTTTTTACAATGTTTTCGCATATCCTCGTCAAATATTAACCGATTTGGATAAATTTTATTTTGTTCGACTAGGTATAGCATCCCATTGGTTTCATTTTAATTTAGTGAAGATCTGATGAAGACTTTCAGATATGAAGAAAAGGCGTAATGAGGCCCATCCATTAGTAATATGCATATTATGTTTCAGAAAATATAGCGTCAAATTTGTCCCAGGGTAATCTGGTAATGAAATTGAGAACTTCAAATTTCAAGGCAATAAAATTAAGTTATGTTTTGATGTAAGAAACACTGTTCATCAAATACTTTCATTCAGTATTCATTGACATTCTCTGTGTCTGTTCGACATTGTTACGACGTTGAACCTAGAAATCCGGAATTTAAGTTGAAATATGTAGTTTCCTAGGGTAGCAAACCCTAGAAAAATCAAGAGCCAGATGTAGAATAGCCCAATAACACCTATAAGTGTAAGGTACCGTTCCACTTATTAAACCAGAATATAAGTCAAAATACACAATTTACTGTCGTGGTTATTATTCCCTTAGTAATAAATATACTACATGCAATAGTTATTAAAGCCACTTTGTCTATTTTAAAAAAATTAAAATTTTAAAATAAAAAATTAAATCCGACTTCTGTACAAAATACGCAGCAGAGAGACGCCTACCTACTCTCTTAATTTTTTAATGCTATTCATCTTAAGGCTGTCTGGAAGAGATAGCTCTCAGCGATAAGACGGCCAATTCCACACTGTGTAAATTAGATATTTCAGCATTTCATGTAGGCTCAAAGTGTATGGTATGTACGGTCCTAAAGTAACCGGAATAATATCACATAGGCTTTACAAGATAACGAGTAAGTCTACAAACTAGCAACTAGTCTACAATATAGTCTACAAACGTAAAAAAAGAAAGATTTCGTACTAATTCTATTGAAATTTAAATAAACTTTTAAGATTTGTAATAAGGAGGCGCAAGTATTTCTACGGAATCCTATGATGCGCGTGGCCCAACACGCACTTGACCGAAGTTTGGGCGAAATATTTGATTAAATATATTTGATCTTACCAAGTATGAACTGAAACAGAAATTAACAGCTTACTTAAACACTCTTTCTTATGATCGAACATTTTTGAAATTGATGTGATAATAGCTCATTTTACTTCTCGCCTTCCGTTATACTTCCTAGTACAAACGTTTAACACACACAACGTGCACAAATATACACTCATCATACCTTTTCACACACCCTCTGCTCAGTGGCTGAAACCCGAATCCAAGACTCCGGTCGTAGGGCTGAGCACATACACATGCACACACAGTTATATACACGTACATTTTAGTCTCTTTTATATAAGTTTTGCAAACATCTGTCATTTTTTATACTAACTTTACACCTTATGCTGATGATGCGTCGAATATAATACCGTTCTTTTGTAGACCGGGAGGCCTGGAAACCTAAGATACAGATCTTTTGATCTAGTTTAGGCTCCAGTCTTTCCACAAATAGTGCATTCTGTTGTATTGTATTATTTATCCAATGTTATTTTGAATACGAATGTAATTTGTGGACAGAAAAATTTTAGGTTATTTACAATCGAGCTACAATAATTCCAGCTCCGAAGTAAGTAATATTAATTATTTCATTTATCTAAAATATCGTATCGTATACCTTTTAACTCCAAACCGTATACCTTTTCAAGCAAACCGGCGTACTAAATGGTAAGCACAGACTGGCAACACTATTAGTTTGACAAATTTAGTCTGTGTGAAGTAGACTATCGTAATTCGTACCTACGACGATTTCTAATTTGTGACCACAAATTAAACAGGTGACATACGTTGGTTAAACTAAAGTTTCAGTTACTAAACTCTTCTTAACAAACCTTTCGTTAGTGTACAAAGTGAAAATGAAGTGATTGTGTATTAATTGAGCATCGAAATCGGCATGAAATGTAAAGAACGAAGCCAATACCGAACGAATGAAAGTCGTGTCATCGAGACTTCTTTGTATGCAGGCTTTGGTGAGTGTAAAAGAAACATTGATGTGGTCCTTATCCTTATAACACCCCGTTGGATTCCAGCATGGTACTGGAAAATATGTATCACTATTTATCTCTGTAAATTACTGGTGTGCAATAAAGAATTTTCTATATATCTATGTAATTATCATAGCCACTGTTTCTTTACTGTGGACATCAATCATCCAGCCCGTTCTCGTTCACTGCGAGGCATAGGTCCTCCGCCATCCTCATCCAGCCACTGCAAGCAATATGAATGTAGACAAAGGGTACTAGTACCACGATGTAGTAATTTTCGTGCTTATTTACGAAGCTAAATATCACAATCCTATGTGGTAACAGTAACAGTTAATATTGATGTGATGTATATACATCACATTAATATTAACTGTTAGAACTTATATAAGTTCTAGGTGTGATCACTTCATTGGATAAATATTGGATAAAGAAATCCTTCTTTAAAATGTGTGTATTATAGTCACAAATATAACTTCTTTCAGAGAACCGTCTTCATCTTCAGCATGGCAGGGGTCTCCACTGATTGGGTCATTGACTTCCACTCCCAATGGAAGGCTCACGCTTGTGGAGGCAAAGAGCCAAGATTCCTACGAAACAATCTGCATTTATAAACAAAATTTGTTTATATAAATACATGCTTACCTGTCCGGGATCCAGAAGTGAGTATTATGTTATGTTGAGGCCATGTATGTGTCTAAAGGCTGGTTCCTGAATTGAGAAATACACTCAGTAAATACTTTGCTGAGAAATTCTTAGAGACAGCACTACAGTTGAGTTTTAACTTAGCGAAATTCTGAATTCTATAAATACATAGCGAGCCCCAATGGGAATCGAACTGATGACCTCTGTTTTCATAGTTAGCCACTGGGACATCGACAATATATAGAAGCTATGTAGTTATTTATTAGGTATTTATGTAAGTAGGTTATTATATTTATTGGGTAGACATTTATCTTGATAGGATTTTGTTTATTTTATTTATTTCTTTATTTCCAAACATTCCCTATCCTTACAGGTGTAACCTAATTCAATAGGGAGATACAAATAACTATCTTATTAACAATGTTTAAATATCACACTTCTTCTTATTTCTAACATAAACCTTTAAATTGGTATGTAACATATCACATATAATCCAGTTCTCTTAAATTCACTCAAGGTAACATGGAAGACATCAACATCTTCCGCTATGCGATTTAAGAGTCTGAGTGCCCGCGTCAGCGGCGCCCGCGCCAACAGGTTTGTCCGCGCGCGCGGCACCCGCAGCAGCGGCGGCCGGCGGCGGCGGCACACGTACTCGTCCGGCACACACAAAAACAATGCTCCTAGCAACACCGGGTTCACTATCCTGCCTACTAACACCTTGTGAACATAACTCACCAGAGCTAGGTCTCTCCTCACCTTAAGTTCGTTGTACCCCACCATACCTAAGATAAAGAGAGTGGGGTACATCAGTGGATAAAATGGATAGACTCCGTATAGTCGCAAGTACAAGTACCTAACAAACTTGTTTTGGATGCGCTCTAACATAAGTCGATATTTAGCTTCGTGTGGCGTCCATATCACAGCATTAGATTCCATTTGACTCCTAACTAGGGCATTGTACAGTGTAACAATGGCCGTAATGCGTGAAAAACCTCGTCCTTTTCTAAGTATAAAGCCTAGGTTTCTGTACGCTTTTTTACAGATGTTCTCAATGTGCTCGCGATAGTTTAAGTCAGAATTTAACTGAACACCCAAGTCTCTGACGTTACTCACTCGCTGCATCTGCGTATCTCCTATTTTATACTCGACTATTAACGGACTCTTCTTTCTCGTAAATGTTATTATTGCACATTTAGACACATTGAACTCTAACTTATTCTCTGTACTCCATCGCATCACTCGATCTATGTCGTCCTGTAGCTTGACACAGTCTTCAGCAGTACTTACAGGAAGAGATAGTTTGAGGTCATCCGCGAATAACAAACAGTTTGCATTCTTCACTACATTTGGCAAGTCGTTTATCATGATAGTAAACTCCAATGGTCCCAGATTACTACCCTGGCTTACCCCTGACCTGGTGAAATATGGCTCAGAACGGTGTCCGCTGTACTCCACATATTGCGTTCTGTCGCTCATGTAACTAATAAAGAATTTAAGTAATTGTGGTGTACAACCGATATTCACCATCTTTCTAAGCAATACATCATTATCAACCAGGTCAAACGCCTTCCTGTAATCAAAATATGCCGCATCGACCTGACCGCCTCCATCCACTGCTGGGATAACGTTGGACATAAAATTTAGCAGGTTGCTAGACGTACTACGAGCTGTTCTAAATCCATGCTGTGCATCCGAAAGCTGTGGTTCGACCTGGGCTAGAACTGCCTTTTGCACCGCCGATTCTAGCACTTTGGCTGTCGTCGATAGTACTGCTACAGGTCTGTATCCATCCACCTTCGAACTCGCCCTTCCCTTAGGCACTGGTATTACCCGTGTCATTTTCCATTTTTCAGGGAATACTGCTGTTTTAAGGCACTGGTTGAAAATATGCGTTAGTGGTTCTGCTAAAATCCACCTACAGTCCCTTATTATATAAGCCGGAATGCCATCAGGCCCCGCCGACCGTTTCGGTTTGAGTCGAGCGAGCGCGCTACTCACCTCCTGCAGCTGCAGCCGGTCTAGCTGCACGCGCGCCGCGCTCGCCTCCGCCTCCGCCATCGCCGCAGTGCTGTCTAGCTGGGCGCGCTCTGTGCTGTACACCGAGTGGAAATAATCCGCAAACGCTTGCGCGCACTCTTCCTCCGACAGCACTTTACCGTCCCTGACAATTTTTTGCGGACACCGACTTCCTTGCATCGACTTTATATAAGCCCAAAACGATCTTGGATCCTCTATTAAATGGCTTTCAACTCGACTTTTATATTGTTCGTGTGCCAATTTAATTGAAGACTTAACTCTAGCTTGTTGTCTGTGTGTGTAGTGTATGTTGTGCACATGCATAGACCTGTTTCACATCTCCACTCCGAATCCCCAAGGTTTGTTGGAAGAAATCTCTCACAGAGATAAGCTCGCCTTTGTACATGTATTTTCTTAAATTTATTTTTCATGTTTTAAAGTATAATAATAGTTGTCAAACAATACCATACATAGCATTATTGCTATACTACACATATGTGTACCATAGCAATAATGCTACATAGATAATGTCATTAAATTCATGCCTTGTAATCAAATATTGTTAGAAGTCAGGTATCCAAGTTATTGATAATAATATAAAATAATTTTAAATAATAAAATATTTATTTACAACACTGAGAAAACATGTGATAAACACAATTTTAAGAAGAATCTTTTTTGGTTGTTATAATAAACTATGATTTGCACCTTAAGTCACATTTCTTTCTCCACAGCCTCTCCACAAGAACTTGCTACAGTGCCACACCCTCGAATAAGTCCCGGCGTCTGCGCTCAACACTCTGCACACAAGACGTTCTCGGCGTCAGCTTCCAAATTCTGAAAATTGAAGAATTCTAGTAGGGATTTGTTCAGAGGTTTCGAAACTGACAGTAGCTAGTCAGAGCAGGGTCACACTCATTTGCAGTTTTGGTGTTACTTTGAAATAAATCTTTTGATTTGATTGAAAGCCACTTCCTTTTTTTAATTTTGAACAATTTAGGTACTTACGTGAAATAATTTTGTATTGTTACTTCTATTTTTTTTATATTTGAGTGAGGTTGTAACCAATAAAACTTGTTTTTTAAATATGTGCTTTTTACAATAATTATCAAACCTTACCTAAATCTGTGAATTACTCCACTTCTCAGTCTTCTCTCAAATGTAAGTGGAGGCCGAGTGTGTGGCTTTGCCATAGATTGGCATTATGAGTAGAGTATGGTGTCCTGGCATGCATACACATAATGTTCAATTGAGAAACCGCTCTTCACGGAGTGCTGCACGAAGGATGCATATGCCATGGCATCAATACAGCCCCGCAGTCCATCAATTTCGAATTGTCTAGAATAAGAAAACAATAATTGAAAGTGAATTCAAGTTATTTAGTAACTTTTCTACGTTTATGCTTGAGCTTGTATAACTTCAATTTGATGAGATGCACTTCTCTCTACTCCAGTAGGTAGGTGGCAATGACAATTTTTTTTAACAATACAATGATGTGTGGTACAGTGCCACTCAGGGCGGTGGTAGCGGAGTGGTGTAGAACGCCGGCCTCTCAATCGGGAGTTCGTGGGTTCAAACCCCGGCGTGTACCAATGACTTTGTTTTCTAAGTTATGTACATTTGTGAAATTATAGTACCTAGCAATACCACTCGCCGACGGTGAAGGAAAACAACGTAAGGAAACTCTAGTGTCTGAAGTGTTAACGTACCTCAGCGCTTGCTACGTACAATGGCCCAACTATGAGGCTAAGTGCGGAAATCTCAGGTCTAACTAATTAACTAACAGTGCCACTCACATGTTTCAGTGTCAAGTTACACATTTTTTACTTATCTGTCCCGAAATTAGGTACATAATTACAAAATAGGTCTTTTGCATACCACAGAAATCTAGTAGGTAGGTAAGTATTATGTTTTTATTCTAATACCTTGACACTGTGAAGGACACTTTGCCCTACTAGGGCCTGATATAAGCCTGTCACAAGAAAAGACGGCGATGAATGTCCGTAGAAGAAATATTATACCTAACTTACTAAAAAGTAATCCAAGAGACGACCACCTCAAACTATTTTTATTGAACTCATGTAGGTAAGTTACATATCTTTATTTAGGGGATATCCCGACTTGCCTCTGCTCCTGGGGTATCAATGGGATTAATTCGTCCGCCAAATGCCTCAACCCATGTTTGGAAACACGGAAGGTTTTTGTGAACTCTGATTGTTGGAACGATTGCCGAAACGCGTGAAACCGACGTCTATTTCGGCGCTCTTGTACTCTGCGCTTCGCCCTGTTGACTATTTGTGATAATCGCTATCATAAACCGAGTGAAGAAGTATACATTTTATTAAAAAAATACTTTTTAGCCTTCTTCGTCACAACTGCCAGTGAGCAATCATACCGAAAAAGCTACTGTTGTTCAAAGATACTAATATTGCAGCTGTCAGGTAGCTGTCATGCAGTTATATAGCTCAATGAAACGTCAAATAAGGAGTAGCATACGGATTTGACAGCCAGACTGTTACCAAGGAACTGTAATTTTGTAAGAGCATACGAAAGTGGCTCCATGTAGCTCTCCGGTACCTGTCATGTCGTTCATTGGTCGTTAAATGGAACATTTGTGCTTAGTGGAATACCGCTAGCGTAAAACCTTGTAATTGGACTACCGATGAACTCCTTGAGAACTGTAATGTTGTTGAGTAGAATCGGGGCCCTGGTCGGGGGCCGTCACTACGTTTGCCGAGTCGCGATCTCCACTCATGAACACGTTTACTCCACCGGTTATCGATTCTTCGCGAGATATGGCCAGCCCATTGCCACTTCAGCGTCTTCTATTCACTTATTCTTTGTAATTAGAATGATATTCAACCGCTGCTCCATTGTATGTAAATGTTATGTTGAATGTTCTATCGATAGCATGAAACAATGTGTAGAGTGATGTGTGTGTGTTTGTGTGTATGTATGTGTGAGTCGGCGTATATAAACGTATATTATACGTTTTTTATTTATTTATTTATATGAAAACAAACAGTGTAACAGAAAACATGAACAATTGTTGGTGTGATAGCATGGTATTATTGATTTTGGTAGATAGTGGTGGTTTTATTGTATTATTTTATCTGTATTATCGCAGATTTTCTAGCCAATCTGGTGAATGATAGGCGGTGTAAATAAAAACCGGAAAGAGAGAGAGAGACAAAAAAAAAGAACGTGGAAGTATGTCCTTGCACACCCCCACATTTAGCAGCTCGATAAGGGCTTCTTTAGGCTTCCTACTGAGATGCTGGATCTATGCGGCTCTAAGAGGGTGTTAACCCTTGACGACCTCTGTGGCGTAGCGGTAGCGCGTCTACCTACCATGCAAGAGGTCCCGGGTTCGAATCCCGGCTGGGACAAAAAAAAGCCCAGGTCTTGGATGTTTACATGGATGTGATGTCGTTGTTTCTGGTTCTCACGACACAGGGTATCCTAGTGTGGGGCCAGAAGCAATGTATGTGCTTGGATGTAAATGTTATGGTAAACGCCTGATGCGGGAACAACAAGCTCACATCCGCCACGCTCTGTCCGCATTTCAAGTGAGTGCATTTACGAACGGACGAATTAACGAACGAACGTACGAACGAGCGAGCGAACGACCTAACGAGCGAACCTACGAACGCAAGGACGAGCGAGCGAAGAGGCCATCGATCGAACGAAAGTGCGAGCGAGCGAAAGAACTATTAGGACGGCGGTCCTCGGGTCCTTTTAAAAAAAAGATTTATTTAATGCTAAAACAAAGATTTATTCACTACACAACACATGGACTACAGTAATGAATCAACATGTACATCGGACGGAGGTTATCGGTCGACTCTCTAGAAAACAAGAGTGCAAACAGTTTTATATAAAATCAATTCGCTTGCCTCAGCATTTACTGCAAACTAGGATTGATTATAACAGAACGAACAGAACAGAGTTTTGCCAAAGAAGTTGTATCGAATGTTGATAAAAATTGTAACACTAACCTCTTGAGGTGCTCTGCCTGAGGGGCTAGGTTTATGCGCGACCCGGTGAAATACTACTCGGGTTGGCGCTTTCAAGGATGCCTATGGGGACTACTCACAAATGACTACGCTTGGATTCCAAAAACCGACACCATTTAATTTAAACAGACCTAATATTTACATAATTAACCCTACACACTCAAACTGTCTCTCACTTAACCTACCACTGGTTTTAACCATTGTCCCTGTATTATCACTGTCTTTGTTACACCACCGACACTCACACGACTTAACTACTGATGGACACTAGGGGCGACTTGCTCACTATTAGTAACTGCTGTACTTATTCCTGGTGAGAGGTACCTACGACTCTCAATGATCCTGGAGCGGCCGATATCGGGATCCCCAACATACCGCTCTCAAGATTCCCTATTACCTGGGTGTGGCCACCATCGGGAACCCCAACGTGCCAGCACCCAGAGGCTAAGGCGGGCACACGAGATGTCCTAGGCCGGCTAATATCGGGAAACCAACATGCCATGCCCTAGGACACTTCGTGAGCGGCATCGGCTAACCTCGGATGGGCCCACAGAGGCGGACCACTGTACCGCTTCCGGCGATCAGCCGATGTGCCCTCACCTGTTCCTCAACCCTCTACAGATCGGGATCCCCTCCGACTGTCCTGAAGCCCTACCGGGACTCCCACAGCGAACCAGAAACCCCTTAAACTGACACCGGGACCGGACCTACGGTGAACGTCTTTACTGGTAGTGGGAGCCGCTCGACTGAGCTAGCGCTGCGCCTTTTATATTCGCGTCGCCGCCGTGCCGCGCCTCCCGCCAGTCCTTGCTGGCGTCACTGCGTGCGGCGCCCCGCGCCGCGGGCCGCGCTCCGCTGGCGTCTTGTCACGCCGTGCCTGCGTGGTGCTCGTGGTGTGGCTGGTGACGTGGTTAGCTACGTCACAAAATCTATAACAGCTTACCAAAGTTATTAAAAGACATGCCTTTAGCCCTATTTGAAAGAAATTTACGCAAATGGCTTAAAGAAAAATGCTTTTATTCAATAGTAGAGTACCTCTGTTGGGTAAAGGACCCAATTAAAAACTAATACTAAAAACTAATACTGAAAACTAATGCTAACACTTACACAGTCTGTCCGCGTCAACGCCTCTCGACTTGGCCGCCGGCGCCGCCCGGGGTGGGTGCACTGAGGTTTGGGGATCCCTAGACTTCCCCGTCTGCCCCCAAGAGCTCTTTCCCCAAAAAGCTACGTACCTGCAGTGCACTTTCACGACCCTGCGTTTCACCACAATAATTTGTCCACTATTTTTGGGCGAGCCGTCGCCCAAAACCAAAACTGTTAACACGGGATCCGTCCCGGAACGTATCTCACACTTCACACGAAGATACAAGCCCGGCAATCTAATTGCCACACCAATTTGGACCAACAAACGCTCCACACGTTTTACAACCAAAAAACAAGGGGTCAAAAGTGTGCACAGACTCATCTGACAACTGTCAACTCTGTCAAGTAGTCTGCGTTCCAAAATCAAACGTCTATTCTGAACAACCTCGACCTGAGACATTATTATAATCTTTTTAAAAAAATGACAAGAAATATAGGTCATTGTAAAAATATAAAAAAAAAAAAATATATATGAAATATATTAGATATTAAATATATATTGTAAATAATAATAAGTTATGACATTATAAAAAATATATCAAATTAATTTAATTTTTTGCATGCCTGAAAAGGTGAATTGTGAAAAAACTTATAAATATCTTACGTAAGATGTACCACTTTTCGTGCGAATAAACAATTTCATTTCATTTCAACAGGCGAATTCTCGAACGAGCGAGCGAACGAACGAACGTACAAGCGAACGAACGAGCGAGCGAACGGACGGATGAATTATTTAATTAATGCGGCTCTAAGGTCGCTCACTGGATTTACAAGGCGCCCCTAACTCCTACTTGAACTTTGTAGTAGCTGCGTTTGTCTAATTCGTTCCGTATATTCATTTGACACCCAGGGTCGCCTTATAACCAGTTTATAATGGGCATTCTATTTTGTGCTAGCTGCGTTTGGCCGACGAATGGCGCATTCGCTCAACTTCTCCCATTCCTCCGCACATAGAGACCCACTTTGTCACACAATACTCTCACAACCAACAACGATTACGCACACACATAGACGCACTCTCATCTTGACACATATACGCACACACACAAACGCACACACATACATACACTCACTCACACAAACACCTACTGCTAAGTTTTTGTTTTATTACCTACTTAAAGATTCTTGTGTTACCTACTAATTTGCATGCTTAGTAACACAAATTTATTGTTATTAAATTTCCCGGTAACACATTTTTTCTTTTTTCCTTTTGTCAGTAGCAATAAAGACTCTCTGAAACTATTATGTAAGCTAAACGTTGTCGAGCGCCTGCGATACAGGAATTCCTAGTGCAGGGCTCAATGCTAATCTTATGTTGTTTTCCGTAATGTGAAATAAATGTTTTGTATTTTGCATACGAAAATATTGTCAAAGCTTGCAAATTCAGAAACAATTTATATCCATTGCTTTCCTTCTATAAACCTGCTTCTGCACTTCCATCCAGGGCCGCTTCTCTCCTGAAGAGTACGAGCCCCTCTCATCGATGCGCAAGCTCAGCCTCGCCCACAATGAGCTCCACAGCCTGAACCAGGACCTTTTCGAGCACCTTCCTGAGCTCACGGAGTTGGACCTGAGCGGGAACCCGCTGGTGACCATCGACCACGTGACCTTGATTGCTGTGGGCAGTCTGCCGTTGTTGAAGGTGGGTCCATTTCTCTTGCTGCAGGAGTCGACCTGTCCAAAGGCGCGAAGATTCCATTTGACAGATTAACGATGAAGCTCTCGTGCCCTAGTGGAACCCACTTGGGCTAAGCAACGACAGGCGCGGTCAGGAACTGGGTGGGTGACCATCTCGTGACTACCGCTAGTGGCATTTTTTCCGAGCACTTCCATGCTTCTCAAGGCACGTTAAGCCGTTGGTGCCGGCTGTCATGTAATGGCAGTTAGAGGCTTTATGGGCGGCTTGATAACTTCTAACAGTAACGCACGCCACTGTCTTACAATCCTCCACCAAACTGGACTTGGCCCCCGTGGTGGATTATGAAGTAACCTTCCTGCGATGCAGGAAGAGACCCGTGTCACATCAGTGGGGATACAAGGGTTGATATCGCTATATCAATCTAAGCGATTTGAGACAAGAAGATCCGCCAAACAGTGCCAAAATGGCCGGCTTGTAAGCCCCATATATTCCTCGCAGGTCCTCAAGCTGCGCAGCTGCCAACTCTCCGAGATTCCCGACAAGTTCCTTCACACACCCCGTTACTTGGAGCGTCTGGATATCAGTGACAACGCACTGACGGCAGTTCCTCAGGAGTTGGAGGAGACAAAGAACCTTCTGTACTTGAACCTGAATCAAAACCCGATTGTCAAACTGGCGAAGGACGACGAGGACTATCCGTGAGTACTATCATCATCATTGTCATCATGAGTCATTTGAAGCCCACTGCGGGTCATAGCCCTCCCTCACGGTTGTCCAAGCTTCACGGTCTTGTGCCGGCCGCGACTCCACGCCACTGTACCAGTCTCAAGACAAATGTGTAAGTACTTGGGGCCTAATTATACGCACGTAGTTATATATTAAACGGGTCACATCGCGATTATTTATTAGGTAAAACGTAATCACCTTTTTTCCCGACGTTTCGGCAGCGTTACAGTTGCCGTGGTCTCGGGTAGACTGAAGTTTTACCTAATAAATCATCGCGATTTGACCCGTTTAATATATAACTATGTAGGAGTATCGCGAATCATTAAGATATGCTATACGCACGTACGTACGTGATAGTATTTGTCTGTCAAATTTTGTACTAGGTAAGTAATTTGTTAGGCGGTCAAGAAACTGTTGAAACAGCGATAGGTATTTGTCACTATCTTAACTCCTTGGTGTGTATGTGAGAAAGCCTGTGCCCTGCGGTGGGACGTATTTAGACTGTTTAAACTTATTACGGTGGTAGCTCAGTGGGAAGAACCATGGCAAGCGAGAGCCCCAGGTTCGATCCCGAGTGCGGGCATGTACCAATGACTTCAGAAGCAATGTATGTGCCTGTATGTAAATGTTAATTTCAAAGTTACGTACATTTGCGAATTTGTAGTCGCAATACAACACGCTAACTGTGAAGGAAAACATCGTGAGGAAACCCGCGGCTTGGTTGGCTCCGCACGTATTGACTAGTCTTTCCTGTGGGCTTGGCCGACTAAGCTGTCAGGATGGTATAGGTGCTGGGCACGCCTACACCATCTATAAAAGTATGTCCCAGGCACTACAGTGTCGGAGTGGTCCCTTCACACATCTAGTGTGAGTGAAGATACCACTGGACGCTGTACAAATCATCTCATTAAGTAGATGCAAAAAGGCCAATATTATTAAACTTATAACGTAGATCAATTCATGCGACGCCAAGAAATATGTACATGACGTATTCCTTATCCATTTTTCAAAATACTCAAAAATATTTATTAATACAACCATTACTAGTATTTCATAATGGTTCGCGATACTCATACATAGTTATATGTTAAACGGGTCAAATTGCGATTACCTATTA
The DNA here is from genome assembly GCA_934045075.1 of Yponomeuta sedellus. NCBI lineage: Eukaryota > Metazoa > Arthropoda > Insecta > Lepidoptera > Yponomeutidae > Yponomeuta > Yponomeuta sedellus. The sequence continues at coordinate 7,401,336 of OW203751.1, read as the reverse complement.
CTGGATAAAACGTAATTACCTTATTTCCCGACGTTTCGGCAGCGTAACAGTTGCCGTGGTCTCGGGTAGACTGAAGTGGCGAGTACAGTCAATTATTGTGGGTAGTCACTATTAATTTTTCGCAGCTGGCCGACACACAACGCTCACTACGTCAACGGACCGGTCCGGTGATAAGGCGCGTGACTTGTAATTACTTAGCACTGGATTCCACGTACTTGAAAGCTTAAAACCATCCTCTCTGTTGAAATTCTTGTGTTTTTTAATTTCAATAAATAGTCTTACCTAATAAATAATCGCGATTTGACCCGTTTAACATATACAGGGTGTCTCATTCAAATCGGTCAGTATGGGAAAGTCTGAAACTATAAGACATACGAAGATCTGTTCTGAGGAACCATGTCATCAATTTTAATAATTAGAAAAACTGCATTCATACATTTTAAAAAACATCTGTACTCCGTTCGGGAATCGAACCCGGTTGTTTTGAAAAAAAAAAAACCTACACTATTTCTATTTAGATATCGATTGTGTAGGTCTTAAGCAGTAAATGTCTGTATGAAACATGATGTCTAAAATGAATAAAATGCATTAATTTACAGACTTGTGGTGTGTATATGTGTGTGTGTGTTTGCGTGCGTGAGTGTGTCTGTTTTGTTTTTATTACACTTATTGTATCTAGTCCTATCTCATCCACAGTGGCTTCCCAACTCTCCGAAAGCTGGAGGAACTCCACATGTGCAACATGCCCCAGTTGATCTCCATCGGGGAGGGGACCCTGGCTGGTCTGCAGACTATCAAAAGACTGCATATGAGCTTCAACTCCAAGCTGCGATACATACACCCGAAGGCTCTGGCAAGGGTCGATGATATTGGGGAGACTTATGACTGGCCTGTGGTTAAAGAGGTAAGGTTAAGTTACAGTTGACAAACGCGGGTAATAAACCGATCTGTAAACGAGAATCAATTTAAAGATTTATTTTTATCAAGTTTATATTTTAATTTTTTTAAATTGTTGACATTATGTAAATTAAAATGTATTTATTTACTCTAATTGAATCAATCATCTGGTGCAAGTGTTTTTACTTAATACATTCACACTAATCGATATGCTATTTCATTAGGGACATAAACTTATTTTTAAGATTTCTCGTCTTCGAGATTTTGAATTGAGCTCATTTCTTATATTTTAAAATAGAAAGATATTAGAAATAAGAAAGATAAAAACATTTATTATAGCCACATAACTCACGCCACAATAACAAAGCAAACTTAAAACACATTACTAAATAAAATTAAAAGAAAAGAACACTAAAGTTTACGGCGTGTCACTGCCGCTATAAACGGCAACTGACTCAGCATATGCTGATGGGCAAGCCTTCAGCGCTGATTTTCAGCCAGTGCCAGGTGCTCCGCGAGCGTTACAGACTGCGGTATTACGCCTTTTTCAAACCATATCTCAACTATTTACAATTGGGCCCAGAATCCCCGTCTTCTTCACATCATTTTTGGGACGATGATCGACACCTTAAAGTAACACTTCTCCTCAGCTCTACCTCCAGTCCAACAACCTCTCCGAAGTGGACTCCCGCCTGATCTCCCGCTGGGACCTTCTGGACTCCATTGACGTTACAGGCAACCCTTTCCTCTGCGACTGCTCCACGCAGTGGATGGTGGATATCCTGGTACCGACAGTCGAAGGGAAGAAAGCCAATGCCTCCGTTGATATGGTGTAAGTTGCAATTTTACAATTCGATGGTTTTATTACGTTGAGTGAAGACTGCGACGCGGCAAACGTAGTGTAGGACGCCCTCCGACTAGGTGGGATGACGATCTGCGAAAAACTGCCGGCAGATGCTGGATGCGGCAAGCTGAAGACTGGGCGCTAATTCGATGGTTTTATTACGTTGAGGGGAGACCGTGACGCGGCGAACTTAGTGTAGGACGCCCTCGGTGGGATGACGATCTGCGAAAATCTGCCGGCAGATGCTGGATACGGCAAGTTGAAGACTGGGCGCTAATTCGATGGTTTTATTATGTTGAGTGGAGACCATGACGCGGCGAACTTAGTGTAGGACGCCCTCGGTGGGATGACGATCTGCGAAAAACTGCCGGCAGATGCTGGATGCGGCAAGTTGAAGACTGGGCGCTAATTCGATGGTTTTATTATGTTGAGTGGAGACCGTGACGCGGCGAACTTAGTGTAGGACGCCCTCGGTGGGATGACGATCTGCGAAAAACTGCCGGCAGATGCTGGATGCGGCAAGCTGAAGACAGTGCGCTTGGCGCTCATTAGGGGAGGGCTATGTCCAGCAGTGGACTAATATAGCCTGAAAAAGAAGAAGTAGCAGATGTTGTATGTTTTTGTGCTATTAAACGTATCAGTATTAAGTAACTTAGCCATATTTTGTCTTCTTTGGTCAATAAAATATTCTTATTCTCTTGTCGGTCCACGGTTGTCGAGCGTCGGACTGGCCATTGAGCAGGGGCGTTTGCCACCCATGCGATTTTCAATACATTATGATTCCGTTCATTCCGGACGTCTGTTCCTCGGTTGCCACTCTAGTAGCTAACGACTCCATATTTCATCCTTCCTGCAAGAAACACGGCCCGCCCATCTCCATTTCAGAGTAGTGACCCTTGCTATGTCGGTTATTGGCAATCCGACTGTTCAATTGGTTTGATAAAAAGCTAGACACCTAGTTTGAATTGTAACGTTAATTAAGCCGCAGTTTCTGCGGCACTTTGGATAAAATCTTTTCAAATAAACCAATTTAAATAGGTTTTTAAATTGTCCTTAGCACGGGTTAGTGCATTAAAAAAATATATAATAATCTTGTGAGTACAGCGATATCATTCCGATGTAAAACCTAACTGCAAAGTAGGTACTCGGGGCTGCAAGTGATGCAAATTACTTCAGCCAGCTGTCTGCCGCTGCCTGTACGTAATACAGAGAATATTGTAAAGAGGTTCGAAATTTCACTGATGCCGGCGAGTCGCCCATTAGCTCAGTTGGAAAGAGCGCTGGCACGGATAGCCAGAGGTGCCACCAGGTGAGGTGAACTCGCGGGTTCGAGTCCCGGCATGGGTGAAATTTTCAGCCTCTAAATAGGTTTTTAAAACCTTTTCATTCAATTTCATTTCTTTTACGGGCTTTATTAAAACGCGAGCCCACAACGAATTGGCATTTTCAAGCTCTTAGATATATGAGCACAGACTCTCCGGTTTCTTCACGATGTTTTCCTGTAGGTTAGCCAGAAATAATAACAACTACACTACAAATTAACCGCTGAAATATAAAAAAAAATCAAATACGGTGACGTGTTCCGGTGTGTGTGTACCTAGGCGATTGAAATTACCAATGGTAATTGAGCCCATACTGTCCGACTGACAGAAGGCATGTGCCTTCCAATAGGACGTTTATAGGCTACATTTTATTTATTTTATTAATGCAGGTCTACATAATATAATATTTCTTAGTGATTCGCGATACTCACACATAGTCATATATTAAACGGGTCAAATCGCGATTATTTATTAAGTAAAACGTAATTACCTTATTCCGTGCTTCGCAAGGCACGTTAAGCCGTTGGTGCCGGCTGTCATATAATGGCAGTCGTTAAGCCGTGTCAGAGGCCTTATGGGCGGCTTGATAACTTCTGACAGTAAGGCCCGCCACTGTCTTACAATCCTCCACCAACCCGGTCTTGGCCCCCGTGGTGGAGTATGGCCTAACCTTCCTGCGATGCAGGAAGAGACCCGTGCCCCAGCAGTGGGGACATACAAGGGTTGATAACGATAACCTTATTTAAGTGAAAACGTTTTACCTAATAAATATTCGCGATTTATATTAATAAATATTCGCGATTCATATTACATAATATAGGTACAGATTAAGTGCATAACAAATCTAAATCAATTTTCGCGTAACTGTTCCTAATTTCTACGTATTTAAATATTTAATCTAATCTGATCCACAGATGCCAAGAGCCGATAGAGATGCGTGGATACACGATGAAGCATCTGCACGACATCCACCGTACTATGCGCTGCGTGGATAAGTACGGCAACCGGCCGGAGCGAGACGGCGCTATACTGCTCGGCACGCTCATAGGTGAGTATATGGAGAAAAGTCGAGAGAAAGACAGAAAGAAAATGACTGAGAGGGAGACAAAGATATAGCGAAAAAAGAGAGAAAAGCGGATACCCGATTGAATCAATCTGCTGTTCTCACAGCTTATTAAGCTTACGTAGAGTCATGGAATTAAATTTTGGGGAAACTCAATTGATAAAGAGATTGCTTTCAAAGCCCAGAAAAAATGCATTCGATCAATTTGTGGTTTCAAATTCACGCAGAGCTGTAAACCTAATTATTAATCTTGGAATCCTTACGATGTCATCGTTGTACATTCTGGAAGTTTGTATCTTTGTTAATTCAAAGATGGATATTTTTGAAAAGCAGAGCAAACGTAATTTTAACAAAATACGTGCCCTACCGTGCTCTACAGCATTATTCCAGAAAAGTATTTTTGGCATGTCATCCTGGATATACTTATACAATCGCCTTCCAAAGTGTATTCGAAATATTGATGAGAAATATTTGTTCAAAAATGAGATCAAACATCTATTGAGAGACAAGGCCTAATACACTGTTAATGAATACCTAGTTGATAGTGACATAGAAAATTATATTTGTTTATTTGAAACACGAACGTAGAATTATATAATTTAATAAATAATACGACATCATAAACATAGACTTAATTGACATAGTGATATTATAAATATAAATTTTCGGTAGGTATTGTTGTAAATAATTTGTAAATAGATATTTGTATGCTATATATTATTATGGTATCTGTCAACAATTTTGCATACTGCTGCTAAGTAGTAGAATACATTTACTTTATTGCAATTAAAATCTGTGCAACTGTATGATATAAACTGTATGATATTCGCAAAGAATCTGAATCTAAGCATCTACACGATATCCACCGTACTATGCGCTGCGTGGATAAGTACGGCAACCGGCCGGAGCGAGACGGCGCTATACTGCTCGGCCCGCTTATAGGTGAGACGGGGATAAGGGTTTCTGTTAGAGCGAGAGGGAGGGTAAACAGAAATATGGCCCTTAAAAGAGTTTTAGATTGTTTTTTCATTTTCTATCTTTGTTTAAGCGCAGAACAAAAATATACAAAAAAAAATATTAGAAAGAAAGAAAAGAAAAGAAAAGAAAAGAAAAGAAAAGAAAAGAAAAGAAAAGAAAAGAAAAGAAAAGAAAAGAAAAGAAAAGAAAAGAAAGAAAGACATTTATTGGAACAAATTAACACATCACAGGAAAGAAAAGGCATACCAATCATAAGTCAAACAAAAACAATTCACATAAATACAAGATAGGACAGGGCAAGCTCAGAGCGTACATCCTGTGGTGTGTCAATGTTCCACAAAGGGCATCTGACTCAGCGTTGTGCTGAGGGTGTGAGCCCTCAGCGCTGGTTTTCAGTCAATGCCCGCGGTTTATATTACGAGCTGGTGCGTAACAGTTGCCATTGGATTAGCATCCAACAAAAATCCTAACTGAACAAACCATCCCGGAAAATATCTGAACACTCTGGCAGCATCTCCACACTGTATCGCCAAACAGATGCTTTGGCCAAGATACAAACCAGAGCAGCAGTCAAGCCAACAATCCCTCAATCGGCGCCCCTTACAAGGATCTTGGCCTGAGCCCTCCAAACCCCAGAAAGTTGTGGATAGCACTTTTGAAACTACCTTCTCTCTGTTAGAATATTTTCGGGGCTTAATCGCGTAGTAATTTATTGCTATTTTACCTCGACGTTTCGACGATGTAACAATCATCGTGGTCACGAGAAGCCTGATGACTGGTGCCCGTTTGCATCTTCGGCTGATAAGGTTTCAGAGTACCCTCAATCAGCCATCACAAAGCACTATAAGGGTTGCGACACACTACACTGACAATGTCGGACGATAAGCCATGGGACTTTTTTCGACTCGAACACTTCTTGATGACCGGATCCCACGTTTGGGACAGTTTGAAACCACATTCCCGATTATAATTTTTTGTGTTTCTTAATTTCAACCGCTTCCCGCACAATTTTGCTATAATAATGGCGATCGTTGGACTACGCGACTAAGCCCCGAAAATATTCTAACAATGTGTTCAAGTCGCGAAAGTTTAAAATATTTTGACGACCCCTGTGGCGTAGCAGTGGCGCATCCGTCTACCATGCAAGAGGTCCCGGGTTCGAATCCGGGATGGGAAAAAAAACCCACGTCTTGGATGTTTACATGTTTGTGATGTCGCTGTTTCTGGTTCCCACGACACAGGGTATCCTAGTGTGGGGCCAGAAGCAATGTATGTGCCTGTATGTAAATGGTATGTTACGTTACGTTACCTTCTCTCTGCTTTCAGGCGTGCTGCTAGCTGTGCCGATAATGCTAACTATAGTGCTCCTGTGGCGGCGTGGCTACTTCGCGTGGATCGGCGCACGCGGCCCGTCGCAGGTGTCCCGCGCGTTTTACAAGCGAGCCCCGCACGATGAAAACATTATTTAATTACGGATTTTTTTTATTACTTTACTATAATAATACGGTTTTATTTATAAAAACGCAATTCATTAAAACACTCGATATAAACCCTTGAACGTCCCCACTGCTGGGGCATTGGTCTCTTAGAAGAAAGGTTAGGCCATTCTTCACCACGGGGGCCAAGTCCGGGTTGGTGGAGGATTGTAAGACAGTGGCAAGCCTTACTGTCAGAAGTTATCAAGCCGCCCATAAGGCCTAAGGCCTCGCTAGGCGCTAATTAAAATAGTCTGTGATGGAGATTGTACAAGGAAAAGACGTGATCACAGTTTAAATAAACTGCCTCCAAAGAGTGCTTTAGAGGAATTGTGTTTTCATAAATAAGGCCGCTAGTCTTTATGCCTATTTCGTGTTAAAAAGAATTGGTGAGTGCAAATTTATTTGTTTTATTTTTTTATATATAGTTTAGTAATAAGCCATTTTATTACTAAACTAGTTATGCTTGGGGCTTCGCTCTGATTGAATTCGAAGCATTATTACTATGTCTATTCTGAAGGTACATTCGCAGTCTCGCAGGTTGTCTATCGCTTTTGGTGATAAGGCCGCCGTCTGTACTCTTAGGTTAAGAAATATCTGTGTAATTTCCATTTTTATGTACAACTAGCCGACCCAGCCGATTCTTAATTTTTTTTTACTATTTTTCTCTTCGTAAGAACCATCCCCGTTTTTCAAGGAATATCCTAAAATAAGGAATTAGCTAAATTGGTTCAGCAGCTCTCGAGATTTGCGCTTACCATGGAAGATATACAACACAATATACAATATAAAACAATAAAGTGTTCTCTGTCCATCTCACGCAAGTGTTTTTCCTACACCGAAGAATGCCAATTATATTTAATATATACGGTATTTAGCCTTGTTTAACAAGAAACAGACGTTTTTTTCAATATAGATGGAAGGAGCACATTTTATGAAACAACTTAATAACACTCTATTGTAACTTAGACACCTATTCAAGCATTTTACACTATTTTGTCTTCTGATGTGTACAATATAAAAGTACTAATCTGATCTGATGACCAGAAAAGGAGATTTACAATCATGATTTATTACATCTAAATAATAATATACAATCGCGGTCTCACCGCTCAAATTATAATTTGATCATTATTGACTGTGTCGTTAAGATGCTTCGCGGTGCTAACTAGACCCACCAATGGAACAAAAACAACGAACAGACAACTCTTCTTAGAACATACAGTCTAGAACTTACTTTACATTGATTTCCGCTAAAAACATGCTAGAATGTTGATACTACGTTCTAGCTTGCGTTATCAACCCTTGTATGTCCCCACTGCTGGGGCACGGGTCTCTACCTGCATCGCAGGAAGGTTAGGCTATACTCCACCACGGGGGCCAAGTCCGGGTTGGTGGAGGATTGTAAGACAGGGGCCTTACTGTCAGAGGTTATCAAGCCGCCCATAAGGCCTCTGACATGGCTTAACGACTGCCATTATATGACAGCCGGCACCAAAGGCTTAACGTGCCTTGCGAAGCACGGAAGCGCTCGGAAAAATGCCACTAGCGGTAGTCACGGGACGCTCACCCATCCCGTAACTGACCGCGCCTGTTGTTGCTTAACCAAGTGATTGATTCCAATCACTCGGTTTGCCTAGGCCACGAGCGCTTCGTTCTAGCTTGTGTGCTCTGAAAACAGTTATCACAGATATTTGATGAAAAAAACTTTTGAAAAAAAAAGCGTATTATAAAACAAATTACGAATTTAATTACATGGGCGACGTTAGTTCCCCGAGGCGTCTTAATACTAACTATAGTGCACCTGTGGCGGCGCGGCTACTTGTGCGAGGGTCGGATGAAGATCAGATGCGACTTTCCGTGAGTCACTGTCACCAGGCCCTTGCTGAAAACCAGTGCTGTGGGCAAAAAACCTGCAGCAAGTACTGAGCCTGAGGCCGTTTTACCGCCGCATGGACATGGCCCGTATCCCCTTGCTGTGTTTTGTTATATTTGTTTGTTTTTATTACCTTTTTTTAATATTTTGTCTCTATTCTACGATTTGTATATGGCTGTGTGGCGATAAATAAATGTATTTCTTCTTCTTCTTTCTTCAGATGAAGTCTGCGTAGAATTCAGCTATAAACAAACTTAAACTGTTTTTGAAGCTGGTGTTATTGTTACTATAACATTTTTAAAATAAGTTGAAGCTAGTTACGACGTTAAAAGGTAACGAAATAAACTTTATTATAAAATGAGTGGATTGTTTTAATGAAATCATCAATAAACACAGTACAAAATACCTTGTATATAAAACGGTTAAAAGGACTATTACATAGCTTTCTTAACCTAATTATCATAAGGCTCTTAGGTTGACTTTGCACCAAATTACAACAAAAATAATACAAAATTTATATAACACATTTTAAACTTTCGCGACTGGTACACATAGTTAGAATATTTTCGGGGCTTAATCGCGTACTTAGTAATTTATTGCTATTTTACCTCGACGTTTCGACGACGTTACAGTCATCGTGGTCACGAGAAGACTGATGGCTGGCACCCGTTCGCATCTTCGGCTGATGAGGTTTCAGACTACCCTCAATCAGCTATCACAAAGCACTATTAGGGTTGCGACACACTACACTGACAATGTCGGACGATAAGCCATGCGACTTTTTTCCACTCGAACACATCTTGATGACCGGATCACACGTTTGCGACAGTTTGAAACCACATTCCCGATTAAAATTTTTGTGTTTCTTAATTTCAACCGCTTCACGCACAATTCGGCTATAATAATGGCGATCGTTGGAAAGTACCGATGGTTTGTGTAATTCTATCCAGTGGTTTGATCCGGATTCAAGAAGATGTTCCGATATCGCTGACTTTTCCACCTGGCGGTTTTTGACAGCTGCGATATGTTCCTTGACTCTTTCAGAAATGGTCCTCTTAGTTTGTCCGATATAAACGTCGAGGTAAAATAGCAATAAATTACTACGCGATTAAGCCCCGAAAATGTTCTAACAAAATTTATATAAAAAAGTCATTCAAATAAACCGCCGTTAAAGCTGATGGAGGACGAAGGACCGGCTCTGAGTTTTCAAAAAAATATTGAAAAGCTCATTACATTAAACCTCACGTTGCCTGAACTTCACGTACATTGGTAACAACATCAAAAGTTTCCTACTTATGTATATACACACACCTATGGATCGTGGCAAGTGGCCTCCCTTCCTTGTGGTCTAACTTAGTAGTCAAACTGATTTGACCACGAGGAATTTTACGAGGATTCTTCGTGGTCAAACTGTAGTCTTATTGTACCTACAACCATCTCTACGACGCCAGAAACAAATATTCCGAGACGAATTCATAATAAAGTGTCAAATGGAATTTACACATGACGATATAGGTGTAGGTTACTTTTTAAATAATAGGTGTAGATTACTTTTTAAATAAATTACATTAAACAAAACTTTTGGCTATAACTGTACTATTTTATTTCGAGACTAAGGCATAAGACACGGGGTGTAATTTTTTAATAAATTTGATAGTTTCACCGCGAAGAATGTTAAAATTCATCGGGGTCAAATCAGTTTGACTACTAAGTTTGACCACGAGGAAGGAACGGCAAGTGGCAGTCCCTGGTCTCTGCCTACCCCTCTGGGATACAGGCGTGAGGTTATGTTATGTTATCACACACCTATGTTGTCGATGCAACTACTAAGCATGGAATTGGACGTGCTATCTAAGCCGTATGGGCCCAGACAGGTGGGCAAAAAGCGTCACTGACCGGATTCCGCGCGACGGATATCGCAAACCGACCCAAGCGGAGATAGCTGGACGACCTCACGATCTTTTCGCCAGGCTGGCAAGAGATGGCCATGAACAGGGAGGAGTGTAAAGCGAAAGGGGAGGCCTTTGCCCAGCAGTGGGACACAATCGAAGGTACATGGAAGAAAATGTTATCGATACTTCAAGTAGCTTAATTCTTCTTCGCTGACACAGTTTTCAGAGACCGTGGTATGTCTCCTGCATCTTGCGAAATATCCCTTTTTCCAGAGCAGCATTATCACCAATACTAGAGGAAACGTCGCGATTATTCCTGCGAATGAAAAAAAACATTTAAAATTGGCAACACTGTAGGGAGAACTGTCAACAGCGCATTGACCTTAATCGAACGGCCCCTATGTAATCGTAGCTGTAAAAGTGCAACATTGATATAAGCCCTTTGTATGTTCCCACTGCTGGGGCAGGGGTCTCTTCCTGCATCGCAGAAAGGTTTTACCATACTCCACCAAGCGTTCGTGGCCTAGTGGAACCGAGAGGGTTAAGCAACAACAGGCGCGGTCAGGTGCTGGATGGGTCACCATCCCGTGACTACAGTGGCATTTTTTCCGAGCGCTTACGTGCTGCGCAAGGCAGGCTAAGCCGTTGGTGCCAGCTGTCATGTAATGGAAGTCGTTGAGCCATGTCAGAGGCCTTAAGGGCGGCTCAATAACTTCTGACAATAAGGCCAGCCATTGTCTTACAATCCTCCACCAACCCAGACTTAACCCCCGTGGTGGAGTATAGCCTAACCTTCCTTCGATGCAGAAAGAGACCCGTGCCCCAGCAGTGGTGACGTACAAAGGGTTGATATGGAACTTTTATACTGATTTTTTCACTAGCCATACGTCGTCGTCGTCGTCAGGCTATACTAGTCCACTGCTGGACATAGCCCTCCTCTAAAGAGCGCCACGTTGGGTTATCATAGGGGGTAATGCCCATAATCCCCACGCTGGGCATGCGGGTTGGGGATCGCAGTTCCGTGGAATTGTACTGCAGGGGACGCTGCTGCCCACCCCCCGGTTTGTGTCCCTTAGTCGCCTTTTACGACACCCGCGGGCAGAATTGGGTTGGTGCTATTCTCTAGGCCGACACCACACAGCAGCCATAAGAGTAATAAAAGGAAAGTCGAGATAGACAGATGCCGAGACGATTTGTAAAAGTGGTAAAGACCTGTACGTGGCCAAAACTTACCTATTAGCACCCCTAAGAATATAATCCCCTCGGCGTCGGCCGCCGTCACAACATTTTCAGTCCTAACACACTCCAAGGTCTTCTGGTTCTCGTAGAGGTAATGAAGAGAGAGACCTTGCATCTCTGGTGGCTGTTTGCATCTGGAAAAGGACATTGGTATTTCCATCTATGTAATGACATGATTTGGGCAGTCCAGTGGTTCCTTCACTCTTATAGATGGGTGAAGGGTGCCACTCGGTTGCTGCCTGGGCCATTGTTTTGGACAAAAAATATGCAAGCCGCTTTATGGCTTATACGTGGAGCATGCTGTTTGGGTAGCATACATACATAACCTCACGCCTGTATCCCAGAGGGGTAGGCAGATACCAGGGACTGCCACTTGCCACGATCCTTACAGATTACCTTCGCTTCATCAACGTCGTTGCATGCACGCACGCCGGTTCCGGGTACTTTTTATCTTTCCCTTTGCTAATAGGGGATCCTATTTGGTCGATGGGTAGCACAAGTAATAAAATTAGTGTACTCTTGGTAAATGCGTGAATGCTAGGGGCACCTGCCTACCATGCGGGAGTTCCCGGGTTCGGACCCAGGCTTTCTGGTTACCACGACACAGGGTATCCTAGTGTGGGGCCAGAAGGAATGCCTGTTTGTAAATGTTATGTTAAATGTGGTCCGAGGGTTTGAGAGAAAATTAGCTTACGGTTACTTAACGTCTATTTCGGTATCCTGTACTATGTACGTTTTTGGTTGAGAAAATTTGATTACATTTTCTTGGAAACCGCTATTCCTTATCAAAAACTACGTATGAAAAAACAAAAATATATTTCAACTTACTTTACTAAAATCGCTCCAGCCGTTTAGGCGTGAAGAAGTAAGAAACATACACACTCACAACTTTCGCCTTTATAATATCAAATGAAATGAAATGAAAAGGTTTTATTCAAAGTAGCGTAGATACTGCGGCTTAATGAACGTTACAAGTCAAACTAGGTGTCCATTTCAATATCTGGATCATTTTGGAGAAAAAATGGACAAAAAAACTCCAAACTTAGTCTTTTCAAATTCCTTATTTAACAGAATTATTTAACACAGATTCTACAAAACTCGTGAATTTTTCATGCTTGAATCCAAGCATCATTTTCATCTAAATAATCCTTAATAGCAGCTCTTTTGGCACAAAGTGTACTTTACACTCAATGTGATATGATGTGATTATATAGTGTTATTATTATATATAACTAGCTCACCCTGCCAACTACGTACCGCCTAACAGAGTGCTTAACCCGTCACGCGTCCTACGGACTACAGTAGTCCATAAGCGAAATTGTCCTGTAGCGTCCTACGGACTACAGTAGTCCATAAGCGTTCGTTCAACTTGCAGCCATGCTTTTGAATATTTAGTTGTGATTGGATGCCGAATAATCTATGTCAACAGCCAATAGGAACTATCCTTAGTGTGTTAGAATTTTTTCAACCAATAGAATGCACTAAAATTTGAAAAAAAACAAGATTTCATGTGACACTGTGCTGCAGGTCGGCCATTACGCAAATTGTCGTGAGTGCATTGTGAGAACTGTGAAGGAAAAATGTCTAAATCATTCAAACGGTAAGTGTTTATTACATGTTCTATATATCAAAATGCTGGTAATTTTGTAAGGAATCTATTTGAGATATTGGTTTTAGCCGCACTGTAATATTACTTAATGAAAAACCGTCGAAACTTTTACGTTGCAACAATTTGCAATGGCGGGGCACCTGTTTTGTTTTGTTTTTTGATTATTCAATAATGCCAAATGTTATGAGAAATAGATAAGTTTGTTGGAAATTTAGTCAGGAAGTAATTTCTATTGTTAGTTTTGTCTAGAAATCTAGTAATTTTTAAAAACTCGAATTCTTAGTCACAAATGGAACAAACTGAGCGAAAAGTACTGTTGACATAAAAAGTGCTTGGTAATATTTTTTTTGTAGCAACTTTGTAACTCATCTGAGTTTTTGCAATGTTATTTTTGTTTATTATATACTTCTTAGGGCTTCATTACGGTTAAGGTGTTGCAAATAAGATCTTGATTTTTGGACTAAGAAAATTTTTATATAAAAAACAGCTCCCGTGACCCCAACTTTTTTTTTATGGATAGGAAGCGTTATTTTAAGCAATTTTTCCTTAAAAAAATTCTAAAGGCAACGGTTAATTTTGAACGGGTGATTTTATTTTTCAGATAATAGAATATTTAAAAAAAATTGTGTTTATTTCGGAAAATGTCTGTAGAACTTTAGAACATTGTATTTTAGTTTTATTTATAGTATTATTTATTACTCACTGAAAGTAAATAACAATATTTTTTAGGAAAGCGTGTGCTTTGCGGCGCATGTCAACTTCGCGGTCGCGGTCAAGATCGGTGACACCGGGACCGCGGAGCACTAGGACTGGGGCATCGGCTAGCCGCCGAAGTCTTATATTTGACATGGCCCGTGCGCAAGAGGCGCGAGAAGTTGAACAGCCTCCAGTAGTGAAGCTGTGGAAACCCACTATGTGAGTACTATTTACTTTTACTACTTAAAAGATATACTTTTATTTAAGATTATACTGCAGGTGATGTCACAAATTTCTGACGAAAACATTTTACTTTATCTGCTTTGTGCTCTTTGCCATAGACACCCTAAGAAGAGGACAATGTAGTTCGTTTTTAATTTGTTTTTTTTTTATCCTTTTACAGAATAGAGGCAAAGAAGGTGGTGTCGACTCCTGGGGGTTTGCTACATGTAACAGATACAGTCCAAAATGTAGTCGGAACCCCCGGGGGTACCCTGCATATCTGCCGTCCCCCCCAGTTCCGATCCAGAGCTCAATCTTGTAAGTGCAAATTTTAATATTAGTTATCTCTCAATAAGCCTCATCCACCCCGTCTCTTAGTGGTAACCACTGGAGATTTATATATTTTCCTATTTTCTTTTGCAGCGCCACACCTGCGGAGCGTGCAGCCGAGATGGACCTGGACGAGGAAGAGGGGGAAGAAGCGATTGCAGGGAACTGGCGTCACCTTAACAAATGTTTTGGTGATATGCAGACGGTGGAGTTCGTCGAGCCTGTGCCTTATCCGTGCAATAAAAATATTTATTTTAGTAACGTATTTGTTTTATTTAACATTATCTTTTTTCATAAAATATAAGGTTTTTCATTGTTATGTTCATCTAAGGGCCTTTTTTTCAATCCTCAGATAAAATTTATCCGTTTAATAAAGTATTACACGGTAATATAAAAATGACATCTGTCAAATAACAAGTAAAAGGCAATTACAAAACATTTTTAAATGGTTGTTTAATACGATATTCGACGAATCAATTTTATCCATGGATTGACAAAAAGGCCCTTAATGGGATGACTCTGCTGCTTAATACGAGTAACTTTTACTATGAGGACCTAATCGAAATATCGGAAAAAAGTCAGCTGTTCAATACCTTCTACCTCCTGCACGAAATGTATGGAAAACCCGATATTTTTTTGAGATTTCATAGTACTCCCATAATAAAAGTTACTCGTGTTATAAAGCAGAATGACTCCCTAAAATGATGTAGACTCTTAATGTAAGACCTTAAACAAGGTGTTGATTTGTGATACACCCCCCCAAGAGTATATTGATTTACAAATCAACACCTGGTATAAATAATGTAGGTATTAATCGAGGAACGATATTGATTTATCACTATGCATTGAATTAATATTATAGTTTCATAATAATAAAATGATCTTTATTTTCTGGCAAAATACTTTCTAATTAGAATAGAGAATAATAACGTTCATACGAAAGAAAACATAAATTTAAAATTTGTAATTTATCGATATCGATATATAATTGCACTGCCGAGCAACTTTTTGTGTCAACTGTACACGCATGCGACGGCCGCCGCGCCAATCGTGATTTGCGCGCGCGTATGCCGCCATTTTTATGGCCGTTTCGTAAATAAATGTGTATTGTGAAGTCATTATTTAGTTTGTGATGTTGAAGTAATACTTATTCGTCGCGTAAATAACCGTTCTTGAAATGTGTCCAAGTGAAATCCTGTTTTGGTCTATAAATTTCGTGTGAAATGTGTGTGAAGTTCTGTGAAGGAAGCAAGAAGTAAGAAAGATAAACTGCAATCGTTGAAATATCATTTTTTATCTACGTTCACAAGTAAGTGATACGATTTTCATTTGTTTGACTGAGGAGGAAATTTAATTGCCATTCTAACGACATATGACATGTTACATATAATTATACAACAAAGACATAATTTAACTTTTTCTGAGAGAAGTCGGCAGAAAAATATTTGTTAGGGACGTTTCCCGCACGGTGGACTCGCCTACCCTGGACGCGTGACGGGTTAATGCGAGTTTTTTAACTACTCGATCGCGTTAACATAAACTCATATTTCTATGGCATCGAGGGAGCGCCACCTAGCGACAAGTATGGAAATTAAAATTGCTGAATGCGTTTTAATTTCCATAGTTGTCGCTAGGTGGCGCTGAATGCGTTGAGAAGTGAACACGTTTACCAGCCAAAACACGAATAAACGCGAGTGCGAGTTGTACTGTGACAGCGTTTTGCCAGTTCGAACGGTTAACTTACTCATACTCACTACTCAATGCTCGATTAACGCGGTATTAAAGTTATTCGATTGGATCTGTCAAACCCGCACTAAGCACTCAGCCGATTCCTTTTTTTTTTATTCATTCTCTCCGTAAGAGCCATCCGCGTACTTCAAGGAATATTATAAAAAAAGCATTAGCGAAATCGTTTCAGGTACTCTCGAGATTTGTTCTTAGCACAGCGATCTATTTTTATTTTATTGTTATATACTTATTATATATTATTATGAAGGGCTCGTGGCTTAACCGAACCAAGTGATTGGAATCAGTCACTTGAGTTAAGCAACAACAGCAACAACAGGAGCGGCGGTTAAGTGCAGGATGGGTAACCGTCCCGTGACTACCGCTGACTACGTGCTTCGCAAGGCACTTTAAGCCATTGGAGCCGGCCGTCATGTAATGGCAGTCATTAAACCATGTCAGAAGCCTTATGCGCAGCTTAATAGCTTCTGACAGTAAGGCCCGCCACTGTCTTACAAATCTCCACCATATCGGACTTGGCCCCCGTGGCGAAGTATGGCCTAACCTTTCTGCGATGCAGCAAGAGACCCGTGCCCTAGCAGTGGGGACATACAAGGGCTGATATCGAATATATTATTATAATTGTGATAGTGTGATGCAATATGAATTAGCGTGAAACGACTCGTGGCAGATTCGCCCCGTCTGGACAAGGACTCACATGGCTGGGGAGTAAGTGACGTTAGCTCTGGCCAGCAGCTGCGGAAGAGTGAGGACAGCCCACTGCATGTTGCAATCGCACTGGAACGGGTTGTTGCTGAAGTCGAGGACACGCAGCAGCTCCCAACGGTCCAGGAACTGGGCGTCGATGGATGACAAATTGTTGTTGTTTATGTAGAGCTGGGAACAAGGAATCCGGGCTCAGTCAATTACTATTATTAGGGCTCGGATAAATATGTAAGCACATATTCTTTATTTGAATCATTTGCATTAATTATTTTATGTTTTACACCAAACAGGATGGTTTGTACTGGAAAATTAGGTTTTTGAAAACCATATTTTTCCATATTTTAGGGTTAAGACCATATTTTTAGAATTTAATTACATTATTCCATATTTCCTGTCTTTAGTAAGTACTTACTTCAACTGAAAAAACTGCAGAATGTGTGCTTTCACAGCGCCGCGAGAATACAGTCGTTGCGCAGCGTTTTTCCGACCAAACAGAAGGAGCCTCAATTTTGAAAATTTGAAGAAACATAATTATTGTTGTATACTGCAACAACTCGAATAAAGAGGTAGACTAAACTGTAACTAAACAATTTAATTCCGTTCATTTTAATTTTTCAAACAATTATATTAGAATACAAGTGTTTTGTGTTTGGTATTGGTTGTCTTTTTTAGCCCATATTCTTCCATATTTCCGTTTTTTAGATCCATATTATATGTACATTTTTTCGATTTTTTAGCACATATTTATCCGGGCCCCAACTATTATCATCGTTCTCTACTCACAGCATACTTTTAAGGCGCTTATCGGCGCTAACTAGCGCCACTAATGAAATAAAAATCATAACCGTCTAAAGTAAATAAAGTATGGTCTGCAATAAAGGACAATAAAATAAGAAGTGCAATAAATATAGTGTCTAACCCGGACTTGGCCCCCGTAGTGGAGTGTGGCCTAACCTCCCTGCGATGCAGGACGAGACCCGTACCCCAGCAGTGGTGATATACAAAGGGTTGATGAGCAACTTTTATACTGATTATTTCACTAGCCATAAGAGCAATAAAACGAAAGTTGAGATAGATAGATGCCGAGACGATTTGTAAAAGTGGTAAAGACCGGTACGTGGCCAAAACTTACCTATTAGCAACCCTAAGAATATAATCCCCCTGCCTTCTGCCTATAATCTTGCGATGCAGGAAAAGGCCCGTACCCCAGCAGTGGGGACTTACAAGGGTTGATATCGTGCAATAAAGAGCCTCACCTCTTCAAGGTCCGGCCAATGCCGCGCCTCATGCTCGTCCAGCCACGCCAGGAACAGGGGATCCAATGTGGTCAGCCGAGGGTTGTGGGAGAGGTAGAGCTTCTTCAGCGCGCCCATGGCTCCCAGGGCGTCGGCTGAGATTGACCGGAGCTGGGACAGGCGGCTGAGATGCAGCTCGCGCAGCTTGGTCAGGTTGCCTAGGGCGCTGGAGTTCGAATTGACCAGTGAAATTAAATATAGTTAAGGGTTAGGTTCGAAGCGCTCGTAGCGGACTAGGCGAACCGAGTGATTAGAATCAATCCCTTGAGTTAAGCAACAACAGTCGCGGTCAGGTGCAGGATGGGTGCTGTGCCGTGACTACCGCCAGTGGCATTTTTCCGAGCGCTTCCGTGCTTCGCAAGGCACGTTAAGCCGTTGGTACCGGCTGTCATGTAATGGCAGTCGTTAAGCCATGTCAGAGGCCTTATGGGCGGCTTGATAACTTCTGACAGTAAGGCCCGCCACTGTCTTACAATCCTCCACCAACCCGGACTTGGCCCCCGTGGTGGAGTATGGCCTAACCTTTCTGCGATGGGGGAAGAGTCCCATGCCCCAGCAGTTGGGACATAAAAGGGTTGATATCGAAGTCAGGTTGAACCCAGTCACGCCTGATGGTAAACGAAGACGGGTTTAGATGGGTTTACGACGTTACTTGCTTAACTAATTGAAGTATGAAATATATTTTTTTTATAAAGTGTAATGTGATGATGTGGTATGGCGCGAAGTAATACAATGCAACAGTGTGTGTTAATTGTAATTTTTAAACAGCGTGTTGTAATGTGAAATTTTCAAATTGCAATTTAATTTTATAAAAAGCAATTTGTGAATTGCCATTAGTAATTTCTAATTTTTTATTTGCGATTCATATTTTCAATTCGTTTCGTAAGTTGCAATTTGTAATGGGAAGTAATGCAATGTAATAATATGTGTGAATTGTCATTAGTAAAAAGCGATTCGTAATTTGTAATGTAATTTGTCATTCATAATTAGCAATTTGATATTTGTAATTTCTTAATTCCAATTTGTTTTTTATAAAAACCAATTTGCCATTTTTAATTTGTAATTATTCATTAGTGATTCATATTTGTAAATCGTTTTGTAAATTGCAATTTGCAATCTTTCTTTGCAATTTTTAATTATGACATTGCGCCTTGTAATTAGTAAATTGTAATTACATTTGGAAATTTCCCATAATATACATAAACAACCTCACGCCTGTATGCCATAGGGGTAGGCAGAGACCAGGGACTGCCACTTGCCACGATCCTGACAGATCACCTTCGCTTCATCAACGTTCATAAGTCGTTGCATGCACGCACGCCGGTTCCGGGTACTTTTTATCTTTTTTTGGTAATTTCAATTTGTAATATACGAGTATTGGCCTTTTTGCATCTACTTAATGAGATGATTTATACAGCGTCCAGTGGTATCCTCACTCACACTAGATGGGTGAAGGGACCACTCCGACGCTGTAGTGCCTGGGACATGGTTTTATAGATGGTGTATTCTTGCCCAGCACCTATACCACCCTGACAGCTTAGTCGGCCTAGCCCACAGGAAAGACTAGTCAATACGTGCGGAGCCAACCAAGCCGTGGGTTTCCTCACGATGTTTTCCTTCACCGTTAGCGTGTGGTATTGCGACTACAAATTCGCAATGTACGTAACTTTGAAATTAAACAAAGTCATTGGTACATGCCCGCACTCGGGATCGAACCTGGGGCTCTCGCTTGCCAGTCTATGGTTCTACCCACTGAGCTACCACCACTTCGAGTATTATTTGTAATGTAACTCACGTGCCCCCCTCGATGCTGTGCAGCGGATTCTTCCCCAGGTTCAGGTAGAGCAGTCCAGTGGTCTCAGCCAAGACGCTGGGCACAGTCGTGAGCCTGTTGTCACTCAGGTCTAAGCGGCGCAGGCGCGGGTGGCGACGCAGGAACCCGTCTGGCAGCGTCTCCAGCTCACAACCGCTTAGATTTAGATCCTGGACGCGAAAAATTAATTAAGAACAAATTCGACACTTTAAGGTTGCCTCGAAGAAATTGCTATTAGCAATAAGGACGCCAATTGTATTTGATGTTTTGTATCTGCCTTTGTAACAATTTTTTCCGGTATGCAATAAAGAATATTCTTATCTTATCTTATCTTAAGACCAATCAGATGGTCAGATAGAACACATATTTAGTTATAGATCACTTGAGTGATAAGGCCGCCGTCTGTACTCTTAGGTTGAGAAATAGCTGTTTAAATATAAAAAAATGTGTTATCTATCTATTTACATTAAAACGGGTCTAATCGCGATTATTTATAAGATGAAACGTAATCACCTTAATTCCCGACGCTTGATAAAATCACCGGAACTATCCGCGGACGTAGTGAATGTTGTGTCAGCCCGCTGCGAAAAACTAAGAGTGACTACCCACAATAATTGACTGTACTCGCCACTTCAGTCTACCTCCGTGACCACGGCCACTGCAACGCTGCCGAAACAACGTCGGTCACCTACGATGCGTTTTACCTAATAAATAATCGCGTTTAGACCCGTTTAATATACAACTATGTATGAGTATCGAATCATTAAGATATACAAAAAGAAATATTTGATAAGCGAATATCTCGTATATTCTTTTTAATGCACTAACCCGTGCTAAGGACCATTTTAATAACCTATTTAGAGTAGGTGCGTGATACAAAGGTCAAAGGCATACGAGCACTTTTCAGCATAAACTTCTTACAGGGCGTAGCCTTCCTTAGGGAAGAGACCCATGCCCCTCTGTGGGGACATAAAGGGTTGATGATGATGAACAAAATTTGACCGAGATGTCCATGTAGACGCCTAAAAGCGCCATCGATGAAGTGCTTTGTTAATTTGTGCTAAAAACGGCTCATTGGTGGCCACTGTCCTTAACCACAAATACCGATAAATCCCTGTCAAAACATACCCTCAAATCGCTGAGCTCCGAGATAGCAGCCATCGTGACCTGATCGATGACAGCCAGGGGATTCCCGCTGAGATCTAGGGTCGAGATGCTCTTCATGAAGCTGAAGATGTCCAGGGGCAGAGCGTGGAAGTCGTTGTGGGCCAGACTTAGGTAGCGCATGAGGCGGAACTGCTTCGGAGGCTGGCCTGGGATTAATGGGCCCTGAAAGTGTTTACTATACAATATAATGCAATGCAATGCAAATGATAGTGTGAAGTGAAGTGTGCCGCACGAGCAGCAGAGACAGATTTGTCTCCGCGCAAAGGGTAACGTCAACCGCCCTACAGAGGCAGAGTTGTCCTAAAAGGCCAAACAGACCAAAAACATGCAAAATATTGTGTTACGTTCTATTTATGTGTCTGAATTTTGAAAAAGTTGTCAAATGGTTGTTCTAGAGCATAATACTTGTTATAACATAATTTAAACGTTCGCGACTTGTACACATAGTTAGAATATTTTCGGGGCTTAATCGCGTAGTAATTTATTGCTATTTTACCTCGACGTTTCGACGACGTTACAGTCATCGTGGTCACGAGAAGACAGAGTGCTTAGTGCGAGTTTGACAGATCCAATCGAGTAACTTTACTACCGCGTTAATCGAGCATCGAGTAGTGAGTATGAGTAAGTTAACCGTTCGAACTGACTAAACGCTGTCACAGTACAACTCGCACTCGCGTTTATTCGTGTTTTAGCTGGTAGATGTGTTCACTTCTCAACGTAAACCATTACAACTCGCACACAGCAATTTTAATTTACATTCTTGTCGCTAGGTGGCGCTTCTTCGATGCCATAGAAATATCAGTTTACGTTAACGCGATCGAGTAGTTAAAAAACTCGCACTAAGCACTCAGATGGCTGGCACCCGTTCGCATCTTCGGCTGATGAGGTGTCAGACTACCCTCAATCAGCCATCACAAAGCACTATTTAAGCCATGCGACTTTTTTCCACTTGCACTTCTTGATGTAAAATAGGTAGCAATAAATTACTACGCGATTAAGTCCCGAAAATATTCTATGTATAATACTTGTTGTTCCAAACAAATCCGTACATTGGTTAGATAATAATTTAATATTTAGGCAACCTGGACATTTCTTCTTGCGCCACCATGACTCATAATGGGGGACTGCTAGAGAAGAGGTTATAAGACACAAACTGCACTCAATTCTGGAAGCAAAAGGTTGTGTATATTATGTAGATAACATCAGTCAACAGTTAGTGTGACCTGAAACAAGTTTATTACTTAATAATTTATTAAACTCTAGACAGTAATGATGGGCGATTACGTATGAATGAAATCTTTTTTCGAATCATCTATACAAATGCATCTTGGCCCAATTTTAGAAA
The DNA here is from genome assembly GCA_934045075.1 of Yponomeuta sedellus. Lineage (NCBI taxonomy): Eukaryota > Metazoa > Arthropoda > Insecta > Lepidoptera > Yponomeutidae > Yponomeuta > Yponomeuta sedellus. The sequence goes on along the minus strand of OW203751.1, from coordinate 7,378,822 downwards.
ACGCTAGCAAAGCTAGTTAAGTGTCGCAATTTTCGAAAAAACGATTCGTGGCAGAACGACATGACTTAACACGTGTCGCGCCCGTTTTGGTCGTCCAATGCTGTCCCGCAATATCGTTTTCACGCAAATGAATATGCATAGAGTTAGTGACGTTTTTCGAATAGCAAAGAATATTTTCGAAACATTCGAATAATTGCCACTTTCGGAAATAAAGAAAGTACATGCACGCACGCCGGTTCCGAGTACTTTTTATCTTCCCCTTTGCTAATACATCCCCTATTTGGTGGATGAAGAAATAAAGAAAGTATTTTTCGATAAGGAAAGGAATGGACATTAATGTGAGTGAGACGAAAGTACTGGTCTTCGAAAAAGATGATGAAATGACTGAGTGCAAGATAATGATTAGAGCCCAAAGAGCGGAACAACTGAAATAATTTGTTTATTTGGAGAGCCTGTTTACGAGGGATGGAAAGTGTGAAGGTGATATAGAAAGAGGAGTAAAAGCGGGAGATTGTGTAAACGGTGCCTATGTATGTTTTTCGATAACGCCCAACTTTATTAAACACTAGACAGTGGTGTAAAAATATCGCAAACTTACTACAAACACGTGCCTGGTGATCACAAATGTGGACAACTTGTTGAAGCTCAAATCCAAAGAAACCAACTCAGTCAGATTCGAGAAGCAGGTATCTTCCAGCAACTCCAGCTGACAATTCGAAACATTCAGCGTTTGTATCGGCAGAATTGGAAACTTGGTGAGTGTACCCAAAGAGTTATGGCTGAGGTCCAAAGTGAGAATCGGACTCTGGGGAAGAACATCTGGAAGGCAAATATAACATAACATTTACATACTGGCACATACATTGCTTCTGGCCCCACACTAGGATACCCTGTGTCGTGGGTACCAGAAACAGCGACATCAAAAACATGTAAATCTCCAAGACCTGGGGGTTTTTCTTTTCGTCCTCAGCTGGGGATCGAGCCCGGGACCTCTCGCATGGCATAATTGCGTCACGAAGGTCAATTGAAACAGATTATTTAGTGGCTAACTGTAGGATGGCATGTCGCCAACTTACGATACGATATCAACCCCTGTATATCCCCACTGATGGGCATAGTGCTTGTTGGCGACAGATCTGGCAACCTCGTTGCTGTGATCTGTTAGAAAAGTTACTTAGCAACGGTGTAGCGAAGGGATCTGTTTTAATTGTCCTTTTTATTATTTAATATGTTTTACAATAACTAATTACTATAATTCGGGCTTTCCATTTTCGGCGGTAACAGTGCTCTTCCTGTATCGCAGGAAGGTTAGGCCATATTCCACCCGGGGCCAAGTCCGGGTTGGTGTAGGATTGTAAGACAGTGGCGGGCCTTACTGTCAGAAGTTATCAAGCCGCCCACAAGGCCTCTGGCATGGCTTAAAGGCTGCTATTACATGACGGCCGGTATCAACGGCATCAGCGGAAGCGCTCGGAAAAATGCTACTAGCGGTAGTCACGGGATGGTCACCCATCCAGCACCGGACCGCGCCTGTTGTTGCTAATTATTAAAAACTTACTATTCCAGTCCTCATCGGTAAAGGTTTTGCTCAAGTCTCGGCTGGCGCAGTCCACTGAACCGTCTGCGCATGCGCAGGTTGAGCAGATAACATTTTCTGGAGGCGGGGCCAGCGTCGTGGTTGTGTCTGGAAACAACTTACAGTAAGCAAGAGCTAAGGGCTGCTGCCAGCAGCCCTGGGAACTCTTCCCAACAGCCGCGGTCTAGATTAGATTAGATTAATACTCTTTGCTGTGTGGTGTCGCCCTAGAGTTAGCACCAACCCAAATTCTTCCCGCGGGTGTCGTAAAAGGCGACTAAGGGACTCAAACCGGAGGGTGGGCAGCAGCGCCCCCTGCAGTACAATTGTACCAAACTGCGATCCCTAACCCGCATGCCCAGCGTGGGGATTATGGGCATTACCCCCTAATGATGTCACAACCTTGCGCTCATTTGGGGAGGGCTCTGTCCAGCAGTGGACTAATATAGCCTGAAGAAGAATACTCTTTATTGCATACCAACGCTCATAAAAGCGCTCGTAGCCTAGTCGAACCGAGTAATAGAAATCAATCACTTGAGTTAAGCAACAACAAACGCGGTCAGGTGCAATGCGTGACCGTCCCGTAACTACCACTAGTGGCATTTTCCGAGCGGTTCCGCGCTTCGTAAGGCACGTTAAGCAGGTGGTGCCGGCTGCCGTCGATAGATGGCAGTCGTTAAGCCAAGTCAGAGGCCTTAGGGCGGCTTGAAAACTTCTGATAGCAAGACCAGCCACTGGTCTTGCAAGCCTCCACCAATCCGAACTTGGCCCCCGTGGTGGAGTATGGCCTATACCTTCCTCAGGGAAGAGATCCGTGCCCCTCGGTGGGGACATAATGGGTTGATGATGAGATACACACGCTAACATTGTGAGGAAACCCGCGGCTTGGTTGGCTCCGCACGTATTGACAAGTTTTTCCTGTGGGGTAGGCCGACTATTAATGTTTTCTATGTTTTTTTGTACATCTACTTCCTTCTCTAATGTATTAGTCCAGTTCATCCGAAGGTTGTCTGGAAGACACTTTTAGTGATAAGGCCGCCGTCTGTACTCTTAGGTTAAGAAATATCTGTGTAATTTCCATTTTTATGTACAATAAAGTGTTCTCTATCTATCTATCTGTCTGTCTGTCTGTCTGTCTGTCTGTCTGTCTGTCTGTCTGTCTGTCTGTCTGTCTGTCTGTCTGTCTGTCTGTCTGTCTGTCTGTCTGTCTGTCTGTCTGTCTGTCTGTCTGTCTGTCTGTCTGTCTGTCTGTCTGTCTGTCTGTCTGTCTGTCTGTCTGTCTGTCTGTCTGTCTGTCTGTCTGTCTGTCTGTCTGTCTGTCTGTCTGTCTGTCTGTCTGTCTGTCTGTCTGTCTGTCTGTCTGTCTGTCTGTCTGTCTGTCTGTCTGTCTGTCTGTCTGTCTGTCTGTCTGTCTGTCTGTCTGTCTGTCTGTCTGTCTGTCTGTCTGTCTGTCTGTCTGTCTGTCTGTCTGTCTGTCTGTCTGTCTGTCTGTCTGTCTGTCTGTCTGTCTGTCTGTCTGTCTGTCTGTCTGTCTGTCTGTCTGTCTGTCTGTCTGTCTGTCTGTCTGTCTGTCTGTCTGTCTGTCTGTCTGTCTGTCTGTCTGTCTGTCTGTCTGTCTGTCTGTCTGTCTGTCTGTCTGTCTGTCTGTCTGTCTGTCTGTCTGTCTGTCTGTCTGTCTGTCTGTCTGTCTGTCTGTCTGTCTGTCTGTCTGTCTGTCTGTCTGTCTGTCTGTCTGTCTGTCTGTCTGTCTGTCTGTCTGTCTGTCTGTCTGTCTGTCTGTCTGTCTGTCTGTCTGTCTGTCTGTCTGTCTGTCTGTCTGTCTGTCTGTCTGTCTGTCTGTCTGTCTGTCTGTCTGTCTGTCTGTCTGTCTGTCTGTCTGTCTGTCTGTCTGTCTGTCTGTCTGTCTGTCTGTCTGTCTGTCTGTCTGTCTGTCTGTCTGTCTGTCTGTCTGTCTGTCTGTCTGTCTGTCTGTCTGTCTGTCTGTCTGTCTGTCTGTCTGTCTGTCTGTCTGTCTGTCTGTCTGTCTGTCTGTCTGTCTGTCTGTCTGTCTGTCTGTCTGTCTGTCTGTCTGTCTGTCTGTCTGTCTGTCTGTCTGTCTGTCTGTCTGTCTGTCTGTCTGTCTGTCTGTCTGTCTGTCTGTCTGTCTGTCTGTCTGTCTGTCTGTCTGTCTGTCTGTCTGTCTGTCTGTCTGTCTGTCTGTCTGTCTGTCTGTCTGTCTGTCTGTCTGTCTGTCTGTCTGTCTGTCTGTCTGTCTGTCTGTCTGTCTGTCTGTCTGTCTGTCTGTCTGTCTGTCTGTCTGTCTGTCTGTCTGTCTGTCTGTCTGTCTGTCTGTCTGTCTGTCTGTCTGTCTGTCTGTCTGTCTGTCTGTCTGTCTGTCTGTCTGTCTGTCTGTCTGTCTGTCTGTCTGTCTGTCTGTCTGTCTGTCTGTCTGTCTGTCTGTCTGTCTGTCTGTCTGTCTGTCTGTCTGTCTGTCTGTCTGTCTGTCTGTCTGTCTGTCTGTCTGTCTGTCTGTCTGTCTGTCTGTCTGTCTGTCTGTCTGTCTGTCTGTCTGTCTGTCTGTCTGTCTGTCTGTCTGTCTGTCTGTCTGTCTGTCTGTCTGTCTGTCTGTCTGTCTGTCTGTCTGTCTGTCTGTCTGTCTGTCTGTCTGTCTGTCTGTCTGTCTGTCTGTCTGTCTGTCTGTCTGTCTGTCTGTCTGTCTGTCTGTCTGTCTGTCTGTCTGTCTGTCTGTCTGTCTGTCTGTCTGTCTGTCTGTCTGTCTGTCTGTCTGTCTGTCTGTCTGTCTGTCTGTCTGTCTGTCTGTCTGTCTGTCTGTCTGTCTGTCTGTCTGTCTGTCTGTCTGTCTGTCTGTCTGTCTGTCTGTCTGTCTGTCTGTCTGTCTGTCTGTCTGTCTGTCTGTCTGTCTGTCTGTCTGTCTGTCTGTCTGTCTGTCTGTCTGTCTGTCTGTCTGTCTGTCTGTCTGTCTGTCTGTCTGTCTGTCTGTCTGTCTGTCTGTCTGTCTGTCTGTCTGTCTGTCTGTCTGTCTGTCTGTCTGTCTGTCTGTCTGTCTGTCTGTCTGTCTGTCTGTCTGTCTGTCTGTCTGTCTGTCTGTCTGTCTGTCTGTCTGTCTGTCTGTCTGTCTGTCTGTCTGTCTGTCTGTCTGTCTGTCTGTCTGTCTGTCTGTCTGTCTGTCTGTCTGTCTGTCTGTCTGTCTGTCTGTCTGTCTGTCTGTCTGTCTGTCTGTCTGTCTGTCTGTCTGTCTGTCTGTCTGTCTGTCTGTCTGTCTGTCTGTCTGTCTGTCTGTCTGTCTGTCTGTCTGTCTGTCTGTCTGTCTGTCTGTCTGTCTGTCTGTCTGTCTGTCTGTCTGTCTGTCTGTCTGTCTGTCTGTCTGTCTGTCTGTCTGTCTGTCTGTCTGTCTGTCTGTCTGTCTGTCTGTCTGTCTGTCTGTCTGTCTGTCTGTCTGTCTGTCTGTCTGTCTGTCTGTCTGTCTGTCTGTCTGTCTGTCTGTCTGTCTGTCTGTCTGTCTGTCTGTCTGTCTGTCTGTCTGTCTGTCTGTCTGTCTGTCTGTCTGTCTGTCTGTCTGTCTGTCTGTCTGTCTGTCTGTCTGTCTGTCTGTCTGTCTGTCTGTCTGTCTGTCTGTCTGTCTGTCTGTCTGTCTGTCTGTCTGTCTGTCTGTCTGTCTGTCTGTCTGTCTGTCTGTCTGTCTGTCTGTCTGTCTGTCTGTCTGTCTGTCTGTCTGTCTGTCTGTCTGTCTGTCTGTCTGTCTGTCTGTCTGTCTGTCTGTCTGTCTGTCTGTCTGTCTGTCTGTCTGTCTGTCTGTCTGTCTGTCTGTCTGTCTGTCTGTCTGTCTGTCTGTCTGTCTGTCTGTCTGTCTGTCTGTCTGTCTGTCTGTCTGTCTGTCTGTCTGTCTGTCTGTCTGTCTGTCTGTCTGTCTGTCTGTCTGTCTGTCTGTCTGTCTGTCTGTCTGTCTGTCTGTCTGTCTGTCTGTCTGTCTGTCTGTCTGTCTGTCTGTCTGTCTGTCTGTCTGTCTGTCTGTCTGTCTGTCTGTCTGTCTGTCTGTCTGTCTGTCTGTCTGTCTGTCTGTCTGTCTGTCTGTCTGTCTGTCTGTCTGTCTGTCTGTCTGTCTGTCTGTCTGTCTGTCTGTCTGTCTGTCTGTCTGTCTGTCTGTCTGTCTGTCTGTCTGTCTGTCTGTCTGTCTGTCTGTCTGTCTGTCTGTCTGTCTGTCTGTCTGTCTGTCTGTCTGTCTGTCTGTCTGTCTGTCTGTCTGTCTGTCTGTCTGTCTGTCTGTCTGTCTGTCTGTCTGTCTGTCTGTCTGTCTGTCTGTCTGTCTGTCTGTCTGTCTGTCTGTCTGTCTGTCTGTCTGTCTGTCTGTCTGTCTGTCTGTCTGTCTGTCTGTCTGTCTGTCTGTCTGTCTGTCTGTCTGTCTGTCTGTCTGTCTGTCTGTCTGTCTGTCTGTCTGTCTGTCTGTCTGTCTGTCTGTCTGTCTGTCTGTCTGTCTGTCTGTCTGTCTGTCTGTCTGTCTGTCTGTCTGTCTGTCTGTCTGTCTGTCTGTCTGTCTGTCTGTCTGTCTGTCTGTCTGTCTGTCTGTCTGTCTGTCTGTCTGTCTGTCTGTCTGTCTGTCTGTCTGTCTGTCTGTCTGTCTGTCTGTCTGTCTGTCTGTCTGTCTGTCTGTCTGTCTGTCTGTCTGTCTGTCTGTCTGTCTGTCTGTCTGTCTGTCTGTCTGTCTGTCTGTCTGTCTGTCTGTCTGTCTGTCTGTCTGTCTGTCTGTCTGTCTGTCTGTCTGTCTGTCTGTCTGTCTGTCTGTCTGTCTGTCTGTCTGTCTGTCTGTCTGTCTGTCTGTCTGTCTGTCTGTCTGTCTGTCTGTCTGTCTGTCTGTCTGTCTGTCTGTCTGTCTGTCTGTCTGTCTGTCTGTCTGTCTGTCTGTCTGTCTGTCTGTCTGTCTGTCTGTCTGTCTGTCTGTCTGTCTGTCTGTCTGTCTGTCTGTCTGTCTGTCTGTCTGTCTGTCTGTCTGTCTGTCTGTCTGTCTGTCTGTCTGTCTGTCTGTCTGTCTGTCTGTCTGTCTGTCTGTCTGTCTGTCTGTCTGTCTGTCTGTCTGTCTGTCTGTCTGTCTGTCTGTCTGTCTGTCTGTCTGTCTGTCTGTCTGTCTGTCTGTCTGTCTGTCTGTCTGTCTGTCTGTCTGTCTGTCTGTCTGTCTGTCTGTCTGTCTGTCTGTCTGTCTGTCTGTCTGTCTGTCTGTCTGTCTGTCTGTCTGTCTGTCTGTCTGTCTGTCTGTCTGTCTGTCTGTCTGTCTGTCTGTCTGTCTGTCTGTCTGTCTGTCTGTCTGTCTGTCTGTCTGTCTGTCTGTCTGTCTGTCTGTCTGTCTGTCTGTCTGTCTGTCTGTCTGTCTGTCTGTCTGTCTGTCTGTCTGTCTGTCTGTCTGTCTGTCTGTCTGTCTGTCTGTCTGTCTGTCTGTCTGTCTGTCTGTCTGTCTGTCTGTCTGTCTGTCTGTCTGTCTGTCTGTCTGTCTGTCTGTCTGTCTGTCTGTCTGTCTGTCTGTCTGTCTGTCTGTCTGTCTGTCTGTCTGTCTGTCTGTCTGTCTGTCTGTCTGTCTGTCTGTCTGTCTGTCTGTCTGTCTGTCTGTCTGTCTGTCTGTCTGTCTGTCTGTCTGTCTGTCTGTCTGTCTGTCTGTCTGTCTGTCTGTCTGTCTGTCTGTCTGTCTGTCTGTCTGTCTGTCTGTCTGTCTGTCTGTCTGTCTGTCTGTCTGTCTGTCTGTCTGTCTGTCTGTCTGTCTGTCTGTCTGTCTGTCTGTCTGTCTGTCTGTCTGTCTGTCTGTCTGTCTGTCTGTCTGTCTGTCTGTCTGTCTGTCTGTCTGTCTGTCTGTCTGTCTGTCTGTCTGTCTGTCTGTCTGTCTGTCTGTCTGTCTGTCTGTCTGTCTGTCTGTCTGTCTGTCTGTCTGTCTGTCTGTCTGTCTGTCTGTCTGTCTGTCTGTCTGTCTGTCTGTCTGTCTGTCTGTCTGTCTGTCTGTCTGTCTGTCTGTCTGTCTGTCTGTCTGTCTGTCTGTCTGTCTGTCTGTCTGTCTGTCTGTCTGTCTGTCTGTCTGTCTGTCTGTCTGTCTGTCTGTCTGTCTGTCTGTCTGTCTGTCTGTCTGTCTGTCTGTCTGTCTGTCTGTCTGTCTGTCTGTCTGTCTGTCTGTCTGTCTGTCTGTCTGTCTGTCTGTCTGTCTGTCTGTCTGTCTGTCTGTCTGTCTGTCTGTCTGTCTGTCTGTCTGTCTGTCTGTCTGTCTGTCTGTCTGTCTGTCTGTCTGTCTGTCTGTCTGTCTGTCTGTCTGTCTGTCTGTCTGTCTGTCTGTCTGTCTGTCTGTCTGTCTGTCTGTCTGTCTGTCTGTCTGTCTGTCTGTCTGTCTGTCTGTCTGTCTGTCTGTCTGTCTGTCTGTCTGTCTGTCTGTCTGTCTGTCTGTCTGTCTGTCTGTCTGTCTGTCTGTCTGTCTGTCTGTCTGTCTGTCTGTCTGTCTGTCTGTCTGTCTGTCTGTCTGTCTGTCTGTCTGTCTGTCTGTCTGTCTGTCTGTCTGTCTGTCTGTCTGTCTGTCTGTCTGTCTGTCTGTCTGTCTGTCTGTCTGTCTGTCTGTCTGTCTGTCTGTCTGTCTGTCTGTCTGTCTGTCTGTCTGTCTGTCTGTCTGTCTGTCTGTCTGTCTGTCTGTCTGTCTGTCTGTCTGTCTGTCTGTCTGTCTGTCTGTCTGTCTGTCTGTCTGTCTGTCTGTCTGTCTGTCTGTCTGTCTGTCTGTCTGTCTGTCTGTCTGTCTGTCTGTCTGTCTGTCTGTCTGTCTGTCTGTCTGTCTGTCTGTCTGTCTGTCTGTCTGTCTGTCTGTCTGTCTGTCTGTCTGTCTGTCTGTCTGTCTGTCTGTCTGTCTGTCTGTCTGTCTGTCTGTCTGTCTGTCTGTCTGTCTGTCTGTCTGTCTGTCTGTCTGTCTGTCTGTCTGTCTGTCTGTCTGTCTGTCTGTCTGTCTGTCTGTCTGTCTGTCTGTCTGTCTGTCTGTCTGTCTGTCTGTCTGTCTGTCTGTCTGTCTGTCTGTCTGTCTGTCTGTCTGTCTGTCTGTCTGTCTGTCTGTCTGTCTGTCTGTCTGTCTGTCTGTCTGTCTGTCTGTCTGTCTGTCTGTCTGTCTGTCTGTCTGTCTGTCTGTCTGTCTGTCTGTCTGTCTGTCTGTCTGTCTGTCTGTCTGTCTGTCTGTCTGTCTGTCTGTCTGTCTGTCTGTCTGTCTGTCTGTCTGTCTGTCTGTCTGTCTGTCTGTCTGTCTGTCTGTCTGTCTGTCTGTCTGTCTGTCTGTCTGTCTGTCTGTCTGTCTGTCTGTCTGTCTGTCTGTCTGTCTGTCTGTCTGTCTGTCTGTCTGTCTGTCTGTCTGTCTGTCTGTCTGTCTGTCTGTCTGTCTGTCTGTCTGTCTGTCTGTCTGTCTGTCTGTCTGTCTGTCTGTCTGTCTGTCTGTCTGTCTGTCTGTCTGTCTGTCTGTCTGTCTGTCTGTCTGTCTGTCTGTCTGTCTGTCTGTCTGTCTGTCTGTCTGTCTGTCTGTCTGTCTGTCTGTCTGTCTGTCTGTCTGTCTGTCTGTCTGTCTGTCTGTCTGTCTGTCTGTCTGTCTGTCTGTCTGTCTGTCTGTCTGTCTGTCTGTCTGTCTGTCTGTCTGTCTGTCTGTCTGTCTGTCTGTCTGTCTGTCTGTCTGTCTGTCTGTCTGTCTGTCTGTCTGTCTGTCTGTCTGTCTGTCTGTCTGTCTGTCTGTCTGTCTGTCTGTCTGTCTGTCTGTCTGTCTGTCTGTCTGTCTGTCTGTCTGTCTGTCTGTCTGTCTGTCTGTCTGTCTGTCTGTCTGTCTGTCTGTCTGTCTGTCTGTCTGTCTGTCTGTCTGTCTGTCTGTCTGTCTGTCTGTCTGTCTGTCTGTCTGTCTGTCTGTCTGTCTGTCTGTCTGTCTGTCTGTCTGTCTGTCTGTCTGTCTGTCTGTCTGTCTGTCTGTCTGTCTGTCTGTCTGTCTGTCTGTCTGTCTGTCTGTCTGTCTGTCTGTCTGTCTGTCTGTCTGTCTGTCTGTCTGTCTGTCTGTCTGTCTGTCTGTCTGTCTGTCTGTCTGTCTGTCTGTCTGTCTGTCTGTCTGTCTGTCTGTCTGTCTGTCTGTCTGTCTGTCTGTCTGTCTGTCTGTCTGTCTGTCTGTCTGTCTGTCTGTCTGTCTGTCTGTCTGTCTGTCTGTCTGTCTGTCTGTCTGTCTGTCTGTCTGTCTGTCTGTCTGTCTGTCTGTCTGTCTGTCTGTCTGTCTGTCTGTCTGTCTGTCTGTCTGTCTGTCTGTCTGTCTGTCTGTCTGTCTGTCTGTCTGTCTGTCTGTCTGTCTGTCTGTCTGTCTGTCTGTCTGTCTGTCTGTCTGTCTGTCTGTCTGTCTGTCTGTCTGTCTGTCTGTCTGTCTGTCTGTCTGTCTGTCTGTCTGTCTGTCTGTCTGTCTGTCTGTCTGTCTGTCTGTCTATCTAAGTTGTCAGGATGGTATACGAGCTGGGCAAGCCTTTTGCAACGTGAGCGCAAAAAAATCACATTGTACTACAGGGGGCGCTGCTTCCCACCCCCCCGTTTGTTTCTCTTAGTCGCATTTTACGAACCCCGCGGGAAGAATTGGGTTGGTGCTATTCTCTAGGCCGACACCACACAACATCCTGCGCCTGACCGGTCCCTTTGTTGCTTAACACAAGTGATTAATTTCAATCACTCGGTTCGACTAGGCCACGAGCGGTCCGTAAGCAAAACGCGTAAAACGTGTACCACAGACAATATTGTTGTAAGCGTTTCTAGAGTGTTTTAAGCAATTGTGTTTTCATAAATAAGTCAGGCCGTGTCCAAACCTGTGTCTTGACATACCACTCCGCTAAAACTAGCTAGAAACAAGGCACAAAACTTTAAAAACACTCGAATATCACACATCTTACGACAAATTCCCAAATGCGCGGCCAAGTTCGATTTCTCTAATCGTCAACTGAAGTGGAACTTCGTAAGTAAACGAGTAAAGAAGATAAAAATGATAAGAACGTTTGCTGGTTAGCCAAGCGTGAGCTGGATATTTATCCAGGGTTCTGTAGCTCAGGTTACAGCTCAGGGTATCCAACTAGCTGTGCCCCGCGGCGTTACCCGCGGCCTATTAGGGTAAATAAATTGTGTATTAATAGTTAAAGATATTTTTCCGCAGCAAAACGTAGCCTATGTGTCAGTGAAGTCCATACCAAATTTAATTTTATTTGCTCCAGCCGTTTACACGTGGAGAAAGAAACAAACGTCCACACTCACAATCTTTCGCCTTCATAAAATTAGTGTGAATGAATGAATGTGATGATGTGATGTGATGTGATAAACAAAGATTAAAAAACTTTTTAATGTAAATCTTGAATATTTTTTTTGAATATTCTTTCGAATTCAGAGCATAGGAGAAAACCATATATTATATCTTAATGATAATGATATCTTTTTAAAGCAAACAATATTTAATAAATTTATTTTATTGTTTACAAGGGGTGGAAAGTGTGAAGGTGATGTAGAAAGAAGAGTAAATGCGTGATATTGTGTAAACGGTGCCTTGCACTCCTTTGTGTGCAACCTAAACATCTCCATAAGAGCTAGATTAGCTATTCATAATGGAGTGCTGGCCCCAACATTTATTTATGGTAGCGGACTTGGGTGTGGCAAAGGAAGCAAGAAAGTAGAATTAATGCAGTGGAAATGAGGTCCTTGAGAAGTATGTGTAGAGTTTCTTTGAACGACAGGATAAGCAATGGTCTAATTAGAGAACGTTGTGGACTGAAAGAGGATGTAGTGACTAGAGTGACTAGGTTTGGACATGTGGAGAGGATGAAGGAAGAAAGATTGACGAAACAAATATAATTATATTCCGAATGTGAGTAGAAGGGCTAGTAAGGGACATTGCGGGCGGACATACATCGACCAAATAGGGATGTATTAGCAAAGGGGATGACAAAAGATACCCTGGCGTGTGTGCACGCAATGACTTATGAATGTTGATGCAGCGAAAGTGATCTGTCAGGATCGTGGCAAGTGGCAGTCCCGAGGCTGGGATGTATGGATGTAATATCAATTTAATAAAAAGATCGCGCGGTCGCTCACCAACAAGGTGGACGGATCAAGTTAAAGATTCGTCGACCTCCAATTTTAACACGGTTGTACAGATCCCGCGTTGGACAGATCCGATGGAGGCAAATTATCCGCTCCAGATGCAACCCTGAGGCTGACCACGATCCTCAGACATGAGGGACCGACCCCAGAGAGAGAAGAGATGGGTAACTCGCGTTTTTTTGACTGCGTAACGCTAAAAAACGTATTACAGCAGTAAAGAGTACCATTGGTATGCATATTACACCAACATTGCATGTTTAACCGAGTGTAAGAATCGTGGAAAAAATTATTGCTAACGAAATATTATAATTTATGTTTTTGGTAACTACGAAAAGTACTGACCTTGAAAATGACAATGGAATACCATTGTAGTATATTCAAGGCCAGGACTCAAGATGTTAAGACAGCAAAAATGTATCCTAAATGTTAGTAATTTTTTTTTTAATTAGCCATGGCTGTGTTAGTAATTATTAATTACAAAAAAGCAAAGAAGAAGAAGAAGAAATTACTACAGCCAGAAGTGCCTGTAAGTCATAGTGGTGTTGTAGTATTGTAAGTGGTAATAGTAGTATTGTAAAGAGGTTCGAAATTTCACAGATGTCGGTCGACGCCCATTAGCTCAGTTGGGAGAGCGCTGGCACGGTTAGCAAGAGGTCGCGGGTTCGGTCCCGGCATGGGTGGAATTTTTGGCCTCTAAATTTTTAAAAACTAGCAAAGCCCCATCCTATGTTAACCAAATGCATTTTATGGACATAGATTTTTTTTCTTACAAATAATGAAAAAAATACAGTGTGTAAGCGAGTCGGCAGCCAGACGAAACACCAGCCTTGAACAATCGGATAAAAGAAAAAAAGTAACCAAAACGGCGTGCGCGCATGCAACGACAGGTAAAGCCCACCATTCACTACACGTACCGCGAGCCGAGCCCCAAGCCGCACCTATTCGTGGACAAATCCGTCATCGTCCACACACAACACAGCGCGGTCCTCGCTTCTTCGGACGAAGAGCGACGCGCCGAGCCGTGAGCCGCGCACCGAACCGAGAACCACTACATTCACACGCAAATTTGTCTGCAGACTTGTCGCCAGCGACAAGTCCGGCGGCGGATGGGCGCGCCTGTGAATGGCAGGCTTAAATGAATGGCATAAATGTTTATGAAGCCAACGAGATCTGTCACGATCGTGGAAAGTGGCCGACTTGGTCTTTGCCCAAACGCATGACGCAGGCATGCGTTTACGATAGCCTCTGCACCTTCGGAATAACATGATTTATACAGCGTCCAGTGGCATCTTCACACACGCTTTTTGGGTGAAGGGAGTAATCGGTTGCTGCAGTGCCTGGGACATGGTTTTAGATGGTGTAGGCTTGCCCAGCACCTATACCATCCTGACAGCTTAGACTTGTGAAATGACTTTTGTTAGTCTTCTTTATTGCGTTTGTTTTTCTTCTGATAAATTTATTTTCTTATGTATAAAACGATCACTTCTGAAGATGAAGATTAAGCTCAAGTTGAAGATCAAGAAGCAAATGAAGATGAAGATTAAGATGCGGATGAAGATGCAGATTAAGATGCGGATGAAGATTAAGATGCTGATGAAGATGTAGATTAAGATGCAGATGAAGATGCAGATTAAGATGCGGATGAAGATGCGGATGAAGATGAAGATTAAGATGTGGATGAAGATTAAGTTGCGGATGAGGATGCAGATTAAGATGTGGATGAAGAAGAAGATTAAGATGCGGATGAAGATGCGGATTAAGATGCGGATGAAGATGCGGATGAAGATGAAGATTAAGATGCGGATGAAGATTAAGATGCGGATGAGGATGAAGATAAAGAAAATATTTTTTCGGGTGCACAATTAATTAGATACAGCATAAAACATAATAAACGTTTTTACAATTGCAGAAGAAAACATTTTTGCATACCTAACTTGATTTAGTATAGCCAAAAATGGCCTAGCACAACAACAGAAGCTAATATGATAATTATACTACTTTTTATTTTTAATGCACTAACCCCGTGCTAAGGACAATTTGAAAAACCTATTTAGAGGCTAAAATTTCCACCCATGCCGAGATTCGAACCCGCAACCTCTGGCTATCCGTGCCAGCGCTCTTTCCAACTGAGCTAATGGGCGACTCACCGGCATCAGTGAAATTTCGAACCTCTTTACACTATTCTCTGTATTACGTACAGACAGCGACATCTGACTGAAGTAGATTGCATTACTTAATGTGATAATGTTGATTCACAAACTACTTCTAATTTGTTTTATTTTGCTCAATAAACATTTTTCATTTTCATTCATTTTCAATTTTACATTGTATCAACGCCGTAAAACTGAATAGTTTCTATTATTTTTAATTTACCGCTCATGCCTACAAAACTACGGCAAACGTCCAAACTGTCGATTAGATAAGATTAGGAGATACCACAGATCCCCAGTTTTGGGTGTATGCTGAGAGTATGACGAACCGTTACCTACGTCCATCGATACGTATTTTGATAATAAACAACAAAAATCCTACTGTCATCACATGCGGATGAAGATTAAGCTCAAGTTGAAGATGAAGATGGAGATTAAGAAGCGGATGAAGAAGAAGATTAAGATGCGGATGAGGAAGAAGATGCGGATGAAGATAAAGATTGAGATGCGGATGAAGATGAAGATGCGGATGAAGATGAAGAGGTCTTTCTCTTCATCTTCATCCGCGTCCGCATCCGCAAAGATTTTTTTCGGGTGCACAATTGATTAGATTTCAATACGACTAGTTTCTATTATTTTTTACTTACCGCTCATACGAGTACCTACAACGCTACGGCAAGAGTCCAAACTGTCGATTAGATAAGATTAGGAGAGAGATACCGCAGATCCCTAGTTTTGGGTGTATGCTTAGAGTATGACGAACCGTTACCTACGTCGGTCAATACGTGTTTTGATAACAAACAATAAAAATCCTACTGTCATCACATCACACTTCTAAAGGCGATAGACGTATGAGTGTTAGTTAGACCTGAGATTTCCGCACTTAGCCTGATAGTTGGGCCACTGTACGTAGCAAGCGCTGAGGTACGCTAACACCTCAGACACTAGGGTTTCCTTACGATGTTTTCCTTCACCGTCAGCGAGTAGTATTGCTACTATGATTACACAAATGTACATAACTTAGAAAACAAAGTCATTGGTACATGCCGGGGTTCGAACCCACGACCTGCCGATTGTGAAGCCGGCGTTCCGCACCGCTCCGCTACCATCGCTCTTACCTTAGATGTATGCGTGTGTATGATTGTTACTTCTTGACGTCTAAACGGCTGGAGCGATTTCAATATACCTCCCTGGAATAACACAGGCTACGTTTTACTGCGGGAATATATCTTGTTCCCATGGGAAAAACATAGTCAATCGAGTAACACCGCGGGGCACAGCTAGTATTACTATAAATGAGAAAGTTTGTGAATAATTATGTTTGAATATCTATGGCGGGCTTGCAACCAATTTAATAAACTGGCGAAAATAGGCGATCAAGATATGTTTAATTCTTCAGTCCAAAGCTTGAGGGATAAACTTAGGGCAGATTTTTTTGTTAGTTAAAACGATTTATGGACTGTTTTTTTTTTCTTTTAAATATTAATGTAGTGCTTTAAACTGCCCACCCTCAGAACGAAAGAGGCCTAAGTCAAAAAATTGTGAAATTGAGTTACAATCATAGAGTCATAAAAAGGTATGCCGTGGACGGAAGATTCGCTATGCTCTTTTTTTACAATAAGTGCCTTTGTTTTACTATTCATCGGATAGAGCATACCTTTTTATGTCTCTCTATGATTGTTAGGTACTCCATTTTTTGAGTATTTAAACTATTTTTTGACTTAGGCCTCTTTAGTTCTGAGGGTGCGACTGTCACTAGATTTTTGGTTTAAGAGCTTAAGTGCTAAATTTTTTTTCTATAAGTGGAGACTTATAATTGGCCTTCTGCATGTTTAATGATTTTGTTACTCTTTGTAATGTGCTGTTAGTCTTCCCGATATTAAATAAATAAATAAAAAATATGACGACGTCTGTTGGCGCAGCGGTAGCGCATTTCCCTACCATGCAAGAGGTCCCGGGTTCGAACTCCGGCTGGGGACAAAAAAAACCGCAGGTCTTGGATGTTTACGTTTGTGATGTCGTTGTTTCTGGTTCCCACGACACAGAGTATCCTAGTGTGGGGTCAGAAGCAACGTATGTGCCTGTATGTAAATGTTATGTTATGTTTGTTCCTCAATCACGCTGTAACGGCTGAACGGAGTTACATCAAACTTGGCATACAGACAAAGAACTTAATTATTGAGACATAGGACATACATACATACATACATAACCTCACGCCTGTATCCCAGAGGGGTAGGCAGAGACCAAGGACTGTCACTTCCTACGATCCTGAGAGATCACCTTCGCTTCATCAACATTCATAAGTCATATTCATAAGTTATTGAGACATAGGGCACTTGGGATAATATCTTATTGTTACCGTAACCTCTTGACATTGGAAGTGTCTTTTCGTTCGTTCCACTGTATATAGCCTCCGTTTTCACCTAAGATCCCTAAGGCCTCTGACTTGACTTAACGACGTGCCTCGCGAAGCACGGAACCGCTCGGAAAAATGCCACTAGCGTTAGTCACGGGACGGTCACCCATCCTGCACATGACCGCGCCTGTTGTCGCTTAACTTGAAGTGTTGTAAAACTTTTATAAATAAGAGAACTGGAACGACTTTAACTTTGTGCTTTATTGTACTGTTTTATTTAGTTTATATTTTATAATAAAAACAGAAAACTGGATAAAAACGGATAAGCAGGTAAAATAGTCAGATCGAGGCAAGATGTACAATAGTGACGATGAAAATGAGACGTGGGAAATGAGAAAAATGTGTGACGTAATTTAAAATATTTAAAAGTGATAGATAGAAAAAGAAATATAAAAAATGGTGTAAAGAGGTTTGCACCATTACAAACTCAATTATTATTTATTTATTATTCGTATCAAGTGATTGATTCTGATCATTCGGTTCGACTAGTCCCCGAGCTATTGCTAGTGTTTGGTTTTAATTATCCATTATTATGTTTGGGGAAGCTTTCGCGAGTGACTTTAATTTTTTACTAGAATGACTAGAAATTTATGTACCTGCTATTACTAACTGACTCCGCAAGGGTTGTTTTGCCATATTAACAAGTCTACGACCTTTTTTAAAAACCTTGTTAGAGGCTAAAAATTCCACCTGTCAAGCACCGTATGGTGCCCTACCTTTCTGTTTTAATAATAGGTTAATTATTTATTTATAAATCCGTGTTTATTTGATAATATTTGACGACCTCTGTGGCGTAGCGGTAGCGCGTCTGCCTACCATGCAAGAGGTCCCGGGTTCGAATCCCGGCTGGAAACAAAAAAAAAAAGTCCAGGTCTTGGATGTTTACATGTTTGTGATGTCGTTGTTTCTGGTTCCCACGACACAGGGTATCCTAGTGTGGGGCCAGAAGCAATGTATGTGCCTGTATGTAAATGTTATGTTATGTTATGTTAATATTTTTGAGACCACTTTTACAAGAACAGACAGCGAACTAAATTTAAAAACTGACACAAGTAAAAAAGACAATAATATCTACAAAAAGTCAAAACAATAAAAAAAAGGTCTGTCGCCAACACCACCCATGCCGCGGACAAGAACCCGCGACCTATGACTAACCGTGCCAGCGCTCTCCTAACTGAGCTTATGGGCAACTTAACGGCATCAGTGAAATTTCTTAAGTCTACGTATCCAAAAAAAATATGCACAAAAATATTAAGGTAGTTTCATTTAAGCTGTCGTTATTTGTGTTCGTTCCGAGTCGGGAGAGTAAACAATAATTATGTTTCCGTGCTAACAAAAATTGAAAATAGTTATAGTGTAGGTACTTTGTTCTAATAGAGTCAGTTTCTGAATTGAAAATTTCACCAAGTAAATACTTAAGTAACAATAAGAGTCAGTTCCTGAATTGAAAATTTCACCAAGTGAATACTTAAGTAACAATAAGAGTCAGTTTCTGAATTGAAAATTTCACCAAGTAAATACTTAAGTAACCATAAGAGTCAGATCCTGAATTGAAAATTTCACCAAGTAAATACTTAAGTAACCATAAGAGTCAGATCCTGAATTGAAAATTTCACCAAGTAAATACTGAAGTAACAATAAAAGTCAGTTCCTAAAGTGAAAATTTCACCAAGTAAATACTTAAGTAACATTCTGTCGCGCTCTTTGCTGAGAATTTCGCACAGACAGCAAGTAGGTACTTCTGCCGAATTTCGGCAGAAATACTCAAGTATTTTGCTCAGTAAACAGTTAACTCTAGTGCTGTTCATTCGAATTTCTCAGAAAAGAGCATAACGAAACTTACAGCCTATTTATTCTTACTTGTCCAATTTAGTAAACAAGATTCTACCCGTAAACTGTAACTTTTTAGTCCAAAACTGCCATATTTCCATAAATGAAGTAACTTGGAACACTCTTTTAGATAACACGCTGCCAATTTTATAAACATAGTTCATGATAGTTCATGAATTTGCGAGAAAATGTCTAGTTTAGGCATCTAATCTCAATTTTAAGGTTAGAATATTGTTTACTAAATTGGACAAGTAAGAATAAATAGACTGTAAGTAATTACTTAGTGAAATTCTAAATTCAAAAACTGACTCTAATGGCAGAATGAAGTTAGTACCGTTCTGTCGCGCTCTTTGCTGAGAATTTAGCACGGACAGCTCTACAGTTAAGTATTCTTCTTCTTCTTCAGGCTATATTAGTCCACTGCTGGACATAACCCTCCCCCAATGAGCGCCTTAGCGCAAAGTTGTGCCATCATTGGGGGGTAATGCCCATAATCCCCACGCTGGGCATACGGGTTGGGGATCGCAGTTTGGTGGAATTGTACTGCAGGGGGCGCTGCTGCATACCCCCCGGTTTGTGTCCCTTAGTCGCCTTTTCCGACTAAGGGACACACACCTTCCACTCGCGGGAAGAATTTGGGTTTTTGCTATTCTCTAGGCCGACACCACACAGCAGTTAAGTATTGTCTTAGCGAAATTCTCAATTCAGAACCCGGCTTTAAGGATCAGTTTCTGGGTTATTTGAGTTTATTTCTGAGTTTATTTAAGTAGCTAAATACTGAAGTAGCATTCTGTCCCGCTCTTTTCTGGGTAATTCGATGGGACAGCACTACAGTTAACTATTTACTTGGCGAAATTTTCAATTCGGAAACTGGCCCTAAAGGCCGATTTCTGAATTGAGAATTCCACTAAATAAATACTTAAATAACGTTCTGTCTCGCTCTCTGCTGAGAAATTCAAAGATACAGCACTACAGTAAAGTATTTACTTAAATAAATTCTCAAATCAGAAACTGCCCCTAGAAGACCTACTTAAACCGTGACGCTTTCCGTATATATCTTCATTTTGGGTAAGAGTGTTTAATCATGAGCGTAGCTCAGTGAAATATGAAATAAAAACGGGTTCTTCCACGTAGGCAAACTATTTTGTCAAACTGATTTGACCACGTGGAAAATTCGTTCCTCGTGGTCAAATTGAAGTAATGATCCTTCCTGTATAAGATGCCAAAAAGTACAGTCAAACCATATTCAAACTATTTTGTCAAATTGATTTGACCACGTGGAATTATCTTTCCGCATAGTCAAATTAGTAAAATGCCCTTATTCCGTACCGACAAACTAAACGAATCAACTAGTTGTTCCGATCGGAACTCAATAGGTGGTTTTATTTCTGTCGGACTTCTCAAATCAACCATACTCGTATTAAGCTTATATAAAAGTTCCCAACGGAAACACTATGAAGTTTTATTCTTCACGGAACAACTCGTTATAAAAAACAATAAAATAATAAACTTCACGCTTACGTATCTATTTAAATAAAATAAAAAATCAACTTAACTAAACTCAAACATGTACTTATGGGGTGGTTTCTCGTGGTCCCATAATTTTGTCCCGTAAACGGGTCCACGAGGCATGGTTATCCCTCGTGGTCCCGTTAGTAAAAATGATGCCTCCTGTGTAAGAATTTTCACTTGCCGGTCGCGTTTCTCTGCACATCCCGATACTCACTTTCCTGAATATTATTTGTTTAATTGTTACCGTTTCATTTTAGAAATGAAGTAGTGGGATTGCATGAAGTCATGGGTAGATATTGTATATTTGATTAGTCCGAGTCGAGTTTCGATGTTGGAAAAAGTACTAGGCTCTCACGGAAATGTATGAGTTAATTATTATAAATAGTTTATCTATTACACTATTTTTATTTTTAATGCACTAACCCGTGCTAAGGAACAAATTTAAAAACCTATTTAGAGGCTAAAAATTTCACCCATGCCGGGATTCGAACCCGCAACCTCTGGCTATCCGTACCAGCGCTCTACCAATTGAGCCAATGGGCGACTCACGGCATCAGTGAAATTTCGAACCTCTTTACAATATTCTCTGTATTACGTACAGGCAGCGACATCTGACTTAAGCAAATTGCATTACTTACAGCCCCGACTCCTACTTTGCAGTTAGGTTTAACATCGGAACGATATCACTGTACTCACATGATTACACTATTTTTATTTTTAATGCACTAACCCGTGCTAAGGAACAAATTTAAAAACCTATTAAGAGGCTAAAAATTTCACCCATGCCGGGATTCGAACCCGCAACCTCTGGCTATCCGTACCAGCGCTCTACCAATTGAGCCAATGGGCGACTCACGGCAGAATCCCGGCATGGGTGAAATTTTTAGCCTCTAAATAGGTTTTTAAATTTGTTCCTTAGCACGGGTTAGTGCATTAAAAATAAAAATAGTGTAATCATTTGAGTACAGTGATATCGTTCCGATGTTAAACCTAACTGCAAAGTAGGTAGTCGGGGCTGTAAGTAATGCAATTTGCTTAAGTCAGATGTTGCTGCCTGTACGTAATACAGAGAATATTGTAAAGAGGTTCGAAATTTCACTGATGCCGTGAATCGCCCATTGGCTCAATTGGTAGAGCGCTGGTACGTATAGCCAGAGGTTGCGGGTTCGAATCCCGGCATGGGTGAAATTTTTAGCCTCTAAATAGGTTTTTAAATCAGTTTATCTATCCTAGAATTTAAAAGTTTTTTTTTTATGATTCACGATGGCTCCGATCGGAACAACTAGTTGATCAGTTTAGTTGGTTGGCACGGAATAAGGGCATTTTTCTAGTTTGACTGTACTTTTTGGCAAGTAGAATCTTATACAGGAAGGATCATTACATTAATTTGACCACGAGGAACGAAGTTTCCACGTGGTCAAATCAGTTTGACAAAATAGTTTGACTACGAGGAAGAACCCATAAAACTGAAGTTCCTTCCGTTAACTTCCCCAATTAGAAGAACAAATCACTAATAAAATAAATTCAAACACGATACAGTACCATTTCTGTTGCAGCAATCAAACAGAATCCTAAATAGAAGACAGAGAAAATGACTTCAGTAGTCAGACAACGACGGCTCCTACGTAAATCATCGAATCTGCAAAATTGCTACTTTAGAGGAGAGCACTTCGAAGTTCTATTTTGATGTGGAAGAATAAGTTGTTGTGGTATCGGTAAACAAAAAATCCCAATAATATCAACATTTTAGACTCTTTGTTTCTACTCTAGAGCATATTATGTTAAACTAAGTAATTTCTTAGATTATACATATTCGATATTTTTCTACGTTACTTTACGCTAGACTATCATCGAATGTGGCAGTTCCGATTGTATTCTCGGTTCGTAATAATGTATAAAGTATCGAATGTGGCACATTCAATAGTATTCATTACCCAATTTATTACAGTTTAATAATTTTGTGTTAGATTCGATAATTTTATCTTTTTACTTTTAAAGGTAGCTTAAGGTACGCAAATAAACTTAAATGCATTAAAAATTTAAAAATAATTCATTTTTATGTAGAATTTATTAAGAAAAGTACACTCATTTGAATATTTCGTCCTGAAACATAAAGAAGTTTGCGTCAACACAGGCCTCATTAAGTTACATGTTTAATAGCTACAATGAATACGATTACAGCGCAGTGCCACCGTCAAATAGATTGAATAGGATTGGAGCAGAAACAGCTATTTCGTTGTACAAAACTAGGTTGTGTAGGAAGAATTTATAATTCCTCGTATATAAATGCCATTGTATCTGGTATTGTGCAAAGAAAGTATGTTTCTTGGTACTTAACCCGGTTTTGTATGAAGAATATTTTTTCTTTGTACATAGCTAGTTATGTAACTCAGTTATGTATGAAGAACAAGGGTAGCAGATTAGTAGTCAAAATCAAAAATAAAAACATTACTCGTAATTTTCACTATTCGAAGAATTATCTCTTTGTGTTCCTTTTAGGTTTTTGTAGAAATCGTGATATTGCCTAGGTCCTGCATTACAAAGTGACATTAAGTCTTTGTATTTGTCTTTGGTGATTGGCAGGTAATCAGAGTAGAGCTGTTTCAAATCGTTGTGACTGTTCACAGCCAAAGTATTTTTATTGCGACGAGTCAAAATTAAGGTGTTCAACGTTAAATAATCTGAATTTAAATCATATTTATACAAAATCACATTTGGTTCGGATTTTTTAATGTGGATTTCTTTAATGTTATTCCATTTGACGTTTTTATTTAATGTGGTTTTATTTCAATTTCTGTTGTCTAATAATAACACTAAATCAGAACACTTTTAAATCTAGAATCAGATCTTGAGTCACTTCAGGAACATGATACGGTGCATCATTTGTTTTAGCCCAACGGACTAAAGCATACCATTGTTCGGGTGTATAAATGATTTTGCCTATTCCTGATCTTTCAATCAGGGCGTGTACACTGTCTGCCTCTTGCTGTGTATGCCCAGACTCAAAAAAGCGGTGAGTGACACCAATGTTGTATTGCAGACAACCCTGTTCCGATTTTGGCCTGCGCAATTGTCCGACCAAAAACGAAAATTTGCGGCACCTTACACATTTTTTTTAATAACGAAATCTAGCAAACAGCTACCGACTTCATTTGATCCACGTTTTGCTACATGTTCAGGATTAGATAGCAAGCAGCTTTCTTTTTCCCTGCGTCAAACATTGTAAAATGCAGTAGCGATGTAGAATGACCACTCCTCTTTAGTGTAACTGCATGGGACAGGTGATTCTGATTTTTTTTTTCTTTTACGTAGCCTCGTTTGTGTCCCACTGCTGGGCAAAGGCCTCCCCCAACTCAGACCAGATGTATCTGTCTTGTGCCACCTCAGACCACTCCAACAGAACAGAAGTCCAAGCTCAAAGTTTGCCAGCGAGCTATGGAGCGTAGCATGTTGAGCGTCAGAAGGATTGACCATATCCGCAACACTACGCTACGCTCAAAAACACGCATAGCTGATGTGGGTGTCCAGACTGCAAGGTTGAAGTGGAGCTGGGCAGGGCATATTAGCAGAATGCACCCGGATAGGTGGGCAAGACTTGCCACCGAGTGGGTGCCACAAGGTGGTCATCGCAGGAGAGGTAGGCCAAGAAAACGTTGGCGAGACGATCTCGACCGACACATGCCGGTGATTCTGATAAAAAGGAAAAAACTCTATAATATGATTTATGCAACATTTATTATACAGCATCCCCGCTTACACAACAAAGTTGTATAGGAGGTATAGAGTAGGTACCAAAAATAATTTATTTTACTAGTAAAACGGTAAATAAATTTAATATTGTGTATCGAATATACTGACAAAACCATGCCTTCGGCCGCCTTGAGCGTAAAAAAATATCGTAAATGGTACATGCGACATTATGCGTGGCACAGTACAACATCGAAAGTACCACTATCGATATTTTGTTGGTCCATACAAAGCACTGAATACTATCCAAAGTGGTAGTTTCGATAGTAATTAAGCGGTTATTAACACCATAAAATGTCGTACCTACCACTTTCGATTATTTTCTTTGTTAACCTTAAATGTTATCCCTAAATGTGATTTATAAAATATTATAAATTAGTGTTACGCCATTATTATGCGAAAATATTCTTAATATACTTGTTTATAATGTCTAAGCAACTGACAAGGTAAAAATTAGTTGTTAAATGTAAAAAACGAAACACTTATCGGGAAAGCTTTTATCTTTTTCTCCGAGAGTTTCACATGGATTTTCTTCCAAACGTATTAAATTCACTATTATTCTATTACGTGTATTTATGATTGCATTAATTTATAATCAGCAAAGCTCAAAAACAAAGAAATGCATAAAAATGTCAACCTGCCCTCTTTTCAACACGATCGCGGCGAACAGTATCGAGACCGGTAGTTACAACAAGCGCGTCCTTGTCGCTGTCACGGTACATCATCTAAACTACCACTTATGATGATATTCGTCGTCCAACGAGAGTAGATATGATTTTGTTCTAATCAAACCGTATAGAAATAATTAGATTCTACGTAAAAAAAAATGTTCATCATATAAACTATTCAATTTACTAAATATTTGCGTAATAACACAAAATTGTGATTGTTGCAGATTCGATGATTTACGTAGGGGCCGTCGTCAAATAATACGAGGTATCTTTGTTCTTTTAAAGAACAAAGATACCTCGTATTATTTGAAGTCAAAGAAGGAGACACGTCGCGTCGTATGCACAGCTGGAAACATATCTGAAATACCTCATAAATAAAATCTGAATATCAACTTACGAACATGAGAAATAGTGTTGTTGAGAAGGCTTGGTAAGAAAGGACAAAAATCTCGACCTAAAAATTAACAAATGGGGAAAAATAAAACTAATAAAAATCAAGAAAATATGAAACAACTGTAATTTATTATTAATTTAAGTATACCGGTCGTCGTCGTGGTCGTCAGGCTATACTAGTCCACTGCTGGACATAGCCCTCCCCTAAAGAGCGCCACGTTGTGCTATCATAGGGGGTAATGCCCATAATCTCCACGCTGGGCAGAAAGAATACAGGTATTTAATAAAAACATAAACTGAAATAAATAAATACAAACTAAAACCAAATCAAAGATTAAAAAGTAAATTTAAAACTAATTAGAAAGAAAGAAGAAGAAAGAAAAACATTTATTTAACGCCACATAGACATACAAAATTTGACAGAAAAGGAAAATACAGAAGAGCAGGAGTAAAACAAAAGCAAAAGAAAAGACGAACTACAGTTGAAAGAAATAAACATAAATTCCAACGATACACAGTATGTCGATGCAGCGGAAAAAAGGCCTCATGCTCAGTATAAGCTGAGGGTTTGCACCCACAACACTGATTTTCAGCAAGGGCCTTATCTGGTGACTCACGGAGCATCAAAACGGAACAAACACGCACTCACACTCTCATATGCAGCCATACTTTCACGCATACAAGCACACTCACAATTATATATATATATATATATATATATATATATATATATATATATATATATATAAAGCTACAATCCGGTATACTCACTGATCTAACATAATACGTTTTCTCGGAAATGGCACGAGTTGGACGAAAATGATGTATGACAAAGTTGTAGGGAATGTGCGATATACGGCCATCCTATGGAGCCGATTTTTGAATTTCGAACGCGTTCCACTACGCGAGGGTGCTAACTCTGTCGTTTACTGACCGATTTGGATGAAATTTTGATAGAATGGTGTTTTAATGATCCGATTGAAAAAAAAAATGTTGGTTGTTCGAAATTCAAAATGGCGGCGCAGATATAGCCGACCGAAAAATCGACCTTTGCGCAAAAAAGTCGGCAGCCAACTGGGCATATGCTAGAGATATGCCGTAAGCGGCATCGTGTTGGCAAAGGACCCAGGTATATGAGAAAAATCCGACATCTTGGAATTTCAAGATGGCGGCCGAGATATTGATGATTGAAAATGACAAATTTTTGTATGGAGATTTAGTACTAAAATTGACTTTTCAATAGAGAAATGAGACAAACTTGCGAGGCCGGAGGCCGAGCTTCGCGAAGCGGGCACAAAAAGTTCTGCCGCGGCGAGGCCGAAGGCCGAGCTCCGTTTAGGCCGAGGCCGAAGGCCGAGACCATTCAAATTGCGGCGCACAAGTACCAGCGCAAGAGCAAAAAGGGACAATCTTGCGAGGCCGCAGGCCGAGCTCCGCGGAGCGGGCACGAGAAACCCCGCCGCGGCGAGGCCGAAGGCCGAGCTCCGTTTAGGCCGAGGTCGAAGGCCGAGACCACATAGGTTACGGCGCACAAGTACCAGCGCAAAAGCAAAAATGGACAAACTTGCGAGGCCGCAGGCCGAGCTCCGCGGAGCGGGCACGAGAAACCCCGTCGCGGCGAGGCCGAAGGCCGAACTCCGTCCAGGCCGAGGCCGAAGGCCGAGACTGTTCAGGTTACGGCGCACAAGTACCAGCGCAAGAGCAAAAAGAGACAAACTCGCGAGGCCGGAGGCCGAGCTCCGCGGAGCGGGCACGAAGAACCCCGCTGCGGCGAGGCCGAAGGCCGAGCTCCGTCCAAGCCGAGGCCGAAGGCCGAGACCATACATGTTCCCTTGCAACAATTCACTACAATAAGTGTCTAGCGAGGCCCTAGGCCGAGCGCCGCGGAGAGCGCAGCTCGGAGCGGCTGGGGGTTGGCGCGCGTAAGCGCGCAGGGGGCTCGCCCCCTAGTTATATACCTATATACATACATAGTGATAAATAATACACATACATAGCAATTTCAACTAAATTAAATACACTGTTTAATATCTTGACTTGACTCGTGCGCAGGAATAATGGAGGTCATGCTGGAAGAGGAAAACTTAGGACTTCTGGGAAGTTTGTAATTCATACAAACATACCTATAATTTTATATTTACAGAAAATAATAAAAAACATAAGATTCACTTTACAGAAGAATACTCTAAACACTTTCTTTAGAAAAAGTTGAGACTGTAAATGGAAGTACAAAATGAAGTAAAAATGGGCAAGATATGCCCTTTACTACTTCCCCAACTATAAGGTTAAGGGCCAATTTCTGAATTGAAAATTCCGCTAAGTATATAGTAAACTGTAGTTCTGTCTCTTCAAATTGCTCAGTAAAAAGCGTGACAGAACGTTACTTAAGTATTAACTTAGTAGAGATCTCAATTCAGAAACTGACACTAAGTGCGGAAAATCTCAGGTCTTACAAAGAGGAGACTTATTTTAATTGACCTTTACGCTTAAAGTTTTCGTGATTTTGTGTAATGTGCTGTTAGTCTACCAATTATTAAATCATGATTAAAATCGCACTTGTTTAGACAAGTGCAGTAGGAAATATAAAAGCTACAGTTTCATTTTGGTTTTAACATTACAACTAATCATAACAGGCTGAAGACAGGAAAAGATGTGGATTTCATTTGCAATAACTCTGATAATATCACCAGGTGTACTAAGTTACATTCCATTGCAAGCAGATATAGAGCCAGCGACAACTATACTTAATAAAAATACTAAAAAACAATCCTTCATTGAGGTTGCAACTAGTGGCATCGACACTAATATACCAATTATCAACGAAGAATATTGGATCAATAGCATCGGTTATAATGAAGATACCACACTGAACTTCACGGGCTTAACAAGCAAGTATGGATATCCAACGGAATCGCACACAGTGATTACAGATGATGCTTATGTACTGACAGTATATCGCATAGTAAAAGGCAAAAAGTGCAATGGTGAAATGAAAAAAATACCAGTTATCTTTATGCACGGTTTGTTTGACAGTTCTGACACGTTCATAATTTCTGGACCGGACTCCGGCTTAGCATACTTAGTAGCAGATGCCTGCTATGATGTGTGGTTACCAAACGTCAGAGGTAACAGGTACTCGAAAGAACATCTTTACTACACGGCTGAACCACACTCGGAAAAGTACTGGAACTTTACGTACGATGAACATGGTATGTACGATTTAAAAGCTGTGGTGGACTATGTGCTGGATGCTACAGATTCTCAACAGGTGAGCTACATCGGCCACTCTCAAGGCATGGCAGTCTTCTATGTGTTAACATCGACTTGCCCGGAGTACAATGAAAAATTTACTGTAGCTATATCTCTGGCTCCAGTAGCTTGGTTGAAGCATATAAAAAGTATTTTATTTAAACTTGTAGCTATTGGCACACCAGAGATCAAAACTACGTTGGAAATAGCGAGAATTAGAGAATTATTCCAAAGAGATGCCCCACAAGATAAAATATTAGAATTCCTTTGCCAGGTTATCCCTGAAGGTCTGTGTGGTGTAGCAATAATGGTTCTAGCCGGAGGTGACCCGACATCTATTGGCAGTGATGTAATAAAAACTGCTTTTGGTCACTTTCCTTGTGCTACGTCGAGTAACAACTTAGTCCATTACGGTCAAGGTATAAACGTAAATAAATTTAGGAGATACGACTACGGCATAGAAGGTAATTTGGAAGTCTACGGAAGTGTGGAACCACCCGAATATGATGTTACAAAGATAACGGCTCCAGTGGCACTCCTAGCAAGCAGAGGTGATCTTCTAACAGTTGTTGAGGACATCGCTACGCTGAGAGCTAAGCTCCCTAACGTGGTTCATTACAGTGAAATGGACGAGAATTGGGGCCATTTACATTTCTCTTGGGCTAAGACAGTGCCAACAAAATTGGCACCGACTGTATTTGAGCTTCTGGATACGTACGGTTCTAAAGTGTAACGAATTTTAATTATATTTTTTGTGGTGTTAATGAAATGTAATGAAAAAATACTGTGGCTTAATGAACGTTACAAGTCAAACTAGGTGTCCATTTCAAAATCTACATCATTTCGGAGAAAAAATGGACAAAAAAACTCCAAACTTGGTCTTTTCAAAGTCCTTACTTAACAGAGTTTACACAATTTTTACAAAACTCATGCATTTTACATGCTTTAATTCCAGACATCATTGTCATCTAAATAATCCTTAATATTATAGTAGCCCTTTTGGCACAAAGTGTACTTTACACATTTTTTGAACCGCGTTTCAGTCAAACTTAATATATCTTCAGGGATTTTATTATAGAAACGTATACGCATGAACGATGTATTTTAACGTTTGCCAGCCTAAATCTTGCGATCAAAAGTTTATATTTATTTCTAATATTTACATTGTGTTGGGTACCTGCAGTTTTAAAGTTGCTAATTTTTCCTGACATACATAAAACTTCATAGATATTCTGGCTGGCAACTGTCAGGATGTTTGTTTCTATAGAAATCTCTTAACGAATCTCTACTGCCTAGCTTATAGATGCATCTGATTGCTCTCTTCTACAAGACGAAGAATAAGGCCTCGGTAGTTGAGTTTTTGTGAAAATAGTGATCTTAGTGAGTTAGGAATTTATGGAAAAGAATTATTTTGCAACCAAATAATTTTATAGTAGGCATGAGAAAGATTTTTAAATCCTCTTCGATAATTTGGGAACACATTTCTTACTTACATAAAGACCTATATCTTTAATTCTTTTATGGCATTTCTTAACTTGCGAATTAAAGCTGCATAATATTAGCCTGTAATAGTGGTTCCACGCTCCAGGTAATCAATCAACAATATCCCTTCTGACTCCCAAAATATTGAGGCCAAAACTTTGCCAGCCGATGCCACGGCACAAAACTTCTTCGGGGTCGGTGATGGTTTCCACTGCGAAGATGCTGTTGTGTCTCTGGATCAAAATTGGACCCATGTTTCCTCCATTGTTACGAAACGAGACAAAAAGTTTTCAGAATCTTCTTGAAACTTGTCCAACAATATCTTCGTTATGTCAAGTCAATTTTGTTTCTGACTGTCGGTTAGCATTCAAGATGGGTATCTTGCGGAGACTTTTCTCATATTCAAAGATTGTTTCAATATGGAATGATGAATACTTCCATATTCAAATTCATTGTATAAGTAAAAGATAATGTTGATAGGATAGTGTTGTAATAATAGTGAATGAGACAATACATTAGTATTGTCTCATTCACTATTATTACAACACTATCCTAGTTGTGGAAGAGCGGTGTCTACTGCTACAGGTATTTTTATACTTACAAGTAGATGTCCTCAATGTATGTAGTTAGGTTAACGAAATAAAGAATTATTTCTTTTTAATTAGTATTTGTATTTGTATATAGAATGTCCGTTTCTTGAATTAAGTATCGGATGGTAACTCTTCTGAAAATGAAAATGAAATATATTTATTATCGGTTCAGAAATTAAAACTGACATAAGATAAAACTAAACACACAATATGCTAAGAAAAAAAGCCGTATTGCCCTGCATGCATTACAAAAAGAAAAAAAATATGTTTGTTATATCACAATGATTTCATGCATGTGACTTAATTCATTTGGTGATAAATAATTTATTATTTACTTTACATAAAAAAGAGTAAAAGACTAAGATCAATTTTGTTTCTAATATGTTTTACAGACATATACGTCACTCAATACAATTTTCTCGACTTTAGCAACATTTTCTTGGGTGACTGACGTCGATGGACGGCCGCAACGATGTTCGTCTTCCATGCTCGTTCTCCCTACTCCAAATAAATTGAGAAGCCTACTTTGCGACAGTGGGATACGGCGCAGCAGACTCTCCTAATTTTGCCTCCAAATCGAAATGAATCTCTTGCTTCGTTATTTTTTTTAAACAGAGGTATATAACGGCTGGCACTTCGTTTTTCTCCATTTTCGAGAACACGTTACGATACAAAGCAAACAAAGGACAGAAAGAAAAGAGAATCGAAGATTTTTTCTTTATTAAAATTACAGTTATATTATGTATCTGAGCTAAGCCTGCCAGTATGTTTTTTTCTTACCAAGAAGAATGCACTCACTCACATCACTCACGTTCTCACTACTTTTTGATCTCCCCTCGTAATATAATTATACTACTTAGGTACTAATATCTAAATAATAATTGAAACTTGATAAATATTTACAGTGTGTAAATAAAACTACCGCAGATGTAGATATACCTAGAAACAACAATAGGTACAACCAGTATACAAGTACATAATGTAAGATGGTAGTTAAATTCATAGGCACAAAAACATTCTTTTTCTGGATGTTTATCGTTTTTTTAAGTTACATACCTATTTTATTTTGTTAATGACCGTTTTTCCTTCATTTGATTATACAGTTATCAGGACAAACCTATTAAAATAAGTACTGTAACACTAACCTCTTGAGGTGCTCTGCCTGAGGGGCTAGGTTTCTGCGCGACCCGGTGAAATACTACCCGGGTTGGCGCTTTCAAGGATGCCTATGGGGACTACTCACAAATGACTACGCTTGGATTCCAAAAACCGACACCATTTAATATACACAGACCTAATATTTACATAACTAATCCTACACACTCAAATTGTCTCTCACTTAACCTACCACTGGTTTTAACCATTGTCCCTGTATTATCACTGTCTTTGTTACACACCGACACTCACACAACTTAACTACTGATGGACACTAGGGGCGACTTGCTCACTATTATTAACTACTGTACTTATTCCCGGTGAGAGGTACCTACGACTCTCAATGATCCTGGAGTGGCCGATATCGGGATCCCCAACATACCGCTCTCAGGATTCCCTATTATCTGGGGTGGCCACCATCGGGAACCCCAACGTGCCAACACCCAGAGGCTAAGGTGGGCACACGAGATGTCCTAGGCCGGCTAATATCGGCGAACCAACATGCCATGCCCTAGGACATCTCGTGAGTGGCATCGGCTAACCTCGGATGGGCCCACAGAGGCGGACCACTGTACCGCTTCCGGCGATCAGCCGATGTGCCCTCACTTGCTCCTCAACCCTCTACAGATCGGGATCCCCTCCGACTGTCCTGAAGCCCGAAGGTTAGGCCATACTCCACCATGGGGGCCAAGCCCGGGTTGGTGGAGGATTGTAAGACATGGGCGGGCCTTACTGTCAGAAGTTACCTCGACTGAGCTAGCGCTGCGCCTTTTATATTCGCGTCGCCGCCGTGCCGCGCCTCCCGCCAGTCCTTGCTGGCGTCACTGCATGCGGCGCCCCGCGCCGCGGGCCGCGCTCCGCTGGCGCCTTGTCACGCCGTGCCTGCGTGGTGCTTGTGGTGTGGCTGGTGACGTGGTCAGCTACGTCACAGTACAAACCTATTTATTTGATACTTGATAATATAGGTATCCCGATGATTATATGTGATTTATTATGAAATTGTTTTTATAGTTTTGCGACTACACTTTGATGAGAGATCTATTGTTTTACGGACAAACTTTATTATTTAAAACATTCAAAACTTAATGAATTGATGATAGCTTAAATCATACCCTAAATCTTGTCCACTCCACAACCAAAACTTAATTTTTGAACATATATACTTATATATATATTGCTTTCATATACATATAAAAATTCCATTTAATTAATAATAATCTAATTTGATGTTATATTATATTTCAAGTTTTAATTGTATTATTGATGATTATTCCTTTCTAATTAATAATAATATAATTTAATGTAATATTGATTATGTTTCATTGATTTGTTGCCGCCTCTATATGTTGAGTATTAATTTAGCAGGTCATCAAGTTTTGGAGCCGGGGCCCCCCTATAAAATAACCCTAGATACGCCAATGGGAATGAGGTTGCATACCTTTATACCGCTGTCAGATGCCTCGCACCTCAGTTTCTTGTCGTGTGTCTGGTCCTGGGTAAAGCGTACTAACGGCGCACGAATTAAGTTTTGAAGACCGAGGAGTTTATAAAAAATAATTTATTTATCGAACAGAGTTACCACTAGGGTCTATACTAATACAATATTACTTATTCTAAGGTATTGAGACTATTTATAATAAAAGTATTGATACATCAGCATTAATCCATTGACGTCAAGGCCTACTTAGAAGAAGTGCCAACGAAGAACATTTGGAGAGGTTGGTCTGACTTAACTCACGCATTGTGGATCAATTTTGAACATAGGGTAGGTCCATCCGTAGATCACCATTCCACACACAAATAACTTCATCGATCCACCGTTTGTTTTTCTACGTTTGTCAGGGCACACTCGCAATATAATCTTATTTGTGTATTAATACTACTTATTATTTATTCTTTTTATCCGATAACAATACGTATTTATTACTCTCACTACCACTGCACATCTTTTAGTATCTAAGTAAATATAATATGGTCTTTCCTTCTTGTTCACATTAGGCGCAAATTAATAAATCAAATACACGTACATTACTAACCGCAGTATGGACCCGACTGAAAATCAGCGTTGCAACTGATCTCTCGGTTGCAACATTATGCTGAGTCGGGCCCATTTTGGGGACTCAACACTTAAAACTTCCCGATATTTTGTTTGATATTTAGATTTTTGTAAGTTTGTCTCTGTTTTAACTGTTTACTTAAACTGTTTACTTTACTTGTATTTTCTACCGTCACCAGTTTGTGTTTTCTGCTGATTGTTGTATTATGTTGCGTGATTTTGTGTTTTTGAGTATTGTATCGTCAAATAATTTTTCAAATAAATTTTTCTTTCTTTCTTTCTTTCTTTCTTTCTTTCTTTCTTTCTTTCTTTCTTTCTTTCTTTCTTTCTTTCTTTCTTTCTTTCTTTCTTTCTTTCTTTCTTTCTTTCTTTCTTTCTTTCTTTCTTTCTTTCTTTCTTTCTTTCTTTCTTTCTTTCTTTCTTTCTTTCTTTCTTTCTTTCTTTCTTTCTTTCTTTCTTTCTTTCTTTCTTTCTTTCTTTCTTTCTTTCTTTCTTTCTTTCTTTCTTTCTTTCTTTCTTTCTTTCTTTCTTTCTTTCTTTCTTTCTTTCTTTCTTTCTTTCTTTCTTTCTTTCTTTCTTTCTTTCAAAACGATAATGTAAACAAATAAGTGCCTGCACGCACTCGAATATCTTCCTCTTTCTCGCTCTAGTCAGAACTATACCACTCTTATGGCCGGTTTCTAAATTGTGAATT
Source organism: Yponomeuta sedellus (assembly GCA_934045075.1). Classification (NCBI taxonomy): domain Eukaryota; kingdom Metazoa; phylum Arthropoda; class Insecta; order Lepidoptera; family Yponomeutidae; genus Yponomeuta; species Yponomeuta sedellus. The sequence goes on along the minus strand of OW203751.1, from coordinate 7,345,206 downwards.
TCACTACTTAAATACTTAAGCAACGTTTTGTCACGCTCTTTGCTGACAAATTCGAAGAGACAGACGCCGTTTTTGGAGCAAGTAACTATATATATCCTTATATCCTTACTTGTCCAATGTAGTAAACAAGATTCTAACCTCAAAATTGATATTTGATGCCAAAACTACATATTTTCTGGCGAGTCAAAAACTTTCTTTATAAAATTGGCAGCGTGTTGTCTAAAATAGTCTCTCCGATTACCTCATTTATGGGAATATGGCAGTTTTCGACTAAAAAATCATAATTTACGTGTAGAATGTTGTTCAATAAAATGGACTAGTAAGAATAAATAGACTGTAGCAATGAAACAACATCAACAAACATCAAGAAGGCGTATCATTCAAGTAGGTTTTAATCGATCATCCGGAGGGAACTCAACTACCAAGCTTAAAGTTAAAACAGCGACTAAGCAAAACACCAAGTTTTACTTGAAACGAATTAGGAAGGAGTCAACTTAGGAAAGAGACAAGTTTAAAAGAGAGAACAAGTAAGAAAACGGCAATGTAAAGAAGAGACGAATTAGAAAAGAGTCATTTTTAAACAAGAGACAAGGTGAAGAGATGGCTAGTTAAAAAAGAGACGAGTTTGTAAAGAGTCGAGTTTAAGAAAATGTCAAAGTCGTCCGGAGGGCTTTGAGAAACTTCAAAAACTACGAAATTGCAAGAAAACATCAGTTGTTCCATACATCTTATACGTGGTAACTTTAGTATGAACGGTAGTTTCTTTGCTATTTCGAAGTTATTAGGTACCTTTTTTAATCATTTTTCGTTTGTCTTTCGACACCTATCTTTTCGGTTCGATAACTTCACTAAAATACAGTTTAAAACCATGTACAGTACTACACATCAAAAATGTCTCTTTGGGAATCTACGTTCGCGCAGACTAGGAAGGAGTGTAACGAAAGTACCCGAAGCTATAAGTACATTCAATATGATCTTTAACCGATACGGTTAAGGTGCAGAAGTGATTGCCGCAGTAGCGCTACCTATTTCGCTCACGCTAATATTGCCAAACTAATAGTCACCTGCATCGATGACGTTGAATCAACCAATAGCAACAAAGGCGCGGCCTGCCATAAAACGAAACTATCTGATTGGTCGATCAACTTGCCGCACATCCAAAATTTGGTCATCTGCGCAGGTACATCCGCGAGACTTATTTCTTGTTTAGCACTGTACTTACTTTAAATATCGCAAATATTTTCAGTGGCTTACCTATACCTGAAGTAATTAAACACAATAAAACAATAAAAGCGGAGCTGGTATTTCACAATCATAGCAGTGCGATTGTGACAAACCAGTGTTATATTGTACCAGTTAAACATATAAAAATAATACAGTATTCCATTTCAAACCAATGCTAACGTGCACGACCAACCAAACTAAACGCTGTAAATGAAAGATATGAAGTTCTTATTTGTATTTTACTTCACATTAGCCAGTGTTCTAAATAGCTCTGAGAGCTACCCTGAAATGAATGAAGATAAGGGGATGGACCCTGATGTAAACGAAGACTCAGACGATAATACACAATACAGCACAATCAAAGTTCTCAATGGACTCTCAACAACAGAAGCCGAAGGTATGTCCTTAACGATTGTAAACAAGAACTACTGGAGCCAAAGCGTTGGTTACAATTCAGATACTACAGTAGACTTCACGACTTTGATTACCAAACACGGATACCAGTCGGAAACGCACGACGTCACCACAGACGACTTTTACATACTGACGATTTATCGGATAGTGAAAAGTAAAAACTGCAATGGTGAAATGAAAAAGAAACCAGTCATAATGATGCATGGCTTGGCTGCTAGTTCTGACACGTTCATAGTTTCTGGACCGAACTTTAGTTTGGCGTATTTGATATCAGATGCCTGTTACGATGTGTGGTTACCGAACCATCGAGGTAACAGGTACTCAAGAGGACACGTTTACTATAAAGCTGATTCACATTCAGAAAAGTACTGGAATTTTACGTTCGATGAACACGGTATGTACGACTTAAAGGCTATAGTGGATTACGTACTGAACGCAACAAATTCTCAACAAGTGAGCTACATTGGTCATTCTCAAGGCACGACCAATTTCTACGTGTTAACCTCGACTCGACCGGAGTATAATGCAAAATTTGCTATAGCTGTAACATTAGCTCCAATATCTTGGATGCATCACATAAGAAGCCCTCTGATCAGGCTGGCAGCTTTTGCCACAACAGAGCTGAAAACTGCACTAGACATAATGAGAGTTAGAGAAATATTCCAAAGAAATGCCCCCATGGACAAAATTATGAAGTACCTTTGCCAGTTTTTGCCGAACAACCTCTGTAGTGTGGCTATAATGATATTTTCTGGTGGCGACCCAAAAACTATAGGCAGTGATATTTTCAAGACTGTTTTCGGCCACTATCCTTGTGCGACTTCCAGTACGAACCTTGCCCATTACGGGCAGGGAATAAACATAAACAAGTTTAGGAGATACGACCATGGTGCGGACGTAAATGTAAAAGTCTATGGCAGTATGGAACCTCCTGATTATGACGTTACCAAGATCACAGCGCCAGTGGCACTCATAGCAAGTAGGGGTGATCTTTTGTCTGTGGTTGAAGATGTAGCTACGCTCAGGGCGAAGCTGCCTAATGTGGTTCATTACAAAGAACTGGATGGAAGCTGGGGCCATGGTCATTATACGTGGGGTAAAACAGTACCGAAGAAATTAGCACCGGGTGTGTTTGAACTTTTAAACAAATACACTTAAATAATACAGAGAATATTGTAAAGAGGTTCGAAATTTCGCTGATGCCGGCACTTACCCATTAGCTCAGTTGGGAGAGCGCTGGTACGGTTAGCCAGAGGTCACGGGTTCGAGTCCCGGCATGGGCGGAATTTATTTTTAGCCTATAAATAGGTTTCTAAAATTGTCCTTAGCACGGGTTAGTGCAACAAAAAGAATATAATCATGTGGGTACAGCGATATCGTTCCGATGTAAAACCTAACTGCAAAGTAGGTACTCGGGGCTGCAAGTGATGCAAATTACTTCAGCCAGATGTCGCTGCCTGTACGTAATACAGAAAGTACCTATTGTAAAGAGGTTCGAAATTTCACTAGTGCCGGTAAGTCGCCCATTAGCTCAGTTGTGAGAGCGCTGGCATGAATAGCCAGAGGTGGCGGGTTCGAGTCCCGGCATGGGTGGAATTTTTATCCTTTAAATAGGTTTTTAAGGACAATTTAAAAACCTATTTAGCAAGGATTAGTGCATTAAAAAGAATATAAGTTATGATTTTTTTCCATTGGTGGAAAAAAATCATAACTTGTTTTTCCAATTTTTCCATTGGTGGCGCTAGTCGGCACCCCCAAGCACCTTAAGCTGTACCACACCATTTTTTATATGTCTTTTTCTATCTATAATTTTCAAATATTTAAATTACGTGACACATTTCGAAATTTCCCTCATTTTCATCATTACCACCTCACACGTTGACTAGATCTGACTATTATACTTGCTTATTCGTTTTAATCCAGTTTTTCTGTTTTATTATAAAATAACAGTACCTATCTACAAATGAAGCAACAGTTGAAGTCGTTCCAGTTTTTATATTATTTATAAAAGTTATACAACATTACAAAGCATAAACAAACAATATCAAGGAATCTATTCATTTATGTAACGCATTAGATGACATTTTTCAATGTTATGTTTAGAACTTCCTATTTCTTTGAATTTGGATTTACACTTTACGGCCAAACCAAGGTTGAGAATCGCGAAAATAATGGTCTGTTGGCTTTTAGAATATACCTCGGGTTCTAGAGTAGGCTTCGGTTTTCACCGAAAAATAAATTCAAATGACGTGAACAAAACACTGTGCTGTAAGAGCCTAAGCAATAACTGTTTTTCACAATAAAAAGAACATTCCCTCAAGATATTGGTCTGCCTGCCTGCCTGCCTGCCTGCCTGCCTGCCTGCCTGCCTGCCTGCCTGCCTGCCTGCCTGCCTGCCTGCCTGCCTGCCTGCCTGCCTGCCTGCCTGCCTGCCTGCCTGCCTGCCTGCCTGCCTGCCTGCCTGCCTGCCTGCCTGCCTGCCTGCCTGCCTGCCTGCCTGCCTGCCTGCCTGCCTGCCTGCCTGCCTGCCTGCCTGCCTGCCTGCCTGCCTGCCTGCCTGCCTGCCTGCCTGCCTGCCTGCCTGCCTGCCTGCCTGCCTGCCTGCCTGCCTGCCTGCCTGCCTGCCTGCCTGCCTGCCTGCCTGCCTGCCTGCCTGCCTGCCTGCCTGCCTGCCTGCCTGCCTGCCTGCCTGCCTGCCTGCCTGCCTGCCTGCCTGCCTGCCTGCCTGCCTGCCTGCCTGCCTGCCTGCCTGCCTGCCTGCCTGCCTGCCTGCCTGCCTGCCTGCCTGCCTGCCTGCCTGCCTGCCTGCCTGCCTGCCTGCCTGCCTGCCTGCCTGCCTGCCTGCCTGCCTGCCTGCCTGCCTGCCTGCCTGCCTGCCTGCCTGCCTGCCTGCCTGCCTGCCTGCCTGCCTGCCTGCCTGCCTGCCTGCCTGCCTGCCTGCCTGCCTGCCTGCCTGCCTGCCTGCCTGCCTGCCTGCCTGCCTGCCTGCCTGCCTGCCTGCCTGCCTGCCTGCCTGCCTGCCTGCCTGCCTGCCTGCCTGCCTGCCTGCCTGCCTGCCTGCCTGCCTGCCTGCCTGCCTGCCTGCCTGCCTGCCTGCCTGCCTGCCTGCCTGCCTGCCTGCCTGCCTGCCTGCCTGCCTGCCTGCCTGCCTGCCTGCCTGCCTGCCTGCCTGCCTGCCTGCCTGCCTGCCTGCCTGCCTGCCTGCCTGCCTGCCTGCCTGCCTGCCTGCCTGCCTGCCTGCCTGCCTGCCTGCCTGCCTGCCTGCCTGCCTGCCTGCCTGCCTGCCTGCCTGCCTGCCTGCCTGCCTGCCTGCCTGCCTGCCTGCCTGCCTGCCTGCCTGCCTGCCTGCCTGCCTGCCTGCCTGCCTGCCTGCCTGCCTGCCTGCCTGCCTGCCTGCCTGCCTGCCTGCCTGCCTGCCTGCCTGCCTGCCTGCCTGCCTGCCTGCCTGCCTGCCTGCCTGCCTGCCTGCCTGCCTGCCTGCCTGCCTGCCTGCCTGCCTGCCTGCCTGCCTGCCTGCCTGCCTGCCTGCCTGCCTGCCTACCTATCTACCTGCCTGCCTGCCTGCCTGCCTACCTATCTACCTATCTATCTATCTACCTATCTTTCTATCTACACATCATACATTACAATTACATTCAACTTTACACATTTGACGGTACATGCAGGCTGGCGCATGTAGGCCGAATCTAGGCAGCCTGCTAACATGCTCAGAATGCAATTTTCTTATAGGTATATAGTCAGGAACGTAATGTGAACTTGATGCACCACGAAATCTTGTATAAACATGTCGTTTGTTTATACAAGTGGCGAATAAGAAAACGGTGCAGTCAAGTTGTATTTTTATCAGTGACGAAAGGACATCGCCACTAGGCTATCGTGCTAGGAAATAATGTGGCCAATTTTGGGATTACTTTTGGTAGTACCAATTGTATTAAATTTCAATCTTGAAAGTGAAGTAAAGGATTTAAATAATACAAATAAAGACCCAGTTGAAGCTCAAAAGTTTAATACTAAGGTATTCGATGTAGCTAACATCTCGATATCTATCATAAATGAGGACTACTGGAAGACAATTGTTGGATACAACGAAGATACTACGCTGAATTTCACAGGTTTGACGAGGAAATATGGATACCCGACAGAAACACACAATGTTATCACAGATGACTTCTACATATTGACGATGTACCGAATCAAAGGTAAAAATTGTAACAGCGAAATCAAAAAAACACCAGTTGTAATGATGCACGGATTTATCGATAGTTCAGACACGTTCATAGTTTCTGGTCCGGACTCCGGCTTAGCATACTTAGCAGCAGATGCCTGTTACGATGTGTGGTTACCAAACAGCAGAGGTAACAGGTATTCGAAAGAACACCTTTACTATACGGCTGATTCACACTCGGAAAAGTACTGGAACTTTACGTACGATGAACACGGTATGTACGACTTAAAAGCTATAGTGGATTATGTGTTGGATGCTACAGACTCTCAAAAAGTGAGTTACATCGGCCACTCACAAGGAACGACCGAGTTCTACGTGCTAACCTCGTCTCAACCAGAATACAATGAAAAATTTACTGTAGCCATATCGTTAGCTCCAATAGCTTGGTTGTATCATATGAAAAGTATTTTGCTAAAGGTGGTTGCTACGGCCACACCGGAAATCAAAGTAGCATTGGATATAACGAGAACCAGAGAGCTATTTCAAAGGGACGCTCCAACAGATAAAATATTAGAATTCATCTGCCAGTTTGTTACTGAAGATCTTTGTGGTGTAGCAGTAATGATTCTTGCTGGAGGTGACCCGAGAACAATAGGCAGTGATGTTTTTAAAACAGTGTTCGGTCACTTTACTTGTGCAACGTCAAGTAACAACCTTGCCCACCTTGGGCAGGGAGCGAACATAAATAAGTTTAGAAGATATGACTACGGTTTGGAAGACAATTTAAGAGTCTACGGCAGTGAAGAACCACCCGAGTACGACATCACTAAGATAACGGCTCCAGTAGCACTTATAGCAAGCAGAGGTGATATGCTTTCGGTTATTGAAGACGTCGCTAAGCTGAGAGCAGGGCTGCCGAATGTAGTTCATTACAGTGAAATGGACGAAAACTGGGGCCATTGCCATTTTGTGTGGGGCAAAACTGTGCCTACTAAGTTGAAACCAGTCATGTTTGAGGTTTTGGACCAATACGGTTCTTAGGATTTTGAAAATCGGTAAAACTTGTTTAAAATAAATATTTTTGGTAAGTTTATAATAAGATAGATAAAACAATATTTGCAACTGCTAACAACACAACACAGCACTAAAAATAACATAATTACATACAAATGTAATAGTCAAGATCAGAGTGTAGTTTTTTTTCCCGCTGCCTTTTTCTCCACTACAAATACGGCCCGAAAGCAGCGGCTGAAATAATAGGTTCAACAAACAGAATATAGTTCTTTGCGTCTTCTTCTTCTTCTTCTACAGGCTATATTAGTCCACTGCTGGACATAGCCCTCCCCTAATGAGCGCCATAGCGCAAGGTTGTGCCATCATTGGGGGGTAATGCCCATAATCCCCACGCTGGGCATGCAGGTTGGGGATCGCAATTTGGTGGAATTGTACTGCAGAGGCCGCTGCTGCCCACCCCCCGGTTTGTGTCCCTAGTCGCCTTTTACGACACCCGCGGGAAGAATTTGGGTTGGTGCTATTCTCTAGACTGACACCACACAGCAGTTCTTTGCGTGCAAATGAATAAATCAAATACACGTACATTACTAACCGCAGTATGGGCCCGACTGAAAATCAGCGTTGCAACTGATCTCTCGGTTGCAACATTATGCTGAGTCGGGCCTATTTTGGGGACTCAACACTTAAAACATCCCGATATTTTGTTAGATATTTAGATATTCGTAAGTTTGTCTTTGTGTTAACTGTTAACTACTTGTATTTCTACCGTCACCCGTTTGGATTTTCTGTTGAATGTTGTATTATGTTGCGTGATTTTGTGTTTTTGAGTCATAAATATATTTTTCTTTCTTCTTCTTTTTTCTTTCAAATGAACAATTTATTCCTGATTTCTAATGGTAGGTAAATCCCAAAAAACACAATAACGTCAGATCTGAAAGACAGTGCCGGAGTTTATAAAAGAACCATTTTAAGTTTAATAAGAAAAATCGATGAATATTGCATAGTCTTTCCACTGTAGGTTAATTGACGTCACAATGTATGTCGAACCGTCCTAGCAAACTATGTATATAATATACGTACATTTAATATTCTTGAAAAGTGGGGACTTTTCAGGAGTATAATGTATATTTTAAAAACCTATCAAGAGGCTAAAAATTACACCCATGCCGGGATTCGAGTCCACGACCTCTGGCTATGCCAGCGCTCTTCCAACAGAGCTAATGGGCGACTCACCGGCATCAGTGAAATTTCCTAACCTAACTTCTTTAACAATACTCTCTGTATTACGTATATTTGTATGCAACGACTAATGAACGTTCATGAAACGATAATCTGTCAGGATCGTGGCGAGTGGCAATTTCTGGTCTCTGCCTACCCCACTAGGATAGAGGCGTGAGGTTATGCCGTGTTTTATAATGTAAATTAAATGAATCGAAATCTTGTATAAGCACGTCGTTTGTTTGTACAAGTGCTAAATATTAAAACGAAGAAGGCAAGCAGTATTTTATTCAGTGACGAAACGAAATCGCCGCTAGGTTATTGTGCAAGGAAATAATGTGGCCCATTTTGGCATTACTTTTGGTTGTGCCAATTGTGTAGTACTAGCAGTGAGTAAGTGTTTAAACGAAAACTTAAAAAATGGCTTATCGAGCGGTGTTTTTATTCGTATGACGAATTCCTAGTCTGTAAAAGTGACTAAGCAGAGAAGTTTATAAGATTTAGCGTATTGTATTTTTAACACTTTTTAACACTTATTTAGCAGAATTTAGCACAATAATTAGGTAAATTACTCAACATACGTGTTATTATTATTTTGTCTCTAATTGATTGACCTGACAGATTGCATAATTATTAAGATATTGACATGTAATATTTTCTTTTTGACATTTGTAAATTTGATTATTATTTCTACATTGGATTGTTATTATGTACGGAGTCTTGACTTGTAATGAATATTACCAATAAATGATGTCTATGTATTAAATTTCAATGTTGAAAGTCAAGTAAAAGAATTAAATAATACAAATGAAGACCCAGTCAAAGCTCAAGAGATTGATACTAAGGTATTCGATGAATTCGCTGCGAAAAATTACATGTCAATATCTATCATAAATGAGGACTACTGGAGGAAAATTGTTGGTTATAATGAAGATACCACACTGAATTTCACAAGTTTGACAAGTAAATATGCATACCCAACCGAAACATACAATGTTATCATATCACTGATGACTTTTATATATTGACGATGTACCAAATCAAAGGTAAAAAGTGTAAAAGCGAAATCAAAAAAACACCAGTTGTCATGATGCACGGATTGATGGACAGTTCAGACACGTTCATAGTTTCTGGTCCGGACTTCAGCTTAGCATACTTAGCAGCAAATGCCTGTTACGATGTGTGGCTACCAAATAGTAGAGGTAACAGATACTCGAAAGAACACCTTTACTATACGGCTGATCCACACTCGGAAAAGTACTGGAACTTTACGTACGATGAACACGGTATGTATGACTTAAAAGCTATAGTGGATTATGTGCTGGATGCTACAGATTCTCAAAAAGTGAGTTACATCGGCCACTCACAAGGAACGACCGACTTCTACGTGCTAACCTCGTCTCGACGGGAATACAATGAAAAATTTACTGTAGCCATATCGTTAGCTCCCATAGCTTGGTTGTATCATATGAAAAATCTTTTGCTTAAGCTTGTAGCTACCGCCACACCGGAACTCAAAGTAGCATTGGATATAGCGAGAACCAGAGAGCTATTTCAAAGGGTCGCTCCAACAGATAAAATTATAGAATTCATCTGCCAGTTTGTCCCTGAAGAACTTTGTGGTATAGTAGTGATGATTTTTACTGGAGGTGATCCAAGAACTAGAGGCAGTTATGTATTGAAAACAGGATTCGGTCACTATCCTTGTGCAACGTCAAGTAACAACCTTGCCCACTTTGGACAGGGAATAAACATAAATAAGTTTAGAAGATATGACTACGGTTTTGAAGAGAATTTGAAAAACTACGGCAGTGGGGAACCACCAGAATATGACGTCACAAAGATAACAGCTCCAGTAGCACTTATAGCAAGCAGAGGTGATCTGCTCTCGGTTATTGAAGATGTCGCTACGCTGAGTGCAAGGTTGCCGAATGTACTTCATTACAGTGAAATGGACGAAGACTAGGGCCATGCTCATTTTGTGTGGGCCAAAACATTGCCTACTAAATTGAAACCAATTGTGTTTGAGCTTTTGGACCAATATGGTTCTTAGAATTTTGAAAATTGGTACAAGTTGAATAAAATACTTTTGAAAATGTTTAAAGTAGTGTTTTAGGTTTTGGACAAACATGGTTCTTAAAATTTTGGGTATAACTTGTGTGAAATATATTTGGAAGCTGTGTAACAAGATAGGTACATAAAATAATTATTTGCAACTGCCAACAACACAACACTAACAATAACACAATTACCTACAAATGTCAGAATCAGAGTGGAGTTTTTTTCCCATTGCATGTTTCTTGATAACAAATTAATACGGTCCGAAGACAGTGGCTGACATCAAGAAATACAATGTTAATTCTTTGGTGGAAATACATAACTGATTTCTGATAGTAGGGAAGTCCCATACAACTAAAGAGCGAAGATATACTGGTCGGAAAGACATTGCCGCGGTTTATAAAATAACAATTCAAAATTTATTATTGACTATTCGATGTATATTGCATAGCAGTCTCCCTACTCGTAAATCTTTGGGTTTATCGACTTTACAATAATATACGTCGAATTTCTGACTGCCTCGGTGGTCTAGTCGCTTAGCTACCAAGACACAGGTCATGGGTTTCATTCTCACTGGGGGCCGTTGTAAATCTGTACAATTGGCCTCAGTCTGGGTGTTATTTCATGTTTGTGAAGTCCTCGCCTGGTTATCATAGTACTGGGTATAGTCTGTTAGCTTTTAGAATATACCTCGGGCTCTAGAGAAGGTTTTGGTTTTCGCCAATTTCCGCCGGTTTTTGTACTGATGATTGAGTTCTGATTTCGAAATTAAGTGTCATATTAGTTCCGATATTTTTATTACTCGAATATATCCGATTCTATCCGATTGTAGCCGAGGTATATTCTAAAAGTTGACAGACTATATCCACTAGGATTATCCCAAACTATTGGGAGCGCGTAAAGTGATTGTGTTGTGCGGAAGTCATCATTATTGTAATTTTAAAAACCTATTTAGAGGCTTAAAATTCCACCCATGCCGGGATTTGAACCCGCTACCTCAGGCTATCCGTGCCAGCGCTCTATCCAACTGAGCCAATGGGCGAATCACCGGCATCAGTGAAATTTCTAACCTCTTTACACTATTCTCTGTATTACGCTAAATGTCCTTTTGCAGGGGACTACCATTACGAAAACGAATTTGTATCCAGAAGTCCTTCTCCAGGGCCAAGGCCTTATTATGAGCATGTCGACATTACGGATTCTGAGCAATCAGAAACAGACAAGATTCAGTCTCGGGTTACTATCCCCCCAAAACCTTCAGACCCGGGCCCTAGAGCAGGTCGAAGCCCTGACCCTTTATCGGCCCCCGGTCCCAGCTCTGCTCCACACGTAGCTCTCCCGGCGGCCCCGGTACACACTGTCGAGGTTACAGCAACTCCGACTGAATGTTCAATTGCTACGACGTCTACTGTCGCAAACACCTCCCTGTCGGCAGATATTCTAGAAACACTAGGTGACCCGAAAAGCAAAGAAGAGGCCTTCGGGCAAAAAATACCAGATGAGCTCTCTAAACGTTGGGGTCGTATCCTAGTAGATGGGCTTACCAAGGAACAAAAACAGGAGGCGTTGGACAGGACGCTCATACCCGAAAACTTTCGATTAGTTAAAGCTCCGGTATTGAATTCCGAAATATCCTTAATATTGAGCGATTCTGTAAGAAGCAGGGATAAATTACTTGAAAAAAGTCAAAACCATCTTGGATATGGTATCGCCGGCTTAACGAATCTCACCGCTACTTTAATAGAAGAATATTTAGACAAGTTGGAAATAATAAAGAAACTGTCAGAGGTCAGCCAGATTTTTCTTGACCTACATTGTGAAAACACAAAAAGCAGAAGAAAATCGGTGACGTCATCGCTTGATAAGAAATTCTTGACGTTGGTTCTTAATGCTAAAAGAGATGCCTTCTTGTTTGGTGTAAATCTGGGCGAGAAAATAAAGGCCACAAAGACTGCAGAGAGGTCTGGTTATCAGATTAAAAGGAGTGACGGTGCAACTTCTTCGTCGTTTAAACGTTACCCTCAGAGTCAGGGAAACTGGAGGGGCCCGCCCAGGCACTATACTCAAAGGGCACCCAGACAGGGTGGGCCCAAGAACCGCCATCAACAGTATCACTACAAAAGACCTTTACAAACGACGGACAGGTTCCCACCGCCGTCCTCCAAGCCCAATCTCAAATTGAACAAGCAGTAGAGGTAAGTGCCCCTGCTTTCCGGCTGCAGTACTTTGTTGAAGGCTGGCAAGCTATCACAAATGATCAAACAGTTTTGAATTATGTAAAAGGTCTTAAGATCCCTTTTACACAGAACAGTGAGCCTTGTAAAAGTAAATTTACCAAAGTAGAAATTATCAACTTAGATACTGCAATCAGAAAATTATGCAGTCTAGGCGCTGTTAAAATATGTAGTGAAATAACAGGACAGTTTTTGTCGAGTTATTTTTTAGCACCAAAGAATGACGGTACATTCAGATTTATTTTAAACCTGAAAAAACTTAATAAATTCATTGATCCAGTACATTTTAAAATGGAAGATATTCGCACTGTTATTATGCTTATTACTGAAGGTTGCTACTTAGCATGCATAGATATGAAAGATGCGTATTATTTACTACCAGTCCATGAAAGTATTAAAAAGTACTTGCGATATTCAACGAAACACTTATGAATTCCAATGCTTACCGTTCGGCTTATCTATAGCGCCCTTTATGTTTACTAAGCTGATGAAGCCCGTTGTTACAGCTCTTAGAAACAAGGGCCTATTGTTAGTTGTATATCTAGACGATATACTGTGCATTGGTAGTTATGACGATTGTTCTAAGTGTATAACAGACACGTTAGCGTTATTGAAACGTTTAGGTTTTCTTGTTAATTATTCTAAAAGTTGTTTAGTCCCTAATCAGGTGCAAACATTTCTTGGCTTTGAATTAGATCCTTTTACAAAACGAACAAAAATATTTGAATTACTTGAACGGACCTCGAGGAAAAAACTTTCTATTAGAGAATTTGCTCAATTCCTAGGCACAATAAGCTCCGCTTGTCCTGCAGTTTGTTATGGATGGTTATATACAAAAAAAATTGAACGAGAAAAGTTTTTAGCTTTGCAAAATTCAGGAGATAATTATGATTCGATGATGATGTTAAATCCTTCCTTACAACCGGAATTCGCGTGGTGGAAATCTAATATTATGATTAGTATCAACTCAATCCGGAATAGAAATTAAGAGCTAGAAATCTTTTCAGACGCTTCCTTGACAGGTTGGGGAGTATCGTGTATGAGTGAACGCGAGGGTGGATTCTGGAATAATGAAGAGCGTGAAAATCATATCAATTACCTGGAGTTAAAGGCTGCTTTCATGGGCCTCAAGTGTTTTGCCGATGATTTACGAAATAAAGATATCTTGTTACGCATTGATAATTCCACCGCCATTGCATATATAAACAGAATGCGAGGTGTTCAGTTTCAACATCTAAATAACATAACGCGAGAGATATGGCAATGGTGCGAGCACAGACAAATATTTATATTTGCATCATATATCTATCTAAAGAAAATATCGAGGCAGACGAAGAGTCAAGGAATGTCAATGTTGACACCGAGTGGAGCCTTTCTACAGTAGCTTTCAAGAGAATAACTGATTCGTTCGGCTACCCTCTTATTGATCTTTTTGCCACTAGGTTTAATGCAAAGTGCCAAAAATATGTTTCTTGGAAACGTGATCCACACGCTATTAAAATTGACGCCTTCACCCTAGACTGGGTCAATCTATTGTTTTATGCGTTCCCTTCCTTCTCACTAATTTTGAAATGCCTAAGAAAAATTATTGATGACAAGGCTGAAGGAATAATGGTTGTTCCTCATTGGCCTAGCCAGCCTTGGTACCCTTTATTTATATCAATGGCGAAATTCGAACCACTTTACTTAGAGCCGAACAAAAAATGGTGGCAATATTGTATGGAAAATGAAATTGATTGTTATTGCATGAATATCTCACATTCTTAAGTTCCTTACTTTGATTTTTTTTTTAGGTGCAAGTTAGTCTATTTTAAATACCTACCGGTCAGCTCTGTCCTTGATACTAGGAAAACGCTTTAGTGAAAATCGGAACAGCATCCATGCTATGTTCCCCGATAAGGTAATTTTGTGCCTACATAAACCATTGATGCCGTCTTCCAGTAGCAAGCAATGACAGTGCCCTATAGTTATTTAAAATAACAATATACACATTGTTGTTGTTAGTACATGTACTAACACTAGAATAAGATTACTAACAAATTTATATTAATTTTGTTACATGAATTTTGAAATAAATGAATTGAATTATATAGTAAAGGACCTCGACCTTTACCTCGACACTTGAACTTCTTAGGCCGCAGTGGGCACGCATCGTAATCAAGCGTAATCAAGCCCTGTACTTCTCTCTGAGAGAAGGCATGTGAAGACCCCGCGGTGGGACCAAAAACAAGGGTAAGAATAGGAAGGTAATAAAACTATAGAAAGCGTATTGTAAATAGTGTATTTATACATATTCTGAACACTTAACGAACTCGCGAAACAAAACTTTGTCAACTTTAAAGTTGCACGGAAAGAAAACTTAATAAATAGCCATGACTAACAGCAAAAGAACCTTGAACTTTCATTTATGGTCCAGTAAATATGGAAAAAAATCTGCTCTTATTAAATATGTTTTTTGCTATTTTCATTTCACATGTTCAGGCGTTTCGGGGCGCTAAGTAACCAATGGAAAAAATCATAACTTGTTTTACTATACTACGTTTTTATCTAAAAGTGAACATGAGAAACCTTAACAAATGTGATAACTATAACATATTTTAAACTTTCGCGACTTGTACACATAGTTAGAATATTTTCGGGGCTTAATCGTGTAGTAATTTATTGCTATTTTACCTCGACGTTTCCACGACGTTACCCATAGTTTCAGACTACCCTCAATCAGTTATCACAAAGCACTATTAGGGTTGCGACACACTAGACTGACAATGTCGGACGATAAGCCATTACTTAATTACTAGTACGCAATTAAGCCCCGAAAATATTCTAACTATGTGATAACTATTTTTAGAACTTACTGATCTGATCATATATGATCAATTTTCTGATCTATAGATCATAATATATATATTGATCATAGATTAGAACTTTAATCAATTTTCGCTAAAACTGCGTTTTTGACGGAAAGTGATTTAAGTCCTTGGTTGTTGATTCTAGGTTCTAGACTGTAGCTTCTAAAAATACTTGTCACAGTTGTTAAGATTTCTCATGTTTACTTTTAAATGAAAACCATACTATAAGTATACTATTTTTATTTTTAATGCACTAACCCGTGCTAAGGACAATTTTAAAAACCTATTTTAAAGGCTAAAAATTACGTACGTAATACAGAGAATAGTTTATACAGGTTCGAAATTTCACTGATGCCGGTGAGTCACCCATTAGCTCAGTTGGATAGAGCGCTGGCCCGGATAGCCAGAGATCGCGGATTCGAATCCCGGCATGGGTGGAATTTTTAGCATCTAAAATAGGTTTTTAAAACATACTATTACCCAAGTTACGATTTTTTTGTTCCCATTGGCGGCGCTAGTTAACTTAAATACAATTTAATCGGGAATGGGATTTCAAACTATCGCAAATGTGGGATCCGGTCATCAAGATGTGTTCGAGTGGAAAAAAGTCGGATGGCTTATCGTCCGACATTGTCAGTGTAGTGTGTCGCAACCCTAATAGTGCTTTGTGATGGCTGATTGAGGGTAGTCTGAAACCTCATCAGCCGAACATGCGAACGGGTGCCAGCCATCAGTCTTCTCGTGACCACGATGACTGTAACGTCGTCGAAACGTCGAGGTAAAATAGCAGTAAATTACTACGCGATTAAGCCCCGTAAATATTCTATTTTTACAAGTCGCGAAAGTTTAAAATATGTTAAATACAATAATTAATTGAAGTAGTTTTTTAAGTTTCTTCCGTAAAAAATAGTGCACTGTAAATATACAGTTCACACTGTAAATATACATTGAAATATATTTTAGCACCGTACTTAAAATGTATTCATAATCTTATTGGCTATATACTATTTAATGTACTATTTAATTACATTAATTATTAACCTACAAACAATATTGTGTTTTACTGGCCGACAAAAATGCTTGTCTTAATGAAAACTTGTGCAAAACATTACAGTTATATAAATCTTTTTTGTTCATGTTTAACGACCTTACTTACAAAAACATGTTTCCAAACAGTCGATAAAGGCCGATTAAAACAGTCTATGTTGGAGATTTTACAAGGCCTAGCCACAGATTAAATAAAGTGGCTCTGAGGAGTGCTTTGGCGAGATCGTGTGTTTGTAAATAACGCCGTTATTGTTTAAAATTATACCTATAGTTAATTACTAACTTAAGTGGTAAATAAAAGTACATCTGAAGTAGGGACTCAATCCCCTAATTACTAGTGAAATCGTCAGTTTCTGATTTGGGAATTTTAGGAAGTGTACTGTTAATCTTAAACCAGGTTTCTGCTAAGCCTGACAAGAAGAAAACATTATTACTACATTAATGCAATTCTCATATCAAAAGCGAGGACGTTTGTCAATAAGGCTCGTTTTGATAGATGATTTAACATGAATTTTTTAAAACACCAATTCAACTACTTAACGTAACTTAAAAAATAACTTATTAAGTATGCAAGATAACACAAAAAAAGTTTTGTAAGTAGATTTGAGATCAGATTTCACAGGAAAGAAATTTCACTTTTTTTTTAAGTTAAGTAATATCCAATTTGAGATCATAATTTTTGATAGAAAGGTACATTTCCTTACTTAAAGATAACGCCTTTGATTATTTTTAAAATAATATCTAAAGGAATCACATGGAATCATAAATAAACTTTGTTACTAACATATTTTTTATTTTTTATTTAATTGTATCACGGTCTAAGCTTTCAACAAGTGATTATTTCGTTTTATTTATATAATATCATATCAAAAATATTCACGTAATAAAGTTATTTTAAAAAACATTTTAATAGGATTTTTTTCTTAATCATTTCATTATACTGGCCCCAAAATACTAGATGCATTCTGCAAAGTAATAGTTATTACTTACGTTTATATTTAACTTACTTCTAGTGTGTAAAATTCAAATATGCATTGTATGCTTCTTAAAAATAATATACTTTTATAAACATTTTCAAACAAAACAAGATAATATCATACGAGATTTTTAAGTGATATTTTAACTTAGTTAAAAAATATATTATGTATACACATAGTAGGAATTTTCTTTTTCTTCCCCTAGTAACCCTAATATTGCCTTAGTAGCCCTGTATTTGAAACTAATTCCTTAGTCAATTTAATATAATAATATAGAAGGGAAAACTAGACAGTTTTAATTACAAAATTTAACAGCATTTAACATCGCTCCTGTGATTTAAGTAACGGCTGTCATGTAATGGCAGTCGTTAAGGCAAGTCAAAGGCCTTATAGGCTTGATAACTTCCGACAGTAGGCCAATGTCTTATAATCCTCCAACAACCCTGACTTGGTCTCCGTGGTGGAGTCACATTATCTTCAAACATCTTCAATCGACTTTACTACATAGTTTTGGTTATGGCGCTCATTAGGGGAGGGCTATGTCCAGCAGTGGACTAATATAGCCTGAAGAAAAAGAAGAATATAGTTTTGCCCTTCTAAAATATAACAACGTGGAAAGATGTTGAGCATTCTCTCGTAAAAAGATTACCTTTACCTAAAAGTAACTGAAAAATAACACACTACCATTAATATCTACGAAAACTGCAATATCTTTACTTCGTGTTAACCCTTAATCGGCCATAGGACAATTATTTCCCACCACAAATGTGACCACTAACCAATTTTTTATTATTTTTCTATTGGTGGCAAACTTAAATAAATTGAACGCATCTTTAGATCGATACTTTTCTTATGTATTTTATGGCAACACTTATTCCTAAACGTCATCGCTGCATGTCAATCGGTATTCAAAAACAACCGTTAATTTTTCACATACATTTGCTCCCCGAATTTGAGTCTATTTTTGGTACTACATCAAGAAAAAATCCTGTAAGTATTTAATGGTTTTTGGTTGTTTTTGCTAGATATGTGTTGGTTTGTATGGTAATGAAAACAATGTGTGTAAGTTGTTGCATTACTATTTTTTTCTCATTCAAAGAAAGTGGGAAACTATTTCCCTGTGGCCGTTTATGAAAGTATTTAAGTGGGAATATATTTCCCTATAACTGTTTAGGACAACTAATAAATATTAATATATAAAAAAAGTTTGTCTGTTTTTTCTATATTACAGTCAATGGTGCCACCTAAAAAGAAGAAAAAAGTTGAGGATAAGTAGTTAAAAACAATTGTTGACAATTAGTCGGACCTGTCACAGTTAATACTCCAGAAAACACCAATCAATATCTCTTAAAAATAAAAAAGGTGAAAAATTCGGCGTACCAAACGAGATACGCCTCAGGAATGTAGGTCTGCATATGCCTATTAAAGAGAGCACATACAAAAGGTGTTGCATTTGTAGTTCGAAACAAACACGGACAAACATCAAATGCGCTGGCACGGATAACCAGAGGTCGCGGGTTCAATTCCCGGCATGGGTGGAATTTTTAGCCTCTAAATAGGGTACTTAAGATTTACCTCCGGACTTTTAATTTTATTCCCTAAAAATAAATCAACGAGTGAAACAGAAGGCAATAGCTAGTCAAGTGGGAATTTATTTCCCACATATATGTTACTGGATATAGGAAAATTATTTCCCACAAAAAAAAAACCCTTAACGCTTATAGGGAAATTATTTCCCATCGTAAAAAAAAACCACTTCCCAACATTCAATAATTTTGATTTTGTGTTTTTATTTAATTTTAAGAAAACAATATTCTAATATAAAACAATTTACTTGATTGGAGCCATGGCCGATTAAGGGTTAACGCCAGAGGTTGCATATTATGTACCTTCTTTTAATTTTTTCTTATTATTAATCTGTCTACGTCTCGCTTGTCAGATTATTCTCGCTTCTTCTTCTCACTGACCGTGCACAAAACTATAAAGGTATATTTTATCACGCTAAAAATTACAAAAAAATAGCTTTATCTAATATCGAACGGCCGCTCTTAGGGAAATAGTGCCTATAAACAATTTAATGTGCGTCACACGGTGAGTCAAGCTCCCGTTGTTTCCATCGCTTTCGCCGCCCCCCTGAATTTGGTAAGCCGAATTAAGATTTTTCAGAACCACCCCTATCCTCATCACTTGAGCGATGGAACTGACTTGAGTCCAAGTAAAAAAATTGTAGATTTTCTCAATATAAGGAATATACATAAGTTTTACTGGCCTTAGGTATCTAAAAAAATAATGCCGCTGTGTTATAATTACTTTAGTTACTAACCGTCTAGGGGCCGAGTTGCCAGCACCAGTTTTGAATCGGAATCCCGGAATTGGGACAATTAAGGGCCACCTGATGCTAACAACCCTAAGGTTACCAGGCCCAAAAATAGAATAGCCGGACTCAGGTCCTGGTTTACCCAGACATTAAGCCCCGAAAGCCTGGCGCTTTTGCCACGATTTCCGACCAATCCATTCCTTGCTCTTTGATGGTCTGAACGCGCAAAAGACTGTCTATAGAAACTCACGGGTAAAGGTTTATTCAATGCCTGTTCTCTTGTCATAATGTCTATGCATGTGTAGACGCAGATAAACGGAGTGTGCAAAACGTGCCTCTTCTAGAAACCCACGAAAACCTTCAATGCGTGTTCTCCTGTCTACGCATGTGCAGAAGCAGATGGTCAGAGAGCGCAAAACGTGCCTCTTCTAGAAACCCTCGGAAACCTTAAATGACTGTTCTCTTGTCTTAATGTCTACGCACGTGCAGACGCAGATATTCGGAGCGCGCAAATCGTGCCTCTTCTAGAAACCTTCGGGAACCTTCAATGATTGTTCTCCTGTCTTAATGTCTACGCATGTGCAGACGCAGATGGTCAGAGCGCGAAAAAGGATGTCTCTTCTAGAAACCCACGGAAAAATTCAATGCCAGGGCCTCGATTCTACTAGTGCATAGTGCCATGACAGATACATGACCGGGTTTTTCATGCCACTGACGCCTAAAAGGTTCGATGTATGTGCGCGCGGAGACTTGAAGCAGCAACGAAATTAAATCACCATGTCTAGGCAACTGTCATTGTACCACAATGCATTAGCAGAATCTCGGCCCTGTTCTCGTCTTACTGTCTACGCATCTGCAGACGCGTAAGGAGAAACTCACGGAAATCTTCAATGCCTGTTTTCTTGCCTTGATGTCTACACATGTGCAGACGCATAAGTTATCTTCTAGAAACCCACAGAAATCTTCAATGCCTGTTTTCTTGCCTTGATGTCTACACATGTGCAGACGCATAAGGTATCTTCTAGAAACCCACGGAAATGTTCAATGCCTGTTTTCTTGTCTTAATGTCTACACATGTGCAGACGCATAAGGTATCTTCTAGAAACCCACGGAAATCTTCAATGTCTGTTCTCCTGTCTTAATGTCTACACAAGTGCATACAAATAAAGTATCTTCTAGAAACCTACGGAAATCTTCAATGCCTGTTTTCTTGTCGTACTGTCTACGCATGTGCAAACGCATAAAGTATATTCTAGAAACCCACGTAAATCTTCAATGCCTATTCTCCTGTCTTAATGTCTACACATATGCAGACGCATAAGGTATCTTCTAGAAACTTAAATCCGAAATCTTCAATTCCTGTTCTCCTGTCTTAATGTCTACTCAAGCGCAGACGCATAAGCTATCTTCTATAAGCCCACGGAAACCTTCAATGCCTTTTCTCCTGTCTTAATGTCTACGCATGTGCAGACGTAGATGGTCGGAGCGCGCGAAAGCGCGCCGGCACAGCGCGCACTGGAACGGCCGTTGGCCCGTGTGCTTGCGCGTGTGGCGAGTCAGCTCGTCTGAGCGCGCAAATCGCCACGCGCAGCCGGCCCACGCGCACGAGTATGGTTTCTCGCCTGGAAGAGGAAAATTTTGGTCAGCCTGACGTTACGTTGCCGGGAATTCGTATATATTTATTGGAGTCATGGAATTTCGGCTATGTTCCCTTTTATTTAATTATTGTAATATTGGTTTGTTTTCATTCGATGGATATATATATACTCGTATATATCATGAACCAGTTTGATTCTATCAGATTCGAATTGAATTGAATAAGATTATGAAGAGCACGGTTAAGATAACAACGCTCATATAGTAACGATACGTTCACTAACAAAACTGACCACAGACACGTTCCGTTCACATCTTCCAGGCTGTAGCTGAAAATCAGCGATCTGTTCAACCGAGTAGATAATGACGCTGAGATACGGCCATTTTGTACTGATGCGAAACACACACGCCATACAATGGTTTTTTTCATGGCAAATATTTTTGTTGTCTTAAGTCATGCATGCATAACTTTTACGTATTATTAAGCTTTTGTTTTGTTTGTTGTTTGTTTGTTTGAAAAAGTGTGTGTGTGTGTGTCAAAAAGTGCAAATAAACAATTATCTTATCTTATTTCTTATATTTCCTGTGCCGGTCGAGTTCACTATATAAGTTTAAAAACCTATTTAGAGGCTAAAAATTTCACCCATGCCGGGATTCGAACCCGCAACCTCTGGCTATCCGTACCAGCGCTCTACCAATTGGCCAATGGGCGACTCACGGCATCAGTGAAATTTCGAACCTCTTTACAATATTCTCTGTATTACGTACAGGCAGCGACATCTGACTTAAGCAAATTGCATTACTTACAGCCCCGACTACCTACTTTGCAGTTAGGTTTAACATCGGAACGATATCACTGTACCCACATGATTACACTATTTTTATTTTTAATGCACTAACCCGTGCTAAGGAACAAATTTAAAAAATTTAAAAACCTATTTAGAGGCTATAAATTTCACCCATGCCGGGATTCGAACCCGCAACCTCTGGCTATCCGTACCAGCGCTCTACCAATTGAGCTAATGGGCGACGCACGGCATCAGTGAAATTTCGAACCTCTTTACAATATTCTCTGTATTACGTGCAGGCAGCGACATCTGACTTAAGCAAATTGCATTACTTACAGCCCCGACTACCTACTTTGCAGTTAGGTTTTAACATCGGAACGATATCACTGTACCCACATGATTACACTATTTTTATTTTTAATGCACTAACCTGTGCTAAGGAACAAATTTAAAAACCTATTTAGAGGCTAAAAATTTCACCCATGCCGGGATTTGAACCCGCAACGTAATAAGTCTTGATGAAGCACTCGTGGCCTAGCCGAACCGAGTGATAGGAATCAATCACTTGAGTGAAGCAACAACAGGCGCAGTCAGGTGCAGGATGGGTGACCGTCCCGTGACTACCGCTAGTGGCATTTTTTCCGAGCGCTTTCGTGCTTCGCAAGGCACGTTAAGCCGTTGGTGCCGGCTGCCATGTAATGGCAGTTGTTAAGCCATGTCAGAGGCTTTATGGGCGGCTTGAGAACTTCTGCCAGTAAGGCCCGCCACTGTCTTACAATCCTCCACCAACCTGGACTTGGCCCCCGTGGTGGAGTATGGCCTAACCTTTCTCCGATGGAGGAAGAGACCCGTGCCCCAGCAGTGGGGACATACAAGGGTTGATAACGAAGTCTTGATGACGATGAAAATGAGGATTCAGTAGTCTTGATGAAGACTTGGCTAATTCACAGAAAATACAAGGCCAGAGCTACTACTGCCTGACGTGTTACTGATATTCATAGAAATATTCTAAGTCTTAAAGAAATAATCAACGGTATCTCACCAGTATGCGTCCTTTTATGCGCCTTCAGGTGAGAACTCTTCGTGTACACCTTCTGACAACCGGAAACGTCGCATTTGTGGAGCCTCCGTCTACTTCCGCATGGATCTTCATTATTATTGTCAACTTCCACCTCTTTACTAGTGCATTTGGTAGCAGTCTTCGCAAACGGCTTCTTTTGCGTCAGTTGGCTCAGGCTGCCTGACAGCGCATTCTGCAGCGCTGTGTTCAGCAGATAATTCTTTATTTCCGTATCGGTCTTCGGGTTTCGCACTGTGATGTGGTCCGTAAGGCTTTTGTTGGTTAAGTTGGTTTTCAGGAGCGTGTTGGGTATCGCAAAGGGCAAGATTGGCGGTAAAAATGGCTTCTCGTTTGACGTTAGGAGGTGTGTTTGCGGGGTTAGGTTGGTTTGAGTTTGAAGCTTGAACGGCTTTCTGTCGAGGGGCGTCGGCTGTTGAGTGTGTGGAGTTTGGTTTGTTTGCGTTTGGGGTCTGGAGCGTGGTCTGCGAGCACTTCGGAGGTCCGGACCGGTCTTTATCTTGGACGAATGATGGCTCAACCTGAAAAATAAGAAATAGCAAAGGTTTGAGTGAAAAAATATCTTTATAATAAATGGCAACACAGTGACTAGACGGAGGATACCACGCTTAATCTTAAAAGAGTAGTCTATTTGTTATTTTATTCGCAAGTTTATTTAAAAATGTAGTTATAAAAAGAAATCTTGTATTTGTTCGCAAGTTTATTTAAAAATGTAGTTATAAAAGGAAATCTTGTAATCGTGATTGCAAATACAATTTGTAGTTAGTAATCAAAATGTTTAACAACTTAATTTGATTACTTCATGTAGTTTGTAATCATGATTATCAACTACTTTATGTAATCGAAGTTAGTAATTAGAAATTAGATTTCATATTGCCCCATACTGCTTACTAATTATCATAACGGGTGCAGTGTTATTTAAGATGATTTTTTGAACAGGAACGCGTAACAAACCAACTTACTCAAATGTCAGTTGAGCTGACGTGGACCCTTCGGGCTTCACCGTCTTCGCTGGAATAGAGGCTGATGTGATACCTGAAATAGATGAAAATCATCTATTAAATCACGACGAAAGACATCAGCGTGTCACATCCGAAGGCGCGTAATTTGTTTTCGCGAAATCGTTATTTAACGTACTAGCTGGTGCCCACGACTTCGTCTGCGCAGGGTTAGTATTTCAAGTAGCTTATATTAGCGTGGCGTAGAGAAGAACTCGTAGCGGTAGCGCATACCTACCATGCAAGAGGTCCCGGGTTCGAATCCCGGCTGGAAACAAAAAAAACCCTAGGTCTTGGATATTTACATGTTTGTGATGTCGTTGTTTCTGGTTCCCACGACACAGGGTATCCTAGTGCGGGGCCAGAAGCAATGTAAGTGCCTGTATGTAAATGTTATTTTGTTGTGTTATGCTCCCATAAACAATAGTTAACGTTTTTTTTAATATTTCCACCATCATACATTACATATGTGTAACCCTAGCGGTTTTGGCAGCGCACGCCAGAATAGCTCGCAGATGGTAAATTTTTTCCTTCTAACTTGACATTAAATTATCGTCATATTTTGAACAATCTTTATAAATTGTGGCCTATGTGTTATTCCGATGTATAAGCTATATTATTATAAATATTCATTAAAATCAATTCCGTACTTTTTACGTGAAAACGTAACAAACATCTATTAATCCCTACTTACAGACTTTCGCGTTTATAATTAAGTAGGATAGGATAATTCAACACTCAACGCAATGAATTCATAGGGTACTTCCCGTCGACCTAGAACTGTGAACTTTGGCAAAAAATATCGTCTTATATTACAAATATAGGAAAAAATTAAAACTAGTTTTCGCATTTGTAATTAAAAAATAAAAAAAAATTGTCGTTGAAGTTCTGGAAAGGCTCGGAAGAAACTGCGACACTCCATTCCTAAACTATTTATATGTAAGTACCTACTTAGGGGGGTACCTGTACCAACGGGGGGGTGGGCAGCAGCGCCCCCTGCAGTACAATTCCATCGAACTGCGATTCCCAACCCGCATGCCCAGCGTGGGGATTATGGGCATTAACCCCTTTGCATCTACTTAATGAGATGATTTATACAGCGTCCAGTGACATCTTCACTCACACTAGATGGGTGAAGGGACCACTCCGACGCTGTAGTGCCCGGGACATGGTTTTATAGATGGTGTAGGCTTGCCCAGCACCTAAACCATCCTGACAGCTTAGTCGGCCTAGCCCACAGGAAAGACTAGTCAATACGTGCGGAGCCAATCAAACCGCGGGTTTCCTCACGATGTTTTCCTTCACAGCGTGTGGTGTTGCGACTACAAATACGCAAATGTACGTAACTTTGAAATTAAACAAAGTCACTGGTACATGCCCGCACTCGGGATCGAACCTGGGGCTCTCGCTTGCGAGTCCATGGTTCTACCCACTGAGCTACCACCGCTGTGTCACCTAGGTGTAGGTGATATAGAAAGAAGAGTAAAAGCAGGAAATAGTGTAAACGGAGCCTTGCACTCTGTTGTGTGCAGGTGAAACGTCTTCAAAAGAGCTAGATAGGCTATTCATAATGGTGTGCTGGTCCCAAGACTTATGTATGGTAGCGAGACTTGGGTGTGGCAAAAGAAGCAAGAAAGTAGAATTAATGCAGTAGAAATGAGGTCCTTGAGAAGTATGTGTAGTGTTACTTTGAATGACAGGATACGCAATAGTCTGATTAGAGAACGATCTGGACTGAAAGAGTATGTAGTGACTAGAATCGAGAAAGGAATGTTGCGTTGGTTTGGAGATGTGGAGAGGATGAAGGAAGAAAGATTGACGAAACAAATATATATTGCGAATGTGAGTGGAAGGGCTGGTAAGGGACGTCCCAGGCGGACATACATCGACAAAATAGGGGATGTATTAGCAAAGGGAAAGATAAAAAGTACACGGAACCGGCGTGCGTGCATGCAACGACTAATGAACGTTGATGAACCGAAGGTTTCAGGATCGTGGGTTTTTTTATTACGGACAAAACAATAAAATATAATAAAATTCATGCAAATGCCAACTGGCTTCCTCAGAGAAATAATCTCACAATTATTGTGGCTTTAACCGCACATGTGGTTGATGTGGATGGACTATAAGATATAATTATATTGTATCTCCTGCATCTTAATAGGTTGTCGGGAAGAAATTGCCTTTAGCAATAAGGCCGCCAATTGTACTATGGAATTGTTTTTTTGTATTTGTTGTTTTTCCAGTCTACCATAAAGAATATTCTTATCTTATCTTAATAGTTCATATAATAGTCCTTCACGCATTAAATATTGTTTATTAGAGTCATATATGGAGTTAGTAGGGAAGGTCCTTAAATCTCTCACATCTATGGTAGTTTAAAATAACCGCACTTAGTGGTAGGTGTGGATGAACTATAAGATATAATAATATTGTGTCACCTTCATCTTCATTGTTCATATAATAGTTCTTTTTACACGACTGCGGCGAAGCCCAAAAGGAGGGTAATGTGTTTAGTTCGTATGTATGTAAGTATGTCCGATTCTATGTTCCCTCATAACTCCTTAACCAATGGTTAGATTTCGTTAAGTAAGGTGTCATTCGATTCGGCATCCTTGCGCGGGTGTCATAGGCTATATAAAATCAGAATTATGCGATCAGAACCTTGACGAAAAATTAAAAACGTTAATAAGCTTCGTTAAAGTACAGCTAGAAGTCACTAGATGGCGCTGTTATATTTAGTTCATTGAATTCATATCCTAATTTTGTTTAACTACGCCTAAAAGGTGTGAAGAATTTAAAACATAATTTTGCGAATGTCGTAGGTTACATAAAATCAGCATTAATAGAGAACCAACGGAACAAAAAATAACATCCACTTCT
Organism: Yponomeuta sedellus; assembly: GCA_934045075.1. Lineage (NCBI taxonomy): Eukaryota > Metazoa > Arthropoda > Insecta > Lepidoptera > Yponomeutidae > Yponomeuta > Yponomeuta sedellus. The sequence goes on along the minus strand of OW203751.1, from coordinate 7,318,346 downwards.
AAGCAATTTAAGTAGCACTTTTAGCCACTACATGGCGCTGCTATATTTGATTTATTCTAATACATTTCATGTGTATACATAATTTCGGCTTTGGTCTACATGTAAACAAACCGTTTATAGAATCGGAACAAATACGGAAAGAAGTAATGTCTATAAAGTGGTTTGTTCCTTCTAGATCATTCATTTATATTTAAAAATTATACTTTTGTTGAACTACGCCTAACGCGTGCGAAGTATTTAAAACAGAATTTTGCGGATGTCATAGGTTACATAAAATCAGCATTAATAGAGAACAAACGGAACGAAAAATAATATTCACTTCTAAGTAATTAAAGTACCACCTTTAGCCACTAGATGGCGCTGCCATATATTTATTCTGGTACATGTATTTACATAATTTTAGCTTTGTTCTACATGTAAACAAACCGTTTATAGAAACGGTAGGTATAAGTGCTGAAAGAAATAATAGAAATGATGCCTATAAAGTGTTTAGTTCCTTCTATGCCATTCGTTTATCTCATTAATTTAGGAAATATCAACCTCATAGGGGGTTTCAATAATTAATTTCTTAACTTTGATATTAATTTCTTACTGATACCTAATTAGAACAAAACTAACTAAACAAAATATATAAATTGAAGCATGTAACTCCTTTTCCCCTGAGTGATCATAGTCAGCGACAAGCTAGGTTCAAAGTTGAAACAAAAAATGATAAAAAAAATTTTAACGCTCTCACTGGTAACCGAAGACGGATCCTCCGTGACATCGTATCACAACACCCAACTTTAAGGGATTTCCGAGACCGAAAGCTGAGCCTCGGTAAGCGAGCACGAGAAACACTGCCGGCGCGAGTTTGGTTGAGGTAGAGACTATTCATGTTCCCATGTAAAAGACCTTGTATCTAGCGAGGCTGACGACCGAGCTCTACGACGCAGGCACGAGGAACCCTGTCGTGGTCAGGCTGGGGGCCGAGTTCCAAAGAGGCCGCTGCCGAAGGCCGTGATTATCGTTATTCCTACGCCCAAGCCTTATAGTCTTATAGCCTTAAGCCTCTAAGTAACTACGTGAGGCCAAAGACCGAGCCTCATGATGCGGGTGCGTGGAACACTGCCCCAGCGAGGCCGAAGGCCGAGCTCCGTTCCGATTGGTTCCGAAGGCCGAGACTATTCATTTTCCCACGCAAAATACCCAACCTTTAAGTAACTAGCGCGGCCGAAGGCCGCGACAGTTACTTAAAGTTGCTGTGACGAGGTTGAAAGCCGAGCTCCGTACAGGCCGCGCAGGCAAGGCCGAGAGCCATTACGAAACGTGCACGAGGAAACCTGTTGCACCTTTGTACAGGCCGCGGCCGAAGGCTCAGACCATTTACAAGACATTATTCTAAGTAATTAGCGAGACCGAAAACTGGGCCCAGCAATGCAAGCACGAAGAATTGTACTCTGGAGATGCTGAAAGCTGAGCGCCGTTCAGGTCGAGGACATAATTTGAGGCTATTCCAGTCCCCACCTACAATCGTTAACATTATATAACTAGGTGCAGTGAAGCGTTTATAGGCTATATAAAGAAAAAGACAATTTATGTAGGGATAATAAAGAAAAAATCTGTCGTTTCCGTTTATCAGTCTCTTTGCGAATATTCTAGATCGTTTAACACCATTGGACCATATTGATTATACTAGCTAAAAAATATCGTATGACATAAATTTTGAGTGCAGGCAGGTGGTACCTATGACCATATTAATAAAAGCATTTATGATTTGCCGAGACATGTCCTTTGTCGAGCAAAAGAAAATAAAGCAATAAACTAAAATTCATTTAGGAAAGAAAATAATATTACGATTTAAAGGATGTAAGCAGTACAGATGGACCTTTAAATTTTATCATTTTACTGAGTCACTAAAAGGTGAAAAATAAAAAAAATATTTAAAAAAATAACAGAACACGACTGCAGTGATAGATCATCTGAAAGGGAAAAAAACAAGATAATTTTATTTTAAAATGCTAACCTCGATTCAGAAGAGATCATGCTGCTTTACTTGAGGGACCAAATGATATAACTTTATAAGCATTATTTGCTCAAACAGTAGAAGTTATAACTTTATATCAAATGATGCAGTCGGGACCAATTACTGTTTGTTTAAAGTCCTCTAATGGGTCCAGACTGCAACATTTTATATAAAGTTATAACTGCAACAGTTTGAGCAAATAATGCTTATAAAGTTATATCATTTGGTCCCTCAAGTAAAGCAGCATGATCTCTTCTGAATCGAGGTTAGCATTTTAAAATAAAATTATCTTGTTTTTTTCCCTTTCAGATGATCTATCACTGCAGTCGTGTTCTTTTATTTTTTTAATATTTTTTTATTTTAAATATTGTTTATTAGAGCCCGAGTTACATATAAATTTAGTCGGGAAGGTTCTGAAATCTCTCACATCTATGGTGGTTTAAAATAACCGCACTTAGTGGTAGGTGTGGATGAACTATAAGATATAATAATATTGTGTCACCTTCATCTTCATAGTTCATATAATAGTTCTTTTTTTAATATTGTTTATTAGAGCCCGAGTTACATATGAATTTAGTCGGGAAGGTTCTCAAATCTCTCACATCTATGGTGGTTTAAAATAACCGCACTTAGTGGTAGGTGTGGATGAACTATAAGATATAATAATATTGTGTCACCTTCATCTTCATAGTTCATATAATAGTTCTTTTTTTAAATATTAATTACGTTTATTAGAGCTCGCGCCACATACGATGTCCCTCGGTAAAGTCCTTAAATCCACTAGGAACTAAATTGTTTACCTCATCCGACTACTTCATTGACCCATTTGTCATTCTCTCGTTCGCAGTACACAAAGACATTTTAACTGAAGCAATTGGCGATCGAGAGCTGGAAAGAAAAAGGAAACGATAGTGTACTATCATAATTATGAACTATGTCGTTGAAGACTCTAACTCACTGGACGAGGTTCTTCAGCTACTTGTTTACTGTAACGGCCACTCGGCTGTGGAATGATCTGCCGGTCTCAATAAGGCGCTCTCCTTCAAGGTTAAGGAGTTTTATCTGTCTCTGCAAGTTTAGTTATCGTGCATTCTCCTTTTCATTCTGTCTTTTTCATGTCTTTATATTGTATTTATTTCCTCATTGCATAGATTGTTATTATAACGTTTATTTTAGTTTATCATATGTAACTGTTTATGTAGGTATATTGTTATTTATATAAGTAGTGTGTGATTAATATTCATATTTGCACCGACTACCCGTCTCTTATTTTCGTCATAATTGTTGTCTGGAAGAAATTGCTTTTAGCAATACGGCCCCCAATTGTACTTTGTATCTTTAACTGTTTTATAATATGTGCTCTGTACAATAAAGAATATTCTTACCTTATCGTTGGTGCCGGCTGTCATGTAATGGCAGTCGTTAAGCCATGTCAGAGGCCTTATGGGCGGCTTGATAACTTCTGACAGTAAGGCCCGCCACTGTCTTACAAACCTCCACCAACCCGGACTTGGCCCCTGTGGTGGAGTATGGCCTAACCTTCCTGCGATGCAGGAAGAGACCCGTGCCCCAGCAGTGGGGACATACAAGGGTCGATATCGACTTCATGGAAGGAAATGAAGTAATTCACTATATTTTTTTTAATGAAGCGTTTGACGCACGTCGCTCGGAAGAGGCACTAAGAGTGTGTGCTCTCAGTGAGAATGTCGTGTATGCACAGGCTCATTTGACGTCCATTGACGGCCCGGCCAAGGAAATTCCGCACACCAATCGGGTAGTGAAGACAGCTTTTTCAGCTCGGCTCAAAATTACGATCGCATTTAGCCGTGATTGCTGACTAATCGTCCTTCAAACAGATGACAATTTGTCACGACGACACATATGGAGGTTAGTAGTGTAGGATAAAATATATCGTATAAAGTATCGATACTGTAAGGCCTGCGCAGACGAGGGACTATCCCCCGGATACTTTTTTGTCCGTCGATATAGATCTCTTATAAATTGTATCGAGTAACGCACACGAACGACTAAAAGTACCTCTTACAAAAAGTCCCTCAAGTTACCGAGGACATCAAGAGACCGGAGTGGACAAAAGTTCGGTGTTCTCTTTTAAAACCCTTTTTCTTTTTCAACTTCTTGTAAATTACAATATTTGTTTCCAAAGCGTACGCTTCACTCAATTTCCGGGGAACAAAATGACCGCACACCGCAGGCGTTGAGTCCGCGACGAGTACTCGGAAGACATTTTATCCCTCGGGGACAAAAATCCCTCATCTGCGCAGGCCTTTATCGTGATAAGTCGATAGTTTTAATCTCGCTACGTCAATAATCAATATGGCTTTCGTGGATTAATTACGTGTTATGCAGAAACATTTCTGCATAACACGTTATTTTATGAAAACGCTATTGTATGTATAAGATGTAGTTTTTCATGTCTTTGTTCAGACGTGTTTAAGGTTAGTGTCTAAGGAAACAATGATATCTAGCATTTCTTAATGATTCACCATGTCCATACAGACTATACAACGTCAAGAATTGAGGTAACTACGTTTTGTAGACTTTTAGTCCGGATTTACTTACGGGTGTTGTTATATCGGAAAAGTCCGACCAGGTTTCGCTCCGATTCGCAGAGCTTAATCATGGTGAATCATTAAGACGTGTTAAGTGTGAGACAAGCAACCGACGACGCGAGCTCCGTCTCTGCTCACCATGATTAAGCTCTGCGAATCGGAGCGAAACCTGGTCGGACTTTTCTGATATAACAACACCCGTAAGTAAATCCGGAATAAAAGTCTACAATGTGTTGTGCTTACGAAAGTTTTAGTTAAAAAATAATTACGTTTTACCTAATAAATAATCGCACAACAATATAGTAGACAAAAAAGCGTTTTCTAGCATATTACGGATTGTGGATTGGAATGTTTCGGCATAATACGGCGTAATTCAAGTACTAAATTCGATTTTTTTGTTAAACCGCGTTTCAGTAGGTACCTGTCTCACTTCATGCGTTGCACACTATAATTTTTAATATATTTTTTTTTTGCTTGGCTCTGCACGGTTTGTTAAAATGGAACGGAATTTGGAAAAAGGTATAAGAATCAGCTGTTAATAACATTGGGATATAAAATAAAAATTAATATATAAATAATGAGTAGGTACTTAAGAAATATTTACATAAGGGCATTTTACATATTATACATAGGAAACATTTTTAATATTATACGTAAAACTTTCTATAAATTTTATTTTCGGGAATTCCACTTTGGGAAACTTTTAGATTAACAGAGGTTCAGGGCAAATAAATCAATATTGTTTTCATGAAACATCTACAAAGTGCTTATAACAATCCTAATGTCTTTGCAGACATTATGGGGCTACAGTTTTTTAAGAATCAACGTCCAGACTCACTTTACATAATGTTAAGTAGTTAATTTAGCAATAATTTCGTTCAGATACAATTTCTATGATGTTTCGAAAATGAAAAAAAAGTAGTGAACGATTGCAGCATTAATTATTTGTAGCACATTCAACTGTTTTGAGATTCAAAATTTAAATACATTCGAGTATATAACAGCACCAAATTCAAAATTGCCGGAAAATATGGAAACGACAGAACTTATAAGGCTGTCTCGTAATACATAATACAGCTTAACAAAACGACTAGCACTAGGAACGTGGATGTCAGGAGACTTTTTGCAATGATGAAAATAGCTGGCGCTTGAACAAATGGATACAATAATTTATCGATAATTTTTTACTTGCCCATCCCTAGAGCTAAACATTTTGTGCGAAACTCGCTCTTATATCATTTGCTATAAGATCTACAGAGGTTTAGGCTACAGAAGCTTACCAAGTCATGACTGATGTCCTTAAAAGCTCATGACCCATTAGCTGAGTATTTCCTTCGACAGACGCATTCTTTGGACGGCAATCAGGTGTGATAAAAAATACCGAGTAATTGTGGTAAAGTGCAGAACAAGGACCTTGGACGTCTTGGAAATACCTTAGCTTAATGGGGAACTTGCGTCGAAATTAGATTTTATGCCATCGTCATGTAGTACCAAACTATAATATTTATTAAACAGATAGATAGAAGGATAAAATATTAATTTACTTTGGCACACACACTAGTAGATAGATACAGACAGACAGACAGACAGACAGACAGACAGACAGACAGACAGACAGACAGACAGACAGACAGACAGACAGACAGACAGACAGACAGACAGACAGACAGACAGACAGACAGACAGACAGACAGACAGACAGACAGACAGACAGACAGACAGACAGACAGACAGACAGACAGACAGACAGACAGACAGACAGACAGACAGACAGACAGACAGACAGACAGACAGACAGACAGACAGACAGACAGACAGACAGACAGACAGACAGACAGACAGACAGACAGACAGACAGACAGACAGACAGACAGACAGACAGACAGACAGACAGACAGACAGACAGACAGACAGACAGACAGACAGACAGACAGACAGACAGACAGACAGACAGACAGACAGACAGACAGACAGACAGACAGACAGACAGACAGACAGACAGACAGACAGACAGACAGACAGACAGACAGACAGACAGACAGACAGACAGACAGACAGACAGACAGACAGACAGACAGACAGACAGACAGACAGACAGACAGACAGACAGACAGACAGACAGACAGACAGACAGACAGACAGACAGACAGACAGACAGACAGACAGACAGACAGACAGACAGACAGACAGACAGACAGACAGACAGACAGACAGACAGACAGACAGACAGACAGACAGACAGACAGACAGACAGACAGACAGACAGACAGACAGACAGACAGACAGACAGACAGACAGACAGACAGACAGACAGACAGACAGACAGACAGACAGACAGACAGACAGACAGACAGACAGACAGACAGACAGACAGACAGACAGACAGACAGACAGACAGACAGACAGACAGACAGACAGACAGACAGACAGACAGACAGACAGACAGACAGACAGACAGACAGACAGACAGACAGACAGACAGACAGACAGACAGACAGACAGACAGACAGACAGACAGACAGACAGACAGACAGACAGACAGACAGACAGACAGACAGACAGACAGACAGACAGACAGACAGACAGACAGACAGACAGACAGACAGACAGACAGACAGACAGACAGACAGACAGACAGACAGACAGACAGACAGACAGACAGACAGACAGACAGACAGACAGACAGACAGACAGACAGACAGACAGACAGACAGACAGACAGACAGACAGACAGACAGACAGACAGACAGACAGACAGACAGACAGACAGACAGACAGACAGACAGACAGACAGACAGACAGACAGACAGACAGACAGACAGACAGACAGACAGACAGACAGACAGACAGACAGACAGACAGACAGACAGACAGACAGACAGACAGACAGACAGACAGACAGACAGACAGACAGACAGACAGACAGACAGACAGACAGACAGACAGACAGACAGACAGACAGACAGACAGACAGACAGACAGACAGACAGACAGACAGACAGACAGACAGACAGACAGACAGACAGACAGACAGACAGACAGACAGACAGACAGACAGACAGACAGACAGACAGACAGACAGACAGACAGACAGACAGACAGACAGACAGACAGACAGACAGACAGACAGACAGACAGACAGACAGACAGACAGACAGACAGACAGACAGACAGACAGACAGACAGACAGACAGACAGACAGACAGACAGACAGACAGACAGACAGACAGACAGACAGACAGACAGACAGACAGACAGACAGACAGACAGACAGACAGACAGACAGACAGACAGACAGACAGACAGACAGACAGACAGACAGACAGACAGACAGACAGACAGACAGACAGACAGACAGACAGACAGACAGACAGACAGACAGACAGACAGACAGACAGACAGACAGACAGACAGACAGACAGACAGACAGACAGACAGACAGACAGACAGACAGACAGACAGACAGACAGACAGACAGACAGACAGACAGACAGACAGACAGACAGACAGACAGACAGACAGACAGACAGACAGACAGACAGACAGACAGACAGACAGACAGACAGACAGACAGACAGACAGACAGACAGACAGACAGACAGACAGACAGACAGACAGACAGACAGACAGACAGACAGACAGACAGACAGACAGACAGACAGACAGACAGACAGACAGACAGACAGACAGACAGACAGACAGACAGACAGACAGACAGACAGACAGACAGACAGACAGACAGACAGACAGACAGACAGACAGACAGACAGACAGACAGACAGACAGACAGACAGACAGACAGACAGACAGACAGACAGACAGACAGACAGACAGACAGACAGACAGACAGACAGACAGACAGACAGACAGACAGACAGACAGACAGACAGACAGACAGACAGACAGACAGACAGACAGACAGACAGACAGACAGACAGACAGACAGACAGACAGACAGACAGACAGACAGACAGACAGACAGACAGACAGACAGACAGACAGACAGACAGACAGACAGACAGACAGACAGACAGACAGACAGACAGACAGACAGACAGACAGACAGACAGACAGACAGACAGACAGACAGACAGACAGACAGACAGACAGACAGACAGACAGACAGACAGACAGACAGACAGACAGACAGACAGACAGACAGACAGACAGATAGATAGAGAACACTTTATTGCACAGCCAGAAAAATATTACAACCATGATTCTTAAATCTAAGTAATGTTATACAATTGGCGGTCTTATCGCTAAGAGCGATCTCTTCCAGACAATCTTTGGATGGAGTGGATTGCATGAAGAATATAGTCGGTACGTGGTGCATGCACATAAATAGTTAAATCGAAAATTATATTGATAACAAACAGCAAAAGAGTGCGAGAATATGATAACTTATAATTACCTACGATATAAGGTACAACTATTTAAAAATACTAGTAAATACTATTATTAGAATTTGCTTAATTTTTCTTTTAAATTGTAACCTTTTGGTTCTTTTTTTGTAAAATCCTCGTGAAACAAATTTACTATTTGTGATTGCAAACAATGTCAACGTAAACAACTATATTAAATTAAGTTAACAAATTAAATAATTATTACCCCTCTAGGATCATAGACAAGATAGGAGTTCGTTCTAAGATGTTTGTAATATTGACTGGTGATTGACTTTTTAAAGGGTTGATTCATTACTTTTTTTTATTGTTCTTTTTGTGGCTTTTGCGGTGTATTTTCAGGTTTGCAGTGACCTAGCGTGAATAACAGAGCTCACAGCCTACTTTGAGTGCAGGACAATTGATTGTGTACTGTAGGAGCAAGTTTTGCAAAAAAAAACAAAATATCGCGCGTACTGTATACTGTGTACTGTAGGAGCAAGTTTTGTAAAAAAAAACAAAATATCCCGCGTACTGTATACTGTAGGAGCAAGTTTTGTAAAAAAAAAACAAAATATCCCGCGTACTGTATACTGTGTACTGTAGGAGCAAATTTTGTAAAAAACAAAAAATATTCCGCGCGCCGCCTCCGCCGCTCGAAAATCGGCGCACGCGCTTAGTATGTGTGTCATTCTCGCAAAGCTTACCGTCGCGTGCCAGTGTCACAACCGCAACACATCAAAGCGCGCTCATTAGAAAGGGCGCCATCCCATTGCTGCCGACATAGGTGTTGTGCAGCCGACGCACACACATACACAAATACCCACACGGCCACGAACACGTGCGCACACACGCACGCACACACGCACGCACACACACACACACACAAATAATCACTTCCACGCACACGTGCGCGCACACACACACACAAATACCCACACTTCCACGCACACGTGCGCATACACACACACACACAAATACCCACACTTCCACGCACACGTGCGCATACACGCACACACACACACATACACAAAAATACCCACACTTCCACGTACACACGCGCACACACACGCACAAGTACACAGAAATACCGACACGGCCACGTAAAACGAAGAGCTGTTTTATGTCGATCATGCTGATTGACTTTCCCGCAAGCAGCGCTTCGTGGCTAGTATGATGTTTGATGTGTCATTCCCGCAAAGCTCGCGTGTTACTATCCCAACCGCAACAGTTCATAAAGCGCGCTCAGAAAGGACGCAATACCATTGCTACCGACAGAGGTTTTGTACAGTCGACATCACATCAATATTGACAACGCACACATAGACACACACACACACACACACACACACACACACATATACACACACAGACGCAAACAAACGCAAAAGCACAACTTCGTACATCACATCATCACACTTATCACATCACACAAATTTTACTAAGGCGTATTTGTCACACTAATATTCTAAAGGCGAAAGTTTGTGAGTGTGTGTTACTTCTTCACGTCTAAATGCCTGGAGTGATTTTAATAAAATTTGCTATGGAGTTAGCTGACACCCTGAAATAACACATGGGCTACGTTTTACTGGGGGAAAATATCTTATTGCCGTGGGAAAATCGATAAGCGAACGGAGTGATTGGAATCAATCACTTGGTTAAGCAACAACAGGCGCGGTCAGGTACAGGGTGGGTGAGCGTCCCGTGACTACCGCTAGTGGCATTTTTCCGAGCGCTTCCGTGCTTTGCAAGGCACGCTAAGCCGTTGTTGGCGGCTGTCATAAAATGGCAGTCGTAAAGCCATGTCAGAGGCCTTATGGGCGTCTTGATAACTCTGACAGTAAGGCCCGCCACTGTCTTACAATGCTCCGCCAACCCGGACTTGGCCCCCGTGGTGGAGTATGGCCTAACCTTCCTGCGATGCAGGAAGAGACCCGTGCCCTAGCAGTGGGGACATACAAGGGTTGATAACGAAGGCGAATCGAGTCGCCCTGCTACCTGTGCTGGTTTTAAACTGGGATACCCTATGCTTAGCCTACATAATAATAAAATTAATATGCCTAAACCCTCTGTCTGATTTGTCTATCGCTATTCCGCGTGAACCTTAAGACGCTTCGGGGTGCTAACCAGCATCAAAATCATAACTGTTATATAATAGGTTTTTATCTAAAAGTGATCATGAGAAATCTTAACCACTGTGACAACTATTTCCTACCTACAGTGTAGGACCTAGTATCAACAACTTCAATTTCCGTTCCTAGTATTAAAACTTGCCGTTTTCAGCGAAAATCGACTACAATTCTAACAAAGGGTTGATACCATACAATTGGCGGTCTTATTGCTAAAAGCAATAAGAATAAAAACAAGATAACAAAAGTATTACATCATTAACGTCATCTCTGTAGGTAACTCCTAATGGTGTATTTCTTAACACTACTCGGGCTACAATGCAAAATTCTAATTTGTTCCTTTGTGCGCACGAGCTATTTCACATTGTCACGAACTGTCAAATTGCACCAACGAAATTATGAATAGGACTTTAGGAGCATAATTTGCTCGGACTCTCCGCTGTTGACGACATAAAGCGGGAGAATGATTTATGTCGGGATTAATCCGTGAGTTGTGGTCGAAATACTGTCGGGGATTAGTCAATTGAGTGACCTTACGCAGGAAAATTATATTGTGTGGAGACTAACTTATCCAATTTTGAGCTCGCCCTTCGATTTGAATTTAGATTTGTCGTGAGATAAATAAATTCAACATTTGTCCGTTTAGCGCTGAGTTTATGACGTAGAATCGTGAGTTACGTGCCTAGTATTTGGTACACTGTTATAAACGCGAAAATGTGTTGAAGGATAGTTGCCTGGCTCGATGTTCTGAGATCTAAGATTTCCGCACTTAGATAGAGAACTCTTTTTAATGAGATTACACAGACATTTCTTAATCTAAGAATACAGACGGCAGCCTTATCAGTAATAGTGATTTCTACCAGACAATTTTTGGATGCCCTGGAGCAAAACATTAAAGAAGGAAGTAGATCCACAACGAAATAAATTTATTTGAGATATATATGAATGATGATACATGCTTAATTAAGAAAGTTATTATACTAACCGTAAATAGATACAAAAAATATTCACAACCAAAAAGTATAATGTAAAATATAATATTATATATAGGTACATAAATTTATAAGCTTTATAGTTGAACCATTGTACGTAGCAAGCGCTAGAGTATTCAGACACTAGGAATGCCTCACAAAGTTTTGTTTCAGTTAGTGAGTTATTTTTTAAAGTCATTGCATTGGAAAGTACATGCAGGGATTCAAACCTACGATCCGTCGATTGAGACCCCGGCGTTCTACTGCTGCGCTTATTGTTGACTGGTGTGAAAGGGTCTACAGTCTATTTATTCTTACTTGTCCAATTTAGTAAACAAGATTCTACCCATAAACTGTAACTTTTTAGTCCAAAACTGCCATATTTCCATCAATGAAGTAACTTGGAACACTCTTTTAGATAACACGCTGCCAATTTTATAAACATAGTTCATGGTAGTTCATGAATTTGCGAGACAATGTCTAGTTTAGGCATCTAATCTCAATTTTAAGGTTAGAATCTTGTTTACTAAATTGGATAAGTAAGAATAAATAGACTGTAGTGACCTATGAAAAAAAAATTAAATGCATTTTGTTGGCGGCAGACCTTTTCATTGTTAAGTTCTCCTTAACTTAAGTATCCTTTTTATAGATATTGTTATTTTGCTTTTGTTAGTTTTTAAATTTAGTTTCTGACTGTTTTGGTTCTGTCGAATTGATTGTATGTCTTGTGAAATTGTCTAATAAACACAGATTTATAAATAAAAATATTTATTAAAACAGAAAAGTAGGGCACCATATGGTGCTTAGTACATTTATTGGCGGTTAATTGCATTGCAGAAAGACGAATTAAATCGAAGTCCCAAATGGATCTTTGTGACATTTTCGGCACAAGGATCCATTTGGGACTTAGATCCAAGTAATTGCTCCAGCAGTGGGCTATGACTGTAGCGCTCTACTTATTGACACGCTGATTAAAGCAACACTATCTTTTTCTTTTCACTTTTCATCGAAAGCCTACTGACACCTCAACAAAACGTAACCATTTCCATTAAATAATTCAAACTTGAGTGGACGGCTGCGCCGGCCAGCTATTATGAAGAAGTATCGTTACATTACCTTTATGATTATATTCTTTTTGTTGCACTAACCAAGTGAAGCAAATTACTTCAGCCAGATGTCGCTGCCTGTAAATAATACAGATAATATTGTAAAGTGGTTCGAAATTTCGCTGATGCCGGTACTTACCCATTAGATAAATAGAGAACACTTTATTGCACAACCAGATAAATATTACAACCATGATTCTTAAATGTATATGTTATATGTCGTAATATTATACAATTGGCATTAGCTCAGTTGGGAAAGTGCTGGCACGGTTAGCCAAAATTCGCGGGTTCGAGTCCCGGCATGGGTGGAATTTTTAGCCTTTAAATAGGTTTTTAAAATGGTCCTTAGCACGGGTTAGAGCATAAAAAAAAGAATATAATAATAAATATTCTCATCTTATCTCTGTTTAGGTATGTGCTGATCGGACAGACAGTTAAATATGTCGGACGCAGTGGACAAAAGCCCCGCAGTGCGGTAGCCGTAGGCCTTTCTAACTGTCCACCACGCCCCTGCAATGGCCGGTAATGACATGTTGTGTAGGCATATACTATGCCACGTTGTACGATATGGCTAACATTGTAATGAACTAATAATAGGTTTCTTAGCCGACTTAGCCAGAAGAAGGGTCATATTTTTCGAGTGTTCGAGGCTCCCCGGCTGGGAAAAAAACAAAACCCCAGGTCTTTGATGTTTACATGTTTGTGATGTCGCTGTTTCTGGTTCCTACGACACAGGGTGTCCTCGTGTGGGGCCAGAAGCATTGTATGTGCCTGTTTGTAAATGTTATGTTATACTGTATAAAGGCACATAAAGTGCTTGATGGATTTTAGCTTGAGAGGTTAAGACGAATGGGAGATTTTCTTTTTGAGTATAAAAAAAAAAGTAGTTCTCAAGAAGTGTGTAGATGGCGCTGAACTGATTACGTTACCGGCCGTGTCTTACGATTTGAGACAATTGATAAACATTGGTCGACAAAATATTGGTATTTTGTTTTTCTTTTCCTTGTAATGTTATTTCAACATATGATGTAAGTTTCGTTTTTGATCTCAAAAATCCAAGAGAAATGATAAAAAAATAATGTGGTTTTCCGTACCTAGCAGTAACTTACCAAGTTCAGCGCCACCTATCCAGCGACAGGGAAGTATTTAAAAACAATAAAAAGAAAATCCCTCATTGAACGAGTTCAATTCGTCTTAACTGTGACAGTGACACTTCTTCTTTTCGTGTCAGCGATTCGACCATGGAGCCTTACTACATTAGCAAATAAGTCGTATTACGACTCTAAGGCTTATGGCTTAGAATTCTACGTAAAAAGTCGAGCGGCAGCCAAAAACTGTATTCTGAACGGCATGCTAGATTTAATTCGAATGAGAAAATAAATGTCTAATGACTCTGTCGAGTTGTCTTATCCTATTTTTATGCGACAAATGTCTATGCCTTCGAATATTTTGCGTCTACGCTTTCATTTCGCATGGGCGAGAATCAGCCGCAAGTTTATATTTTTCCTGCCCAATAGTTGGCTACTGCAATTGCAGCAGCGTCGGCCTCTATTAGGTCCTCCAGGTCCTACAGTGACACTGAGTATATCAAAATATTAATACTATTTTGTCAGTGCTGTGGGCAATAAACCAGCGGAAATTACTGAGCCTGAGGCTGTTTTACCGCCGCATGGACATGGCTCGTTTCCCCTTACTGTGTTGTCGTGTGTCGTGTTTGTTATTTTTATTACTTTTTAATACAGTTGCTCAAAAAGTGGCGTATGTGGATGTGGGCTATTACACACTCGTGCTTTTTTTTTACCCTTCCCGCACTATTGTGCGTTCACATTAACTTGACGCGTGAGAGAATTGGTAACACTGAGATGTTTACTGTTACCATGTTAAATAAGAAATCATTCCCATTACTTGGGGAAAATAAAAGGATTGAGGGCTTGTTTAACCATCTTCCGATTAGGTCCAAAAGCTAATTCACATGTTATGTCCTTGTTACCAATTCTCTCACGCGTCAAGTTAATGTGAACGCACTGTAGTGCGTTCTCTTTCCCAACTGTCAAAATAATGTCGAATAAAAAGAAAAACTAACCATGAAGTTTTTACTAAAAAAAATCATAGAAGTTTTTACGATTCATGCAAATACGTATATTTCTAAAAAGAAGCTACTAATTTGTTTCAATATCAGATTTAATGATTTGATTGAATGAGTTAGGTTAGGTTTGATTTCATTTCATCTCATTAAATTTAATTTTCATTTCATATCAATAAAAAAATTCTACTGAAGACTTGGCTGTTTTGGCATAGTTCCCTTTGCCTACCAGAATGGGTGAAGAAAAAAAATCTCTGCTTATATTCTTTTACCGTTGGCGCCATTTTCCAAATGTTTTCTTTATTAAATTGCTTCATTTTTTCGCAACTGTATTAAAAATAGTCGTTTAGTACACGTGCGGAACCGTCATTGCAACTTGTTCAGACTGTCAACCCTCGCCTTCGGCTGCGCCTCGGCTCGGGTAGACATTTGTCGGAACTCTTTGCAATGACAGCCTTTCCGCACTTGTAATGAAATATACTATTTTTATTTAGTTTCTATTAACGTTTTGTATATGTCTGTGTGGCGGTAAATTAATGTATTCAACTTCTTCATCTCATACAATCATTTTCGGATATGGTTAAGGCTGAAGCGAAGGTGATCTATCAGGATCGTGGCAAGTGGCAGTCCCTAGTGTCTGCCTACCCCTCTGGGGTACAGGCGTGTGGTTATGGTAAGTTTGGTCAAGGCTGCAAATGGAAACCCAGCGTACCGAACTATGGAAAATGGAAACGAAATCAGACAAGCCAGAGAGGCTTTAACAACAATGTCGAAGCGCCTCACACGCAGCCTGCTGTGGATATGCGATCTGCGCAAAGCGGAATTTTTAATACATTTTTCATCGATCTATTTATCTATTTACTGACCGCGTGACCCAAAATCCTAGTCTGGAGATTCCGGCAACGCTGGTGTAACCCCACCCCCTTTAGCTAGCCTTTTGGTCAGTTTATAAAATAAAAAAAATGCTTTATTTAAAAATCCAGGAATACAGTGATGATCAATTGCAACTCCCACACTAGGCACAGCCTGAGTCGTGGAAGTCGGGTAGGTTACGAAAAATCATAATTAGCACCGGTTGACAGTGCGAAACAATATCGAGTATCGAGTCATAGGTGTAAACAAAAACAGTGACACAGTTGACAATTAAGTTTTCGTGGAAAAAATTCCTTGAAACTTCTTAGTGTCAACACAACAGTAGATTGCGTTTAATTATAAACTGGATTAAAGGGAATAAGTATATTAACACCGAGACCACGGCACCCGAAAAAGTGCCGAAACGCCGGAAAATTGTAATAATGTAATAAACGAGCATAAATCCGTACAAAAACAGTTTTAATTATATTAACACCGCTTAGTAAAACAAAAGAATATATTTGTCTCTTGCGTGGGTCACAGTTTGTCCGGTGGTTTCCGCACTTAGCCTCATAATTGGGCCATTGTGGGCAGGACTTTGAGGTCACTCCAGCCAGCCAATCTCTATCCAGAAAGCCAGCAGTGCACCAATGTTACTTCTTAGTTTTGTTATTTATTAGTTTACTCTGTCTAGCTTCTCATAAAATCGTGAAGTTTCTAGCATTGTTTTTCACTGTAACTTCCTTATTAACTAACTAAAATGCTAAAGGTGGGGTCAGACCAGCGTTGCCAGACGTTTCGGATTTTGGATCAAAACTATGACCCTCGAGAGAATTGCCATTGCACCAACTTTTACTTTATTGTTTTATTACGCGTTGCTAATTTACTAACTCCCTTTAAGTCTAGTTTATAATTAAAATCGATTTACTGCTCTGACTAAATCATAAACTTTCGAGCATTGTTGTTTGAGCACGATAACTTTATTGTCAGCTGACCAAAGGGGCTAAAGGTGGGTCTAGACTGGGGTTGATGAGGATTCCTTTCCCTCTTCCTTAAAATGAGGAATTTTCTCATATTTTTGAAGTTCCTATTCCTCAAAATTTATTTAAAAAAAATCGTCTTCTTTTATTAGGAATTTAATAGGAATGAAAGTTATACATTTAATTGAAATTGAAAAATGGTTTAATTATATCAAAAAAGTACAAAAAACAACTTAAAATAGACTAAGTTATATACATACTTAGTTACTTTAGTGAAAACTTAGTTAAATAACGCTATGCGATTATAAGGATATGCTCAGCTAAATGCTGCTTAGTTGAAACAAAATGTGTGAGGGAGAGAGAGGCTCCTACATCCTCTTCCTAATCCTCATCCTCTTCCTCTTAGTCTGTCAGATTCTAGTCTGTCAGATCCTGTACCTATTCCTCAAAATCGATTTTAAAAATATCGTCTTCCTCGTAACAAGTTTCTCAACAACCCTAGTCTAGACCAGCATTACCAGACGCCTCGCATTATGACCTACGAGAGACTTGTTTTTGGATCTTTTTTGTTCTTTTATTAATCATAAAATCGATTTGCTTCTTCTCCTTCTTCAGGCTATATTATGTGGTCTACTGCTGGACATAGCCCTCCCCTAATGAGCGCCATAGCGCCCTTTCTTCAGCTTGCCGCATCCAGCATCTGCCGGCAGTTTTTCGAAGATCGTCATCCCACCTGGTCGGAGGGCGTTCTACACTACGTTTGCCGAGTCGCGGGCTCCACTCAAGAACACGTTTACTCCAACGGTTGTCGGTTCTTCGCGAGATATGGCCAGCCCACTGTCACTTCAGCTTGCTGATTCTCTGAGCTATCGATTGAAATCGATTAACTATGGTGACTAAATCATGAAGTTTCAAGCTTTGTTTTCCACGACAATTTTACTGTCAGCCGACCAAGGGTCGGTTGGTGTAGTCCTACCTGTAACTAAACTGCCACACGTGTAACATTTTGGGTCAAAACGATGACCCACGAGAGGATCGCCTTTATATCGTTTTACTTCTGAGTATTGTTATTAATTGTTTGAAATGAAATGAAAATGAAAAGGTTTTATTCAAAGTAGCACAGAAACTGCGGCCTAATGAACGTTACAATTCAAACTAGGTGTCCATTTCAAAATCTAGATCATTTTGGAGAAAAAATGGACAAAAAAAACTCCAAACTTGGTCTTTTCAAAGTCCTTAATGAACATAGTTTACATAATTATTATAAAACCTAGAACTCATAAATTGTACTGGATTTAATTCCAGACCTCATTGTCATCTAAGTAATCCTTTATGTTATAGTAGCCCTTTTGGCACAAAGTGTGCTTAACATATTTTTTGAACCGCGATTCAGGCAAGCCTAATATATCTTCAGGGATTTTATTATAGAAGCGTATTTGAATATTGATTTACTCACCTCATATTCAGTTTCTCATAACATATAAATACCATTGTTACTACATCATAACGTTTCAACCATTGTTTTCCACGACAACTTTATTGTCAACTGACCAAAGGGCTAACTAAAGGTGGGTCTAGTCTAGACCAGCGTTGCCATATTACTCGTTTTTGGGTCACGCGGCATAATTATGAACGACCTAACCATCGCTACTTTCGCTATCATTACGCCCGGTCTGCTCTAACCTTTAGTTTCGTAGCTTCATCGTACAACAACTTTTGGTGACCCGGGCCTCAATGAAATCAGTTCTGGAGTTAAACAACCGGAGTTTGAACTAACAGGACGATCTATTATCTGTATTTTGTGCCGGACCAGCGGCCTTGTTAGTGGAGCTAAACGTATTTATAACTTAATCCGTGGTTTAGACGACGACGGTTTAAAATGAAGCGATTAGCGGAATTGCCGATTGCTGTGTGGTGTCGACCTAGAGAATAGCACTAACCCAAATTCTTCCAGCGGGTGTCGTAAAAGGCGACTAAGGGACACAAACCGGGGGAGGGCAGCAGCGCCCCCTGCAGTGCAATTCCGCCGATCTGTGATCCCCAACCCGCATGCCCAGCGTGGGGATTAGAGGCATTACCCCCTATGATAGCATCACCCTTGCGCTCATTAGGGGAGGGCTATGTCCAGCAGTGGACTAGTATAGCCTGACGACGACGACGCATTGTAGTTATATGAAACTCGGCCCATTAGTCGGTAATTATTTTACATTCAAATGATTTAAGACTGCTGTTGCGTCTAGCATGCGGTCTCGCGCGCTTGATCTATCATGTTTAGTCGATATCAACCCTTGTATGTCCCCACTGCTGGGGCACGGGTCTCTTCAGGTTAAGGTTCTTAAGGTTAGGCCATACTCCACCACCGGGGCCAAGTCCGGGTTGGTGGAGGATTCTAAGATAGTGGCGGGCCTTACTGTCAGAAGTTATCAAGCCGCCCATAAGGCCTCTGACACGGCTTAGCGACTGCCATAGTTAACATAACGACTCATGTTTAGTGATTTTACGAAAATTTGTAAACGTTTGATAAAAGTTGTCTGAGCTTATGACAGACCGCTTAGGATAAACCGTATTTCTAGGTCAATCTTTCGCCTTTGTTATGTTATTGCAAATTACTTCAGCCAGATGTCGCTGCCTAAATAAGAATAATACTTTCCGTCATAAGGTTGTCTGGAAGAAATTTCTTTTAGCAATAAGGCCGCCAATTGTACTTTGTATTATTACATGTTTTATATTATGTGCTCTGGTGTACAATAAAGAATATTCTTATCTTATCTTAAGACAGAGAATATTGTAAAGAGGTTCGAAATTTCGCTGATGCCGGCACTTGCCCATTAGCTCAGTTGGGAGAGAGCTGGTACGGCTAGCCAAAGGTCGCGGGTTCGAGTCCCGGCATGGGCGGAACTTTTAGCCTCTAAATAGGTTTTTTTTTAAATTGTCCTTAGCACGGGTTAGTGTATTAAAAATAAAAATAGTATAATCATGTGGGTACAGCGATATCACTCCGATGTAAAACCTAACTGCAAAATAGGTACTCGGGGCTGCAAGTGATGCAATTTACTTCAGCCAGATGTCGCTGCCTGTACGTAATACACAGAATATTGTAAAGAGGTTCGAAATTTAGCTGATGCCGGCACTTGCCCATTAGCTCAGTTGGGAGAGAGCTGGTACGGCTAGCCAGAGGTCGCGGGTTCGAGTCCCGGCGTGGGCGGAATTTTTAGCCTCTAAATAGGTTTTTAAAATTGTCCTTAGCACGGGTTAGTGCATTAAAAATAAAAATAGTATAAAAAGAATATAGAATAGAATAGAATAGAAATGGTTTATTTATTACACACAAAACACAGAATAATTTTAACACAGAATAACCAATGAAAGAAAAACATTAGACACTTATATCTAAAAGTTAATACAATAGCGAAACTGTGTGTCGTGGCAATAAATGGGTACCTGACTCAGCATTGTGTTGCGAGTTTTCCCGTAACGCTGGTATTCTGTCAAGACCCAGGGTGACAGTCACGAGAATCAACAGAACAATAACTTTATGCTTACAAACAAAAGACGAAGTGAGATTAAGTAGGTATGTAGTTTATATTGTATTTATATTTTTACTTGCATAGGTACATTTAATTATTGTGGAATTACATATTATAAACGTTACACTAAATATATCGAATTGGCTCTAAATCATACACATATCCAATGCAAGCTCCTAAATTGGGCTTTGGGATTTTATTTATTGTTTGTTGTTTTTAGTTGTTTTAGGGCATGCTACCTTGGGCAAGGGGCATATAAGCTGTGGCAAGCTTTTGATTATTCAACAGATGTATCTTCAATTGTGATTTAAAACTATGCTTTGACTCAATGCTATAATACTATTTTTCAATATAATACTATTTTTATTTTTAATGCACTAACCCGTGCTAAGGAACAAATTTAAAAACCTATTTAGAGGCTAAAAATTCCGCCCACCCATGCCGGGATTCGAACCCGCAATCTCTGGCACGGATAGCCAGAGGTTGCGGGTTCGAATCCCGGCATGGGTGAAATTTTTAGCCTCTAAATAGGTTTTTAAAGAATATAATAATTGTTACGTGTTATTTCTTATTTAATTTCCTGTTAAATGTTTTGTGTGCACTCACACTATCACATCACATCACATCACACTAATATTATTGAGGCGAAAGTTTGTGAGTGTGTATGTTTGTTACCTCTTGTTCGAATTTGGTATGGAGTTAACTGACACATTGGACTAACACATAGGCTACGATTTACTGCGGGAATAGTAGATTGTTCTCGCTTGCCAGTCTATGGTTCTACCCACTGAGCTACCACCCAGGTTCGATCCCGAGTGCGGGCATGTACCAATGACTTTGTTTAATTTCAAAGTTACGTACATTTGCGAATTTGCAGTCGCAATACCACACGCTAACGGCGAAGGAAAACATCGTGAGGAAACCCGCGGCTTGGTTGGCTCCGCACGTATTGACTAGTCTTTCCTGTGGGCTAGGCCGACTAAGCTGTCAGGATGGTATAGGTGCTGGGCAAGCCTACACCATCTATAAAACCATGTCCCAGGCACTACAGCGTCGGAGTGGTCCCTTCACCCATCTAGTGTGAGTGAAGATACCACTGGACGCTGTATAAATCATCTCATTAAGTAGATGCAAAAAGGCCAATATTAATAGATTGTTAACCGAGGGTGGAAAGAATCAATTCCCGAGGTATTTAGACGCCCGAGCTATAGTCCGAGTAGGAATTGATTCTTTTACCCGTGTTACACACTCTACTTTTCATTTCGAATATGAGGAAAATAAAAACTCATTTGTCATATTAAATCTTAGCATAAATGATAATCACCTATTTTTTTGAATTCCGTCACAGTTATTATTATTATTATTTCTTATTGATATGGCAACCAGCCGATGTCGACAAATTCTGCCACAGTCAAGTCTTGACACGAAATGAGCAATTTTTTTTTTTTATGTTTACCTACTAATTTTGATTTCTTTGTGAAGTCTTTGAACTAAGTGTGAACTAAATGAATGTTCTATCTACAGCAACTCTGAAACAATATAAAATTAACAATGAGTACATTAAACTGCAATAATACATATTTTTAAAACTAAATACACGCTTAATAATACAACTAAAATAAAACTCTAATTATAACTTAATATCATTTTCTCCAATGAATTTTATAAGTAATATATACAGGCTTATGGACGATGATAAATGCGTTAATAAACACATGAAATTAATTGGTAGTGGAATATCTACAGATGGAATGCAACTATACAAATTAACTGATCTATTATTATTTGAGCAGTTAAAGAAAAGTTACATAAAACAGATTAGTATCCCGCCAATTTATGTGGAGTTTTTAAATTTTAAATATGGAACTCACCGCGTAACCGTTGCGGCTTATTCCGCTCTCAAGTTTGCGCTAAGTTCACACTGGCTGTTCAGAAACTCACATGGCCGCAGCATTTTTTTTTAATTACTTTTTTTACATGAAACTCTTCACAACTGACAGTAGTTCTATTTTTAAAGTTCATTCCGGCCCTTAGGTGGGAAGTAATTCATATGAGTTTTCCCTCATTAGGGAGGGAAGCAGCATTTTCCACCCAATAATCAGATCAAAACAACACTACTTTCCGAGTATAAGAAATGAAAAATATTTTATTCCCACGCGAAAATCGGCAAACCGCGGTTAACACCGCGGGGCACAGCTACATGCTATAAAGAACTAAGTCAAATTGGCACGACCGCGTTCCTCGACCAAAATCGCTGGCAAAACCGCTCCGCTCTTGCCCTTCAAGCCGTGGCCAGCACAATATTTGGCATACATACCTCAGACCCTTTTATGGGCCGTCTAAACTTGCCTCCAACATATAATAATTAGGGCCCAACTAGAAGGGCCATTGTGAGAGACACTTATTTACGGCCCTGTTGGGAAATGGCCTAATTTATTTCAGCTCAGGTTTGGAACGCTTATGGCTTCTGGGCTTCATTTTATCGGACTGCCTCGGACTGTTAAAATTAGCGTTGAGTTTTTTTGTTGTTAAATAATGTGTACCTCAGAGGTGGTCCGTTATAAAATTGATAAGATAATGCTTTGTACAAAACACACAATAAAGCATTAGGTTGAAATTAACACTAAACACAAAAAAACTCATATACAAAAACACATTAAAATATTTGGGTGAAATTAACATAAAAACACTTGCATCAAGAGAAATACAACAATAAGCATATTGATATCTTATTAAACCAACTACATAACACTTGTCTCTAAATTTAAAAGCACTACATACTTATAAGTGTGACCAGTTTTATAACACGCAATATTCGATCAAAAATTGGAACGAACGCAGTAATCAAATGGTAGAAATCAGTAAGTGCGGCAATGTCCTGGATATAATAAAAATATGACTGGGCTCAGCATGGGCTACAGATAAAATCTGCAACGTTGGTTTTCAGCCAGACCCTTTGAGAGAAAGTCACAAGACGACGAAATAACGACTGCCATTACGTGACAGCCGGCACCAATGGCTTAACGTGCCTTGCGAAGCACGGAAGCGCTCGGAAAAATGCCACTAGCGGTAGTTACGGGACGGCCACCCATTCTGCACCAGACCGCGCCTGTTGTTGCATAACTCGAGTGATCGATTCAAATCACTCGTTTCAACTGACGACTGATTCGTGCGTAACGACCTCTGTGGCGTAGCTGTAGCGCATCTACCTACCATGCAAGAGGTCCCGGGTTCGAATCCCGGCTGGATACAAAAAAAACCCCAGGTCTTGGATGTTTACATGTTTGTGATGTCGTTGTTTCTGGTTCCCACAACACAGGGTATCCTAGTGTGGGGCCAGAAGCAATGTATGTGCCTGTATGTAAATGTTATGTTATGTTAACTGGACAAGGAGCGCTTCTCCTTATATTTATAATCTATAATATAGAAATAGAAATATCTTTATTGAGAAATTCAATTTGCCACAGTTATTTATGAAGCCCTTGCTCTCGAACTAGGATAACCTGTGCGTCAAGAGCAAGTGTCTTCCCTTAACTAAGTGTAACAATCAGGTGCAAATTAGTGCTAAACAATGTACCATACAAAAAAGTAAAACAAAGAGTTATAAATTTTATACAAAGCAAAAACAGAGAAGCTAGGACATTTCAAAAAGACCTAGTGATTAAAAATGAATGAAATGATTAGTTTAATTATTATGTTGTATGCAATAATGTGTGTATGTGTGTGTGTATGTGTGTGTATGTGCGTGTGTGTGTGTGCGTGCGCGCGCGTATGTGTGTGTGTATTTGGAAGCCCTTCGTACAATGGTAATATGGTAATATTTATTTAGGTTAATAGTGATATTTTGGAAATAATTGTTTATATTAGTAGTTATATATGGATATATATATATATTGTTGCATACGAGGCAACGTATGGAGTTTACAATTGATTTTTATTTTATTTTATAGTGAGAAAAAGTGCTTCAGTTTCCTCATAATTAAGTGGATATAGCCAGTCTTTGATTATTTTCTTGATTTTAAAATTTGTGTGTTTCTTTATTGGGCCTAAAGCATTAAGTGTGTTATAAAATCGAGGTGCCAAAAAGTTATACTGTCGTTGTGCGAATGAGGTTTTGGTAAAAGGAACCGGACAGCGGTCAACTCTTTTATGTGTTTTTGGGAGGAATGGAATTACAGTCTTATGATAACTTCTGACGCATTGATAAATAAAAAGTTTTCTCACTGTAAGAACTCTAGACTTATCATAAATATCAGTAGTGGGATGTCGAAACGGCATGGACAAAAGAGTTTTCAAAACCGCCCGTTGCGCCCTTTCTGCCTCTATAAGATAGGATTTTGAGGCTCCTCCCCAAGCGCAGATGCTCATTATACATTCACCCAGTGCCTTGTAGGTCTGTATCAAAAGTTTGTGACTCGCAACTTGTCGTAGGTCTTTAAAAATGTAAATTAACTTTCGAACTCGCTTAGTGACTGCAGAGATGTGAGGACCCCAACTAAGTCTGTCATCAATAGTAACCCCAAGATACTTGATGCTCGAAACCCTGGTCAGAGTTTCACAGTGACATTTGTGTGAGTTTGAGTGACATAAGCTATTGCGGTTGCATGGATATGTGTGTATAGTCAATTCAAATTTATCAGGGTTGTTTGCGCAGGTTATGCCAAAACACAAGTACTTTGTTTTGTTTACATTCAATGTCAAGAGACTGTTCTCAAGCCAAGTGGAAACAGTACTCATACCACTTTCGGCTTGTTGGCGCACACTTTCCCAGGTTTTAGCGTGAAACAGAATGACAGTGTCGTCTGCAAACATCTGAATGTCGGCGCCCCGCAGTTCAGTATTGCATAGTTCATTAATGTAGATTAAGAATAATGTCGGTCCAAGTGTACTGCCTTGCGGGACTCCGTATGAGCAGATCGTGTCGTTACTTAAATGATTGTCTATGCGGACACGCTGTTGTCTGTTAGTTAAGTAGTCCTGGAACCACAGAAGGGCTATTCCTCTTATTCCAAAGTTTTCGAGGCGAGTGAGTAGAATTGGAATACAAACTGTATCAAATGCCTTCTGTAGATCCAGAAAGACTCCTACGCACTTTTGTTTCTTGTCGAGGTATGAGGCAACTGTGCTAGTAAAATTCAAAACCGCGTCCTCTGTGGATTTGCCCGACCGAAATCCATATTGGTTTTTTCCTAACATGTGATGATTCTCCACATAGTTGACCAGTCTCTTATTTACAATTTTTTCGAGGATTTTCGTAAGAACGGTCAGCAAAGAGATCGGCCTATAATTGGTGGGAAGGTACTTATCACCAGATTTAAAGATCGGACAAACAATTGCACGCTTAAATAGAACAGGAAACACTCCATGCTCTAAGCTAAGATTGCAGAGGTAAGAGATTGGTTCAGCTAGGAAGTTACAAAAAGTTTTAACTATAGTAGTAGCGATACTATCCCACCCCGGAGCGCTATTGGATTTAAGTCCTCGTATAATACATGCTATTTCACATGCGTCAGTCGTATAAAGAGACATAGATTTTAGCGGCGCAAATTTTGTTTTGGCAGTTGCTGCAAGATCTTTATCAGTACAATTTAATTTATCAAGAGTAGTTTTGGCAAGTTTATATCCTATAGTAGAAAAATACTGGTTAACTTCGTCCAGTGATTTTATTTTACTATCCCTAATGCTTAGAAGTTCATTTGAAGGTAATTTACTCTTATTCATGCTGCACACTTCTTTTATAATATATAAAAATATAAAAATTAATCGCTAAATGTATTGGTAAGCGTAAATCTCGAGAGCAGCTGAACCGATTTTGCTAATTCTTTTTTTAAAATATTCCTTGAAGTACGAGGATGGTTCGTACGGAGAGAAAAAAAAATTAAAGAATCGACTGTTAGGCGGTACGAAGTTCGCTGGGTTAGCTAGTATTCTAATAATAAAGAAGGTTGGGTTCCTCACCTCTCTGCCGCCGTTTCAGGCTCAGGTCCACCGGCTCCAGCTGTACTGGTGGCCCGGAGGCTTACTGGGTGGCTTACGGAGAATAATATTTAAAAAAAATAAAGAATCGACTTTAAGGCGGTACGAAGTTCGCTGGGTTAGCTAGTATATTTATAAAAGCGGTAGACATCGCTATCTAAATGTCTTACAAAACATCTCACAGAATGTATGCAAAAGACACCCATAACATCATCTGGCCGTATTAAGATCTGCAGATACAACCTTGCTGGACCGTAATAGACTTTCCCCGTCAGATCATAAACTAGGCCCATAACAAGAGTGCCAGGGTCCAAAGATCTAGATCTTAATTGTCTCTAGAACATCGCCGGTTATCGTCTCGCGATTAATATGCTGGTTGTGATTTAGGCGGCCGTTTTGAATGGTTTATTGCCGTCGTCGTCAGGCTATACTAGTCCACTGCTGGACATAGCCCTCACGTAAAGAGCGCCCCGTTGTGCTATCATAGGGGGTAATGCCCATAATCCCCATGGGCATGGTTTATTGTACGTGTAAGCAACTAAGTAAAGTGGTGGCAGCTCAGTGGGTAGAACAATGGACTCGCAATGAATCAAAAATGTTGTCCATTCGGATCACATGATCCGAGTGGAACATTCTGCCTATTTTGAGTGTGTGCGTACCTATATTTTAGTCACTGTCTCATTTGATTGTATTTTGTGTTGCTATATTTCTATAATATAAAAATTACTAGCGCGAATCTCGAGAGCAGCTGAACCGATTTCGCTAATTATTTTTTTGGATATTCCTTGAAGTACGAGGATGGTTCTTACGGAGGGCAAAATAAATAAAAAAAGAATCGATCGTTAGGCGGTACGAAGTTCGCTAGGTCAGCTAGTCTTCTATAATATAAAAATGAATCGCAGAATGTGTTGGTAAGCGCAAATCTGGAGAGCAGCTGACCGATTTTGCTGATTCTTTTTTTAGAATATACCTTGAAGTACGAGGATGCTTCTTACGGAGAGAAAAATTAAAGAACCGACTGTTAGGCGGTACGAAGTTCGCTGGGTCAGCTAGTCTATAATATAAAAATGAATCGCAGAATGTGTTGGTAAGCGCAAATCTCGAGAGCAGCTGAACCGATTTCGCTGATTCTTTTTTTAGAATATTCCTTGAAGTACGAGCATGGTTCTTACGGAGGAAAAATTAAAATAAATAAATTATTATTATTTTGCTTGGTTTGACGTGACCAGTTGTAACTGTGATCCGATTCTGTGATCCGAGTGGAAGACATATTTTAGTGTCGTGGTAGTTTAAAATCAGTCCGGCACCCGTAGATGTAGGGCCCGTCGTGTTTTCCGACTAATAGGAGACCACTTGATATGTATCTCGAAAGTTACGGGCTCCTATTTCAAGTTAAACGACTCAGTGATTGCCGCTCGGAGACTGTTTACTGCTCTCCTATTCATTGTTGCTTTTGTTCTGTAGCTGTTTCGTTAGACTAGTATTCAAACGCGTACTGTAACGTTAATTTATTTATAACTAGCTGACCCAGCGAACTTCGTATCGCCTACCATCAAATCTTTAATTTTTTGAAATTTTTTCTCTCTGTAAGAACCATCTTTAAGGAATATTCTAAAAAAAATATTAGCAAAATCGGTTCAGCTGCTCTCGAGATTTGCGCTTACTGCAACCACAAGCTTAGTTTACATTTAATAAAAACTAAACTAAGCTTGTATGGGAATTACTTCTTGTAGGGCCGCCTGGAGACCTCAACGTTATCGATTAGTTTGAGGGATGAAGACTTGAGCGGTTATTTAATTAAATGCAACAAAACTTTACCTCCTTAAGTAACGTTTAAATCATAATTATCACCTAAAAGGTGTTATTTACAACCACTTAGCTGCTTATGCATAATCAATCATCTTTAATCTCCGACGCACCATTGCTTCGTGATTATTGACCTAATTATATCAAGAGGTTATCGGAACCGTAGCCCCGGCTGCCTGAGTGATCTTAAACGATCACGAAGGTTAAGCAACAGTGCATGGATGGGTGACCATCTACGACTAACGCGAGTGGCATTTTTCCGAGCGGTTCCGTGCTTCGCAAGGCACGCTAAGCAGTTGGCGCCGGCTGCCGTCGATAGATGGCAGTCGTTAAGCCAAGTCAAGCCTTAAGGCGGCTTGAAAACTTCTGACAGTAAGACCAGCCATTAGCCTAGCAAGCCTTCACCAATCCGGACTTGGTCCCCGTTGTGGGGCCTAGACTCCGTGTAGTAATTAATTTGAATTTCATTTTTTTCTTTTACATTTTGATCTTTAAGGCTCTTAGGGGTGCTAAGTAGCGCCACCAATGAAATAAAACTCATAACTATTGTTTCATAGTAGATTTGCAGGCGTTTATTGTTTCATAGGCGAAAACATCGTGAGGAAACCGGTTAGTATAATATTTTTCTTAATTAAGCATTTTTAAAAACCTACTTTTAGAGGCTGCTGTGTGGTGTCGGCCTAGAGAATAGTACCAACCCAATTCTTCCCGCGGGTGTCGTAAAAGGCGACTTTAGGGATACAAACCGGGGGGTGGGCAGCAGGGCCCCCTGCAGTACAATTCCACTGAACTGCGATCCCCAACCCGTATGCCCAGCGTGGGGATTATGGGCATTACCCCCTATGATAGCACCACGTGGCGCTCTTTAGGGTAGGGGTTATGTCCAGCAGTGGACTAGTATAGCCTGACGATGACTTTTAGAGGCAAAAAATTCCACCCATGCCGGGGACTCGAACCCGCGACCTCTGGCTAACCGTGCCAAGTTTAGGTGTTTAAAAATTGTCCATAGCACGGGTTAGTGCATTAAAAAGAATATAATTAATTAAGCATGTTTTATTCGTAGGTATGTATCACAAATATTTTGATTTATTTCTACATCTACCTACTTCTCCAATATATTGCTCCAGTCCATCTAAAGGTTGTCTGGAAGAGATCACTTTTAGTAATAAGGCCGCCGTCTGTAGGTACTCTTAGTTTAAGAAATATCTGTGTAATTTCCTTTTTTATGTACAACTAACTGACCCAACGAACTTTGTACCGCCTACCATCGATTCTTTAAATTTTTGATTTTTTTCTCTATCTATCTACCTACCTACCTACCTACCTACCTACCTACCTACCTACCTACCTACCTACCTACCTACCTACCTACCTACCTATCTATCTATCTATCTATCTAACTGCATGAGGCGTTTACATACCTCGGCGCTTGAAATCGCCAATCCGCGGTGGGCACCCGTGATTATTAAGCCCATACCCTCTCTCCGAGACGGGCTGTGCCCCGCAGTGGGACTTATATAGGCTTCATTATTATTATTTCCATCAAGGCATTTGTTTCGATGGTAAAAATCAAGAATAGACGAGGATGCAGTTAGATTATGTAGGCCTGTACATTAATTATCTAATTAATGCTGCGCTTGCACATTATATCGAGGCTATCGGGAAAGATCTTCTATACCGTAGTGATGGGACATCGCGTGTTGGGGTAATATGTTAGTGGCACCTCATTATTACAGGCCTTTAAAAAGTAAAAATGCATTTATCGCGACCCACAATATAGCAAGTTGAAAAAATAAAAATGTATGATTAAAACTGTTTTTATACGGATTTATGCTCGTTTATTACATTTTTACAATTTCCCGACGTTTCGGCACTTTTTCAGGTGCCGTGGTCTCGGATGACTGAGGTGACAGTCTTTTAAAAAGCATTAACGGTTAGTTTACTACCCTCGGCAAAATAAACCGAAAAAGTGCCGAAACGTCGGAAAATTGTAAAAATGTAATAAACGAGCATAAATCCGTATAAAACCCGTTTTAATTATGTCTAGTGCTCGTGTTAACCTTGAAAAATGTATGGTTTAGAAAAAGCGACAGCAGCTCAGTGCATAGAACAATGGACTCGGAAGCGAGAGCCTCAAGTTCGATTCCCAGTGCAGACAGGTACCAACGACTTTGTTTTCAAAGTTATGAACATTGGAGACAATAGCAAAAACCCGCTCGGTAACCGTGAAGCGCTCGTGGCCTAGGTGAACCGAGTGATTGGAATCAATCACTTGGTTAAGCAACAACAGGCGCGGTCAGGTACGGGACGGGTGAGCGTCCCGTGACTACCGCTAGTGGTATTTTTCCGAGCGCTTCCGTGCTTCGCAAGGCGCGTTAAGCCGTTGGTGCCGGCTGTCATATAATAGCAGTCGTTAAGCCATGTCAGAGGCCTTATGGGCGGCTTGATAACTTCTGAAAGTAAGGCCCGCCACTGTCTTACAATCCTCCACCAACCCGTGGCCCCTGGAGTATGGCCTAACCTTCCTGCGATGCAGGAAGAGACCCGTGCCCCAGCAGTGGTTGATAACGAACCGTGAAGAAACCTGAGTGTCTGAGGTGTTCAAATACCTCAGCGTTTGAAATTACGATTCCGGGGTTTCCTCGCGATGTTTTCCTTCAATTTTAGCGAGTGTTATTGGTTCACAAGCTCGGTTTCATGTTTTAATTAAAAAGAAAAATAAACACTTGAACTTTTTACCGATTAGACGGCCTCGGTGGCGCAGCGGTTTGGCACGCTGACTGTAAAGCCGAAGTTCTCGGGTTCGATCCCCGGCCGGGTCAAACTAGGAAACGAACTTTTCTAGTTTGTCTCGGGTCTTGGATGTTACCTATGTATTTATTGTATTAAATCTATCGTCGAGTTAGCACCTATAAACCAAGTCATTTAGTTGTACTTAGTATAGGGCTAACGAGATCTGTGTAATGTGTCCATGAATATTTATTATTTATGTCGATTTTAATGAAGTTTATCGACCCCGTTCCCATCCCTACGCCGCATCCTCCCAGAAAGCGGTACTGGGCGCGGCAACTTGCCACGACTTGGACGCACGTACACAGTCATTTGCTTATTTATACGTACTTATACGTTTTCTTAGTTACGTACATTCGTGAAGGAAAACATCGCGAGGAAACCTCAGTGTCTGTGGTGTTCAAATACCTCAGCGCTTGAAATTGCCAATCCGCGGTGGGCACGCGTGGTAATTAAGCCCAAACTCTCTCTCTGAGAGAAGGCCTGTGCCCTGCAGTGGGACGTTTACAGGCTTTAATACAATCATCTCTGTTCTACCTAAACCTCACCTTGTAAAGTATCACAGAACCCCGCGATACAGACTTGACCTAGTGCGGGGACCGCAATCGATCCTACGATCCCTAATTATTTCCCTATGTGATCCCTAGTTACTTGTAACATTACTATACTTTTATACTTTATTGTACAAGAAAAACACAAAAAGGAAATACAATTAAAGAAAATACATGTACAAAGGCGAGCTTATCTCTGTAAGAGATTTCTTTCAGCAAACCCTGGGGAGTCTGAGTGGGGATGTGAAACGGGTCTATGCACATTAGTTCTAGTTTTAAAGTTAAGGATCACTGTTTTGGTGTAAAAGAACCATCCTCGTGCTTCAAGGAATATTCTACAGAAAGAATTAGCGAAATCGGTTCAGCTGCTCTCGAGATTTGCGCTCACCAACACATTCAGCGATTCATTTTTATATTATAGACTAGCTGACCCACCGAACTTCGTACCGCCTAACAGTCGATTCTTTAATCTTTTTTTATTTTTCTCTCCGTATGAACCATCCTCGTACTTCAAGGAACATTCTACAAAAAAAAAAACAGCGAAATCGGTTCAGCCGCTCTCGAGATTTGCGCTTACCAACACATTCAGCGATTCTTTTTTATATTATAGATAGAAGATATGCTAAGGTTGGCTGGAAGAGATCTCTGTTACAGATAAGTTCTTTTACTGTTTGCAATAAAGAATATTAGTAAGATAGATAGAAGATAAACATCACACGCTGAAGGAAAAGTGAGACGAGTACATCGTGCAAATATGAATGCAGCCTTAACTATTATTTAATCTGCGACCAACACCGTCGCCTGTTGGTAGTAAAATTTCAACACATCTGGTGTACGAGCGCAATGTGGTCAATTTGCGTGTGGAAATAAGCCATTTCAACGGCACGCCATTATGATGGGTGGATTAGCGGTGACATTATGGCGGGCTGGCAACGGTGGAGGAAACACACCGGGTGGAAACCCGCGGCTCGGTTGGCTCCGCATGTTTTGGCTTGGGTTTCCTGTGGGCTGGGCCGGCTAAGCTGTCAGGCAGCTTGATGGCAAGCTTAACTCCTTCTATAAGTAACGTCCCAGGCACTGCAGCATCCGAGTGGTCCCGTCACTAATGTAGTGCGAGTGAAGGTGCCACTGGACGCTGTATAAAATCATCTCATTACGCAGATGCAGAGTCACAGTTGTTTAAGTATAGGACTTTTAAGTGGTCCTATACCTACTTGTCCAGCAGTGGACTACATAATATAGCCTGAAGAAGAAGAAGAAGACGGACTTTTAAAAAAAAAGGTATTATAAAACAAGTAATGATTTTTATTCAAGTCAAGGCGTATCGGGGTGCTAAGTAGCGCCACTGATGGACATAAAATCATAACTTGTTTCACAATACGTTTTTATCTAAAAGTGAACATGGGAAATCTTATCAACTGTGACAACTATACAATTTTTTATTTTTAATGCACTAACCCGTGCTAAGGACAATTTTAAAAACCTATTTAGAGGCAAAAAAATCCATCCATGCCGGGATTCGAACCCGCGACCTCTTTCCATCCGTGCCAGCGCTCTATCCAACTGAGCTAATGGGTGACTCGCCGGCGTCAGTGAAATTTCGAACCTCTTTACACTATTCTCTGTATTACGTACAGCCAGCGACATCTGGCTGAAGTAGATTGCATCACTTACAGCCCCGACTACGTACTTTGCAGTTAGGTTTTTACATCGGAATGATATCGCTGTACCCATATAATTATACTATTTTTATTTTTAATGCACTAATCCGTGCTAAGGACAATTTTAAAAACCCTATTTAGAGGTGAGTCGCCCATTAGATAGAGCGCTGGCACTGGATAGCCAGTGGTCGCGGGTTAGAATCCCGGCATGGGTGGAATTTTTAGCCTCCAAATAGGTTTTTAAAACTGTGACAACTAGTTTTAGAATTTAAAGAACTTCAATCGATTTCCGCCATAAAATCCAAATACAAAACAAAACTATATCATCATCAACTCATTACGTCCACACTGAGGGCACGGGTCTCTTCCCTGAGAAAGTTATAGGCCATACTCCACCACGGGGGCCAAGTCCGGATTGGTAGAGGCTTGCAAGACTAGTGGCTGGTCTTACTATAAGAAGTTTCCAAGCCGCCCTAATGCCTCTGACTTGGCTTAACGACTGCCATCTATCGACGGCAGCCGGCACCAACTGCTTAACGTGCCTTGCGAAGCACGGAACCGCTCGGGAAAATGCCTATACCTTCCTCAGAGAAAAGACCCGTGCCCCTCGATGGGGACATAATAAGCGCATCTTCTCAAAAGAAAAAATCCAACCATCACTAATTTATCCACGGTTTCTCGTACACCAGTGCTCGGCTGGCTGTCCGGCAAAGTCTGCTGATACATGTAAGTTTATTTTTTATTTTATGCTCGTTAGCCTTTTTATAACGGCTGTTGGCGGATTGTGGTGTGCGAGAAGAGTCAACTGCCGCTTCGGGGCCCCACATGTTCATTTCGTGTCCTTTGTCCTTTTTTACGCAACTGATGTACTATTAATATATTACTCAGTACCCGCCCTCACCTTTAACTTACTTAAAATTTTAGTGAGATGTATTATTGGATGCATGCCTAGTACATAATTTAATCATCTAAGCTTAGAATAAGTGGCATGTCTCTGTTTTATCTCCGAATTAAATAAAAAAGAAAATTATGAAAAGTGAGCTCAACATAAAAGCTCAGCCAGGTGAGTGTTTTAATTGCCTTAATTTCGTTAGCCTACTCAAGCCCTACGCTAGGGACTCAAAGCAACTGAACAGGCTCAAACAGTACCGTGTTCACACGTCGTGCTCCAGTTCTCTAATTCGCTTACCGTGTTTACAATACACAAACAACACGACGATACCTTTAGAGCAGCGGTTCCCAATCCGACAGATCAAATCAAATTACGTTTATGTCGATCGATCGATATTAACCCTTGGATATCCCATCTGCAGGGGCACGGGTTTCTTCCTGCATCGCAGAAAGGTTAGTGCATACTCCACCACGGGGGCTAAGTCCGGGTTGATGGAGGATTGTAAGACAGTGGCGGGCCTTACTGTCAAAAATTGTCAAGCCGCCCATAAGGCCTCTGACATGGCTTAACGACTGCCATTACACGACAGCCGGCACCCACGGAGGCCACTTGAGGAAACCAGAGGAAAAAAATGCCACTAGCGGTAGTCACGGGATAGTCGCCGTTATAGTAGCCCTTTTGGCACTAAGTGTGCTTAGCAAATTTTTTGAACCGCGTTCCAGGCAAGCTTAATATAATCTTCAGGGATTTTATTATGGAAGCATATACAATGCCCCATGAAGGATGTATGAACCTTTGCCAGCCTAAATGTAATTTTTTTACGTTGAAATACATTGAATTGACACAGTTTTAAAAACCTATTTAGAGGCTGAAAATTCCACCCATGCCGGGATTCGAACCCGCGACCTCTGGCTATCCGTGCCAGCATTCTTTCCAACTGAGCTAATGGGCGACTCACCGGCATCAGTGAAATTTCGAACCTCTTTACAATATTCTCTGTATTGACACAGTTTGAGAACCGTTGCCGGTGGAGGTCTACAAGGGTCCCGTGTACGTTTAGGGCCAGTACGCTCCCTTTCACCGCGAAGGTTTACTCTTTACGATACAGACATGTTGGAAGGTACCTAACATGCCCGTACCTTAAAGCTACAACGGGTCTGATACACTTTAGTTACTTAGCCCGTAAGGCCTGCCACACACTGCTGCGGTGTCCATACAAATCGTGTTTGGAAAAGAATAAACGATGCCTAATAAAAACTCTTTTTATACGGATTTTACTCGTTTATTTTACATTTTTACAACTTTACGTCTAGTTTTTATTATGTCTAGTGCTCGTGTTAACCTTAGAAAATGCGAAGATTTTCTGTTTGCTTCTACTGCACAAAAGATAGGATAAGATAAGTATATTCTTTATTGCATACCGGAATATTGATACAGAAACAGCAGATACAGAAGATAAGCCATTAGCGGCCTTATTGCTAATAGCAATTTCTTCCAGGCAACCTCAAGTCAGAGAATTTGCCGAAGGAGAAATACATACGGGTAACCGGTAAAAATGCGAATGTTAATAAACATTCGTATATACGTAGTAATAAACTTACATAAATCATACTTGAATACTATAAATAAATGTATACACATACTTACATAACGTATTTATTAATTCCGAAACCAGATACTTTCAGTAAGTAATCAGTAGGGCTCGGATAAATATGTGCTAAAAAATAAAAAAAATGTACATATAATATGGATCTAAAAAACAGAAATATGGAAGAATATGCGCTAAAAAGACAAATAATACCAAACACAATATAATTGTTTGAAAAATGAAAATGAACGAAATTAAATTGTTTAGTTACAGTTTAGCCTACCTCTTTATTCAATTTGTTGCAGTGTACAACAATATATTTCTTAAAATTTTCAAAAAATTGAAGATCCTACTGTTTGGTAGGAAAAACGTTTTATATTGGTTGAGCGACCTTTCTACGTCACAGGAAGTAAGTGGCGCAAACTTAAATTTGCACAACTCTGTAAGTGAATATGCTTTCTCTGGATTGGCGCTCGATGTTCCACTAAGAATATCGTTGATTTTTTTGTAGTGTAGTAAATCCTTAATTTTTTTCAAGGATATCTTTATTTTCGTTTTTATCACTTCAGCAACAGGGCCTTCTGCCTCCATTATTTTCTTTTCAATGGATGAAATTATTTTAATATTGTCTTTTATTATTATTATTATTACTTATTTACTTCAGATGAAACATCCATAAATAGTTAGTATTTGACTTAGACTAAGTATGTTAGTGAAATAAGAGGAACAATTCCGAAACTATTTTACATGCACCTTTATATGATGCTTCCAAAAGGGGCTATCAGCCTTATTGCTAAGTGCTTTAAGGATGCTATTTGGACTGCCGCAAGCTCTGCTCAGCATTTTAATGGGGTTGTCGTATTTTTAGCTATTTTACTAGCAACAATTGCTTTTTAGGTAAATTAAATCATTTCGCAGAGTTCGGTTTTCAAAAATTTCTTTCGCATTTAATATACTAGCGGATTCGTCTTCTAATGCAAAAACAATAGTTTTAATCTCAGTATAATGCTCACAATAGTCACACTTAACAGCTGTTTTTTCAGTTGAACTAAGTACTAAAGACAGGAAATATGGAATAATGTAATTAAACTCTAAAAATATGGTCTTAACCCTAAAATATGGAAATATATGGATTTTAAAAACCTAATTTTCCAGTTCAAACCATCCTGTTTGGTGTAAAACATTAAATAACTAATGCAAATGATTCAAATAAAAAATATGTGCTTACATATTTATCCGAGCCCTAGTAATCAGATTGTTATTAAAATTTCGAAGTTCACGCACGCTCTTAAACTATGAAGGAAAACATCGCGAGGTAACCTGAGAGCCTGAGGTGTTCAAAAACCCTCGTCACTCGATATTCAAACCAACCGTCGAAATAATAATTATAAAAAAATCAACATTTCCACCACGCTCTCTCGAAACAGAGAGTTTGGGCTTTATTACATTGTACAGGTTCGTACTATCTCTCCGAGGCCTGCATGCCGCCTCACGGGTACTGACGGAAGACCAGCGCTGGAGTGTCATATCTCCAGCTTATGCTGAGTCAGAGCCCTTTTGTATTTGCCACACCCACGGTACTCACACTGGAAAATGCTCTGTCTTATCGCAAATGTTTGTTTGTTTCATTGTGTATCGTATGTGTTGTTGCTTTTCTTCTTTTGTTGTATATATAGTCTGCTTAATATTGTTTTTACTGCGTGTGTGTGTGTTTCCACACTACTACTTTCGCTATTTTTCACCACTATTTTTCCCTAATGAAAGTTTGTTATTTGTATTTGTGAAGTCCCTTTCTAGTAATAGGGGTTAAAGTGTGAAATTGCCGTTTTATTGCAATAGGTTCTTTGAATTGACATAGAATCATAATGGTTTGAGGTTTTCGAATGAAAATTTTTTCAAACGGTTTCTATGATGTTCTTTTTTTTTAAAATGTGAAACATTTGAATATCGACTTTCAATTGTTTTTGTTATTCAATTTAGACAAGAAAGATGGATACGCGTTTCTTTCTGCAGATCAGTCAAATCATGAGGCACTCATTTTTCGTATTTTTTTATTTTATTCATTTGAAGTAAGTGAGTCAATATTGTGGGTAAGATTAACGTTAAACCATTGATACACATACCGTTTATGTATGTGTATCAATTTCAAATTTATGTATCGTTTATGTATGTGTATCAACTATAAAATAATATGTTATCTATATTGTTTTGTTGCGCCGACTACCCGTATGTCAGTTTCCGTTTCTTCTTTTCCGTCAATGGTTGTCTGAAAGAAATTACTTTTAGTAATAAGGCCGCCACTTTGTAATCCTTGGT
The DNA here is from genome assembly GCA_934045075.1 of Yponomeuta sedellus. Taxonomy (NCBI): domain Eukaryota; kingdom Metazoa; phylum Arthropoda; class Insecta; order Lepidoptera; family Yponomeutidae; genus Yponomeuta; species Yponomeuta sedellus. Next base: position 7,280,161 of record OW203751.1, on the reverse strand, counting down.
GTACATGCAATAAAGAATATTCTATCTATCTATCTATCTAAGAGTAAATAAAAGATTAATCAATCAATCAATTTATTACCTCGCGTGCCCACCGCGGATCGGCAATTTAAGGCGCTAAGGTATTTGAGCACCTCAGACACTTGGGTTTACTCACGATGTTTTTCTTCACAGTTGGCGAGTGGTGTTGCTACTAAAACTTCACAAATGCACTTAACTTAGAAAACAAAGACTTTGGTACAAGCCCGTACTAGGAATCGAACACGGGTCACGTCTTCCGAGTCCATTGTTAGATAGATACATAGATAGAATATTCTTTATTGTACAGAATATTGTGCACAGAAATTACAGAAACAGAAATTATAAAAAAATATAGTAACATAAAATAACATTTACATACAAGCACATACATTGCTTCTGACCCACACAAGGATACCCTGTGTCGTGAGAACCAGAACACCACAAACATGTAAACATCCAAGCCCTGGGCTTTTTTCTGTCCCCAGCCGGGATCCGAACTCGGGATTTCTTGCGTGGAAGGCAAACGCGCTGCGGCTGCGCAGAGGTCGTCAAACATAATTATAAATGATGAGTACAAATGGCGGCCTTATTACTAAAAGAAATTTCTACCCACTCAGCACTTATTAGTGGACGAGGAACCGGCGGTAAGCCACTCTAAAGTCTCAGGGTCGACGGGACGTACACGGATGCTTTCTATTCTGCCGGATCTGTAACGCGCGCAATGCAATTGCTAGTTTGCTTGTTTGAACGGCAGTCTTCGAGATTGGGGGAGTATTCTGAGCCTTGATCCTTTTGAGCGCACAGTTAAATAGAATTCTTTATTTTAATTCTTTATTGCACTTATTACATGAGTAAATGTACAAGGGCGTGCTTAATGCAAGAAGCATTCTCTTCCGAAGTATAAATAGATAGATAGGAAGATAAAATAATTTCTTTGCATTTTCACACACACACAGCAAGACTAACATTGAGCAGACGATACAGTAACAATAGCAAATAACACACAGAAACACAATGAACAATTTACAAAAAAAAAACATTTACAGTTTACAGACAGCAGGGCATTATCCAGTGTAAGTATTGTGGGTGTGGCAGCAGACTTTTATTTTACTATTTTTATTTTTAATGTACTAACCCGTGCTAAAGACAATTTAAAATACCTATTTAGAGGCAAAAAATTCAGCCTATGCCGGGATTCGAGCCCGCGACCTCTGGCTATACGTGCCAGCGCTCTTTCCAACTGAGCTAATGGGCGACTCACCGGCATCAGTGAATCCCGGCATGGGTAGAATTTTTAGCATCTAAATAGGTTTTAAGACTTTTATTTGTTTAATTTCTATTTTCTTTATTAGGATCATTAACAAGGTAAGTAGGTACCTACGTTATATTATTTGTTTTGTTATCAACCCTTTATATGCCGGGGCACGGGTCTCTTCCGGTATCGCAGAAACGTTAGGCCATACTCCACCACGGGGGCCAAGTACGGGTTGGTGGAGCATTATGAGACATGGCTTAACGACTGCCTATACATAACAGCCGGCACCAGCGTGCCTTGCGAAGCACGAAAGCGCTCAAGAAAAAGCCACTAGCGGTAGTCATGAGACAGCCAACTATCAAGCACCTGACCGCGCCTGATGTTGCTTAGCTCGAGATTGATTCCAATCACTCGGTTCGACTAGGCCACGAGCGCTGAAAGTTAACGTTATCGAAATCGTTATCGTAACGAGCGCTCGCGAATACGCCGCCTCCACTCCTACTCTATAGTAAAATAACCTGGCAATAAAATCTTGCACTAGTATGTAAAACTTTAAGAGCTTTTTAAACGTGCTTTATAGCTTGCAAATAGTTTTATTATAATATTATGTGTTGTTGAACTCCAAGTACACATTAAAATAAATATCGCATTATAAATGTAAAAACAAAACTAAACCTATTTTCCTCTTCTTTTTCAGGCTATATTATGTAGTCCACTGCTGGACATAGCCCTTCCCTAATGAGCGCCATAGCGCCCTGTCTTCAGCTTGCCGGATCCAGCATCTGCCGGCAGTTTTTCGCAGATCGTCATCCCACCTGGGCGTCGATTCTCTTAAATTACAAACAATGTTCGAGCAATGGCATGACAAGAGTAATGCCAACGCATGACATTACAACAACCGTATTCCCCTACCTTTTACATGCATTACTCTGGCTCTGTCGCTGTATGAACCTTGTCATGCTCTTGTCATACTCATGCAGTTTCACTGTGCTACTCGGTCGGTCAACCGGTATTGCCACTTTGTGAACTGGAAATTCTACCTTAATATTCGGAGCACAAAAACGTTGCTTGTAAGGATTGTATCTGCAATAAATTACTTATATTTCAGTTTTTTATAACTTCGCAATCTTTAGAGGGTTTTAATCACAACAAAGCTATCAAAATTGTATTGATTTGTTAGAAATTTGGCTGTTTGTGAAGTTATCCAAATCCAAGCGTAAAAAACAAGCAAACTAATCTGTACAGTATCACTTGACCATCAATTGTTAAGTATGTTGCCAGATCGTAAATTTTAATACAAAAACCGTACTATTTGGCTTCCGCCAGTAACTTTTTTTTGCGACCGCCCTCACTGTAGCTTTAGGTACAAACTACTCCATTTTCGAATATTTTTAGTCATAAAAATGGTTTGTTTCCAAAAGTATCTAACGCAACGTTTCAAGCAAGACTTTTTCATTAATATCAATATCTAACATACGACATACAGTAAGCATAGCACAAGTCGTGTTTAGTTCTAAATAAAATAAAGTATTTTTAACCGACTTCAAAAAAGGAGGAGGTTATCAGTTCGATGCATATATTCCTTTTTTTGCTATTTTTTCGCAAATCCTCGTCAAATATTAACCGATTTGGATAAATTTTATTTTGTTCGACTAGGTATATCATCCCATTACTTTCATTTTAATTTGGTGAAGATCTAATGAATACTTTCAGATATGAAGAAAAGGCGTAATGAGGCCCATCCATTAGTAATATGCTTATTATGTTTCAGAAAATATAGCGTAAAATTTGTCCCAGGGTAATCTGGTAATGTTCTGATGAAGACTCTGAGATGGAAATTGAGAACTTCAAATTTTAAGGCAAAAAAATTAAGTTATGTTTTGATGTAAGAAACACTTTGTTCATCAAATACTTTCATTCAGTATTCATTGACATTCTCTGTGTCTGTTCGACATTGTTACGACGTTGAACCTAGAAATCCGGAATTTAAGTTGAAATATGTAGTTTCCTAGGGTAGCAAACCCAAGAAAAATCAAGAGCCAGATGTAGAATAGACCAATAACACCTATAAGTGTAAGGTACCGTTGCACTTATTAAACCAGAATATAAGTCAAAATACACAATTTACTGTCGTGGTTATTATTCCCTTAGTAAAAAATATACTACATGCAATAGTTATTAAAGCCACATTGTCTATTTTAAAAAATTAAAATATTAAAAGCATTAAAAAGTTAAAATTACTTTGCTGAATTCCGTCAAAAATCCCACAAGCACCATGCGGTTAGCTAATGCACCGCCCTCCCTCCCACTTTCAAGAAAAAGTGGGAAAAAAGTGGGAAGACACTATTATGGATTTCCGCAAAGTAACGCCTGATTCTATACAAAATATTAAAATAAAATCCGACTTCTGTACAAAATACGCAGCAGAGTCTACCTACTACCTACCTACTCTTTATTTTTTAATCCTATTCATCTTAAGGCTGTCTGGAAGAGATAGCTCTCAGCGATAAGACGGCCAATTCCACACTGTGTAAATTAGATATTTCAGCATTTCATGTAGGTTCAAAGTGTATGGTGTGTACGGTCCTAAAGTAACCGGAATATACTACATAGGCTTTACAAGATAACGAGTAAGTCTACAAACTAGTAACTAGTCTATAATAATTATAGTCTACAAACGTAAAAAAAGGAAGATTTCGTACTAATTCTATTGAAATTTAAATAAACTTTTAAGATTTGTAATAAGGAGGCGCAAGTAGTTCTACGGAATCCTATGATGCGCGTGGTCCGACACGCACTTGACCGAAGTTTGGGCGAAATATTTGATTAAATATATTTGATCTTACTAAATATGAACTGAAACAGAAATTAACAGCATACTTAAACACTCTTTCTTATGATCGAACATTTTTGAAATTGATGTGATAATAGCTCATTTTACTTCTCATCTTCCGTTAGACTTACTAGTACAAACTTTTAACACACATCACTGCCATAATGCACAAATATACACTCATCCTACCTTTTCACACACCCTCTGCTCAGTGGTTGAAGCCCGAATCCAAGACTCCGGTCGTAGGGCTGAGCAGACACACACATGCACACACAGTTATATACACGTACATTTTAGTCTCTTTTATATAAGTTTTGCAAACATCTGTCATTTTTTATACTAACTTTACACCTTATGCTGATGATGCGTCCAATATAATACCGTTCTTTTGTAGACCGGGAGGCGTGGAAACCTAAGATACAGATCTTTTGATCTAGTTTAGGCTCCAGTCTTTCCACAAATAGAGCATTCTGTTGTATTGTATTATTTATCCAATGTTATTTTTAATACGAATGTAATTTGTGGACAGAAAAATAAACTATTATCTTAGCTTATTTACAATCGAGCTATAATAATTCCAGCTCCGAAGTAAGTAATATTAATTATTTCATTTATATAAAATATCGTATCGTATAACTTTTAACTCCAAACCGTATACCTTTTCAAGCATACCGGCGTACTAAATGGTAAGCACAGACTGGCAACACTATTAGTTTGACAAATTTAGTCTGTGTGAAGTAGACATCGTAATTCGTACCTACGACGATTTCTAATTTGTGACATACGTCGGTTAAAATAAAGTTTCAGTTATTAAACTCTTCATAACAAACCTTTCGTTAGTGTACAAAGTGAAAATGAAGTGTTTGTGTATTAATTGAGCATCGAAATCGGCATGAAATGTAAGGAACGAAGCCAATACCGAACGAATGAAAGTCGTGTCATCGAGACTTCTTTGTATGCAGGCTTTGGTGAGTGTAAAAGAAACATTGATGTGGTCCTTATCCTTATAACACCCCGTTGGATTCCAGCATGGTACTGGAAAATATGTATCACTATCTGTAAATTACTGGTGTGCAATAAAGAATTTTCTATATATCTATGTAATTATCATAGCCACTGTTTCTTTACTATGGACATCAATCATCCAGCCCGTTCTCGTTCACTGCGAGGCATAGGTCCTCCGCCATCCTCATCCAGCCACTGCAAGCAATATGAATGTAGACAAAGGGTACTAGTACCACAATGTAGTAATTTTCTTGCTAATTTACGAAGCTAAATATCACAATCCTATGTGGTAACAGTTAATATTGATGTGATGTATATACATCTTATAAACATCGTATAAACTGTTAGAACTTATATAAGTTTAGGTGTGATCACTTCATTGGATAAACATTGGATAAAGAAATCCTTCTTTAAAATGTGTGTATTATAGTCACAAATATAACTTCTTTCAGAGAACCGTCTTCATCTTCAGCATGGCAGGGGTCTCCACTGATTGGGTCATTGACTTCCACTCCCAATGGAAGGCTCACGCTTGTGGAGGCAATCTATGGAAACTTATGGAAACAATCTGCATTTATAAACAAAATTTGTTTATATAAATACATGCTTACCTGTCCAGGATCCAGAAGTGAGTATTATGTTATGTTGAGGCCATGTATGTGTCTAAAGGCTGGTTCCTGAATTGAGAAATACACTCAGTAAATACTTTGCTGAGAAATTCTTAGAGAAAGCACTACAGTTGAGTTTTAACTTAGCGAAATTCTCAATTCTATAAATACATAGCGAGCCCCAATGGGAATCGAACTGATGACCTCTGTTTTCATAGTTAGCCACTGGGACATCGACAATATACAGAAGCTATGTAGTTATTTATTAGGTATTTATGTTAGTAGGTTATTACTTAAAAATTACCTACTGGAGTAGAGAGAAGTGCATCTCATCAAATCGAAGTTATACAAGCTCAAGCATAAACGTAGAAAAGTTACTAAATAACTTGAATTTACTTTCAATTATAGTTTTCTTATTCTAGACAATTCGAAATTGATGGACTGCGGGGCTTTATTGATGCCATGGCATGCATCCTTCGTGCAGCACTCCGTGAAGAGCGGTTTCTCAATAGAAAGGGGTACCACTCCCCACATGTTGGATTTGTAAGTACCTAAGTATTGGCTAGTTTCCATGTAGCTATATAAAACACAATCCATGTACAGTCTATTTATTCTTACTTGTCCAATTTAGTAAACAAGATTCTACCCGTAAACTGTAACTTTTTAGTCCAAAACTGCCATATTTCCATAAATTAAGTAACTTGGAACACTCTTTTAGATAACACGCTGCCAATTTTATAAACATAGTTCATGAATTTGCGAGAAAATGTCTAGTAAGGTTAGAATCTTGTTTACTAAATTGGACAAGTAAGAATAAATAGACTGTAATGGTATATTGCCTGTTTTAGATTTGAACATTATGTGTATGCATGCCAGGACACCGTACTCTACTCATAATGCCAATCTATGGCAAAGCCACACACTCGGCCTCCACTTACATTTGAGAGAAGACTGAGAAGTGGAGTAATTCACAGATTTAGGTAAGGTTTGATAATTATTGTAAAAAGCACATATTTAAAAAACAAGTTTTATTGGTTACAACCTCACTCAAATATAAAAAAAATAGAAGTAACAATACAAAATTATTTCACATAAGTACCTAAATTGTTCAAAATTAAAAAAAGGAAGTGGCTTTCAATCAAATCAAAAGATTTATTTCAAAGTAACACCAAAACTGCAAATGAGTGTGACCCTGCTCTGCTCTCTAGCTACTGTCAGTTTCGAAACCTCTGAACAAATCCCTACTAGAATTCTTCAATTTTCAGAATTTGGAAGCTGACGCCGAGAACGTCTTGTGTGCAGAGTGTTGAGCGCAGACGCCGGGACTTATTTGAGGGTGTGGCACTGTAGCAAGTTCTTGTGGAGAGGCTGTGGAGAAAGAAATGTGACTTAAGGTGCAAATCATAGTTTATTATAACAACCAAAAAATATTCTTCTTAAAATTGTGTTTATCACATGTTTTCTCAGTGTTGTAAATAAATATTTTATTATTCAAATTTTATATTATTATCAATAACTTGGATTCCTGACTTCTAACAATATTTGATTACAAGGCATGAATTTAATGACATTATCTATGTAGCATTATTGCTATGGTACACATAATTATAGCAATAATGCTATGTATGGTATTGTTTGACAACTATTATTATTATTATACTTTAAAACATAAATAATAAATTTAAATACATGTACAAAGGCGAGCTTATCTCTGTGAGAGATTTCTTCCAACAAACCTTGGGGATTCGGAATGGAGATGTGAAACAGGTCTATGCATGTGCACAACATACACTACACACTTACACAGATAACAAAATCCTATCAAGATAAATATCTACCCAATAAATATATAAATTATATTAATAAATTCTAATAAGTAAATGAATAAACTACATAAACCATCAAAGAAATATAAATACATACATATACAATACATAAGTAATAACCTACTAACATAAATACCTAATAAATAACTACATAGCTTCTATATATTGTCGATGTCCCAGTGGCTAACTATGAAAACAGAGGTCATCAGTTCGATTCCCATTGGGGCTCGCTATGTATTTATAGAATTGAGAATTTCGCTAAGTCAAAACTCAACTGTAGTGCTGTCTCTAAGAATTTCTCAGCAAAGTATTTACTGAGTGTATTTCTCAATTCAGGAACCAGCCTTTAGACACATACATGGCCTCAACATAACATAATACTCACTTCTGGATCCCAGACAGGTAAGCATGTATTTATATAAACAAATTTTGTTTATAAATGCAGATTGTTTCGTAGCAATCTTGGCTCTTTGCCTCCACAAGCGTGAGCCTTCCATTGGGAGTGGAAGTCAATGACCCAATCAGTGGAGACCCCTGCCATGCTGAAGATGAAGACGGTTCTCTGAAAGAAGTTATATTTGTGACTATAATACACACATTTTAAAGAAGGATTTCTTTATCCAATGTTTATCCAATGAAGTGATCACACCTGGAACTTATATGAGTTCTAACAGTTAATATTGATGTGATGTATATACATCACATCAATATTAACTGTTACCACATAGGATTGTGATATTTAGCTTCGTAAATAAGCACGAAAATTACTACATTGTGGTACTAGTACCCTTTGTCTACATTCATATTGTTTGCAGTGGCTGGATGAGGATGGCGGAGGACCTATGCCTCGCAGTGAACGAGAACGGGCTGGATGATTGATGTCCACAGCAAAGAAACAGTGGCTATGATTATTACATAGATATATAGAAAATTCTTTATTGCACACCAGTAATTTACAGAGATAAATAGTGATACAAATTTTCCAGTACCATGCTGGAATCCAACGGGGTGTTATAAGGATAAGGACCACATCAATGTTTCTTTTACACTCACCAAAGCCTGCATACAAAGAAGTCTCGATGACACGACTTTCATTCGTTCGGTATTGGCTTCGTTCCTTACGTTTCATGCCGATTTCGATGCTCAATTAATACACAAACACTTCATTTTCACTTTGTACACTAATGAGAGGTTTGAAGAAGAGTTTAATAACTGAAACTTTATTTTAACCGACGTATGTCACAAATTAGAAATCGTCGTAGGTACGAATTACGATAAGTCTACTTCACACAGACAAAATTTGTCAAACTAATAGTGTTGCCAGTCTGTGCTTACCATTTAGTACGCCGGTATGCTTGAAAAGGTATACGGTTTGGAGTTAAAAGTTATACGATACGATATTTTATATAAATGAAATAATTAATATTACTTACTTCGGAGTTGGAATTATTGTAGCTCGATTGTAAATAAGCTAAGATAATAGTTTATTTTTCTGTCCACAAATTACATTCGTATTCAAAATAACATTGGATAAATAATACAATACAACAGAATGCACTATTTGTGGAAAGACTGGAGCCTAAACTAGATCAAAAGATTTGTATCTTAGGTTTCCAGGCCTCCCGGTCTACAAAAGAACGGTATTATATTCGACGCATCATCAGCATAAGGTGTTAAGTATACAAAAGTTAGTATAAAAAATGACAGATGTTTGCAAAACTTATATAATAAAATGTACGTGTATATAACTGTGTGTGCATGTGTGTGTCTGCTCAGCCCTACGACCGGAGTCTTGGATTCGGGTTTCAACCACTGAGCAGAGGGTGTGTGAAAAGGTAGGATGAGTGTATATTTGTGCATTATGGCAGTGATGTGTGTTAAAAGTTTGTACTAGGAAGTCTAACGGAAGGTGAGAAGTAAAATGAGCTATTATCACATCAATTTCAAAAATGTTCGATCATAAGAAAGAGTGTTTAAGTATGCTGTTAATTTATGTTTCAGTTCATATTTGGTAAGATCAAATATATTTAATCAAATATTTCGCCCAAACTTCGGTCAAGTGAGTGTCGGGCCACGCGCATCATAGGATTCCGTAGAACTACTTGCGCCTCCTTATTACAAATCTTAAAAGTTTATTTAAATTTCAATAGAATTAGTACGAAATCTTCCTTTTTTTACGTTTGTAGACTATATTATAGACTAGTTACTAGTTTGTAGACTTACTCGTTATCTTGTAAAGCCTATGTAGTATATTCCGGTTACTTTAGGACCGTACACACCATACATTTTGAACCTACATGAAATGCTGAAATATCTAATTTACACAGTGTGGAATTGGCCGTCTTATCGCTGAGAGCTATCTCTTCCAGACAGCCTTAAGATGAATAGGATTAAAAAATAAGGAGAGTAGCTAGACTCTGCTGCGTATTTTGTACAGAAGTCGGATTTTATTTTAATATTTTGTATAGAATCAGGCGTTACTTTGCGGAAATCCATAATAGTGTCTTCCCACTTTTTTCCCACTTTTTCTTGAAAGTGGGAGGGAGGGCGGTGCATTAGCTAACCGCATGGTGCTTGTGGGATTTTTGGCGGAATTCAGCAAAGTAATTTTAACTTTTTAATGCTTTTAATATTTAATTTTTTTTAAACAGACAATGTGGCTTTAATAACTATTGCATGTAGTATATTTTTTACTAAGGGAATAATAACCACGACAGTAAATTGTGTATTTTGACTTATATTCTGGTTTAATAAGTGCAACGGTACCTTACACTTATAGGTGTTATTGGTCTATTCTACATCTGGCTCTTGATTTTTCTTGGGTTTGCTATCCTAGGAAACTACATATTTCAACTTAAATTCCGGATTTCAAGGTTCAACGTCGTAAAAATGTCGAACAGACACAGAGAATGTCAATGAATACTGAATGAAAGTATTTGATGAACAAAGTGTTTCTTACATCAAAACATAACTTAATTTTATTGCCTTAAAATTTTAAGTTCTCAATTTCCATCTCAGAGTCTTCATTAGAACATTACCAGATTACCCTGGGACAAATTTTACGCTATATTTTCTGAAACATAATAAGCATTATTACTAATGGATGGGCCTCATTACGCCTTTTCTTCATATCTGAAAGTCTTCATTAGATCTTCACCAAATTAAAATGAAACTAATGGGATGATATACCCAGTCGAACAAAATAAAATTTATCCAAATCGGTTAATATTTGACGAGGATATGCGAAAAAATAGTAAAAAAAAAGGAATGTATGCATCGAACTGATAACCTCCTCCTTTTTTGAAGTCGATTAAAAATACTTTATTTTATTTATTTAGAACTAAACACGACTTGTGCTATGCTTACTGTATGTCGTATGTTAGATATTGATATTAATGAAAAAGTCTTGCTTGAAACGTTGCGTTAGATACTTTCGGAAACAAACCATTTTTTTGTCTAAAAATATTCGAAAATGGAGTAGTTTGTACCTAAAGCTACAGTGAGGGCGGTCGCAAAAAAAAGTTACTGGCGGAAGCCAAATAGTACGGTTTTTGTATTAAAATTTACGATCTGGCAACATACTTAACAATTGATGGTCAAGTGATACTGTACAGATTAGTTTGCTTGTTTTTTACGCTTGGATTTGGATAACTTCACAAACAGCCATTTCTAACAAATAAATACAATTTTTATAGCTTTGTTGTGATTAAAACCCTCTAAAGATTGCGAAGTTATAAAAAACTGAAATATAAGTAATTTATTGCAGATACAATCCTTACAAGCAACGTTTTTGTGCTGCGAATATTAAGGTAGAATTTCCAGTTCACAAAGTGGCAATACCGGTTGACCGACCGAGTAGCACAATGAAACTGCATGAGTATGACAAGAGCATGACAAGAGCATGACAAGGTTCATACAGCGACAGAGCCAGAGTAATGCATGAAAAAGGTAGTGGAATACGGTTGTTGTAATGTCATGCGTTGGCATTACTCTTGTCATGCCATTGCTCGAACATTGTTTGTCATTTAAGAGAATCGACGCCCTGGTCGGAGGGCGTCCTACACTACGTTTGCCGAGTCGCGGTCTCCACCCAAAAACACGTATTTTCTAATTTAAATAAAATATTTGAGCCAGATCGCTGTCGGGCGGCTGAGTACCAAGAAGGCTGGCAGCATCGCCTCGCTGTATGGCGAGGCTTAAGCTGGGCGCATCAGATACAAATCCAGACTATTCAAAAAAGACATTGAAAGAGTTATTATGGGTGAGAATTGCCAAGGAATGGAGCGAATAGTTGCGTCGCAGCATGCGGTGGGGGCCTAGGCGAACCGAGTGATTGGAATCAATCACTTGGTTAAGCAACAACAGGCGCGGTCAGGTACAGGATGGGTGAGCGTCCCGTGACTACCGCTAGTGGCATTTTTTTTTTGTTAAGCCGTTGGTGCCGGCTGTCATACAATGGCAGTCGTTAAGCCATGTCAGAGGCCTTATGGGCGGCTTGGTAACTTCTGACAGTAAGGCCCGCCCATGTCTTACAATCCTCCACCAACCCGGGCTTGGCCCCCATGGTGGAGTATGGCCTAACCTTCCTGCGATGCAGGAAGAGACCCGTGCCCCAGCAGTGGGGACATAAAAGGGTTGATAACACATGCGCTGGGGGCCTATGTCTGCCTCAACTGCCCTGCCCTGTACTGAACTGTGCTGCGTCGTCGCACGAGTTTCAGCATGCGCCCAGCCTTAACCATTGTCCAAAGTAAGCACCCTCGGGGGTCTTGAAGCGTCGACGTCGAGATCTCCTTAAAGAGGAGTCGCGCCTTCGCCTATAGTTTTATTAAAAACTAGCAGACCCAGCGAACTTTGTACCGCCTAACAGTGGATTCTTTTATATTTTTTTTATTTTCTCTTCCTAAGAACCATCCTCGTACTTCAAGGAATATTCTCAAAAAATAATTAGCGAAATCGGTTCAGGTGCTCTCGAGATTTGCGCTTACCAACACATTCAGCGATTAATTTTTTATATTATAGATTAGCTGACCCACCGAACTTCGTACCGCCTAACAGTCGATTCTTTAATTTTTTTTTCTACGTAAGATCCATCCTCATACTTCAAGGAATATTCTAAAAAAAGAATTAGCGAAATCGGTTCAGCTGCTCTCGAGATTTGCGCCAACACATTCAGCGATTCATATTTATATTATTAATATTAAAAAATAATTACACCGCACAAAATCTCAATGATTACTGTAACGATATTTTCGCCCGCCTACTGATTCTTCTTCCACCACCTGCGGTTGACTGGCGGAAAATGCTTAAGGCATTAAGTGCGCTGTATAGTACAGATTGTTCAAGTGCAATAAAAGTATTGATAATAATAATAATGATTAAAACAAACAATTCCGTACACTTATCGCTCGGTGCGATCTCCTCCAATCAACCTGTGACTTGAACGGAACCCAATTAGTTCCTAACTGGCTAAGGGCCTTCGTTCATTGCGTTGCCGCACTGGGACCGATCGATCAGAATCTTGACTCCAGAATCTTGTCAAAATATCATTGAGTTATTATTTTGACAAGATTCGTGTTAAAACACATTTTAAAATTAAGGTTTCGTCACGAGGTTTCTTTCTCGTGTAGCGAGATCTTTGTGTGGTAAAAAATAAAAGAAAAATAGGATAACATACCCGGGTGTACCTACGCTTTTATTGTTTTTGTTCTATTATATTATTAAAATGCCGTTAATAAATTTATATTGGACGGCCTCGGTGGCGCAGCGGTTTGGCACGCTGACTGTTAAACCGAAGGTCTCGGGTTCGATCCCCGGCCGGGTCAAACTAGGAAACGAACTTTTCTAGTTTGTCTCGGGTCTTTGATTTTACCTATGTATTTATTGTATTAAAGCTATCGTCGAGTTAGCACCTATAACACAAGTCATTCAGTTGTACTTAGTGCTAACGAGATCTGTGCAAGATGTCCATGAATATTTATTATTATTTATTTATTATTATTTCTTATGTAATGTTTCGTGTGCAATAAAGTATAAAACTCGTAATAATAAAAAAAGCTAGATAATCTAGATATATTTATTTGAAGGCACGAGGCTCAAAAACCTAAAATCACACAATATCAGCCGAAACGCGGGTAATGGCAAAAAACATAAATAACACGAAAACAAACATAACTATGAAACATCGAAGAGTTTTAATTATTGAGTCTTCAAAATGGGTCCATTACAGCGGTCACGTGCAGCACAATTTCACGAGCCCAACGCACGGGTCAGCCACCGCAATGGACGTCGGGCTTTACCCGTCACAACACATGATCTAGAACCGCATTCGCGTTTTAATTAACAGACATCACGTTCGTCACGAACTTTATGTATGAAGCGTGCAGGCATACAGGGTCTGGAGGGGATTCTCGCCTTAGAGCGCTGAGAATAGAGGTGACCACGTGTAAGGTTTCGTGAAGCGTGAAGGCTGGAAGGTTCGAGGTTCTCGCCTTTACGGCACAAGAAAGACAGACATAGGGCCGGTTTCTGAATTGAGAATTTCACTGAGCAAATTCTTAGGGTCCATCCATAAATTACGTCACACGTTAAGGGGTGGGGGGAGGGGGTCGACAAAGTGTGACCTTGTGTGACAGGGTTGCTCCACTAATCCCCATTGAAAATCCCCATTGGCCTATCTTAGTATTGGCAATGGGGATTTGTGGACAAAAAGTTCATAAATCCCCATTGGTATAAAGAACCACACATTATTATGAATCAAAAAGTTTTTTTTCTAATACTAATAGGTACCTATATTACACAATCACAATTTTACAGTATTTAAAAACCTATTTAGAGGCTAAAAATTTCACCCATGCCGGGATTCGAACCCGCAACCTCTGGCTATCCGTACCAGCGCTCTACCAATTGAGCCAATGGGTGATTGAGCATTGGCTCAATTGGTAGAGCGCTGGTACGGATAGCCAGAGGTTGCGGGTTCGAATCCCGGCATGGGTGAAATTTTTAGCCTCTAAATAGGTTTTTAAATTTGTTCCTTAGCACGGGTTAGTGCATTAAAAATAAAAATAGTGTAATTTTACAGTAGTTTATAAAATCACAGATGTTTAGATGTTCTCCTAACCTAAATAGAACATGAGTTTTACACTAAGTAAATCACAGATTATAATTACCTACGTATTAAGTACACAATCCAGCCTACAACATCTAAAACAATGTCCAGGGCAGTGCCTGTGGTCCGAGTGTCATCCGAGTGGTCCCTTCACACATCCAGTGTGAGTGAAGATGCCACTCATTAGGTGAATGCACATGCCAATTACAATACAATTATATTTTCACTATCATTAATAGTCACAGATTTTATATTTTCTGAATAAACGAGAAGCGCTCGTGGCCTAGTGTAACCAAGTGATTGGAATCAATCACAAAGGTTAAGCCACAACAGGCGCGGTCAGGTGCTGGATGGGTGACTATCCCGTGACTGCCGCTAGTGGCAGTTTTTCCGAGCGCTTCCGTGCTTCGCAAGGCACGTTAAGCCGTTGGTGCCGGCTGTCATGTAATGGCATTATGGCAGAGATCCAAGTCCAGCAGTGGGGACATGCAAAGGGTTGATACCAATTAAAATCACAGTTTCGCAATCATTGATCAAAACACTGATTTTTACAATTTCGTATTACCTGATAAAATCTATTATTCTAATAATAAAGAAGGTTGGGTTCCTCACCTCTCTGCCGCCGTTTCAAGCTCAGGTCCACCGGCTCCAGCTGCACTGGTGGCCCGCACGCCTATGGACAAACGAACACAATACATAGGACCGTATTACAGGTTTTTACCTACTACGGGTGATAGCGAACTTCGTACCGCCTATCAGCCGGTACGGAAATTCTTTATTTATTTTTTTCTCTCCGTAAGAACCCTCCTCATACTTCAAGGAATATTCTAAAAAAAGAATTAGCGAAATTGGTTCCGCTGCTCTCGAGATTTGCGCTTACCAACACATTCGGGGATTCATTTTTATATTATAGAAGATATGCTCAACTTGAGCTGGGCTGGCCATGTCAGACGTATGGAGCCGTAAAGGTGGGCGAAAATCGCCACTGATTGGGTCCCGAGCGATGGCTACCGAACGACGTGGTAGACCAAGGCGGAGATTGTGATCCGACCAGAGTGCTTAGTGCGAGTTTGACAGATCCAATCGAATAACTTTACTACCGCGTTAATCGAGCATTGAGTAGTGAATATGAGTAAGTTAACCGTTCGAACTGGCAAAACGCTGTCACAGTACAACTCGCGTTAATTCGTGTTTTGGCTGGTAAACGTGTTCAATTCTCGACGTAAACCATTACAACTCGCACTCAGCAAATTTTAATTTCCATACTTGTCGCTAGGTGGCGCTTCCTCGATGCCATAGAAATATGAGTTTACGTTAACGCGATCGAGTAGTTAAAAAACTCGCACTAAGCACTCTGACCAAATATTTACCTGGGTGGGCAGCATTGGCCGTAAACAAAGAGGTGTGGAACTCTGAAGGGGAGACCTTTATCCAGCAGTGGGACACAGCCGTGGCTAATTATAAAAAATATATATATGTGACGGCATCGCTGGCGCAGCGGCGTGGCGCGCTGACTCAAAGACCGAAATGAAAAGGTTTCATTCAAAGTAGCGCAAAAACTGTGGCTATCTGTCCATCTAAAACTGTACCTTTTTATGGAAATAAATACTTTTATCATTATTTTGTAATGTAATAATAGTGTGAATGATTGGCTGATTTGGAAGTGTATTAGTTTAGTGGCGCGTATGGCAAGCTCGAAGTATGCAATGCGCATATTTTCCTAGGGCCGTGTGGTTCTCAAACTGTAGAGGACGGACGAAATGGTCGAAACACTTTTTATACTTTTTTCATGCTACGCACATGTTCTTGCAACACTAGTCAGTGGCTTTTTTTATTATTGTGATATTCTCATAAATTTCAATTGCCACATTTGAAATAAAATTAAATACTTATTGAATAAACACGAATTGAAACTAATTAATGTATAATATTAAAAAAAAAATTGTCAGTCAATATAATTAATATCGTGTCAAATGCATTAAATTACAAATATTTATGACATATGTATCTACAATTAAAATCAGTGTTGAGCACCGTATTACGTTACTTTAATTCTCTAAAAAAGGTTTTTAAATATTCAAAATAAATTAATAAAACTTTGGATCAGTAATAGGTACAATCACTGTTTATTTATAATACACACATAATAAGCACTACAACTAACTAATTTAAAACTGACAGTATAAATGATCTATCTAAATAAAAAGAAAAAAAAAAATATTTAAAAAAATAAAAGAACCCGACTGCAGTGATAAATCAACTGAAAGGGAAAAAATAACATAACTTTATTTTCAAATGCTAATGTCGAATCAGAAGAGTTCATGCTGTTTTACTTGAGGGACCAAATAATATAACTTTATAAGCATTATTCGCTCAAACTGTTGCATTTATTATTTTATATAAAATGTTGCAGTCGGGACCCATTACTGTTTGTTTAAAGTCCTCTAATAGTCCTCTAACTGTCGCGGCCTTCGGCCGCGCTAATAGTCTCTCCATTTGGCATCAGCGTAAATAGAGCTCAGCATTTGGAATCGCCGTGGGAGTATTCCTCTAGCCGCTTCACAGCCTTCGGCCGTGCCGCGACCTGTATTGAGCTCGGCCTTCAACCTCGTCGCCGCAAGTTTCCTCGCACCCGCATGATGGGGCTCGGCCTTCGGCCTGGCGTACTTATTTAGAGTTGTGGCATGGGCGTGGAGACATACAAAATCTTGGTTTTCTGAATGCCAAAATATTACCGGTATTAAAATGAAACTATAACAAATTCATCTTGAGGTGGCCCCCTAAAGCATTGAAAAATTTTACTGAATATTTAGGTGTAGATAAGCAATCTTTGGTCTCACAAGTGAACAGGAAACCTAACACAAAATCATAATCTTATTTTCGGAGGAAACGAGATAAAATTCGTTAAGATGAATAGAGCTAGAATTTTTAAAATTTCATGGGTCCTACGATACGAGGTCACGGAGGATCCGTCTTCGGTTACCAGTGAGAGCGTTCAAATATTTTTTATCATTTATTGTTTCTTCTTTGAACCCAGCTTGTCTGACTATGACCGCACAGGGGAAAAGGAGTTACATGCTACACTTTATATATTTTGTTCAGTTAGTTTTGGTCTAAGTGTCAGTAGGAAATTAATATCAGTGTTAAGAAATTAATTATTTTTTCTCAAACATGCTCGGAAATGTTTGTGTTATTACCATGAAATAAAGCCACAAAGTTTCTCTTTTATGGCTCCCGCCTCACTTTACTGGCCTAAGCCAGTAAAGTAAGTATGAAAATCCATTACCGTCCGCTGCTCTAACTTTTTAAATTTACTTACTAAAATTAAACTGACCAAGGAAAAATTACATACAGCCAACCACCTACTAAGTTATGTAAGCATACTTAGATTAACAAAAAAAACAATCTATGGTATTGGTTTTTGTGCGGTTAAACATGGTGCTCAAATATGTTAGTGTATTTAAAAAAATAAAAAAGGCGGCAAACTAAACTATTATTTCTTAATTACCTACTAATTATTTTAATATTTATATTTCCTCGCATTGTTTGAGAAAAGCATTATACAATCCTCGGCCTAAATTAATGAGAAACGAATGGCGTAGAAAGAAATAAACACTTTATAGGCATTATTTCTTTCAGCACTTATACCGTTTCTATAGACGGTTTGTTTACATGTAGAGCAAAGCTGATATTATGTAAATTTATACATGTACTAGAATAAATATATGCCAGCGCCATCTAGTGGCTAAAAGTGGTACTGTAGGACAGGGTTTCAGCAGACAAGAAGAGAAACGTTGTTTCAGCTAGGCGTGATCGTTGCAAAGACGAACCGTTTTATAAGACCGTTTTGTGTTCTGCGACGACAGGACCGTTTATGTTTCATTCTAAAGCAGTGCCAGCGACTCTAAAGCAGTGCCAGCGTTTGTTCGTCGCGAGACCAGTCCTTAGGTTGTTTGACGCGAATATGTCCTTTAGTGCTATATTAATAGAGCCTAAAACGTAATGAGATCATTGCGACGTCGTCGTCGGCTCCTTGCTCGTTCCGTTCGTTTTGGTCAGTGATACAATAAAGTAATCTTTATGTCTATGAGTATACAGTCGAATATCGTGTAAAACAACTTATTTTTTCCGATGTTTCGTGATTTCGTCTCGTTCACACTCGTTTGACCGTCCTCTGCGCCTTGCTCGTTCGCATACAATGAAACCAGTTGCGAACGAGGACCGTTTCGAGGACCTGTTTTCGTTCCAGAAAAAACGGTTGCGTTTCGTCGTCGAAAAATTGGACAACGACCCACTCCTAGTTTCAGCACGACAGCACGTACTTAGGGATCTATTTATTGAAGCAATATGAAACTTACTAAGGATTACGGATTAGAGATACAGTTATGTACTACTCGCACCACAGCGCAAAGCGAGGTATATTACCTACGTCACTAGTCGTGCCAATTATTAGTGGACAGTCAGTATTGGTCCAAGTGATTCGCAAGCGCTCAAATACTATCCAATTTTATTTAATATTATGTAGGGCCTTCGTACAAAACCATACCGCAATTTAGAACACAAACAGCGCCATCTGTGGTTGGGTAGAGGAACTAATGCTACAGTACTTTAATTACTTAGAAGTGAATATTATTTATGTTGCGTTTGTTCTCTATTAATGCTGATTTAATGTAATCAACGACACCCGCAAAATTCTCTTTTAAATACTTTGCACGTGTTAGGCGTAGTTAAACAAAATTATATTTTTTAATTAAATGAATGATCTAGAAGGATCAAACCACTTTATAGGAATTATTTCTTTCCGCATTTGTACCGATTCTATAAATGGTTTGTTTACATGTAGACCAAAGCCGAAATTATGTATACACATGTATTAGAATAAATAAAATATAGCAGCGCCATCAAGTGGCTACAAGTGGTACTTTAATTGCTTAGAAGTAAATGTTATTTTTTGTTCCGTTGGTTCTCTATTAATGCTGATTTTATGTAACCTACGTCATCCGCAAAATTCTGTTTTAAATATTTCACACCTGTTAGGGGTAGTTCAATAAAATTATTAGTATTCGAATTCAATAAACTAAATATAACAGCGCCATCTAGTGGCTCCTAGCTGTACTTTAACGCAGCTTCTTAAAGAATTTTATTATTCGTCACGGTTCTGATCGCATAATTATGATTTTATATAGCCTATGACACCCGCGCAAGGATGCCGAATCGAATGACACCTTGTTTAACAAAATATGACTATTGGTTAAGGAGTTATGAGGGAACATAGAATCGGACATACTTACATACATACGTACATACATACATACATACATACATACATACATACATACATACATACATACATACATACATACATACATACATACATACATACATACATACATACATACATACATACATACATACATACATACATACATACATACATACATACATACATACATACATACATACATACATACATACATACATACATACATACATACGCACTAAACACATTACCCTCCTTTTGGGCTTCGCTGCAGTCGGGTAAAAATAAACAGGTCTGTGTCGCCGAAAATATTAAAAGATAACTTCGTCAATCAAAACAATGAATATCGTGTCAAATGCGTTAAATTACAAAGTCCTATAATGTATAATAATAATATACAAGTATACAAAAGCAATGATTAACATTAAAATCAGTATCCGTTTAGATAAGAAGCACAAAAAAATTAAGTACAATAATTATATTTACATAATTATGGGTTTTTAGCGAATCGGCGATTGTAAAGTTTGAGAGCCGCGACTCTTCGAACCGCGAAAACGAAGAAAAAACACAACCATTAGCGCTACACCCGCGCTTGCGTTTAACTCTTGCGTGTATTGTTAGGGCGCCTCTCCACCGCCGACATCACCGAGAAACGAGAATTGCTCGAGAAGAGAGTAGACGAGAATTTACGTAAAACTTTTGATTACAGAGATTATAGACAACAAAGAAAATGTTCTAGGCGGCCAAACTACGCGCACCAGATCCTGAGCGTTTCCAAAGGTTTAACTGTCAAATTAGCATGGAATTTGACAGAGGATTCGAATCGCTCAGGATTCGTAATATAGGGGCAGGTATTACAATACCACACACATCGTCAACGAGAACCGGGATTAGTCCATAAAAAAAAATTTAGTTGACGCAAGACAAAAGGTCCCATGAAGTAAAAAAATTAAAAGCTAGAAAAAAATCATCGCTACCCCTTTTTACAGATCGTTTCAGGAAAAATTATCACACATTATTACTATTAAAATTATAAAAATATATAAGAGCGACATTTTTACGCGAATTATTCTCGATTCTCGTCGAAGTCGGCGGCGGTGGACTAACGGCCTAAAGCCTAGCCGCCCGTGAGCAACAGTGTATACTTTGTACCAAATAAGGTTATTTATCTACGAGTATAATTTAAACAAACACAAACGGGGGTTACGGTGGCGGGGAGTCGCTGGATCCGGACGGCACAAGACCGTGTGCCTTGGAAAACCATATGGGAGGCTTATATCCCGCAGTGGGCGTCAAATGCCTGATGAGCATATGTCCCCAAGGGACAAAAGACCCTGAATCGTAAAAAATGTCCTCAGAGTACTTGTCGCGGACTCAACGCCTACGGTGTGCGGTCATTTCGTTTCCCGGAAATTTAGTCAAGCGTACGCTATGGAAGCAAATATTCTGATAAAACATTGTCTTGTAATTTAGTTGAAAAAGAAAAGACATCAAGAGACCGGACTAGACAAAAGTTCGGTGTAAAAGAAAACACCGAACTTTTGTCTAGTCCGATCTCTTGATGTCCTCGGTAACTTGAGGGACTTTTTGTACGGGGTACTTTTAGTCTTTCGTGTGCGTTATTCGATACAATTTATAAGTTATCTATATTGACGGACAAAAAAGTACCCGGGGATAGTCCCTCGTCTGCGCAGGCATGGATGATGACAAACGGGGGCGACCGAACAGACGATGGCGGCGGGATGATCACGAAAAATTCCGGCCGGAGTGTCAGAGGTGGCAAATATCGAAAATCTTGTTCTAAAACAAGCCTTTGCCTTTGCCCTGCAGCGGGCAGCAATATTTTTGAGGTTAAATTAAAAAAAAATCTGCCGTGTGGTGTCGGCCTAGAGAATAGCATCAACCCAATTCTTCCCGCTGGTGTCATAAAAGGCGACTAAGGAACACAACCGGGGGGTCGCAGCGCCCCTGCAGTACAAGTACAACAGCGTGGGAATTATGGGCATTACCCCTCGTGAAATGGGCGAGCCTTGCAAAACGAGGTTCTCGAAGAAATTGGGTAGTTTAACGACAAATTAAATACAAACAACGTGAACACTGCGGGAAACATCAGCTGTAATTGTATGATTTGTAGGTGATGCATGTCAAGATAAGTAGTTTGTAAGAATAGTGTAATGTATAAGAAAACACACCCCCATATGAGTAAAGCATAAATATATCGAGAGACAGAGATAGAGAAGACTTTATCTTCTATATTAAATAAATGTCTTTCTTTCTAAATTAATAAAATTGAAAGTCCTGACTGACTGACTCATTCATCAACGCCCAACTCAAACCGTTGGACCTAGGAAGCTGAAATTTTGCACAGAGGGTCTATATATAATGTAGGTAAGGAATAAGACAGGATTTTTTGAAATTCAACCCCTTAGGGGGCGAAAGGGGTTGCCAAAATTTGTATGGAAGGTATAAAGAATGTTGTTTATTAATTTATAAATTTTCTAAAATAAATACTCTTCAACACAATTGATTGAACACGTGTTTCGCCGTTTTTCCTAATTTAACCCTTAAGGGAGTGAACGGGGTTGCAAAAACTGAAATCCACGCGGACGAAGTCGCAGGCAAAAGTTAGTTGTGCAGCAAAATGGAAATTACAAAGATATTTCTTATTAGCATATTTGGTGTATAATAACTATACCATAGTAAAATCTATACAAACTAAGGCCTTCGCGACGCACAGTTTGGGAAAGACTGTCCTAGGCAACATTAACTCTATAACAACCCTTGTATGTCGCCACTGCTGGGGCACGGGTCTTTTTCTGCGTCGCAGAAGGTTAGGCCACACTCCACCAAAAGAGCCAAGTCCGGATTGGTGGACGATTGTAAGACAGCGGCGAGCCTTTCAGTCATTCATAAGTTATCAGGCCGCTCATAAGGCCTCTGACATGGCTTAACGACTGCCACTACATGACAGCCGGCACAAACGGCTTAACGTGCCTTGAGAAGCACGGAAGCGCTCGGAAAAATGCCACTAGCTGTAGTCGCGGGACCGTCACCTATCCTGCACAAAGCTCTCAATTTAAAGTAATAAGACCCAGGTTACTTGCATGCAGAACACAGTATACGGGTATAAATCAATCGTGTGCGTTTAACCGAAACGGGTAGAGCATTGCTTGATTGGCATACAAAGTATTAGGTTGGATTAGTAAATCACCATATTCACATGAAATCATCAGACCGCGCTGGGAACGGTGGAAACGCTTCTGCACCGCATCAGGGATTCAGGAAGCAAGGGTGGAGTGCTTTTACGAAACGATGCGCAAAAGCTGTGCGTCCTTGTATGCTTAGAATGAAGAACAAGAATGCACGTTTTGCCTCTCTCTCGACGTTGAGTAAGAGACTTAGGAGTACTTGCCACGACCATGGCAGCTGAGACTCGAGATAGCCAATATACTGCGGTCTTGTTTACCTAAAAGAAGATATTGCCATCTTCTTCTATAATATAAAAATTAATCGCTGAATGTGTTGGTAAGCGCAAATCTCGAGAGCAGCTGGACCGATTTTGCTAATATTTTTTTTTAGAATATTCCTTGAAACACGAGGATGGTTCTTAAGGAGAGAAAAATAAAAAAAATAGAGAATCGACTGTTAGGCGGTACGAATTTCGCTGGGTCAGCTAGTCTATATTATAAAAATGAATCGCTGAATGTGTTGGTAAGCGCAAATCTCGAGAGCAGCTGAACCGATTTTGCTAATTATTTTTTTAGAGTATTTCTTGAAGTACGAGGATGGTTCTTACGGAGAGAAAAATAATAAAGACTCGACTGTTAGGCGGCACGAAGTTCGCTGGGTCAGCTAGTCTCCTAAAATATAAAAATGAATAGCTGAATGTGTTGATAAGCGCAAATCTCGAGAGCAACTGAACCGATTTTGCTAATTCTTTTTTTTACAATATTCCTTGAATCACGAGGATGGTTCTTAAGGAGAGATAAATAAATAAAAAAGAAAGAATCGACTGTTAGGCGGTACGGGGTTCGCTAGTATTGAATAAAAGTGTTATATTTATCTGACAACACTGAAAAATGTTACTGGGATTAGGCAGCACTGATAACATTTTGTTATCAGTGCTGACACTGCTTCCATAGCGTACGCTGCACTCAATTTCCGGGGAACAAATGACCGCACACCGTAGGCGTTGAGTCCGCGACAAGTACTCGGAGGACATTTTTTGCGATTCAGGGACTTTTATCTTAAGGGACAAAAGTCCCTCGTCTGCGCAGGCCTCAATATTTAACAATAAAATAATAAAGCGTAATAATAATAACGTCCACACAGCACAATCACCTGACCTGGTCCCAAACTAGGATACTAGATTAGTCAAGTGATTGTGTACTATGGTAGCCAAGAAAGAACGTCACAAACAAGAAAATGCACTGAGAATGAGGCCACTTGTAAAAATACTTTCGTTTGTCCATTCATTCACTAATTTTATTAATTCCGGAATGAAGATTTTTTTTTAATCAATCAAAGTACTTATCGCAACGTTTCTGATCTATACAATTATTATGCAGTTTTCACCTCCGCCTAGCCGGGTAGTCGTGAAGTGGCATGCGCAGTGTGCCTAGCACACACGTTAGACTATTTTTATTAGTGTAAACATTTCTGTGCAAAAAAAATTTCATTTCATTTTTCATATTCTCTCGTTTCATTTTCCCAGTTTCTCGCACACGAAAAATCTGTTAGATCAATCGATATCAACCCTTGTATTCCCCCACTGCTGGGGCACGGGTCTCTTCCTGCATCACAGTCTGTTAATATTTTTTTACTGTAGCCTATAAGCGTACCATTGCAAAGCACTTAATAAAAATAATAATACTTATTATTATTGCTATTTTTCCGAGCGCTTCCGTGCTTTGCAAGGCACGTTAAGCCGTTGGTGCCGGCTGTCATGTAATGGCAGTCGTTAAACCATGTCAGAGGCCTCATGGGCGGCTTAATAACTGCTGACAGTAAGACCCGCCACTGTCTTATATATAACCCTCCACCAACCCGGACTTGGCCCCCGTGGTGGAGTATGGCCTAACCTTGCTGCGATGCAGGAAGAGACCCGTAGCCCACCAGTGGGGATATACAAGGGTAGATATCGATTATTACTATTATTTAATTTTCAAAACAAATCTACCGGTAACAGCTGTGATTGTTTTTTGGTACACTTTATTTTATTGCCTTACTTTGGCCATTCAACAGTTGATAACAGTAGATTAACAGATCGTTTGTGTGCGAGAAACCGAGGGTACGTCTAATATAATGATATTTTTTATCACATAAATCGTTAAAAAAGACTAAAAGAAGCCTGTCACCTCAGTCATCCGAGACGGTTACAGTGGCGGGGAGTCGCTGGATGCGGGCGGCATATGACCGTGAAGCTTGGACAACCATCAGGGCTATGTCCTGCAGGGGGGCGTCAAATTGCTGATTTTGATGATGATATTATGAATTGCATTTATACTTTTCCCCTCTTTTTCTCTTTGTATCTCTACCGATTTCACTTCCTGCGGCTCACTAGCAGAAAATTCCTAAGGCATTAAGTCCGCCTTACTGTACACTTCGTCGGCCCCTACGTAAATCATCGAAACTGTAAAAGCACAACTTTGCTTATACTATTTTAAAATAAAAAATAGTATAATCATGTGGGTACAGCGATATCATTCCGATGTAAAAACCTAACTGCAAAGTAGGTAGTCGGGGCTGTAAGTGATGCAATCTACTTCAGCCAGATGTCGCAGCCTGTACGCAGTACAGATAATAGTGTAAAGAGGTTCGAAATTTCACTGATGCCGGTGAGTCGCCCATTAGCTCAGTTGCATAGAGCGCTGGCACAGATAGGCAGAGGAGTTCGAATCCTGGCATGGGTGGAATTTGTAGCCTCTAAATAGGTTTTTAAAACCACTTTGCTTTACAATCTTGTTAAGAAAGTGTATATTTGTCAGGAAATATTTATTAGGTATATCAATAAAAAAAACTATTGAAGACAAAATTTTTTATCTCTCTGGGAGCATAACATAACCTCAGGCGTTAGGTTACGTTATGTTATGTTTACCAGTCAGTGATATAATGAGCGGTATTTATAACAGTAATTTTATTGCACTTAAACAAGTCGACGGCTACTAATTAAATCATCGAGACTGCAATAACGTAACTTTTGTGCCCCTATCTTGATACGTACTAAGAATAAAGTCAAGTTACATATTAGAATGAGAAAGTAAAAATTTTTGGTATGTCTAGTATTTTATAAGGTTAACACGAGCAGTAGACCTAATTAAAACTGTTTTTATACGGATTTATGCTCGTTTATTACATTTTTTACAATTTTCCAACGTTTCGGCACTTTTTCAGGTGCCGTGGTCCCGGATGACGGTCTTCCGTGACCACGGCACCTAAAAAAGTGCCGAAACTTCTCATTCTAATATGTAACTTGACTAAATTCTTAGTACGTATCAAGATAGGGGCACAAAAGTTACGTTATTGCAGTCTCGATTATTTAAGTAGTAGCCGTCGACTTGTTTAAGTGCAATAAAATTACTGTTATACCGCTCATTATATCACTGACTGGTAAACATAACATAACGTAACCTAACGCCTGAGGTTATGTTATGCTCCCAGAGAGATAGGCAGAGACCAGGGACTGCCACTTGCCACGATCCTGACAGATCACCTTCGCTTCATCAACGTTCATAAGTCTTTTTTTTTTTAATCTTTTATTTTATTGAAGGTTTGGTACACAAAGCGACCATGTCACCTTCGTAGGGACTACAAATATTATCTTAATCGAAATAACATAGGTATTTACACTAATTTAAACTAAATTCTAGCTTGCAAACCAAATCTAATTAATTTGAACAACTTTCTTGCATCGTTTGACTTAGGGTCAGATAATGCAACATTACATGTGCCAACGTCAGAAAATAGTGTATTATTATATATTTGGCTTCTTTGAGGCTCCGTTCTGACACATTCCATTAGTAAGTGGTACACATCTTCGATAACATTACATTCTGAACAGTTTGGAGAGACTGCCTTACGCATCAAGTGTGCAAAATTGTTAAGTGGAAGATGTCCTGATCGGGTTCTCAGAGAGCACTTTTAGAGTCGGAGAGTACAACAATATCTATGTAGTCTAAAGTCGAAATATATTCTAACGCTTTTTCTATAGCATATAACTCCGCATACATGATGGATATTTTAGATTGAATTTTGTTTTTCACACTGTGATTGGATTGTGGATCTAAAAATGCTGCTCCTGCATTTAAGTTATCTTTTGATGCATCCGTATAAATCTTATAGCTATTGATATATTTGGTCTGCAATAGGTGAGTGCACGTATCCATCAAGTACCTATTATTATACAACCTTTAGGCTTTATCAATATTATCAATGTTACAATTAATTAAGAGATCTGTATTTATATTACTCACCCAAGTATCTAAAGAAAACATATCTAGTATCGGACTGGAATGCATGGGAAGATTACTAAATTTTGTATTTATATCAACTAATAATGGAGTTTTTGTTGTGGTGTTTCTTGTGTCATCATTAACTATCATTGCAAGTTCCTCAACTAGACAAACCGTTCGGTTATTTTGTAAAGACTTAGCGCGTAGCCAAAACTTTCCAGCCAAATATCTCCTCCTTATATGCAATGGTTGTAGACAGAGTTCACTTTCCATCACGTGTATTGGAGTGGTTTTAATAAACCCACCAATAACTCTCATGGCCTGATTTTGCACCTTTTCAATTTTGTATAAATGACACTTAGCACTTGTGTCATACAAAAAGCTGCTGTAGTCAATTCGGCTGCGGATAATACATACATATAATCTACGCAGGTGCGTTGGGTGTATACCCCAATTGCCACCTGCCAAAACTTTAAACACATTTAGGAATTTTTGTGTTTTTTCCCGCACGTAGTTGAGATGTTTACCCCACCTTAGGCCGCGATCTAACCAGAGACCCAAATATTTTACACTTTCAACCACATCTAACCTATGACCATGATATTTTATATTTATACGCCCTCTGTTGAATCCTCTCTTAAAAACACATATTTTCGTCTTTCTTGATGAAATAGAAAGTCCTAAATCTTCTACTAGCTTATTTAAACAATTTAAAGCAGACTGAATTTTGTAAGTAGAATCTTCGAGAGAATGATTAGATGCATAAATGACAAAGTCATCCGCATACTGGGATATGTGCACTTGGGAGATTTCGTGGCAGATTTTAGAGGTTACGACATTAAAAAGGATAGGGGACAAAGGATCACCTTGAGCCAAGCCTCTCCCAGTACGACGGCAAACAATATTATGACTTTCAGGCATTTCTATACTCAGATGTCGTTCCCGTAAAAAAATCCATACGTATTTGCATACATCAATATCAATTTTGACCGACTCCATCATACACAGCAATGCCTTAATGTCTACATTGTTATATGCATTTTCTACAGAAAAAACAAACGGTTCTACTTTCGCTCTCGTATCTAAGATGTAAACATATGTAGGAAGCACAGGACCTTTGAAACATATTCGAATAACTTCGCTTGACTCCCAAGTTGCGTCGTCAAAGTTGCGTCGTTTTTGCCTTCTTATGTCAATTATGTCTTTGTCAGATTTCAAGCTCGCGCAGATTTCCTCATCAGAAAGGTCCAGATCAATATTTTTTATTATGCCATATGAAACGCCTACTTCAAATGTCTTTTGGCACCTATATTCTCTTTCTATGAAACCTCGGCATGAAAGTAATCTTTCAGCATTAATTTCATTATCAAGCTCCATAACTATTTTGTAGGCATTTATGTATTTCACTTTGATAACACCTTTTATATTCTCTGCTTTAAGCAACCGAGCCAGCCCTATTTGTTTGGGAAGTTTTTCCTTTCCAGTCATGCATATTTAAATTTTCTCCTCGGGAATAATTCTGTTGCCCTCACTTGAGTCACACCTTATGAACTTTTTCCTCTCGTCACCGTTGTCCACTCCTCTTCATTGTCCAACTCCCGATTCCTCTTCTCAGCGCGCCCAAACTCATTAGTTTCCTCGTAACACTGCATATTATCAATCATCATTTCCGTGCTATTACTACGCGACATATTGTTTATCCCCGTCTCACAGGGCCACTAACAATAAGCGATGATTCACCTTCGCTACCCATTATCGGTAAACACTGCGCCACGCATCAGTATAGCTAAAAATTTATAACAAGATTTCGCGTCTGCGCTAGACCGGTTTCAAAAAGAACAGCGGGACGTCCTCCGACCGCACCGTGCGCCGCGCGACTGGTTCGTAAGTCGTCACATGCATACACTCCGGATACTTGTTATCTTCTTCTTTGCTACATCCATTTGGCCGACGTACGTCCACCTGGGAAGTCCCTTACCGGCCCTTCCACTCACATTTAAGTTCGCTCTTAGCGGTAAGACCGCCAATTGTATAACATTCGATATCAACCCTTGTATGTCCCCACTGTTGGCGAACGGGTCTCTTCCTGCATCGCAGGAAGGTTAGGCCATACTCCACCACGGGGGCCAAGTCCGGGTTGGTGGAGGGTTGTAAGAAAGTGGCGGGTTTTACTGTCAGAAGTTATCAAGCCGCCCATGAGGCCTCTGACATGGCTTAACGACTGCCATTACATGACAGCCGGCACCAACGGCTTAACGTCCCTTGCGAAACACGGAAGCGCTCGGAAAAATGCCACTAGCGGTAGTCACAGGACGGTCACTCATTGCACACCTTACCGCGCCTGTTGTTGCTTAACTCAAGTGATTGATTCCAATCACTCGGTTCGACTAGGCCACGAGCGCTTCTTGTATAACATTGCTTAGTTCTATTCTTTTGTATGGTTGTGCAATAAAGTGTTCTCTACCTATCTATCTTTCTTCCTTCATCCTCTCCATATGTCCAAACCAACGCAACATTCCTTTCTCAATTCTAGTCACTACATCCTCTCTCAGTCCACAGCGTCCACACTGACTGGTAAAGGGCTAAAACCCGCGACTAGCGTCTTCAGGCCGGTCTCCTATGTATGTCAAAGGGCGTGCTAGGCGCACTGGGCGTGGTACGTTGCGCAAGCTGCGCGCGCGCATCGGATGGCCCGTCTACTAGTTGCGCGGCTGCAATTATTCTACACACCCAGGCGGGTTCGCTGTGCCAGTAATATCGACAGCACATCAGCCTTTACATGTTGATGCGCCTAAGCGTAGACGCAAAGATTCGGAGGCTTAGACATTGGTCGCACAATAATAAGATAAGACAGAGTCATTAGACATTTCTTTTCTCATTCGAATTTAATCTAGCGTGGCTTTAAGAATACAGATGTTCGATATCGCGTGTCCCAGGTAAGAAAGATGCAATGACGACACAATACCACAAAACAAGAACACAATTTTTGTTTTAAATTGTTTTTTTGATAAGGCAATAATTTAAAAACCTATTTGTTCCTTAGCACGGGTTAGTGCATTAAAAATAAAAAAGTGTAAGGCAATAATTATCTTTATCTTAATTTAATCTTAAAAACACAAAATCACACAACTACAGTCAAACAGAAAACACAATATCAGATGAAATGTCGATAACGGCAAAAAATATATAATTAATCGATTTCAACCCTCGTATGCCCCCACTGCTGGGACACGGATCTCTTCCTGCATCGCAGGAAGGTTAGGCCATACTCCACCACGGGGGCCAAGTCCGGGTTGGTGGAGGGATGTAAGAAAGTGGCGGGTCTTACTGTCACTAGAAGTTATCACGCCGCCCATGAGGCCTCTGACATGGCTTAACGACTGCCATTACATGACAGTAACGTCCTTTGCGAAACACGGACTTCTGACTTACTTGTCAGAAGTTATCTATCAAGCCGCCCATAAGACCTGTGAAATGGCTTAACGACTGCCATCACATGACAGCCGGCACCAACGGCATAGACATACTGACGTCGTAGGCGTCCCAGGCGGACGTCCCTTACCGGCCCTTCCACCCGCATTAGCTCGATCTATGCCGCTGCTCCACTTTCTGAGACTAAATTAGTGCGTGACCATATAAGAGACGCAATCGGGCCGTGGATCTAGCCCTACGCTTGTTGAATTAAATCAATAGACCAAGGGAACGGTTAAAATGTATGCGGCAGGCGCTCTAAGCTTCGCGGTGCTAACCAGTGCCACCATTGGGAAAAAAATCATAAATAATATCTTTGAAAAAGTGTACATCATAAATCTTAAGCTATCTTGATGTCAATAATCATGTGGCTACAGCGATATCATTCCGATGTAAAAACCTAACTGCAAAGTAGGTAGTCGGGGCTGTAAGTGATGCAATCTACTTCAGCCAGATGTCGCTGCCTGTACGCAATACAGAGAATAGTGTAAAGAGGTCCGAAATTTCACTGATGCCTGTTGGAAAGAGCGCTGGCACGGATAGCCAGAGGTCGCGGGTTCGAGTCCCGGCATGGGTGGAATTTTTAGCCTCTAAATAGGTTTTTAAAATATCTTGATGTCACCGAAGAGCAACTTAACCAACTTGAGCGCCTCCAAAACTTTGCGATAAGATTTATATTTGGTTTACGCAAATATGACCACGTCTCCGAATTCCGCGCTGAGCTCAAGTGGCTTCCCATCCGTTTTCGTAGGAATGCTCACAATCTCTCTCTTCTCTACTCAATACTGTTCAATCCAGCCACTCCTTCTTATCCTTAAGAGCGCTTTACGTACCTCGGTGATTCCCACAGCCGGGCATTAAGGTCTGACCTGAATATGTCGCTGAAGACTCCAACTCACTCGACGTGGTTCTTCAGCGACTCGTTTACTGTAACGGCCACTCGGCTGTGGAATGATCTCCCCTTCCTCAGCTGTCTTTTAAAGCAAGGTTAAGGAGTTTTATCTGTCCCTGCAAGTTTAGTATTCGTGCATTCTCCTTTTTATTGTCTTTTTCGTACGTCTCCATATATACGTAGGTACACAATAATGTATTTCTTTCCTCATCGCGTAGATTATTATTATAACGAATTTATGTAAGTTTATCATAACTATTTATGTAGTTGTTTATGTCGGTATATTGTTATTTATATAAATAATGTATTTATATATTCATATTTGCACCGACTACCCGTCTCTTATTTCGCAACTTTCCGTCGTAAGGTTTTTTGGAAGAATTGCTTTTAGCAATAAGGCCGCCAATTCTACTTTGTATCTTTACACATTTTATAATATGTGCTCTGGTGCACAGTAAAGAATATTCTTATCTTATCTTAAGCAAATAATATTAGCACTTTACAAGCTACTGACAAGAACCTATAGGCCCAAGAATGTAGGACTTTAAAATATTAAGCATTTTCTCTTTTGTTTCTTATCTTTGTTTTATAATAATTAGGTCAGAGAGAGAGAGAAAGTGAGAGAGAGAGAGATGGAGAGAAAGAGGGAAAGAGAGAAAGTGAGAAAGAGAGAAAGAGGGAAAGAGAGAACGAGAGAAAGAGAGAAAGTGAGAAAGAGAGAAAGAGAGAAAGAGGGAAAGAGAGAAAGAGAGAAAGTGAGAAAGAGAGAAAGAGGGAAAGTGAGAAAGAGAGAAAGAGGACATAGAGAAAGTGAGAAAGACATAAATTGAGAAAGAGAGAGAAGAGAGAAATTGAGAAAGAGAGAAAGAGAGAAAGAGAGAAAGAGAGAAAGAGAGAAAGAGAGAAAGAGAGAAAGAGAGAAAGAGAGAAAGAGAGAAAGAGAGAAAGAGAGAAAGAGAGAAAGAGAGAAAGAGAGAAAGAGAGAAAGAGAGAAAGAGAGAAAGAGAGAAAGAGAGAAAGAGAGAAAGAGAGAAAGAGAGAAAGAGAGAAAGAGGGAAAGAGAGAAAATGAGAAAGAGACAAAGTGATAAAGAGATAAAGTGAGAAAGAGAGAAGGTCTAGGCAAAGTCACAGCATATATCCTGTGGCGATGTCAATGTTGCCACAAAGGACAACAGAAGGGTACGGCGATTCGACCTGCCCGGATTTATTACTTAATAAGATTAATTTAACTCACAACGGAATTACTTTATAATCACCCTGTAAGATGTAAGGTACTTATGACCATAAATAGCGGTGCTAAGCTTTAACAGTTATAAACTGAGACTCGACGACCGAATAGACTTTACAACCCCAATTTAATGTAATGTTTAATGTAGTTGGTTTGAACATGTGGAGAGGATGAAGGAAGAAAGAGTGACGAAACAAATATATATTGCGAATGAGAGTGGAAGGGCTGGTAAGGGACGTCCCAGACGGACTTACATCGACCAAATAAGGGATGTATTAGCAAAGGGAAAGATAAAAAGTACCCGGAACCGGCGTGCGTGCATGCGACGACTTATGAACGTTGATGAAGCGAAGGTGATCTCTCAGGATGGTGGCAGGTGGCAGTCCCTGGTCTCTGCCTACCCCTCTGGGATACAGGCGTGAGGTTATGTATGTATGTATTTAATGTAGACCACATCAAAATTGAATCGCGACTTTCTCCCGTATTCAGTCCATTTATCTCGATTGCGCCACCATAATCGAGTCGAATGATACCCCATGTGCAGTGTTGCCAGATGCAGCAATTTCCCGCTTTTTTTCGGGTAATCTTGTAGAAAATGATATAGTAGAGAGATCAGCGTCGTTGGACGTGCCTGGAGTCTGGGCCGGAGTGGCAACTTTGGGCGTGGGAGGATTCATTGTTGACTAGAATACCACTTCACACAATCCCGAACACTCGACACAATGAAGTTCACACTCAAGTTCTTTACGCGTGGGTCACCAGTGTAGGAGTGAGTCCCAGGGGGGTGTTCCAAATATGACGGCAACTTTATTACTTATGTTACTTGGTTTGATTGTCACACACGACGTGGCCCTAGCGCTACCCGTGACTCACTAACTCGAAACAATCAAAAGTGCCTACTCGGCGCTATCCATGTCTCTACGCTACTAACCAAAGAAAAACCGTTTTACGTTTTTTTAAGCCTATAAATTGAAGGCGTTTGTTTTTTTATTATTATAATGTAAGTACCTATGTTGTGCTAATAAGTTTGTCTGCAAGTCTCTCTTAAACATAAAAAAAACATATAAAGAAATTTAATGTATCTGTCACCGGAAAATAACAAGATCCGCCAATTGGCTCAATTGGTAGAGCGCTGGCACGGATAGCCAGAGGTTGCGGGTTCGAATCCCGGCATGGGTGAAATATTAAGCCTCTAAATAGGTTTTTAAATTTGTTTCTTAGCACGGGTTAGTGCATTAAAATAAAAATAGTATAATCATGTGGGTACCTACAGTGATATCGTTCCGATGTTAAACCTAACTGCAAAGTAGGTAGTCGGGGCTGTAAGTAATGCAATTTGCTTAAGTCAGATGTCGCTGCCTGTACGTAATACAGAGAATAGTGTAAAGAGGTTCGAAATTTCACTGATGCCGTGAGTCGCCCATCATGATGACAAGATACGCAACAGTCTGATTAGAGAACGTTGTGGACTGAAAGAGGATGTAGTGACTAGAATTGAGAAAGGAATGTTGCGTTGGTTTGGACAGGTGGAGAGGATGAAGAAAGAAAAATTGACGAAAAAAATATATATTGCAAATGTGAGTGGAAGGGCTGGTAAGGGACGTCCCAAGCGGACAAGCATCGACAAAATAGGGGACGTATTAGCAAAGGGGAAGATAAAAAGTACCCGGAACTTATAAACGTCGATGAAGCGAAGGTGATCTGTCAGGATCGTCGCAAATGGCAGTCCCTGATCTCTGCCTACCCCTCTGGGATTCAGGCGTGAGGTTATGTATGTATTTATTTGTGTTGGTAAGGAGTCAAAAATGTTTTCTGCCATTGTGAGAGGACCGGAGTTGACCATTTCTTATTTAATCCGCACTAGCCGTTGCGCCACCTGGCAACACTGCCCAAGTGACAAATCAATAGATCAATTAAGCGATACCTTGGGAGCGTTCTCTGTTCTATATTCAAATGGGAGCCGTCAAATTAGACCGTTCGAAAATCGAATCGAATTCGAACATCGAACACAATGGTTGGGCAAGCGTTCGCCGCTGTCACGTTGTGCGTGTCGCGGTACACGGAAATGGGGTGCTTTCTTGCGAAATGAACAAATAACCCAAGTGTTAAGGCTTCTTTTTACGTGGTGAAACATTGCCCGACGCATCTACGTAATGAGATGATTTATACAGCGTCCAGTGGCATCTTCACTCACACTCTAGATGGGTGAAGGGACCGCTCGGATGCTGTAGTGAATGGGTTTTAGATGGTGTAGGCTTGCCCAGCACACACAGCTTAGTCAGCGTAGCCCACAGGAAAGACTAGTCAATACGTGCGGAGCCAACCAAGCCGCGGGTTTCCTCACGTTGTTTTCCTTCACGGTTAGCGTGTGGTATTGCGACTACAAATGTTCGTAGCTTTGAAATTAAATAAAGTCATTGGTACATGTCCGCACTGGGGATCGAACCTGGGTCTCTCGGTTGCGAGTCCATTGTTCATTGTTTTACGTGGTAAGAACAGTTATATTAGGCAACTGATTGTTACTGACTGAAGGGACACAAAACGGGGGTGGGCAGCAGCGCCCCCTGCAGTACAATTCTACCAAACTGCGATCCCCAACCCGCATGCCTAGCGTGGGGATTATGGGCATTACCCCCCAATGATGGCACAAACTTGCCATCATTCTCGCTCATTAGGGGTGGGCTATGTCCAGCAGTGGACTAATATAGCCTGAAGAAGAAGATTATATTATTATTAAATAGATATAGAGAACATTTTATTGCACAACCAGAGAAAAGAATAAAACCATGGTTTCTTAAATCTAAGTAATGTTATACGATTGGCGGTCGTATCGCTTAGAGCGATCTCTTCCAGACAAACTTTTGTCTGGAAGACTACAGACTATATACAATAATAAAACAAAAAATATATTGATATATATTGAAAATATATCAAGTAGCAAAAGATTTCTTTCTTATCTCCGTCTATGGTTGCCTGGAAGAAATTGCTTTTAGTAATAAGGCCGCCAATTGTACTGTATTTTTTATATAATTTCTGTTACTGTAATTTCTATCTATCTATCTATCTATCTATCTATCTATCTATCTATCTATCTATCTATCTATCTATCTATCTATCTATCTATCTATCTATCTATCTATCTATCTATCTATCTATCTATCTATCTATCTATCTATCTATCTATCTATCTATCTATCTATCTATCTATCTATCTATCTATCTATCTATCTATCTATCTATCTATCTATCTATCTATCTATCTATCTATCTATCTATCTATCTATCTATCTATCTATCTATCTATCTATCTATCTATCTATCTATCTATCTATCTATCTATCTATCTATCTATCTATCTATCTATCTATCTATCTATCTATCTATCTATCTATCTATCTATCTATCTATCTATCTATCTATCTATCTATCTATCTATCTATCTATCTATCTATCTATCTATCTATCTATCTATCTATCTATCTATCTATCTATCTATCTATCTATCTATCTATCTATCTATCTATCTATCTATCTATCTATCTATCTATCTATCTATCTATCTATCTATCTATCTATCTATCTATCTATCTATCTATCTATCTATCTATCTATCTATCTATCTATCTATCTATCTATCTATCTATCTATCTATCTATCTATCTATCTATCTATCTATCTATCTATCTATCTATCTATCTATCTATCTATTTATTGTCAATATGTAAGTACTATTACATAACATATGAAGTACATTATGGAATATTGTTATTTCAATATACATATACTTTTATTGCACTTAGATTTTAAGAATAATAAGGCTGATGTTTAAGATTGCTTTAGAAAAGATGAGAAACTCCACAGAGTGGAGTGTTTTCGCCGCTGCTTTTTTCTCCACTATACTACGGCGCGAAGGCAGTTAGGCAGCAGCTTTCACTTAATTTTACATTGTACTTTGACACTAAGGAAACAGAATTTATAATATTGCGTGCCCTACATGGTCCACAAAGATCCATATTTTTAGTTACGTCATCTGTATATACTTGTGGAATGCAATAAATGATTGAGTATTGAGAATGTAAATTCTTTACGTTGAAATATATTTAATTGAATTGAATACTGTCAGAAGTAGAGCCGTGGTAGCGGAGCTGTGTAGAACGCCGGCTTCTCAATCAGGAGGTCGTGGGTTCGAACCCCGGCATGTACCAATGACTTTGTTTTCTAAGTTGTGTACATTTGTGAAATTATAGTAGCAATACTACTCGCTGACGGTGAAGGAAAACATCGTAAGGAAACCCTAGTTGCTGAGGTGTTAGCGTACCTCAGCGCTTGCTACGTACAATGGCCCAACTATGAGGCTAAGTGCGAAAATCGCAGGTCTAACTAACTAGTGTCAGAAGTTATGAAGCCGCCCATAACGCCTCTGATATGGCTTAACCAATGCCATTACACGACAGCCGGCACCAACGGCTTAACGAGTCTGGCGAAGCAAAGAAGCGCTAGAAAAAATGTCACTAGCCTTAGTCACTCGACGATGGTCACTCATCTGGTATTTGACCGATCCTGCTGTTGCTTAACACAAGTGATTGAAGTGATGCCACTAGCGGTAGTCACGGGGCGATCACCCTTCCTGCACCTGACCGCGCCTGATGTTGCTTAACTCAATTCATGGTCGTCCCCGTTCTTCTTCTTATTCAGGCTATATTAGTCCACTGCTGGACACAGCGCTCCCCCAAGAGCGCCACAGCGCAAGGTTGCGCCATCATTGGGGGGCAATGCCCATAATCCCCACACAGGGCATGCGGGTTGGGGATCGCAGTTTGGTGGAATTGTTCTGCAGGGGGCGCTGCTGCCCACCCCCCGGTTTGTGTCCCTTAGTCGCCTTTTACGACACCCGCGGGAAGAATTTGGGTTGGTGCTATTCTCTAGGCCGACACCTCACAGCACGCGACACCACACAGCACACCATAATTTAAATACCAGCCATCTAATAATTCCAATTTTCAATTTCCTAAGCCGAAAGAGGGCACCTACTTACGCCGCACCCGCTTAGAGTTATATTCGCCAAGATCCGACGATCCGATAGGTGAATATGAGAGAGGCCATTATACAAAGTGGCCGTGGACGGGAATGGCGTCGTTATTGAAATAGTCCCCACCGTTAAGGCGCGAAAGGATTGTGAGGTTGGCCGCTGGCCCGAAGGTTTCCTCGACCCACTAAGGCTCCCGAATAACTTACTTATTTAATACTAAACATAACATTAACATACAGGCACATACATTGCTTCTGGCTCCACACTAGGATACCCTGTGTCGTGGGGACCAGAAACAACGACATCACAATCATGTAAACATCCTGAGGTTTTTTTCTGTTCCCAGCCAGGATTCGAACCCGGGACCTCTTGCGAGGTGGGTAGATGTCCCCACCGAGGGGCACGGGTATCTTCCCTCAGGAAGGTACCTATAGGCCGGCTTGGTGGAGGCTTGCAAGACTAGTGACTGGTCTTACTGTCAGAAGATTTCAAGCCGCCCTAAGGCGTCTGACTTGGCTTAACAACGGCCATCTATCGACGGCACAAACTACTTAACATGCCTCGCCGCTCGGAAAAATGCCACTAGCGTTAGTCATAGATAGTCAACCACCCATGCATTGAACGCGCCCAATGTTGCTTAACCTTTGTGATCGTTTAAGATCACTCAGGCAGCCGGGGCTACGAGCGAATCAGATTCAGGCCGATTCAGTAGTCTATCAAGAACAATAAAAAATAAGTGCAAGTGCTGTAAATTACTTCAGCTAGACGTCGCTGCCTGTAAATACAAAGAATATTGTACCGAGGTTCGAAATTTTGCTGATGCCGGTACTTGCCCATTAGCTCAATTGGGGGCGCGCTGGCACGATAAGCCAGAGTTCCAGTCTCGGCATGGGTGGAATTTTTTGCCTCTAAATAGGATTTTGAAAATTGTCCTTGGCACGGGTTAGTGCAACAAAAAGAATATAACAAAAAATAAATCACACACAAAAGAATCACTGGTCTCGGTCCCAAACTAGGTTACCCATGTGCGAACAGGGTATCCTAGTTCTATACTAATCTATACAGATGGGCCGGGCCATACGGGTATACACAAACAAGTGCGGCGTCCATCAGTGGAGACAAACCCATAGCCTCTGAAAAACCTATTTAGAGGCAAAAAATTCCACCCATGCCGGGATTCGAACCCGTACGTAATACAGAGACTATTGTAAAGAGGTTCAAAATTTCACTGATGCCGGTGAGTCACCCATTAGCTCAGTTGGAAAGAGCGCTGGCACGGATAGCCAGAGGTCGCGGGTTCGAGTCCCGGCATGGGTGGAATTTTTAACTTCTCAATAGGTTTTTTTTAAATTGTCCTTAGCACGGGTTAGTGCATTAAAAAGAATATAACCATGGTCTCTGCTTCGGTAGTCTGGCTAAATGAGGGTTTTCGTGGTATTCTTTCCTTACCTCCATAGTGGTTGGAAGCAGGGCAGCGTGGCGTGCCGCGCCCTCCCTTCCATCCTGAAACAAGAATACACGATCAATAGAAACCGGATTATACGAAATGAAATGAAAAGAAATAAAATAACTGAAATTAAATGAAATTAAATGAAACCATTTAATTATTTATGTATGTGTGTGGTTCAGAAAAATTAGAAAAGGTAAGTTTAGAAAAACATCGTTGAATTCCTAATTTCAATATTTCTGTATTGCACCGACTACCCGTCTCTAATTTCTTTCTTGCATCCGTCTGTGGTTGCCTGGGAGAAATTGCTTTTAGTAATAAGGCCGCCATTTGTAATGTATTTTTTATATAATTTCTGTTACTGTAATTTCTGTGTACAATAAAGAATATTCTAGCTATCTATTTATGAAACGTCAACATTGCCGGAATGATTTTGGTCGATTTAGACACAAATTTTGACACATGAACCCAAGACATGTCTGGTAGACATGGAGGTGAGGACTAGAGCCTCGAGAGAATAGATTTGACAGGAAAAATACACATTTTGTTAATATTTTTGTGTTCTTGCTATATTATATTTTTTTTCTTTCTGTTATACTTAATTTTACCATGCTTGGTGCCTAGAACTAGTTACCAGTAAGATTTTTTAAAATGCTTTTATTTTATATGGCATTAACTACTTTTAGGTAGACAAGACCACAGTCTATTGGCTATCTTGAGTCTCAGCTGCCATGCTGCCGTGGTCGTACTTCGGACATGGCTAGTATTCCTTGAGTACCTCTTGAGTACTCTGTGAGTACTCCGTGAGTACTCCTTGATTACTCCGTGAGTACTCCTTGAGTACTCTTTGAGTACACATTGAGTACTCCGTGAGTACTCCTTGAGTACTTGCCATGCCTTATTATCACGAAAACACCATCCAGGTAAGTTGGCATAAATAAATACATGTACAAATAAATTAATCACTACGCCAAAAAACGGTCGATTTAAGCGGAAACCGATTAATTTATTCTAGGTTCCAGACTGCAGGTTCTAAAAATATTGTAACAGTTGTTAAAATTTCTCATGTTCACTTTTAGATATATGTATTACTAGCGAAGCGCTCGTGGCCTAGCCGAACAGAGTGATTGGAATCAATCACTTGAGTTAAGCAACAACAGGCGCGGTCAGGTGCAGGATGGGTGATTGTCCCGTGACTACCGCTAGTGGCATTTTCCGAGCGCTTCCGTGCTTCGCAAGGCACGCTAAGCCGTTGGTGCCGTAAAGCCATGTCAGAGGCTTTATGGGCGGCTTGATAACTTCTGACAGTGAGGCCCGCCACTGTCTTACAATCCTCCACCAACCCGGACTTGGCCCCCGTGGTGGAGTATGGCCTACACTTCCTGCGACTCAGGAAGAGACCCGTGCCCCAGCAGTGGGGGGGGACATACAAGGGTTGATAACGTATTATAAAACAAGTCTTTTAAAACAGACTTTTTCCCATTGGTTGGCACCCCGAAGCGCCATAAAGCTGTACTAACGTGCCAGATAGCGTTGGCGCAAACACTATGCAGTGGCTCCTATGGACCTAATTTGGCCAAACCAAATCGACCAAACGTCCGTACGTAAAACCGTTACGTAGGCCCGTATCTTAGTGGAAAATCGCGCATATTTCAGCCGGTGCACACGGTCGCGTAATGTCCATAGTCGATGGCGAGCATTCCGAACCGTGGGGCCGCGTGCCACGCATTCGTACTTCGAGAGTTACTGGCCGCCGCACTTATGTTTTCCCGAATTTTGTAAAACAATTAACTAATAATTTTACTATTTTTAATGCACTAACCCGTGCTAAGGACAAATTTAAAAACCTATTTAGAGGCTAAAATTTTTTTTAAATCCCGGCATTGGTGTAAATTTGGCATTTAAAGTTATTAATGGCAATCATGGAATCTTCTCATACATTAAGGTGGCAATTGATATATTAGGTTTAAGATGGCTTGAGGAAAGATGGTCAGAATGGCGTTTTTTTCCGCTGTTTTTTTTTTGCACTACACTGAGGCCCAAAGGCAGCGTGTTTTGCTTTTACTTTCATGTTATATGAGTATTTCTTAATGATTAGCGATACTCATACGTAGTTATATATTAAACGTCGGAAAACAAGGTAATTACGTTTTACTTAATAAATAATCGCGATTAGACCCGTTTAACATATAACTATTCATGTTATATTGTACTTTGACATTCAGCAAACAGAATGTAAATTCTTTACGTGGCAATAAAATTAATTGAATTGAAGGCCTGGTTCTCTGAACGCAAAATTTGTTTCAAGTAAATCATGAATTGTTGCTCTAAGAACCAGGGTTTAGACGACGCAGCGTGGTCGGGCTCTCCACCTGACGGTCAGACGACCTGGTTACGGGGCGCGGAGTCGCCGGATGCAGACGGCACTAGACCGTGAAGCTCCAAAAGGCTGATGACGATGATGTTTGTTTGTTTCTTACGCTTTATTGCACAAAAATTAAGATACAGAAAAAAAACTTAAATAACAGCCAAGTGTTTATGTACAAAGGCTCAAAGAATGATGATAATGAAACAGGGTCTGGTGGTGTTTACAACGCGGCACGTCGACTCAAAAGGTTCGGCACCCCTGCCGCGGACGGACGCTCGAGTAGCATCAGAACGTATCCATGGCCGCAAATACGTTATTTACACTCTACAGTGGCGAGCACGGAAAATGGTTTTGTGTTATTAGAAAAGAACAAGTAATAAATTATATTCTTTTTGTTTCACTAGCCGTGTTGAGGACAATTTTAAAAACCTATTTAGAGGAAACCTATTCGAAACTGCAAGCCTATTTACAATATTTTCTTTACTATTTACAGGCAGCGACATCTGGCTCAAGTAATTTGCATCACTTGCAGCCTCAAGTAGGTTCCTGATGCCAGCACTTGGCCATTAGCTCAGTTGGGAGAGCGCTGGTACGTTTAGCCAGAGGTCGCGAGTTGGAGTCTCGGCATGGGCGGAATTTTTAGCCTCTAAATATGTTTTTAAGTAATAAATTACGTTGGTGAAGCAAAGGTGATCCGTCAGGATCGTGGCAAGTGGCAAGTCTCTGGTCTCTGCCTACCCCTGTGGGATATAGGCGTGAGGATATATTAAGTTTTTGTAATTATAAAAAAAAATCTTTTATTTCGTAAAAAAATAAGGTAAATAAAAATAAATAATGCAGCTTACATTCGTTCCAGTGGAGGGCACAGGTTATCTCTCAGAGAGATAGAGAGAATACAGGTTTATTACTATCCGTGCCCACTGCGGTTTGACAATTTCAAGCGCTGATGTAAGTAAACACCCCAGGCACTCAGATTTCCTCACGACATTTACCTAGACAGTTGGCGAATGGTATTGCTATTAAAACTTCACAAATGTAGGCAACTTAAAAAACAATTTCATTGGTACATGCCGCCGGGATTCAAACCCACAACCTCCTGGATGAGAATCCGGCGTTTCACCGCTCGCATGCTAACAATACGGAGAAGGAGATATAACACTATGTAGAAAAAATACTACTAGTACTCAGAAATTAAATTATGTTAAATTATTTTATTTATTTCTAACTTTTTGGTA
This sequence comes from Yponomeuta sedellus, assembly GCA_934045075.1. Taxonomy (NCBI): domain Eukaryota; kingdom Metazoa; phylum Arthropoda; class Insecta; order Lepidoptera; family Yponomeutidae; genus Yponomeuta; species Yponomeuta sedellus. The sequence goes on along the minus strand of OW203751.1, from coordinate 7,237,125 downwards.
ACAGACAGCTACAGTGTTATAAATTCGATTTCAACCCTTATTGTCCCCAGGGCACGGATCGCAGGAAGGTTAGGCCATACTCCACCACGGGACAAAGTCCGGTTATCTCGACAAAGTCATTAGACATTTATTTTCTTATTCGAATTCAATGTGGTATGGCATTCAGAATACAGATTTTGGTTTTCGTTCGACTTCTCATATAGAATTCAAGCCATACGCCTCAGAGTCGTATACGACTTATTTGCTAATGAAGCGAGAATCGGATCCCAGGGAGCCGATTCTCGCCCATGCGAATTGAAAGCGTAGACGCCAAATATTCGAAGGCTTAGACATTTGTTGCATAAAAATAAGACAAGATAACTCGCCAGAGTCATTAGACATTTATTTTCGCATTGGAATTCAATCTAGCATGCGTTCAGACTACAGATTTAGGCTGTCGCTCGACTTTTTATGTAGAATTCAAGTCATAAGCCCTAAGAGTCGTATACGACTTATTTCCTGATGAAGTGAGAATTGGTCCCCTGTTGTGTTTTTTCTCTCATACTCGAGTGACCCGACCGCATACGGCGCGCAGTGCACGCGCTGCGTACGCGCAGTGAAAGTGCAAATGCTAAGTTCCCACGCTACAGTTAGCGAGCGTGACCGCGCCGCGCCTGCGCAGGGATCCCCACGAGCGGACGGGCAGTCGGCCAAAATTGGGGCCGTACTCGGTACGATGAGCGTTTTGACACATTTCCGTATTTTTACATGTCGTTAAGCCATGTCAGAGGCCTTATGGGCGGCTTGATAACTTCTGACAGTAAGGCCCGCCACTGTCTTACAATCCTCCACCAACCCGGACTTGGCCCCCGTGGTGGAGTATGGCCTAACCTTCTTGCGATGCAGGAAGAGACCTGTGCCCCAGCAGTGGGGACCACAAGGGTTGATAACGAAACACATGCTGAGCTGGGTCCTTTTCACAAACGCAGTATATTTGCACGGTATTTATATGACTTGTTTTGTTATTGCTTTACATTGCTCTTTTATTCTGTGCAAAATTTTGGATCGCAAGTAGTTTCTTAGCTTTAAGTATCATTGTACTGTGTTAAATTAATTTGTGAATAAAACCTTTACTATTTTTATTTCTAGTATTTTTATCGCAGTCCCGTGGGCTAGTGAAACCGAGTGATCAGAATCCGTCACTTGGGTTAAGCAGCGACAGGCGCGGTCAGGTGCCGGATGGATGACCATCCCGGGACTACCACTAGTGGCATTTTTTCGGAGCGCTGTCGTGCTTCGCAAGGCACGTTAAGCTGTTGGTGCCGGCTGTCACGTAATGGCAGTTGTTAAACTTTTCAGACGCCTTGTGGGCGGCTTGATGACTTCTGACAGTAAGGCCCTCCACTGTCTTACAATCCTCCAGCATCCCGGACTTGGCCCCCGTGGTGGAGTATGGCCTAACCTTCCAGCGATGCAGGAAGAGAACCGTGCTCCAACAGTGGGAACGTACAAAGGGTTGATATCGATCCTAATTTCGGAGAAGTTTGGGAATAATGCCTGATTTCACCAACAATCCCTATCTTTTAAGGGACACCTATCCCTTTTTAACGGCTACCTAACAGTTGTTTCGCTTTCACCAATGGTAAAGCGTCACTTACGCCGCTAGGGAAACCCCTAAATTTAGGAGGCCGATTATTGAGCCCCTAGACTAAGGTGACAGTTTCCTTGCCGTCTAAAATGGACAATTTGTTGGATTTTATTGGTGACTTTGAAGGTCTTGAAGACCTGGACTTCTTGTCGAGCCCAAGGCTTCTTAGGCGGCCTCGCATTTATCGAGAAAGGCCCGATTTCTTTGCAAAGTACGACGACGTGGGTTTCGTTAAGCATATAGGTTATCCAAACAGACTGTTCTTTTCTTACTTAACAAAATTTAAGTTCGCTTCGAATTTAAAGATAACAAGCGCGTACTGCACCATTTCAGATTTGTATTTTGTACACAGTAGGTAGGTAGTCAAGTATTTCGGGAGCCGGAGGACATTTTAAAAAATACAATTATTTTAATTAATTACATGTATTGGCTTTACCATGGTTGTATTAAGACTAAAAATCATCCACTTAAACTAACTGCCCTGAGCACCGCAAGTACTCAGGCTTATCTGCATCCGTCTGCCAACTCAGCGTCTGGGCTCTGGGAAAATAGAGCTGACTCCGGGTTTAGAGGCTGGGTCGCCAGGCGTAACTCCTCCCTCCTTAAGATCGAAGTTCTCTTCCTTAGGAGCAGAACTTCGATTACAGCTCTTTAACAATTCAAGGCGATACTTATAAGCTAACACACACAGAAATACAAATAACGCTATATAGAGAACAATCGTCCAGACACTAATTTCTTTCACTGTAATGATTGCTTTTTCACTTTCACTGTCACTTTTCTTCAGGGCGTATGACAGGAATTTGATGTCGGTCAAGTCAATGCCTTCCAGGTTTACCGGTTTCGATGGTACTGTTTTTACAGGAGATTTCACTACAGGTAAGTTTACTACGGGCATCGCAGGGTACTCGATATCCTCGATGTCGGTAGGGTGCATTTTCAGAAGGACCTCTCCAATACGTACTTCACACGGGTCGTCTAAAGTAAGTATGTAGGTGCCGTGGACCTTCTGGCGGAATATTTCATTGGTGCAGGTTCTGGAGAGCAACTTTTCTTCTCTACTGTAGAGTATCCACCTGTTGGGTTGTATTATCTGAACCTTTACTGGTTCTATGGAGACTTGGACTTGAGTGCATGACGTCACGTTTTCAGTATAAGTCATCAGCTGGTTGACGCAAGAATCTTGAATGTAGTGGGAAGTGTCGTCATCGATGCAGAGAAAGCTGGACTCTTCGACTTCTTGGCATGGGTAAGTTAACAGTCTGATCTTCGACCCTTTCACTAGGGTGTAGGGATACTTGGGTATGATGATTACGGTGTGGTCATGGGATAGCACGGGTAATGGCAGGAGTTTATAATAGATATAGGTGTCTCTAGATACAAGCGGTATCTCCAACAGGTATGTTATTTGGTTTCCCTTAAAATAAGCTTTGAGCGTCATGGTTTGCTCTATCTTAACTAAATTTTCTAAGCTAGGTGCGTATACTAATGTTTCCACTCTATTAATCATTTCGAGAAGGTTAAGCAACTTAGAAGACTCTATTATAGACTGATGTAATACTCCCAATCTACTTATCGATAAGGTAGTTTCAATCTCATTCAATTTAATGTGGATTGTTTGGAAGTTATGAATCAGCAAATTGTAGGTATTAATAATTTGGGTTTCCACGTGATTTAGATATACATTTCTTTGTATATCATTGAGTTTTTCTGATAGTTTCCGGATTTCTTCATTAATTTGTATGAGATTGTCATTTAACTTAAATGTAGAGTTGGCCAGGGAATGCACCATTTCAGTGATCAGTGTTAATTTCTGTCTATTGCTATTATGATTTAATTTAATTTCATCAATAAGTTTATCATATCGAATGGCATCGTCGTTATCCAGATTTCCTGTAATTACTTTAATTAATGATCCAAGGGGGTTAATTAGGCCACGTTTTACACGGATAGAAGGTGCTACTTGCTGGAACTTCTCTACAGTCAGATTTTTGACGTATTCTGTCTGTATCCTTATATCTATAAAATTATATGTAAAATTCTTATCAAATGTCTTAACTAACTTATCTAATGCAGATGCTAGCTTGCTGTTAGTCTTCAAATCGTCAACGATGGGTTTGAAGTCAAGCATCTTAGCAATGATCCACTTGTCCTTGCTAAGGACAGCGACGCCTTGCTTCACGGGAAGGATACCAGGATTACTACTTAGGTCCTGAATTTGAAGGGCCTGGAGTTGGGTCACCATGGTTGCTGCCAGGATGAGCAGGCGTCTGCGAATGACGTTTAACGTGTTTTACTGGAACCTTAGTGACTCTTTTTCCAATACGTATAGGGACAACGTTTCTATTTGTTTCACCTATCACCTCAGCTCGTAAATATCGGGGCTTATCCTTGCTACTTCTTTTGTTAGTGTCTTTTGCAAATATGACGTTACCGGGTTCAATCGGAAAACTGCTTTCGCCACCTCTTTTCTGAACTATCTTCTCCTTCTTTTTGATGGTCTGCTCTGCTAAGTGTTTGTAAAGGTACTTTGTACGTTTTGCGTGTTCTTTGACTAACTGCTGGGTGTATTGCTTTTCAAAGTCTGAGTCAAATGTGTGTCTTGAGTCAGTATGTCCTAGCAACACTTCAAAAGGGGTCATACCAGTAGTGCTATGTATGCTATGGTTGTATGCCATTACGGAATAAGTCATTATTGAAGCAGCATCTGTATACTTTTGTTCGTATTTTGCCAATCTGTATATCTCTATTATTGTAGAGTGGAACCTCTCAATGAGTCCCATTGAATTTGGGTTGTTTGGGGTACCAATATGAAGGTCTACTTTGTAGAGAGAGAGAAGCTCTTTCATCAAAACGTTATTAAATTCAGAACCAGAGTCTGCGCTTATTTTTAGGGGTACGCCATAAAAAGAAAAGTATTTTATCAGGGCTCGAACTACCTCAGGGGTAGAACGGTTTGGAATTTCGAAGGCCTGTCCAAGTTTGCTGAAGGCATCGATTATTGTCAGGTAGGTTCTATGGAAAATAGGTCGATAAAAATTTCCTTTAACGGTTTAGTTTGGGTCTGGGTTAGTTGTAATTCAGGTTTTAGAGGATTTCTGTCGTATTTGGCCTTTTGGCAGAGTTCGCAAGAGTTTATTATACTTGATATAATTGGTCCCATGTTATGCCAAAAATATGTGCGTTTTATGTGAGCTAATGTTTCCCTAATACCTCTATGACACGTTTTGCCAATGTGGTACTTTTTGACAATGCTCTGTTGTTCTGTTTCATCGTCTACAAAAATGACTCTTTGGGTACACTCGTAAAATTTTACAAGTTCCTTTTTAAACAGGAATATCACTGCTTCTGTGAATTGTCGGCGGTGTTTGTCATCTTCAAAGTAGATAAAGTACTTTGCCTTGTTCTTGATATACTCTTTGAGAAACTGCTTAACAAGATCAGGTCGATTCGTAGGTAAATGTACTTCTAGAATACGCTGCTTCTCTCTAGACAAGTCTTTAACTGAAAGTTTATCAATGAACCAGGTGAAGACCAAAATTTGGTTGGGCTTGGTGTCAATTGCTTCCTGTAAAATAGGAATACCTTCGGATTCAGTGTCCAATGCTGAATGAGCTGTTGCAGTACCTGAAGATTTTTCTGATGCTGTCATAGTGTCACTAGAAGGGCTGGGGATAGAGTATGGAGATCTACGTCCTAATCGCATCGTTACGTCAGAGTCTGAGTCTGGGATGGTAATTGGATGGTCAGAGTCGCTGTCAGAAATAGTCATTGGTTGTTCAGGTACTGGCTGTGCCAAAGTTTTCTGCTGAGCTCTACCTAACTCTTCGATCTCTCTGGTCAGCTGCTCTATGGACTGCTCTCTGTCTTCACTCTTATCAACATTTACTTTTACTGATCTTTTGTCATCTTTACCTAATGCGTCAAGTCGTATCCGTGATAAGGCGTCAGCATTAGAGTTTAATTTACCCTTTTTGTAAACTGCGTCAAAGTCGTATTCCGATAAACGTAAGCGCCAGCGTGTGAGCCTACTATTGGTGTCTGTTAGAGACTTAAGCCACTGAAGAGGCTTATGGTCTGTAATAACAATGAACCTTTTACCATAGAGGTATGGGCGGAAATGTTTTACAGCCCATACGATGGCAAGCAACTCCTTTTCCGTTACGCTGTACCTGGTTTCAGCGTCATTGAGGGTCCTGCTAGCGTAAGCCACTGGTTTATCACTGCCGATTGGTCCCTGCGAAAGTACAGCACCAAGGGCGAAGTCTGAAGCGTCTGTGGTCAGGATGTAAGGTTTGTCAGGATCAGGATATTGCAGAATCGGGGCGTTAACTAGAAGCTCCTTACATTTCTGAAAGGCTTCTACGTACTTCTCGTCACTGCTTGACATAGACCGCTTCTTCTTCAAACGAGCTGTCATGGGTTGAGTGATTTTAGCAAAGTCTTTAATGAACTTTCTGTAATAACCTATAAGACCTAAGAAGCTCTTTATTTCTGTAGTTGTGCGGGGTAGGGGGTAGTTTAGTATAGCTTTTATTTTGTCATTGTTGGGTTTAAGTCCTTCACTGGTTATATTGTGTCCGAGGTACAAGACCTCCTTTCTTAAAAATTCGGATTTGTCTAATTGGACTTTGAGGTTAGTTTTTCTTAGTCTCTCAAACACTGTCCTTAATTTGAATAGGTGTTCCTGTAGGCTGGAAGAGTACACGATTATGTCATCTAAGTACACGAGGCAGTGAATACCCTGTAGACCTCGGAGCACGTTGTCTATTGTCCGTTGGAAGGTCGCCGGAGCGGTCTTCAAGCCGAAGGGCATACGGGTAAATTCAAAATGTCCTGCTTGGGTCGAAAAGGCTGTCTTCTGGCGGTCTTCCGGAGCTACCTCCACTTGATGGTATCCACTGGCCAGGTCTAATGTGGTGAAGTATGTACTTCGCCCTAGCTTGTCAAAAAGATCAGTGATATTCGGTAATGGGTATTTGTCGTCGATGGTAATCTCATTTAGTTTTCTAAAGTCTATCACTAACCTGTATTTCTTCTCACCTGATGCATCTGCCTTTTTGGGCACTAGGTGCACGGGGGCACTCCATGGAGAGTGCGACTCCTTTACTATGTTGTTCTCTAACATTTTTTCTACTTGCTTATCAATCTCATGGTTAATTACTTGGGGTTGTCTATAAGGACGGATAAAGATAGGGTCTTCGTTACGAGTCCTGATGTGGTGTTTAACGTCGTTGGTGAAAGTTAAGGGTAATTTTTCCGAATAAAAAATGTCTTTGAACTCTTCGCAAAGTTTTTGGATACTTTCCCGTTCCTCGTTGTTCATATGGTCTAAACGCAACTTACTAAGGTTTTCAGTAAGGATGTCGTCAATGTCTGTGTCTCTGTGGTGAGTCATGCTGTTTAATTCACATTTTTGGCTGTCGTATTTAGTCACCATAAAGGGTCTATTAATGGTCAGTGCCATTTCATGCTGTAGCGTGTTCTGAATGATAGTTTTCGCGTAACCGTTTTCACATTTTACAATGGCGCTAGGCATTCTTACGCCGTCACAAAATGAAACATAGTTCAATATAGCATCACCGTCTTGTAAATCTGTCGGTAGGCTTACTCGTTGTTCACACCTAGGGGCAAGTTTGATCGTAACACTGGGGTTGTAAATCATTGGGATGGTTGCCGATTTTGTATATAGCAGATTATTTTTCATGTCTATTTTTGCATCAATTTGTTTCAGAAGGTCACTACCGATTAAACCATCGTAGCGTCCGTCTACGTCATAAACATAGAATTTATGGAACTCGCAACTGTTAAATGTCGGGAACAGTGGTACTTCTATAACTTCACTATGCTGGCTGGACGCGTGGGTGCTTATCACCTCGAATGGTTCGTATTGTTTACAGTTATCGAAGTACTCGCTTGCTTTGGCTGGGCTAATGAATGAACGCGCGCTACCTGTATCTATCATGAACCTTGACTGAATTTCGGGTAACTCTACGTAAGGTAACTGCAATTTTAGGCTGCAATTAAGTTCTATTATTTCGGGTTTTTGTTGAAAGCACCTATGTGAAAATCCTCATTAGTCTCGCACTGGTCAACGGGCTCGAGCTCACTTTCGTGGGTTTCGCCGCTCTCCACATTGTCTGCGTACTCATAGGTGTCGTAGTCATAGTATGGGTTAGGGGCATATAAGTCAATCGTATCACACGTTTCGTCTACCTCGTTAATAGCGTTCATGCGAAAGCCTTGGGGTTTCGCCGGGGCGACTGTTCGCATGCTTACGTCGGTATTTACTGGACCTTGGTTCGGTGATGGTCGATAGCCAAACTGTTGTTGACCAAACTGGGGTTTATAACCCGTTGGTTGCTGGGTTAATTGGGGCCTAAAGCCAAGAGGCTGTTGGGAAAACTGGGGTTTGTACCCGAATTGTTGGGGTTGCTGCGCTAACTGGGGTCTATACCCAAATTGTTGGGGTTGTGACGGTAACTGGGGCCTGAACCCTAATTGAGGTCTGTAGCCAAATTGTTGCGGTTGTTGTGCATGCATTTGTTTACTTTGGGGTATGCCAAACTGAAACCTTTGTTGGGGTTGTTGTAGAGTTTGGGGTTGGTACATAGGCTTTTGTACGTTAGGAGTTGTTTGAGGGATTCCGAACTTAAATCCTTGAGGGTTTTGAGAGAAGAATGGCTTAATGCCCATTTTGTCAAGGAAAGGGTTCTGTGCTACTGGTTGGGGTCTTGCCTGCAGGCTCGGTACCTTAAGCATTTTGTTCCGAGTATTGTACTGGTACAAGAAGTTCACTTCTTCCAGTACTATACTGAGAGCATCTTCTAGAGATCGTGAACCTTTCAGGCGCACGATTCGCAGCAGGTCTTCTGGCAGATTATAAAGAAAGACATTCATTGCCATATTATCGTAAATAGTGATTTTACTCGCGCGAAGGTTAGCGTCCAGTACTCTGTTTACCTTGGCAATCAATGTGCTTCTTACGTATTGTATTCTATTGCAGAAATCGAGATAAGTCTCGCCAGTGTTAATTTTCAGTGTTTCTAATTCAATAGCAATACACTCTTCACTGCGAGGATCACCGAAATGTTGCTCAAGAGCGATTTTAAGCTCTGGCCACGTATCAAGATCCTGTCGCTCACTTATCAGTGCTGCGGCTCTTCCAGTCAACTTCGACGTTACGACGTGGAATACATACAAGTCCTGCGCCGGATTGCCTTCTACTCTACAGTTATTTATTACATACTCGCACTTTCTAATGAATAAATTAAGTAATTTTTCGTCACCGTCGAATCTGGGGATGACGTCAGCGATTTCGCGAGGAATTTGCTTAATTTGATCCATTTTTAACTGCTTTAAACTTATCTAACACTGTTCTTAATATTCAAGTTTACTTAAAAACACACTTTTTGTTTAAATTTAATTACCTACTTAAAACACAATTTAAAGTTACGTCTTTCTGAAACCAAATAACCCACTTCAATTTTTGGAAATAACGCTATCGATCTCTAGACACATAAATCTAAAATGGAATAGGAATGGTTATAGGAGAATGGAATAGCGATAGGGTCTACTCACAGACTGTCCATGTCCCTCCGTTGAGTCTCAGGGCGTCCTCCGAATTCTCGTACTGTAGGCGACGGAGTAGGGTCACTAATGTAGAGCTCACCCACACAGTCTATGCCACTTTTAGAGAGTCCTTGACTTATTTATTTGGTTCGTATGGATTTCCGTTTAAAACGTAAGAAAACGTTCGTCGTTTTTCACTAATTTTCAGTTTACGCGACGCGGAAATCCTACCGGCTGCGCCAGTCAAGTATTTCGGGAGCCGGAGGACGTTTTAAAAAATACAATTATTTTAATTAATTACATGTATTGGCTTTACCATGGTTGTATTAAGACTAAAAATCATCCACTTAAACTAACTGCCCTGAGCACCGCAAGTACTCAGGCTTATCTGCATCCGTCTGCCAACTCAGCGTCTGGGCTCTGGGAAAATAGAGCTGACTCCGGGTTTAGAGGCTGGGTCGCCAGGCGTAACTAGGTACCAACTATTGTTTTCTGTGACATTACCGACGATATAATATAGGTAAGTCACCTAAAGGTCTATCTGCTATCGATTGTAGGTACCTTCTTAGCTACGAAAAAGAACCTTCCTCCTACAACCGACCGAGATTTTAGAAAGCAAAGCAAAACAAATTGTTTGACTTTTTGGCAGTTCTTTTTTACTGATGTCGCAATGAGATATCTTCAGACAGCCATCCAATTTACATGTATTATTACGTATTTTACTAAATAATACTGGCTAAATCAATAATGGTAATGTAATAAAGCTTACAATGTAGTCAATTGTCCATTAAAATGACTCAAAACACGCAAAAATAATTTACCGGTAAGTTGACGCTAAAACACAACACTAGACCATAGACAAAACATCACCTAAGTAAGTAACCCCTAGTTAGGTGATTATTTGTACGGTGAAAACGAATTTAAGTTGCGGGATGGTTTAGGGAATCACTTAAGCTAGAAGTTCTCTAGTTAGGTGGATGTTAGGGGATGGTTGGTGAAATCGGGCATAAGACTTTTAAATTAAATTTTTTTTCATTATTTCTCTTTGTGTAGTCCTGTAGTGTTTTTGTTTAGAAATCGATTTTTATTTTTTACATTTTTTTACAATACACTTCTTTTCATTTCAACAAATCCGAGGCTAAAGATGAGATAAAGTTACCTTGGCAACAAGTGACATTGATACAATCATTGGAGCCATTTGAAGCCCGTCCATACCTAATTGGGCATACGTAATTCACCTTATAGTTGATTGACTTAACCGTAAGCGAGGCCGGTTCATACAGTCGGGTTAAAGAATGGGACTAACCATTAAGGCCGCTCCTCAAGAATCAATTCCCCTGTTTCAACTGTGGCCCGCGGTGTTACAATACTACACATCATAAAAGTCCCTTCGGGAATCTACGTTCGCGCAGACTAGGAAGAAGTGTAACGAAAGTACCCGAAGCTATAAGTACATTCAATATGATCTTTAACCGACACGGTTAAGGTGCAGAATTTATTGCCGCAGTAGCGCTACCTATTTCGCTCATGCTAATATTGCCAAACTAATAGCCACCTGCATTGATGACGTTGAATCAACCAATAGCAACCTGATTGGTCGATCAACTTGCCGCACATCCAAAATTTGGTCATCTGCGCAGGTACATCCGCGAGACTTATTTCTTGTGTGGCACTGTACCCGCGGTTTATTAGGGAAAGTAAATTGTGTATTAACAGTAAAAGTTATTTTCCTACAGAAAAATATAGTATTATGTCTCAATCCAGGGTGTCAGCTAACTCCATACCAAATTTGATTAAAATCGCTCCAGCCGTTTAGACATGAAGAAGTAACAAGCATATACGCTCGCACACTCATAAACTATCGCTTATGTAATAGATATTAGTGTGATGTGACGACATTCCGGGGCAAAATGGAACATTGCCAATGCGTTTAATGTCAAAATCGATCAACCCACAGATTAATTAACAAGGAAGACTCGGTTAAGCAAAGAAACTAGAGGAACACTACTATAATCAATTCCACCAACTTAGTCAGTAAATTGACATTTGCGATGTGACCAGTTTATGACAGAAAAATAATGATGTACACAATCGACATAAAATATAGACTTGGCTTAATTTTTTTATTTTATAGATTTATCCCACAACTCTAGAAAGCTATGTAAGACATGATGTATTCATCAAATATTTAAAATTATTCTGGTTACATCCTGTTAAAATTGTCTCAATACTTCCGTGATTTGTCATCAGCGACAATACTAAGAAAATAATTGATTATGTTGTTAAATCTATCGACTAAAGCACACCACTATTTTAGCTGGCAACTCTTTTTCACTAACACGAAAATTCTATCTGTCAATTTACTGACTAAGTTGGTGGGTAGAGGCGTTCATTTAATCTGTGGTTACATTTTCTCCCTGTTAAATCTCTACCACAGACTATTTTAGTGAGCGTGTTTGATGGAGAGCTCTTTTCGGACACTATTAAAAAGTAAAAATACTTCCTTTTTATCTCGATGGATGGCGTTGCAAGTCTTGTGTATGGAAACTGAACTTTTTTTTTTTAATGCCAACGAGTCGTCACAGCATAGCTATGACTATAGATTATAGGAAAAATGTCCAATGTTCATCTTTTGGGAACAAGTGAGTGCCACAATTTTTGCAAGTTTTTACAACGCAAACTCTATTAATTTTCGTATCCATACTTGCACTCGATTTTGATTCGTTGTTTACATTAGGCAGGAGAGCAGAGAACTTCTAGCTTTAGTTATTGTTTTGAGGTCTAGCTCTACACTCTACTACGGCTACGTAAGAGGCAAAAGTTTAACTTTATAGTAAAAAAACCAGATTATGTACCTACTATGAAAGAGTAGTACTACCGATGGACGACATACAAAACTCTGAAACTCTGTGAGAACTAATGTAGTCTCTCTTATCTGTGGAACTCATTCCTAACTTTATACTCTGTGATCCTACCAACTGAAATAGAAAAAAATTCGTAGCAACTGTAGAGGGCAAGGGGTAGCAGTAACTTCGCAGAAACCTTCGACAGTAATGTTGTCCTGCTTTCGCTAACCAACCTTCCATAAGAAAAAAAGAGATGGCACTACGTTTATCAATGCACCGATTTCAAGGTGCGTACAGGCCCTACTGTCAAACGCTACCGACTAGGGATAGGCCTAACTCTCCATCGATATCGATAGAAACGTTGAAAAATTAAGACACCTTGGACTAAATCATGTAAATAATTATAATAAATTGCTTTGTATATAAGTTTTAAATCATGTTTAATCAAAATAAGTAACAATAATTTAAAAAGCAACACTTTTTTATACAAAATAGTGAATTTACAATTATATACGTCAACGTCAGCATAATACTCCGTCTCAGATTTCTTCCTGAATAAAATCCGTAACGACATCCAAATTTACGTTACGTTTCTTCTTCCAATTTTTAAATACAGATCGAGTTAGGTCCTTGTGTTAAAAAGTTGTTTATCTTGCAATGAAATTTGAAAAGGAAAATACTATTGCTAATATTGACTAGGTAAATCCATCTTCGACCGCAATCTGTCGCTAAAAGTCGTATTTAATTATCACAATATTATATTATTATTGCAAGTAATAATTCAGTAATTCGATGGATGCAGTAATTTGATGTGTCAAGTGATGAATTCTGATATTTGAATACGTTTCATTGACAGATTTTAGACAACAGGTATAGGGTTTGATGACCACATCAACTAAGGAATTTTCGAACGCAAGACTATAAGGATCATCAACTACGTCAGGCTGCAGTAAATTTGATCAAGAAAGAAGAATATGACCGTGGCATTGGCAGATAACAGACATTTTGCTCACTTCCCATGTTCAGTACTGACCTGAAAACAAACAGAAACTTTTGATAAAGGCGTACCTACAAAAGAGAGCTGCTTAAATAATAACATATTCCACTTTTAAACACTTTCGTTTTAGATCTCTTTATAAAAGCTATTTGGGTTACAAGCTACGTCTATTATTGACTGATCCTGATAATTAATTATATACTTTGAAGTAAGGTACAATTTGCATCTATATAGTCAGATATTTTTTGCAATAAGGTGATCACCACATAATTGATTAATTGTGAAACTAACAGCTTTGACGTCCATTCATTTAACATTTTGTTTTTATCTTTCAACTTTTCTTTATCTATGATTTACGCTGTTGGAGAGATGGTTTTTTGTGGGTAAGTCTATGGTAGTTTGTATTGTCCTTGGGTGAGATTTAAATTCAGGACAAACATAAAACAGCTGATGGGGTTTGGAAAACAAATTGTGTACACGTAGAAGTCTTAATATAAGCAACATCGTGATGTGGGATGTTCGGGCTTGTTTTTTTTTTATATTATCAATTCTCATATCACACTGTTTACTTATTACGATTTAGAAATTTTTAAATAAAGATAAACTGTTAAATGAATTAAATGGATGAAGGCACCACTCGGATGCTGTGGTGCCTGGGACACTGTTTGGATGTAGTATACTTAACTAAAGAAGTATGGCAAAGGAAAAAAAATATTGTAAGTTTTCATAGTTATTCTCGTTATGCTCGAATACAAAATAAACTCCTGGGAGCATCCTGTTTTGTAAAAACATGTGATAAGTGTATATGAAAAGGTAGAGGTACATATTCTGCAACAAATGTTTAACTTTCTCACCATTACTTCCATTTTTACTGGTCTAAGGTGGGCACCACATCTTCCTTCAGGCGTGTTCGCAATAAGTTTCTTCGTCCCAATCACTCGTGTCTAAAGTGCCTTGAGCGCAGTTTACAGTCGTTTTTGTCCTGTTTCTTATTTCTGCGTTTTGCGTGCTTTTGCTTCCATTTATCAATTTGGGAAAACTTGAACAAGAAGAAACAATGGATTATGTATTAAGAAGGCGTGATGAACAAGTATCGACTATACTACTACTGAGGCGAATTTTCATCGACCATGCTTTTGCCATCCCATCACTAGGACAACCTACAAATGGATTGGTTTATTTTCTTAATTTTAGAGCGTAGAAGGGTTCGAGAAGCAACAATTACGGTAATTTTGGTTGATGAGTCATTAGGAAGTTTATTTACAAAGTGATATTTTATCCGTTGGTCCTTTTATGCGAGAAAACATAGGTTTTAGGTACTCACATTTGGAAGTTCATATTATAATCTCCGTTTTCTTTGTTTCTTATGTGACCTGCAGCCACCACGCACTTTTCACCTCGTTGTGCATTTATTGTACAATATCCCAGGGTAAGTTGTGTGCACCAAAATATTTTAGTTATTTCAATTTTCTAAAATAATCCGACGACGTCTTCACAGATTTTGCACTTGCGATAACCCGACTAAATTTGAAAACATTCAGAGTGCTGCCACTATTGTAAGTTACATTACCATCTTAATTTGGACTCTTACTCAGGGCATTAAGGCATCGTTTTGACAATTAGGCCTGTACGCTGTCACGTGACCATCGTTTCTTCTATTGGTTTAATTGTTCTGTGGTAGAGGGACTCCGTGCTAGCGCCATCTATTACGTCTGTGTGGAACTCCACTGACAGCCGTCATTGAAAAGCCCTTTTATAAATAAGGACGTAATTGTACAATTGCCAGCTTATCAACAATACGTCGCCCCATCTGGCAACACTGTGCGACAGCACAGAGCCAATTTCTGAATTGAGAATATCACTAAGTTTATGCCGTTAATAAAAAAATATATCACTAAGTAAATACCTAACCGTAATGCTGTCTTTTCGAATTTTTGAGCAAAGAGCGAGACAGAACGTTACAGTCTGTTAGCTTTTAGAATATACCTCGGCTACTATTGGATAGAATCGTATATATTCGTGTCATAGAAATATCGGAACTAATTACTTTACGTAACTTTTCTAAATAGTGTAGAAAAGTTTTATACAGAGCGGGAGGTAGTATTACACGCGTGTCCTTTCGGCGAAACCCGCTGACGCGTGCGTACCGCACTTTAAATTTTATCTCGGACCAAGTTGACCTATTCCATGTTGCTCTGGGTGAGTTCAGAAGAGCGGCTTTTTGTGTTGTGTTATATGGAACACTTATTATAGGTTAAAATAGGCTTAATCATGAACAAGAGTCTGGATCCACGTATTCATGAATCCGTGCTTTAGTCAAAAAAATTTAAAAAATGACTGTTCCAATTCACTTACCTACATGTAGTTGAAATTTTGGTAAATTAGAATTAAAATATTATTGTCGAGTATAAATAGCATAGATACGAGGGGCGGCTGAAAAATTTTGAGCCTAAGTACTTCTAAGAATCACTAATGACTCGCAATGTGCATCACTAATTGCGCGTATTCTCGTATCGCATTAGGCTAAGCCTGTAATGGTATGTATTTGTGCATAGTTAAGTAAAATAAAATAAAAAACACAAAACTGGCCCTATACCGTGTGCCCATGAGCCCGTGTGGCGAGCACTTGTCAACTCTGCGCGCGCACTACAAACTCCAACATTCCTGCATCGCGCAATCAAAGTGTTTCAATGACATACCATAAATATAACGTCCGACTAACAATAGTTGGACCGGCCGTCCCCAGGCGTACGATCTGCCTGGTGGGAAATTTCCCTTTATAGTGGAGGAGCACGATCACCCGCTCTTCCCTATACCGGGGAAGCCTTAACAACCGCAGTGCGACTGTGCACTTCTCTAAGCGATTGTAGCCGGCTACAATTACTTTGAAGGTGGTTAGGTGGCATCTCGATATGTGCAGCGACCTTCTAGTACAGTCACATCCTCCTATCTAAGGCGTTTGCGAGGTAGCTGGCCCTAGAGTCTACTAATACATACACTCGCGGTCTGAAAATGTTTACCACCTTAAGGTTGGTAATTGCATGCACAAATCTATGCCACATGGTCGATGATATTATGTGATTTGATTAGACATAGAGCATAGATTAGGCATAGAGCATAGAAGAAGCAATAGAGATTCACCCAAGCGAGGTTGCCATGATTTTACAATCAAGTTCTATTATTTCAATCCTAGTATTTTTGATAAATGTCATTGTAAAAAATTCAATTATGTCAACTTTTAAATAAAGAAAAGAGTTTCATCATCAAAACGTCATGAATCCTCTTTTTGTTAGAATCGATGCTACAACTATTAAAAAGTTATACGTACCTAGATATAGCAGTGTGCTAAAGAATCTAATTTGAAAACTGATAAACATTTTTAGACCGCGACCGTACATAGTTTTTAGAATGAAATAAGCACTAGATATCAACCCTTGTATGTCCCCACTGCTGGGGCACGGGTCTCTTCCTACATCGCAGGAAGGTTAGGCCATTCTCCACCACGGGGGCCAAGTCCGGGTTGGTGGAGGATTGTATGACAGTGGCGGGCCTTACTCTCAGAAGTTATCAAGCCGCCCATAAGGCCTCTGACATGGCTTAAGAACTGCCATTACATGGTCTTGTGCCACCCCCATCCAGCGACTCCCCACCACCGTAACCAGGTCGTTAGATCATCTGGTGGCGGGCACACGCTGCGTCGCCGGTCCGGCGGTCGCCAAATTTCCAAAACAGTCCTCGGAGGAGCCAACTTAAGTAATGTGTATTTACGTCTTTCTCTTTACTACAGACTATAATTATTGCCTATTAAATTTGCGCGGGCTATACCCCTGGAATGACTATCAAATTGAGGCTTGTCGTGCTTAATTGAAAATTGTCTTAATTGAAACAATCACTCGAGTTAAGCAACAAAAGGCACGGCCAGGTGCAGGATGGGTGACCGTCCCGTTACTACCACTAGTGGCATTTTTCCGAGCGCTTCCGTGTTCTACAAGGGACGCTAAGCCGTTGGTGCCGGCTGTCAAGTAATGGCAGTCGTTAAGCCATGTCAAAGGCCTTGTGGGCGGCATGATAACTTCCGACAGTAATGCCCGCCACTGTCTTACAATCCTCCACGAAAATCAGTGTTGCAGGCCCAGCCTGCAGCAAATGCTGAGTCAGCTACCTGTTTGTGGCTGCGGAGATACAATGCCCTTCTAAATTGTAAATGTTTGTTTTATATCGTATTCTTTGTTAAATAATATTTTTCTTTGTTCTTTCTTTTCTTATTTGTCTGTATTATTTTAATATCGTTATGTGTGTTATGTGTATTGTATCTTTGTGGCTTCAAATAAATGTCTCTCTCTCTCTCTCTTACAATCCTCCACCAACCCGGACTTGGTCCCCGTGGTGGAGTATGGCCTAACCTTACTGCGATGCAGGAAGAGACCCGTGCCCCAGCAGTGGGGACAAACTGGGTCGGATCGGACATCTTATAGTCAAATGCTGGCTTTAGGGCTTTTTAAATTCTTTTTTTTTTTTTTTATTGTTGATAAATTTATTATAAATATTTTTTAAATTTATTGTTGAGTATATAATTGCGATTCCCTTGTAAATGACCACGGGAATTTTATTATAATATAAATACGGTATCTGATAGAAAAGTCGGCCAGATTCGGAGAGAGGAAGGTCGGCCGATGTGCGCCGGCGATTAATCAAAATGGCGCTTGCGACACGCCCCGTTAGTGTTTAGAGATGCGCCCGCGCAGTTAAGGGTGAGGATTGCAGTTAAATAGTGTTGTTCAATTAAAAATCAAGTGTCTCAGGTACACACGCTTGAAATCACAAATTCGCCAACTTAGAACGTGTGCTAAAAATAAAATAAGAGAAGCCATGTTAAAAGTTGAATAAGTCATGGATTTTTCCTAGAAAAAATAAATAACTAACTCTTAATGGACATATTACACAGATCTCGTTAGATACAGAGGGTATGGTAAATACTGTTGCTGCCTTTACGTAATACAGATACTATTGTAAAGAGGTTCGAAATTTCACTGATACCGGTTAGTAGCCCATAAGCTCAGTCGGGAGACCGCTGGCACGGTTAGCCAGAGGTCGCGGGTTCGAGCCCCGGCATGGGTGGAAATTTTAGACTCTAAATAGGTTTTTAAAATTGTCCTTAGCGCTAACCTGTGCATTAAAAAAAGAATATAACAATAAATTAATTTCATTTCATTTCATCCACTGCCCCTTAAGCTAAGTACAGCGCGAATGTCGTGATCGTCCGCCGCGCAAGGTCGCCTGCGCCGGCGCACTCTCGCGCAGTGGGATAGTAATCCCACCTAAGTGGTTCTTGGTTGGTTTGTCATACAGCGTGTCATTGAATTGAAGCAAAAACTTGCCTAGTCGCAAACCTAACCTAGCCTAAACCTAACTGCAAAAATGCAAATTGCTTCAGCCAGATGTTGCTGCCTGTACGTAATACAGAGATTATTGTAAAGAGGTTCGAAATTTCACTGATGCCGGTGAGTCGCCCATTGGCTCAATTGGTAGAGCGCTGGCACGGATAGCCAGAGGTTGCGGGTTCGAATCCCGGCATAGGTGAAATTTTTAGCCTCTAAATCGGTTTTTAAATTTGTCCTTAGCACGGGTTAGTGCTGGCCTGGAGAACAGCACCAACCCAAATTCTTCCCGCGGGTGTCGTAAAAGGCAACTAAGGGACACAAGCCAGGGGGTGGGCAGCAGCGCCCCCTGCAGTACAATTCCACCGAACTGCGATCGCCAACCCGCATGCCCAGCGTGGGGATTATGGGCATTACCCTTGATGGCACAACCTTGCGCTACGGCGCTCATTGGGGGAGGGCTACGTCCAGCAGTGGACTAATATAGCCTGAAGAAGAAGAAGACATATTCACTTACCATAAAAACCATTAAGCGTCGTTGTCTTGAATTTCACAGCTCCGTGCGGTCATCTAGAACAGAACACTCAGTTAAAGCATCTACAAGTAGCTTATTTCTTCCATCGCTTACTGGCGCCACCAATAGTATAAAATTCGTATAGTATTTTCTAAAGTTAACACGAGCACTAAACATATTTAAAACTGTTTTTATACGGATTTATGCTCGTTTATTACATTTTTACAATTTTCCAACGTTTCGGAACTTTTTCAGGTTTTAATAGAGAACGTGGTTGGAACATACCGGCAGCATGGGAACCAGTGCTTAAGTGCATGCCCCTTTGCTAGAAGTGTGACTGTAGAGTTAAAATATTAATTTCAATTAATAATCAGTATTTAAAGTTAATGAAAAAAATAGTTTAAATTTAATTTTAACTTCAATTAAAACAGTTTTTACACGGATTTATGCTCGTTTATTACATTTTTACAATCTTCCAACGTTTCGGCACTTTTTCAGGTGCCGTGGTCCCGGATGACAGAGGTGACGGGCGTCTTTTAGAAAGCATTAACGGTTAGTTTACTACCCTCGGCCAAAAATACAAAAGTTAATTATGAAGTTACGTTCCAAAATCGGCAAACCAATTATTTTTATATAAAGTTAACAATATTGATTATTAGTAATTGAAGTTAATATTAAATTTATAATTTACATGAACTTAAATCTTCAACTTACAATCCGTATAAAAACTGTTTAATTATAAAAATCGTAACTCGTTTTTAACGTGTTGTTTTTTTCAAAAAGTGATCATCATAAATCTGTGACAACTATTTTTAGGACCTCCAGTCTAGAACCTAGGACTTTAGTCGATTTCCGCTAAAACGGCCGTTTTTGGCAAAACTGTCGTTAAAGTCCTAGATTCTTGGGCTTAGGTTCTTTTCACTACACACACACACACACACACACAAACATACATGCATGCATACATACATACATACATACATACATACATACATACATACATACATACATACATACATACATACATACATACATACATACATACATACATACATACATACATACATACATACATACATACATACATACATACATACATACATACATACATACATACATACATACATACATACATACATACATACATACATACATACATACATACATACATACATACATACATACATACATACATACATACATACATACATACATACATACATACATACATAACAATATTTACAATATTCTCTGTATTACGTACAGGCAGCGACATCTGACTTAAGCAAATTGCATTACTTACAGCCCCGACTACCTACTTTGCAGTTAGGTTTTAACATCGGAACGATATCACTGTACCCACATGATTACACTATTTTTATTTTTAATGCACTAACCCGTGCTAAGGAACAAATTTAAAAACCTATTTAGAGGCTAAAAATTTCACCCATGCCGGGATTCGAACCCGCAACCTCTGGCTTTCCGTACCAGCGCTCTACCAATTGAGCCAATGGGCGACTCACGGCATCAGTGAAATTTCGAACCTCTTTACAATATTCTCTGTATTACGTACAGGCAGCGACATCTGACTTAAGCAAATTGCATAACTTACAGCCCCGACTACCTACTTTGCAGTTAGGTTTTAACATCGGAACGATATCACTGTACCCACATGATTACACTATTTTTATTTTTAATGCACTAATCGATTAAAGTTCTGATTATTGATCATAAATAAAATAAAATATAAATAAATATTCATGGACATATTACACAGATCTCGTTAGCCCTATACTGAGTACAACTAAATGAATTGTGTTACAGGTGCTAACTCGACGATAGATTTAATACAATAAATACATAGATAACATCCAAGCCCCGAGACACAGTAGAAAAGTTCGTTTCCTAGTTTGATGACCCGGCCGGGGATCGAACCCGATACCTCCGGTTTGACAGTCAGCGTGCCGAACCGCTGCGCCACCGAGGCCGTCAATAGTCACAGTTGATAAGATTTCTCATGTTCACGTTTTAGATAAAAACATATAACAAGTTATGATTTTTTTCCATTGTTGGCGATAGTCAGCGCCCTGAAGTGGCATTTTTCCTGTCAACACAGATTTTTTCGTCAAAAATCACGAGGTGAAAAATCGTGTTGAGTGCTGAGCCTTATAGTATCAGAAAATTTACTTAAGAAGTTATTTTAGTAATTTACTTACATGGAAAAACACTGTAGAATCCATGTTGAATCTTCATGGTAATTTTTATGTTTGCATTTATTACTTATGTAAATTTATGTTTACATTTATTACTTATTCCTGGCACCCACAGGTACAGGGGTGAATTCGTAAAATAATTAATGCTAGTACTGGCCTTAGTGTATATTAAAAAAAACTCTTACATTTTAACTATTACACTCTAGTTTGAAAAACCCTAATACTTTTTACTGGCCTTAGTTTTCAAGTAACTATTATGTTACATTGTTCTATTAAAGAAGAAAATTTATGAGGAATTCAAATTAATCTCCTGATTTCGTTAACTTATTATATTCATTTCTGCTGACAGTGCCGTTGGTCGATCTGAAACAAAGAGAAGACTTATAAGAACACTTCTGTATCAACCCTTTGTATGTCCCCACTACCGGGGCACGGGTCTCTTTCTGCATCGCAGGAAGGTTAGGCCATACGCCACCACGGGGGCCAAGTCCGAGTTGGTGGAGGATTGTATGACAGTGGCGGGCCTTACTCTCAGAAGTTATCAAGCCGCCCATAAGGCCTCTGACATGGCTTAAAGACTGTTTTTACATGACAGCCGCCACCAACGGCTTAACGTACCTTGCGAAACACAGAGATCAGAAAAACTGCCACTACCGGTAGTCACGGGATGGTCACAATGATTCAGTACCTAACCGCGCCTGTTGTTGCTTAACTTTAGTAATTGATTCCAATGACTCGGTTCCACTATGCCACGAGCGCTTCACTATACTAAGCTATAGTTCTTCTTCTTCAGGCTAAGAACCATCATCGTACTTCAGGGAATATTCTAAAAAAAGAATTAGCGAAATCGGTTCAGCTGCTCCCGAGATTTGCGCTTACCAACACATTCAGCGATTCATTTTTATATTATAGACTAGCTGGCCCAGCGAACTTCGTACCGCCTAACAGTCGATTTTTTAATTTATTTTTTTATTTTTCTCTTTGTAAGAACCATCCCCGTACTTCAAGGAATATTCTAAAAAAAGAATTACCGAAATCAGTTCAGCTGCTCTCGAGATTTGCGCTTACCAACACATTCAGCGATTCATGTTTATATTATAGATAAAACAATAACTTAAATTTCATTCAAATTTTAATTATGCATGTGATTTTATTGATTTTGCTTGATTCTGTCCTTTCCGCTGTTACGTACCTGTTAAAATATGTTGTTTATTAATACCAGTAGGAGAACCAACGATCCCTAAGACACAGGTTTCTACCTAGTTTAGGGGTCAGAAAGTCGAATTTTACAATGACACTGGTACAAATAAAATATTTTATTATTATTAATAAACACGTTTAAATAAAGCACAACGTTAAACGGTTCCAGTTTTATTATTTATTACAAGATATACAACATAAAAAGCTTACAAGTAAAATGTACCATTTTATAGCGTTTTTATGTAGCCTATGAATTTTCCACTGCAGTGCACAGGAGAGAGAGTATAAGGAATAGCGGGTGGTCGTGCTCTTCCACTATAAAGGGAAATTTCCCGCCAGGCAGATCGTATGCCTGGGGACGGCCGGTCCAACTATGGTTAGTCGGACCTTATATTTATGGTATGTCATTGAAACACTTGGATTGTGCGATGCAGGAATGTTGGAGTTTGTAGTGCGCGCGCAGAGTTGACATGTGCTCGCCACAGAGAGTTTGGGCTTAATTACCACGCGTGCCCCTCGCGGATTGACAACGCTGAGTTATTTGAACATCTCAGGCACTCAGTGCATGCAATAAGTACTTTTATCCTTTTTTATATAGTGTATGTCCTACTCC
The DNA here is from genome assembly GCA_934045075.1 of Yponomeuta sedellus. Lineage (NCBI taxonomy): Eukaryota > Metazoa > Arthropoda > Insecta > Lepidoptera > Yponomeutidae > Yponomeuta > Yponomeuta sedellus. The sequence continues at coordinate 7,214,165 of OW203751.1, read as the reverse complement.
AGCACATAAAAAGGCAGCCGAAAAAGGGGGCGGCCAAGGACCACCTGGAAAAGATCAATAGACCAAGAGGCCAAATCAATCGGCACTAGCTGGCCTGAATTGGAGGCTGCCGCTGAACACCGTCAGAAGTGGAAATCTGTGGTTGAGGCCCTATGCTCCGCTAGGAGTTAAAGGACCAAAGAAGAAGAAGATGTCCTACTCCATGGCACAGGCCTTCTCCCAGAAAGAGACGGAGTGTAGGGGGTTAATACTTTCGACACTAGTGTTTCCTTACGATGTTTTTCTTCACGGCAGCGTGTGGTATTGCAACTAAAATATCGATCGATATCAACCCTTTACGTCCCCACTGTTGGGGCACGGGTCTTTTCCTGTATTGCAAGAAGGTTAGGCCATACTCCACCATGGGGGCTAAGTCCGGGTTGGTGGAGGATTGTAAGACAGTGGCGGGCCTTACTGTCAGAAGTTATCAAGCCGCCCGTAAGGCCTCCGAGACCACAGTAAATTAGATTCTTTATTAACTCTGCCATAAAAACTGTGACACCTTTATAATGTACCTAATGCTTGTATACTCAATGTAACATAAAGATAATTTTTTTTGTGGTTAAAATAAACATTTTGTATTTGGTAACTTCTGACAGTAAGGCCCACCACTGTCTTACAATCCGCCACCAACCCGGACTTGGCTCCCATGGTGGAGTAAGGCCTAACTTTCCTACGATGCAGGAAGAGACCTGTGCCCCAGCAGCGGGGACATACAAGGTGTTAATACTAAAAAATATTTTTGTGAGTCGGAAGGGTATCTTTGGTATTCAAACCAATGCTAGGTGTACAGCACTGTTAATGTTAACTCAACCGCATGAGCACTCACTCTAAGAGTGTGGAAAAGCAACGGACCACCTATATTCGGAAGCTGAAATCCAGTGGTTAAATCAAAGAACTGCTGGTCTTCTGGAAAGATATAGGCTGGCTAGTGTGAACTCACAGCCCTGCGACATACAGTCTATTTATTCTTACTTGTCCAATTTACTAACCTTAAAATTGAGATTAGATGCCTAAACTAGACATTTTCTCGCAAATTCATGAACTATGTTTATAAAATTGGCAGTGGTTATCTAAAAGACTGTTCCAAGTTACTTCATTTATGGAAATATGGCAGTTTTGGACTAAAAAGTTACAGTTTACGGGTAGAATCTTGTTTACTAAATTGGACAAGTAAGAATAAATAGACTGTAGATGGCATGGCGAGGATTTAAAATCAGGTTGAAAATACTTTATGGATGACTAGCCAGTATAAAGTATGATCTATTTCTATGTGACTAGCCCCCGGTTTCTGGTACACTAACAATCTGTTAATCTATTGTTAACAGCTGTCAAATGTTTTTTTTGTATGCACTTTGGCCAACTGACAGCTGTTAACAGTAGATTAACGGCTTGTTAGTGTACCAGAAACCGGGGGTTAGTTTGGTTGGTGGTGGAATTAGATTCCAATAAGACGGATAGCGTGTTTCGTGATTGATGAGCAAGATAATGGTGATAAGTGCGTTAAGGTTTGCCAAGTGATTAATAATGTAAGAATTTAATTATACAAACCTGTCTAAGTTAGCACCTAGAATTCTAATGCACTTTGTATCTAATAACAGTTTCATAGCACTCGTTTTGTTGTTTGTAGTTCACTTCACACAAGGGCTAAAGTTAAAAAATACATAGAAAAGTTTTGCATCGAAGAACTTAAAAATGAAAACTTTGTTTTTATTTTCGCGTACGGACGGAAACCATCAGTTTGACGTATTAATTGACCAAATTACAAAGATACAACCAAGTTCGTACGACTCTGTGAAAACTTGTGATATAGAATCCGGTCGGATAGTAACACATTTTTTTTTGTCAAATTGTGGATTTGTTTTTTTTGTACAGATATGTAAAAAAACGTTGAAAATATCGTTATTCGTTTTAAAAAACCGCTACACAAGAGCGATTATTGTTTTCGTTAATATTTTGTGTGTTCGTTGGTAAATAATTTTGCGCGGCGATTCGTAAGACCGCTATCCGCCTACAGCGGCCTCCTAATACTAGAGCGATTCCAGTCGAGTGGACAGTGAAATAAAGTCACTCGCCCGTCGCTGGGGCCGGTTGCTTCAGGGGTCGCAAAGTGGACTCAACCGGCCCCTAAATAAGTCCAGCCTGGCTTTTTTGGCACCAGTGAGACTTTTTCTATTTCTACTACTACTACTACAAATTTAAACTTCGCCAGCGGCCTCACAGAAGGGACGGGCGGGATGGGAAAAAAATATTGAAGGGACGAGACGAATCCCACGAACAAAACATCCTTTCTCTACGTTTTTTTAAGAGAGGACACGTATTTTCCGCGCCGCCGTCCCACGTTCCTTATGTGTAGCGGTTGGTTTCTAGGCATTTTGGAATTTCATTTACACGGACGACCTGAAAACCAGAACAAGCCTCTTGCGACCCGTTGCGGTAATCAAACCTGTGATGACCTTACCTATTACTTTGAAAAGGTGGACCAACGAGATCGAACGAGCCCGACAAAGTCAATATTACTGAACCGATTATTTTCAAGGTACCTACCATACAAAAATAATTCCTTTTGTGGAGGTCAACTTGGTATTTACAGTGTTCAATGACCGCACACTAACTTATAATCGCGTAATAAGCGCGATAGATTTTGTGGAAAATAAAATATGTTCACTACTCGACGCTAGATGGCACTGTATGTTACGCTTTTAGTGCCATCTGTTGATCAAACTTTTACTTGCCAACAACCTTTACACTTCCACTACTATTTTCTTTTATGGCAACATTAGAAAGATCGTAACGAAAGAATTTTTTGTAAAAGAAACAATCTGACTTTCATGCTCTGTGAGTCTGAACTGTTTATGTTTTCTATTTAGGTTATGTAGCAATTTTGTCTTCGGTCGGAGGTTCATAATTAAATAAAATATGGAAAAAATACCACCGAAACGCAGAAATGCTAGAGGCGCCACAAGCGAAGAGTTATTGAAACTAGATAAAAAAGTGATTGGAAATTTAGATTACCTAAAATTATCCGTGTCTACCCAGCTTTGTTTTACGTATTTCGTGCATTTTTCAGGAACTAGTCGAAAGAATTCATCAGTTAGAAGCGCATAACTTTCAGCTTAAGAATATAATACAGAAAAAAGAGCCGGATAACTCGAGTTCAACTTCCAAAGGCCAAAAGAAGAGGCCTTTCGATTTTTCCAAGTAAGAATACGATTTTTCCATTTTGTGTCTCACTCAAACGATTTTAATTCAAGATTTTAATGTACATAGTTCGTTTTTTTTTTAAAATTAACGATGTTATTGTTAAGAACTCCATTCCTCAAAAGGCAATAATTATTTAAACGAGAAGGAATTATTTATTCAGACAAATATTTTACCAACTCTTAATGAAAGGCTAAATCTAATGTTAAAATCTCATCATAGTGTTTTTATCGAACTCCTCTGAAACTGGCTTCGGTCATGGTGTAGCAAAGGGTGTGCAAGGGAAAAAACACTTAGAAAAATTTTGCAAAAAAATAATAGGGTCCCCGTAAACCCTTCTTTTTATATTTTTAATCAAAGGGGGGCATCAAAATGAGCAACTTTTCCCCTTAAAAAAAATCTCTAAATTAAATATTTGAGATTTTACAGGCGATTTAAAATCTGAAATATTTAATTTAGAGATTTTTTTTAGGGGGAAAAGTTGCTCATTTTGATGCCCTCCTTTGATTAAAAATATAAAAAGAAGGGGCTACGGGGACCTGTTTTCTGAAGTCAATTTTTCTTCTATGTGTTTAGCCATATAAAATTTAAATCGCCTGTAAAATCTGAAATATTTCATTTAGATATTTTTTTTAGGGGGAAAAGTTGCTCATTGTGATGCCCCCCTTTGATTAAAAATATAAAAAGAATGGGTTACGGGGACCCTATTTTTTTTTTGCGAAATTTTTATGTCTTTTTCCCTTGCACACCCTTTGCTACACCCTGACCCTGGCTTCACTCATTTTCAAGAAATTTTGTATATTTGGTATTTAGGAGAATTGCTCGTAGGCTAGTTAATATGGCAAAACAATGTTTGCCGAGTCAGCTGGTGTTTGTTTGTAGGTGTAAGTTAAAAACAAATAAGTACACAAATTTTGTGCAAATGTTGCATGTACCTAAGTTAAAAATCAAAGCCATAATTTTTATAAACAATAATCTTAAAGGACTATCTTTAGGACCTATTCTAAAAAGAAGGTTATAATCACTGTGACCTCAAACTGTGAGCCATAAGAAGAACACACAAAAAATATAACCAGAAAGACTGTGATGATAAGATATCAACCCTTTGTAAGTCCCCAAATGCTGGGGCACAGGTCTCTTTCCTGCCTAACCTCTCTGGTTAAGCCCACCACAAGGGCCAAGTTCGGGTTGGTGGAGGATTATAACACAGTTGCGGGCCTTACTGTCAGAGATTGTCAAGCCACCCATAAGGCCTCTGACATGGCCTTAACGACTGCCATAACTTGACACTTTGGAGGGACATTTCAAAGCGGTGCACAGTGACTGGAAGAGGTGAGCCGATCGGGCTCAGTGGCGTGTCTTGGGAGAGGCCTATTGCCACTATTGGACTATGATTATGATGATTCATGATCTTAGCAATTGAAATGAAATGAATGAAAAGGTTTTATTCAAAGTAGCGCAGAAACTGTGGCTTAATGAATGTTACAATTCAAACTAGGTGTCCGTTTCAAAATCTAGATCATTTTGGAGAAAAAATGGACAAAAAAAGCTCCAAAAGTTGTATTTGTTGTTTTTCCAGTGTACAATAAAGAATCTAGATAATTTTGGAGAAAAAATGGACAAAAAAAGCTCCAAAAGTTGTATTTGTTGTTTTTCCAGTGTACAATAAAGAATCTAGATAATTTTGGAGAAAAAATGGACAAAAAAAGCTCCAAAAGTTGTATTTGTTGTTTTTCCAGTGTACAATAAAGAATCTAGATAATTTTGGAGAAAAAATGGACAAAAAAAGCTCCAAAAGTTGTATTTGTTGTTTTTCCAGTGTACAATAAAGAATCTAGATAATTTTGGAGAAAAAATGGACAAAAAAAGCTCCAAAAGTTGTATTTGTTGTTTTTCCAGTGTACAATAAAGAATCTAGATAATTTTGGAGAAAAAATGGACAAAAAAGCTCCAAAAGTTGTATTTGTTGTTTTTCCAGTGTACAATAAAAAATATTCTTCCGAAAGGGTTATGTAGTATCTTATCTTAATTAACAGAGTTTACATAATTATTACAAAACATGGAACTTTTTGAACTAAAACTTTCGTAAGCACGTTACATTGTAGACTTTTAGTCCGGATCTACTTACGGGTGTGGTTATATCGGAAAAGTCCGACCAGGTTTCGCTCCGATTCGCAGAGCTTAATCATGGTGAGCAGAGACGGAGCTCGCGTCGTCGGTTGCTCGTCTCAGTGTGAGAAGACAACACCTGTATGTAGATCCGGACTCAATGTCTACAAACATAGAACTCGTGCATTGTACTGGCTTTAATTCCAGAAATCATTGTCATATAAATAAGTAGCCCTTTTGGCACAAAGTGTTAGTTAACACATTTTTTGAACCGCCTTTCAGACGCGCGATTGATAAAAATATTTCATTACATACCGTCAAATTACTGAACGTTACAGATGCCACTACCGTCGTGTCCTTCTTCGCATTCTCTACTTCGGCTGGGATTACCAGGGTCTGGCCGTACAGGAGAACTCGACGCAGACAGTGGAGCACCACCTCTTCAACGCCCTCACTAAGGCCTGCCTGATCGAGAGCCGAGACGTGAGCGGTTATCACCGATGCGGAAGGACCGACAAGGGGGTCAGCGCTTTTGGGCAGGTTTGTTGACAGCTCATAGTAGTACTTAGTAGTTAATCTTATTTCATTCTTAATGCTTGTGTTTAAAGAAAAATACTCTCTCTCTCTCACACACAAACACACACGCGCACACACCCTTACACACACACACACACATTTTTACTCGTAATTATAATAATAATAAATAAATATTCATGGACATATTACACAGATCTCCTTAGCCCTATACTAAGTACAACTAAATGACTTGTGTTATAGGTGCTAACTCGACGATAGATTTAATACAGTAAATACATAGATAACATCCAAGACCCGAGACAAACTAGAAAAGTTCGTTTCCTGGTTTTACCCGGCCGGGGATCGAACCCGAGACTTTCGGTTTTACAGTCAGCGTGCCAAACCGCTGCGCCACCGAGGCCGTCTTCTTTTATTATATTTCTTCTTAAGATGTATCTTCAAACCTATACCTGAGCCAAATTCGATAACGAATGGCGATAAACAAACCGTTGCTAGGCAACGACTTGTTTACAACTTAAAGGCAGATGTTAACAACCTTTTCTAGAAATCGTTTTCATACAAATAATAATCGTTTCTCCTACTAATGTAAAATGCTTATTTATGTTTATATGTTTATGATTTTATTGTGAAAGGCTTAACCGATTTGGATATGACATATGACAACACTGAAATATGAAATTTGAAACACAGATTTAACAAACATCTACGCGAGCCATGCCGCATGATTTTCTTAATAGAATTAAGCGCGTTTAAGCAAAAAACATACAAACTCTTCAACTTTATAATATTTATAAGTACCTATAGATCCTACTATGTAAATGAGTAGATTGGGACCTACTGCAAATATTGCAATAAAAGAAAGTTCTTTGTATATATTTTTATTCATATGTTCACACTAATCAACACTGTCACTGGCCAAAGAGGAGGATGAATTTGTGTCTCCGGAGACTTGAAATATAAATTCATCAATGACATTATCCATTACACCATCAAATTCGGCGTTTTCTTCTTTTCTTTAATTAAGCGTTCAACACAACGTTGCCATGCTGATGGAGTAATTTTACTTATTGCCTCACCTAACAGGACCTTTATTTAGTTTAGCCATTTAAAAAGTTTTATTTTTGGCAGCAACATGGCCGGTTACTTGCCCCCATATGATTTCTATCGGATTTAATTCACAATGATATGGGGGCAATCTATATTTTTGTCTTGTGCCATTTTGCCACACATAATTATATGCTATATACTTAATTATGCCATATACACGTATTGACAAACGACTAAACTTCACTTGTTGACATAAACTAAATTTCCCAAAATGTTTGTCACACCTGAATTTCATCCATGTTTCTTTTTCTGTAGGGCTGTCGCGTAAAATTAATGTCGATTTTTTATAGTTTTTCGAAATAACAAGGTAATATGCATGTTATTTGAGTGATTCTAGTTAAATATGCTGCAATAGGAATTGTTAATAAATAGTTAGCAAGTAAAAGGCTATAATCATGTAAACAATAGAAGATTTGTAAAACGTGAGTTGTGATAACCCTAAATTGGTTTGTTTACCTCTATTCTTTATCGAGTTTGGCAGAACTGTAGTCTAAGAGTTGTTATTGTTTTTCCTAAGAACTCATAATAATTATATAGATTATACTTGTATAACTTTTTCATAGCGTTTAGTTTTAGCGTTACCGAACCTGTCGACAATTACTTTAGAAAGTTTATTCAGGTCTCTGCGATACACACTTAAAGTCTAGTGCAGATGCCGCAAGTATTGTAAACATGCAACAACTTTATAGCAAATAAATATCTTTATCTTTAGTTAGACCTGAGAGTTGTGGTGTCGGCCTAGAGAATAGCACCAAACCAAATTCTTCCCGCGGGTGTCGTAAAAGGCGACTAAGTACCATTTGTTAACTGATTTGATCGTTTGCTCAACTGAATTGATTGCCGCTCAGGAAACCCGAATCGTGCTTAATCGTGGTTTAATTTGATCGTAGCAATAAATCTAATCAGCCCCCAAGAAATCGGCTGTGAGCCTCATAGTTGGGCCATCGTACTTACAGAATTCACCAACCCGGACTTGGCCCCCGTGGTGGAGTATGGCTTAACCTTCCTGCGATGCAGGAAGAGACCCGTGCCCCAGCAGTGGGGGCATACAAGGGTTGATAGCGATAACTTACAGAATTGAATTGGAAAATTCTTAAATGCACTAAAAACTATTTGGTACAAATGAGAGTTCATACTAAGTTACCGATTACGAAGTCGTGGAAAATAGTGGACGGTTTACTAAGTTGGCCATAAGCGAACAAATGTTTTCTTTCAGCTAACCTATGCTAGGGACCATCCATAAATTACGTCACACGTTAAGAGAGAGGGGGGGGTCGACGGAGTGCGACATTGTGTGGTGACGTCACATTTCTAAATCTACGTGTTCCTCTTCTTTGTCGTTTCCTCATGGCTGAGGGACGTGACTATGGGGCAACTTCCGCCACCAGCTCTCTCCATTTGATTATATTATGAGCCAGATGTATGGCTGCTTGTAGGGTCCCTCCCGAAGCTTTAGTTATTATGTCTGTCCAACGCGTGGGTGGTCGTATTCTGCTTCGTTTCCCGTTCGCTCGATCGGTGATGATAATTGATAACCCAGGTTATCTGGCCCGCGTCGCACGGTATGTCCGAAGAACTTCAGGATGCGTTGGGTGCAGATTGTGCAGAGCCTCGTCTTTATCTGAAGTTCTTCTAGAATAGTCACGTTTGTGCGGCGTCAACGTGTTGAAACCACGTTAAAACGTGGCTAAAACACGATCTGCGCTATTGACTTTTCGTGGTTTTCTATGTTTTCACAGATTACGATTTTTTTAGGTTTGTTTGTTTCGATGACGTACTTCCGGATTTGTACTCTTATTTTTTTTTCGTTTAACAATTTATCTAATTACTTTTTTCTCGTAGAAAAAAAGAAATGAAAAGAGAACCTTTTTTAAAAAAAATTAATGCACTAAACCGTGCTAAGGACAATTTAAAAAATCTATTTAGAGGCTAAAAAATCCACCCATGCTGGCACGGATAGCCAGAGGTCGCGGGTGCGAATCCCGGCATGGGTGGAAATTTTAGCCACTAAATAGGTTTTTAGAACCTTTTTTTTGTAAGACAATGCCCATTGCAGGTGATATCTATAACGCTCCGAAGCAAGTACCCGCCAGTTGACCAGCTCAGCCCTGACAATGTTGATAAGGAGATCCCCTACTGCAAGCTCCTGAACCGGCTACTGCCTGAGGATATACGAGCAGTGGCCTGGATGCCTATACCGCTAGACAGACCGGAATACAGTGCTAGGTAAGTTTGATATCAACCCTTGTATGTCCCCACTGCTGGGCCATGGGTCTCTTCCTGCATCACAGGGAGGTTAGGCCATACTCTGATTGTAAGACAGTGGCGGGCCTTACTGTCAGAAGTTATCAAGCCGCCCATAAGGCCTCTGACATGGCTTTACGACTGCCATTACATGACAGCCGGCACCAACGGCTTAACGTGCCTTGCGAAGCACGAAAGCGCTCGTAAAAATGCCACTAGCGGTAGTCACGGGATGGTCACCCATCCTACACCTAACTGCGCCTGTTGTTGCTTAACTCAAGTGATTGATTCCAATCACTCGGTTCCGCTAGGCCACGAGCGCTTCAAGGTAAGTTTAGGAAATTATAATTGTAATTCTTTTTTGTGGTGGGGCGAATGTAGTGTTTTCTATCTATCTTTATATCCATGAGACTCACTAGTCGTCGTCGTCGTTCGTTCGTACGTTCGTTCGTTCGTTCGTTCGTTCGTTCGTTCGTTCGTTCGTTCGTTCGTTCGTTCGTTCGTTCGTTCGTTCGTTCGTACGTCCGTCCGTCCGTCCGTCCCTCCCTCTTCCCTCCCTCCCTAGATTTCTGGCATTCTGGCCGCTGGGCTGCCAAACGTTCCCAGCGGGAGGGCGCTATACCATGTTGGTGACCCTCAAAAATAAATAAATTACCTCTCTCTACAGGTTCGACTGCAAGCAGCGTCTCTACAAGTACTACTTCCCGCGTGGCGACCTGAACCTGTCAGCCATGCATGCGGCCTGCAGTCATCTGGTCGGCTCGCATGACTTCAGAAATCTCTGCAAGATGGACGTCGGGAACGGCGTCACCGAGTTCATTAGGAGAGTCCACGGGGCGGAGATTCGTGCCGTGGATGTAAAAGATGGCGATTCCCGTGAGTACATACATACATAACCTCACGCCTGTATCCCAGAGAGGTAGGCAGAGACCAGGGACTGCCACTTGCCACGATCCTGACAGATCACCTTCACTTCATCAACGTTTATAAGTCGTAGCATGCACGCACGCCGGTTCCGGGCACTTTTTATCTTTCCCTTTGCTAATACATCCCCTATTTGGTCGATGTAAGTCCGTCTGGGACGTCCCTTCCACTCACATTCGCAATATATATTTGTTTCGTCAATATTTCTTCCTTCATCCTCTCCACATGTCCATTCCCGTGAGTGTGAATCCATATATCCAGTAGACCATACTCTTAGAGACAGGTTTTATTTCATTAGAGAAAACAAACACTTATACAAAAAAACATTTGCTTAACTTAAAGTTAGTATTAAGGTTATTTTAAAAACCTATTTAGAGGCTACAAATTCCACCCATGCCGGGATTCAAACCCGCGACCTCTGGCTATCCGTGCCAGCGCTCATTCCAACTGACCTAATGGGCGACTCACCGGCATCAGTGAAATTTCAAACCTCTTTACACTATTCTCTGTGTTTTCGTACAGCCTCTAAATAGGTTTTTAAAGTTGTCCTTAGCACGGGTTAGTGCATTAAAAATTTTAAAAAAATTGTATAGTATTAAGGTTAGTGACATGTATAACCAGCAGCGCTTTCTATGGTTTACAATATATAAATATTAGAATACAATAGGCACAGTGCGAGAAATGCATGTGTAGTTAACAAGTAACATGAATTTCAATCATGTTAAGCTCTATTCCAAACTAGATAACACTAAAAGCAGAAAAAAAAAATCACACAGATAGAAATAAAATAAATAAATAAAAATTTAAAAACCTATTTAGAGGCTAAAAATTTCACCCATGCCGGGGCTGTAAGTGATGCAATTTGCTTAAGCCAGATGTCGCTGCCTGTACGTAATACAGAGAATAGTGTAACTTAAAGAGGTTCGAAATTTCACTGATGCCGGTGAGTCGCCCATTGGCTCAATTGGTAGAGCGCTGGCACGGATAGCCAGAGGTTGCGGGTTCGAATCCCGGCATGGGTGAAATTTTTAGCCTCTAAATAGGTTTTTAAATTTGTCCTTAGCACGGGTTAGTGCATTAAAAATATAAATAGTATAAATAAAAATTCGTTTATTGTCCAAGAAAGCATAATATGGGTTTGTAAATTTATAATTGCATGCACATAATTTTCTTAGTTATTAACAGTAGTTACATCATTAATATAACTAAACAAGCCTTGATCAGTAATAGAAAGAAATGTACAATGGTGTTTGCTGGCCCTTATACTAAGCTAAAGCCTGTATGATAAGAGCCAGTTATCTCTATTTGTATGTTGCTGTGTGGTGTCGGCCCAGAGAATAGCACCAACCCAAATCCTTCCTGCTGGTGTCGTAAAAGGCGACTAAGGGACACAAACCGGTGGGTGGGCAGCAGCGCCCCCTGCAGTACAATTCCACCGAACTGCAATCCCCAGCCGATTATGGGCATTACCCCCCAATGATGGTCATGGCACAACCTTGCGCTATGGCGCTCATTAGGGGAAAGCTATGTCCAGCAGTGGACTAATATAGCCTGAAGAAGAAGAAGACCATACCGATGGTGATATCAACCCTTGTATGTCACCACTGCAAGCAAAGTATGCCAAGTATGGCCCTTGTAGGCCACTTGAGGCGCTCGTGGCCTAGTCAAACCGAGTGATTGAAATCTTCAGTTAAGCAACAACAGGCGCGGTAAGGTGCAGGATGTTCGACCGTCCCGTGACTACCGCTAGTGGCATGTTTCCGAGCGTTACCGTGCCTCGCGAGGCACGTTATGCCGTTGGTGCCGGCTGTCGTGTAATGGCAGTCGTTAAGCCATTTCAGAGGCCTCATGGGCGGCTTGATAACTTCTGACAGTAATGCTCGCCACTGTCTTTCAATCCTCCACCCACCCGGTATGGCCCCCGTGGTGGAGTATGGCCTAAAGTTCCTGCGATGCTGGAGGAGACCCGTGCCCCAGCAGTGGGGACATACAAGGGTTGATATCGAATGTCACCACTGCTGGGGGTCTCTTCGTTCTCACCACGGGGGCCAATCCGCCGAAGACTGTGGCGGGCCTTATATCAATGTAATTAAGTTGCCATAAGGCGTCCAATCGGCAGTGAACCAAAGTATGAGTTTGTAGTTGAACTTAAAAATAAATATTTTAATTTCAACTCCAAAATTTAAATTACAAATAAATTTTACTTTTAATTTAGTATTTAGGTATTGTGATCTCTTAGGCTTGTGATCTCACTAACATATTTATTTAGTTTTAATACTGAATGTCATTTTATTAACTACCTATAGATTGTTAGTTATCTGAAATAAAGCAATACAATACAATAAGGCTTCTGACATGGCTTAACGACTGCCATTACATGACAGCCGGCACCAACGACTTTGCCTTGCGAAGCACGGAAGCCCTCGGAGAAAATACCACTAGCGGCAGTCACGGGATGGTCACCCATCCAGCACCTGACCGCGTCTGTTGTTGCTTAACCCTAGTAGATGCGCTACCGCTGCACCACAGCGGTCGTCATCATTTAAAATAGAACTGAGAAGTGTTCTAAGGAATCTTCCTTTGTAAATAAAGCTATGTATATTGTCGCGGTCCTATCCCGAACCGTCTAGAATAGCCTTCTGGAAGCCTATCGAATAGTCGCCGCATGCTGCGTTTTAGTAAACAATAAAACGCTGCAAGCAATAGTGACTCGTATGTCCACTAGTACAAGGTTCAAATCTCTTTGACAAGGACTTTGTTCTAGAGTCGTTGCCGCGTGCACCGAGTGTAGGTACGTACTTGAATGTTCTAGAATCCTGGCCGGCGGATATATATAGCGGATATAGCGGTCGCCGCGGCGCGCTGTCAGTTCCGTTTGGAATAGCGAAGAGTGAACTTCAAGCGAACATACCTGCGTGAATAAATCCTAAGAACTTGTCATTGGCGTTTTACATCCAAAACCAGAACCCTAGCCCGTAACAATATTATACATAACCTTATTTACAAAAGAAGATTCCTACAGCACGGCACGAGTTAGTGCATTAAAAAAAAAAGAGTATATTATGCTCTTTTTTTTAATGCACTAACCCGTGCCGTGCTGCACGTAATACAGAGAATATGCCGGTGAGTCGCCCATTAGCTCAGTTGGAAAGAGCACTGGCACGGATAGCCAGAGGTCGCGGGTTCGAATCCGGGCACGGGTGGAATTTTCAGCCTCTAAATAGGTTTTTTAAAAAGGGCTATGTATGTTCATTACAGCCACATCGATGCACTACCTCGAAATTAGCGGTAACGCGTTCCTGTGGCACCAGATTCGATGCATCTTCGGCGTTTTGCTGCTGGTTGGCCAGGGAATGGAGTCTCCTGACGTGATGGCGGAGCTCTTGGATGTAGAGGCGAATCCCTGGTGAGTGGTTAGATAGATAGATAAGAACATTTATTTAGTGACACAATACTCAAAACAAAACATAGTGAACAAACAGAAATACAAGGCATTTAACTAAATAAAGTTTTAAACTAAACAGAAATATGTACCAAAAAGAAAAAATTTCGTTGTTAAATTTTTAAAATTTAACAACAAAAATGAAACAATAAAATTGAAATGCTAAAACATATTCACGTGACGGCCATGTTAATTACTGTTCAAAGTATTGAGCCCCTAAAATGGTCCCGACTCAGCATGCGTTGTAAGAGCACCGAGGTACCTACCTACAACGCTGATATTCTGTCGGGGCCACGCTGCGGTTAGTCGCGGGTGTGTAAAAAGAAAAAGGATTTAAAACAAATTATGAAATTAAAAATACGTGTGTAACATCGTGTGTAGTGTGATTAATGTGGTGTACTGTGTATTACGTTGCTCATCTGAGATAAATAAATGGATGCAAAGTGTTAACCAAACAGTATTATAAGGGACGGTGTTTTGTAATGTCGGAAGTGTGCGCCATTTCTACATACCATGATCAAATAGATGTAAAAAGGTTAGGTGCGCTCAGCGCATTGATTATGTAACAATTCAATTCAATTTATTTCAACGTAAAGAATTTACATTCTGTTTGCTGAATGTCGCTGAAAGCCGCTGCCTTCGGGCCGTAGTGTAGTGGAGAAAAAGGCAGCGGGAAAAAAACCTCCACTCTGACCATCTTTTCTTAAGTCCTCTTAAATCTATACATTAGATAACACCTATACGCATGAGATTCCATGATTGCCATTAATATCTGTAAATGCGTTATTTAATTGTTTTACATAGGCCGTGAAAACATGACAAGTGCTGAGGCCAGACACACGAACAGCACTAACTTTTCCTGTATACATCTGTGTGCCAATCAACGTTGGGCACGCATGGTGCCCAAGCCCATACTCTCACAGAGAGGAGGCCTGTGCCCTGCAGTGGGACTTGACGATATCAGCCCTTTGTAGGGCCCCACTGCTGGGGCACGAGTCTCTTCCTGCATCGTGGGAAGGTTAGGCCGAACTCCACCGCGGTGGCAAGTCCGCGTTGGTGGAGGATTGTAAGACAGTGGCGGGCCTTACTGTCAAGAGTTATCAAGCGGCCCATAAGGGCTTTGACGTGGCTTAACGGCTGCCATTACATGAGCGTGGGACTTATCTTGAGTGCATTGTATATAATTTAGTTTCTTGACACTAAATTGTCATTCATTCATTCGTTCATTCACTCCCTTCACACTCACTCACACGGCCGTTCGTTCTTTCATTCATTCTTTCATTCAATTATTCATTCATCCATTCATGCATTCATTCATTATATTACTTACAAGGTAGATTGTGCCTACATCTACCATTGTTGCCATATTCAATGGGCAAGCAATTACCACTATAAATCATCATCAATTCATTATGTCCCCACCGAGGGGTACGGGTCTTTTCCCGGAGGAAGGAATAGGTCATACTCCACCACGGGGTCCAAAACCGTAACTATAAATACTAAAAGAATATTAACTGACATTAGAATACGATATAAAAAACAGATTTAGTTTTATGAAAAAAAAAAAACAATGTTTTCAATAAAATAAAGGATTATAATACTGCTTTCCACCAATTTGACTTAAGCATCCATCACACCGGGTGTCGTCACGCTTGGGTAACATTAGTCAACTTCACCCATTCTTTGTTGTGATTACTGGCGACTACGATGTTTGTTTACCTGGCCGTGACGTCAGATTCGACGCCATGACACTGCGAGCTGTTTTCCCACAGTTTTAAAATAGTTTTAGAATAATGCCTAAATAAAGAAAATTGAACAATAATAAAGAAAATATTAAAAACCTATTTAGAGGCTAAAAATTTAAAAATAAAAAACCCGTGCCGGGATTCGAACCCGCAACCTCTGGCTATCCATGCCAGTGCTCTTCCAATTGAGCTAATGGGCGACTCACCGGCATCAGTGAAATTTCGAACCTCTTTACACTATTATCTGTATTACGTACAGGCAGCGACATCTGGCTTAAGTAAATTGCATCACTTACCGCCCCGACTACCTACTTTGCAGTTAGGTTTTTTACATCGGAATGATATCACTGTACCCACATGATTACAATATTTATTTTTTATTTTTAATGCACTAACCCGTGCTAAGGACAATTTTAAAAACCTATTTAGAGGCTAAAAATTTCACCCATGCCGGGATTCGAACCCGCAACCTCTGGCTATCCGTGCCAGCGCTCTTCCAATTGAGCTAATGGGTGACTCACCGGCATCAGTGAAATTTCGAACCTCTTTACACTATTCTCTGTATTACGTACAGGTAGCGACATCTGGCTTAAGTAAATTGCATCACTTACAGCCCCGGAAATCCTGTCTTAGTACTTGCCTACATTATATATGGGCCCTCTGTGCAAAATTTCAGCTTCCTAGGTCCCATGGCTTCGGCTGGGCGTTGATGATGAGTGAGTCAGTCAGTCAGGACTTTGAATTTTATTTATATAGATAGATAAAGTCTTCTCTATCTATATTTCCAGCAAACCTCAGTACAGTATGGCCTCGGACGCACCGCTGAACCTGTTCCACTGTTCTTACGAGCTAGAGCAGGAGGGCAAATGGGTGTGCGAGCGAGACGAGATGAGACTCCTCGTCGCTCAATTGCAGGGCTTCTGGACCATGCAGAGTGTCAGGTGAAATTCTGATTTTTTTTGCATTTTTTGCCTTGCACTCCATTGTGTGCAGCCGAAACATCTCCAAAAGAGCTGGATTGGCTATTCATAATGGTGTGCTGGTCCCAACACTTATGTATGGTAGCGAGACTTGGGTGTCCACACCGAAGTCCAACCAAAAGAAGCAAGAAAGTAGAATTAATGCAGTTGAAATGAGGTCCTTGAGAAGTATGTGTAGTGTTACTTTGAATGACAGGACACGCAATAGTCTGATCAGAGAACGTTGTAGACTGAAAAAGGATGTAGTGACTAGAATTGAGAAAGGAATGTTGCGTTGGTTTGGACATGTGGAGAGAATCAAGGAAGAAAGATTGACGAAACAAATATATATTGCGAATGTGAATAGAAGGGCTGGTAAGAGACGTCCCAGGCGGAGATACATCGACCAAATAGGTGATGTATTAGCAAAGGGAAAGATAAAAAGTACCGGGAACCGGCGTGCGTGCATGCAACGACTAATGAACGTTGGTGAAGCGAAGGTGATCTGTCAGGATCGTGGCAAGTGGCAGTCGCTGGTCTCTGCCTACCCCTCTGGGATACAGGCGTGAGGTTATGTATGTATGTGCCTATGTACGTAGTTTTTTTTCAAAGCAAAGAGATTGGCAATATTTTTTGTTTGATTATGTCTACCGTATCCTGACTAAAAAATCTGAGTATTTAGTAAGGGCCTCGCAAAGACCTGTCGCCCGGAGCCTTTGTAACGTAACTTTGAAATTAAACCAAGTCATTTGTACATGCTCGCACTGGGTATCGAACCTGGAGCTCTCGCTTGCGAGTCCATTGTTCTGTGCACTGGGCTACCAAGCGCTTTATAATCTACCCTAATTTATTACGTACTAGCTGCCCCAGCGAACTTCGTACCGCCTACCATCGATTCTTTAATTTTTTTTAATTTTTCTCTCCTTAAGAACCATACTCGTACTTCAAGGAATATTAAAAAAAAAGACTTGGCGAAATCGGTTTAGCTGCTCCCGAGTTTTGCGCTACCAACACATCAGCGATTAATTTTTATATTATAGATAGATTAGGGTAGATAATAACTTACTGTGTCTTCATCTGTCATTGAAGGCGGTACGAAGTTCGCAGGGGCAGCTAGCCCCAGCGAACTTCGTACCGCCTACCATCGATTCTTTATTTTTTTTTAATTTTTCTCTCCTTAAGAACCATACTCGTACTTCAAGGAATATTCTAAAAAAAGAATTAGCGAAATCGGTTCAGCTGCTCCCGAGTTTTGCGCTACCAACACATCAGCGATTATTTTTTATATTATAGATAGATTAGGGTAGATAATAACTTACTGTGTTTTCATCTGTCATTGAAATATAATTAATTCATCATACTGCTGTGTGGTGTCGGCCTAGAGAATAGCACCAACCCAATTCTTCCCGCGGGTGTCGTAAAAGGCGACTAAGGGACACAAACCGGGGGGTGGGCAGCAGCGCCCCCCGCAGTACAATTCCACCAAACTGCGATCCCCAACCCGCATGCCCAGCGTGGGGATTATGGGCATTACCCCCTATGATACACGTAGCACAACGTGGCGCTCTTTAGAGGAGGGCTATGTCCAGCAGTGGACTAGTATAGCCTGACGACGACGACGACTGAAACGTAATAGATTTTTTAAATTCTCAGGTCGACAATGATCAAAGATTGCATTCAGTCCCTCGAGAGCGAATTCAAATCTGTCCTCCAAGCGAAACGGACTGAGACAAAAGACATCCCGCACGAGAGTAAAAGGGACGGCACGATAAACCAAGATGGCGTCACAGACAAGGAGGGCGACAGAGATACGCCAGTCAACGGGAGTGAAAGAGATGGCGTTATGGCGCACGCTGACTGCCTGCTTCAAGGAGTGAAGAGTAAAGTCTACAAGCCTTTAGTGAAGAGAGATAAATGTTGTAAGTTAAAGTTAGGATAATTTAAACTCTCGTGGCCTAGGCGAACCGACTGATTGGAATCAATCACTTGAGTTAAGCAACAACAGGCGCGGTCAGGTACAGGATGCGTGAGCATCCCGTGACTACCGCTAGTGGCATTTTTTCGAGCGATTCCGTGCTTCGTAAGGCACGTTAAGCCGTTGGTGCCGGCTGTCATATAATGACAGTCGTTAAGCCATGTCAGAGGCCTTATGGGCGGCTTAATAACTTCTGACAGTAAGGCCCCGCACTGTCTTACAATCCTCCACCAACCCGGACTTAGCCCCCGTGGTGGATCTCTGCCTACCCCTTTAGAATGCGGAGTTTAAATTCGTTAGCAACCCTTGTATATCCCCACTGCTGGGGCACGTCTCTTCCTGCATCGCGGTAGGTTAGGCAATACTCCGCCACGGGGGCCAAGTCCGGGTTGGTGGAGGAAGCCGCCCATAAGGCCTCTGAAATGGCTCAACGACTGCCATTACATGACAGCCGGCACCAACGGCTTAACGTGCCTTGCGAAACACAAAAGCGGTATGGATGACCGTCCCGTAGTCACGGGACGGTCACCCATCCTGCAACTGACCGCGCCTGTTGTTGCTTAACTCAAGTGATTGATTCCAACCACTCGGTTCGACTATGTCACGAGCGCTTCTAACCTAACCTTACCTCATTTCTATTGCATTAATCCAACTTTCTTGATTTTTTTGCCAGACGCAAGTATTGCTACCGTACGTCTTTTGTTTTTTTTTCTTATGTTTTCTTTCTTATTTACAGCTAGTCTAGAGGATCGTATTCAATATTACAAGAAGCGACGGAAAGTGGACGAAACTGGCGAACCTGATCAAACGTGAATAATACGCGATATCTATGGTGTTTGTAATGAGATAATCGTGAGTAAAGTGTTAAATGTATTTACAGTCGTTTTGTTTTCAATGACATCAATCAATCAATGACATCAATCAATCAATCAATCAATCAATCAATCAATCAATCAATCAATCAATCAATCAATCAATCAATCAATCAATCAATCAATCCATCAATCAATCAATCAATCAATCAATCAATCAATCAATCAATCAATCAATCAATCAACCAACCAATCAATCAATCAATCAATCAATCAATCAATCAATCAATCAATCAATCAATCAATCAACCAACCGACCGACCGACCGACCGACCGACCAAACAAACATACAAACAGTCAATCAAAAAATCAATCCATCAATGAATCAATCAATCGTCCACCAATCGTTCAGCTCAACACAACTCAAATTAACATTGTCACTTCGGTGGGGAATTGGCACTGATTGCTGTACTGTAACACAGGTTTTTAATCGAGCACAGCATCTTCTGATCGTTAGTTTTGTATATAGCATAACCTAAGTAAAACCATTTTGTAAAAGCTGTGTACTAATGTTTTTGCCCAATAAATATTCTATTCTAATCAATCAATCATCAATCGATCAATCAATCTTCTTATGGTGCCTCTCCGACTAGCGAAGATTGGCAGTCTGGCTGGTTGGCAGGCAGAATTTCGCTAAGTAAATGCTTAACTTAGAGAGGCCTATACCCAGCAATGGGCTACATTCATGGGCTGGATAGATAGATAGAAATGCTTAACCGTAGTGGTTTCCCTACGAATTTCTCAGCAAAGAGCGTGACAGAACGTCACTTAAGTATTCACTTAGTAAAAATTCTCAATTCAGAAACTGGCCCTTTGGGTCTACAATAGCTGAAATTATATTTTAGAGTATAATTTTATTTATTTATTAAATTGCCCAACCTTACAGTGTTAATATAGTGTTATGGTACACAGAAACTGTACGTAGATACTTATCAAAGGAAAGAATTTGCCACAGACGCTTTTGTGAAGAGTTTTGTGCTCATAAGTTTCCGAAAGTTTGTAGGTATAGCACAGACAAAAAAGTACTAGACAAAGTTGTTAATTTTTAATTTAGACTTGGGAAATACCCATTTATCGAACGCTAAATAGGAAAGAATTAGTTTCCTTCCTTTTTTAGCGTGAAAAGCATTGGTTTTCTTTGTAAAGTTGAGCGATCGTGACCCACTAATTACCGTCAATATAAGCGGAAGGGCGGCACTTTCCGAATTGATTTCACTTTTAGCGCCACCTGTTGTCAAAGAGTTAACCTAATTTTTTAATGCTACTAAACACTAGATGTCACTATTGTACGCTTTGCTTTTACCGCCATCTAGTAGTAAAAAGTATTAGTATGTTTATTTGTATAGATGGCGTCATTGACTACAATTCTTTTACCGCCATCTTTCGGTGAAAAGCAACACATTGTGATTACAAATTATTCACATAGGTGTCGCTACCAAGCACAGTGCTCTAGCGCCATCTGTCGATGAAATCGTATAACTAACGATTTAAAAATTTTTGCAGAGATGTCGCGATGGAGCTCAATCTTATAGCGCAGTCTGTTGACGACAATAAAAATATTAAATAATAACTCATTACTGAGTGACTCCATACCACCTTGGGAAATAAACCATTAAAATAACTCTAAAAAATTTACCACGCAATTGCGTTCATATGGCACGGAGAGTAAAGGCCTTTCGCAAAGTTAACTTTGCATAACTTTTTCAATGTTCCTTTACAGGAATGTAATTTTGGGCAGAAAATAAACAAATGACTTATCTTGACGTCTAGCGTATCTAACTCTATAATCAAATTATGAAACTGAAATTGTGACATGTGGAGAGGATGAAGGAAGAAAGATTGACGAAACGTGGTCGAAACAAATATACATCGCGAATGAGTGGAAGGGCAGGTAAGGAACGTCCCAGGCGGACATACGTCGACCAAATAGGGGATGTATTAGCAAAGGGGAAGATAAAGGGTACCCGGGACGGCATGCATGCATGCAACGACTTATGAACGTTGATGAAGCGAAGGTGATCTGTCAGGATCATGGCAAGTGACAATCCCTGGCCTCTGCCTACCCCACTGGGATATATAGGCGTGAGGTTATGTTATGTGAGATAGAACTTCTGAGGCAAAAGAGACAGAAATAGATACCTACAAGATACCACCATATTATTTATCATCAAATGGAATTGCTTTCTATTTTTACCGAACTCAGTGCTACTATTCTGGGGTCAGTAGGGGAGACGTCATTGTGACGTCTCTACTTAAGGTAATGTCAATGTCGCCCCCACGTGAATACTTAAAAAGGTAGGTACCTGGGTAGATTAATTTCCGTCAGTGTCATTTATAAAAATTCGATCCCACTGAAACACGCTTAAGACGGTTTATGAGAGGAATTCCTATTATAAACCTGCTTTGGCTTCGAATTTTTTTATCAGCATAAGGGGCACGGGTCCCTTCCCTGAAGAAGGTACCTACCTATAGGCCATACTCCACCATGGGGGCCTAGTCCGGATTGGTGGAGGCTTGCAAGACTAGTGGCTGGTCTTACTGTCAGAAGTTTGGAAGCCGCCCTAAGGCCTACGACTTGGCTGAACGATTGCCATCTATCGACGGCAGCCGGCACCAACTGCTTAACGTGTCTTGCGAACCACGGACCCGCTCGGAGATTTTTATAAAGCGTGAAAATTCTATTTTTATTTACTTTTTATTTATTTACTAGATGACCCGGTGTACTTCGTATCACCTATGCTATAGACATTACAACTCTCCTACGCTATATTTATTCCCTCCCCTCACCCCGCCCCTCAACACAAGTTTTTTTTCCCGATTTTTTTCTCCATTACACTACGGCATTACACTACGGATACTATAAAAAAAGAGGTTAAGAAATTATTTTAGTAATGAGGTAAGGATGGGGTGAGGGTAAGAGTTTTTTATTTTATTTCCAAAGAGTTCCTTGTAGGTTTAACCTGTGGAGGTTTTGTTTTTAGAATTTTGAAAAGTTTATGGTGATGGATGGTGTCAGAATTACTGACGTCTAGAAATTTGGTTTGAAAAGATTTTGGAAATAATTATAATTTAATAATATAATATTGTAATTAACAGACTGTATGAGTGCAGCGCTCGGCCAGAAGCGCTCGTGGCCTAGGGAAGCGCTCGTGGCCTAGGCGAACCGAGTGATTGGAATCAATCACTTGGTTAAGCAACAACAGGCGCGGTCAGGTACGGGATGGGTGAGCGTCCCGTGACTACCGCTAGTGGCATTTTTCCGAGCGCTTCCGTGCTTCGCAAGGCACGTTAAGCCGTTGGTGCCGGCTGTCATATAATGGCAGTCGTTAAGCCATGTCAGAGGCCTTATGGGCGGCTTGATAACTTCTGACAGTGAGGCCCAGCCACTGTCTCACAATCCTCCACCAACCCGGACTTGGCCCCCGTGGTGGAGTATGGCCTAACCTTCCTGCGATGCAGGAAGAGACCCGTACCCCAGCAGTGGGGACATATAAGGGTTGATAACGACGATGAGTGCAGCTCGGCTGTCTACGTGTAATTACCCAGGATACTCTCCTGAGGCAACGTAAGTTAGTAACCAGTCCCACCTGGAATTATAAATTCCAGGTTACCGAGGTCTATGTAACTGCTAGTGAGCAGCCTGTGGTTGTGTAACTGTCTGATAAATGTGTGTAGAAGTTATTGATAGTATACTGTTTGTATACTGTTACAGTGTATACTAACTGTGGTATGTTTCGGTTAGGTTGGGTGCAGATATATAGAATAAGACTTTTATTAGGGCCGAAAATTTGCTAATGGATGAATCTAGTTAGTGAATAATGGGTTATGAGTAGTTATAATGAATTACCTTTTGGTCCAGAAGTCAAGTCGCACTTTTAACTGAATTAATTATTTTTTATTTAAAAAAAATTAAAACACAACAAAAAATACATGCATACATACATACATACATACATACATACATACATACATACATACATACATACATACATACATACATACATACATACATACATACATACATACATACATACATACATACATACATACATACATACATACATACATACATACATATCTACTAAAAGTCTACAATGTGCTGTGCTTACGAAAGTTTTAGTTCAAAAAAGGTATACGCCATACTCAACTACGGGAGCCAAGTCCATATTGATGAAGGCTTGCAAGACTGGGATGACGGAAGATTGACGAAACAAATTGTAATATTGCGAATGTGGGTGGAAGGGCCGGTAAGGGACGTCCCAGGCGGACATACTTCGGCCAAATAGGATTATTAGCAAGAGGCAGGATAAAAAGTAGCCGAAACCGGCGTGCGTGCGTGCAACGACTAATGGACGCTGATGAAGTGGGCGATCTGTCAGGATCGTGGCAAGTGGCAGTCTCTGGCCTCTGCCTACCTTTGGGATACAGCTTTACTTGAGGGACAAAATGATAGAACTTTACAAGCATTATTTGCGCAAACTGTTGCATTAATTACTTTATAGAAAATGTTGCAGTCGGGACCCATTACTGTTTATTTAAAGTCCTCTAATGGTCCCGACTGCATCATCTATAATATAAAAATGAATACCCGAATGTGTTGGTAAGCGCAAATCTCGAAAGCAGCTGAACCGATTTCGCCAATTCTTTTTTTAGGATATTCCTTGAAGTACGTGGATGGTTCTTACGCAGAGAAAAATACAAAAATGTATAGAATCGACTGTTAGGTAGGCGGTACGAAGTGCGCTGGGTCAGCTAGTTTTATATAAAGTTACATCTGCAACAGTTTGAGCAAATAATGCTTATAAAGTTATATCATTTGGTCCCTCAAGTAAAGCAGCACGATCTCATCTGATTGGAGGTTAGCATTTCAAAATAAAATTATCTTGTTTTTTTCCATTTCAGTTGATTTATCACTGCAGTCGGGTTCTTTTACTTTTTTTAATATTTTTTTAATTTTTGACCTTTTAGTGACTCAGTAAAATGTTAAAATTTAAAGGTCCATCTGTTCTGCTTACATGCTTCAAGTCGTAATATAATTTTCTTAGCGAAATGAATTTAATATTAAAGCAATAAACTATTCTTCATTTTCTTTTGTACGACAAGGGACATGTCTCGGCAAATCATAAATATTTTTATTGATATATAGGTACCACCTGCCTGTATTCAAAACTTATATCGTACGATATTTTTTAGCTAGTCTAATCAATATGGTCCAATGGTATTAAACGATCTAGAATATTCGCAAAGAGACTGTTAAAAGAAAACGACAGATTTTTTTATTTATTTATGTAGCCTAAAAACGCTTCAATGCACCTAGTTATTTAATGTTAACGATTGTAGTTGGGGACTGGAATAACCTCGAATTATGTCCTCGACCTGAACGGCGCTCAGCTTTCGGTATCTCCAGAGTAGGTAGAGTATTCTTTGTGCTTGCATTGCTGGACCCAGTCTTCGGTCTCGCTAATTACGAGTACTTAGAATGAGGACTTGTAAATGGCATAAATGGTCTGAGCCTTTGGCCGCGGCCTGTACAAAGACGCGACAGGTTTCCTCGTGCCCGTTTCGTGAGGCTCGGCCTTCAGGCTCGCTAGTTACTTAAAGTTGGAACTTGTGCGTGGGGACGTGAATCGTCTCTGTCGGAACCGAACTCGGCTTTTTGCCTCGCCGTGCCAGTGGTCCCTGCGTCTGCTTCGCGAGGTATGGCCCTCGGCCTTGCCTGCGCGGCCTGTATGGACCTCGGCTTTCAACCTAGTCGCAGCAACTTTAAGTAACTGTCCCGGCCTTCGGCCGCGCTAGTTACTTAAAAGTTGAGTATTTTGCGTGAAAACATAAATAGTCTCGGCCTTTGGCATCAGTCTGAACAGAGCTCAGCCTTCGGCCTCGCTGTGGCAGTGTTCCACGCACCCGCATCATGAGGCTCGGCGTTTGGCCTCGCGTAGTTACTTAGAGTTGTGGCTTAGGCGTAGGAACAACGATAATCGCGGCCTTCGGCCGCGGCCTCTTTGGAACTCGGCCTTCGGCCTCGCCACAATAGGGTTCCTCGTGCCTGCTTCGTGGAGCTCGGCCTTCGGCCTCGCTAGTTACTTAAAGTTGGGTCTTTTACATGGGAAGATGAATAGTCTTTAGCTCAACCAAGCTTGGCCTTCGGCCTCGCGTTGGCAGTGTTCCTCGTGCTCGCTTACCCGGGGCTCAGCTTTCGGCCTCGGAAATCACTTAAAGTTGGGTGTTGTGCGTAGGAACATAAATAGTTTCCCTTTCCACCCTTCGGCATCGGCGTAAATAGAGCTCAGCATTTGGACTCGCTGTGGGAGTATTTCTCTAGCCCGCTTCACCGGACTCAGCCTTACATACAAATCTCGGCCTTCGGTCGAGGCGCTCCACGATAGAGTTTCTCGTGCCTGCTTCGTGGGGACATGAATAGTCTCGACCTGAGTGCTTAGTGCGAGTTTTTTAACTACTCGATCGCGTTAACGTAAACTCATATTTCTATGGCATCGAGGAAGCGCCACCTAGCGACAAGTATGGAAATTAAAATTGCTGAGTGCGAGTTGTAATGGTTTACGTTGAGAAGTGACCACGTTTACCAGCCAAAACACTAATAAACGCGAGTGCGAGTTGTACTGTGACAGCGTTTTGCCAGTTCGAACGGTTAACTTACTCATAATCACTACTCGATGCTCGATTAACGCGGTAGTAAAGTTATTCGATTGGATCTGTCAAACTCGCACTAAGCACTCTGAACGTGGCATTGTTCCTCGTGCCCGCATTGTATCTCGTGTCCGTTTTTCCGAGCCTCCGCCTTCGGCCTTGCTAAATGCAAGCAAAATTTTTTGATATCTTGGTTTTCTGAATGCCAAAACCTTACCAGAATTAAAAAAAAAAAAACTATAACAAATTCATCTTGAGGTAACCTTCTACAGCATTGAAAAATTTGACTGAATATTTAAGTATAGATAAGCACTCTTCGGTCTCACAGTTAACAGGAAACCCAATAAAAAATCATAATCTTATTTTCGGAGGAAACGAGATAAAATTCAGCAAGAAGAATAGAGCTACATTTTTTTTTTATTTCATGGCTCCCATGTTACGATGTCACGAAGAACCATCTTCGGTTACCAGTGAGAACGTTAAAATTTTTTTTTTATCATTTTTTGTTTCGACTTTGAACCCAGCTTGTCGCTATGACCACACAGGGGAAAAGGAGTTACATGCTACACTTGTTTAGTTAGTTTTGGTCAAAATATCAGTAGGAAATTAATATCAAAGTTAAGAAATTAATTATTATAACGCCTATGAGGTTGATATTTCTTAAATAATGAGATAAACAAATGCCCTAGTAGGAACTAAACACTTTATAGGCATTATTTCTATTATTTCTTTCAGTACATACTTATACTGTTTCTATAAACGGTTTGTTTACATGTAGAACAAAGCTGTAAATACACATAGTTCAACAAAATTAGGATTCGAGTTCATTAAACTAAATATAACAGCGCCACCTGGTGGCTCCTAGCTGTACTTTAACGGAGCTTATTAACGAATTTTATTTTTCGTTACGGTTCTGATCGTATAATTCTGATCTTATACAGCCTATGACACCCGCGCAAGGATGCCGAATCGAATGACACCTTATCTAAGAAAATCTGACCATGGGTTAAGGAGTTATGAGGGAACATCACACACACACACACACACACACACACATACATACATACATACATACATACATACATACATACATACATACATACATACATACATACATACATACATACATACATACATACATACATACATACATACATACATACATACATACATACATACATACATACATACATACATACATACATACATACATACATACATACATACATACATACATACATACATACATACATACATACATACATACATACATACATACATACATACATACATACATACATACATACATACATACATACATACGAACTAAACACATTACCCTCCTTTTGGGCTTCGCCACAGTTGGGTAAAAGTGAATCGCTGAATGTGTTGGTAAGCGCAAATCTCGAGAGCAGCTGAACCGATTTTGCTAATTATTTTTTTAGAATATTCCCTAAAGTACGAGGATGGTTCTTATGATGGAGAGAAAAATAAAAAGAATCGTCTGATAGTCAGTACAAAGTTCGCTGGAAAAAAGGAGGAAGTTATCAATTCGAGGCGTATATTACCTAGGGCATCCAATCCCGGTATTCCGAGATCTCGTTATTCCGAGATCCCGCATCATTTTTCAGTCCCGCACAATGCGGGATTACATGCGCGGGATCCCGCGGGATTTGCGGGACTGATCTGCAGCAAAAAAACACCCTCCTACGCGCGCTGCCGCGAAAAGAGTGAATCGCCGCGGCCGTGTCGCGCCCCCCGCGCCCCCCGCGCCCGTGGCGGCCGGGGGCGGCCGGCTTCCATGTTTGTTTTATTTGTTTACTTGAAGTGACAAGTAATTATTCGTTCGTTAAACAAAATTCGTTTTCTAACATAGTTAATTGTTTTTTGCGTTTACTAACATTACTAACGAACATTACTAAGATTATTTACGAACTATCGAATCGAAAATGACAAGTGCAGTGCATAAAACGTATACGAGTAAAGTTTGAACATGAATGCACTTAAATGCATTCCGCCCACTAGTGTAGAAGCCGAGAGGGCTTTTTCAGCTGCCGGATATTTAGCTTCACATATTCGCAGCAGCCTGGCAGATGATACATTAGATACATTATGTATCTTACGAAAACATTTCCAAAAAAAATAATATGTCATTATAATCGTACTTCTTGCTTGATTTGATAATTAAAACTAATAAAGCTATGTTGATTTTTATTTCTTTTGTATCCTTCAATCCTTACACTATATTTACTAATATACAATTTAATGTACCACATACACACTTGCGGGATCCCGCCAATACCGAGATCCCGCGGGATTGAGAAATATCAATCCCGCAAATACCGAGATCACAAAAATGCTGCGGGATTGGATGCCCTAATATTACCTATTTTGCTTTCATTTAGCTAAACTGCTTATATTTAGTAACTTTTTTAAGCAGTTATAATGAATCATTAGCCGTATGTATCCTGTATCCATACAGGAGGGAGGTTTATGTTGTGTTTTTGTTTTAAAGAATTCATTGCCTTTTATATTTTTTCTTGACGTATTTTTTTTCTAAATAAAATGTACTGCTTCTTAAATAAACTCTATCGTCGGTTTTCTGTAAGAAATTGCTGTAAGCAATAAGGCCGTCAATTGTACTGTATATTGGTAAACATTTTTTTTTTATGTTTGTTTTTTCCTCGTGTACTTACAATAAAGAATATTCTTATATTATGTTTACTTTTTACAAAAAAAAATTTTTTTTCACTAAAAAAGTAAGCGGAACCGGCGTGCGTGCATTCAAAGACTTATGAACATTGATGAAGCGAAGGTGATCGTCAGGATCGTGGCAAGTGGCAGTCCGTGGTCTCTGCCTACCCCTCTGGGATACAGGCGTGAGGTTATGTATGTGTATGTAAAAAAATAAGTTGTAGACTTTTAGTCCGGATTTACTTACGGGTGTTGTTATATCGGAAAAGTCCGACCAGGTTTCGCTCCGATTCGCAGAGCTTAATCATGGCGAGCAGAGACGGAGCTCGCGTCGTCGGTTGCTGGTCGGACTTTTCCGATATAACAACACCCGTAAGTAAATCCGGACTAAAAGTCTACAATGTTTTGTGCTTACGAAAGTTTTAGTTCAAAAAATAAGTTCGCGTCATCGAAAAAATTCTCGTCCGCCCATCACTATTTGCCCACCCAATATACTTCCTTGGTCGTAAGTGAAATAGATAACATCTGAATACATTAGGGTTTTTATGTCGCACAACGGCACAACAGATAGTAACGCACCCCGTTTGGCCAATAGGGATGTGGACTAATGTTCGGAATGGATTTTATTTCATAGATAGACGCTATTTAAACACGAAAAAAATTATTTCATGAAAAAATACGTCACATTTTACTAAAAAAATACATAATTAAAACTACTTTTTAAAATGCCCGCCAAAACGTTCTACACTAACGCGTGAGTATGATGACGTCACAGACCGATAAACAATCTCGCGCTCTATGAAAGTTAACCTGATATTCAGTGAATTCTTACGAATAAATAAGTTTTCTGAAAGGTGTAAAAATGAATACGATGTACAAATGCTGTGCAGTACCCATGTGTAAAAGTACGTCAATAAGTACGCCGCAAAAAATGTTCATACATGTTCCAAAAATTGCTAAAATAAGGAGAAAGTGGCTAACGCTTGCTAGAAGATGTTCAACATCATTGACATCTACAAGTACCAGCTATTTTTGTGAAGACCACTTTGATGTAGGTAAGCCAAATATTCTAAAAGTATTGTACGATAAAATTTAACGAGTATGTACTAAGGTACAAAATAGTTTTAGATAGGTAGTATTTTTTAGGTTATGTAAGTGGCAAAACTTGTTTCAACTTTTTACACACTTGTACACTATACGTAACTCATTTTATAATACAATTTCAGCTTCAAAATGACATGGAAAACTATGTACAATATACAACAATGGGCTCGGTAGGTCGAATAACGATGAGACCTGGTTGTTACCTACAAAGTTTGCTTGCCAACCAACAAGGGCCAATACCTCTACCTATGGCTGCCGACCAGCAGCTGCAAAAAGGCAAAGGCTCGCATTGATAAATGAATGTGAAGAAGACATAAGAAAAGCTGCAGTTCAACATAGTGAAAATTTAAATATTGAAGTTCCTAATCAACATGAAGGTCAGTACCCTTTGAGCCCCATAAAGTAAATTCAGGGTATTAAAGTAAGCACTTTTTGTGTACCACAATTATTGTTAACCCCTTGAAACTATTTTCAATAACTATGTTACCTGTGAATGTATTAACATACAGGCACATACATTGTTTCTAGCCCCACACTAGGATACCCTGTGTCGTGGGAACCAGAAACAGCTACGTCACAAACATGTAAACATCCAAGAGTTATTTTTTTTCTCTCCAGCCGGGGATCGAACCCAGGACCTCTCGCATAGTAATCAGATGCGCTAACCATTACGCCACAGAGGTTGTCAGTAGGATGTAGAATGTAGTTTCCAACTTTGAGATAAAGTACTTTTGATTGACTGATCCGTGCTTCGCAAGGCACGTTAAGCAGTTGGTGCCGACTGCCGTCGATGGCAGTCCTTAAGCCAAGTCAAAGCCTTAGACCTTCCTTAGGGAAGAGACCCCTTGGTGGGGACTAGTATATGTCTGTCTTAATAGAACTTTGTCTTTCAGATGCATTCCATGAGCAACAACAAACAACAAAAATTGATAAAGCAGCTCAGATAAACATAAGGCCCAAATATCGCAGTAAAACTACTCAGACTGAAATTAAAACACGCACAAGACAAACCTCTCCGATAAAGTTTCCTAGTACTTCTATATCTACTTCTCCATTCAAAGTTTCAGAGTTGAAGCCATTTATAAAACCACAGTTATTGAAAACAATTGCATCCTGCAACTTAAGAAACGATGACAAATCAGACAGTGATATATCATCAATGTACAATCCATCTGTATCAGGCATATCAAAAACTTCTTCTGACACAACTAGTTTAAAAGATGAGTTGAAAAAAATACCTAATTTAAAATCTATGGTAGAACATACAGTACATAAAATTAAAAAAAATCCACAGTTCTATATAGGTGTACCGAAAGATTGTTTTGATTTAATTAAAATTATGCATGAGCATACAGGTATTCCAGAACACAAAATATTATTGTGTTTGAAGAAAATTCGACTGAACAGCAAGTTTTCTGAACTCAGAGTTTGAAATAAGCAAGTCATATGCATGTAAAATATTTACAGAAAGTGTAGGCAAAATAGCTGAAGTTATGAGGCCTTTTATTGTAAGTTTAGACAAGTTGGCAATCAAAAGATGTTTGCCCATTGCATTTAGAAAAAAATATTATAATGTAACTTGCATAATAGATTGTCTTGAAATTGAAATTCAAAAACCCGGTAAAGCCTTAAATCAATCTCTGACATGGTCAGAGTATAAAAAGGCCAACACCATAAAATACCTGATTTCAAGTACACCAAACGGACTCGTGAATTATATTTCACAGGGTTATGGAGGGAGAATCAGTGATGTATGTCTGGTAGAAAATAGTGAATTTCTTAACTGTTTACCAAGTGGGGCACATGTAATGGCTGACCGAGGCTTTAAACATGTTGAAACACTATTACTTAGGGTTGGGTGTAAACTAATAAGGCCACCTAGTGTAGTATCAGGTAATAAATTATCTAAAGAAGAAGCAAAGGAGACGAAAAAATTGCAAGTCTGAGGATTCATATAGAGAGAGTTATTAGACGCATCAGAGAGTTTTCTTTTTTAAAGCCACATGCTTGTGTAAATAGTTATCTTATAGGGAAACTTGATGATGTCATAGTTATTGCTTGTGGTCTTATAAATTTACAAAACTCATTAATTAATAAGTGATAATATAAATAATATGAAACTGAAAATAAAAACACTAAAATAAAAATAATCAGGTGTTTATCAGGTGATACAATAACGGGTAAATATTTTGTTTCCAAAATAATAATAAAAAATTTATTAAAGAACTAACATATTCTTTATCAAATTCCACTAATATAATATTTACTTTATTATTAATTTGAAAATTAACATCTGCAACACAAAAGTAGCACTTTTTATAACCACAAACATACATTTGTATTTGGTCATAACATAACATTTGTTTGAGGGTTTCCCATTCTGTATATAATGTTTTACAGTGTTCTCATTATAGGGGCATTTTATTTCTATAAGAAACTGCTCGCCTATTCCATCTGGTGAACCAGCAATCATGGGAAAGTCTTTGCTAATGAAAATACCACATTTCCTTATCCTTTTTTGGAGCATGGTTTGCACTGTTTTTAATACCTTACATTCCAAAGCTCTCCCACGTTGCATAGCTGGAGTATCCGGAATGTTGCCACCCATTATCAATGATACTAAGGTACCATCACTTGTTTTGCATTTTTTCACTTCATAAGCCTTGGAAGCTGTTATTCGACCAAATCAAACTTTCTCAACAAATCAAACGACCAGACCAAACCAAGTTGCTGCCAGTCTGGTCTCTTGTGTTTTCTTCCACCTTTTGTAATAAGTCAGTAGTAAATAAACCAGATATTTGCTTGATGAAGTCATCACTACATGCTTCTTTAAATTTCTGCACTAACTGGTACATTGAAAGCCCTTCTTCATTGTTAGTGATGTTTTGCACATATCTTAATAATGCACAGTTATGAATACCTTTCGCTGTAGCCTGTTCCACAAACTTGTCAAAAACACTGGCATCTGAAGAGGTTGAAGCTTGTGTCTTAGTTAATTCTGAGGTTGTAATAAATTTTAGCGTCGTTCCCACTTTCGTTTGATTTTTTCCAGTAACATTCTATCTGAGTACATGATGGCTCTTCGCTTCTTCGGTGCATCCACATCAGAAATGCTACAGCATGTTTGCACCCACCCATTGATGCAGCACAAGCGTGGCATTGTGTGCTGGTAACAAGACTGTTTTTTTCATCCACAATGACAGTCACTGTATATGGCTTAGCTCGAACTTTGTGTTCAGGGCACACGCGGCACTTCACTGTACAAATGTTCAATTCTCTTCTCAACTGAACGTATCCTACGGCATCATCGCCATAAGATTCTCTTGAAGATCTGGAATAGAGAAAGTAGGTAGCGTAAATATAGGTACAATAAAATTTTTACATAACCTAACTTTTCACATTGTTGTTAATTTGTTATAGTTAGTTGTAATATGACATTGAAGTATGCAAAAATTATGTAAAGTGAATATAATTTAATAAAAAGTAGTGATGTAAAATTATAGGTAGGTATTTCAAACGTACTTACGATGACATTTTTACGTTTCTAAGCTCCGCTGCACAAAAATCCTTATTTCGGGCAAAATAACTTGCCACCATCAACGAATCTATCTTCGGTAAGTTAGAACTACTTCCTTTGATGAATCCAGTCTCCATTGTTATAATATTACAATAATATTATAATAATATCGTTGAAATTAGTTCGCCGGTGATACTTTTGACTACGTGAGCTTGTTTTGTTTAGCGGTTAGTGACGTCAGACGTCACCCGCGCTTTGATTAACGTTCGCAGTCACGTGATAATGGGTATTAAATAATGCAATTTAAACTATTTTTATTTATTTTATGGCAAATAAATATATTCTTAGAATGTTATTATACGTTTTTAAATACGGTCTTTAATTATAAAAAAATTACTTAACATGAATTGGTAACATGTGTCAACATCCGTATTACAAAGCGATTACTGCCAAACATACTCTCTTTCAAGGGTTGGGATGAGTATCGATGTCGATAAAATATATTTATGAGTATATCGTGTTAGTAAAAATACCATTGCGAATGTGGGTGATGGGCTGGTATGGGACGTCCTAGGTGGACATACTTCGAGCGAATAGGGGATGTATTAGCAAAGGGCAGGATAAAAAGTACCTGGAACTGGCGTGCGTGCATGCAACGACTAATGAACATTGATGAAGGGAAGGTGATCTGTCAGGATCATGGCAAGTGCCACTCCCTGATCTCTGCATACACGTCTGGGATTCAGGCGTGAGGTTATATTGTGTTATATTTTAAAAAATAACAATCTTAACGAAAGTGTTTATAGCCAATACAATGTAAATACTAGAAATATATAAACAAGATCTTTTAATTAAAACTGTTTTAGTATTGATTTCACTCGTTTATTATATGTTTTTTTTTACAATTTTCCGACGTTTCGGCACATTTACAGGTGCCGTGGTCTCGGATGAGTGAGGTGGTAGCGTCTTTTTGAAAGCATTAACTGTTAGTTTACTACCCTCGGCAAAAATTACAAAAGTTAATTATGACGTTCCAAAATAGGTAAATCAATTATTTTATATAAAGTCAACAACATTGATTATTATGTAGTAATTGAAGTTAAAAATTAAATTTATAAACCAATTATTTTACATGAAATAAAAATATTGATTATTAATTGAAATCTTTTATCTGAAATCCATCCTTTAGGGGCATTTACTATATGTTTCTACAGTAAGATCCTTCCATGGGTCCAAAGACGCTAGAAGCACGTTGGATATGTCAAAAATAGTGACTTTACAGAACCTTAATACCGACAAATTCTGGTTGTAGCGCCACAAATGAGCAGTGTGTAGGTAATAGTCTACAGGAAGGGGTGTGCCACCAACATACTACCCATGCTGTAAATGTATTGAGCTTGTGCGTGTTTAGTTTAATTGGATTTGAGATATCCGCACCTAGCCTCATAGTTGGGCCATCGTACGTAGCAATTTCTGAGGTATGTTAATACTTCAGACACTAGTGTTTCCTCGCAATGTTTTCTTTCACTGCTAACAAGTGGTATTGCTACTCGCTACATAGCTTATAAAACAAAGTTATTGGGTACGTCCCTGGATTCGAGCTCACGACCTCAGAGCCTGGAGAGGCAGGCATTCTATCACTTTGCTACTACCGCTCTACTTTTTATTATATTTGGACAAAGAAGTCTGGCAATGAAACTAGTTTCATTTAAAAGACCAATTCTAAAATAATAAATTACAATACTTATTAAGGATCCCGAGTACATGAAACTGGCATGCGTGCAGGCAACAAAAAGTTAGGAGCAAAAGAGGTGTGTCAGAATCGTACCAAGAAGCAAATCCTAGCCTTTGCCTACCTCTCCAGTGTACAGGAGTGAGTTTATGCAATACACAAACTCCCTGTTTTTCGTGCACTAACATTCCCTTAATGGGCCATTTGTCACTATTAGTTCATGAAGTCGCCCAGCGGGTGGTGTAATTGATTAAAAAAATAAGCTTCGTTAATTTGTATTGTATTGTATTAACATATAGTTACAATTTTACGAGGCTTAATCGCGTAGTAATTTATTGCTATTTTACCTCGACGTTTCGACGACCGATAATATTCTAACTATGTGTACAAGTCGCGAAAGTTTAAAATATGTTGTATTAACATAGTTATATGACTTTAACTAACACAAATATTATGATGTAAAATGTAAATATGGACTAATAATTGTCTGAAATAAATAAATTGAATTGAATAACAATCTAGATAGAACATTATGAGATGTAGGATAAGCCGGGGTACAGTTGTGACAATAGAAGACAATCTGCGAACAAACAACATACAGTTTCATTAAGGATGCTGCTTAAGCTGAAATGTAAAATAAAATATTATTAAATTACCCAACAATATAGTATTAATTAATTCTTTACACAAAAAAAAAATACAGTAAAGAGGATATTTAAGTAAATATTTGAGTTTAAATATATAATATTTAATTAACACAGCAAAACTACAGAGGTATTTAACAAATATTAACATCAAATTAATTTTTAGATAGACCTTTCGACTGTACACCCACAATTTAATGCCTAGGAACGCAAAATATTCCGTGCGCGACACATACTCCAGCTCCAAGCCGCATTAAAATACTTGCACGTACCTACGCCGACTGAAAATCGATTATTTTCAGCGCTGGCCTCCCGTACATCACTAGACAACCTCTGAACAGACACTGTCATTCACCGACGCCATGATGGATTTAGCTATTTGAAAATCGAACGCGGTCGACGGCGCGCGCCCGCCGCGCGGCAAAAAAAGAAGACTAAAAAAGAAAATGCTCGTTTTCGCGCCAGACGCATAACCTTCAAACTTTTTATGTTTATAATGTTGTCACTTAGTCCGCTTTGCGTTCAGAAGTAAATTTTAAATTGGTGTCGTTTGTCACTGAAAACAATGGTGTTCCTTTTCAAAAAGTGTTGTGTCTCGAAATAATTATAGTGTCTTTTTTAACCCGATGAAAATTGATATAGGTAAGTTGCGAGTTTATAATTACGTTATTTTTAGGTACTATAATTGTCTATGAATTATTGATTAGTAAAAGATAAATTTAGGCTCTGTTACTGTTCTACATTGAGATCCTAGATAAAAAAATATAGAAAAAACCGAAATGGTTCCCAGTATGCTAGCTACTTACGGTGCTTCGTTGAACGGCGAGACTTCACTTCACTTCTTTTTATTAGTATTTATTCAAGACATTTACAGAATACTTTTTACTTATGCTCTAGTGTTTGGTTATTATTCATGCCTATAATTTTGAGTGACCGCCATGTACGTTATATGTGCCAGCAAGGTGCATTTATGAAAATTAGTGCTCATTCATGGAAAATCGTGTACCTACATTATTCAGTTTTTTTTCTGCTAAACTTCTATATACATCCGAATAAGCAATGAATTCACTAACTACCCGCCAATCTTAGATATAAAAATCTCCTGTCACAATGTTTGTTATCGACCTCTTCCGGAGTGGCTTCACCGATATTTATTGAATATATATATCATATTCATGTATTTTATTTATTGTTATCATGACATGATATAACAATAAATAAATGGTTATACTTATTTATTAAAAATAAAAGATATGATACGATACACATTGTGTATACACATTGTGTATCGTATCATATCCATAAGTATTACTAGGGTAGTATAAAAATAGGTTACGACTTAGCGGTTTTAAGGGTTCCGTAGCTTAAATCGCGGTACCTTACTTCACTTTACTTTGGTATTTATTATTTTAATCTCGTGTTTCTCTGGGCTGTTATTCTTTATTTCCTTCTAGTCGGCGGAATCCCAAAACTCGGAATTCAGAAGTCCGTTTCACTGGTTTCGTCCACACAGGGTATTCTAGCGAGGGGACCAGGCTTGCAATTACTATTACGGGTGGAATTTAGTAGGCAACTAAATCAAGGAATTTCCTTTTTGTATTTCCAGTTTTTTTAGGCTTAATTTCTAAGCCTGTATGTACTAAAAGGCAAATAAATGAATGAATGAATTTATGTATTTTATATTTTTCTGGTTGTGCAATAAAGTGTTCTCTATCTATCTATTTTATGTGAGAACAGCTCGTAGTCTAATAATTATAGGATTGCTAGCATACGATTTCACTTTCCTTTGCCAAGACTGTGAAAGGAATACAATTCTCTGAACGCCAAGTCAGTTGATTTAGATATATTTAAGAGAGAGAGAGAGAGATTTATTTAAAGCCACAAAGATACAATACACATAACACACATAACGATAATAAAATAATACAGACAAATAAGAAAAGAAAGAACAAAGAAAAATATATAAATAACAAAGAATACGATACCGCAAAAAAATTTAATAAAGCTTATGGCCTTTATTAAATTTTTTTGCGGTCTTGTTTTTTGTTTTTGTGTAATGGAGGGAACACTGCGATAAAAAACTTTGAAAATTATTTAAAAAAAAGTTTCAGTACATATGAAAGTGTGAAACCATTTAATAGTTAATTTTCTCCGTAAATACGGATTTCCCCGGGAAAATTGCAATTTGTCTGAAAATACGAATTTCCCGCGGAAAATTTTATACTTATGCATAGAATATGAAGAGCTGTATTTTGTACTATTAATTTACACATAAATTACACAGAAATATCTGTGTAATTTCAATTTTTGTATAATAAAGTGTTTTCTATCTATCTTCTAATTCGACGGCCCCATATTGTACAGAATATCCGCCAATTATACAAATGTACGACGCCCCC
Source organism: Yponomeuta sedellus (assembly GCA_934045075.1). Classification (NCBI taxonomy): domain Eukaryota; kingdom Metazoa; phylum Arthropoda; class Insecta; order Lepidoptera; family Yponomeutidae; genus Yponomeuta; species Yponomeuta sedellus. The sequence continues at coordinate 7,176,273 of OW203751.1, read as the reverse complement.
GGTAAGAATCGTATCCACGACCTTCGGCATGATAATCAGACATAATACCGCTACGCCAACGAGGCACTCTGCTACTAAGAAAATTACGTTTTGTGCTTAGTATACTTATTTTTAATAGTGCTAAGTTATTTGTCTTATAGAATTAATTAAAAACTCATTGCGTTGATAAAAAATGCCTTTCACTTCGTGATACCTAAGTAAATCTATCTATTTACTATCTAGCATCCGATTTAATTTCGTTTTCCTAAAAAAAAAACGACGTTACGAGGGCGACGCCTGATTTGCAAAAACAAAAAAAGTTTTGCGTTTGCGTCTTCAAACGCAAAACTTTTTTTTTTGTTTTTGCATATTGCCATATTTAGTTAACATATCACACTTCCTTGTGTTGTGGTGAACTAGCGCCCTCCGCATAATGGATAACATAACTATAGTATGCACTTAAGTATAATCAGTTATTTCTTATAAGTATCTCATAAGAATAGCAAAGCAATCATTTAATAACGGAAAATACCAATAATTAATTTATGCGCGTGTGTGTGTTTATGTTTTCGAGAGTGTCACTGAATTTGTGTGTGTGTGTGTGTACTAAAAAAAATGGGTAAATAAAAATCGTAACAAAACGCGCGCGCGATTTTGACTTTGACGCAAATCGTTAGGTCACGATGAACCGTAAACACTGCTCTAAACTTAGTTTAATTGTGCCTTATCGTGTAAACAATCTGTTGGTACAGTGAACGATCCCAGATGTTTTTCCTTTCACTGATCTCGTTAAGGCTTAATAAAACACATGAAATCGTTTTATTTCAACGTAAACAATTTCCATTCAGCTTGCTGCATGTCAATGTACAATGTAAAATGTAAGCCGCTGCCTTCGGACCGCAGTGTAGTGGAGAAAAAGGCAGCGGGAAAAAAACTCCACTCTGACCATCCTTTCTCAAGTTGTATTACATCACATCTAATACATCAGTTGCCACCTATACGCATGATAAGATTTCATGATTACTTTAAATGCCAAAACATTTTGTTAATTGTCACAGTAGCTTTCCAATGGTTAGCGCCTTAACATAACATAACATTTACATACAAGAACATAGATTGCTTCTGGCCCCACACTAGGATACCCTGTGTCGTGGGAACCAGAAACAACGACATCACAAACATGTAAACATCAAAGACCTGGGCTTTTTTTTCGAACCCGGGACCTCTTGCATGGTAGGCAGACGCGCTACCGCTACGCCACAGAGGTCGCCTTAAGTAATTGTTCCTAGTTTATACAAGACTGTATACATTTATAATGGAATATAGATCAGAACATTCCATGTGGAACCATAGTTAGTCGTAATTCTAAAGTGTACTTTTAGATAGATAGATAGAGATATATACAGAACACTTTATTGTACATAAACATGGAAATATTTTTGTAGTACCTATAGTATATTTAGCTATTCTAGCCAAGGAGCCGTCGTGGAATCAATCACTTTTGTTAAGCGACAACAGGCGCGGTCAGGTACTGGATGGGTAACCATTCCATGATTACCGCTAGTGGCATTTTTTCCGAGCGCTTCCGCGCTTCGCCGTTAGTGACAGCTGTCATGTAATGGCATTCGTTAAGCCCTGTCGGAGGCCCTATGGGCGGCTTGATAACTTCGGACAGTAAGTCCCGCCATTGTCTTACAATCCTCCACCAACCCGGACTTGGCCCCCGTGGTGGAGTATGGCCTAACCCTCTTGCGATGCAGGAAGAGAACCGTGCCCCAGCAGTGGGGACATACAAAATCGCCAAATAAGTAAATTACTCGTAACATTGAAATTGGTGGTCGCAAACTCATACCGAGCGACGACATCCGCAAAGCCACCGCTTTCTAGAGACTGGAAGACGAGAGCCGAAGATCGGGCTCAGTGGCGGGTCTTGGGAGAGACCTGTGTCCAGGAGTGGACTGACACCGGCTGATGATGGATGATCATGAAACTCATCCCGACTCCGCGCGGAATTTTGTTATTATTCTTATTAAATTCTTTATTGCACCTGTAAAGATTGGCGGGCTATACTAAAGAGTATTTTATTCTAGCCAACCAACAGGTGACGTGGAGAAGGTGGGGGTAGGTAGTCTCAAACGGTGGGGTGATATTTTATTTAAAAACCTATTTAGAGGCTAAAAATTTCACCCATGCCGGGATTCGAACCCGCAACCTCTGGCTATCCGTGCCAGCGCTCAGGCATGGGTGAAATTTTTAGCCTCTAAATAGGTTTTTAAATTTGTTCCTCAGCACGGGTTAGTGCATTAATAATAAAAATAGTATAATGATATTTTATTGTCAAATATATTATATATTTTTAAATTAAACTATAATTATATTAATATGTACAATAATTATAAACATACAAATATAATAATTAAGCTCATATATAAAGACGAATAGATAGACTACATATAAATTTGTTCACGTTATCTGCCTGACACTGTACCGAGATTAATTATGTAATTAAGTGCCTAAAACACAGAACGTGGCATCATTTCTGCTGGGGAATTGGCCACGCACGTCTATTGTCTATTGTTTTCAGCTACCTTCATACCTATAATGCGTGCCAGAGTCACTTTCCTGGAGTGTAAACATATTAATTTTTTTTGAATTCAGAGTAAGGAAATGTTTATTCATAAACCATAACACCAAATAGACCATACAATATGAATGCCAACATACGAGTAGAACGGAAGAGTGTATTTAAATACTTACACTTAAAGGACAGACTGTAATAATACACTAGACTAACATGCAGACACAAACAGTTTATAACTATTATAATATTACACAGTATTAAGTATTACAGTTTAATATTGCCAATGTATGTTATGGTTATAAAAAGGCCACTGTCTCAGCATATTGTCACGGATTATGAACCCGAGACCACTATTCAATACGATCATTGTTCATCAATGAAATTAAATGAAAAGGTTTTATTCAAAGTAGCACGGAAACTGCGGCTTAATGAACGTTTCAAGTCAATCAGGTGTCCAAATCTTCAAAATCTAGATCATTTTGGGAAAAAAAACTCCAAACTACCCCCTTATTCATAATCGTCCCTTAACTTAAAACAGCTGCTAAAGAGTATTATTTTTCATTGTGACTTAGGTCAATAGAAGAAGACAGATTGAGCATTAGCAATGCTTTAAGCTAGCAGAGTATTATGAATAAGGGGGTTAGTCTTTTCACGGTCCTTAATAATTAATAGAGTTTATATTATTATTCTAAAACAGAACTCATGCATTGTACTGGCTTTAATTCCAGACATCATTGTCATCAAAATTCGGGCATGTGACCAATGAATTTAGCGGTAGTCACGGGATTGTCATCCATTCTGCATCTTACCGCGTCTGTTTATACTTAACCCAAATGATTAATTCCAATCACTCGGTTACACTACTACACGGCTATGATCGCTTACTTATGTTTACTTTTTTTGTGAATTTTATTCGTCAACGGCTTGCGTGCATCCACGGAAACTGCATCTGGCACAGAGTATTTGCACACGCGCCGGCGGATGCGCTCAATTATCCGTAAAACGCTACCATTTTCCGATCAATTTCCCGTAAATGGCGCCAAGGTAGCGTAATAATATAACCTAGGCTACAAGCTGCCGATAGGCCACGTCAAAGGCCTTATGCTTCATTATCTGCTTCTGACAGTAAGGCCCGCCACTGTCTTACAATCCTCCACGAAGCGGACTCTGCCTCCGTGGTGAAGTATGGACTAACCTTCCTGCGATGCAGGAAGAGACCCATGCCCCAGCAGTAGGTAGGGACATACATAAGGTTGATATCACATAAACCGCCGATAAAGTACTATTTATTACTTAGCACTGGATTCCACGTACTTCAAAGCTTGAAACCATCCTCTCTGTTGAAATTTTTGTGTTTTTTAATTTCAATTGCTTCCCGAATGATACTTCGGTAATACTGTCGATCGGTTGAGAGAACTTTCGGTCGATGTAGCTCGATCCAGTGGTTCGTTCCGGCCTCCAATAAATGCTCAGCTATCGCGGTAGAACAATTTTTATTTTTATTTAGCACACGAGTCCCGCTGCAGGGCACAGCTTTCTCTTAGATAAGGATAAGGATAAAGATATTTATTTGTTAAACATGAGTTTAAAAGGTGGTACAGTGTGAAATATTCAGATTCTGTATGTTTTGCCCTTTCTAGGCATACAAATATTTTTAAGAGGGAGCGCCATAATGTAATGATAACAATAAAGAATTACTTACAGAATTAATAGGTACCTACATTGAAACAGACAATACAAATGTCATTAGGATACGTGCAAATGTCAATAAAATATTAAAATAAACGAAATAAAATAAACTAAACCATGTCAAATACAAGTAAACAAATAAACCATGTCAAATACCAGTGTCATAATACAAATGTCAAAATACCTACCTAGGTACTACAATCTATCAGTGATTGTACTGTAATAACATTTTTCTAATAACATTTTCTTCAGTTTAAATTTCAATAGGGTTATGTCAAGTTCTCTTAGGGCTCTTGGAAGTTTGTTATAGATTGTAGGTTAGAGAGAGAGAGAGTATGGGCGTAGTTTCCACGCGTGCCCACCGTGGATTGGCAATTTCAAGCGCTAAGGTAGCTGAACACCTCAGACCCTCAGGTTTTACCACGATATTTTCATTATATCCTTTTTTTTAATGCACTAACCCGTGCTAAGGACAATTATAAAAACCTAAGTATTTATTATTATTGTTACTTGTAATTCAGCCAGGCAGTTATAGAACTGGTGAAGCCTGTATCCAGATGTACATTTGTGTTTAACTCCTTGTCTGAGGAGTTAAACACAAATTTAGAGGCAAAAAACGTAATACAGAGAATACTGTAAAGAGGTTCCAAATTTCACTGATGCCGGTGAGTCGCCCATTAGCTCAGTTGGAAAGAGCGCTCTGGCACGGATAGCCAGAGGTCGCGGGTTCGAATCCCGTCGTGGGTGGGATTTTTAGCCTCTAAATAGGTTTTCACGATATTGTCGTTCACAGTAAAGTTGACGTGTAGTATTGCTAATGTTACTTCAGAAATCGTAGAATAAAGAAGATATCCTTGCAAAGAATGTATGAATGCTCATGGAAATTGTGGTAAGCGCAATTTAATTCTCCGTCATCTATTGTTTTACCTCCCCAGCGCGAGAGCCCCAGGTTCGATCCCGAGTGCGGGCATGTACCAATGAGTTTGTTTAATATCAAAGTTACGTACATTTGCGAATTTGTAGTCTCAATACCACACGCTAACGGTGAAGGAAAACATCTTGAGGAAACTCGCGGCTTGGTTGGTTCCGCATGAATTGACTAGTCTTTCCTGTGGGCTAGGCCGACTAAGCTGTCAGAATGGTATAGGTGCTGGGCAAGCCTACACCTACTCCATAAAACCATGTCCCAGGCACTACAGTGTCGGAGTGGTCCCTTCACCCATCTAATGTGAGTGAAGATGCCACTGGACGCTGTATAAATCTTCTCATTAAGTAGATGCAAAAGGCCAATATTATTAGAAATTCTTTTGATTGCAGGTGACATTTTTCAATAAATACATTTGGTTTATGATATGATGATAAAAAAAGACACCCAGGTTTCACCACGATATTTGACGTTGACGATATTTACAGTTGACGTGTGGTAATTGCTACTATAACTTCAGAAATCATAGTTATAGTACGATGTCAACCCTTTTATGTCCTCACTGCTGGGGCACGGGTCTCTTCCTGTGTCGCAGGAAGGTTAGGCCGTACTCCACCACGGGGGCCAAGTCCGGGTTGGTGGATAGTTAAAGCAAAGTAGATAGTCTTTTTAAAACCCTATTTAGAGGCAAAAAATTCCACCCATGCCGGGATTTGAACTCGCGACCTCTGGCTCTCCGTGCCAGCGCTCTTTCCAACTGAGCTAATGGGCGACTCACCGGCATCAGTGGAATTTCGACCCTCTTTACAATACTCTCTGTATTACGTACAGGCAGCGACATCTGGCTGAAGTAATTTGCATCACTTGCAGCCCCGTAAACCTCATTAATCTGAGCAGTAATTTGAATTTATTGCTCTATTAAATGCAGGAGCCACATAAAGGTACCGCTATCTATGTAAAAAAATCCCATCTTTTTTAACGTACTCAATATAATTTGGTCCACGTGGGACTGACCTATTGACCTTCTTACCGACTTCGTAGTTGGTTAGACCTGACATTTCCACGCATAGCTTCATAGTTGGGCCATTGTACGTGGCAAGCGCTGAGGTAGGTATGTTAGAGGAAAATATCATCACCATCATAATTATCAACCCATTATGTCCCCACCGAGGGGCACGGGTCAATACTCAATAATTTATTGCATTCCACAAGTATATACCGATGACACAACTAAAAATATGGATCTTTGTGGACCCTGTAGGGCACGCAACGTAATAAATTAAAGAAGGCATTTATAAATTGAGGGACCGTAGCATGGACTTTCGCTCTGGGGAATATCTGAGCCAAAGGATTTCCCTTGCTGTGCAGCGCGGTAACGCGACCAGTATTATGGGGACTTTGGTTCGGATGTGGCTCGGAGCGATTTATTTGCATAGAGTTTTTTTTTATTATTATTGTTATTGCCTTGACATTCTTTTCATTGCATTTCAGGTTGTAATAATTATTTTTTAATGTCTATGTAAACAATTTAGGTATGTCTATTGTATTTTGACTTTATGAAATAATAAACTTAATAGTTCAATTTATAAATTAGGCCTATGACATTTTAATTCTAATTATATTGTATTATTATCAAACATTATTATTTAAACACTATTTTAATATAACACATGCTTCTTAATAATTCTTATGTAGTTATTTTATATAGATATGACAATGTAATTATTAAATTCTTACTATGTTCACTACCAATAAATTTCTATTATAATTAAGATCAATCTGTATTCATTTTACTTTTTTTGTAGATTAGTTGAATGTATTATCTTCTAGGTATTCCTCTATTTCATAATAACATCTTGTGATTAGTTCTTTTTCTAATGCTTGATTAAATTTTTTATCATTGTGGATTTCTTTAAGGTCTCTTCCCTGAGGAAGGTATAGGCCATACTCCACGGAGGCCAAGTCCGGATTGGTGGAGGCTTGCAAGACTAGTGGGTGGGCTTACTGTCAGAAGTTTTCTAGCCGCCCTAAGGCCTCTGTCTTGGCTTAACGACTTAAGGAAAACTTCGTGAGGAAATCCTAGTGTCTGAAAGTAAGATTTCCTCACGCTGTTTTAAGTATTTAGTGCAAGTGTATAAACCCGTTTCACATCTCCACTCCGTTTTCCCGAGGTTTGCTGGAAGAAATCTCTCGCAGAGATAAGCTCGTCTTTGTACATGCTCGATATTCGATATCAACCCTTGTATGAACCCACTGCTGGGGCAAGGGTCTCATCCTGAATCGCAGAAAGGTTAGGCCGCACTCCACCACTGGGACAAGTCCGGGTTTGTGGAGGATTATAAGACAGTGGCGGGCCTTACTGTCAGAAGTTCTCAATCCGCCCATAAGGCCTCTAACATGGCTTAACGACTGCCATTACATGGCAGCCTGCACCAACGGCTTTACATGCCTTGCGAAGCACGGAAGCACTCGGACAAAATGCCACTAGCGGTAGTCACGGGACGGTCACTCATCCAGCACCTGACCGCGGCTGTTGTTGCTTAACCCAAGTGATTGATTCCAATCACTTGGGTCGACTACGCCATCGCCATGAGCGCTTCAGTCTTAGTAAAAACCCTTTAGTTATACCCTTTAGCTACAGAACCCTAAGAAGAAATGGAAAAGTCGATCCTAAATCTAGTCTAGTGTGTTAAGGGCCTCACGTGCAATGAGGTCATAATACCGACTACAGTCTCCCACTAGAAGGATGGGACTGATATTTAATAAAGAAAAATCGATGAGAAAGGAAAAGAAAATAATTGTACTTCCTATATATATTTATTGTTAGGTTATAATATTTAGGTTATAATGTATTACGCTTCTATGATTGCTACGATTCGATACGAGCGTAACGATTTTACCAGTTGGCGGCGATAAATGCACGTCCTACGTAATAAAAAAGTTTGCAAGAAGCATACATTAGTCATTGGCTTCGATAGACAGAGGCGACTATTGTATCAATAAAGCTGAACACATATTTTGTCTGATCACGGTCTTACACATTTAACAAGATGTAATTTATATGCAATACCTACTCAATATTGCATACGGCTATATAGCATCGGCCTTTGCATCTACGTTACGACATGAAGCGCTCGTGGCCTAGGCGAACCGAGCGATTGGAATCAATCACCTGGTTAAGTAACAACAGGCGCGGTCAAGTACAGGATAGGTGAGCGTCCCGTGACTACCGCTAGTGGCAATTTTCCGAGCGCTTCCGTGCTTCGGCATATAATGGCAGTCGTTAAGCCATGTCAGAGGCCTTATGGGCGGCTTGATACCTTCTCACAGTAAGGAACGCCACTGTCTTACAATCCTCCACCAAGCCGGTCTTGGCCCCCGTGGTGGAGTATGGCCTAACCTTCCTGCAATGCAGGAAGAGACCCGTGCCCCAGCAGTGGGGACACACAAGGGTTTATAACGACTAGAACGTACATAGTACGTTCGTAGATGAAGCGAAAGTGATCTGGGACGAACCAGGCAGAACCAGGGACGGCCACTTGCCACGATCCTGTGGCAAGTGGCCGTCCCTGGTTCTGCCTACCCCTTTGGGATACAGGCGTGAGGTTATGTTATGTGAGTTCTAACGACAATTTCCTAACCTAACCGTACGACCGTACCAGGACGATCGATGGTACGGTTAGCCAGAGATCGCGGCTTCGAGTCCCGGCATGGGCGGAATTTTTAGCCTCTAAATATGTTTTTAAAATTGTCCTCAGCACGGGTGCTTGTAGTGCAACAAAAAGAATATAATCTTGTATATAGTATATCATCAAGATGTGTTAGAGTGGAAAAAAGTCGCATGGCTTATCGTCCGACATTGTCAGTGTAGTGTGTCGCAACCCTAATAGTGCTTTGTGATAGCTGATTGAGGGTAGTCTGAAACCTCATCAGCCGACGATGCGAATGGGTGCCAGCCATCAGTCTTCTAGTGACCACGATGACTGTAACGTCGTCGAAACGTCGAGGTAAAATAGCAATAAATTACTACGCGATTAAGCCCCGAAAATATTCTAACTATTTGTTCTAATAATTATTATATAATCCCATAATTTCCGGCTCTCCCTCTACGACCATTATATGACTATTATAGACCTAGTGGTCATCAATAGAAGGACATGCGTGGGTGAAAACATGAAGGCTCCCACTTTTGGGCATTAAATATTAAAGGCACCCTGCCCCGTTACACTCCGTGTCAAGTACACTTTCGTTTTATGTAAACAAACACTTTTTATGGCATTATTTTAGTTCAATTTGTGCAAATTATCTGCTATTGAATTTTCGATTACTATCAGTGGGGCGAGTCCCTAAAATGCATAGGTAGTTCAATAAAGTCCTATTAGTCCGGTAATGGTCGTTTCATTCACATTATCGGTAGTCTATTCCCCAATCGCATTGCAATAGTATAATCCTTGATTCTACTATTGCATGAGATGAGGGTATATTCCCTGATCTAATGAAATATAGTAGGCTCGTTCCTTTATTTAAAAGTGGTGATAAGCAAGATCCCACAAATTTCAGTCCAGTCTCAGTTCTACCCGTTTTGAGTAAAATATTCGAGAAGATAGTTCTAGGTCAGCTGCTTACACATTTCAATGACTATCAACTTCTCCATGGTCAGCAATTCGGCTTTACGCAAGGGCGCTCTACAACGGACGCCGGCGTCATGTTAGTTAAACATATATTTAGTGCATGGGAAGAGCGCAAGGATGCTATAGGCGTATTCTGTGACTTGTCGAAAGCATTTGATTGCGTTGACCATAAAACACTTCTTTTAAAATTAAAGCACTATGGTATAAACGGGAATAGCCTAAAACTTATAACATCATATTTAGAAGGGAGAGTTCAAAGAGCTGATATAAATAGAACTAAATCTTCAGGGTCAGAGGTCAGGATAGGAGTGCCACAGGGATCGATTTTGGGGCCGTTCCTCTTCCTCGTATATGTAAATGATTTGCCGTTCATGGTTCAAAATATGTCAGAGATAGTATTATTTGCAGATGACACGTCACTTATTTTTAAAATTAAGAGACAAGAAAATGACCTTGACAATACAAATAATGCTCTCTCTCGGGTACTAAATTGGTTTACTTCTAATAACTTATTGTTAAATTCAAAAAAGACGAAATGTATAAAGTTCACTCTTCTAAATGTCAAAACGATAGACAGCAATGTTTTACTGGGGAATGACAAATTAGACCTTGTGAATGAAACTGTATTTCTAGGTATCACAATTGATGCAAAGCTTCAATGGGGTCCTCATATAGAAAAATTAGCAAATAGGCTTAGTTCAGCAGCATATGCAGTCAAAAGAATTAGGGAACTAACTGACGTCGCAACTGCTAGGCTTGTTTATTTTAGTTACTTCCATAGTCTTATGTCCTATGGCATACTACTGTGGGGACGGGCAGCAGACATTGAGACCATCTTCGTCTTGCAGAAGAGAGCGATCAGATTCATTTATAGGCTGGGTAGTAGAGATTCGTTAAGAGATTTCTTTAAAGAAACTAACATCCTGACAGTTGCCAGTCAGTATATATATGAAAACATTATGTACGTTAGGAAAAATATCAGTAACTTTAAAACTTTAGGTAGCCAACACAATGTAAATACTAGAAATAAACATAAACTTTTGTTCCCACTATTTAGGCTGGCAAAGGTTAATACATCCTTCATGGGGCATTGTATACGCTTCTATAATAAAATCCCTGAAGATATATTAAGCTTGCCTGAATCGCGGTTCAAAAAATATGTTAAGCACACTTTGTGCCAAAAGGGCTACTATAACATAAAGGATTATTTAGATGACAATGAGGTCTGGAATGAAAGCCAGTACAATGTATGAGTTCTATGTTTATAATGTAAACTATGTTAATTAAGGACTTTTGAAAAGACTAAGTTAGGAGTTTTTTTGTCCATTTTTTCTCCTAAATGATCTAGATTTTGAAATGGACACCTAGTTTGAATTGTAAAGTTCACTAAGCCGCAGTTTCTGTGCTACTTTGAATAAAACCTTTTCATTTCATTTCATTTCATTCTTGACTCGGCATGCACCTCTCGCGATTCGATCTTCTTCGCGAGAGCTGCTTAATTTGCGCGGATTATACCCCTGAAATGACATTGTACTGCTATTGCTTTGTAGATTATTAAGGCAAATATCTATTGAAAAACATACATACATGCATAATCTCACGCCTGTGTCCCAGAGGGGTAGGCAGAGACCAGGGACTGCCACTTGCCACAACCCTGACAGATCACCTTCACTTCATCAACGTTCATAAATCGTTGCATGCACGCACGCCGGTTCCGGGTACTTTTTATCTTTCCCTATGCTAATACATCCTCTATCTGGTCGATGTAAGTCCGCCTGGGACGACCCTTACCAACCCTTCGCAATATAGGTATATTTGGTATACTCACATTCGCAATATAGGTATATTTGTTTCGTCAATTTCTACTCATTGTAGACTTTAAGTCCGTATTTACTTACGGGTGTTATGTCGGAAAAGTCCGACCAGGTGTGAGACGAGCAACCGACGACGCGAGCTCCGTCTCTGCTCACCAAAGCTCTGCGAATCGGAGCGAAACCTGGTCGGACTTTTTCAGATATAACAACAGCCGTAAGTAAATCCAGACTAAAAGTCTACAATGTGTTGTGCTTACGAAAGTTTTAGTTCAAAAATTTCTAATCATTTCAGTTTTTATTGAAAAACTATAAAGTATAACAGCCGTAGGTATTCCAAGACGTTCCTCAAAGTCTCCTCGACTGAATACTTAACGGAGATGGAGTGGAGGAGAGGTGGAGGCATTTCCTTGAGTTAGTATTACCAGTTGGCAGTAGTACCAAACGATCCTAGTCCGTGGTAGTAAACCAATTCCACCGCGATTTAATTGTTAAGTTTAACTAAGTACCTATAACATATTTTATAATACAAGTGTGTACAGACGACGTGATTGCATATTAATAACTATATGATACATTATATAACTGAAAAAAACTTAACTGCAAGTTTGCTAAAGGTCATTCGAAAGGTAGCGTGGTGTTCGGGTCATCTATCTCCCTCCAAAATAGTTGAGTGAGACTGATGATGGCTGAGCACTGCGTTATGCTCGTGAACGAGTGCTGTTCGTGTGTCTGGCCGCAGCACTTATGTTTTTCCTTACTATTGTGAAACATTTGACTAATGCTTTGGCATTTAGGGTTGTTAATGGCAATCATGAAATCTATTAGGTTTACTTAAGGCAACTGATGTATTTGGTTTTAAGATGATTTTAGAAAAGATGGTCAGAGTGGAGTTTTTTTTCCGCTGCCTTTTTCTCTACTACAATACGGCCCGAAGGCGGCGGCTTACATTTTACATTGTACATTGACATTCAGCAAACCGAATGTAAATTCTTTACGTTGAAATAAAATGATTTGAATTTGAGTTAGTACTTGGAGTGTACTCGAGTAAGTACAATCAATTAATCTGGGGTTTAGCTCGAGCGAGAATTTGGTTTTTTATGTTGGCAATGGCGATGTCGTTGCTAAGGTTTGACAGACAAAAGTAGTTTTTTTCTCGAGGAGACTTTAAGGTAGATCCCGAGGTACCTTAGCTTTGACAGTTGATTCCTCGACTTGAGTGAGAAATTTGGTCGATTGAAGGATACGTTTAATACGTTTTAAAATAGTGTTTTCCTCTGTTGAGCAAGAGTGGAGTGGAGGAACACTTCGAGGAACGTCTTAGAATACGGGTGTTAGACTCCAGGGCCAGGTCATCGGGTCATCTAGCTCCCTCCAAAATGGTTGAGACTGATGATGACTGACCACTGCGTTATGCTCGTGAACGAGTGCTGTTCGTGTGTCTGGCCGCAGCACTTATGTTTTCCCCTACTATTGTGAGACATAAAAATTTGACTAATGCTGTGGCATTTGAAGTTATTGATGGCAATCATGGAATGTTATCATATCATACGCATAGGTAGCAACTGATGAAGGTATTAGGTTTAAGATGACTTGAGAAAAGATGGTCCGAGTTGAGTTTTTTTCCCGCTGCCTTTTTCTCCACTACACTACGGCCCGAAGGCAGTGGCTTTCACTCTTTTTATTATTATTATTATTAATACTTTTATAGCACTTAAATTTTAATAATAAAATCGTACAATGCGGCGAACCTAATGCCATAAGCATTTTCTACCAGTCAACCGCAGGAGGCAGATGAGAGCTTTTCATTTTACATTGTATTTTGACATACAGCGAACAGAATGTAAAATCTTGACGTTGTTACAAAAAAAATAAAAGAATTCCGAATCGGACAGCATGATTTATTTATAAGTATTTTTATATAGCCTAAGTATATATGACCTAGTACTGCAGGGCACAATGCTTCTCTCAGAAAGAGAAAGTATGGGCTTAGTTACCACCCATGCCCACCACGGGTTGGCAATTTTAAGCGCTGACGTAGATGACCTCCTACAGAAAAGTGCGACGCAGAAAAGTCTGCCCTGCTCTGCGTCTCGTTGTTGTGCCGGCACAGATTTCTGCTCGACGCGTGCACGTCGAGGCGTGTTTACTAACATTTTTTTTGCAATGACAGAACATTAAATTGAATTAGTTCACTGTGAACCTTGTTTGTGTGATACAAATCATCGAGACTCTTTAAAAAAGAAATTGAAAGAGTTATTATGGGTGAGAATTTCCAAGGAGTGGAGCGAATAGTTGCGTCGCAGCATGCCGTGGAGGCCTATGTCTGCCTCAACTGCCCTGCCCTGCACTAAACTGTGCTGCGCTATGCTGCGTCGCCTGCGTCTCAGCATGCGCCCAGCCTAATTGTTTCCAAGCGCCGCTGGTGCTGGCAAACGTTAGCTATGGCCTTATGGCCGGCTTGGCGGCAAAAATTCACAAACGCCACTGTCTTACAATCCTCCACCAACCCGGACTTGGTCCTCGCGGTGGAGTATGGCCTAACCTTCCTGCGATGCAGGAAGAGACCCGTGGCGCAGCACTGAGGGATATACAAAGAGTTGATGCCAAACAATAAAACAATAGATGGCGGAGAATTGCGCTTACCACACTTTCTATGAGCATTCATAAAATTCTTTGCAAGGATATTGTCTTGATTCTTTGTTGTATTATATGTATGAATAAAGAATAGAATAAAATAGAAAAAGTTTATTTCAAAAACAGAACACGCATGTAACAACAACCCAAAGTACAATGAGCCGTTTTCAGCACAAATTCACAAAACAATTCATAGATGGCGCTGACAGGCGTGGCCTTAAAAGAACCGGAATACGGCTGTCAAAATTAATCTGTGTTGTCAAAATTTGACAGACGGACACGTCTGTCTTGACAAATTGTTCTTGTGTGCGCACGCAAATAAGCGCCAATAGTGATATTAAGATAAGTGCGGTAAGTTGGAAATTGCAGCCGAGGCGATATAACACAACATAACATTTACATACAGGCACATACATTGCTTCAGGCCCCACACTAGGATACCCTGTTTCGTGGGAACCAGAAACAGCGACATCACAAACATATAAACATCCAAGACCTGGGTTTTTTTTTGTTCCCTGCCGGGGATCGAACCCGGGACCTCTCACACGGTAGGCAGATACGTAACCGCTGCGCCAAAGAGGTCGTCATATGGCTAGTGCTACAAGAAAGCAGAGGCTGTATATCAAAGCGCACGTATGCCTCCGTCCCATTTGTACCATTGGACAGTACCATTGATGGTACAACTGGGACTGAAGTATACCAGTTGTACGTATGCCATACGAAGTTTTATACCATATTTGCAAGGAAATAAACAAAACTCGGACTTTATATCTTTAGTTTTTGAAAAGGACACCTATTTTTAAGTTGTAACGCTCATTAAGCCCCAGTTTCTTTGGCTTCATTCATAGGCTTGGTAGGTACTTGTGGTTTACGGAGTGTCGAATAGATCCCTAAGTTTTTGTTACAATGCCACACGTAATGAAACTTAATAAAGCTTACATACCTATCTAATTCTTAGGGATCTAGTAGCTGCCGATTGTTTTGTACTATACCTATTAGGTATGTATTTCCTGTCCGTGGCTAATTTAATTTTGGTTAAAAATTCATTTCATTTCAGTTTCTGTGCTTCTTTGAATACAACCTTTTTGATTTGATTTGATTGATTGTGTATCATCATCACCATCACAATTAGCTGGTCTCAGTCCACTGCTGGTCATAGGTCTCTCCCAAGACACGCCACTGAGTCCGATCTTCGGCTCTCCTCTTCCAGTCACTGCCCGCCGCTTTGCGAATGTCGTCGCTCCACCTGGAGTCGAGTCCTTAAAATGCATAGTTGTTATAAATATAATCTGTAATATAAAAATTAATCGCTGAATGTGTTGGTAAGCGCAAATCTCGAGAGCAGCAGAACTGATTTCGCCGATTCTTTTTTAGAATATTCCTTGAAGTACGAGGATGGTTCTTATGGAGAGAAAACATTAAAGAATCGACTGTTAGGCGGTACGAAGTTCGCTGGGTCAGCTAGTCTATAATATAAAAATGAATCGCTGAATGTGTTGGTAAGCGCAAATCTCGAGAGCAGCAGAACTGATTTCGCCGATTCTTTTTTAGAATATTCCTTGAAGTACGAGGATGGTTCTTATGGAGAGAAAACATTAAAGAACCGACTGTTAAGCGGTACGAAGTTCGCTGGGTAAGCTAGTCTATAATATAAAAATGAATCGCTGAATGTGTTAGTAAGCGCAAATCTCGAGAGCAGCTGAACCGATTTCGCTAATTCTTTTTTTAGAATATTCCTTGAAGTACTTCTTACGGAGAGAAATGAAAAAAATATTAAAGAATCGACTACTAGACGGTACGAAGTTCGCTGGGTCAGCTAGTAAAATAATAAATATAATAAAAAAATGCATAGATAGAAACAAATAAAATGGCTGAGACTGATTGAGACTGACTGGTTGAGAGTTTGAGACTGACTGAGACAGAAATGATGGCTGGCCACTGCGTTATGCTTGTGAACGAGTGCTGTGTGCTGTGAATGTTTTGGTATTAAGGGTTGTAAATGGCAATCATGAAATCTTATAAGGTACCTATACGCGTAGGTGGCAACTGATGTATTTGGTTTAAGATGACTTGAGAAAAGGTAATGGTCAGAGTGGAGTATTTTTTCCCGCTGCCTTTTTCTCCACTAGAAGACAGTTCTCATTGTACATTGACATTCAGCAAACAGAATGTAAATTCTTTACCCTGAAATAAATTGATTTGATTGATTGATAGAGTCATATTAATAAATAAAGAAATAAATAAATATTCATGGACATATTACACAGATCTCGATAGCCCTATACTAAGTATAACTAAATGACTTGTGTTATAGGTGCTAACTCGACGATAGATTTAATACAATAAATACATAGATAACATCCAAGACCCGAGACAAACTAGAAAAGTTCGTTTCCTAGTTTGACCCGGCCGGGGATCGAACCCGAGACCTTCGGTTTTACAGTTAGCGTGCCAAACCGCTGCGCCACCGAGGCCGCCTTTATTTTATTAGTCCGGTAATGGTCGTTTCATTCACACTATCGGTAGTCTAGAAACTAATCGATTTGCAATGGTATAACCCGTGCTATTTAACTCGGCGCCTCGTGCGATTCGATCTTCTTCGCGAGAGTTGCCTAATTAATTTGCGCGGGTTATGCCCCTGGAATGATATTGTACTGCTATTGCTTTATAGACTACCAAATTGAGGCAAATAACAACCATGGTCGTGCCTATACCATTCTATTGCAAAACTATGTGAGTATTATAGGGCCTGGTCGCAGGGCGTTCTACGCTACGTTTGTCGATTCGCGGTCTCCACTCTAGAGCCAGTCTATTATCGCGTCAACGTTGCGACGCGATAATAGACTGGTTTTAGAGTGCAACGCGAACGTTGAAGAGCACTGTTCCGGATTCGAACCCAGGCTGGGGAAAAAAATCCCCCAGGTCTTGGTTACTTACATGCTTCTAATGTCGTTGTTTCTGGTTCCCACGACACGCCGACACGCGGTATCCTAGTGTGGGGCGAAAAGCAATGTAATGTGCCTGTGTGGCCAGCACACGTCAACTCTGCCCGATATCAACCCTTTCAATGTCTCCACTATTGGGGCACGGGTCCCTTCCTGTATGGTAGGAAGTTAAGGCCATACTCCACCACGGGGGCCAAGTCCGGGTTGGTGGAGGATTGTAAGACAGTGGCGGGCCTTACTGTGAGAAGTTATCAAGCCGCCCATAAGGCCTCTGACATGGCTTAACGACTGCCATTACATGGCAGCCGGCACCAACGGCTTAACGTGCCTTCTCAAACTCTGCCCGCGCAATACGAACTCCAACATTCCTGCATCGTGCCATTAAAGTATTCACATGACATACCATAAATATAGCGACTAACGACAGTTGGACTGGCCGTCCCCAGGCGTACGATTTGCCTGGCGGGAAATTTCCCTTTATAGTGGAAGAGCACGATCACCCGCTCTTCCCTATACCTGTACGTTATGTCATGTTATGTGTTTGCGTACCTGGAACCAAACCAGCGCCTCTGGACGCTGAAGCGACTCTCTACCTATACTACTGGTCGATCGATAGAGCCTCAATAATTCAGAGCTTCGCCGTGCGCCGAGACATGTGTTTACTGTCCCATTTCCCCTTGCACCTGTGTAGCGAAGTTACAGTCGACAATATTTTTTTTATTCTATTTTTATTTTTAATGCACTGACCCGTGCTAAGGACAATTTTAAAAACCTATTTAGAGGCTAAAAATTTCACCCATGCCGGGATTTGAACCCGCGACCTCTGGCGAACCGTGCCAGCGCTCTTTCCAACTGAGCTAATGGGCGACTCACCGGCATCAGTGAAATTTCGAACCTCTTTACACTATTCTCTGTATTACGTACAGGCAGCGACATCTGGCTTAAGTAAATTGCATCACTTACAGCTCTTTATAGGTTTTTAAAATATGTTTTTTATCATAAAATCACGTCACAGTATTTTTCAACGACAAATTTAAATTCTAGAATTGAGACGGAAAAGTTGCGTTGGCTTGGACATGTGGAGAGGATGAAAGAAGAAAGATTGACGAAACAAATATATATTACCTTTTGTTATTTAGCCTAAATACGTAACTGCTGGGCACAGGCCTTCTCTGAATGACTTTGTTTTCTGACTACTTATATTTCTGAAGTTATAGTAACAGTACCACTCGCTCACGCTGAAGGAAGAGATTGTATAAGAGACAAGATGAAGCGATATTGGTGGCATTGGAAGAATATTTTAGTATTTATTAATATTAGCTCAAAAACCTCAGCGATAGAAATTGCCAATGCGCGGTGGGCATACGTGGTAATTAAGGCTACTACGAGGATACTCTGTCTTTCTGAAAGAAGACTTAGACTTTTGCAGTGGTATGGACGCTTTTTACTGCCTCCCTGACTCTAAAGATTTTAAAAACCTATTTAGACGCTAAATATTCCATGCATGCGGGGATTCGAACTCGCGAACTCAGGCCGTGCCAGCGCTCTTTCAAACTGAGCTAATGGGCGACTCACCGGCATCAGTGAAATTGCGAACCTCTTTACACTATTCTCTGTATTACGTAGCCTCTAAATAGGTTTTTAAGGTCCTTTTTATGGTCCTTGGCACGGGTTAGTGCATTAAAAAAAAAAGTATAATCTCTAAGGATTGCTTAAAGAAATTTATTTCAAAGAGAAGCTCGCCTTTGTACATGTTAATGCCCCGTTAAAAGTTTCTTGTGCAATAAAATGTAAAAACTATAGGCTTCTTAAAAAAAATTACAGCAAATTGCTAGACTAAAAGTAATTGTTAATTTACCTGCTTATCGTTATAATTATAGTAGTTCTCATAATTATAGGCACGTATTTTTTAAATAATTATTAAAATTACCTAAAGTCTCAATAATTCAGACACATGTGTTACTGTCGCATACCCCCCTTGTATATGTGTAGCGAAACGATATTCGACAAAGAAATTAAGATATGACTAGAGGTGCGATAGCACGAATGATAAACCAAATCCACGTAGAGCGAGCTATTTATTTTGTATTTGTATTTTGTATCAAAGTTGGCATTCATTAAATTTAAATTATCCATTCACTAAGAAGCTAAACTCAGCTGAAATACACATAACATACATTGTAGACTTCTAGTCCGGATTTACTTACGGGTGTTGTTATATCGGAAAAGTCCGACCAGGTTTCGCTCCGATTCGCAGAGCTTAATCATGGTGAGCAGAGACGGAATACGGAGACATAACATACAGTGAGTAAGTATAAGAAAGTGTCAAAAATATCAATAAAAAACGGCAATAAAAATTGTATACATAAAAAAACAAATGTACAATTGTTATTTCTTATATAATGCTCTAGTGACAGTCATATTTGTGTGCAATAAAGTATGTACCAAACATTGATTAAAAACAGGATATGGATTGCCAGCCCTGACTTGACCCCCGTGGTGGAGTATGGCCTAACCTTCCTGCGATGCAGGAAGAGACCCGTGCCCAAGCAGGGGGGACATACAAAGCGTTGATATGGATTGATAGCCTTAAAATAAATTATATTATATTATAGATAGATAGATAGAGAACAGTTTATTGCACAACCAGAAAAATATTGCAACCTTGATTCTTAAATCTAAGTAATGTTATACAATTGGCGGTCTTATTGCTAAGAGAGATCTCTTCCAAACAACCTTTGGATGGAGTGGATTGCATGAAGAATATAGTCGGTACGTGGTGCATGTACATAAATAATTAAATCGAAAATATATTGATAACAAACAGCAAGGAGTGCGAGAATTTAATTAGTTATAATTACCTACGATATAATGTACATATATTTAAACAATAATATACATAGACACCTAAAAAAATAAATACATATCCAATTAAATACATATAGGTAAGCAACATATACTTAAATAATAATATACATAAATACCTAAAAATGAATACTTATACAATATAGCGCTATATTGTATAAGTATTCATTTTTACGTATTTATGTATATTATTATTTAAGTATATGTTGCTTACCTATATGTATTTAATTGGATATGTATTTATTTTTTTAGGTGTCTATGTATATTATTGTTTAAATATATGTACATTATATCGTATATATATAATATAGCGCTATATTGTATAAGTATTCATTTTTAGGTATTTATGTATATTATTATATATATATATATATATATATATATATATATATATATATATATATATATATATATATATATATATATATATATATATATATATATTATATATATATAAAGCTACAATCCGGTATACTCACTGATCTAACATAATACGTTTTCTCGGAAATGGCACGAGTTGGACGAAAATGATGTATGACAAAGTTGTAGGGAATGTACGATATACGGCCATCCTATGGAGCCGATTTTTGAATTTCGAACGCGGTCCACTACGCAAAGGTGCTAACTCTGTTGTTTACCGGCCGATTTGGATGAAATTTTGATAGAATGGTGTTTTAGTGATCCGATTGAAAAAAAAAATTTTGGTTGTTCGAAATTCAAAATTGCGGCGCAGATATAGCCGACCGAAAAATCGAACTTTGCGCAAAAAAGTCGGCAGCCAACTGGGCATATGCTGGAGATATGCCGTAAGCGGCATCGCGTTGACAAAAGACCCAGGTATATGAGAAAAATCCGACATCTTGGAATTTCAAGATGGTGGCCGAGATATTGATGATTGAAAATGACAAATTTTTGTATGGAGATTTAGTACTAAAATTGACTTTTCAATAGAGAAATGAGACAAACTTGCGAGGCCGGAGGCCGAGCTTCGGGCCGAGCTTCGCGTAGCGGGCACAAAAAGTTCTGCCGCGGCGAGGCCGAAGGCCGAGCTCCGTTTAGGCCGAGGCCGAAGGCCGAGACCATTCAAATTGCGGCGCACAAGTACCAGCGCAAGAGCAAAAAGGGACAAACAAAGGACCGCGGAGCGGGCACGAGAAACCCCGCCGCGGCGAGGCCGAAGGCCGAGCTCCGTCCAGGCCGAGGCCGAAGGCCGAGACCGTTCAGGTTACGGCGCACAAGTACCAGCGCAAGAGCAAAAAGAGACAAACTCGCGAGGCCGGAGGTCGAGCTCCGCGGAGCGGGCACCAGGAACCCCGCCGCGGCGAGGCCGAAGGCCGAGCTCCGTCCAGGCCGAGGCCGAAGGCCGAGAATTCATTACAATTCACTACAATTCACTACAATAAGTGTCTAGCGAGGCCCTAGGCCGAGCGCCGCGGAGAGCGCAGCTCGGAGCGGCTGGGGGTTGGCGCGCGTAAACGCGCAGGGGGCTCGCCCCCTAGTTATATATAATATAGCGTGTGTATCTGATGCGTTCAACTGGCAAAGGCTCAGAAAAAGGTGGGCGAGTCCCTAAAATGCATAGTTGTTCAATAGAGTCATATAAGTCCGGTAATAGGTCGTTTCATTCACACTATCGGTAGTCTGGTAACCAATCGCATTGTAATGGTATAACCCGTGCTACTTAACTCGGCGCCTCGCGCGATTCGATCTTCGCGTGAGATGCCTTATATTTAATTTGCGCGGGTTATACCTCTGGAATGACATTGTACTGCTATTGCTTCGTAGACTACCAAATTGAGGCAATAACACACATTGTCCTGCTTATACCATTATATTGCGAAATCATGTAGGTATTAGAATCTAGGGCCCGGTCACAGGGCGTCCTACACTACGATTACCGATTCGCGGTCTCCACTAGAACCAGTCTACCCCAACGGTACCCCAACGATATACCTAAGCCTAATAATAATAAGAATAATAATATTGGCCTTTTGAATCTACTTAATGAGATGATTTATACAGCGTCGAGTGGCATCTTCACTCACACTAGATGGGTGAAGGGACCACTCCGACGCTGTAGTGCCTGGATATAACGATATAAGCACGATATAAGCTCGTGCCAACGATATCAGCACGACAATGGTTATTACCATTTGATTCTCGTACTTATATCATTCTATTTACAAACTATGTATTGTCTGTTGGCCAAGTGGTGGCCAAGAGAGGGAAGGTGGTTAATAGGCAGATCACCCACACGATGGTCAGACGATATCGTGAGGGTTGCGGGCCAGAAATGGATCAGATTAGCACAGGACCGTGAGGACGGGCGCAGTAAAAAGGAGGCCTACGCCCAGCAGTGGGTTGATGTGGGCTGATTATAGATAGATAGTATTGTCTGTTAGCTTTTAGAATATACCTCGGGCTCTAGAGTAGGCTTCGCCGGTTTTCGCCGAAAGCACAACAGTGTAATAGACTTCCTACTCTGTATAAATTAATTAATATAGTAATAAATTGTCGGCCTCGGTGGCGCAGCGGTTTGGCACGCTGACTGTAAAACCGAAGGTCTCGGGTTCGATCCCCGGCCGGGCCAAACTAGGAAACGAACTTTTCTAGTTTGTCTCGGGTCTTAGATGTTATCTATGTATTTATTGTATTAAATCTATCGTCGAGTTAGCACCTGTAACACAAGTCATTTAGTTGTACTAAGTATAGGGCTAACGAGATCTGTGTAATATGTCCATGGATATTTATTTATTTATAAATGAAATTAGTATAATTAAGGTCCGATATTTCTATTACTCGAATATATCCGATTCTATCTGATAGTAGCCGAGGTATATTTTATAAAAGTTAACAGACCTCGTAAGTATTAGACTCTAAGGCCCTGGTCAAGCGACTGTACCTCCTAAAGTAACGCCCACTGACGTACAATACAATAATTTCGTATCACTACAGCAATACCAACCGAGCTCGCGCATTTCCCTGCAAAAACACCCTTGGGCCCCCGGTGTTAGAGTACCAATTGCTAGGTGACGTGATCGGAACTAAATTTAGGAAAAGGGCCGAAAAATTAATATTAAATAATGGGGTGAATTTTTAAACCGACACTCAGAAAATAACTCGACGTCCGAAATACGCAGTAATTGATAGGTTGTTGGTGACATTCTTTATTTAAGGCGATCCTCACGCGTGTGAATGTTAAGGCGGCCCCTCATGTATGTGAATGTTAAGGCGGACCCTCAAATGGCAATGTCCATACCAACGTAAATGTTGGTTTTTATTTACAAACGATATCGATATCAACACTTGTATGTCCCCACTGGTGGGGCACGGTCTCTTCCTGCATCTCAGGAAGGTTAGGCCATACTGAGTTAAGCAACAACAGGCGCGGTCAGGTGCTGGATGGGTGACCATCCCGGGACTACCGCTAGTGAGTTTTTTTCCAAGAGCTTTCGTTGGTGCCGGCTGTTTTGCAATAGCTGTCGTTAAGCCATGTCAAAGGCCATATGGGCGGCTGTCTGTAAGGCCCGCCACTGTCTAACAATCCTCCACCAACCCGGACTTGGCCCTATGGCCTAACCTTCCTGCGATGCAGTAAGAGACCCGTGCCCCAGCAGTGGGGACATACAAGGGTTGATAACAAGAAGATAAAATAATGTGTGGAAACATTGCGCGTGGTCCGTGGCGCATTTGACCGGTTTTTGAATACTATTTTTATTTTTAATGCACTGACCCGTGCTAAAGACAATTTTAAAAACCCGCGACCTCTGGATCATGTGGGTACAGCGATATCATTCCTATGTAAAACCTAACTGCAAAGCAGGTACTCGGGGCTGCAAGTGATGCAAATTACTTCAGCCAGATGTCGCTGCCTGTACGTAATACAGAGAATATTTTAAAGAGGTTCGAAATTTCACTGATGCCGGTGAGTCGCCCATTAGCTCAGTTTGAAAGAGCGCTGGCACGGATAGCCAGAGGTCGCGGGTTCGAATCCCGGTATGGGTGGAATTTTTACCCTCTAAATCGGTTTTGGAATTTCAAATATGTATATGTAAAACCTAACTGCAAAGCAGGTACTCGGGGCTGCAAGTGATGCAAATTACTTCAGCCAGATGTCGCTGCCTGTACGTAATACAGAGAATATTTTAAAGAGGTTCGAAATTTCACTGATGCCGGTGAGTCGCCCATTAGCTCAGTTTGAAAGAGCGCTGGCACGGATAGCCAGAGGTCGCGGGTTCGAATCCCGGTATGGGTGGAATTTTTACCCTCTAAATCGGTTTTGGAATTTCAAAATTCACCCCGTATTTTCCAACGTATTCATTATTCTCATTATTGTTCTTCGCATGACGGACTTTCGATCGATAGATCGAGTTATGGACGCATTCCCACGGTATAATGAGGCTTTGGCCAATTTTACCGATCTAACTAAACTGGGTTTGGCGGCAAACTTGTTCGTGGAAGCGATGGCAAGGGTCTGTGAGAGATTGGCGTTTGCGGGAAAAGGCCTATACCACAGTGGGTAGCGGTGGGCTTATGAAGTGCTGATGATCTTGATATGATGGTGATGGAATGGTGATGGTGACGGTAACGGTGAGGTGGTGGTGAGGGTGATAGTGATGATGACAGTGATGGTGATAGTGATGATGATGGTGATGGTGATAGTGATATGATAGTGATGGTGATGGTGATAGTGATATGATAGTGATGGTGATGGTGATAGTGATGATGATAGTGATGGTGTTATTGATGGTGATAGTGATGATGATAGTGTTGGTGATGGTGATAGTGGTGATGATAGTGATGGTGACGGTGATGGTGATAGTGATGATGATAGTGGTGGTGATGGTGTTGGTGATCTTCGCGAGAGAAGATCTTTTAGTTCAAAAATAGAGAACACTTTATCGTACCTACGTAAAAAAGATAATTAATGTACCTAAGTCAAATATAATCCAAATCCTCCATAATCCCACAGTACCCTGACACCGCATGAACCGACAGGCAAGTGGTCGTTTTTTTTACACCCTGTATAAGTCATAGGTTGACAATGACAATTACCTGACGATACATAATTGCCCGGGTATCCGTAATGGCCTTTCCAGCTGGTTATAATTATTTTTACGGTCAACGCGTAGGTACTATGTATCGCAGTCGACGTATTTACATATTTATTACATAATTATTATTATATGAATACAGGGTGCGTGAAGATGCGTAATACCTGACGAACGTTGGTGACGATACATAACGCCTGTATCCCAGGGGGGTAGGCAAGACCAGGGACTGCCACTTGCCACGATCCTGACAGATCACCTTCGCTTCATCAACGTCGTTGCATGCATGCACGCTAGTTCCGGATACATTTTATCTTCCCCTTTGCTAATACATCCCGTATTTGGTCGATGTATGACACAAATTTGGTTTTTAGACTTTTCAATTAGTACTTCCATGTTTGCGATGGCCTTGACTGGTACCTCATCTCCGTCTCAATTTCCATGTTCGAAAGTATTCACCAGAACTTCACCAAATTGCCCTGGGACTGATTTTAAAGGTGGGGCACAGTGAAACGAAAAATTCATTTTGATTTTTATAAAAATCTGTATTCATTAAATCAACAAAACGTTTATATTCTCATATACTTTACTTAATCATCTAAATATCAGTCATTGAAAAGAGATCATAAGTTAATGATAACCCTACTATTTTTCAGTTTTTTGGAGAGCCTGATTCTGTTTCATTGTGCCCCAGGTCTTTTTTTTCGTTATCAACCCTTATATGTCCCCACTGCTGGGGCACGGGTATCTTCCTGCATCGCAGGAAGGTTAGGCCATACCACGGGGGCCAAGTCCGGGTAGGTGGAGGATTGTGAGACAGTGGCCGGGCCTCACTGTCAGAAGTTATCAAGCCGCCCATAAGGCCTCTGACATGGCTTAACGACTGCCATTATATGACAGCCGGCACCAACGGCTTAGCGTGCCTTGCGAAGCACGGAAGCGCTCGGAAAAATGCCACTAGCGGTAGTCACGGGACGTTCACCCATCCCGTTCCTGACCGCGCCTGTTGTTGCTTAACCAAGTGATTGATTCCAATCACTCGGTTCACCTAGGCCACGAGCGCTTCCCTAGGCCATCAGCGCCCCAGGTCTGGGGTACTCTTAAACACACCCTGGGGCACAATAAAACATTATGGGGCACAACGTAATATACATTTTGGCCATAGAAAGAAATATTAGAAACAACAAAATAAACTAAAACTTCTCAAAAATATTAAACTAGAATCAAATACTTCTCAAAATAATTCTTATACTATCAGTAGGATTATTGCCAATTAACCAAAAATAATACTTTTTAAAAGTTTTGAGGGAAATGTGTAAATATTAGCTTGACGCTTAGTTTTCCCAGAAGAACTTGGTGAAGGTAAAACTAATTCAATGTCAACTATTGAAACAGAGGCTAGGTCAGGTTCATATGGGAAATAGAAGCACAGTAAAACAAGTTTCATTGTGCCCTGTTTCACTGTGCCCCACGGGTACCTCAAATAATAATAAATAATAAATATTCATGGACATATTACACAGATCTCGCTAGCCCTATACTAAGTACCTACAACTAAATGACTTGTGTTATGGGTGCTAACTCGACGATAGATTTAATACAATAAATACATACATAACATCCAAGACCCGAGACAAACTAGAAAAGTTCGTTTCCTAGTTTGACCCGGCCGGGGATCGAACCCGAGACCTTCGGTTTTACAGTCAGCGTGCCAAACCACTGCGCCACAGCGGCCGTCGCGAAAATAAGAATCATGCACCTAAACATTTTTAGATTATAGATACCGGCACTTGAATAATCAAAATATTAGACAAAATAGACATGAAGTAAAAAAAAATATACACGCTCTCCACAATCAAGTTGTCACCAAGTGAAAACGAAAAGATATTTGCAAAAAAATGAACAATGAAATGACTTAAAACTTTGAAATTTTTTGCAATAACTCAACAAGCAGCAATGCAAGGAAAGAATGACAACTGCACCAAGATGGCGGCTTGGTCCCTTGTCAAATTAGTGTTACCAGTTTGAAATTTTTTACTAACTGGTAAAAATACAACGTTTGTTTTACTGTACCCCGTGTGTCACTGAGCCTCACCTTACCCTACACTTTATGTTATGAAACATAATTATGCATATTACTAAAAGATGGGCCCCATTAGGCCCAAATATTTGATTGACTTATTCATTGACTACCGGTAAACTACCATCGGTGCCCAAATTACTACACAAAAAACTATTTCTTTATAATTTTTATTGATTCAACCCTTTATACGTCCCCACTGCTGGGGCACGAGTCTCTTCCTGCATCGCAGGAAGAATAGGCCATAATCCACCACGGGGGCCAAGTCCGGGTCTGGGAGGATTGCAGCAGTGGCGGGCCTTACTGTCAGAAGTTATCGAGCCACCCATAAGGGCTCTGACATGGTTTAACGAATGCCATTACATGACAGCCGCTAGCATGGAAGCGCTTGGAAAAAATGCCGCTAGCAGTAGTCACGGGATGGCCACCAACCAAGCTAGGCTAAGTTTTTCGATAAAAAAGAGACAATAATTATTTTAAATACGCATTTTAATAAGTAGAGCTTTAGAATTTGGTAGAGTTTAATCCCAAAGTACAGTACACCATTTTTTTAGTACAAAATTTTGTATTTTCGGAATAATGCAATTTTTTTTACATGAATTATCATGTCAATTCTTTGCAAAAAGTGTCACCGAAAAAATTTCAATAATAGATATGTTTAGGAATAAATAATTCCTAAACATATCTAGTTAGGAATTATTATGTCAATAATAATAATTCCTAACTAGCATTAAAAAGTTAAAATTACTTTGCTGAATTCCGCCAAAAATCCCACAAGCACCATGCGGTTAGCTAATGCACCGCCCTCCCTCCCACTTTTTCAAGATTTTTGGCGGAATTCAGCAAAGTAATTTTAACTTTTTAATGCTATTATGGATTTCCGCAAAGTAACGCCTGATTCTATACAATTCCTAACTAGCCTATGTTTAGGAATTATTTACCTATCTAAGGGCCGTTTGTTTAGGTAATTATTCTTCTTCTTTAGGCTAGGTATATTATGTAGTTTAGGTAATTAAATAAAAATTGTCTTGCACGGTATACATTTTTAATTATTTTGTATTTGTTGTTTTTTCCAGAGCACAATAAATAATATTTTTATCTTATCTTTATAAGAGGTAATTAAGTAAATGTAAATAGTCTGAAGAAGAAGAAGAAGGAATAGTCTTGATAAGTCTTTTTATTGAAATATACACCTTATAAATCAAAATACTTAGGTTTTTATGAAATTACATTAAATTTCGAATTGGACTTTAACCCAGTTGTTACTGAAACTATTTTTTGCCTAGTATCACTACAATTTTTTGATATTGATGTTTTGGATTATAAACCTATAAGGGAAAAATACCAAAAAAAAACTGGGTTTTCTGGAAAGCTTGGAAAATTAGGATCGTTTTAACGATCAGTAGTAATAGGCTGGTAGGATATCGCCCATACAAAAAGTCGTTCAGCGAAAGCTTTGTATATGTATGAGAAAAACACGAAAATGTTACTAACAAAACAGTTTTATTTTATTATGAAAAAGTAAAATAACAAAATTAATATTAGGTAGGTACTTATGCAGTGTGGTATGTATTGAAACATGTTTTTGGATGCAAATCAATCTCACACTTTTGACAGGCAAAGTTTGTATTCTTTTTGAAAAGCGCACATCGAAACTGAGAATTGCCGTACACTATTAGGTGATCAATTCTGTCAAAGCGAGAATTTTCCTGATAGTTTCTAGGTGACAGACACGGACCACGCTTTTCATTTTTTTATGTGTTTCTAAGATACTCCTGTCAATAATTCTCCGGTATGTAAGATGATCGTACTCTCCTCTATTACTTTTATAAAGTTGCTATGCATTGTGCATATATCATATAATACATATATCTTCGGGGCACAACGACATATCGATTGTAAAGAAGTATAGCTAGCAAACACTTTATCTCAATCGTAGTAACATTGCCTGCTTTATTATTTTGAATCGCGTAAATGTTGGTATACTCGACCAATAATTCGATAACACTGTCATCAATTTTACACTCAAAGTAATACAAGGGTGTTTGAAGGTACCTTGGCCTATGGTTTTCTTTCCATTGTGGTTGGTCGCGTGGGTTATGGCGATTCCTCCAAGTATAAGTTTGATTTTTTGGTACCGTTGGAGCAAGAAAAGGAACTGCACACATGTGTCTATAAATGAAGTTGTAGATGGCTCAGATTGACGATGATCTTCAACCAGGGTTTCTTGGGTGTTTCGACTTCTTTTTGCTCAAGGCGCACTATCTGAATCACTGTCCGAGGACATATATTCTATCTCTACAGTGGCTCTTAGCTGTGAACCTAGAAAAAATATAAAATATGTAACAACTCAGCGTAAGAGAAATACGTCAACATTCAATAACACTGGTCAAGACATTTTCTTCATCACCAGAACCTTCAATGTGACATCAGCATTAGCGATATCTGGTGGCAATATATTTATCTTCTTTGGAACTGGGTCTTCAACGTCTAATTGCTCCAATTCGTGAATGATTTCATTCAGAGAAAATGGCTTATTACACCTTGGTCTGGAAATATAAAACACATCCCCATATTACTACTGATCTTTATAACGATCATGAAAGTTATCATCATATCTCATTATAAAAAGGAAGACAACTTTGCAATATTATGACATGGGGTTAATATATAGGTTATATATTTGTCAATAACATACACTAAGTTTATTATATTCAAAGGCAAATTTATCAAAACTTACCGCTTTGAAGACATGGCAAAAGTTTATTCAACTTATACAAGGTATAACACAAATTCACTTCAAAATAACAGTAATTCATTTATTATGACTATGCTAAAACACTGTCAGACGATTGCTGCGACTATTGAATAACAACAAGTGAGCGTTTTCCGTTAGTTAACATTTTTAAATCGAGGGTACTTTTGTTACATTATTTTGATCTTTATAACGATCAGTCGCTGTAAATGGGTTAAAAGTGTAAATATTTTTAATTATAAAGTGTGTATTTCAATGAAGAACGTATCAAGAGTGTTTACATTTTATTAAGAATTCAAACAAATCGACTATAGGGCTAAAAAACATAGTAGAAGACACCATTTCCTCTAAAAACGGTAGGTTTTAGCAAAATCTAATAATTTTTTCGGGACACACCTACTGATGTCTGCAGCATACGAGTGTGCCGCGGCACACGCTTTGCGGAACATTGCCTTAAGGAACTTACAATTCGAAATTGAGATCCATGCTCCGGTTCGTTATCAACCCTTGAATGTCCCCACTGCTGGCGCATGGGGCTCTTACTGCATCGCAGGAAGGTTAGGCCATACTCCACCACGGGGGCCAAGTCCGGGTCGGTGGAGGATTGTAAGACAGTGGCGGGCCTTACTGTCAGGAGTTATCAAGCCGCCCTCAAGTCGTCTGACATGGCTTGACGACTGCTATTACATGACAGGCGGCACCCAACGGCTTGCGCAAGCCTACTCCATCTAAAGACAATGTCCGAGGCACTGTAGAGTTCGAGTCGTCCCTTCACCCATCTAGTGCCTTGCGAAGCACGGAAGCGCTCGGAAAAATGCCACTAGCGGTAGTCACGGGATGCTCACCCATCCTCTACCTGACCGCGCCTGTTGTTGCTTAACCATGTGATTGATTCCAATCACTCGGTTCGCCTAGGCCACGAGCGCTTCTTTCTGCTCCGGTTCATAAAGATTCAACTACAGTAGCAGGTAGATACTAGCTACTCACTCGTGTTAAAATAATCAATAGCTCATCGCATGCCATGACCTCCATATCGGACAGTGGGCAGTAGGATGGTTTTACAGCGAGACACCCAAGCGCAACAGGGTCGGATTGGCCATAGCCAGGGTATTTAGCCTCTAAATAGGTTTTTAAAATTGTCCTCAGCACGGGTTAGTGCAACAAAAGAATATAATCATGTGGGCACAGCGATATCATTCCGATGTAAAACCTAACTGCAAAGTAGGTACTCGTGGCTGCAAGTGATGCAAATTTCTTCAGCCAGATGTTGCTGCCTGTACGTAATACAGAGAGTATTGTAAAGAGGTCCGAAATTTCACTGATGCCGGTAAGTCACCCATTGGCTTAGT
The DNA here is from genome assembly GCA_934045075.1 of Yponomeuta sedellus. Taxonomy (NCBI): domain Eukaryota; kingdom Metazoa; phylum Arthropoda; class Insecta; order Lepidoptera; family Yponomeutidae; genus Yponomeuta; species Yponomeuta sedellus. Next base: position 7,144,975 of record OW203751.1, on the reverse strand, counting down.
TGGGAGAGCGTTGGCACAGTTAGCCAGTGGTTGCGGGTTCGAGTCCCGGCATGGGTGGAATTTTTAGCCTCTAAATAGGTTTTTAAAATTGTCCTCAGCACGGGTTAGTGCAACAAAAGAATATAATCATGTGGGCACAGCGATATCATTCCGATGTAAAACCTAACTGCAAAGTAAGGTACTCGGGGCTGCAAGTGATGCAAATTACTTCAGCTAGATGTCACTGCCTGTAAATAATATAGAAAATATTGTAGAGGTTGAAAATTTCGCTGATGCCGGCACTTGCCCATTAGCTCAGTTGGGAGAGCGCTGGTGAGGTTAGCCAGCGGTCGCGGGTTCGAGTCCCGGCATGGGCAGAAAAAGAATATAATCAGGGTGGTATTAGTCAACCGGGTCCCAGCCTGTGTGCCCCCCCCACCCCCTTTGCGCTATTTATAACCGGTACTTGACAATTTACTTGAATTTAATCAAATTTTTTGTTATAAGGTATCCAAAATGCGTTTATTTAATTCATATTTTAGCATCCTACATATATCTAGATCTAATAATATAGGTATTGTTGTAGGTCCTCATAAGACGCAATTAATTAAGCTATTTTGCCCATAATTTTCTACCCTATTGGAACATTGAACGAATCAGTAAACATTGAGGCTGGGCGCATGCTGAGACGCAGGCGACGCAGCACAGCGCAGCACAGTTCAGTACAGGGCAGGGCAATTGAGGCAGACATAGGCCCCCACCGCATGCTGCGACGCAACTATTCGCTCCATTCCTTTTCAATTCTCACCCATAATAACTCTTTCAAAGTTTTTTTTGAATAGTCTGGACGATTTGTACCATGCAAACAAGGTTCACAGCGAACTAATTCAATTTAATGTTCTGTCATTGCAACAAAATTGTTAGTAAACTGTGCCGGCACTGCATCGAGACGCAGGGCAGACACATATCTGCGTCGCACGCGCCTGCGCCGCAGCGTACGTAGCTCAATGACGTTCCATGCTTTACAAAATCTGTGCTACCCTGCGCTGCGCTGTGTCGCCTGCCTCTCAGCATGCGCCCAGCCTAAGACCATCTTCGTCCTGCAGAATAGAGCGATCACATTCATTTATAAGCTAGGCAGTAGGAATTCATTAAGAGATTTCTTTAAAGAAACTAACTTCGTGACAGTTGCCAGTATATCTATGAAAATATTATGTACGTTAGGAAAAATATAACTAACTTTAAATGTAAATACTAAAAATAAACATTCGATTCCAATATTTAGGCTGATAAAGGTTAATATATCCTTTATGGAACATTGTATACGTTTCGCCAACGGGATCCTTAAAGATATATTAAGCTTGCCAGAATTGCCGTTCGAATACTGTGTAAAGCACACTCTGTGCCAAAAAGGCCGCTATAACATTACAGATTATTTAAATGAAAAAGATGTCTGGAATTAATTCTCAGGGCACCCTGAGAGATTAAAATAAATTAATATACGTTTTTAGTCTAATCTAGTTACTCTAAGGGCGAGATAAATAGTCGCTTCTAAGAACGAGTCTTAGCGAAAGCACTTGCTTAAGAATCGATTTGCCTATCATAGACAGTATTTTAGCACTCTCTTAGTCGCGAAACCCGAACTAATTCTTAGCATTGGCCTAGGAACATGCTTAGCTAAGCAAACATCTACTTTATTACTTAGCTAAGTTAGCCTGAAGTAATGCTTAAGGAAGCTTGAGCACGGACTTGGGCTAAGCAACGACTATTTATCTCGCCCTATTGTGCATGCTAGGTACACAAGTTTAGGGTTTAAGCTGTAAGTGTAGGCTAGATCTGATCTATAATGTAAATGTATGTCAATTTGGTAAATATGTCTGTAACCTGTTTTGTGTTCTAAATAAATTAAAAAAAATAATGCAAGTTCAATGCATTAATACTAAGTTTTAGGATAATAGTAAACTCTGTTAACTAAGTATGAATCGACTATGAAAAGACTAAGTTTGGAGATTTTTTGTCCATTTTTTCTCTAATATGATCTAGATTTTGGGTGCCTGCAGAGGGGCATATAGAGGCCGTAAGGAAAAAAGTGGGTTAAAATGCCATTCAAGATTCGTCATGGTAAAAATTCATTCACTACCAAAAATACCGCCCCAGGACACACGCGAACCAAAAGCTTCCATGATCCTAGCAGCGTTACCCCGTTGCAGGGTAATCCTTTGCATCAATATGCCCCGGAACGAAGGTCATACCCACAACTCCTCAGGCGCCAACCGAATTCCCTCACGAAAACTTTTCGGGAAACGTTTTCCTTTGGTTGTGTTGTGTGGCAGTAATTATTGTAACTATCATTGACTCATTAGTCTTGTTCAGTCTATTCGACTATAATTTACGTGGACTCGACGTCATTAGATATCATTATCCTTAAGAGCGGTGGTAGCGGAGCGGTGTAGAACGACGGCATCTGAATCGGGAGGTCGTGGGTTCGAACCCCGGCTTCAATGTACCAATGACTTTGTTTTCTAAGTTATGTGCATTTGTGAAATTATAGTAGCAATACTACTCGCTGACGGTGAAGGAAAACATCGTAAGGAAACCCTAGTGTCTGAAGTGTTAGCGTACCTCAGCGCTTGCTACGTACAATGGCTAACTATGAGGCTAAGTGCGGAAATCTTAGGGCTAACTAACTAACTATCACTATCCTTGATGTCACACCAGCACAGTTTTTTGTAGAACTGGATTTTATTCTTTTTAATGTACTAACCCGTGCAAAGGACAATTTTAAAAAACCTATATAGAAGCTAAACATTTTTTAATTGTCCTTAGCACGGGTTAGTGCATGAAAAAGAATATAATCATGTGGGTACATCGATATCATTCCGATGTAAAACCTAACTGCAAAGTAAAGTACTCGGACCTGCAAGTGATGCAAATTACTTCAGCCAGATGTAGGTAATACAGAGAGTATTGCAAAGAGGTTCGAAATTTCACTGATGCCGGTAAGTCGCCCATTAGCTCAGTTGGGAGAGCGCTGGCACGGTTATACAGGGGTCGCGGGTTCGAGTCCCGGCTTAGGTGGAATTTTTAGCCTCTAAATAGGTTCATTATAGTCTTAGTCAGTCTAGTCGACCATAATTTACGTAGAGACTCGACGGCATTAGCGATCATTATCTTTAATGTCACACGAGCACAGTTTTTGTCGAACAGATTTTTTTTTACTTTGCCTATCTGTATGCTATTTGGCCTTCGCATTTAGGTACGTAATGTTCTTGAGTGGAGACCGCGACTCGGCAAACGTAGTGTAGGACGCCCTCTTCCGACCAGATGACGATCTGCGAAAAACTACCGGCAGATGCTGGACGTGGCAAGGTGAAGACAGGGCGCTATAGCGCTCATTAGGCGAGGGTTATGTCTAGCAGTGGACTACAAAATATAGCCTGAAAAAGAAGAAGAAGATCTACGTAATGAGATGATTTATCCAGCGTCTAGTAGGACCCTTCACTCACACTAGATGGGTGAAAGGACGACTCGAACTCTGCAATGCCTCGGACATTGTCTTTAGATGAAGTAGGCTTGCGCAAGACGTTGGTGCCGCCTGTCATGTAATAGCAGTCGTCAAACCATGACAGAGGACTTGAGGGCCGCTTAATAACTCCTGTCAGTAAGGCCCTCCACTGTCTTACAATCCTACACCGTAAGGCGAAGTACGGGCTAACCTTCCTGCGATGCAGGGAGAGACCCGTGCCCGAGCAATGGGGACATACAAGGGTAGATATCGAGGCTTGCGCAGCACCTGTACCATCCTGACAGCTTGGTCGGCTTCGCCCAAAGAAACGACAGACTCCGCACGTATTGACCTGTCTATATATGCGCCAATGGCCAAAAAGTCATCTGCGTGAGACCTGGCGGCACTACCATGGAACTGTGAACTTTCAATGTTAAATCGAATTTACTTAAAGTTACTTTATTGCGTGTGTTTGTGCTTAAGTTGGATTGGATTTGTTCTGGAAATAAATATTATTATTATACAGGGCGTCCCACGGCTATGCCACTTGAAGGGAAAGTACCTTTAATATTGTAGATGGAACATTTCACTGAAAGAATACATTATTTTAATTTCAAAAACAATCTTAACTATATTCATAGATTTGTACTGACTGACTGTAACACGCGGAGGTCTCGGGTTCGATCCCCGGTCGGGTCAAACTAGGGAATGAACTTTTCTAGTTTGTCTCGGGTCTTGGATGTTACGAGTATCTATGTATTTATTGTATTAAATCTAACGTTGAGTTAGCACCTATAACACAAGTCATTTAGTTGTACTTAGTATAGGGCTAACGAGATCTGTGTAATATGTCCATGAATATTTATTTATTTATTTATTTATTTATTTATTTATTTATTTATTTATTTATTTATTTATTTATTTATTTATTTATTTATTTATTTATTTATTTATTTATTTATTTATTTATTTATTTATTTATTTATTTATTTATTTATTTATTTATTTATTTATTTATTTATTTATTTATTTATTTATTTATTTATTTATTTATTTATTTATTTATTTATTTATTTATTTATTTATTTATTTATTTATTTATTTATTTATTTATTTATTTATTTATTTATTTATTTATTTATTTATTTATTTATTTATTTATTTATTTATTTATTTATTTATTTATTTATTTATTTATTTATTTATTTATTTATTTATTTATTTATTTATTTATTTATTTATTTATTTATTTATTTATTTATTTATTTATTTATTTATTTATTTATTTATTTATTTATTTATTTATTTATTTATTTATTTATTTATTTATTTATTTATTTATTTATTTATTTATTTATTTATTTATTTATTTATTTATTTATTTATTTATTTATTTATTTATTTATTTATTTATTTATTTATTTATTTATTTATTTATTTATTTATTTATTTATTTATTTATTTATTTATTTATTTATTTATTTATTTATTTATTTATTTATTTATTTATTTATTTATTTATTTATTTATTTATTTATTTATTTATTTATTTATTTATTTATTTATTTATTTATTTATTTATTTATTTATTTATTTATTTATTTATTTATTTATTTATTTATTTATTTATTTATTTATTTATTTATTTATTTATTTATTTATTTATTTATTTATTTATTTATTTATTTATTTATTTATTTATTTATTTATTTATTTATTTATTTATTTATTTATTTATTTATTTATTTATTTATTTATTTATTTATTTATTTATTTATTTATTTATTTATTTATTTATTTATTTATTTATTTATTTATTTATTTATTTATTTATTTATTTATTTATTTATTTATTTATTTATTTATTTATTTATTTATTTATTTATTTATTTATTTATTTATTTATTTATTTATTTATTTATTTATTTATTTATTTATTTATTTATTTATTTATTTATTTATTTATTTATTTATTTATTTATTTATTTATTTATTTATTTATTTATTTATTTATTTATTTATTTATTTATTTATTTATTTATTTATTTATTTATTTATTTATTTATTTATTTATTTATTTATTTATTTATTTATTTATTTATTTATTTATTTATTTATTTATTTATTTATTTATTTATTTATTTATTTATTTATTTATTTATTTATTTATTTATTTATTTATTTATTTATTTATTTATTTATTTATTTATTTATTTATTTATTTATTTATTTATTTATTTATTTATTTATTTATTTATTTATTTATTTATTTATTTATTTATTTATTTATTTATTTATTTATTTATTTATTTATTTATTTATTTATTTATTTATTTATTTATTTATTTATTTATTTATTTATTTATTTATTTATTTATTTATTTATTTATTTATTTATTTATTTGTTTGTTTGTTTGTTTGTTTGTTTGTTTGTTTGTTTGTTTGTTTGTTTGTTTGTTTGTTTGTTTGTTTGTTTGTTTGTTTGTTTGTTTGTTTGTTTGTTTGTTTGTTTGTTTGTTTGTTTGTTTGTTTGTTTGTTTGTTTGTTTGTTTGTTTGTTTGTTTGTTTGTTTGTTTGTTTGTTTGTTTGTTTGTTTGTTTGTTTGTTTGTTTGTTTGTTTGTTTGTTTGTTTGTTTGTTTGTTTGTTTGTTTGTTTGTTTGTTTGTTTGTTTGTTTGTTTGTTTGTTTGTTTGTTTGTTTGTTTGTTTGTTTGTTTGTTTGTTTGTTTGTTTGTTTGTTTGTTTGTTTGTTTGTTTGTTTGTTTGTTTGTTTGTTTGTTTGTTTGTTTGTTTGTTTGTTTGTTTGTTTGTTTGTTTGTTTGTTTGTTTGTTTGTTTGTTTGTTTGTTTGTTTGTTTGTTTGTTTGTTTGTTTGTTTGTTTGTTTGTTTGTTTGTTTGTTTGTTTGTTTGTTTGTTTGTTTGTTTGTTTGTTTGTTTGTTTGTTTGTTTGTTTGTTTGTTTGTTTGTTTGTTTGTTTGTTTGTTTGTTTGTTTGTTTGTTTGTTTGTTTGTTTGTTTGTTTGTTTGTTTGTTTGTTTGTTTGTTTGTTTGTTTGTTTGTTTGTTTGTTTGTTTGTTTGTTTGTTTGTTTGTTTGTTTGTTTGTTTGTTTGTTTGTTTGTTTGTTTGTTTGTTTGTTTGTTTGTTTGTTTGTTTGTTTGTTTGTTTGTTTGTTTGTTTGTTTGTTTGTTTGTTTGTTTGTTTGTTTGTTTGTTTGTTTGTTTGTTTGTTTGTTTGTTTGTTTGTTTGTTTGTTTGTTTGTTTGTTTGTTTGTTTGTTTGTTTGTTTGTTTGTTTGTTTGTTTGTTTGTTTGTTTGTTGAACCGGGAATCGAACCCGTTACACGAGAAAAAAATTTCGGGAAAATGCCACTAGCGGTAGTCACGGGATGGTCACCCATCCAGAACCTGACCGCGCCTGCTGCGGCTTAACCCTAGTGATTGATTCCTATCACTCGGCTCCACTAGCCCACGATCGCTTCGATAAGAAGAGAATAAAAGAGGTATTATTATAATTAATAGCCGGTTTCAATGAATAATTCACTACAGTACATTAGTAACACAAACATCAGGTCGATTAGTATAAATTTATCTCTGGGTTAATCGGTATTCATATTGTATTCATATTCCTATGAAATGTGGCCGTGAGAACGTAATTACGCGTAACTATGTGTTTTTTTAATGTTCATGTTTCTCTAAAAGTGAACTAACAATTTAACTTTGCCGTTCATTAAGCAAAAACATCGTTTGTACAATGAATAAAAATAACTGAATAGAATTTACTTGGGCCAGTTAGTAAGCATCGAAAACAGGCACGACAAAGAAATCGATCGCCGTATCGATAACGCCTGGAAGTGCTACTGGTCCATGAAAGATCTGATGAAGGGCAACCTTCCACTTTCCTTAAAGCGGAAGCTCGTCGATGGGTGTGTCCTGCCCGTTCTCACCTATGGCTCCCAGACTTGGTCGCTGACCAAACTACAAAAGTCCAGACTGAAGGTTTGTCAGAGAGCAATGGAGCGCAGCATTTTGGGCCTGAGGAGGGTAGACCGCGTCCGAAATACCACACTACGCGCAAGGACCCGAATAATCGATGTGGGTGTCCAGACGCCGAAACTGAAGTGGAGCTGGGCTGGTCATGTCAGTCGAATGCACCCGGATAGGTGTGCGAAACTCGCCACCGAGTGGGTGCCACACGATAGACATCGAAATCGAGGCCGGCCTAGAAGACGGTGGAGAGATGATCTCTGTAACCATCTGCCGAAGTGGTGTGAGGTGGCTCAGGGCAGGAAACTCAGGACTGAATTGGAGGAGGCCTTTGCCCAGCAATGGGAAGCTACGTAAAAAAAAGAATAGAATTTAATTTCCCTCTTTTACAAAATAAAGTTCTTAAAGTCGTCCCGAATAAATTAAACGTAAAAGTCGACCCACACTGACTTTCCTACGCGCCTCTGAGCGCGTTTTGTGAATTTTTTGGAAAGGAAGGAATCAACATCATCGTTAGCCTGTGTCAGTCCACTGCTGGACTTACAGTCTATTTATTCTTACTTGTCCAATTTAGTAAACAAGATTCTACCCTTAACCTGTGACTTTTTAGTCCAAAACTGCCATATTTCAATAAATCAAGTAAACTGGAACACTCTTTTAGATAGCACGCTGCCAATTTTATAAACATAGTTAATGAATTTGCGAGAAAATGTTAGAGGCTAAAAATTCCACCCATGCAGGGACTCGAACCCACGAACTCTGGCTAAACGTGCCAGCGCTCTCCCAACTGAGACAATGGGCGACTTACCGGTGAAATTTCGGACGTCTTTACAATACTCTCTGTATTACGTACAGGCAGCAACAACTGGCTGAAGTAATTTGCATCACTTGTAGCCCCGAGTACCATACTTTGCAGTTAGGTTTTACATCGGAATTATATCGCTGTACCCACATCGTTGTCGTTGTCGTTGTTGTTGTCAGGCTATACTAGTCCACTGCTGAACATAGCCCTCTCCTAAAGAGCGCCACGTTGTGCTATCATAGGGGGTAATGCCCATAATCCCCACGCTGGGCATGCGGGTTGGGGATTGCAGTTCGGTGGAATTGTACTGCAGGGGGCGCTGCTGCCCAGCCCCCGGTTTGTGTCCCTTAGTCGCCTTTTACGACACCCACGGGAAGAATTTGGGTTGGTGCTATTCTCTAGGCCGCCACCACACAGCATGTACCCACATGATTATATTCTTTTTAACAGTTACCTCTCCCGAAACACGCCACTGAGCCCGATTTTCGAATTTCATCTTCCAATCTTCTCTTGTTTTCCTTCTTTTGATTTCAACCTGTGTGTCCCCACTGCTGAGGCACGGGTCAGAGTTATAAGTTTTGTTGAAACGAAATGTGTGAGAGAGAGAGAGGTCTCCTGCATTCCCTTCCTTTTCGTTAACAACCCTTGTACGTTCCCTCTGTTGGGACACGGGTCTCGTCATTGCAGTAAGGTTAGGCCATACTCCATCACGAGGGCCAAGTCCGTGTTGGTAGAGGTTTGTAAGATAGTGGAGCGCCTTACTGACTTTCCGAGGGCTTCCGTGATTCGCAAAGCACGTTAGTGCCGGCTGCCATGTAATGCCATGTCAGAGGCTTATCGGCGGCTTGATAGCTTCTGACAGAAAGGCCCGCCACTATCTTACAAACCTCCACGAACCAGGTCTTAGCCCCCGTGGTGGAGTATGGCCTAACCTTCCTGCGATGCAGGAAGAGACTCGTGCCCCAGCAGTGTGGACATACAAGGGTTGACATCGATTGATATAATGAAATTAAGATTAAAAATTAAACCAATTTTAAAACAGGACTAAAAGCACAGAAATATATTAAACGAATATGACGTTTGGTGGCAGTCCCTGGTCCGGGCGATACGGTCCTGGTGTTACAGGCGTACGGTTGTGTTACGTTATGTTTATGAATAAGACCTTTGTCGAGGTTTTTCAGCGACTCGTTTACCGTAACGGCCACTCGGCTGTGGAATGATCTTCCGGTATCAATAAGGCGCTCCCCTTCATCAGCTGTCTTTAAAAGCAAGGTTAAGGAGTTTTATCTGTCCCTGCAAGTTTAGTATTCGTGCATTCTCCTTTTAATTTTGTCTTTTGCGTATGTCTCCATATATGTACACAATAATGTATTTATTTCCTCATCGCGTAGATTGTTATTATAACGTATTTATGTAAGTTTATCATAACTATATATGTAACTGTTTACGTAGGTATATTGTTATTTATATAAGTAGTGTATTAATATATGCATATTTGCACCGACTACCCGTCTCTCTTATTTCCTTCAGCAACTTTCCGTCGTAAGGTTGTGTGGAAGAAATTGCTTTTAGCAATAAGGCCGCCAATTGTACTTTGTATATTTATATGATTCATAATATGTGCTCTGGTGTACAATTGTTATCTTATCTTACCTTTAAATCTGAACCTTAAACCTTTTTCTTCGTCCCCAGGATCTGCAGTAAGCTATGGAGGACCAAACCCCATTCGCAGTCGAGGAGGTGACAGTCCAGAAGGTTGTGGCGCGCCTAAATGCGCGTGCGCCACCTAGAGTATCCATTGGTAAGCGTAGGTACATGATAATAACTAGCTGTGCGCCGCGGTTTATCGATTTTCCCATGGGAATAAGATATTTTCCCGCAATAAAACGCAGCCTATGTGTTAATCCAGGGTTTAGCTAACTCCATACCAAATTTTATTAAAATCGCTTCAGCCGTTTAGACGTGAAGAAGTAACAAACATACACACTCACAAAGTACTCAGTAGTAGAATACCTTTTACTTTATTGCAATTAAAATCTGTGCAACTGTATGATATGATATGTATTCGCAAATAAACTATCTGAATCTGAATCAAACTTTCGCCTTCATAATTAGGGTGATGTGATAACTTGTGGTTGCTGTGTGGCGTCGGCCTAGAGAATAGCACCAACCCAAATTCTTCCCGCGGGTGTCGTAAAAGGCGACTAAGGGACCTCAGCGCCTGAAAATGCCAATCCGCAGTGGGCACGCGTGGTAATAAAGCCCACACTCTCTCTCTGAGAGAAGGCCTGTACAGTCTGCTAGCTTTTAGAATATACCTTGGCTACTATCGGATAATATTCGTGTAATAGAAATATCGGAAGTAATAATTGGCACTTAACTTTACATAACGTTTAAAAACCTATTTAGAGGCTAAAAATTCCACCCATGCCGGGATTCGAACCCGCAACCTCTGGCTATCCGTGCCAGCCAATTGAGCCAATGGGCGACTCACGGCATCAGTGAAATTTCGAACCTCTTTACAATATTCTCTGTATTACGTACAGGCAGCGACATCTGACTTAAGCAAATTGCATTACTTACAGCCCCGACTACCTACTTTGCAGTTAGGTTTTAACATCGGAACGATATCACTGTACCCACATGATTATACTATTTTTATTTTTAATGCACTAACCCGTGCTAAGGAACAAATTTAAAAACCTATTTAGAGGGTAAAAATTCCACCCATGCCGGGATTCGAACCCGCAACCTCTGGCTATCCGTGCCAGCGCTCTACCAATTGAGCCAATGGGCGACAGATGTCACTGCCTGTAATACAGAGAATAGTGTAAAGAGGTTCGAAATTTCACTGATGCCGGTGAGTCGCCCATTGGCTCAATTGGTAGAGCGCTGGCACGGATAGCCAGAGGTTGCGGGTTCGAATCCCGGCATGGGTGAAATTTTTAGCCTCTAAATAGGTTTTTAAATTTGTCCTTAGCACGGGTTAGTGCATTAAAAATAAAAATAGTATAATTTACATAACGTTACAAAATAGTGAAGAAAAGTTTTATACAGAGCAGGAAGTAGTATTACACTCGTGTGCTTTCGGCGAAAACCGAAGCCTTCTCTAGAGCCCGAGGTATATACTAAAAGCTAACTGACTGTACCCTATTGTGGGGCATCATATACAAACAACACATATATACGTTAATGCTACAAATGTCTCTTTCTTAAGATATATACCACAGATTGTTACAAGGTAATATAAATAAAAAATAAATATTCATGGACATATTATATTGCTTTTAGCAATAAGGCCGCCAATTGTACTATGTATATTTGCAATTGTTTTGTATTTGTTGTTTTTCCAGTGTACAATAAAGAATATTCTTATCTTATCTTATTACACAGATCTTGTTAGCCCTATACTAATTACAACTAAATGACTTGTGTTATAGGTGCTAACTCGACGATAGATTTAATACAATAATACATAGATGACATCCAAGACCCGAGACAAACGATAGTTAGTTAAATAAAGTCTACTCACTTAAAGGTAAGTAGAATCACTAGCTCTTAATAATAATAAAGTCATTTATTTCAGGCAAAGGGACACATATACAAATAATTATTACAAATAACTAAAAACTAAACAATAAAGGGCAAACAAACCGGGGGGTGGGCAGCAGCGATTCGTGACCAAAAAGAGGCGATTCGTGACCGCAGGATAGCAAAGAAATCAAGAACTCTTGCCTCCGCAAACATGCTCGACGCGCTCTAGAATCTTGGTTTTTTCATGAGTACCAGCGCCACGTTGAGGGGTTAATCTCATAATCCCCACGCTGGGCATGCGGGTTGGGGATCGCAGTTCGGTGGAATTGTACTAGAGGAGGCGCTGCTGCCCACCCCCCGGTTTGTGTCCCTGTCGCCTTTTACGACACCCGTGGTATACGTAATGCCTCATTGTATTGTTCCCCTAATGGTACTCAACGATTTTCTAGTGTATTTGACCCACAGGTTGCATATGTACACACTTTGGCAATACGCTTAGAAAAGTGTAACTTTGACCTGCTCATTGCACATGTAGAATCTGCGCGCGAGCATGTTGCACAGCAAGGGCCCCCCTTTCTCGTCCCTAAGGTCCTCCGTGAGCACGTGGCCGAGATATCAATCTAAAATAGTGCACCCGACGTACTGAAGTATCGTTAAGAAAACATTGGGACACCTCTCCGGACCCCTCTTAAGATAGGTACAGGTTTTCGCCTAGTCTAGGAGTTAGAAGTGTTGAACTGCCTTTTGTACATCTTTAAATTACTTCTAATACGTTTATGTTTATACCTTTTCATGTGAAATAAACAAATTTTCATTTTTGTTTATAGGCGGCTAAACACAATCTTTTATCCTGGTCCCGAACGAAAATACCCTGTCCTTCGGGATATTTGTTTTAAAATACTTTTTTTAACTTCCACTATTTCAACAGGATCTCTGGAGAGAGTGCGGCAGGGCCTGGAGGCCAGTGCGCAAGACCTGGAGAAGGTGGCCAAGTTCCTGGAGCAGGACAGCAAGATGGACCGCATCACGTTCGAGAGCGAGAAAGTAAAAAGCCACAGTGAGAGTTCTTCGCGAAGAAACAGCGACGACGGAGGCAGGGCTAAGAGAGAGGGCTTTAGAGGAGGTAAGTTTAGACAAGATGGTTCTTCATCAATCAATCGAGCAAGGCACGTTCGGCCGTTGGTGCCGGCTGTCATGTAATGGCAGTCGTTAAGCCAGGTCAGAGGCCTAATGGGCGGCTTGATAACTTCTGACAGTAAGGCCTGCCACTGTCTTACAATCCTCCACCAACCCAGACTTGGCCCCCGTGGTGGAGTACGGCCTAACCTCCCTGCGATGCAGGAAGAGACCCGTGCCTCAGCAGTGGGAACATACAAGGGTTGATATCAAAGCCATTTCAGAAGCCTTGTGGGCTGGATAACTTCTGACAATAAGAGCCACCTGCCTTCCCGGATGTGGCCCCCGTGGTGCAAGAAGAGACCCTACCAGTGGGGATACACAAAGGGTGGATATCAATCTATCAATCGATCGGTCAATAACACGATTTATATATTTCACATAAACACATTGAAAGGAGCCTCCTTGAAAGACATACACACTGAGACCGTACGTCTGGGGCACCCTGGGAATCAATCAGCGAGCCCCTTACGATGATTGGCAAATACTTTCAACACAATAGCTTGCCATCGGCATGCTAAGAAGACGAAGATTAGCACTATGTTTTATCAAAATCTCTGGGTTAATTAGAAGTACCTAGACTTTACTTGATCCATCAGTAAATGAGTCAGTGAGTGCAAAAAACTGCGATTTTGTGACCTCCATATCTTGGAAAGTGTATTAAATGGACAGATGAAATTTAGATCAAGGTTTCTAATCGGTAATCTGAACCCGTCTGCAAATTTTCAGTCCTATGAACTTACTGGCTTTGAAGATGGAGGGGGGTCGGTAACAGCTCAAATGGGTACGTGTAAATATGCACGGTGTGGGCCGACCGAAAACTAAGCCTATCAATTTTGGAAACTTGGAGATCGCCGTGTCGGTCTTAAGTTAAGAAATACCTGTGCAATTTCTTTTTTTATGTAAAACTAGCTGTGCCCCGCGGTGTTACCCGCGGTTTATCGATTTTGCCATGGGATTAAGATATTTTCCCGCAGTAAAACGTAGCCTATGTGTTAATCCAGGGTATCGGCTAACACCGTACCAAATTTTATTAAAATCGCTCCAGCCGTTTAGATGTGAAGAAGTAACAAACGTACACACTAACAATCTTTCGCCTTGTATATTTGTGTCATTAGTGTGACGGTAGAGTGTTATCTATCTATCTATCTATCTATCTATCCCACATTGTATTCAGATCTCCTCTAAGTCATCGCCACCTCTTCCTTTCCAACAAATACAAGTCTAACGCCCAGACTGATGTGGCTAAAAGTGGTTACTACCGGATCTTTCCAGATGAGACCAGCTCGGAGCCACCTACTGCGCACGTGACTGAGCGCAACGCCTGGAACAATCTGGAGAGCTCTACGTCTACCACTAGGACGGAACTTAGTCTGTCGGATAGTGGAGTTGATGATCAGGTGGGCTCGCTTAACTTTATTATTATTAATTAATACTTTATTTTAAGGACTCGTGGCCTAGGCAAACCGAGTGATTGGAATCAGTCACTTGAGTTAAGCAACAACAGTCGCGGTCAGGATGGGTGACGTTCCCGTGACTACCGCTAGTGGCATTTTTCCGAGCGCTCCCATGCTTCGCAAGACACATTAAGCCATGGGTGCCAGCTGTCATGTAATGGCAGTCGTTAAACCATGTCAGAGGCCCTATGGGCGGCTTGATAACTTCTGACAGTGAGGCACTGTCTTACAATTCTCCACCAACCCAGACTTGGCCCCCGTGGTGGAGTATGGCCTAACCTTCCTGCGATGCAGGAAGAAGAATGCAGGCTTCCCGTGCCCCAGCAATGGGCACATACAAGGGTTGATAACAATAACACTTTATTTTACAAGCGAAAATTGTAGAATCGGCGGGCATAATACTAAATTAATACGTAACATTGTCATTGTCTACGATAGGCAGGGCTGTCAGAATCTCTCTGTGATCTTGTGGAAAGAGACATTACTCTGATCATAGAAATTACTCAGATCTACAAATCCTCATCATCAATAATCCCACTAATGCTCACTGCTGAGTTTAGACCTCTGTCCTGAAATGAATTATTGTTAATTATTTATTGCCATCTGCATCCAAGGAAGTTCCGTCGACTCATACTCATTTCGTCCAAATCTCCCCACTGAAACACAATTACTATTATGCGTAATAAATATCCGCAGTGGGCACGCGTGATATCTGTCCATTCGTTTATCTACTTTATTCTCTGAGGAGTTCTATTTATGCAAACTCCGAACGAAACTTTCCTGGCGCGATACAGGAATTCCAAGTTTAAACTGCGCGCGCAGGCCGATCTTCTTTCAAGTTTTTATGCCGCGTCCACACGCTTACCGCAAGCCTCTACAAATACTAGTCAAATTATGGACAAACCAACCTCGTCGTCTACACGCTTGCTAGCTTCAGTATGTCGTAGACAAGCAAACATGTCGGACGTCCAACTCGTGTCAGCTGTAACATCGAAGGAAGTTAACTAAAAAAAGAATCATTAGGCTAATTAGTTATTAATATACCTTGTAGGTACACAATTAAGTCATCATACGTCAAATCGCCGCGCAAACGCAGGCCATACTAAGCAACGCACAAACGTGTGCATACTTTGCAAACTGTTGCAAGCGTTTGCAGCAAGCTTCCTCTGACTTGTTCCTAAAAACCGACACAGTTCAGATCGGCGGCAAGTAGCCACAAGCAACAACTAACCAAGACAGACATCATCTCCACACTTTTGAATTTTTGACGGTTTGTGAAGTCGTGGCAAGCGTATGGACGTGGCTAACAAGCATCTCCGCCGTTCGCAGACCCGTCCACGCCGCCGGAGTCACGAGTCAGCCCTCCCCGGTACACCAATGCATGCCAGGGCACCCTGGAAGTCAGTGGATAGTCTCGCAATGCCGGAATCTGCCTTTGGATCGTCCCTGGCTGATATCATGGAGAGCCCAGCTAATAAGGTGAGGAGATTGAATTGGTTGGCTGTATATTATAAGTAGAGTTTGGATTCAAGAAGGCTCGTTACGTGGATTCAGATGATGAAGGCTTAAACCGACTATTTGGACTCGTAAAAAACTTGCCTATGTATTTATGACGCTTACAAGCTGAGATAATTTAGTGATTACAATTTTGAGGGTTTCGAAACTTTCCAAAGATTGCAATGAGAGCGTCTTATGTTGAACAAATCATCATCCTCATCATGATAATCAGCCGGTGTCAGTCCACTGCTGGACATAGGCCTCTCCCAAGACACGCCGCTTACACCGATCTTCGGCTCTTCCATCATCATGTACATAATCACCAGTTGTCATCCACTGCTAGACATAATATGCCTCTCGCAGGACATGCCTGATAGCCCGATCGAAATGAAATGATCTTCGGCTCTTCCATCATCATCTACATAATCACCAGTTGTCATCCACTGCTAGACATAATATGCCTCTCGCAGGACATGCCTGATAGCCCGATCGAAATGAAATGATCTTCGGCTCTTCCATCATCATCTATATAATCACCAGTTGTCATCCACTGCTAGACATAATATGCCTCTCGCAGGACATGCCTGATAGCCCGATCGAAATAAAATGAAATGATCTTCGGCTCTTCCATCATCATCTACATAATCACCAGTTGTCATCCACTGCTAGACATAATATGCCTCTCGCAGGACATGCCTGATAGCCCGATCGAAATGAAATGAAATGAAATGATCTTCGGCTCTTCCATCATCATCTACATAATCACCAGTTGTCATCCACTGCTAGACATAATATGCCTCTCGCAGGACATGCCTGATAGCCCGATCGAAATGAAATGATCTTCGGCTCTTCCATCATCATCTACATAATCACCAGTTGTCATTCACTGCTAGACATAATATGCCTCTCGCAGGACATGCCTGATAGCCCGATCGAAATGAAATGATCTTCGGCTCTTCCATCATCATCTACATAATCACCAGTTGTCATCCACTGCTAGACATAATATGCCTCTCGCAGGACATGCCTGATAGCCCGATCGAAATGAAATGATCTTCGGCTCTTCCATCATCATCTATATAATCACCAGTTGTCATCCACTGCTAGACATAATATGCCTCTCGCAGGACATGCCTGATAGCCCGATCGAAATTAAATGATCTTCGGCTCTTCCATCATCATCTACATAATCACCAGTTTTCATCCACTGCTAGACATAATATGCCTCTCGCAGGACATGCCTGATAGCCCGATCGAAATGAAATGATCTTCGGCTCTTCCATCATCATCTACATAATCACCAGTTGGCATCCACTGCTAGACATAATATGCCTCTCGCAGGACATGCCTGATAGCCCGATCGAAATGAAATGATCTTCGGCTCTTCCATCATCATCTACATAATCACCAGTTTTCATCCACTGCTAGACATAATATGCCTCTCGCAGGACATGCCTGATAGCCCGATCGAAATGAAATGATCTTCGGCTCTTCCATCATCATCTACATAATCACCAGTTGGCATCCACTGCTAGACATAATATGCCTCTCGCAGGACATGCCTGATAGCCCGATCGAAATGAAATGATCTTCGGCTCTTCCATCATCATCTACATAATCACCAGTTGTCATCCACTGCTAGACATAATATGCCTCTCGCAGGACATGCCTGATAGCCCGATCGAAATGAAATGATCTTCGGCTCTTCCATAATCATCTACATAATCACCAGTTGTCATCCACTGCTAGACATAATATGCCTCTCGCAGGACATGCCTGATAGCCCGATCGAAATGAAATGATCTTCGGCTCTTCCATCATCATCTACATAATCACCAGTTGTCATCCACTGCTAGACATAATATGCCTCTCGCAGGACATGCCTGATAGCCCGATCGAAATGAAATGATCTTCGGCTCTTCCATCATCATCTACATAATCACCAGTTGTCATCCACTGCTAGACATAATATGCCTCTCGCAGGACATGCCTGATAGCCCGATCGAAATGAAATGATCTTCGGCTCTTCCATCATCATCTATATAATCACCAGTTGTCATCCACTGCTAGACATAATATGCCTCTCGCAGGACATGCCTGATAGCCCGATCGAAATGAAATGATCTTCGGCTCTTCCATCATCATCTACATAATCACCAGTTGTCATCCACTGCTAGACATAATATGCCTCTCGCAGGACATGCCTGATAGCCCGATCGAAATTAAATGATCTTCGGCTCTTCCATCATCATCTACATAATCACCAGTTGGCAACCACTGCTAGACATAATATGCCTCTCGCAGGACATGCCTGATAGCCCGATCGAAATGAAATGATCTTCGGCTCTTCCATCATCATCTACACAATCAGATGGTATACTGATACCATCATCGTCCAGGCAGTGGACTGCCACTGCCTGGACATGAGCCTCTCTCAAGACACGCCACTGAGCCCGATCTTCGGCTCTTTTATCATCATCTACGTGATCAGCTGCTGTCAGTCCACTGCTGGACATACCTTGGGCTCTCCTCTTGTCCTCCAGTCACTACCCACCCACCGCTTTGCGAATATCGTCGCCCCACCTAGGGATGGCGATCCACCGTTGAATAAATAAATGAAAATAATTTTTATAATATTACTTTGGGAGAAAACTGATGCACTATATAACAGGCCCTGTCTAGACAGGACCCAATAAACAGCGCGTCAGTTCTAATCTAGATTAGACATCAGGCATTCACTATTTAAGTGTAACTCTACGTCAAAAATGTACTCTACATAATTGGCATTGTCCTAAGTATGGTAATAGTTCCAAAAGTTACAATTATTTTCCAAATTGTACCAAATAAATTGTATATCCCGGGTTTTGATTAATTGTAAATTATATATCCCGAAATAAATTGAAAAACCCAAATATATAATAAATCCCAAATAAATTCTATATCCCGGGTATCTTATCTTAACAGGCAGCATTTAATGCGCACCAAAACATATAAAGTTTTCATGTAATAAATACATAAATTAAATAACGGCGAAACGTAACTACAAAAACAAAACCGTAACGAGGGGGGTGAATCTCTAAAAAGCATAGTTGTTTAATAGAGTCATACTAGTCCGGTAATAGATTGTTTCATTTACACTATCGGCAGTCACTAACCAATCGCATTGCAATGGTATAACCCGTGCTAGTTAACTCGGTGCCTCGCGCGATTCAATCTTCTTTGCGTGAGATGCCTATTTTATTTGTGCGGGTTATATCGCTAGAATGACATTGTACTGCTCTAGATTTGTAGACTACCAAATTGAGGCAAATAACAACCATTGCCGTGCTTTTATCATTCCATTGAAAAACTGTGTAAGTATTAGACTCTAGGACCTGGTCGTCAGACCATGAAGGACACATAAATAAGAAGGAGACAGGAATAAATACTCAAAAGTAGGAAGCCACTAAAACATATTGGTTCAATTAAAAACACGCTGGCCCAAAATAATGTGGCTGCAATGGTCGACTCTCTATCGCAGCATCAAATTACGTAGAGGACAAATTGTTCCACAAAAGGCATCACGATACGAATCTTTTTAATAAATGTATTGCCACTCAGTTCCTGATGGATATTGGAAATTCTAACACAGTAAAACCATTTTCAGAATGCTCTTATCGAGGACCAGATTGACAACAAGGTAGAGATGAAACATTTGTAATAGTACATTATGATTTACAGTGCGGTAAGTTGAAAATTACAGCCGAAGCGACATTGCTACAAGAAAGCTGAGGCTGTAATTATCAAAGCACACGTATGTCATACGACGTTTTATGACATATTTGCGAGGAAATAAATAAAACTCGGTCTTTCTTCTTGTTCTTCTTCTTCTTCAGGCTATATTAGTCCACTGCTGGACATAGCCCTCCCCTAATGAGCGCCACAGCGCAAGGCTATGCCATCATTGGGGGGTAATGCCCATAATCCCCACGCTGGGCATGCGGGCTGGGATCGCAGTTTGGTTGAATTGTACTGCAAGGGGCGCTGCTGCCCACCCCCCGGTCTTTCTTAAATAAATAAATCTTTAATTAGTAGTAAATTAGTGAATATACTATTTTTAATGCACTAACCCGCGCTAAGGACAAATTTAAAAACCTATTTAGAGGCTAAAAAATTCACCCATGCCGGGATTTAAACCCGCAACCTCTGGCTATCCGTGCCAACGCTCTACCAATTGAGCCATGGGCTACTCACCGGCATCAGTGAAATTTCGAACCTCTTTACACTATTCTCTGTATTACGTACAGGCAGCGACATCTGGCATAAGCAAATTGCATCACTTACATAATAATACTAAATAGGTTTATCACTTACTTAATAGGTTTTTAAATTAGTGGATCTTTAAAGCAGTTAAAATTTTTTTAACAATTTGTAAAATTTATTGGTGAGTACACACGGACGTACATGTTTTGTTCGATGATACTTGCTCGATGAATGCTCATATCGAACAAAGCGTAAAACGATATTAGACATTCATTTTCTCATTCGAATTCGATCTAACATGGCGTTCAGAATACAGATTTTGACTGTCGCTCGATTTTATATGTAGACGTCAAGTCATAAGCCTTAGAGTTGTATACGAAGCATTTGCTAATGAAGTGAGAATTGGCTCTCTGGTCACGCTTAGTAATCTCTATAGAAAGGCGCGAGCGCAGCCGTACGCACACTTCCTCATTTCGTTGCGCGTTAGTACACGCCGCCAAACGCACACATTCATTCACATAGCAAAATCCCGCAAGTTTTCAATGGGTTTTCGAAATGCGCCTGCTATTCAATAAGCTATTTGATAGTGTGAAATTAGTTATTATATACATTCCTATAAATTATGAGTAAAAAAAAACTATTTAAGGCATTTTAATGAAAAATATGGATAATTTATGCAAAACAACAGGGATAAATCGTGATAATTTTGTATCGGTAGCAATTTTATCGAAAACGGCCGGGATTGGTCGAATCATTAAAAGTATTAATTATATACAAATTTATATAATTATTACTTTTTATTTTCACACTCTCAAATAGCCTATTGCCTAGATTATGATGCCCAACGTTTCGGCAACGTTGCAGTTGCCGTTGTCACGGGTAGACTGAAGTGGCGAGCACTATCAATTACTGTAGTGAGATCTGGTGGTCTACAATCACTGTTAGTTTTAGCAGCTGGCCGACACAACACTCACACTCACTGCATCCGCAGACAGGTCCGGCGATAAGGCGCTTGATTTGTATTAGACCCATTTAACTCTGTATGAGCATCGCGAGTCATTAGAAATACAACTATGTGTGTATTACACTATTTGTCCAGCGTCTTGATTACATAACTTTTCACGAATATATCTGTGTGCAAAAAATATAAAATGTAAAAATTTCACGAATATTATAATATCTGGATTCTATGATATTTTCTTCTAAAAGCAAGGTATAAACTCTGTGTGATAAATATGACGTCTCATATGATTAGATGATATCATAGGTGTGTGATATATAATTTTCTATACGTCAGAGCTAAGTAAACATTCCTTTTTCGCACACCGATGTATACGTGAAAGTTTGCATAATCAGGCCCCATTTCTTCAGTCTATGTTGTAGTTTGTCTTTATTTTACATTATCATTACCCTCCACTTCAAAATTTCGCAGGTCCACCTCCGAGACGACTTAAAATCCAGCTCAGACAGTGCCGAGACGCGGGCAAAACTAGGCTGGCGTCTCGTGCGGTCTGTCACTTCGGCTGCTGGCGCATTCTCGCCCAAGACCATAGTCAGGGATGACCAGCCACCGACCGCACTGCCTGGCACCCCTTTGCCCAGCTTCCAGGTGAGATCAGAGGTCTACAGTAAATGGTACAATACGAGAAAGAAGCTCAGCTGGCTGACGAATGAAGCTCATGAGGTTCGCTACGTCAGCTGCTGACGCCTTCTCACTCAAAACCAGGGTTGGGGATGACCAGCCACCGACCGCACTGCCTGGCACCCCCCTGCCCAGCTTCCAGGTGAGATCAGGCGTCTACAGTAAATGGTACAATACAAGAAAGAAGCTCAGCTGGCTGAAGAATAAAGCTTATGAGGTTCGCTACGTCAGCTGCTGACGCCTTCTCACCCAAGACCAGGGTTGGGGATGACCAGCCACCGACCGCACTTCCTGGCACCCCACTGCCAAGCTTCCAGGTGAGATCAGGGGTCTACAGTAAATGGTGCAATACGAGAAAGAAGCTCAGCTGGCTGAAGAATGAACCTAATGAGGTTCGCTACGTCAGCTGCTGACGCCTTCTCACTCAAGACCAGGGTTGAGGATGACCAGCCACCGACCGCACGGCCTGGCACCCCACTGCCCAGCTTCCAGGTGAGATCAGGGGTCTACAGTAAATGGTGCAATACGAGAAAGAAGCTAAGCTGGCTGAAGAATGAAGCTAATGAGGTTCGCTACGTCAGCTGCTGACGCCTTCTCGCCCAAGACCAGGGTTGGGGATGACGAGCCACCAACCACATTGCCTGGCACCCCCCTGCCCAGCTTCCAGGTGAGATCAGGCGTCTACAGTAAATGGTACAATACAAGAAAGAAGCTCAGCTGGCTGAAGAATAAAGCTTATGAGGTTCGCTACGTCAGCTGCTGACGCCTTCTCACCCAAGACCAGGGTTGGGGATGACCAGCCACCAACCACACTGCCTGGCACCTCACTGCGCAGCTTCTAGGTGAGATGAGGGGCCTACACTAAATGGCGCAATACTAGGACATAGCCCGGCTGGCGTCTCGTTGTCAGCGAGAAAAAATTGAAATGGGGCAAGGCGGACTGAAGAACTTTGCCTAATTATACAAAATGGCGTCAGTAATAATCTTGGCTAGCTCATCACGCAATCGCATCGCTTTCAAATCGCTCTCAAATTGTGATAAGGTGCTAGTGTGATAGGGCTGTACCATATAGATATATAGAGAGAGAACACTTTACATAAGAAAGAAATTACATAGTATAACTATGTTATACTATGTAATTACATATATCTTAACCTACGCCGCGACAGGAGATGCCTGACCAGACAAGCACTTACGTATACCGCCATTGGGCACCCAAAAGAGGGGGCGGCCAAGGACCACCTGGAAAAGATCAATAGACCAAGAGGCCAAATCGATCGGCACTAGCTGGCCTGAATTGAAGGCTGCCGCTGACCACCGTCAGAAGTGGAAATCTGTGGTTGAGGCCCTATGCTCCGCTAGGAGTTAAAGGACCAAAGAAGAAGAAGAAGATATCTTAACCTAAGAGTACAGACGGCGGCCTTATCACTAAAAGTGATCTCTTCCAGACAACCTTTGTAAGGACTGAATCGATACATTCCAGAAGGAAGTTGAAGCACAAACAATTCAAATTGTTTCATATACTTCCATTCTGTGAATAATATACAATGCTAATCTCGTTACAGCTATGATAATGATGATAATATTTCTTCCACAGTCCCAACCTGAAAGCAAGCGATCGAACTATCCAAGAGAAGAAAGGAAGCCATCTCTGCCTCCCTACCAGAATGAAAAGGAAGATCCCGGTGAAACCAGTCCAGAGGTAAAACAGTTACGTCACCGTATCAGAATCCTAGCTCAAGTTTTGTGTGGATTTTCCTTAATTGTGATTGTTAGTTTCCTTGTCTTCAAATCCCCAGGCTGAGGCTATTTGTACAAACTAAAGTACCCTGGCTATTACCGTGAACTGGACCCGCATAAAATCATCATAATCATCAACCCATTACGTCTCCACCGAGGGGCACGGGTCTCTTCTTGAGGTATAGGTATATATAAGGTATAGGCCATACTCCACCACGGGGCGCAACTCCGGATTGGTGGAGGCTTGCAAGACTAGTGGCTGGTCTTACTCGCATAAAATCATATTTAGGACTATACTCTTAGTAGCCTGTAAGTAATGTTCTCAGCAAAGGTCTCGTAAGAGGCCTCGGAAGCCGGTATAAATCTTCTTCTTCTTCAGGCTATATTAGTCCACTGCTGGATATAGCCCTTCCCTAATGAGCGCCATAGCGCAAGATTGTGCCATCATTGGGGGGCAATGCCCATTATCGCCACGCTGGACATGCGGGCTGGGGATCGCAGTTTGGTGGAATTGTACTGCAGGGGGCGCTGCTGCCCACCCCCCGGTCTGTGTCCCTTAGTCGCCTTTTACGACACCCGCGGGAAAAAATTGGGTTGGTGCTATTCTCTAGGCCGACACTTGCTGGCTTACGTATTTTGATGCAGGTACATATCGCACCTGCACTGCATTGCATCGATTTTTATTTTTTGTGATTGTGTTTTACTACCCGCTGTACCCTGCTTAGCTGTTTTGTTTTTGTACATTTACGAGTGTGTCGTCGTCGTCAGGCTATACTAGTCCAGTGCTGGACATAGCCCTCCCCTAATGAGCGCCATAGCGCCCTGTCTTCAGCTTGCCGCATCCGGCATTCGCCTGCAGTTTTTCGCAGATTGTCATCCCACCTAAGCGTCCGCGCACGTGTATGCGTGAATATAAATAAATCTGTCTATAGGAATTTAATATTCTTTATTATGCCCCAGGGTCTGGACCCGGAGTCCATGATGTTCCGCGACGGACGCCGTCGAATCGACATGGTGCTCGCCTTTGAGGAGGAAGACTTCGGCGTCATGACGGAGACGGAGGCCAGGAAGCGGGACTACAGGAAGACCTTCCAGGTATTAGTCGTTACCGTCTTCATGGTCATTTATATTCGTCAACAGCATAGTCGTCATGCAGTTGCTATGTAGATTCTCCACCACCATTGTCAGGCCACTGCTAACTACTCGTGTAAACGTTTTCCCCAAATGACATCTCTCGCAGTTGCTTGCCCACCGTATCGAAGAATCTTCCGTCGACTTAACGATATGTTCCGACCATGGGATCTGTCCACTGACCTTCACCGTGACGACGGCCACCACTCTGTGAGTGGTGCGGTGGTATTGTTTCTATGTGGGCTTGGTCCCGTCGCTTTAGTACATTTTGTGTGCAAGTATGGACTAACCTTTCTGCGATGGAGGAAGAGACCCGTGCCCCAGCAGTGGGGACATACAACAAAAGTTGAGCTTGAGTATGTTCTTATATGTGCAGCACTGTAATCGCCATCTATGAAGTGTTTTTTGAATTTGTGCTAAAACCGGCTCATTGAAAAGGCGACACATATCTTCCGCGCCCGCGCCCCAGGTCTTTCTGTGTGGTTGAGTTGTTACAGAGATGGGCTTAATTACTACACGTTTTCTTCGCGGATACGCATTTCTAGCGCTGGCGTCAAGTACCCAGCACTCCGATATTGGTTCTACTTCTACAAATTCTCAAATGTACATATGTAACATAGCAAATATTTTAATTGTAATTGGCGCACATCGACCTTGGGATTGTGAGCGGGCATTCTACCGACCGCGCCAGTGCGCGGTTCGTACACCTGACGCCTGCACCGGACGATTTAGACAAAACTACAATGTTTTACTTGTAACCAGTTCCTTTAATTCCAGGAGAACCTAATAAAAGAAGGCCTGGAACTGGAACTGGAGAACAAATGTCTCTCCTTCGACGAGAAGACCTGGTTCCTCAAGATCCACATACCGTGGAAGACCGAGATGAGGTTGGCTGAGGTCATCGGAATGAAACTGCCGACGAAGAGGTTCATCACCATATCTGTGAGAGCTTGGGTAAGTTACAGTATTTTCTTTTAAAAGCTCGTTTGCTCTTATTTATCATTTTAGTCACAAAGCGAAGCGCTCGTGGCCGATGACAGTCGATTTTTTTTATGTACCAATAATAGAAGGGGAGCGCACGAAGCGCTCGTGGCCTAGGCAAACCGAGTGATTGGTACCAAACACTCGGTTGCTAGGAGGCTAC
This sequence comes from Yponomeuta sedellus, assembly GCA_934045075.1. NCBI lineage: Eukaryota > Metazoa > Arthropoda > Insecta > Lepidoptera > Yponomeutidae > Yponomeuta > Yponomeuta sedellus. Next base: position 7,119,145 of record OW203751.1, on the reverse strand, counting down.
ATAAAAAATAAACAATAACAAATTACTTACTAACTTACAGAGCGACGAGAAACAAGCGGAAAAGGACAAAAAATGGCACTCGAAATGGCGCCGGCGCTGGAAACACATTTACGAATACGACCACCGCAGGATCGAACCTGAACCCTCATTTTATGCATCCACAGAGGGCAAGGGTGTCAGAAGAGAAGAGCAGTAAGTTTTTGTCACTCTTACGTCTTTATTGCACATGCAGCGCATTTTTAAGAAGCTGTAATCAATACAGAAAGAAAGAAGAGTCAAAGTGGGAAATTGTGTAAACGGTGCCTTGCGCTCCATTGTATGCAGCCGAAACATCTCCAAAAGAGCTAGATTGGCTATTCATAATAGTGATCTGGTCCCAACACTTACCTATGTATAGTAGCGAGATTGGGTGTGGCACAAGAAGCAAGAAAGTAGAATAAATGCAGTAGAAATGAGGTCCTTGAGAAGTATGTGTAGTGTTACTTTGAATGACAGGATACGCAATAGTCTGATTAGAGAACGTTGTGGACTGAAAGAGGATGTAGTGACTAGAATTGAGAAAGGAATGTTGCGTTGGTTTGGACATGTGAGGAGGATGAAGGAAGAAAGATTGACGAAACAAATATAAACTGCGAATGTGAGTGGAAGGGCAAGGGACAGGCAGACATACATCGACCAAATAGGAGAAATATTAGCAAAGGGGAAGATAAAAAATTCCCTGACCCGGCGTGCGTACATGCAACGACTTATGAACGTTGATGAAGCGAAGGTGATCTGTCAGGATCGTGGCAAGTAGCAGTCCCTGGTGTCTGCCTACTGCTCGGGGATACAAGCGTGAGGTTTTGTATGTATGTTATCAATACTTCTTTTACAACCTTCAACCTTTGGGTACTTACCAACGTTACGAGGTCGACTGTCACTAGGAGTATTGAGGTGAAACCAGCGAGCGTGCAGCAATAAGAGTACTCCACCCGGCTGTCGACGAATGTTACATTCCACCTCGTAACGTTGGTCAGTACCCAGCTACACCCACCCTATGTGGAGTGTCTCTTTTAATGCACTCTATTTACGCGGTCTTGGGCGATTTCCATCCTTAACGGATCCGTCTAACGACCTGTTCATGGTGGAAGGGTCCACCATGACCAGGTCTTTAGACCATCTCGTGATTGCCTGGCTACACTTCTAAGAGTACGCCCATCTTTAGGTCTCCAGACTTTCACTTTTACACCCAATTTTTCGTTCGCACTAATCACTACTCCTCGTTCACGCCACAAAGTTCTAGTTGTTTCTTCTTCTTCTGCAGGCTATATGTTGTTACTTACCCATCTTTTATTTCGCAGGTTCCTAGTAAAAGACCGCCATACGCAGTTCTCTCCCGCCCAGAGAAGTCTTCTAGTCATGCAAATCCTTCTGCGAGCCAAATATGACAATAATGACACCAGAGTAAGTACACTAGTTGTCTTAAGATTGGCCTTCGTCAGTTTCTTATTACAATAGCTTTCTCTCCATTTCGAATCTACTGGGAGTCTTTATCAAGGTGTTATGCCAAATTTAGGCAACTGTTTGATGAGATAGATAAATAGATACTCATAAATAATTCATTTACCATTCACATCCTAACTGAAACAACTCACAATTCTAGGCAATTAATAACACAAATTGTCGTGGAATCTCCATTTTCATATTTATATGGGAATTCTATACTCATTATACACTGGAAGTTAGAAACTACTATGCAGTTTCGTTAGTAAATTACGTGACTCCAGATGAACTGGCTGAAACTGATATAATCCATACCTCAATTCTGGCCCTCTTTCAGAAAACATTCCCTGATCAGCATGTCACGAGACGTTTATTCAACGAAGTGTTCACGGTACTCACAAGTTGATTCAACTGCGTTGATCATGTTCTCTTTTTAAGCAAACTTAACATGGGAAACTTCAGACGCTTCTATAAAGGGTACAATTTTCGCCACATCTATAAAGATGTGGTGAAAACTCAGTTCACCACATCTTATTTTGCAGATCGTTGGAAATAGTATCAGATCAATCATGTTAATAATTATTTTAGGACATGGGTCTTAAAAATATCTATTGGTGACTGAACCGAACCGAACTGAACCTAAGGCTAAAAACCTAGGACTAGAGGGACATATTGGCTCTTTGGGCATAAATACTGTCTTGTCCCAGGTTCTCGGTCGTGGGTATGGGAAATCGATATAAAATGTGTCAATCCACGAGAAAAGGTCTAGGCTTGTGAGCATTTTTTATTTCGAAGGTGTAGGATACAATCAGATCATTTGTTCCTAAAAAATATTTAGGGCAATGAAAAAGGCCTTACAAAATCCAAACATTCACAGAAGCCTTCCTCATAAAAGTGGCATAACAAACAACATAAAACTAAGATTTGAAAATAATTAAAAATACCGGGACACATCAAGTACGTTATTGACATCGCTCAGAGAATCAGGAAGCTGAAGTGGCCGTGGGCTGGCCATATCCCGCGAAGAACCGACAACCGTTGGAGTAAACGTGTTCTTGAGTGGAGACCGCGACTCGGCAAACGTAGTGTAGGACGCCCTCCAACTAGGTGGGATGACAATCTGCGAAAAACTGCAGGCACATGCTGGTTACGGCAAACTGAAGACAGGGCGCTATTGCGCTCATGACTAGTATAGCCTAACGACGATGACGACCGGGACAAATCCCTGGACCGATCCCCTGGAAAAAGTTCCCCTGACGCTAGCAGCGTTTCCCCTCTGCACTGCTTGTGCTTTGGATCTTGAGCTTTGACCTTGTTGCCCGGTTGGTAGATGACTGATCAAGATAGGGAGGAGTGGAAGCTCATAAAAGAGGCCTTTGCCCAGCAGTGTCATAAAAAGTAACAATAAAATACAAGGCTGACTAAAAACAATCATCACACAATTCATGATATTCGTCATTCGTCATATTGTTTCGTAAAAGTACAAAATGTTATATTATCAAAACGTCGTAATATATTCATAACGTAATAATTTGATACGCAATACGACTGGGATTTTAGCAACTAATAAACTAACATATACGAACCCAAGACACCTTTTCCCGTGGAGCGTCACAAATTGGTCTTAAAAAATACTATGTCTTTCCATGTTAAGTTTCTTCATGTTGTAATAAATTGAAAATTATTCTCTTCTCTTTTTATTTCATGTCGAAACCGTCATGTGTCGTCCTCTTCGCACACTCACACTGTACATGATTCTCTCAATGTCAATGTAGTACGAACATTATCAGTTAAGGAATTGCGTATTTTAGTGATGCATCCACTTCTTGCGATAACAATGTGAGTGCGATTGTGTGTGTTCTGACCTGGTGACCATGGACTGAACGACGCAGCGTGGGCAGGCCCTCCACCAGATGGTCTGATGACCTGATTACAGTGGCGGGGAGTCGCTGGATGGGGCCGGCACAAGACCGTGAAGCTTGGACAACCATGGCGTCAAATTGCTGATGATGATGTGTGTGTGACGAGGCTATGTGTGTAGGAGTGAAAGAGTATATTTGTAGACTTTTAGTCCGGATCTACTAACGGGTGTTGTTAAATCGGAAGAGTCCGACCAGGCTCATCATTAGTTAGTTAGACATGAGATTTCCGCACTTAGCCTCATAGTTGGGCCATTGTACGTAGCAGGCGCTGAGATACGCTAACACCTCAGACACTAGGGTTTCCTTACGATGTTTTCCTTGACAGTCACCGAGTAGTATTGCTACTATAATCTCACAAATGTACATAACTTAAAAAACAAAGTCATTGGTACATGCCGGGGTTCGAACCCATGACCTCCCGATTGAGAAGCCGGCGTTCTACACCGCTCCGCTACCACCGCTCTCAGGCTCACCATGATTAAGCTCTGCGAATCGGATCGAAACCTGGTTGGACTCTTCCGATTTAACAACACCCATAAGTAGATCCGGACTAAAAGTCTACAATGTGTTATGCTTACGAAAGTTTTAATTCAAAAGTAACGTATATTTGTGTGTGTTTAGTAATAACAAAAACGGCACTGCGATTGTTTTGATTAAGATTGTTCACAATGCGATGAAGAGACACGCCCTGTGAGACTGCGTTGGTGTTTTATATCCTTTAGTTGATCTATTAAAACCCTAGGATATTTTGTGTTCTGAGATTAACACGGTCTTTTTGCATACACTCAATACTCATCTAAATTCCCAAACCAACGTGGCGTATTTTAGTTTGACCAAGCAAACTAAAACACACCCGAATTCTTTCGGACATAACTCTCTGATGAGTTTAGTCTAGGTCAAGGTACTCTCAAGTTCCTCTTTTGCATTGATCTATTCTTTTTTCTTTCCTTTCAAAAGCTTCAATTTTTTTTCTCTCTCTTACTCACTCTTTTGATTCTACAATCTCATCTTTAGTCTGTGTCTACATGTTCTGTTGGTCATAAGCAAGAAGGCTGCTACTTTTTACATCCGTGGCCGCTACCTTATTGTTCTTTAACCTTTCTACTTGTATCCTGTTGTATTTTTCTACAAATTAATATATCTGTCACCTCTCTAAATATGTCGTATTTTAAGGTGCTTTCAGACGGGCAGGTTCGGCTGCGCCTCCTGTGCGACTACAATGCACTTAAGAAGCGGTTGATTCGATCAGACACTTCACACTTCATGACTCAGACTGAATCTAGCTAGACAATGCAAGAAAAACGAGCGTGCTGATTTTTTACCACTAACAATGACTTAAAATGGACGGAAATACCTCCTTCTAACAGTGCTCGTGACGATACGGTCACGTGGTAAACAGATTAGCCTTATGGCATGTGGTGTACCCCACCCGGAACGTACATTATAGCTACATGCTGGTAAAAGATTTTTTTTAAATAGGATAATTAGTTTCGGAGATTATCTTCTACACTGCAAGCTTTTGCTCTTTATGATTACGCAAAGTACGCTTGCAATGTCTACCTAACATTCGTGTCTACACTCCACTCACATTCCAAATCTGTCAAATCACAATTACATCTCGAGAGTTGGGCTTAGGACATGGCCCTTTCTTGAAGCCCTCAAGAGAGGCCTGAAGACCAGTATTCACTTGTGGTCGTGGACACGATTAAACTTTGGTAGAGAAATAGTTCATTCGCAGTGGAGTGTCGCCCACGGTACGCTGCTTTAGTCTGACAGCACCTGTTATTTGACAATATTTGAGCCTGTAATGAGGTGAACTGATAGTAGTGTGGTGGAAAATTAATATTTTCTACGTTTTTTTTTTTTTCAATTTCGCCAGAAATGTAGTCCAGGGGGCCAATTCTCAGTTCATCAGCAAATAATTCGTATACGACTCTACGGCTTATGACTTGTGAATTCTATATAAAAAGTCGAGCGACAGTCAAAATCTATGTTCTGAACGCTAAGGTAGATGGAATTCGAACGAGAAAATAAATGTCTAATGATTCTTTTGAGTTATCTCATCAAGAAAATAACATGTGAGAAATGTCTAATTCTTCGAATATTTTGCGTCTACGCTTTCAATTCGCTTGGGCGAGACTCGGCTCCCATATGGGAGACATATTTTAGCTTTCGCGACAGTAAATCAGTATGTTTTTCGTTACTCTTTAGACATTTCTAAAGATAATAATTCAGGTGATTTATGCTGTAGCGACTTTTTAGGGTCCAATAACTAGTTTTCCGGTCGCAACGGTAAATCAGATCCTTTCTTCGCCATATTTTTACACAGGTAACGAAGAAAATACTGTTTTGTCATCGCAAATACTTTAAAATTATACAGTGATGCCCTACCTTGGCTGCGAAATTGGGAAATACCCGTGAAAATATTGAATTCTCCACCACACTACTGAGGTTTATGGAGCCTTAAGTAATGTGTTTTTTATTTTCAGATGGGCATACGTAGGCTGCTTAACGACGGCACGTACTTAGCTTGCTTCGCACTGCACGAAGGGAGATACGACATTGATATGTCCGACGGATCAGTGACTGATAGACGGGTGAGCTTTAAAGAATAAAGAATTTTAGTTGTATAACATGAGCCCCCTGCAGTACAATTCCACCGAACTGCGGTCCCCAACCCGCATGCCCAGGGTGGGGATTATGGGCATTACCCCCCAATGATGGCACAACCTTGCGCTATGGCGCTCATTAGGGGAGGGCTATGTCCAGCAGTGGACTAATATAGCCTGAAGAATAAGAAGTATAAAGTTTTTGTCATTGTTGAGAAAGTCCAGCATATTGTGCCATTTGAGGCGTACAAATATTTAAAATTTAAATACATATTTAAAATCATGCAATATAAATTATCATAAAATGTATCAATGTTCACTTCGAAAACTAAGAGGAGTGATACATTTCATTCAATCAAATCAAAATAATTCAGTAAAAAGGTAACTTAGGTTTTTTAAAAAGTACCATAACATATTTAAACAATACATCTAAAGTAATACTTAGCGTAAAACGTCCATTTTAGTGGCTCAATACTTTAAACCTGAGCGTGACAATATTTGTATACGTTTAAAATGTTTGTATACGTTTGTGGTGTTATTGTTATACTATTTTTATTTTTAATGCACTAACCCGTGCTAAGGAACAAATTAAAAAAACTATTTAGAGGCTAAAAATTTCACCCATGCGTTCGAACATTCGAACCCGCAACCTCTGGCTATCCGTGCCAGCGCTCTACCAATTGAGCCAATGGGCGACTCACGGCATCAGTGAAATTTCGAACCTCTTTACACTATTCTCTGTATTACGTACAGGCAGCAACATCTGACTTAAGCAAATTGCATTACTTATGTTATTGTTGATGTTATTGTTTTTAAGCGTATGTATATGTAAACAATGTTTGAAAAGTGTTCTGTTTGTCCTTTTTCTTTTCTTGTATGCATGTAATATTTTTCCTTTATGTTATATTTGATGTTCATGTGTGCCTATGTTATGTTTTAAAGTATTGTGCTGTTAAATAACTGTTTTATCTATCTATCTAATACTAAATTAATAACTAAACTAAAATAATAGACGCGGGCACTCAGACTCTTAAATCGCACAGCGGAAGATGTTGTTGTCTTCCATGTTACCTTGAGTGAATTTAGAAGAGCAGGATTATATGTGATATGCTACATACCAATTTAAAGGTTTATGTTAGAAATAAGGAAATGTGTGATATTTAAACATTGTTAATAAGATAGTTATTTGTATCTCCCTATTGAATTAGGTTACACCTGTAAGGATAGGGAATGTTTGGAAATAAAGAAATAATTTTATAATTATTTTATAATTTGATAATCGTACAAGACAAATTATAATAAAATGTCACATTATGCAATGTCAATTAGCTATGTCACGAAGGGGATTTTTTAGTTGTTGGTTAAATGTGCCAAAAAGCCCGAAACAGGACATTAGTAAACCCAAATTTGGTACAACAATAACATCATAAGCACAGACATCGAACCGCATATTGGTACGATTTCTTGGTGCATGTTGGCATTGTTTTTGCTGTTGGTAGCAATAGCTATTATACTAGCCATCAGATACTGCAACAAATGCTTCAACAAGCGTACGGATCGTGGCGACGACTCAATACTCATGTTATCATCATCACTGTATTAAGAGTTCGACGAGAATGAAATGGCCGGGTCAAACTAGGAAACGAACTTTTCTAGTTTGTCTCGGGTCTTAAAATGAAATGAAAAGGTTTTATTCAAAGTAGCGCAGAAGCTGCGGCTTAATGAACGTTACAATTGAAACTTGGATGTTATATATGTATTTATTGTATTAAATCTATCGGCAAGTTAGCACCTGTAAAACAAGCCATTTAGCTGCACTCAGTATAGGGCTAACGAGACCTGTGTAATGTGGATATTTATTTATTTACTTGGAAAAGTTGACTTGCACTTGTGAGCCTAAGGATGCCTCGTGTTAGAGGCGAAACGCGTCGCGTGTTTTCTCACACAAGTATTGGTGTCGGTGGTGGTGTGTTCGTGTCTTGCTTCTGCTTGAAAAAGTGGGAGGGAGGGCGGTGCATTAACTAACCATTTCATTTCATATCTTGCAGCTCCTGTACCTGGAATGGGCGCGGCCCTGCAAGTGGTACAAGAAACAGCCACTCTGGCTGGTCCGACGGTATTTCGGGGACAAGATCGGGCTCTACTTCTGCTGGCTCGGCTTCTACACAAAAATGCTGTACGCCCCCGCTATAGTGGGGACCCTCTGTTTCCTGTACGGCCTTGCCAGTATGGAGTCGCAGGACAACATTCCCAGGTAAAGAACTGCTTGACCTTGTGAGCACACTTTGTGCCAAAAGAGCTTCTTCTTCTTCTTCTTCTATATTAGTTTACTGCTGGACAAGCCCTCCCCTAATGAGCGCCATAGCGCGAAGTTGTGCCCTCATTGGGGGATAATGGCCATAATCCCCACGCTGGGTATGCGGGTTGGGGATCGCAGTTTGGTGGAATTGTACTGCAGGGGGCGCTGCTGCCCACCCCCTAGTTTGTATCCCTTAGTCGCGTTTTAAGACACCCGCGGGAAGAATTTGGGTTGGTGCTTTTCTCTAGGCCGATACCACATAGCATGGCTGCACACCACGCAGCAGCCAAAGGGGCTACTATAGCCTAAAGGCTAATTATGTACCTAGATGACAATGATATCTGGAATTAAAGCCAGTACTATGCATGAGTTCTATGTTTCACTATGTGAACTCTGTTAATCAAGGACACTAAGTTCAAAATGATCTAGATTTTGAAATGGACACAGTTTGAATTGTAACGTTTTTTAAGCTGCAGTTTCTGCGCTACTTTGAATAAAACCTTTTCATTTCATTTCATGTTCAGGGGCGAGAGGGGGTCTTTAAGCTCCCATGGTTGGCCATAGTTCGGGGTTTAAGTGTTTCTTTTTCTTCTTCATGTGTCGGGGGGTGAGCAGTAGCGCCCCCTGCAGTACAATTCCACCGAACTGCGACCCCCAACCCGCATGCCTAGCGTGGGGATTATGGGCATTACCCCCTATGATAGCACAACGTGGCGCTCTTTAGGGGAGGGCTATGTCCAGCAGTGGACTAGTATAGCCTGACGACGACGACGACTTCATTTGTCGTCTATCGGACGTTGGCAACCAATTTTTACTTTCCGAGGTTGCCAATACAGACAAGGAACTGATACTCCGTTGCATGTCTTTGTCACGTAGTAAATATGAATTACGTGAAATCTAGAGCGGAGGTGGGCAGTTGCTTCTTGGCTTTCACTACGGGTGGTCTCTAAGGGGTAGGAGGGTAAAAAAGGGTCACATAGTAAAGGTCGAAGCGCCCGTGGCCTAGTCGAACCGAGTGATTGGAAGCAGTCACTTGAGTTAAGCAATAACAGGCGCGGTCAGGTGCAGGATGCGTGACCGTCCCGTGACTACTGCTCGTTGAATTTTTCCGAGCGACTCCGTGCTTCGCAGGGCACGTTAAGCCGTTGGTGACGGCTGTCATGTAATGAATGACAGTCGTTAAGCCACGTTAGAGGCCTTATGGGCGGCTTGATAACGTCTGACATTAAGGCCCGCCACTGTCTTACAATCCTCCACCAACCCGGACTTGGCCCCCGTGGTGGAGTGCGGTCTAACCTTCCTGCAATGGAACAAGAGACCCGCTGCCCCAGCAGTGGGGTTATACCTACAAAGGTTGATAGCGAATATCGTATAGTACAGGTACGTTACTAAGACTGTACACGCTTTATGTTGTGAGAGTTTGGAGAGATAATGGTGTGTGTATTAAAGCTAGTACCTACTAGGTATCTGAACTACCTAGTTCAGGTTCTAGACCTGTATCTCAGGCGTTGTTGCCTGAGATACAGGTCTAGAACCAAGCTCAAGCACAGAAGAGAACTGTTTACCTCCTAAAATATAAATAAACCTCTATTTTTAAACTTTTAAACATGGTGTGAGTGGCAGGTTTGACAGTGATTGGTGTATGTATTAAGCTGCTCTAGACCAGTCACTCTCTACCAGTACTGCTCTAGACCAGGCTGTCATGTAATGGCAGTCGTTAAGCCATGTCAGAGGCCTTATGGGCGGCTTGATAACTTCTGACAGTAAGGCCCGCCACTGTCTTACAATCCACCACCAACCCGAACTTGGCCCCCGTGGTGGAGTATGGCCTAACCTTCCTGCGATGCAGGAAGAGACCCGTGCCCCAGCAGTGGGGACATACAAGGGTTGATAACGAAGACCAGTCACATCAATCACTGTCTAGGCCACTGGTCTAGACCAGCTTAATATAGATTAGATTATACTCTATAGTTTAGACTGGCCTGGCTACCCATAGCACAGGGAATCCTAGTTTGGGAGCCAGTAACCATATATTGTAACCGTTTTACAATTAAGTTTTTTCATTTCATTTCAGACTATAGATAAGACTATAGATTAGACTCTATAGTTAGAGAACACTTTACAGCACAACCAGAAAAAAGAATTAACTTTATAGGTTGTGGACTGAAAGAGGATGTAGTTACTAGAATTATTGAGAAAGGAATGTTGCGTTGGTTTGGACATGTGGAGAGGATGAAGGAAGAAAGATTGACAAAACAAATATATATCGCGAATGAGAGTGGAAGGCCTGGTAAGGGACGTCCCGGGAGGACATACATCGACCAAATAGGGGATGTTAATACATCTAATGCAAAAGGAAAGATAAAATGTACCCGGAACCGGCGTGCATGCATGCAACTACTTATGAACGTTGATGAAGCGAAGGTGATGTGTCAGGATCGTGGCAAGTGGCAGTCCCTGTTCTCTGCCTACCCCTCTGGGATACAGGCGTGAGGTTATGTAGATATGTATGGAATAATTCTATAAATAATATGCTAAACACCGCACGGCAAAAAATGCCGAACGAAAAATGTGATAAACCAACTACATGTGTGATGTTGTAAAGAGTTTTATAGAAAATAAACTGGAACGACTTCAAGTCTGTTTTTACTTATAATGTTAATCAGATAAAAACAAAACTTGATAAAAAACAGAATGAGCAGGTAAAGAACGATTTATGTGGTCTGGTCCAGTCGAAATGTGAAGTAGTAATGTCAAAAAATTAAGGAAATCTCAAAAATAGGTGACGAAATTTTTAATTTCGAAAATGTTAAACTGAATTAAAGAAATATCAAAAGAAAAAGGTGTATTCATTTATTTCTTTATTTATTGATAATAGACACACCGTCAGTACACAGGTAAAAATCAATTAATTACAACAAAACAAATAATTTCGGGCCTGATCTGTGCACCACTAATAGGCATGCAACAGCATTTGTAAGTTGATCGCATAGGTACATACCAAAATATAAAGAAATATATCTTTAAAATATACATACATAACCTCACGCCTGTATCTCAGAGGCGTAGGCAGAGACCAGGGTCTCCCACTTGCCACGATCCTGACAGATCACCTTCGCTTCATCAACGTTCATAAGTCGTTGCATGCACGCTCGCCGGTTCCGGGTACTTTTTATCTTTCCCTTTGCTAATACATCCCCTATCTGGTGGATGTATGTCCGCCTGGGACGACCCTTACCAACCCTTCCACTCACATTCGCAATATATATTTGTTTCGTCAATCTTTCTTCCTTCATCCTCTCCACATGTCCAAACCAACAAAACAAAACATAAAAAACTAAAAATCAAATAAGAAATAATAATTTGAAAGTAGAAAATTGATTTTAAAGGTGTAAAGAGGTTTGCACCGTTACACGTGTAAACACCCATAATTGACAAACAAATGCATTATAATATATTCATCGCAAATCATTAAGAAACACTACAGGCATTTTACTGCATTGTAACCATCTCTTCTCAGCAAAGAGATCTGCGATGCGCGCGGGCCAGGCAATACCACGCTTTGCCCTCTCTGCGACAAAGCTTGCCAGTACCAGAGCCTCAGCGACTCCTGCCTCTTCGCCAAGCTGACTTACCTCTTCGACAATCCTGCCACTGTGTTCTTTGCCATCTTTATGAGCTTCTGGGGTAAGTAGGTTTATCTCTATTTCAATCGCTATGCATTGCTAGTGATATGCTATCCATAGTTCACACCAGTAATGTATGTACGGCCTCCAGTTGTAGGCTTATTTTGGTTGTCAAGGAAGCTGTGAATAAGGTTCTTAAGAAAATATTTCGGCTTTTTGTATAAAAGTAGTTATTACCCAAACGATATTGTAAAACTGGATTCCTTCTTTCAGCCACTACATTCTTAGAGCTGTGGAAACGGAAACAGTCTGTGCTACGATGGGAATGGGATCTTAGCACCGTGGATCAGGTACGAAGAAATCAGCGGTATTATTTTATTGCAGGTCTTTAATTAATAGAGGGGGTCTTTGGATGCCGTAGAAACTTTATTCTTTGATGCTTTGTTTATTTTGACGACACGTGATTTCTATTATATTTATATTACAGTCCTATCAATCCTAAGGTTGTCTGAAGGAGATCGCTTTCAGCGGTAAGACGTCCAGTTGTACATAGTGTAACTTCGATATTTAATTTGTTGATGTACTCTCAAAATGCATGGTATGCAATAAAGAGTATTAATCTATCATTAAAAAGTTAAAATGACTTTGTTGAATTCCGCCAAAAATACATTTTTTAAATAATTTTAACTTTTTAATGCGATTATGGATTTCCGCAAAGTAACGCCTGATTCTATACAGTATTAATCTAATCTAATCCTGCCTTTAAGTGGGAAATTAATTTACATCCTTTGATACTTTTATGACAATGCCTGGATCCAGCATCTGGCGGATAAAGGCGCAAAGATGCATACACAGGCCTTAAACCCCAAGTGGCCAGCCGGCTATAAATACAAAGTATGCGGAAGGGAAGTCCTCTCCCGAACAGGACTTTTAGTCACGAGCGTAAATACTCAAAAGACGCTGCATAAATCTGCATCGATGATGACGACAGTATAAATTATGTAAAAGACTTCTTTTACGTGCTTCAGGATGAAGACCCACGGCCGGAGTTCGAGGCGTCAGTGAAAACATTCCGCACAAATCCCGTCACCAGAGAAAAGGAACCGTACCTCCCAACGTGGCAGAAGACCATGAGATACGTCGCTACAAGTTCTGCCGTTCTTTTCATGGTATGTTTCTTTGCTACCTGCCACTTCAAATTTTCGTAGTGGTCGTATGCCTGCTCTGCCCTGAAGCGCTCGTGGGCTAGTCGAACCTAATGATTGGAATGAATCACTTCAGTTAAGCAGCAACGGGCGCGGTCAGTTGCTGAATCGGTGACCATCCCTTGACTACCGTTAGTAGCATTTTTCCGAGCGCTTTTGTGCTTCGCAAAGCACGTTTAGCCGTTGGTACCGGCTGTCATGTAATGACAGTAGTTAAGCCAAATTAGAGGCCTCATGGGCGCCTTGATAACTTCTGACAATAAGGCTCTTACAATCCTCCACCAACACGGACTTGCCTCTCTGCGATGCAGGAAGAGACCCATGCCCCAGCAGTGGGGACATACAAGGGTTGATATCGATGCCTGCCCTGTCGTATTGACTGCCTCGTTGACCTAACGGCATCGCGTCAGATTATTATGCCGAAGGTTGTGGGTTCGATTCACTAGGGGCCGCAGTACATTTGTTCAAATGGCCTGTAGTTACAATAGCTCACGGTATCCCAGTTTGGGACTAGTATAAGTAATTGTGTTGTGTGGCTGTTTCATTATTGACTATCCATCCCGTACAGTCCACTGTTGTCCAATTCACTGTTGAGTCTGTTCCCTGTCACCCTAACCCCTTATTCCTTTGCCCCTATTGTGCAAGTTATCTTATTAATTCATTCACTCCGAAACAGATAGCCATTGTCATGGGCGCAGTCCTGGGCACAATCATCTACCGAATCTCTATGGTCTCCGTGATCTACGGTGGGAGCGGCTTCTTCATCAAGAAACACGCCAAGATATTCACCACCATGACTGCTGCCCTCATCAACTTGTGTATCATCATGATCTTGACTAGGGTGAGCAACTTTCGGAACGCTAGCCAGAGAAAGCGTTGGTAGTTCCAGGTTCGAGCGTTTGTGTTTGTTATTGTTCACACACACATACATGTTTAATTGATAAAGAGCAACTCCCTGAAATTTTAAGTTTTCTGGCAGATTTCGTTTCCAGAGTATAAAATAATAAAATAACTACATATTTGAATTTTTTTCAAAGACAAAGACAAAAATTTTTATTTGTGAAGCATGAGTTCATTGATAGGATGTATATAAAAATTAATTAGTTCTATACATGCTCTGCCTGATGAGGCGTACAAATTATAAAAAAGGCACCACCATTAGAAACAATAATATAAAAATGTCAACAAATTTAAATTAAAATTTTTCAGAGTAATAAAATATAATGTCAATTTGAAATAGAGTTAATGATATATTAAAATGAAAATAATAAAAAAAATAAAAATGAATGAATAAGTTAAATTTTTGTTACATGTCAAATTGTGTAAAAAGAACCAGAATAAATGTCAATTTAAAATACAAATTATATTAGAATGTCAGTCAATGTCTTAGCTGAAATTATCATCTGTCAAGAATTCTGTTATATTATAATAAACTTTTTGTTCTAATAGACACTTTAATTTGGTTTTAAAATTATTTGTACTTAATTCTCGCAATTCCTTCGGTATTCTATTATAAACTACAGGACCCATACAAAATATGCTTTTCTGTAACAGCGCAGTATTTGCTTTTTTCACACAAACTCTACTTTTATCTCGCTGTGTGCGAATGCTGACGACTGAGAGTGGCGGGAAAAGATTAGGGTTCGTTTTGACAAAGACAGCCACTTCGTAAATGTAGAGACAGGGCAATGTAAGAATTTTAAATTTTTCAAAATACGGTTTGCAGCTGTCTGTTGTTTTCAGACCAAACATAGCTCTTATGCACCTTTTTTGTACCTTAAAGGCAGAGTCTCTGTCCGTCGAGTTGCCCCAAAAGATTATACCGTATCTTAATATTGAGGCAACCATTCCATGATAAGCAATCCGAAGGGCATCTGGGTTTATTTTGGTCGCAAGTTTATAAAGCGCGTATGACGAGGAGCTAACTCTTTTACATACTGTCTCAATATGTGCTTTCCAATTCAGTTTTTTATCTATAGTTAATCCCAAAAATTTTGTAGCTGATACTTCTTCTATTGTTTGGTCATCATAGTGAATTTTTAGGTCAGATGGTATTATTATTTGACTGAAATGCATTCGTTTGGTTTTGCTCAGATTAACTCTAAGGTTATTATTATCTAGACATGTTATTATTGATTTTAGAGCTTCGTTAATATTGCTTTCGTTGTTATCTGGGTCAAATGCATCACTATTTATAGTAACTGTGCTATCGTCAGCAAATAGGGACATCGGATAAGCTGTAATCCTGGGTAAATCGTTTAAATATATTATGAAAAGGAGCGGACCGAGGACACTTCTTGAGGAACGCCGTAGTTAAGTGTGCGTCTGTTTGAAGTGTATGAGTGGTTTTTTTTTGATTGGGTATTATTTTCCGATATTTCTGTATGTTGGACTCGGTTAGTGAGATAAGATTTTATAAGTTCGGTCACATTACCTCTAATGCCATATGCAATTAGTTTGTTTAGTAGGATAGCGTGATCAACGTTGTCAAATGCCTGTGTCATGTCCATGAAGATTGATGTAACAGGATTTTTATGTCTACATTTTCCATTACTACGTTTAAAAAATCATAGATTGCCATGTTGATAGTTTTGTCTTTTCGAAAGCCTTTTTGTTCATTGGTTAGGATAGCATTTTTTTCCAAGTATGAATATATTTCTTTGTACAGATATTTTTCAAATATTTTCAAAAATATTGGTATAAGCGCAATAGGTCTGTAGTTTGCCATTAATTCCTTATTATCTTTTTTTAATAGCGGTTTTACTACAACAGTCTTTAATCGGCTCGGAAACTTGCCAGCGCTTATACTCAAATTCATTATATGACTCAGATGATTACATATTTGAAATGCTACAAATTATATTACTTTAGTAGAGACGGTATCAAATCCAACGCTATTTGTAGTTTTTAGCGATTTAATAATTTGTAATATGTCATAGGGTAAGCTGCAGACTTTACCTAGAGACTCTATATGTAAGATTAATATTAATGGTTCTTATATTACGGACCCAAAATGTGTAGCAAATGCCTTTAATGATTTTTTTATTGATAAAATTATACCGATACCTGGTTCAGGAAAACAAGTTGATTCTAAGATCCCAAAGATTAAAAACTCGATGTTTTTAGCACCCATGGGTGCTAAAAACATCGAGTTAAAGGCATTTGCTACACATTTTGGGTCCGTAATATAAGAACCATTAATATTAATCTTACATATAGAGTCTCTAGGTAAAGTCTGTTTTGTATTGTTTATTATTTGCCATGTAGTTTTAGATTTATTTGAAAATGTTTGTATAGCATAATTATTTTGGGCTCTTTGTGTTTGTCTTATTACCTTTTTGTATATGTTACTATAGTTTTGGTAGATTTTTTTGTTGCTTTCATTAGGATTTTGTCTTTAGAGCCAAAGCAGTTCTCTCTTTTTTTTTGAGCATTGTTTAATTCCCCGTGAAACCCACTTAGGTTTCTTAATTGTTTTAATAGTCACATATTTATAGGGAAAGCAGAGATCGTAAAAAAGCATAAAATCAGCCATGAAGCTATCATAAGCTTCATTTGGGTCGGCACTCTTGTAAATGTCAGAGAATGTTATGCTACTAATACACTCTCTAAATTTTTTAAGGTTCTCAATACAATAATCTCTGCGTTTTATACGCCAAAACTTTGTTAAACTCATTCGTTTTTAACTATTTAATGGATTTTTTTTCTGACAAGGTTTTGTAGAGTCAGAGTTTAGTAGAATCTCGGTTTGCTTTCATCAAGAACCTAGCAACATTAACATTAAAAAACCCTTAGCACTGCCGTTGAATGCAATTTGTTTATTACAACCTTATTCATTTCAGGTTGTAAAGACATCTCGAATTTTAAGTAAAAACTCGTAGTTGTTATACAGTTCTACATTACTTTGTGACCGTTTTCGTCCACCATCCGCCCTCGTTTTGTCATATCAGATATTCCTCTCATCTCCACTCAAGTTTCCACGTTAACTTTGTGGCAGTACAACTTTAGCACATGAATCATTCCTCCCCAGATATACGCGAAAGTGGCAGTGGTCCTCACAAACATGGAGAACCCGCGCACCCAAACTGAGTACGAAGACTCTTACACCTTCAAGATATTCTTCTTCGAGTTCATGAACTTCTACTCTTCTCTCATCTACATTGCCTTTTTCAAGGTAAGTGCAAGATAGATCGTTGATGTTAAGTTAGTTAAAGTTTTTATAAATTTAGAAAAGTTTTTTATTATCTATAGCACATAAGTGACAAATAACATTTTCATCACAAAATTGATAATATCTTAATGTTTCAGTGAATAGCTTCGTCTCTTTCTTACCCTAACTTGCACACTACGATTCCCTGTGTCGTGCAAGCTGGTCTCTTCCAAAAATGGAACAGAAGACGTTTATGATCATAACTAAATGATGAAATCATATAACACTTAATTTGAATTACATTAATCTTCTTTACTGATGCGTAGCTACTTCTTTGTGCCTTTAACCATTGAAACTCTGGGGGCTTGGGGGATCCAGAGAAGAGCCTTTTGAAAGGCATTAATTAGTGCGTCGCCTGAGGAACCAAGGCATGGACTGCCACTCCGGGGCATACTTGGAAAAGAGGATCTCCCTCGCTGTGCAGCAGGATAGCATGATATCAACCCTATGTATTTCCCATTGCATGGGGCACAGGTCTCTTCCTGCATCGCAGGAATGTTAGGCCATACTCCACCACGGGAGCCAAGTCCGGGTTGGAAGAGGATTGTAAGATAGTGGAGGGCCTTACTGTCAGAAGTTATCAAGCCGCCCATAAGACCCAGCGCGGTCAAATGCTGGATGGGTGACCATACCGTGACTACGGCTAGCGTAAGCTTAACGGCGTGTTTCGCAAGGCACGTTATGTAATGGCAGTCGCTAAGCTATGTCAGAGGCCCTATGTGCGGCTTGATAACTTTTGACAGTAAGCCCCGCCACTGCCTTACAATCCTCCTCAAACCGGCCTTGGCCCCGTGGTGGAGTATGGCCTAACCTTCTTGCGATGCAGGAAGAGACCCGTGCCCCAGCAGTGGATACATACAACGACGACCTCTGTCGCGTAGCGGTAGTGCGTCTGCCTATTATGCACGAGGTCCGGGGACAAAAAAAACCCCAGGTCTTGGATGTTTACATGTTTGTGATGTCGTTGTTTCTGGTTCCCACGACACAGGGTATCCTAGTGTGGGGCTAGAAGCAATGTACCTATATGTGCCTGTATGTAAATGTTATGTTACGTATAAAGGGTTCATAGCAATAAAATTGCGCCAGGGCCGCTTCTACGACTACCCGGGCGACGACCAGGCGCGCCGCTCGGAGTTCTTCAAGCTGAAGGGGGACATCTGCGACCCGGCGGGCTGCCTCTCCGAGCTCTGCATCCAGCTCGCCATCATCATGATCGGCAAGCAGAGCTTCAACAACTTCATGGAGCTCGGCTACCCGTACGTGTGACTGTGATTCCCGACCTGGTAGCCAATTCTCACTTCATTAGCAAATAAGTCGTACGACTCTAAACCCCAGTTTCTCGGACACTAACAAATCTAGGTTATGTTAACAGCTGTCAGATGTTTCTTCTGTATGCGCTTTGGCTAACTGACGGTTGTTAACAGTTGATTAACGGCTTGTTAGTGTACCAGAAACCGGGGAAAGGGTTTCTGTTCTGGTTCTGGTTAGGTATGTAACTCATAAAATAAAGAATTTAGTGAGGTAGATCCTTTCATACATTCAAAAAAACGTTCAAAAACAACATAATCGAACAAATGAAAAACAAATAACTCTCTCACACACACACCACACGCATTCACACACCACACACACGCACACACGCCACACAATGAGACTATCTTCTTTTTTTAATCGTTATTTTTGATCACTTTGGTCAATAACTGAAACACAATGTTAAAGTCGTTTTTCTGTAACTTTTCCTTTGTTTGTGGTAACGATGTAAAACACTTTAAAACTTAAAATACTCTGCCCCAAGATAAAAAAAATAAGTAATTAATAAGTATAAGTAATTCCGTGGAAATCTGTAATTGGCCATGTTATTTATCGTAAATGTTAAGTTTTTTCAGTTACTGATTTCGCTGTAGATTTCCCTGTCATTGAATAAATAAAAATAAAAAATGTCTTGGGATATAGGCGTGAGGTTATTTTTTTTCTCTTTATTTAGGATACTAACAGCTTTTTACTGAAAGTATAGAAATACATAATTACTTCTAAATCTTTAGATTATGTTATTAAGTAGGTATTAAGTATGTAACTGTATTTCCAGAAAGTTCCACAACTGGTGGCGGCAGCGCTCCCACCGCGCGGTCACGCGGGATCTGAGCAAGCCCCACATGGCTTGGGAGCAGGACTATCACTTGCAGGATCCCGGGAGACTGGCGCTCTTCGACGAATACCTGGAAATGAGTGAGTCTAAAGAGAAAATCCTTGTTTTGTAAGTTATCTACCTACAGTCTGTTAGCTTTTAGAATATACCCCGGGCTCTAGAGTAGCTGCGGTTTTCGGCGAAGGCACAAAAGGCCCGTAAGTAGACCCGCCACTGTCTTACAATCCTCCACCAACCCGGACTTGGCCCCCGTGGTGGAGTATGGCCTAACCTTCCTGCGATGCAGGAAGAGACCCGTGCCCCAGCAGTGGGGACATACAAGGGTTGATAACGAACACGAATGTAATACTACTTCCTGCTCTGTATGCTTTTCTGATTTTCTTCACTATTTTGAAAATGTATGTGTCATTAAGTGTCATATTATTTCCGATATTCCTTTTACTTGAATATATCCGATTCTATTCGATAGTAGCCGAAGTATATTCTAAGAGCTACCAGACTGTACATTAGTGAAGGTATAGTTACACATTCCGAATCCATCCCGAGCCTGACCTCGGTTTCTCATACACAGTCAACTCTTAACATCTTTCAGTTACTTAAAGTGCAAAACAACTTGCAGGGGTCACAAGTCGATACCGTAACATAACATAACATTTACATACAGGCACATACATTGCTCCTGGCCCCACACTAGGATACTCTGTGTCGTGGGAACCAGAAACAACGACATCACAAACATGTAAACATCCAAGACCTGGGGTTTTTTTTACCCCAGCTGGGGATCGAACCTGGGACCTAATGCATGGTAGGCAGACGCGTTACCGCTGCGCTACAGAGGCCGTCTACCAGATAAAACATCTTGTTAGTCTACGGGAAACGGGAGCTAACTCCACCATTTCTCCAACAGTCCTGCAATACGGCTTCGTGACCCTCTTCGTGGCCGCATTCCCGCTAGCTCCACTTTTCGCCCTGCTCAACAACATAGCGGAGATTCGCCTGGACGCCTACAAGATGGTGACGCAGGCGCGCCGCCCGCTGGCTGAGAGGGTCGAGGATATCGGGGCCTGGTGAGTGACTGTTAGTCCATAATTAGTTCTAGCCAATCACTGAACTGCTCTGGGGTATTGAAACCTGACGGTAAAAATCCACTTGGAAACCTAGAAGGTGATGACGCAGACTGCTGCCTGAGCGGTCTGGTGAGTGGCTTTTAGTCCATAATTAGGTCTAGCCAAGTCTCTAACCGTCGTTGTGTGATGTCGCCCTAGAGAATAGCACCAACCCAACTTCCTGCGGGTGTCGTAAAAGGCGATTAAGGGACACAAACCGGGGGGTGGGCAGCAGCGCCCCCTGCAGTACAATTTCACTGAACTGCGATCCCAACCCACATGCCCAGCGTGGGGATTATGGGCATTACCCCCTATGATAGCACAAAATGGCGCTCTTTAGGGGAGGGCTATGTCCAGCAGTGGACTAGTAAGTATAGCCACTTACCACGACGACGGATATTGGGGATATTGAGGCCTGGTGAGTGAATTTTAGTCCATAATTAGTTCTAACCAATTACTGAAGTGGTCTGGGGTATTGAATCCTTAACGTAAAAATCCCCCTGAACACTTTCGAGATGGTGAAACAGGCGCGACGCCCGCTGGCTAAGCGGGTCCAGGTCCTGGAAACTCATCAGGCCCCAATAACCTGGAGTCCAGGATATTGGGACCTGGTGAGTAGCTTTTACCTGGTGAGTAGCATTACTGAACTAGTCTGGGGTATTGTAACCTGAAAACCAGACGGTAGAAATCTGCCTGAAAACCTACGAGCTGTCATCGGGTCCCAATAATCTAGACTCCAGGATATTGGGGGCCTGATGAGTGGCTTTTAGTTCTTACGCCCTGTAGATTAATTCCCAGAAAATGAAGACCTTTCTGCCAATCACCAGACAATAATTCCGAAATTGTCGCTACGGCTGAGTTGTATCTATTCTATAAACCTATTTAGAGGCTAAAAATTCCACCCATGCCGGGATTAGAACCCGCGACCTCGGGCTATCCGTGCCAGCGCTCTACCAATTGAGCCAATGGGCGACTCACCGGCATCAGTGAAATTTCGATCCTCTTTACAATATTCTCTGTATTACGTACATGTATATATTCTATTAAACTTATCATAGATTTCTGTTCTATATCTGTTCAGGTACGGCATTTTAAGAGGCATCACGTACGCTGCCGTAGTGTCCAACGTAAGTATAATTAAATATAATTCATCCGCCGCATCCAGCATCTGCGGGCAGTTTTTCGCAGATCGTCATATGTCCATTAATATTTATTTATTTATACATCTGGTGAATAATCGGAACGTATGGAGAGCGCTGGTGGCGGAAGCTGCCCCATAGTCAGCCCTCAGCCATGAGGAGACGACCAAGAAGAAGAATAAGAACTGCTATTTTAACCTTCCAAGAACATCATAAACAGACATACACCCAGACTGGGGCCATTGGTGAGGGGCAAATTCTATACGACGCGTCGCGACTCCTCTGCAACCTTCTGTTTGAGCTGACGTTTGACTCTTTTTCTGTTAGTGCACTATAGTATTATGATATCAACCCTTGGTATACCCCCACTGTTGGGGCACGGGTCTCTTCATGCATCGCAGGAAGGCTAGCCATACTCTACCACGGGTCCGGATTGGTGGAGGATTGCAAGGCAGTGGCGGGCCCTACTGTCAGAAGTTCTCAAGCCTAAGGCCTCTGACTTAGCTTAACGACCGCCATTATATGACAGCCGGCTCTAACGGCTTAACGTGCCTTGCATCGCAGGAAAGTTAGGTCATACTTCAACCACGGGAGCCAATACCGAGTTGGTGGACGATTGTAAAACAATGACGGACCTTACTGTCAAAAGTTATCAAGCAGCCCATAAGGCCTCTGACTTAGCTTAACGATTGCCATTATATGGCAGCTGGCACCAACGGCTTGGCTTGCCTTGCGAAGCACGGAAGCCCTCGGAAAAAATGTTACTAGCGGGACGGTCACGCTTCCTGCACCTGACCGCGCCTGTTGTTGCTTAACCCAAGTGATAGATTCCAATCCCTCGGTTCCACTGGGCCACGAGTGCTTCCACCCACGAGCGTGGGCGCATAGGTATTAGGAGTGGGTCGTTGTCCGATTTTTCGACGACGAAACGCAACCGTTTTTTCTGGAACGAAAACAGGTCTTCGAAACGGTCCTCGTTCGCAACTGGTTTCATTGTATGCGAACGAGCAAGGCGCAGAGGACGGTCAAACGAGTGCGAACGAGACGAAATCACGAAACATCGGAAAAAATAAGTTGTTTTACACGATCTTCGACTGTATATTCATAGACATAAAGATTACTTTATTGTATCACAGACCAAAACGAACGGAACGAGCAAGGAGCCGACGACGACGTCGCAATGATCTCATTACGTTCTAGGCTCTATTAATATAGCACTAAGGGACATATCCGCGTCAAACAATCTAAGGACTGGTTTCGCAACGAACAAACGCTGGCACTGCTTTAGAGTCGCTGGCACTGCTTTAGAATGAAACGTAAAACGGTCCTATCGTCGCGGAACACAAAACGGTGTTATAAAACGGTTCGTCTTTGCAACGATCACGCCTAATAGGTATATATCTTGTTAGTTTGTGTGGCAAAAAACGCGTCATAGAATATCGGAAGATGTTATTGACACAGGTCGTTGACATCTTGTTGTGTTTGATATGGCATTAAGTACCTATATTACGAGTTAAATATTATGTGTCTTAACAAGTTCTCAGGCCCTAGAATCTGCAAACGCTACTACTTGTACTACAATGACCATTGCATGAACACGGCGATTTAATTTTGTTGCTGCATTAAGTCTAGGCGCCCGGGGCATGGGTCTCCTTCCTGAGGAAGGTAGGCCATACTCCACCATGGGGGCCAAGTTCGGATTGGCAGAGGCTTGCAAAACTAGTAGCTGGTCTTACTGTCAGAAGTTTTCAAGCCGCCCTAAGGCCTCTGACTTGGCTTAACGACTGCCATCTATTGACAGCAGCCGGCACCAACTGCCTAACGTGCCTTGCGAAGCACGGAACCGCTCGGAAAAATGCCACCAGCGTTAGTCATAGACGGTCACCCATTCATGCACTGAACGCGCCCTATGTTGCTTAATGTTCTTGATCGTTTAAGATCACTCAGGCAGCCAGGGCTACGAGCGATTCAGATTATCCGTCAATGGTATGAAATAACACGTCACGTGGCCCGACCATGTATCTGTCATGGTACTAACGGAATGGAGGTGCAGTTGCAACGCTGATTTTTAATCCGCTCGACACTGCTAATTGGACTGTGCCCCACGGTGTTACTCGCGGTTTATCGATTTTCCCATGGGGATAAAATACAATCGCAATGTCGATTAACCCACACATTAAGAAGACTGCTACGCTGTGTTCAATGTCATGATAAACTACAAAGTGTAGTTTTATGTGACGCGGCCCCGTTCATTCCGTGGCTTATGTGTTTAATTGATTTTCTTATGCTTCTGTTGACGACCTCTCTGGCGTAGCGGTAGCGCATCTGCCTACCATGCAAGAGGTCTCGGGTTCGTATCCCGGCTGGAAACGACAAAAAAACCCCTCAGGTCTTGGATGTTTACATGTTTATGATGTCGTTGTTTCTGGTTCCCACGATACAGGGTATCCTAGTGTGGGGCCAGAAGCAATGTATGTGCCTGTATGTAAATGTTTACGTTTATTGTTCTTTTTGTTTGCGTGCGCTATTTACTTTTTAGGGTACCGTAGTCAACATGGAGCCTGTGCAAGGAGTACTATCTCGCTAGCACACTGTCCATCCTGTCACACCACTTTCTACAGCTGTTCCTTCACCGCGCAGGCAGTCCGATTGTTTTATGTTATTTGTAACCGCGTCCTTACCGGTGGTTCATCGACTTCCCCATGGGAATAACATATTTTCCCGCAGTAAAACGTAGCCTATGTGTTAATGCACGGTGTCAGCTAACTCCATACCAAATTTTATTAAAATCGCTCTAGCCGTTTGGACGTAAAGAAGAAACATACACACTCACAAACTTTAAGACTTTCACAAACGAAGTAGTAACATACTCGCCTTTATAATATTTATTTTATTTATTTTATTAGGGTAAACAAACAATTGTACAATGAGTGGTAACAGCATCTTAAGTAACATTAAAGTATTTACCACGAATTAGAGAAAAAGAAAGGAAAGTTATTCAGAAAAAGCTAACTTCTGAATTAGGCAATATAACTAACCAGATTAATAACATATTATTTTAAACAATGTATACTTTCAGTGCATTTCAGTTTAACTTGAAATGCACTAAAAGTACACTTGAACAAGTACACTTGAACATTTTACTATTTAGAAGGGCATATGTTCGTCCTCATATCGAGCCCCTTATTATGGTCCGACACCCATCAAGGACAATACACCCTGCCTGAACAACGCCGCAAAGAGGGCAAATATATCAAGCGATTGAAAGTTGGAGTTATAGTTTTTAAAAATTCTATTTAGTGGTGCCCTCTCAGCTCTCATCAATATTACTGTGAGACATAAAAAAACAAACAATTAATGTACCTATCTAATTTGCCACACATATGTATCTAATTTGCAAGTATTTACTAACGACTCTTTATTTAAATCACGTTCCGTATCGCGTGTTGTCAAATTCTTACGCACATTTTGCTGCTGATAATGATGTAAGGGTCGTCTCCCACTGCGCTTTAACGATAAACAAAGGCCTTGATTTGACCTAAAAAACAAACGTCGTCTAAAAAGAAAAAAATAAATAACATAACCTCATTATTCGTTGAGTCCACGCACGCCGGGTCCACGTACCTACTTTTTAAAGAAAAAACACAATTGTAGGCTTTTAGTCCGGATCTACTTACGGGTGTTGTTATATCTTAAAAGGCCGACCAGGTTTCGCTCCGCTTCGCAGATCTTAATCATGGTGAGCTCGTCTCGTCTGCAAATGGTTCTCCGGAGTCTAACTATAAGTGTATTATGGGCTTAAGTCATGATGTTAGGTTCTATTAAATGCTCATAGTTGGCTTCGCGGGTGCAGATAGTTCTAAGTACTCCAACTATAAGTGAATTACGAGTTGGTCTAAGTGGTTCTCGCAGACTCTACTATGAGTGTTTTAGTATCAAAAGTACGCCCATAAAATGGGCCCTTTTCCGTGGTTATAAACGTTTACTAGCCTGTTATAGACCTGGCTACGGAACCACTACAAGACCACATTTTGTTACTTGGGCGGCTTTCAGTTTCATGTTACATTGTACTATTGACATTTAGCAAACAGAATGTTAATTCTTTACGTTGAAATAGGTTGAATTTAATTGAATTGATTTGATGCCGACAACGTGAAATTAAATTTTCCAGAAAGAAGGCGTTTCATATAGTTTTTTAACTAGTACAGAGAACATCGCTCTAATCTTATCATCAGTTAAACATAATTACATTTTCATCAACAATTCTAATATAGGATAAGTAAATTGTTATAATTCTCTGAAATAAATCAATTTTTAATTATTTGCCAGAACAAACAAAATTTTCTAAAAGCCTATTTAGAGGCTAAAAATTCCACCCATGCCGGGATTCGAACCCGCGACCTCTTCCTATCCGTGCCAGCGCTCTTTCCAAGTGACAAAATTTTCTGTTAGGAAAATTTGCGTAAGACCAAGCCTATGTAAAATGCCGCAGTGGAAGAAAGGCCTTATCGATAAGACTCTGCGCCTATACGTCTATCGGAGTGGGGTTCAGAGTTCATTCCTATTTTACACTAAATTTATTTGTTCAGCAGTGTATTTAGGTCTGTCTTTCTTGGCCATGATTATACTGTAGGCAATAATAGGCATGAGGAAAGATTGTTAAGCCCTCTTCCATAATGTTCCTTATTTTCAGTAATAAACTAAAGCTTAATGAAGGTTAAAGCCATTTTTCTAAAATTATTTTAAATCTGTGGAAAAACAGCTCGCAGTGTCATGGCGTCGAATCTGACGTCACGCCCAGATAAACAAACATCGTAATTACTAGTAGTCCCAACAAAGTACGGGTGAAATTTACCAATGTTAACCTAAGCGTTAAACCTATTTTTCCGAGCGCTTCCGTGCTTCGCAAGGCACGTAAACCGCGTAAACCCGTTGGTGCCAGCCTCAGACCTTCTATGATCTGAGGTGCCAGCTGTCATATAATGGCAATCGTTAAGCCATGTCAGAGGCCTTATGGGCGGCTTGATAACTTCTGACAGTAACGCCCGCCACTGTCTTGAAATCCTACACCAACCCGGACTTGGCCCCCGTGGTGGAGTACGGCCTAACCTTCCTGCGATGCAGGAAGAGACCCGTGCCCCAGCAGTGGGGACGTACCAAGGGTTGATCACGTGAAGTGACGTGACCTAAGCGTGACGTCACGCGGTGTCATCGATGATTCAGTCAAAATGACTGAAAGCAGTATTATAATCTTTTATTCATTGAAAATTTTGGTAATCTCTTTTTTTCATATGACTAAATAAGTGTTTTATATCCTTTTAATACGTATAGTCTCTCCTAATATCGTTAAATCTTTGATAATTTAATACTGTCGTCATGCCTATTACGAGATGAGACGAACTTAGGGTTGGGGTACGGTACCCCAAAAAAGTAAATAATTATAAATACGGTCCTGCGGTTCTATCATCAACCCATTATGTCCCCACCGAGGGGCACGAATCTCTTCCCTAAGGAAGCTATAGGCCTACTCCACCATGGGGGCCAAGTCCGGATTGGTGGAGGCTTGCAAGACTAATGGCTGGTCTTATTATCAGAAGTTTTCTCTGACTTGGCTTAAAGACTCCCATCTATCGGCGGCAACCGGCACCAGTTGCTTAACGTGCTTTGGAAGCACGAAACCGCTCGGAAAAATGCCACTAGCGTACTGAAAGCGCTCTTGCTTAAACTCATGTTGCTTAAACTTCGTGATCGTTTCAAATCACTTGGGCAGCCGGGTCTACGAGCGGTTCTGTACCTTTCAAAACTTATGCGATTGTATTATTTTGTCACCAGGCCTTCGTGATAGCCTACACTAGCGACTTCATCCCACGGATGGTGTATAAATACGTCTATTCACCGGACAACACGCTCACCGGTTATATCGACCATTCGCTCTCGTGTGAGTATTGCGTTCTTAGGTAAATATTCAAATTAGGAAACGAAGTTTTCTAGTTTGTCTTGGGTCTTGGATGTTATCTATGTATTTATTGTACTAAATCTATCGTCGAGTTAGCACCTATACCCAAGTCATTTAGTTTTACTTAGTATAGGGCTAACAAGATATGTGTAATGTGTCCATGAATAGTTCGATATCGACCCTTGTATATGTCCCCACTGCTGGGGCACGGGTCTCTTCCTGCATCGCGGGAAAGTTAGGCCATACTCCACCACGGGGGCCAAGTCCGGGTTGGTGGAGAATTGTAAGGCAGTGGCTGGCCTTACTGTCAGAACTTATCAAGCCGCCCATGAGGCATCTGACATGGCTTAACGACTGCCATTACATGACAGCTGGCATCAACGGCTTAACGTGCCTTGCAAAGCACGGAAGCGCTCGGAAAAATGCCACTAGCTGTAGTCACGGGACGGTAACCCATCCTGCACCTGACCTTGCCTGTTATTGCTTAACTCAAGTGATTGATTCCAATCACCCGGTTCGACTAGGCCACGAGGGCTTCCATGAATATTTATTTATTTATTATTATTTACATTTGAATATTTTTTTTATATTAATACATTTGAACAATGTATATTTATTATGCGAGCCTTTACTTACTCTCTTGATTTGTAAAATTGATTTGTATCTCTTCTTGTATTTTCGTAAATACCTACTGTATTTGTTTTTTTCTGATATGCAATAACGAAGAAGTATATGTATCTGTCTTCCTTGTACAGTGTTCAACACTTCGGATTATCGCTCCGAATGGGGGGCGGATGAGAACGAGGTGGACCCCCCCACCTGCGCCTATCGAGGTTACCGGAACCCTCCTGACCACAGCGATCCCTACGGCCTATCACCTCATTACTGGCACGTGTTCGCGGCGCGGCTCGCCTTCGTCGTGGTTTTTGAGGTAAGAGGTTGAAATGATTGGGAATGAGGTTGGTCGGGAAATCACATACTGTCTGTACTTTATTTTTTAAGTGTGCTATAATTTAAATAAAGTTTTATTTACTACTCTATTAATTATTAACTTTTGAAGTTAAATATAAATTTACCTTAAAAAAATTGTCACTCAGACTAGGCCATGAGCGCTTCATTTCACCAACTGCTTACATTACTAATCCCACCGTGTTGCAAAGTTTTAGGCTCGCTTAATATATCACTACTATTTCCCCTATAGCACGTGGTTTTTGGCCTCACCGGTCTAATGCAGCTGTTCATTCCGGACGTACCGAACGAGCTACGCACACAGATGCAGCGAGAGGCGCTGTTGGCTAAGGAGGCTAAGTACGAGCATGGCCGGCGACGCCTTAGCACTGAGTACCGGCAGCTGCTTACTAACAAGAGCGAAAGCGATAACGGTGAGTGACGAGTTACATTAGACATTAATTTACAACGAGGTTGGAAAGGAACAAACTTAAAAGGTACGAGGTTTAAAAATATTGAAGCGTAATGTAGCTGTTTATACCGCACGTGCCGAACGAGCTACGCACACAGATGCAGCGAGAGGCGCTGTTGGATAAGGAGGCTAAGTGTGAGCACGGCCGATGCTGCCTTAGCACTGACTACCAGCAGCTAATTACTAACAAGAGCGAAAGCGATAACTGTGAGTGTTACATTAGGCATTCGTTTAGAATGAGGTTTGAAAGGAACAGCTTAAAATGAACGAGGTTTAAAGGTAATCTTAATGCAAGTGTTGGTACCGGACATGCTCTGGTCTCAAGCCCGTACTCTCTACCAGAATATTTCTGGGCCCTGCAGTGGGATGTTTATCAAGCGGAATTAAATTACAACCAGCGTTATCTACAGTTTACAGGTGATGATAATATCGACCCTTATATGTACCCTGCTAGGTCACGGTTCAGGAAGGCCACACTCCACCACGGGGGCCAAGTCCGCGTTGGTGGAGGATTGTAAGGAAGTGGTGGGCCTTACAGTCAAAAGTTATCAAGCCGCCCATAAGGCCTCTAACATGACTTAACGACTGCCATTACATGACAGCCGGCACATGTATAACATTATAAATATTATATCTTTAGAGATGCCTTAGTATTAATGAGGTTAGTAGGGAACGAGGTTAGATCGATATCAAAGTCAAACAAGGTGAAATATACAAAATACTGTCAAAAGAGGTTACAAATTACAATCTTATGCATACTCCTGTGTTGCATGTGAGTTTTATTATTTTGTTGAATTAAAAGCACTACTTTACTTCATTAATCTAGACTTTAGCTTTCGGACAACCTCATTGATATGACATAGCTTTAAGGCTTATTAATCATAAACATTAACCCGCGGCTTCGCTCACTTTAGAAATTATTCCATAGGAATGCATTACCGGGATATTAAGTATCCTACATTTCAGTAAAAGTCAGATCCGTATCTATCTGTATTCCAAGTTTTATGTAAATCCGTTCAAGCGTTATTGCGTCATTGTATAACAAATATACAAACATCATCACAAACTTTCACAATAATCTTTATCTTCGTCATTCCGTCATGACTGAGGATTAAAGATGGATCCAATATATTCCTATTAGTTAGGATATCAATAATATTGAATGGATTCATGTATTAGAATCCAACGAATTCAAATATGCTAATAGGACGGCTTTCACTTGAACTGTACACTGAATATTAAATATGGGTCATATCGCACTTCGGCTCCACGCCACGCGATCTTTACGAAGCTTGTATTAATACCTATTAGTTTGAATATTCTACGAGTCGCAATCTGTGATTGGATACAGTCGTGAATCTAATATCGAGTTGATACCAGCGAACCAATGACCAGCATGATACGATAATATTCTACGAGTCGCAATCTGTGATTGGGTGAGTATGGACGGATATAAGAGACATCACCGATATTCATGTATCAATTAGGATATTATAATATTACTTGGCTTGATATTCAGTATTGATAATACTTGACAATATCGGTTTTAACTCGTCTTTACTGAGGATAGCGATCATGGGTCGCTAGTTCTCACAGCGAACAGTTTTCCACCTGGTATATGCTGCCTGGTAATATTAAGCATGATTATAGAGGCTGGAGGCTTGACGCTACTGACTAACTGACATCAACCCTTTGTACGTCCCCGCTACTGGTTCACGGGTCTCTTGCTGCATCGCAGGAAGGTTAGGCGGCATTCCACCATGGGGGCCAAGTTCGGGTTGGTGGAGGATTGTAAATCAGTGGCGAGCCATACTGTCAGAGGTTATCAAGCCGCCCATTGGGCCTCTGGCATAAGTTGACTAATTACAGGCAAATTCAACCCATTTTTTTTCTACAGACACACCATATGCGGCCCCACCGGAACGCCATGGCCCAGTGTGGCTGCGCAGGCCATCGCGGGCCTCGGATGGCCTTGACGCCCACGTAGCGGTGGTCCAGAAGCCATCGCCGCCGGCCACACGCTGACTAAACCTAAAAATATAGTTTAAAAACTATACCTAATACAAAGAATCCTTCTCTAAAAGAGAGAAAGAGTATGAACTTAACGAAAAATTTAGTTACATAAATATTTGGCTTGAATAGGAACGAGATGAGTATAATTCATTTAAAAACATTAATAATAAAAGAGGTTGTAAGTGAACGAGTTTAAGGGTCGAAATGAACGAGGTTGAATCAAAATTGTTGAATTGAATCTAAATGGTGTTAAACATTTATGTAATAGAAATGAATAAGGTTGAAAAGTAACTAGGTGGAATCAAAATTGAGGTCAAAATTTAAGAAACAAAAACGAAATAGCTCGGTAGCAAAAAATATTGGGCGCTCTATCAATGTCTCAGCCTTTGAAGAATTTCCATTCTATTCAATATCATTATGGTTTTAACCCCTTACTAGTTACTGGTATAATGAGCCGTCTCAGCACAAATCCACAAACCAATACATAGATGGCGCTTACAGGCGTAGCCATAGAAGAACCGCAATAAGGCTGTCAAAATTAATCTGTGCAAAGCAAAATTTAACATAATGTGTCTCTGTACTTGTATTTGCGCGCCTGTAATAGATGGCGCATCTATGAAGTGATTTGTAAATTTGTACTGAAAACGGCTCATTGTTCCCGACAAAAATTTAACCTTGTCACTTCGCAGTAGTCAAAAAACCAAGATCCATAAAAGTATACTAGCACTGCTCGTTAAAGGATTAAGCGTTATCTTTTAAACAGCGCCACTAAAAACAGAAAACTGTAAAAATATAATATTAAAAATATCATTATAAGAAAATTCAAAAGCTATCTTTGACGTATTAATGTATTTCAGTTAGGGTGCATTTTTAAGGTAATATGGGTGCTCAAAGGACCAAGTTTTCAGATTCGGCAAAAGAAAAAGTGAAACTGTGCATTAGAAAAAATAATTTCGAACTGTGTATCAGGCTAGTCCCAGTTTCTGAATTGAGAATCTCGTCATTTCTTTTCTGAGAAATCTGAAGAGACAAAATGATACATAAGTAATACTTCAAATAAATTTTCACTTCAGAAACTGGCGGTTAGTGTTTCTTTTACCTTATTGTGATGTAAAAAGACTCACGGTGTTATTTATCTAAACACGATTTTCTTAAAACTCTCCACAAACGCAGCATCTGTGAAAGTCGTTCCCTCAAAGTCTCTACCACTGACTATTTGTACTGTACGCCACTTTCGGAGAATAAAAAAAAAAAAAGTGTTTTTATAAATGTTGAAAGTCCTAGTCTGTGGAGATCATTCCTTTGTTAAGGCTTTAGCACATAGTATATGTACGGCGCTTATGAAGAATTAAGAAAAGTGTTTTTATAAATGTGGCTGACTTTGTTCGTAGCCTACTTTTTAACGATATAACTTTTCTGAATCTCTAGGCAAATAGATAAATATATACTTATTTAAGAAAAAATTTAGTATCTATGGAATATAATTCTTTTTTTAACCACTATTTATCGAAGGGTATTCCCTTTAGGTCTTATGTGATTGTCCAAAGTAAATGTGATATTAAGAGGTATTTATAAATATATTTCTTAAGTTATAATAAGTCTCTACCTAAGTCAAGATACATGTTAATAAATCTAACTGCACATATATATTTTATACATTATTCCATAACGGTTTAAGCTTTTAGAAAAACGGTGGGTCAACTTTGCAACCCAGAGAAACGGCTGGTCAACTTTGCAAGCCAAAGAAACGGTAGTTTGACTTTGCCATATAAAAAAGAGGTTAACTTAGCCATCCAGAGAAATGGTGGGTCAACTTTGCAACCTACAGAAACGATGAATCGAGTTTGCAACCCAGATATATAGTCGGTCAACTTGGCAACCCAGAAAAATGGTAGGTCACCATTGCCACCCAGAGAAACGGTTGATTAACTTTACTACCTTAGGAAACAGTGGGTCAACTTTTGAATTCGCAGAAACGGTGGGTCAACTTTGCAACCCAAAGAAACGGTAGGTTAACTTTACCACCCAGAGAAACGAGGGGCAACTTTGCAACTCAGAGAAACGCTGGGTCAAATTTTCCCTCTCAGAGAAATGGTGGGTCACCTTTGCAATCTAGAGAAACGATGGATCGAGTTTGCAACCCAAAGAAACAGTGAGTCAACTTTGCAACCTAGGACTTGCAAAGGAAGACTTGAAACGTCAACATTGTGCTTTTCCATGTTTTAGTCAGGCATATTTAATGTAATGACTACAAATATAAAACGTCTCAAAACTTCTCGAAACTTGCTTATTGCAATCCAATCCCTTACAGTCCAATCGAGTTCAATTGGTCAGATTGGAAAACATTTTCCCCGAAGTCAAGATATTTTATTTATGTTACAACAACGCCATTAGATATCAAAGAAAACAAAATATAAATTTATTTCAACATGGCGTCCAGGTATAGGTATAGAAATACATTTAGAAATTACTTAGTTACAACTAAAGTTAAACTCTCAATAGCTTCATGATTTAAATTTTTGTATTCGATGAATCATACTTTAATTATTTCATGTTATTGTTTATTTGAGAAGCGCTCGTGGCCTAGTCTAACCGAGTGATTGTTTTAATTAATTCATGTTATTGTTTATTTGAGAAGCGCTCGTGGCCTAGTCGAACCGAGTGATTGGTATCAATCACTTGAGTTAAGCAACAACAGGCGCGGTCAGGTGCAGGGTGGGCGACAGTCCCGTGACTACCGCTAGTGGCATTTTTCCGAGCGTTTCAGTGCTTCGCAAGGCATGTTAAGCCGTTGGCATAGCAGTAATGGCATAGCGTTAAGCCATGTCAGAGAATTTATGGGCGGCTTTATAACTTCTGACAGTAAGGCCCGCCACTGTCTTACAATCCTCCACCAACCCGGACTTGGCCCCCGTGGTGGAGTATGGCCTAACCTTCCTGTGATACAGGAAGAGACCCGTGCCCCAGCAGTGAGGACATACAAGGGTATAGATGAATGTTAATGTTTATTTTCTTCTCGTACAATAAATTATTCTCTATCTATACACCGTGAATTTTGGGTAGCATCAAAGTCAAAGCAAAATGAATGTGCCCTAACAATAGCTATCGAATACGCTAGTGGTTTTTTTTTAAAAGGCTCTTTCCGGAAATATCTCGACTCAAACTCGATTCTACGATTAGTAGCATTAGTAGCCAGCCGGAGCGGTGCGCAGCGCGTCCGCGGGCTAATGTTCTGATAAGACGGCGAGGCGCTATTAATTGTGCGCGCATTTTTTTTATTAACTCTAAACAATACAGTATAAATAATTTATTAACCGAAAGGTTACATTGTTTATACTTAATCTAATGAGGGTACAGAAATTAACAAGAGTTCTCATATCATTTTATAATTTTTATTTACGTCTATACAGAAAGCAATAGTCTTAATAGATGACATTATTTTAATTACGGATTAGATCTTGTATAACTATCAATCGATATAGATAAATAGATAGATACCTAGACATTCTATTTACTTACATAAATCGACAGCTTAGCACACAATGCTCTTTAAGTCTGTTTCGGAATTGAGAATTTCATTACTTAAGTAACGTTCGATCACCCGCTCCTCCCTATAAATACTTTTATAGGGAGGAGCGGGTGATCGTGCTCTTCCACTATTTAGGGAAATTTCCCGTCAGGCAGATCGTACGCCTGGGGACTGAGGATGGCCGGTCCAACTATTGTTAGTCGGACGTTTTAAGTATGGTACCTATGTCATTGAAACACTTTGATTGCGCGATGCAGGAATGTTGGAGTTTGTAGTGCGCGCGCAGACTTGACATGTGCTCGCCAACACTTTATAGTCCAGTCTGTTAGCTTTTAGAGTATACCTCGGGCTCTAGAGTAGGCTTTGGTTTTCGCCGAAAGCACACGAGTGTAATACTACTTCCTGCTCTGTATAAAACTTTTCCTCTTTATTTTGAAAAGTTGTGTAAACTTAAGTGTTTGAAGACAGGGCGCTATGGCGCTCATTAGGGGAGGGCTATGTCCAGCAGTAGACTACATAATGTGGCCTGAAGAGGAAGAGGAAGTGTCATATTTGTTCCGACATTTCTATAACATGAATATATCCGATTCTATCCGATAGTAGCCGAGGTATATTCTAAAAGCTAGCAGACTAACATTCCGTCTCGCTCTTTGCTGAGATGTTCGAAGAGACAGCACTACAGTTAATTGTTTACTTAGCCAAATTCTCAATCCAGAAATAAGCCCTATGTCAACCGTTTTAAAAAAATATTTTATTTATTCGTCATGTATATTTCATAATGTGATTGAAAATACTATAACTCATCTAAGCCACATATAATTAATTTGGAGAGCTATTTTTAATGACATAAATGTAAATATGATAGCACAATATTATTTACTTATAGATATTAAGGACATTATGTGAAATTAAAATACTCGTTGTTCATTATTTAATTAAATTATTATTGTTGAACCTTGTAAAAGGAACTCGTTTTATTTTCAGTCGTAAAATATTTCTCTAATTTTTTTTAGGTTTTCAGTAACCTTTTAATTTATAATATTATATTATAGGTTATTAAATTCTAATTATTTACAAAATCTTTGTTAATAACTACATTTCTTTATTATTAGAGTACCTAACTAAGTAATAATTTAATGAAATAATAAATTCTATTTAAATAAAATAATAAATTTTACTATAACTATATACAGCATTAATACTTAAAAAGATTTAAATATCTACAAAAAAAAAGAAAGGTTTAAATAAAAAAGTCTACACCGCTGCCGATGGGGAGAGTTCCCAAGACACTGTCTTAATATTAATAATAGTATTCATTTATGTATGATAATTATATGTAACTATGAATCGCTCGTAGTCCGGGCTGGCCGAGTGATCTCAAACGATCACGAAGGTTAAGCAACATAGGGCTAACGCTAGAGGCAGTTTTCCGAGCGGTTCCGTCACAGAGTACATTATATAGCTGAGAATAGAGATATCAGTCCCCCGTACGTGCTAGCGCCATCTTGTGAGTTATGATAGAACTTTTCTCTAATACAATATACATATAGCTATAAAAGTAATTCGTGTTTAGCTAGCAGTAGGTACCCTAATACTTTTATTCCAAGGTTTTCTGAAATTAATAAAGCAGTTTTGTAATCGTCATAGTCCGGGGGCAAAGCTGAGGTCGTGAGAATAAATGCAGAATCGTCGAAGTCCGGGGGCAAAGCTGAGGTAGATGTTTCAAAACCCACGAAAACATCGAAATTCGAAAAGTACATTTACGTTTGTGGAATGAGCGATACTGCGACACTGTCAACAACAACATGACGCCGTCGTTCCGTTTCTGATTTCCTTCATTATATAGTAAATGCGATATTATTTTCAATAGGTACAGAATTTTAGAGATTTTTCATAAAATATATTCATAAAAGGTTGTCTGGAAGAGATCACTTTTAGTGATTAACGTCTGTACTCTTAGGTTAAGAAATATATGTATAATTTCCATTTTTATGTACAATTACATAAGTGTTCTCAATCTATCTATATTTTTTTAGCATTTGCAGTGTAATAAGTAGTTATTTATTTTGATAAAAAAGTTAGAAAATATTTGGTTTCTATTTAATCAAGTTATGCGTACAATGGATTGTAAAATCTTTTCTTTTCTTCAGTGTTGCCATTACACAAAAAATCAGTGATTCCACTTTTTAAATTTCTTGATATATCTTACGCCACCTAGTGAGATATGACAGAACTAATATTGTATGTGAGATTTCTATAGAAACGTGATTATATGAAGTGAAAAGCCCATGGGTTCCATGCTTCGCAAGGCACGTTAAGCAGTTGGTGCCAGCTGCCGTCGCTAGATGGCAGTCGTTAAGCCAAGTCAGAGGCCTTAGGGCGCCTTGAAAACTTCTGACAGTAAGACCAGCCACTAGTCTTGCAAGCCTCCACCAATCCGGACTTGGCCTCCGTGGTGGAGCATAACCTATACCTTCCTTAAGGAAGAGAACCGTGCCCTTCGGTGGGGACCTAATAAGTTGATGATGATGACCTTGGGGCACAGTGCTCCATTCGGGGTGAACTTAAGGAAAATTAAGTCAATACGTGCGCAGCCAACCAAGCCGCGGGTTTCCCCACGATGTAGATTGAGATATATATGTCACCGGAAAATAACAAGATCCGCCAGTTTATAAATTTCCTAGGAAAATTATAAACTTTCGTAGGATTGTAAACGAGAGATATATTGTATTATCTTACGCCCACATTTTCGCAAATTGATAAACTTACCAAATTCAAGCGTAAAATAATAAGCCTTAACGAAACGCCACCTGCGCTCTGATTGGTTCAATAAGTCACGTGTTCCTGCTCCATCTAGAAATATCGTTGATGAAGTGAAATTTACCACAAAGCTATGAAAGTTTTATAGTGGTCATGACCAAAATAGTAAGAAGTCGATTAAAAAAGTCGAAAATTAAAAAAGTCGTTAAAATTATGTAAGACTATAATAAAGCTAAAGCTTTGGGACGTCGCAATGTTGCAAACCGAAATTAGGTTCGAAGTTTCAGGATGGAGCGAGCGGAGCGAAGCTCCATCCTAGAACTTCGGGTGTTAGGTTTTTTTTTATATAAGAGGAAAAAAAATGGGTCCAGAAGAACAAAATCATTCATACAGCAAGATTTTGAGGTTAGGTTTACAGAAAATTCAACAAAAATTTTCTCGAAAACTACGCATCTCCGGCAAGAATGGATTGGAGGTAGGTAATCGAAACTGATCAATTTATACTAGTTTGGCAAGTTTGATTGTACCTAAGTCTATGGACACAAGCATTGCCACTGTCGACATCAACCAATCAGAGAGCAGTGTGTTATTTGCCGTATTTTATAAAAGCGTAAAATAAAAATCTCTTCTGTGATTGGTCGAACTGTTTAGAATCTTACGAATGGATATTCGTTAGTTTATAAATTAACCACGAGACTTCGCAAATTAATAAATTTGCGAAAATGTGGGCGTAAAATAATACAATTTATCTCTCGTTTACAATCCTACGAAAGTTTATAAATTTCCTAGGTAATTTATAAAGTTGCGGATCTTGTTATCTTCCGGTGACATATATAAAGAACTCACTAGTTGGCTGCATTATTATTATTTTAAATGGAAAGTAGAACAACAAAAATGACTAGTCTTCAGACTTTATTGCTGATTCAGGAATGGCTAATTTTTAGGCCACCTCTAGTAGAATTCATTTGGGATTTGCTAAGCACTTGTCAGAATAGGTAGAGTACACATACTTTCTGTACTTCATCTTTCGTGTCGAAACTGTTTAGGTACTCTTTCTCAGACTTTTAAAACTATTTTTATTGTTTACATTACAGGCAAACCCAAATCGAGCAGCATTGGTACTCCTATTAAAAAACCTATTTAGAGCCAGAGGCAGAGGCTGGCTAACCGTATCAGAGCCAGAGGTCGCGATTTCGAGTCCCGGCATGGGTGGAATTTTTAGCCCCTAAATGGGTTTTTAAAAATTGTCCTTAGCATGCGTTAGTGCATTAAAAAGAACATAATTAGTTCTCCTGTTACTAATATAAAATAATGCGGGTTCGAATCCCGGCATGGGTGAAATTTTTAGCCTCTAAATAGGTTTTTAAATAAAATAATATGTCAAAAATAGCAAATTATTTTATATGCAGCCGTCGGTGCCAGCTGTCATGTAATAGCAGTCGTTGAGCCTTATAGGCAGCTTGCTAACTTCTGTGACAGTAAGGCCCGCCACTGTCGTACAATCCTCCACCAACCCGGACTTGACCCCTGTGGTGGAGTAAAAGGTTGATATCGACCGATGTCACAAATAAATTATAAATGAAACCTAAAAGTAAAAATTAATCGATTAAAATAGTTAATTATAAGGTGTCATAAAAAATTGCCATCGCGCTACGTAGCTCGATAGGTATAGTGATTGTACGAGTACTATAAATGGAGAGCAAGCCATAACTACAATAAGGTCAATAAAGATTAAGATAGTATCGATCTTTTTGTATCCAGCGCCAGTACCTGCGGTTAGGAGACTCCTTACATAACAACACTTCCAGAAATTTGACATTGCTAGAAAACCGCACACCTAGCCCTACATAAAACTCTTTATAAGACATTGTATATGTGTGTATGTATATAGGCGCATATACGTATGTATACTTTCTAATGTGCATGCATTAGTTCTAAGTATTACTGAAATAATAAGTATACACCTGGTAATAACGTCATTATGTCGTATTTTACGGATGCATCTTTTCTATGTCTGTCGATATTGCCGATGTTTCTTTCTTTATCTATGGTTATTTTTTTGTTTTTCTTTTTAAAAGTGGAGATTAATAATTGGCCTTCAGTTATTAATTTATTTCATGTACAATTGTTATGCGGCTGTTAATCTTCCCAACAGAAATAAAATAAAAAAATAAATAAACAAACAAACAAACAAACAAACAAACAAACAAACAAACAAACAAACAAACAAACAAACAAACAAACAAACAAACAAACAAACAAACAAACAAACAAACAAACAAACAAACAAACAAACAAACAAACAAACAAACAAACAAACAAACAAACAAACAAACAAACAAACAAACAAACAAACAAACAAACAAACAAACAAACAAACAAACAAACAAACAAATAAATAAATAAATAAATTTCACAAATTATTTAATATATTATTTTTATTTTTAATGCACTAACCCGTGCTAATTTGGCATGGGTGAAATTTTTAGCCTCTAAATAGGTTTTTAAATTTGTTCCTTAGCACGGGTTAGTGCATTAAAAATAAAAATAGTATAATCATGTGGGTGCAGTGATATCGTTCCGATGTTAAAACCTAACTGCAAAGTAGGTAGTCGGGGCTGTAAGTAATGCAATTTGCTTAAGTCAGATGTCGCTGCCTGTACGTAATACAGAGAATGGTGTAAAGAGGTTGGAAATTTCACTGGTGCCGTGAGTCGCCCATTGGCTCAATTGGTAGAGCGCTGGCACGGATAGCCAGAGGTTGCGGGTTCGAATCCCGGCATAGGTGAAATTTTTAGCCTCTAAATAGGTTTTTAAATTATTTTTGAGATTTGTTTTCAACCATATTGTAACATAACTTTAACAACTGTAACTATTTAATATACATAAACTACCTATTCCGGCTACTGCTGATAGCGCTATCAGTGGGCAGGCCTTCTAGAAGTCAATGGTGATATAAGCAGGAAATAAATTGTTTTACAATATGCTACAAATTACTTTTTATTCATGAAACGAAAGGTCAATATGTTAGGTACATACCAATGATGTTTCAAATACTACGCAGTTACAGTGTTGGCGAAGCGACACTTTTCACTCGAATTAATGAATATTTATTTATTAATTAAAACTGTTTTACTACGGATTTTACTCGTTTGTTATATTTTTACAATTTTCCGACGTTTCGGCACTTTTTCAGGTTTTAATAGAGATCGTGGTTAGAACATATCTACCGGTAGCATGGGAACCAGTACTTAAGTGCATGCCCCTTTGCTAGAAGTGTGACTGTAGAGTTAAAATATTAATTTCAATTAGATAGATAGATAGAGAACACTTTACTGTACATAAAAATGGAAATTACACAGATATTCAATTAATAATCAGTATTTTTAAGTTAATGTAAAAAAGTTAGTTTATAAATTTAATTTTTACTTCAATTACTAATAATCAACATTGTTGACTTTATATAAAATAATTGGTTTGCCTATTTTGGAACGTAACTTTTAACTTACATAATTTTTGCCGAGGGTAGTAAAGTCATCAGAGACCACGGCACCTGTAAAAGTGCCGAAAAGTCGCAAAATTGTAAAAATATATTAAACGAGTGAAATCCGTAGTAAAGCAGTTTTAATTATATCTAGTACTCGTGTTAACATTAGAAAATACTATTCATTCATTCATTCGTTCGTTCGTTCGTTCGTTCATTCGTTCGTTCGTTCGTTCGTTCGTCCGTTCGTTCGTTAGTTCGTTCGTTCGTTCGTTCGTTCGTTCATTCATTTATTACAGTAATAAATATTAGGTTAGCTCGGATCGGCGGTTTAGTTATTTAAGTCGACGACCTCTGTGGCGTAGCGGTAGCGCGTTTGCCTACCATGCAAGAGGTCCCGGGTTCGAATCCCGGCTGGGCTTGTGATGCCGCTGGTTCCCACGACACAGGGTACCCTAGTGTCGGGCCAGAAGCAATGTATGTCCTTGTCTTCTTCTTCAGGCTATATTATGTAGTCCACTGCTGGACATAGCCCTCCCCTAATGAGCGCCAAAGCGCCCTGTCTTCAGCTTGCCGCATCCAGCATCTGCCGGCAGTTTTTCGCAGATC
Source organism: Yponomeuta sedellus (assembly GCA_934045075.1). NCBI lineage: Eukaryota > Metazoa > Arthropoda > Insecta > Lepidoptera > Yponomeutidae > Yponomeuta > Yponomeuta sedellus. Next base: position 7,077,630 of record OW203751.1, on the reverse strand, counting down.
GTCATCCCACCTGGTCGGAGGGCGTCCTACACTACGTTTGCCGAGTCGCGGTCTCCACTCAAGAACACGGTCTCTGACGGTGGTCGGTTCTTCGCGATATATGGCCAGCCCACTGCCACTTCAGCTTGATGAGTCTCTGAGCTATGTCGATAACTTTGGTTCTCTATCGGATGCATTCGTTACAGATCCTATCTTTCAGAAACTCCGAGCATATAAATGCACGTAAATGTAAATGTTAGGTATTTTTAGAATATACGTAGTTAGCGATATTTTCAATTGAGAAACTGGGCCTAAGAGAGTAAATCGTAGCATCGATAATCGAAAGCAACGGAACGGAATAAAATGTCACTTTGGCTTGACGTAGGTATGGCGGCTTAACGTTTCGTTCCGTGCATTTTGACAGAGATGTCTATGGTGGGTGACGGTATTTATTTCAGTGACAAGGTATTTTGAGCAGAAACGTTTCGTTTTACCAATTTTTCCGAAATTTTTTGTAAAAGCTATAAAAAAATATCTACTCGTCTCCGGCAGCCGGCGATACAGGGGGCTGCAGTATAGCCTACTGAACCCCTCCATATGTTTAGTTTCTCTAGATTGAGGTAGCTTATTTCAAAACCCGACCCAAATTTGTTGTAAGTAGGTATAAAAATTTATGCCATAACTTCATTGATTGTAATTAATTGACCGCCTATATATGTTAAAGGATTCCAAGCCGCTCGATAAGAATTCAAAGCACATCCCCATCGTTCATGACCAACCAATGCAGGTAAAAGGACAAAACTAGGTTGACTATTTTCTATCACGTCGGGGTCACCACTATAGGAAAGAGCGGGTGATCGTGCTCTTCCACTATAAAGGGAAATTTCCCTTTATAGTGGAAGAGCACTATAAAGGGAAATTTCCCTTCCCAGACAGATCGTACGCCTGGGGACGGCCGGTCCAACTTTCGTTAGTCGGACGTTATATTTATGGTATGTCATTGAAACACTTTGATTGCGCGTTGCAGGAATGTTGTAGTTTGCAGTGCGCACGCAGAGTTGACATGTGCTCGCCGCACCAATATGTTTATTTTCTCAATCAAGTACAGCAAGTGGTTACAAATGGTAGATACAATAGTACAATCTGTGGAAAGACTGAAGCCGATACTAGATCGGTGATCGGTATTTTAGCTTTCCACGCCTCCCAGCACAGTATTTGCTAAATATCGTGTCTTATTTGCATATTTACTAGCTAATGACAGTCCCAAGTAGTAAAAGGGCAACTAAAAGTAAACAAACTTATTAAAACTCTAACTACGCGATAATGAGTATATGTACGAGTATGAAAGCCTGTGTGTTTGTGTTTATGCGTGTGTGTGATGTATTTTTCTAAACAAACTAAGCGCACCTCTTAATACAGTAGGTAGTCAAAGCATACAACACTTACCTTAGTCTTAGAGTATACAGGGTGTCTCATTCAAATCGGTCAGTATGGGAAAGTCTGAAACTATAAGACATACGAAGATCTGTTCTGAGGAATCATGTCATCGATTTTGATAACAAGAAAAACTGCATTCATACATTTTAAAAAACATCTGTACTCTTTTCGGGAATCGAACCCGGTTGTTTTGAAAAAAAAAATCTACACTCTTTCTATTTAGATATCGATTGTGTAGGTCTTAAGCAGTAAATGTCTGTATGAAACATGATGTCTAAAATGAATAAAATGCATTGTTTTCACATACTTTAATTTATTTTAGAAGGTGCTCGAAGTGACCACCGACTTTTTAATACAATATTAAACACGTTTAAGAACAATGCATTTTATTCATTTTAGACATCATATTTCATACAGACATTTACTGCTTAAGACCTACACAATCGATATCTAAATAGAAATAGTGTAGGTTTTTTTTTTTTTTTCAAAACAACCTGGTTCGATTCCCGAACGGAGTGCAGATGTTTTTTAAAATGTATGAATGCAGTTTTTCTTGTTATTAAAATCGATGACATGGTTCTTCAGAACAGATCTTCGTATGTCTTATAGTTTCAGACTTTCCCATACTGACCGATTTGAATGAGACACCCTGTATACTCTAAGACCTTAATACAAATACAAATAGTTTATTATTTCTGCATAGAAAATACATTTCATCCTTATTATCTAGCTAGACAATACAATATCTAGACAATCAGATATAATACTTTAGATATATTACTTTACACTACCCCAGCATCATTTAGGGTACAGGCTCTTCAAAGTTTTGTTGTGAAGTCATCGAATATCTTTTTTATTACTTTCACAGATGTATGTATACGTTTACAGTTACATAATCGAGACGCTGATACTTTACCAATATTATTATAACACAGTAATGGCTTATTTAAAAAAAAATATATAGTATAACTCTGCCCAATCCATTTCAATACGGTTTGTTTTGAGTCATTGCCCTAACCCGATTTAAATTGAAGATTGGTGTCTGCGCCAATCAGCCCAATTGTGTGTGATTTGTTTGGACAGGATGTGAGGGCAGATGACAAATGCACTTCATACCTCCTCTTAGAGGTTCGAGCTTCGACAAGAAGTAGGTGCGGTGCAGTAAAGTTTTGTTTACGATATAAATTTATTTATTTATGCATGCAAAGAATACCACATTTAATAAACAACATTCAAAAAATCCATTCGCACATTAATAAAACATAAATTAGGTATCTTCTATAATATAAAAATGAATCCCTGAATGTGTTCGTAAGCGCAAATCTCGAGAGCCGCTGAACCGATTTCGCTAATTCTTTTTTTAGAATATTCCTTGAAGTACGAGGATGGTTCTTAAGGAGAGAAAAATAAAAAAAATTAAAGAATCGACTGTTGAGGCGGTACGAAGTTCGCAGGGTCAGCTAGTATAATATAAAAAAGTCAGTCAAGTAATCGCTCGTAGCCACGGCTGCCTGAGTGATCTTAAGCGATCACGAAGGTTAAGCAACACAGGGCGCGTTCAGTGCATGAATTTGCTAGTGGCATTTTTCCGAGTGATTCCGTGCTTCGGAGGGAACGTTGAGCAGTGGGTGGCGGCTGTCATCGATAGATGGCAGTCGTTAAGCCAAGTCAGAGAGAGGCCTTAGGGCGGCTTGAAAACTTCTGATAGTAAGACCAGCCACTAGTCTTGCAAGCCTCCACCAATCCGGACTTTGCCCCCGTGGTGGATTATAGCTTATACCTTCCTCAGGAAAGAGACCCGTGCCCTTCGGTGGGGACATAATGGGTTGATGACGATGACAAACACGATGACATGATGACAGTTCAAGCTAAGTTCACACTGGCTGTTTAGAAACTCACATGGCCGCAGCTTTTTTTTTAATAAGTTTGTTTTTACATAAAACTCTTCACAGCTGACAGTAGTTCTATTTTCTTTAAATTCATTCCGGCCCTTAGGCGGGAAGTAATTTGAATGTGTTTTTCCATTTCTAGGGAGGAAAGCAGCATTTCTCACGCAATAATCACACAATCACATCAAAAAAACACTACTTTTCAAGCATAAGAAACGAAAAATTTTTTTTGATTATTTTAATTGTCCTTAGCACGGGTTAGTGCATTAAAAATAATATCACACTACCTAAAAGTCTATTTCTGCGCCCAGATCATCGCCGCCCCTGGGGAGGGTCCCCAGTATGCTGGCTACATTTCCTACATCGTTGGATGCCTCTGCCCGAGGTAAGAGCCAGCCCGGGAGTCTCTGGTCGTGTCGATGAGGCACGACGCAAGTTCTTTAAAGAACAATCGCGCCTCGGGCCCCCACGGTCCGAGTGTCTCGACACCAAACGGCAAAAATAAGAAAGAAAGAAAGTTGAATTTTGTGTATTAAATCGCTTACCTTCTTTTAAGACATGGCTGGAAAAAAAACAATTTTTTGGGTACTTTAGGAAAAAACTAAATTACAACTGTAGTTTAAAAACCTATTTAGAGGCTAAAAATTGTCCCATGTCGGGATTCATACCTGCGACCTCTAGCTATCCGTGCCAGCGCTCTTTACAACTGAGCTAATGGGTGACTAACCGGCGTTAGTGAAATTTCGAACCTCTACAATATTCTCTGTATTACGTACAGGCAGCGTCATCTGGCTGAAGTAATTTGCATCACTTGCAGCCCCGAGTACCTACTTTGCAGTTAGGTTTTACATCGGAATGATATCGCTGTACCCACATGATTATATTATTTTTAATGCACTAACCCGTGCTATGGACAATTGCAACTGTAGTACTTAGTTTCGCATGTCAGTGTATTGTAAAGGCGAAAGTTCGTGAGTGTGCGAGTGTGTATGTTTGTTACTTCTTCACGTCTAAACGGCTAAAGCGACTTTAATAAAATTTAGCTTGGAGGTAGCTGATACCCTGGATTAACACACAGGCTACGTTTTACTGCGGGAAAATATCTTATTCCCATGGGAAAATCGATAAGCCGCGGGTAACACCGCGAGGCAGCTAGTAGCTAAGTACTAATTTGTGAATAGGTATGTGAGTTTGTATGTTTGTTACTTCTTCACATAAACGGCTTGAGCGATTATAATAAAATTACAAGACTCTAGTGGCTGGTCTTTCAGCCACCCTTATGCCTCCGACTTCGCTTTACGACTGCCATCTGTCGACGGCAGCCGGCACCAACTGCTTAACGTGCCTTGCGAAGCACGGAACCGCTAGAAAAAATACCAATAGTGTTAGTCACAGACGGTCACCCACTCATGCATTTTTAACCATGCTCTGTACTCCAAACTAATTATAATCAATGTACTGGACTACCGCTCAGTGGCATTTTTTGCCCAGGATCTCCCTCGCTGTGCAGCGCGGTAATGCTGCCAATGTCATGGGTACCTTTGGGTTGGATATGTCTCGGGGCGGTTTATTTGATTGTCATCAGCATCGACCCATTATGTCCCCACTGAGGGGCACAGGTCTCTTCCCTGAGGAAGGTACCTATAGGCCTTCCACTACCAATTAGTTGAGGCTTGCAAGACTTGTGGCAGGTCTTACCGTCAGAAGTTAACAAGCCCTAAGGCCTCTGACTTAAGCCAAGAATTATTCAACCAACATATTATAAAGACAAAATTCAGCCATCCCGTTCGCCGGGCGCTGATAACCCAGTTCTAACCTAGTAAAAACGAAGCATTGATAAGACACATCGTTGTTGACCACTGACCCCGTGGGCGCTAGAGCAATCGTGTGCGGCCTAGCGCGTTCTACGCTTGATCTAGCAGGTGAAGCGGCCCTGATAAGCTGTCCTTGTACAGTTGCGGTCGAAAAGGCTCAAGACGACCTCTGTGGCGCAGCGGTGGCGCGTCTGCCTGGAAGCCCGGCTGCGGACAAAATAAACCCAGGTATTGGATGTTTACATGTTTATGATGTCATTGTTTCTGGTTCCCACGGAACAGGGTATCTTAGTGTGGGGCCAGAAGAAATGTATATGCCTGTATGTAAATGTTATGTGTTTTTTAATGTTAATTCTGAAACAATGGGACCTTTACGAGACTTCACAATTCATAGTTTTTTTTATGTACGTTACGTATGTAGTTGGACTAGCGGTATCACGACTGATTACCAACCCGGAGGTCGTGGGTTTCATTCCCACTGGGGACCGCCGCCGTACATTTCTACAAAATTCCTCAGTCAGGGAGTATTTGCCTTATTACGATAGCACAGGGTATCCTAGTTTCGGACCAGGACAAGTGTGTTGTGTAGAAGTTATTATCATTATTACATATTCAAGTATTACATAAGCTTAGCGAACTTTCAGAAAATAGATTTCTAAATTTCAGAGAATTAGCGAGCTGAAGTGGGCTGGCCATATCTCGCGAAGAACCGACAACCATTGGAGTAAACGTGCTTTTGAGTTGAGACCGCGACTCAGCAGACGTAGGAGGACGCCTGCAACTGCAGGAGGAGGACGGAGGAGGAGGAGGACGGAGGAGGAGGAGGACTCCGGGCGCATTCCGACCAGGTGGGATGACGATCTGCGAAAAGGATGCGGCAGCTGGATGCGGCAAGCTGAAGACTGGGCGCTCATTAGGGGAGGGCGATATCCAGCACTAATATAGCCTGAAGAAGAAGATTTTTAAATTTCACCTGCATTCAAAACCTGTGACAAACCCGACGTGTATGAAATGTTCCCAAAATTCAGTGCTTTAAATTGTCAATCCGATGTGGGCACGCTTGGTAATTAACCGCATGCTTAATCTTTCTCTCTCTCTCTCTCTCTCTCTTTTTCTCTGAGAGAAAGCCTATGCCCTCCAACCAGACAAATATAGGCTACAAAAAAAAACAAAACATTAGTATCTCACTAAATAATCGTTCTCCTTTACACGCCCCGGGTTGTGAGAACGCTGAAAGTTACTTTAATTTAGGAAAACAAAAGTAAAATACTTATTTATTAATTAAGCATTTTTTTTTAAATAAAGTTGGTAGATTTTGGTGTCCTTTTTACTTCGGTAACGTCACCATTTTTAGCAACCTGTACTGAATAAAAGTATTTTATTATATTTTGTGTCAGTCCCTTAGGATTATGATGGTATTTTATTTCACCTGTTGCGTATTGTCCTTGAAAATTAACAAAGGTCTTTAGTTTCATTTTTATCGATAACATTCTACAGGTTAAACTTTTTCCTTTAAATCCAGTAACAAACTTTTTTATTTCAGGATTATAATCAAAGTATTAGAGGCACGAATTTAAAAGCAGTAAAATTAATAGTTATTTCTTTAATTATTAAGATACTAATAATATAAGTCGGACATTATTATTTATATACTATTATTTTAATATATACCTTTAGTGTATTATATGTGTAACTATATAATAATGTGGAAGGTTGTCTTTTTCCTTTTTTTTTTTGCACGCCTGCCAAGTTTTCGTTCTACCTCCTGCGGTTGACTGGTAGAAAATGCTTATGGCATTAAGTTCGCCGCATTGTACAATTTTATGGTGCAATAAAGTACCTATTAATAATAATAATTATTATTATTATTTCATTTCGCAAGTAACGGTATTAATTAGGTAAGTATTTCAATCGTTAATTCTAACAATCACAAAAGTAAACGCATAAGGGTGTCCTTAATGCCAGCATTCTCTTCTAGAAAACATTTGATATTCAAGAAACTAGCGATGATACAATTGGATAATGCTAAATGAAATGTACGTTTTCCGTGCGAGTGTACAATGAGCACAAAAGCGACTTGTTCTGCAGAAATAAACATGTGTTTTGCATAATCCAGCGCGTTTCAGCTAACAATTGTCGAGTAATACATTTTCAGTTCAGTCGGCCAAGCAGTGCGGCGACACCAACACGCACAATCGCGCTCTGACGCACAACGGCGCGAAACGAAAAAAAAAGTCATAGACAAACATAATTTGGTAACTACACTTTTAGCTGTGCATTTCCGCGACATTAAAATAAAAAAGAAACAAAGAACACAGTGGTCATAACTTTCTAACTTTTGAGAAACAAAACATTCCATTTTCAAATTCAAACTTCAGTGCAAGCAAAACTTTTCCACAGACGAGTGCCGCGAAAAAACGTGAAAAAAATGGATCATCACAAACTGCCAGCCTCAATCCCGATGCTAAAAAACGGAAAAATTATAGAACAGAATCACTCGCACAAAATCGCGCCATCTTCGGCAATGATGGCGGAAGATCCAGACGATAGTGATGTGGTCTACATCACACCTAAGCACGGGAGAAACGGGAAGATCCTGATTAGGGAAGATACCATATTGGCTAACCTGCCAGGATGCGCCGGGTGCGGCAAAGCACAGTTTTCCTGTCATGGTATGAAACAAAGCTGGTCTTCCCTCTGCTGGGGACAGCACTCCTATAGAAAGAGTTACTGCTGTAAGTACCTATCTTCTTCTTCTTCAGGCTATACTACGTAGTCCACTGCTGGACTATACGTACCTACCTATACGTATATATAATCTTAACGCTATGCTATATTAAACGAGTCTAATAGCGATTATTTATGTATATCTACTAGCTGCCTCGCTGTGTTTAGACGCGAAGAAGTAACAAACATACACACTCACGAACTTGACCCTGGATTACCAGGGTGTCTGCTAACTTCATACCAAAACGCTCCACCCGTTTAGACATGAAGAAGTAACAAAAATACACACTCACGAACTTGCCCCTGTATTACCAGGGTGTCTGCTAACTCCATACCAAAACGCTCCACTCGTTTAGACGTGAAGAAGTAACAAAAATACACACTCACGAACTTGACCCTGGATTACCAGGGTGTCTGCTAACTCCATACCAAAACGCTCCACCCGTTTAGACGTGAAGTAACAAAAATACACACTCACGAACTTGAACTTGGATTACCAGGGTGTCTGCTAACTCCATACCCAAACGCTCCACCCGTTTAGACGTGAAGAAGTAACAAACATACACACTCACAAACTTTCGCCTTTGTAATATTATAGCGTGATGTGACGTGATAATTATGACGTATGAGTATCGTGAATCATTAAGGAATATAATCTTACAGCCTTATAAAAAGACAGCTGTTCTTTAAACGTTCCAAAATCGACTTAAATAGTCTGTGGTGGAGATAGGTATTACAATAAAAAACGTAACCACAGACTAAACTCTGAACCGGTAATAAATGTATTTTTTTTAATAAAATTACGCGAAAATTACGCTTTTGGTAGAGTTTGTCCAAAAAATCAAGAAACCGGAAGTGAACCTTTATTATTGGTATTATCGAAAATTAATAAAATTAACCTTTGATTAAGCACAATACATCCTTTTAATGTGATGGATGACTCTATTTTTTATTTTTATAATGCTTTTAAGAGCAAGAAATTACGTAACACAGACAAAAAGTCTGAGCGAAACCTTACTCTTTAAATTCTACACTTTTTTGACAAAGTATAAATGTGATTTTTTTATAAATCACATTTCATTTAGATGTGATAAAAAAATATGCAAAAGATGTAATACATATTTTTATAGATTAAAAAAATATGCAAAAAAATATTTTTTCAATCTGCTATGAATGAAAATTCTTTCACAGAACCTAGTTCTATCAATGAAACTTAGAGACTTGCTGAGCATTCCACGATGATTCCGCGTATAAGCATCTCCACGTGGGTTAGTTAGACCTGAGATTTTCCGCACTTAGGCCCGTTTCTGAATTGAGAATTTCAGTAAGTATATACTTAGGTAAGTCTCTGAGGAATTCGAAGGGACAGCAATATAGTTAACTATTTACCTAGCGAAATCCCCAATTCAGAAACTGGCCCTTAGCCTCATGGTCGGGCCATTGTACGTAGCAAGTTCAAACACTAGACTTTCCTTACGATGAAATTGTTAAGTTTACAAATGTAGATAACATAGAAAACAAAGCCATTACAAGCCGGGATTCGAAGCAACGACCTCCCGATTTAGATACCGGGCGTTCTACCGCTACTCGCTACCACCACTCTTTACTGTACATGTAGGTACAGAGTGCGTTTAGTATAGATGAAAGAAAGTCCAGTTCTGATAGTGGATAAGCGAATTTTATAACGTTAACGACCCTCCTTTGATCTCGCAATCGAGCTAAGACGATATAAAATATCGGATACAGAGTTAATACCTAGTAGACAGCTTCTAAACAATCACTCAACACTCGCGATTCTTAAACACGAACGGTCTGTTATTCATAAAAATACGATTTCTTAATAAACACTCCATAAACACTATTTAAATAAAATAGTCTGTGGTGGAGATTATGCAAGGGAAACACGTAATCACAGATTACATGGGGCACACTAAAAGTTTTCACTTCTATCTGATCGGAACTATTTGAATTTCGAATGTTATATTTTTTAAACGTTGCAACCTTATTAGTAATAAAAAAAACAATTGGCGGGAAATCATTTGTCAATTGTTTTTTTTTTATCACACATCAAAGTTCTACGTACTTACTCAACGAAAATAGAATTAAGTCGAAAAGATTTTAGAGCGATGATTTTTTGTGATTTTAAAAGTTCTCTATCTCCGCAAAACTGTGCCGCTCGTCTTCAAAATGCTTTTGGGAGAGAAGCACCTTGTTTGAGGTAGAGTTTCTTTACATGACGAATTTCATGAAGGGCGGCCTTCAACTGCCGTCAACAAAAATAATGTGGCTTCTGCTAAGCGGCTAATTGAAGAAAACCTGCGGATTAATTATGAGACAATTCGAGCAATCTTGTGAATGGGGGTTTGAAAATGTGAACAGGCCAACAAAAGTGATAAACGTTAGTAAAAAAACGATCGCTTTTTTTCTCAGCTACGGGTCCCTCTGTACAATTCCACTTGAAGATCAAAAGAGTGTTAATGCCGTGTTAATCTACTATTTGTAGAATACCACTCGGCATTAACCCAGGATGTTGGACCAGAATATTTCCTGGGTAACCCAGGATGTTAGAAAAAAATCTCGAAAGACGACCAAAAAGCCGCGTTCTCCTACATCATGACAACGCTTCTTCACACACGGCCAACAAAACAAAGTCATTTTTAGCTTCCGAAAAAGTACAACTCGTCACCCATCCTGCGCATAGCCCCAACCTAGCACCCTGTGATTACTGTATTTTCCCCAAAATCAAAGATTTGATGAGAGGTTCATTTTTACCAACTCCGAAGAGGCAGTGATAGCGTTAAAGCAGCATGTACAGTCTATTTATTCTTACTTGTCCAATTTAGTAAACAAGATTCTAACCTTAAAATTGAGATTAGATGCCTAAACTAGACATTTTCTCGCAAATTCATGAACTATGTTTATAAAATTGGCAGCGTGTTATCTAAAAGAGTGTTCCAGGTTACTTCATTTATGGAAATATGGCAGTTTTGGTCTAAAAAGTCACAGTTTAAGGGTATAAGCTTGTTTACTAAATTGGACAAGTAAGAATAAATAGAATATAGAAAATATGCCTTCAGATCTGTGGTCCTCCTGTTTTAAAAATGGTTCGATCGCGTGAAAAAATGTTTAAAATGTAAAGGAGAGTATTTTGAAAAGCAATAAACATAATATTTTGGTTATAACATGTTGTTTTTTTCAGTTACGCAAAACTTATAGTGTGACCTATAATTATTCTTGTACATAGAACGTCTAACGACAGCGCCATCTTTTGCAGTTTTTTTCTAAATTGTTTTTTTTTTTTCAGAAAATGTGTTATTCATTTATCGAAGTCTCTCGACTTGCCGAGTTCGGTTACTTTCCTGCGCAATTGGTAAGCGCGCAAGGGGCTACAGATTATAGGTAAAGATAGAGAATACTTTATTGTACATAAAAATGGAAATTACACAGATATTTCTTAACCTAAGAGTACAGACGGCGGCCTTATCACTAAAAGTGATCTCTTCCAGACAACCTTTGGATGAACTGGACTAATACATTAGAGAAGGAAGTAGATGTACAAAAAAAACATAGAAAACATTAATTTCAGAGGTTCCAAATACATGCCTCAATAACAGTTTGAATAAATAAAATTATCAACAGATACATACAAATAATTATAATAATTAATAAATAATTATAGTGGAGGAAAGTACTTAGACTTTGACTTCAACAATATACGATATTATACAACAAACACGGAAAATTATACATACTCTTATAGCAAGCTCGGCGTTCAAAATCTTGGATATGGAACGTAACAGAAGTAATTTTCAAATATGACACCCAATTTCCTACAACTATAGAGCTTTGTACTGTCCTTTGACAACTTTGACCTCTTCTTTAGGTCGTTCATACCATCGGTCAGAGTCAGATTTATATCTTAAGAGTAGAAAGAATAAAGTATGAAAACAAACGTCTCCCTGAAACAGACCGTTTTTTTCACGTTTTTTTGAAGGTTTTTTTTTTCACTTAAGGAAAAAAACCGTTTTTTCACATCTCTATGCTGGAGTATGGCCTAACCTTCTTGCGATGCAGGAAGACCCGTGCCCCAGCAGCGGGGACGTACAAGGGTTGATATCGATGTGCCAAATAAAAATTATTCTATTCTATTTAACCCATCGCACTTCGATGCAGTTCTTAGAGATGCACTGATTATCACATTACGCTCTGTCAGTAATTCATAGAACAGATGCCTGCATTACTGATAACGGATAATGCTGTTTGTTTCTCGTTAGATAAAGACGAAACATAATTATTAATTATGGTGTTGTAGCCATAATAATTACTGCCAATGGACTGCAATTATTTGCCTTTGATTACAGCGTAATTACTGTGGAAGTGAAACAAATTATTACTATGTAAGCGTTAATATCGCGTTTTCCTTTAACTTTCAATGGAGACGTTTCTACATGATTAGTAAATCCTTTTTTTGCAGACACTCTGACGACAGTCTTCTGTCTCAACAGGCATTGTCTTATTGGAAACTGAAATACACAATAACCGATAAATCGACGGCTAAGCATTAACAGTGTCAGTGGGCTGGCCATATCTCGCGAATAACCGACAACCGACGGAGTAGATGTGTACCTACTTGAGTGGAGACCGCGACTCGGCAAACGTAGCGTAGGACGCCCTCTGTTATCAACCCTTGTATGTCCCCACTTCTGGGGCACGGGTCTCTTACTGCATCGCAGGAAGGTTAGGCCATACTCCACCACGGGGGCCAAGTCGGGTTGGTGGAGGATTGTAAGACAGTGGCAGGCCTTCCTGTCTGAAGTTATCAAGCCGCCCATAAGGCCTCTGACATGGCTTCGACTGCCATTATATGACAGCCGGCACCAGCGGCTTGACGTGCCTTGCGAAGCACGGAAGCGCTCGGAAAAATGCCACTAGCGATAGTCACGGGACGCTCACCCATCCTGTACCTGACCGCGCCTGTTGTTGCTTCCAATCACTCGGTTCGCCTAGGCGCTTCAGGCCAGGTCGGCCCTCCGACCAGGCGCTTTTTCAATAGGATGGTTTAAGCACGACAATGGTTGTAATTTGGTTCAATTTGGTAGTCTACAAAGCAACAGCAGTACAATGTCATTCAAGGTGTATAACCCGCGCAAATTAAAAAGGCATCTCTCGCGAAGATCGAATCACGCGAGGCGATGAGTTACACCGTTGCAATGCGATCGGTTACTATACTACCGATAGTGTGAATGAAACGACCATTAACGGACTAATATGACTCTATTGAACAACTATGCATTTTAGAGACTCGCCCCCAGGTGGGATGACGATCTGCGAAAATCTGCAGGCAGATGCTACATGCGGCAAGCTGGAGACAAGGCGCTCGCTATGGCGCTCATTAGGGGAGGGTTATGTCCAGCAGTGGACTAGTATAGCCTGACGTCATCATCATTATCAACTCATTATGTCCCTACCGAGGGGCACGAGTCTCTTCCCTGAGGAAGGTATAGGCCATACACAGCGGGGGCCAAGTCCGGATTGGTGGAAGCTTGCGAGACTAGTGGCTGGTCGTACTGTCAGAAGTTTTCAAACCACCGTAAGGCCTCTGACTTGGCTTAACGACTGCCATCTATCGACGGCAGCCGGCACCCACTGTTTAGCGTGCCTTGCGAAGCACGGAACCGCTCGGAAAAATGTAACTAGCATTAGTCATAGACGGCTTACCCAACCATCCAAATTATTTCTCTCTCTCCATGCATTGAACGCGCCCTGGTTGTTAACCTTTATGATCACTTAAGATCACTCAGGCAGCCGGGGCTCCGAGCGATTTCATAGCCTGACGACGACGCATTAAGTACTAAGTAGGCGGCTTCATAACTTCTGACAGTAAGGCCCGCCACTGCCTTACAATTCCTCCACCAACCCGGGCTTGGCCCCCGTGGTGGACTGACCCCCCTGAGATGCACGAAGAGACCCGTGACCCCAGCAGTTGCACTAGGCCACGAGTGCTTCGAATGTGTGTGAAAATACAATAAACGACGTAAGCCTGGGCGCATGCTGAGACGCAGCACAGCGCAGCGTAGGGCAGCGCAGATTTTGTAAAGCATGGAACGTCATTGAGCTACGGACGCTGCGGCGCAGTTTTTTAACAGTATCTTTTCAATTTACATTATACTGACTGTGCCCCGCGGTGTTACCTGTGATTTATCGATTTTCCCATGGGAATTATTTTCCCGCCAGTAAATCGTAGCCTATGTGTTAATCCAAGGTGTCAGCTAACTCCATCGTCGTCGTCAGGCTATACTAGTCCACTGCTGGACATAGCCCTCCACTAAAAAGCGCCACGTTGTGCTATCATAGGGGGTAATGCCCATAATCTACACGCTGGGCATGCGGGTTGGGGATCGCAGTTCGTTGGAATTGTACTGCAGGGGGCGCTGCTGCCCACGCCCCGGTTTGTGTCCCTTAGTCGCCTTTTACGACACCCGCGGGAAGAATTGGGTTGATGCTATTCTCTAGGCCGACACCACACAGCAAACCAAGCAGCTAACTCCATACCAAATTTTATTAAAATCGCTCCAGCCGTTTATACGTGAAGAAGTAACAAACTTAACACAAGCACAAGCTTTCGCCTTTATAATATTATTGTGATAGTGTGCTGTGAAGCGCTCGTGGCCTAGCGGAAACGAGTGATTGGAATGAATCACTTTGGTTAAGCAACAACAGGCGCGGTCAGGTACTGGATGGGTGACCATCTGGTGTTGATATCGACAGTTGATTTGTTGTGTGATGTGACGTGACTAGTCATCGAAAGACACCTCAAACGAACTATCGATTCCCCTTCAATTCAATTCGAGGTAGCGATAGCGTAGCAGACTCCACTTTTACGGCGACTTGTCATAGTAATGTCGCCTGTTTCATAATTTTAAGCTGGGCGCATGCTCAGACGCAGGTGACGCAGCACAGCAGCGCAGGTTTTGTAAAGCATTGAATGTCATTGGGCTACGTACGCTACGGCGTAGGCACGTGCGACGCAGACATATGTCTGCCCTAGAGATCTATTTTTGAATCGCTCGTATGAAATTGTATCGTCGAATGCGACATAAGTCACACTCGTCTTCTAAGTCGCATGATCTCGTTTTTCCGTAGTTTTGAATCCAAATATCCATTTAGGATTAGACGTTCTTCAAAATTCATTTTCTACACAGAAGATCACAATATTCACAATCTACAACAGTTATTAAGAGCACATCACATTTATCGCTAGGTAGGTATCTGTGCGCAGCACAATACAAATTAACACAAATTTTGTTAATTATTCTATCGATCGACATACGAGACGAGTGCTATGGACCATTCGTTGTAGTCGAGTGATTCAAAAATACGGAATTTTGTATGTCGAACGAAAATCAGTAGAAATCGAGCGCTCGACGCGAGACGAGGGATTCAAAAATAGAGCTCCTGCTCTGCGTCTCGTTGTAGTGCCGGCACAGATTTCTGCGCGACGCGCGCACGTCGAGGCGTGTTTAGTAACAATTTTGTTGCAATGACAGAACATTTAATTGAATTAGTTCGCTGTGTACCTTGTTTGCATGGTACAAATCGTCCAGACTATTCAAAAAAGACTTTGAAAGAGTTATTATGGGTGAGAATTGAAAAGGAATGGGGCGAATAGTTGCGTCGCAGCATGCGGTGGGGGCCTATGTCTGCCTCAACTGCCCTGCCCCGTATTGAACTGTGCTGCGTCGCCTGCGTCTCAGCATGCGCCCAGCCTTATTGTAGTATCATGAAACAGGCGCCTTGTTCTGCGTACCTGACGTATCTTTCCATAATTGTAGAGTGGACTGGTAATTAAAAATATTACAGTGAGTACTAATTAATGACTTGCTCATTGACATGTGTATCCTGTCCATCCTAACCCACGGTGCTCTGACATGCGTCTTGACTATGTAACTTTCCACGGACATATCTGTGAGCGAAAGCGGAATGTTTCCTGAACTCTGCTGTATAAATATGAGGCGTATACGTATCACACGTATTGGATACCGCATTTCAGAACGCGCCTCTATTATGTAAATTTTCACGTACCTATACATCTGTGTGTACTTCTGTGTAAAGCGAAATGTTTACTTATATCTGCCGTATAGATATCAGGCGTAATATGTTACACAGTGAGGTGTGGCGCGAGAGGAGTCAAGTTAAAAGACGTGTTTTCATCACAATGCGTGTTTATTGACTAAAGAATAAAGGAAAAGGGCATACATCAATCGTATGACATTGCTTACATAGCAATGTGTTACGATTGATTCGGTATCCACAGAGTGGATACCGCATGACAGTGGATATCTGATACGGGACAGTGATATTGAGCCATATAATTGTACGACCAAGTCCAGTAGGTATTGTGTTTTTGCACACAGATGTATACGTGAAAGTTACATAAGGGCAGGGCAGGGCTGGGCAGGGCAGGGCAGGGCAAGGCAGGGCAGGGCAGGGCAGGGCAGGGCAGGGCAGGGCAGGGCAGGGCAGGGCAGGGCAGGCCAGGGCAGGGCAGGGCAGGGCAGGACAGGACAGGACAGGACAGGACAGGACAGGACAGGACAGGACAGGACAGGACAGGACAGGACAGGACAGGACAGGACAGGACAGGACAGGACAGGACAGGACAGGACAGGACAGGACAGGACAGGACAGGACAGGACAGGACAGGACAGGACAGGACAGGACAGGACAGGACAGGACAGGACAGGACAGGACAGGACAGGACAGGACAGGACAGGACAGGACAGGACAGGACAGGACAGGACAGGACAGGACAGGACAGGACAGGACAGGACAGGACAGGACAGGACAGGACAGGACAGGACAGGACAGGACAGGACAGGACAGGACAGGACAGGACAGGACAGGACAGGACAGGACAGGACAGGACAGGACAGGACAGGACAGGACAGGACAGGACAGGACAGGACAGGACAGGACAGGACAGGACAGGACAGGACAGGACAGGACAGGACAGGATATATTTATTTGTCCTCAAGCGAAATAAGACACAACAATCACTTATACTAGGCGGTGAGTTCGATGGCTAGTTTTACCAGTTGGCGGTGACATAATATATTTGATAGGTCTGAAAATAGGCCGTAGGCTAATTTATACGGCAAAACAACGTGCGCAGGGTCAGCTAGTAAAATACAATAATAAAACCATTTTTTACACATTGAAAATAAAATATTACCGGATCGCACAGTAGGTATGCTAATTGATATGGCGGGGTCAACTAGTTTTGTACAAAATATGTTGTTTGCATGAAAAAGCAGCCTCATCCTGGCCTCAAGTCATGAAATAATAACCCGATCCTTAGTGTTGCAATTGTTTATCGATATCAACCCTTTGTATGTCCCCACTGCTGGGGCACGGGTATTTTTTTTTTTTTTATTTTATTATAATAGGAAAACTTACACCTATGAACAAAACACATTGCGATTGAAATAATGACTGAAAGCCAATTACATGTTTTCAGATAGATAGATTCAGATTCAGATAGTTTATTTGCGAATACATGTCATACACTGGCACAGATTTTAATTGCAATAAAGTAAATGTATTCCACTACTTAGCAGCAGTATGCAAAATTGTAGACAGATACCATAATAATACATAGCATGCAAATATCTATTTACAAATTATTTACAACAATACCTACCGAAAATTTATATTTATAATGTCACTTACATGTCTATGTTTATGAAGTCGTATTATTTATTAAATTATATAATTCTACGTTCGTGTTTCAACTTTCAAATGAACAAATATAATTTTCTAAGTCACTATCAGCTAGGTATTCATTAATAGTATAGTAGGCCTTGTCTCTCAATAGATGTTTTATCTCATTTTTGAACAAATATTTCTCATCAATATTTCGAATACATTTTGGAAGGCGATTGTATATCTTGGATGACATGCCAAAGATACTTTTCTGGAATAATGCTGTAGAGCGCAGTAGGGCACGTATTTTGTCAAAATTACGTTTGCTCTGCTTTTCAAAAAGATCCATGTTTGAATTAACACTTTCACTTATTATATTTTAGAAAAAAAAGGAAAAGAAATTATTTCGCCCACTACAAAACAATACAAAATACTCACGCACACTACATATTTATGGTCTCGATCAATCAATCGATCCCCGATAAAATGCATTCCAATAAGGAATACATTTTATCTGGTATGGATTACAAGGAATTGCAGGAGTCCAAGGTAACAAATCTGCGTACTGTTAGTTATAGATAAGCTACGCACCCTTCCTTGCACGCTAGTCGCTCCCTTTTGCAGACTCATCACATTTCATCCACAAGCCGTGATCCCTCGCATTGAGTCACCAGCCTCATTCCAACATCCAAGCTAGACGGCTGACACTACTGATCAATGAGGGCTTTTCAGCTCGGCGTTTTTGACAGCTGTCAGTTTGGTTCCCCAAAAGCTACTAGATGGCGCCGTGCCTAACTCTGTCTGAGAATGGAGGTTATTGACACAGAGTATATAGTAGGAGTGACAGAATCATAGAGTAGAAAGAAGACCAGTAACCAATGATACTTTGCTGCATACTATCAGCTATGCAGACAGGTTTCTTCAGTTTCTGATCAGTTAGCCTCCTTCATTCAGCTAGGGCAAGCGCTAGCGCCAACTATTGATTAAAAGTGGTACAACTTTATTTTTTTAAGTCCCTCTGAAAAGCGCTCATTGACTTTTCTTTTTTTTTAAAACCAAATCCTTGAAGGCTCATAATAACATAACAGTCCGCTGCTTATAGTCGCAAAACAAATCGATACTGTTATTTCTAACTTAACCTTCGTGCATAGCTGGAAGGTTAGGTCATACTCTACCACGGTAGCCAAGTCCGGGTTGGTGGACGATTGTAAGACAGTGGCGGGCCTTACTGTCAGAAGTTATCAAGCCGCCCATAGGGCCTCTGACATGGCTTAATGACTGCCATTACATGACAGCCGGCACCAACGGCTTAACGTGCCTTACGAAGCATGGAACCGCACGGAAAGAATGCCACTAGCGGTAGTCACGGGACGGTCACCCATCCAGTACTTGAACTCGCCTGTTGTTGCTTAACCCGAGTGATTGATTCCAATTACACGGTATCACTAGGCCACGTGCGCTTCAAGGACATGCTAGGAGGACATACTTCTACCAAATAGAGGATGTATTACTAAAGGGCAAGATAAAAAGTATCCGAAAGCACGCACGCTGTAGGTATGCATGCATGCAACGACTGAATGAATGTTGATGAAGCGAAGGTGATCTGTCTGGATCGTGGCAAGTGGCAGTAACTGGTCGCTGCCTACCCCTCTGGGATACAGGCGTGATGTTAACATGTTATGATTCTAAAGTAAAAGTACTTCTATTCTTTAAAAACCTATTTAGAGGCTAAAAACTCCACCCATGCCGGGATTCGAACCCGCGACCTCTGGTTGTCCGTGCCAGCGCTCTTTCCAACTCACGGCATCAGTGAAATATCGAACCTCTTTGCAATATTCTCTGTATTACGTACATTCTTACTTAATTAAAACTGTTTTTATACGGATTTATGCTCGTTTATACTGACAGTCATCCGGGACCACGGCACCTGAAAAAGTGCCGAAACGTCGGAAAATTGTAAAAATGTAATAAACGAGCATAGATCCGTATAAAAACAGTTTTAATTATGTCTACTGCCCGTGTTAACCTTAGAAAATACTATACATTCTTACTTATTACGAACTTCTATTCTTACTTAAAAATAACATGCCATTGATTGTAACCTTGCAATTTAACAAGAATTTTATTTTATTTATTTGTTTGGAGAAAATACAGGCACAGATAACGAAAATTTTTAAGTTTTACAGTATTGGATATGAACTTATCTGTCCTGTGGAATATTTCTCACTTATAGTTAAGGCAGGTAGTGTAAAAAAGAACATGCAAAAAAAGACTTATCTAAGTGCAAACAAAATTGAAAAGAGTGGCTTCATAAACTGACATTATCAGTACAGAGAACCTAATAACAAGCGGCTCCTTACCCAAAACACTCCACACTTACACACACTCTGAGTGCTTAGTGCGAGTTTTTTAACTACTCGATCGCGACGTAAACTCATATTTCTATGGCATCGAGGAAGCGCCACCTAGCGACAAGTATGGAAATTAAAATTGCTGAGCGCGAGTTGTAATGGTTTACGTTGAGAAGTGAACACGTTTACCAGCCAAAACACGAATAAACGCGAGTGCGAGTTGTACTGTGACAGCGTTTTGCCAGTTCGAACGGTCAACTTACTAATACTCACTACTTAATGCTCGATTAACTTGGTAGTAAAGTTATTCGATTGGATCTGCCAAACTCGCACTAAGCACTCTGCTCAGTGGCTGAAACCCGAACCCAAGACCACGGTCGTAGGGCTGAGCAGAGCACAAACACACATTCACTAACACTCTCCAAAACATAAACGCACATACACACAAACACACACACGCACACAAATTAATTATTGGTATTACCCTTTATTAAATTATTTCTTTCCTATTCTTATGAGATGCTTATAAGAAATAACTGATTATACTTAAGTGCATACTATAATTATGTTATCCAACATGCGGAGGGGACTAGTTCACGACAACACATGTAATCCTAGTGTGGTAACTAGGGCTTCATCCAATTTCTGTAACATTGTTTATATACTTCAACTAATAAATAATAAATAAATATAAAAATAGTAATTTTAAAAACCTATTTAGAGGCTAAAAATTCCGCCCATGCCAGATTTTGGTGCCAGTATGTAATACAGAGAGTATTGTAAAGAGGTTCGAAATTTCACTGATGCCGGTGTGTCGCCCGTAATGGGCGACACTCAGTTGGGAGAGCGCTGGCACGGTTAGCTAGAGGTGGCGGGTTCGAAACCCGGCAAGGGTGGAATTTTTTGCCTCTAAATAGGTTTTTAATTACTTCTTAAAGCAGTTAGAACAATTTGAACAATTTGTAAAGTTGATTATTATCTTAAAACCCCCATTTAGAGGCTAAAAATTCCACCCCTGCCGGGATTCGAACCCGCGACCGCTGGTTATCCGTGCCAGCGCTCTTTCCAACTGAGTTAATGGGCGACTCACCGGCATCAGTGAAATTTCGAACCTCTTTACAATATTGTCTGTTTGGGTGGATTTTTAAGCCTCCAAATGGGTTTTTTAATTTGTCCTTAGCACGGAATTAAAAATAATATAATGATTATTATCTTCCAAAGTTCAATTTATTCATAAAATGTTGACCACTTTTCTGATATAAAAACTCTGTCCTAAGATTTGGAAAATTACCTTTCGTTTTAGACGGAGCATCTTGAGAAACAGTGCGTAAAACCCAAGAACGTTTCACCCACAACATCCTTGGTTTTACCTTATTTAAAAGAAACTCGTGCATCTTAAGGCCTTCGCAGACAAGGGACTTTTGTCCACAAAAAAAGGCGTTTTAAAAGAAAACACCCAAATTTTGTCCAGTCCCATCTCTTGATGTCCTCGGTAACTTGAGGGACTTTTTGCACTGGGTACTTTTAGTCCTTCGTGTGCGTTATTCGATACTTAACTTATACCTGAGAGATCTATATCGACGGACAAAAAAAGTACCCTGGGGATAGTACCTCGTCTGCGCAGGCCTTAACGTGGAACGTTTTATAACTTTTATAATTAATAAATAAACTCTGGAACGACTTCAGGTGTGGTTTTATTTGCAGATTTAGTATAATATTTTAATAAAACAGAAAAAACTGGATAAAAACGGATAAGCAGGTAAAAAGTCAGATCTGGTCAAAGCGTAAAGTAGTAGTGGTGAAAAATGAGGGAAATCGAAGAATGTGTGACGTACATCATTAAAATATTTGAAAATGATAGATAGAAAAAGAAATAAAAATGGTGTGAAAGGGGTTTGCACCGTTACACTACCCGGGGGCAACCGGTAAAAAAAAATTTTTTTTAGATATATTTATTTAAAAAAATATATATCTAAAAAAATTTTTTTTTTATAAATAATATAGTCAAGTTAACTCATATAATTTAAAATTTAAAGTCAAGGTCGAGAGTAAAATCGAAGAATGTGTGACGTACATAATTTAAATATTTGAAAATGATAGATGGAAAAAGAAATAAAAATGGTGTGAAGAGGTTTGCACCGTTACAAACGTTACTATTTTAACGCACAAGTACCTAATGAGCTACAATACGATATTGAAATTGGTGAAATAAGTGTCCCTTTACGAGCTATGTGTTATAAAAATTATATAAAAATTGCAACACCCGCAGACACAGGCGCTAAGTTGTTATCAGCTATATTATGAGCGAACAAAAAGTCCCTCTCCCAGTTAACCTTTGCGTAATCTCAATCAAATGTCATAATCATAAGAGGCGAGAATCGAGATATCTTACTGATTCATCTCTACCTAACCCCTCAAAGCGAGAGAGTGCTATAATAAAATACCTACTGCATATGCACCATTAAGAAAGAAAGACAGAGCGATAGACAGAGAAACACATGACAGTACCTATTGCGTTTTTGCGGTAACGGTCACTTGCACTTGTGAGCCTGAGGATGCCTCGTGTTAGAGGCGAAACGCGTCGCGTGTTTTCTCACACAAGTATTGGTGTCGGTGGTGGTGTGCTCGTATCTCGCTTCTGCTTGAAAAAGTGGGAAGGAGGGCGGCGCTTTAACTAACCGCATGGTGCTTGTGGGATTTTTGGCGGAATTTAGCAAAGCATTTTTCACTTTTTAATGCTATTATGGATTTCCGCAAAGTAACGCCTCATTCCTTACAATATTGAGTATTTCTCAATGAATCGCGATCGTCCTAAGCCCTGGCATCCCAGAAATAGGACATCACGAGTAACTTTCTTAATTCACACCCAATGATTCAGTAGGAAGTCCGGAAAACTTACTATTCCAGGTCCAATACTGTCCTCATCATATTTTGGGCAACATGAAGAAAAAATTCTTCAAAATCTACGTAGTTTTAGAAGACTTGAAGTAACTGTTACAGTACTACACATCATAAAAGTCTCTTCGGGAATCTACGTTCGCGCAGACTAGGAAGAAGTGTAACGCAAGTACCCGAAGCTATATGTACATTCAACAAGATCTTTAACCGATACGGTTAAGGTGCAGAATTGATTGCCGCAGTAGCGCTACCTATTTCGCTCACGCTAATATTGCCAAACTATAGTCACCTGCATCGATTACGTTGAATCAACCAATAGCAAAAAGTCGCGCGGCCTGCCATAAATGAAACTATCTGATTGGTCCATCAACTTGCCGCACATTCAAAATTTGATCATCTGCGCAGGTACATCCGCGAGACTTATTTCCTGTGTAGTACTGTACCTCCATGGCTTAGAAGGATATATATACGTATATTAAATGTATAGAAAGCGGGTAGCCTCGTGGGTAGAAAAATGGACTCTGAAGCGAGAGACCCAGGTTCGATCCCCAGTGCGGGCATGTACCAATGACTTTGTTTTTTAAGTTATGTACATTTGTGAAGTTATAATAGCAATACCACTCGTTAACCGAGAAGGTTAACTTTGTGAGGAAACCTGAGTGTCTGATGTGTTCAAATACCTCAGCGATCAAAATTGCCAATGCGCGGTGGGCACGCGTGCTAATTAAGCCCATACTCTTTCTGAGAGAAGCCCTGTGCCCAGCAGTGGGACGTAAAAAATTAAAAACTACAGTAAAACCCAAAAAAAAAAAAATATAGATAGATAGAGAGCACTTTATTGTACATAAAAATGGATAATAGGTACATTGAAGTTCAATTTATTTCGAGAGCAAGCTATTAACGGTCTTATTTAAAACACTCCATCCTACTCCATCTAAAACAATATGCCGGGCATTGCGACTTCCGAGAAGTCCCTTCACCCACCAACAGTCTGTTAGCTTTAAGACTATACCTCGGCTACTATCGGATAGAATCGGATATATTCGTGTAATAGAAATATCGGAACTAATATGACACTGAACTTTTCAAAAGAGTGAAGAAAAGTTTTATACAGAGCGGGAAGTAGTATTACACTCGGGTGCTTTCGGCGAAAACGGAAGCCTGCTATAGATCCCGATGTATGTTCTAAAAGCTAACAGACTGTAGTATGAGTGAATTTGCCACTGGACTCTTTATTTGGGCTGTGATATTATCTCATTAAGGGAAATCCATAAATAGTGTCGCACATGTCACACGATTTTCGTGATTTTTTGCCCCCTCCCCCCCCGTCCTTGTCACAGTTGGTCACATTTGTGACACTCCCCCCCCCTCCCTAGTGTGACGTCACATATTTTGCAAGTTTACATTTAGAATTTATTGAATTCAAACAACAGTTCCGAAATTAGTTTTATTTCAGGAGTTGCTAAAGGCCAAACTTTCTTGTAACAACACAATTTCTCACAGAGAAATTTAATCTCTCATAGAGATAAGCTCGCCTTTGAACATGTACAGTCTGTTAGCTTTTAGAATATACCTCGGCTACTATCGGATAGAATCGGATATATTCGTGTAATGGAAATATCGGAACTATTATGTATGACCCTTAACCTTACATAACTTTTCAAAATAGCGAAGAAAAGTTTTATACAGAGCGTGAAGTAGTATAACACTCGTGTGCTTTCGGCGAAAACCGAAGCCTACTCTAGAGCCCATTCTAAAAGCTGACAGACTGTATTTACCTAAATTTTATTTGCTGTTCTGTGCTTTTCGTGTCCAGTAAAGTATAATATTGGTTAATTCATTAAAACTCTCCAAGAGGGGTTGCGGAAAGGGGTTCAAGTTTTTTTTAGTTTAACACAATTTTTTTTCAGGGGTTGAAAAAAACATGTGTTAAACGACCACGAAGGTTAACAATCAAAAGACGCGTTCAGTGCACTTATGGGTGAACGTCTATGACTAACGCTAGTGGCATTTTCCCCAGCGGTTTCGTGCTTCACAAGGCACGTTAAGCAGTTGGTGCCGTTAAGCCGAGCCAAACTTCTGACAGTAAGACCGGCCACTAGTCTCGCAAGCCTCCACCAACCCGGACTTGGCCCCCGTGGTGGAGTATGGCCTATACCTTCCTTAGGGAAGAGATTCGTGCCCCTCGGTGGGGACATAATGGGCTGATAATGATGATCACTTTTTCCAAGGACGCGTTATTTTATTTTTTTTATTTATTTATTTATTTATTTATTTATTTAATAAACAGCAATATGAGCTTACAGTTTCCCAAAGCGCCCTTATTGCTAAATACACATTCAACCTTATTAACAACTTACAGCGCTTAGAAACGCTCGTGGCCTAGGAGAAGCGCTCGTGGCCTAGGCAAACCGAGTGATTGGAATCAATCACTTGGTTAAGCAACAACAGGCGCGGTCAGGTACAGGATGGGTGAGTTTCCCGTGACTACCGCTAGTGGCATTTTTCCGAGCGCTTCACGCGTTTCCGAGATATAGGGTAAAGGGTAAAGTGCCAGACTTGTTGTGGCACGGAACCCTAAAACAGACCAAGTGCGAGTCAGACTCGCTCACCGACGGTTCCATGCATGTATTTTGCCTTGTTTTGACAAGAATGTGATTCGCAAGGCACGTCAAGCCATTGGTGCCTGTCATGTAATGGCAGTCGTTAAGCCATGTCACAGGCCTTATGGGCGGCTTGATAACTTCTGACAGTAAGGCCCGCCACTGTCTTACAGTCCTCCACCAACCCGGACTTGGCCCCGTGGTGGAGTATGGCCTAACCTTCCTATGATGCAGGAAGAGACCCGTGCCCCAGCAGTGGGGACACACAAGGGTTGGTAACGAACTACTTACATAAGTATAATCTTAATTCGAACGCTATTTTGTAAATAGAGTCGACAAAAATGTCGATATGTTATAAAAGAAAACATGATTTTTTTCCATTCGTGGCGCTAGTTTGACTCAAGTTCCACACTGTATCTGGCCCGGTTTCCAGCGATAAAGACCCCGAAATAAAGTTAAAATAAAATTAAGCAATCGATCGTTTTCAATTCAAAAACAACAATCGTACGATGCTCGCTTATCGGCCATGTTGTGACTTGCCGATGGATTTCTGTCAATTAAATCGTTTCAATGAATATTATCACAAGCTCCAGTTACATTGCAAGGTTACAATTAGAGTTGTGATTCTACCTGGGTATTTACCCGAAATGGGTAGATTCGCGGGAATATTCCCATTGAATCTTCCCGACGGGTATTTATAAGGATAAAAACGTTTATTGGTGTTTTCGTTCGCTAAAATAGATTGCATTACCGTTAGATCCATTTTTACTCACTTTAAAACTACAATATCTTTCTTTTTTGACAAAAGAACGAAATAAGTATATCTCAAGAAAAAAACTTTTTTGTGATGGACTTATTTCATGAATTATTGAGAGATTCTTAAAGATTCTTACTTAAGAAAGCCCATTTAAATATAAAAAAATCTTCTAAATAAAAAACTCTGTTAAAAAACCGTTGTAATTGAAACATTGAGTTAGAAATATGAGAATTTTCTTAGTCTCATACAATCAATGGCACGTACCTACAGTCTGTTAGCTTTTTGAATATACCTCGGGCTCTAGAGTAGGCTTCGGTTTTCGCCGAAAGCACACGAGTGTAATACTACTTCCGGCTCTGTGTGTGTCAAATTAAATGTCATATTAGTTCCGATTTTTAAATTAAGTGTCATATTAGTTCCGATATTTCTATTACACGAATATATCCGATTCTATCCGATAGTAGCCGAGGTATATTTTGAAAGCTAACAGGCTGTAGTTTTTAGAATATACCTCGGGCTCTAGAGTAGGCTTCGGTTTTCGCCGAAAGCACACGAGTGTAATACTACTTCCTGCTCTGTGTGTGTCAAATTAAGTGTCATATTAGTTCCGATTTTGAAATTAAGTGGCATGAAAACCAATAAAAAAATCATACTGCCCATGCCTTATTAAGGGTTAAAAAAAAAATATGAAAAATTTTGTTGAAGTAAAATTGTAAAAATAAAAATTTTTAAACAACTAAGTATGCATTTTAGAGACACATCCATCCCTTTATTAGTTCATAAGTCGTTCCTTGCACGCACGCCGGTTTCGGGGACTTTTTAACTTCCCCTTCGCTGATACATACCCTATTTGGAACATAATCTACTTTGGAACTGGTTTAAAATAGCATTTAACAAGTATAAGTAGCAAGTACTACGTATGGAGAGGACATCCCAACCAAACGTGCCGATTCCGCAGCTGTGCGGTCATAGTGATAATGATAACATTTCATAGTCCACGACACAGAATATATAGAGATACTGCGTATGTCTACTACTAATGTTACGCGACACAGATTATGTTCGATATGTCTGTTTCCATATGATTATATTTCTATGGTTTTAGATGATCTTATGGCTGTCTACATTTATGTCAATTTTTTGTTTTTTTTGTGTATAATTTGTGTTTTGGCAAAAAATGTAGTACACTTTCACTTTCTTTCACTTTTATGAAAGAAATTTAGTCTCTAAGACCTCTGTGGCGTAGCGGTAGCGCATCTGCCTATCCCTGCGAATCCCAGCTGGAGACACAACAAAACCCCAGGACTTGGTTGTTTACATGTTTGTTATGTCGTGGATTCTGGTTCCCACGACACAGGGAATCCTAGTGTGGGGTCAGAAGTATAGGGAAGAGCGGGTGATCGTGTTCTTCCACTATAAAGGGAAATTTCCCGCCAGGCAGATCGTATGCATGGGGACGGCCGGTCCAACTATTGTTAGTCGGACGTTATATTGATGGTATGTCATTGAAACACTTTGATTGCGCGATGCAGGAATGTTGGAGTTTGTAGTGCGCGCGCAGTGTTGACATGTACGCGCCATATCACTACCCTTCAAGACCATAGCTACGCATAGCTAGGTCTGATAAGTATCGAAGTATGTGCTCTATAGCCTGCAAGTGCCAGGTGATGCTGAGTCAGTGAGTCGACTAGCGGTTGAGGGTGTTCGGCGGCTAACAGTCACTTTACCGGCGACAGTACCATGGAGCCCGCGCATGTGGTAGGAACCGGTGAAGGCTGCTATACCACTGGCAACGTGTGCTATTGCTGTGTGGTTGCCGTGCCGAGGAGTTGGGGGAAGATCACCATCAGTCCATCAGTCCCAGTAGTCGGTGCATTGACTGTAGTGGAACTGATGAAGTGAGACGGAAGATTGCTGGCCTTCGAGACTAATGTATGGGGAGTGCTGCGAGAGCGAAGGAAGGTTGAAAATGTTCTGTCAGTGGTCACCACTATAGGGAAGAGCGGGTGATCGTGCTCTTCCACTATAAAGGGAAATTTCCCGCCAGGCAGATCGTATGCCTGGGGACGGCCGGTCCAACTATTGTTAGTCGGACTTATATTTATGGTATGTCATTGAAACACTTTGATTGCGCAATGCAGAAATGTTTGAGTTTGTAGTGCGCGCGCAGAGTTCACATGTCCTCGCCACAGAAGCAATGTATGTCCTCTTCAGGTTATAAGTATTAGTCCACTGCTGGACATAGCCCTCCCCTAATGAGCGCCATAGCGCAACGTTGTGCCATCATTGGTGGGTAGTTCCCATAATCCCCACGCTGGGCATACGGGTTGGGGATCGCAGTTCGGTGGAATTGTACTACAAAGGGCGCTGCTGCCCACCCCCCCGTTTGTGTCCCTTAATCGCCTTTTACGACACCCGCGGGAAGAATTTGCGTTGGTGCTATTCTCTAGGCCGACACCACACAGCTAACGGGTAGTAATACTATGAAAAATGATTCCCTTCAATATCGAAATATACGTTTTTCGCGGCCTAACTTAGTTAACTTACAAGTTTGCTTTGGTTACAGACTGAAATGACTGTAGACTTGAGTGTTCGGATTTAATTACAGATTGCAAGGACTTGAGTATTCGGATTTAATTGAACTCGATACCTTCACGCGTTTCCGAGATATAGGGTAAAGAGTAAAGTGCCAGACTTTTTGTGGCACGGAATCCTAAAACAGACCAAGTGCGAGTCAGACTCACTCACCGACAGTTCCATGCATGTATTTTGTCTTGTTTTGACAACAATGAGCTTCGCAAGGCACGTTAAGCCGTTGGTGCCGGCTGTCATATAATGGCAGTCGCTAAGCCATGTCAGAGGCCTTATGGGCGGCTTGATAACTTCTGACAGTAAGCCCGCAGGAAGAGACCCGTGCCCCAGCAGTGGGTACATACAAGGGTATCAACCCTTCGTCGTAATTACATCAATGGGCACCCATTTTCCAAATTTAAAATTCTTTACTTCTTTTTTTCAACAAACACGACTAACCGCAGTATGGCCGCGACAGAATATCAGCGTTGTGGGAGCACCTCGGTGCTCCTACGACACATGCTGAGTTGCGACCATTTTAGTGGCTCAATACTTTAAACCTGAGCGTGACAATATAAAAATGTTTGTATACGTTTGTGCTGTTCTGTTTTATGGTTTTTAGCGTATGTAAATGTAATCAATGTTTGAAGCGTGTTCTATTTGTCCTTTTTCTTTTCTTGTATGCATGTAATATTTTTTCCTATTTGATGTTCATGTTATGTTTTAAAGTATTGTGCCGCTAAATAAATGTTAAAAAAAACATCCAAGTAAAATAATAAAAATGATGATGTTTCGTTCCTTGCAGTAACTTACCAAGTTCAGTTCAACGCCATCTATCGAGCGTCTAGGAAAGAATGAAAAATCCCTCATTAGATAGATAGATAGATAGATAGATAGATAGATAGATAGATAGATAGATAGATAGATAGATAGATAGATAGATAGATAGATAGATAGATAGATAGATAGATAGATAGATAGATAGATAGATAGATAGATAGATAGATAGATAGATAGATAGATAGATAGATAGATAGATAGATAGATAGATAGATAGATAGATAGATAGATAGATAGATAGATAGATAGATAGATAGATAGATAGATAGATAGATAGATAGATAGATAGATAGATAGATAGATAGATAGATAGATAGATAGATAGATAGATAGATAGATAGATAGATAGATAGATAGATAGATAGATAGATAGATAGATAGATAGATAGATAGATAGATAGATAGATAGATAGATAGATAGATAGATAGATAGATAGATAGATAGATAGATAGATAGATAGATAGATAGATAGATAGATAGATAGATAGATAGATAGATAGATAGATAGATAGATAGATAGATAGATAGATAGATAGATAGATAGATAGATAGATAGATAGATAGATAGATAGATAGATAGATAGATAGATAGATAGATAGATAGATAGATAGATAGATAGATAGATAGATAGATAGATAGATAGATAGATAGATAGATAGATAGATAGATAGATAGATAGATAGATAGATAGATAGATAGATAGATAGATAGATAGATAGATAGATAGATAGATAGATAGATAGATAGATAGATAGATAGATAGATAGATAGATAGATAGATAGATAGATAGATAGATAGATAGATAGATAGATAGATAGATAGATAGATAGATAGATAGATAGATAGATAGATAGATAGATAGATAGATAGATAGATAGATAGATAGATAGATAGATAGATAGATAGATAGATAGATAGATAGATAGATAGATAGATAGATAGATAGATAGATAGATAGATAGATAGATAGATAGATAGATAGATAGATAGATAGATAGATAGATAGATAGATAGATAGATAGATAGATAGATAGATAGATAGATAGATAGATAGATAGATAGATAGATAGATAGATAGATAGATAGATAGATAGATAGATAGATAGATAGATAGATAGATAGATAGATAGATAGATAGATAGATAGATAGATAGATAGATAGATAGATAGATAGATAGATAGATAGATAGATAGATAGATAGATAGATAGATAGATAGATAGATAGATAGATAGATAGATAGATAGATAGATAGATAGATAGATAGATAGATAGATAGATAGATAGATAGATAGATAGATAGATAGATAGATAGATAGATAGATAGATAGATAGATAGATAGATAGATAGATAGATAGATAGATAGATAGATAGATAGATAGATAGATAGATAGATAGATAGATAGATAGATAGATAGATAGATAGATAGATAGATAGATAGATAGATAGATAGATAGATAGATAGATAGATAGATAGATAGATAGATAGATAGATAGATAGATAGATAGATAGATAGATAGATAGATAGATAGATAGATAGATAGATAGATAGATAGATAGATAGATAGATAGATAGATAGATAGATAGATAGATAGATAGATAGATAGATAGATAGATAGATAGATAGATAGATAGATAGATAGATAGATAGATAGATAGATAGATAGATAGATAGATAGATAGATAGATAGATAGATAGATAGATAGATAGATAGATAGATAGATAGATAGATAGATAGATAGATAGATAGATAGATAGATAGATAGATAGATAGATAGATAGATAGATAGATAGATAGATAGATAGATAGATAGATAGATAGATAGATAGATAGATAGATAGATAGATAGATAGATAGATAGATAGATAGATAGATAGATAGATAGATAGATAGATAGATAGATAGATAGATAGATAGATAGATAGATAGATAGATAGATAGATAGATAGATAGATAGATAGATAGATAGATAGATAGATAGATAGATAGATAGATAGATAGATAGATAGATAGATAGATAGATAGATAGATAGATAGATAGATAGATAGAGAACACTTTATTGCACAACCAGAAAAATAATACAACAATGATTCTTAAATCTAAATAATGTTATACATTTGGCGGTAATTAGAGGTAAGTTCCAACTCCCAATTCTTCCCGCGGGTGTCGTAAAAGGCGACTAAGGGACACAAACCGGGGGGTGGGCAGCAGCGCCCCCTGCAGTACAATTCCACCGAAGTGCGATCCCCAACCCGCATGCCCAGCGTGGGAATTATGGGCATAGTCCCCTATGATAGCACAACGTGGCGCTCTTTATGTAATAAATGTAGGTTATGTAATAAATAACTCTTATATTATATTGTTTACTGGCACTACCCCTTCCACTGTCCGCATTATCGTGGGTAAGCTGGAAGAAAATACTATCTAGTATTAAGCTCGCCTTTGTACAAATTAGTTTTAGTGCAAAAAAGAATTCATTCATTCGTTCGTTCGTTCGTTCGTTCGTTCGTTCGTTCGTTCGTTCGTTCGTTCGTTCGTTCGTTCGTTCGTTCGTTCGTTCGTTCGTTCGTTCGTTCGTTCGTTCGTTCGTTCGTTCGTTCGTTCGTTCGTTCGTTCGTTCGTTCGTTCGTTCGTTCGTTCGTTCGTTCGTTCGTTCGTTCGTTCGTTCGTTCGTTCGTTCGTTCGTTCGTTCGTTCGTTCGTTCGTTCGTTCCTTCGTTCGTTCGTTCGTTCGTTCGTTCGTTCGTTCGTTCGTTCGTTCGTTCGTTCGTTCGTTCGTTCGTTCGTTCGTTCGTTCGTTCGTTCGTTCGTCCGTCCGTCCGTCCGTCCGTCCGTCCGTCCGTCCGTCCGTCCGTCCGTCCGTCCGTCCGTCCGTTTTTTCGTTCATTCATTCATTCATTCATTCATTCATTCATTCTTTAGGGGAGGGCTATGTCCAGCAGTGGACTAGTATAGCCTGACGACGACGAAGAAGTAAGTTTGTACTGAACGTGCCTATTTTTGTTTTGTTTCAGTGAAACTGACACTCTGGACGACGTTCGCCTTCAGTTTACTGGGCACTGTGCTACTCTGCTTCACTAGTCTACTAGATAATGCCATACTTTCGGTGAGTAACGCTTCACTCTACAAATACTAGTATGACGTGCATCAAACGCTTCATTGAAAAAAAGGGATTTAGTTCATTTCCTTCTAAGAAGTAGTTCTTCTTAGTGGTTCATAGTTTCCGTTTCGTCTGCGAATGCCAATGAATGATTGTGTTGTCATTACAAATCAATATTTTATTTCAACGTCGTAAGAGCGCCTGCTAGTCACGCTATGATCAGGTACGGCTCTTACGGTTGGTTACGAGATTAGCTATAGTCTTGTAACCTGGTAGCTACCTGGGGTGCTTGAAATGAAGGCACTCAATTGCTGTTAAACTATCACTATATTAAACTGCTACTTAATAACGATAGAAAAAATTTAATGAAATGCTAATAAGTACGCGCGGCGCGGCTGATTGGCAGTTCCGAACTTAAGTCTGTTTCCGCGCTAGTTAGGTGAATTGATGGAAATGCTGACTGTACAAAAGATGTGCGGTTGCACCGTGCAAACGTAAAGAATTTACAATCTGTTTGCTGAATGTCAACGTAATAGGTAAGCCGCTGCCTTCGGGCTTCGGGCCGCTGCCTGCCTAAAAATAGGGATTTTTAGTAGAGAAAGAGGCAGCAGGGAAAAACTTCGAAACGCATCTTAGGCTGGGCGCATGCTGAGACGAAGGCGACGGAGCACAGCGCAGCACAGTTCAGTACAGGGCAGGGCAGTTGAGGCAGACATATGGCCCCCACCGCGTCGTTCGTCAGGCTGTACTAGGCCACTGCTGGATATAGCCCTAAGAGCACCACGTTGTGCTATCATAGGGGGTAATGCCCCACCGCACGCTGTGACGCAACTATTCGCTCCATTAACCCATAATAACTCTTTCAATGTCTTTTTTGAATACTCTGGATGATTTGTATCATACAAACAAGGTTCGCAGCGAAGTAATTCAATTAAATGTTCTGTCATTGCAACAAAATTGTTACTAAACACGCCTCGACGTGCGCGCGTTCGCGCAGAAATCTATGCCGGCACTACAACGAGACGCAGAAGAAGTCTGTGTCGCACGTGCCTGCGCCGCCGCGTACGTGCTCAATGACGTTCCATGCTTTACAAAATCTGCGCTGCCCTGCGCTGCCTGCGTCTCAGCAAGCGCCTAGCTTTAAGTCTCAAACAAGACATTGAAAGAGTTAATAATGGTAAGAATTGCCAAGGAATGGAGCGAATAGTTGCGTCGCAGCATTTCCTATGTCTGCCTCAAATGCCCTGCCCTGTACTTAACTGCACTGCGCTGTGCTGCATCGCCTGCGTTTCAGCATGCGCCCAGCCTAATCGTCAGAGCCAGTATGATGACATTTCGATTGTCGATTGTCATTCATTTCGAGAATACGGGCGATGGACGAAGGTAGTCACAGACAGGTGGCCCAGAACAGGCTCGTTAGGTAGCCGGTAGTGACATCTACTGACGAGTCGCAGACATTCATATTATAATAGTAAAATATAAAATAGAAAATCGCTCGTAGCCCCGGCTGCCGGAGTGATCGAAGTAAATGATCACGAAGGTTAAGCAACACAGGGCGCATTCAGTGCATGGATGGGTGACCGTCTATGACGAACGCTAATGGCATTTTTCCAAGGGGTTCCGTCCTTCGCAAGGCTTAAGCAGTTTGTGCCGGCTAGCTGTCGATAGATGGCAGTCGTTAAGTTTGAAACAAACAATTTACTATTTTCATCATCGTCATTAACTCGTTATGCCCCCACCGAGGGGCACGGGTCTTTTACCTGAGGAAGGTATAGGCCATACTCCACCACGGGGGCCAAGTCCAGACTCGTAAAGGATTGTAATGTCTTACAATCGGACCTAACTGCCAGAAGTTATCAAGCCGACCATAAGGCCTCTGACGTGGCTTAACGACTGCCGTTACATGACAGCCGGCAGCAACGGCTTAACGTACCTTGCGAAGTATGGAAGTGGTTGGGAAAATGCCACTAGTAGTAGTCACAGGGCGGTCACCCATCCTGTTGTTGCTTAACTCAAGTGATTGATTCCAATAACTAGGTTCGACTAGACCACAAGCATTCTGACTATTGTCAATATTTAGGACAAAACCCAAGAGAGTTTGTGAGAGTTTGCATATTCAGTATGCATGGCAGCAGACACTGAGACCATCTTCGTCTTGCAGAAGAGAGCGATCAGATTTCAATTTTCATGTGTAAGCTGTTAAGATTCGTTATAGATTTCTTTAAGAAACTAACATCCTGACAGTTGCCAGGCAGTATAATTATCTATGAAAACATTACGTAGCTTTACGTAGCCAACGCAAAGTTAACAACCCTTGTTGTCCCCACTCTTAGGGTACGTCTCTTCCTGCGTCGCAGGAAGATTAGGCCATACATCACCACGGGGGCCAAGTCCGGGTTGGTAACACATTGTAAATCGTAGAAATAAACATAAACTTTTGTTCCCACTGTTTAGGCTGGCAAAGATTAATACATCCTTCAGGGGGCATTGTATACGCTTCTATAATAAAATCTCTGAAGATATATTCAGCTTGCCTGAAACGCTGTTTCAAAAATTTGTTAAGCACACTTCGTGCCAAAAGGGCTACTATAACATAAAGGATTATTTAGATGACAATGAGGTCTGGAATTAAAGCATTAAAGTACAGTGCATGAGTGTATATACTCTGTTAATTAAGGACTTTGAAAAGACTAAGTTTGGTGTTTTTTTGTTCATTTTTTCTCCAAGATGATCTAGACTTTGAAATGGACACCTAGTTTAAATTGTAGTGTTCATTAAGCCGCAGTTTCTGCACTACTTTGAATAAAACCTTTTCATTTCAAGACATTGATAAGACATTGTATTCGTGCTCTCTATTACATTCAGTCAACAACAAAGCAATCTTCGGTTTAACTTGTCCACTGTACAGTCGACAGCAGCACATCAACTTTTACACCTCTGCACTCTATTCGGCTATGTTATTTTTATTTTATAATCAATCAAATCAATTCATTTCAACGTAAAGACTTTAGTTTAACTTGTCCACTGTACAGTCGACAGCAGCACATCAACTTTTACACCTCTGCACTCTATTCGGCTATGTTATTTTTATTTTATAATCAATCAAATCAATTCATTTCAACGTAAAGACTTTACATTCTGTTTGCTCAATGTCAATGTACAATGTAAGCCGCTGCCTTCGGGCCGTATTGTAGTGGAGAAAAAGGCCGCGGAAAAAAAACTCCATCTTTTCATCACCACCATCTTTTCTCAAGTCATCTTAAAACAAATACATCAGTTGCCACCTATACGTATACCTAATAAGATTTCATGATTGCCATTAACAACCCTAAATGCCAAAGCATTAGTCAAATGTCTCACAATAATAGGGGAAAACATAAGTGCTGCGGCCAGACACACGAACAGCACTCGTTCACGAGCATAACGCAGTGGTCAGCCATCATCAGTCTCAACCATTTTGGAGGGAGATAGATGACCCGAACACGAATGACCTTTATCAAACCTGAAGTTTTGGTCACTTATAGAATGTATCATATAGTTATTAATATACAATCACGACGTATATATTTAGAACATAAAACGGATTATAGAAAGGTACAGACACATTTACCAATTTTCACATACACTATAAATCAGGGGGGTGAGTCTTTAAAATGCATAGTTGTTCAATAGAGTCCTAGTAGTCCGGTAATGGTCGTTTCATTCACACTATCGGTAGCCTAGTAACCAATTGCATTGCAATGGTATAACCCATGCTACTTAACTCGGCGCCTCTCGCGATTCGATCTTCTTCGCGAGCGATGTCTATTTACGCGGGTTATACCCCTTGAATGGCATTGTACTTCTAGGGCTTTGTAGACTACCCAATTGAGCCAAATATCAACCCATGGTCGTGCTAATTTCATTCTATTAGACTCTAGGAACCCTTCGTTTCTACCTAGCATGCATTTAAACTTTACATTCATGAACTTTACCTTTAAAAAAATAAGTATCATTTGTAACTATTGTCAATTTTTAGGACGACGTCCATTAGAGCGTGTGTTTTACATATTCACTCAGAAAATAACATAGTACTCGTATTTATATAATATTAATATAATAATGTTTGATAATAATACACTATAATTAGAATTAATAATACAATATAATTAGAATTAGGCATGGGTGGAATTTTTAGCCTCTAAATAGGTTTTTAAAATTAGAATTAAAATGTCAAAGGCTTAATTATTATAAAGGCCTCATATAATTTATAATGTAGCGTGCCCTACAGGGGGTGTTTTTGGTTATAACATAACATTTACATACTGGCACATACATTGCTTCTGGCCCCACACTACCCTGTGTCGTGGGAACCAGAAACAACGACATCACAAACTTGTACACATCCAAGACCTGGGGGTTTTTTTTTGTTCCCAGCCGGGATATGTCATCTTTATAAACTTTTGGAATGCAAATAATTGAGTACATTGTATTCGTATTTTTGTCAAAACTGCTTTAAAGTCCTAGACTTCTTCGAACCAGCAGGTTCTAAAACAAGCTACTATATTTATTAACATTGATGATGTTTACTTTTTCCAAAGAGAAGTTATATAATCGGCGAAGATATTACGTATAAAAAAGTTCATCCCCAATTTTCCACCCTTGGGGGTTGTTTTTTTATTATTAAATTTAAATGGGACCACCCTTGAGGTATTACCTATACGCCAAAAAAAGATTTGTTCAAATCGGTTCATAATTGGCGGAGTTATCGCGTAACAAACATAGAAAAAAAACATACGGGTCGAACCTCCTCCTTTTTTTGAAGTCGGTTGAAAAGAAGATGTGATTTTTTCCATTGGTGGCGCTAGTTTGCACTGCGAAGCGCCTTTATACAATACAGAACATAATAGTCAGCAAAACATTTACAAAAATTGGTCCGTAATCCGTATGTAGGTATCTCTGCTTGTGCAAAAGGCAGCTGACTCAGCACTGACTTTCAGTCAGCGTCTGTTCCATGAGCGTTCCACACGGAGCACGGTTTAATTATTATTAATATAAAACTAATGTGTAAATAATATAAACAACTGACGTGAAGGAAAACATCGTGAGGAAACCTGAGATTCTGACGTGTTCAAATGCCTCAGCGCTTGAAATTGCCAATCCGCAGTAGAAATAAAATTTTCGTTTCTTATTTATACTCTGAAAGTAGTGTTGATCTGATTATTGGGTGGAAAATTCTGCTTCCCTCCATAGAGAGGGAAAAACTCATACAAATTACTTCCCACCTAAGGGCCGGAATGAACTTTAAAAATAGAACTACTGTCAGCTGTGAAGAGCTCTAAGTAAAAAATAGGCTTTTTAAAAAAAAACAAATAAAAAAAAATGCTGCGGCCATGCGAGTTTCAAAACAGCCAGTGTGAACTTAGCGCAAACTTCTTTGAGCGGAATAAGCCGCAACAATTACGCAGTGAGTTCCATATTTAAAGTTTAAAAAGTCGACATAAATTGGTGGGATACTAATCTGTTACAGTATCTGTGACGGAATTCAAAAAAACAGGTAATAAACTTTTATGCCAAGATTTGAATTTTAAAAATGAGTTTTCTATTTTCCTCATATTCGAAATGAAAAGTAGAGTGTCTAACACGGGTAAAAGAATCAATTCCTACTCGGACTATAGCCGCCACAGAACATTCGGGCGTCTAAATACCTCGGGAATTGATTCTTTCCACCCTCGTTTAACAATCTACTATAACGTCGTGGGCGACTTTGTAATGAAAATTCAGAGGACGATGTGCCGTCGACTGTACGTACTGCCGAGAATCGGTAATTAATCCAATAATAACCCCACTGAGGGCATGGCGTGATATCGCATTGCTAGCGAGAAATTGAGTCACTAGACTGCAAAGTCGAGAGCGACTCTGCAGCTCTTGCGTAACACATGTTTACAGTTGATTTCTGACGTGTTTGTTAACAACCTATCATTTAAACGGTCAGCGAAATAAACCGGTTTCGGTTAAGCAGTAAAATGTTTTCTGTCGGCAAAATACAGTCTTTTGTAAAATAATAATAATATTGGCCTTTTAGCATCTACTTAATGAGATGATTTATACAGCGCCCAGTGGCATCCTCACCCACACCAGATGGGTGAAGGGACCACTCCGACGCTGCAGTGCCTGGGACATGGTTTTATAGATGGTGTAGGCTTGCCCAGCACCTATACCACCCTGACAGCTTAGTCGGCGTAGCTCACAGGAAAGACTAGTCAATACGTGCGGAGCCAACCAAGCCGCGGGTTTCCTCACGATGTTTTCCTTCACAGTTAGCGTGTGGTATTGCGACTACAAATTCGCAAATGTACGTAACTTTGAAATTAGTCTTTTGTAAATCAGTCAGTCAAACAGTATTTTAGAGCAAGTGCAAAGCTATACAATAATTATTAATTATGAATGATTAATTATTAATAAGGCCGCCAATTGTAATATATTTTTATATAATTTCTGTTACTGTAATTTCTGGGTACCTACAATAAGGAATATTCTATATATCTATCTATCTATCTACGTATTAATCAAATTTCAAAGAGGACTGCGGGTCCGGTTAAGCAGTAACATATATTCTGTCGGGAAAATACAGTCTTTGTCAATCACTCAGCCAAACAGTCAATTATTTTAGAGCAACTGCAAAGCTGTAAAATAATTAGTAAAATTTAATTGAAAATATACAATTGACTTTATAGTAAAATAATAAAATAGGACAATAGAAAATTACAAATTAATCAGAATACAAAATTAAGCAGCCAAATAAACAATAGAAATAATCAGTAGAAAATACAAAATTGAGCAGCTAAGTAATCAAATTGATCTGTAGAAAATACAAAATTGGGTACAGCGATATCATTCCGATGTAAAACCTAACTGCAAAGTGGGTACTCGAGGCTGCAACTGATGCAAATTACTTCAGCCCGATGTCGCTGCCTGTACGTAATACAGAGAATACTGTAAAGAGGTTCGAAATTTCACTGATGCCGGTGAGTCGCCCATTAGCTTCGGAAAGAGCGCTGGCGCGGATAGCCAGAGGTCGCGGGTTCGTATCCCGGCATGAGTGGAATTTATGGCCTCTAAATAGGTTTTTAAAATTGTCCTTAGCACGGGTTACTGCATTAAAAAGAGTATAATCACTTTAGAATAAATCAAAGATTAAGTTGCTGCTGTGTGGTGTCGGCCTAGAGAATAGCACCAACCCAAATTCTTCCCGCGGGTGTCGTAAGAGGCGACTAAGGGACACAAACCGGGGGGTGGGCAGCAGCGCCTCCTGCAGTACAATTCCACCAAACTGCGATCCCCAGCCCGCATGCCCAGCGTGGGGATTATGGGCATTACCCCCTATGATAGCACAACGTGGCGCTCTTTAGAGGAGTGCTATATCCAGCAGTGGACTAGTATAGCCTGACGATGAAAGATTAAGTTGATTTATTCTAAAGTGGTGATTTTTTGCTACTAATATCCACAATTATAAAGGCATTTAATTTGTTGTTATGAAATTGAAATGCAGTGTTTTTTACATTAAATGGCCTTTAGTTTTAGCGTGAGAAGCATCTGTATTTCCCTGTATTCTATTCCTAAATTTGTTTTCCACTATTGTAATGTGCTTTTTATTTGCCTATTATTCAGGTCATTCGATCATTCATAATCCATGGTCGTTCATACCTCTAGTTTTGGACCAGGAAAAGTTTTTAATTTCAATTGCTTCCCAAAAGCTTCTTCGGTACTACTGTCGATCGGTTGAGAGGACTTTCGGTCGATGCAGCTCGATCCAGTGGTTCGTTCTGGCCTACAAAAAATGCTGAGCTATCGCGGACTTGTTTACCTGTCTACTCTTGACTGCAGCAATGTGCTCTTTGCTCCTTTCCTTCCCGGACTTGGCCCCCGTGGTGAAGTATAGCCTAACCTTCCTGCGATGCAGGAAGATGCACTGGGGACATACTCGTACAAAGGATTGATACCATTTCATTCATTCTCAATTTAATTTCTCTCGTAGTATTTCTTAATGATTGGCGATACTCATACATAGTTATATATTAAACGGGCAAATCGCGATTATTTATTAGGTAAAACGTAATTACCTTATTTCCCGATGTTTCGGCAGCGTTACAGTTGCCGTGGTCTCGGGTAGACTGAAGTGGCGAGTACTATTTTTTTTTCTTTTCTTTATACAAGCTCTCTCTATTTTATACAAGCACATACATTGCTTCTGGCCCCACACTAGGATACCCTGTGTCGTGGGAACCAGAAACAACGACGTCACTGACATGTAAACACCCAAGACCTGGTCTTTCTTTTTTTGTCCCCAGCCGGGATTCGAACCCGGAACCTCTTGCATGGTAGGCAGATGCGCTACCGCTACGCCACAGAGGTCGATTAATTAGTTTATTTCTCTCGCCCACAGAGTATGGTCCTGCGCAACAACTCGATGGCCTACCACATGTGGAAGCGGCCCGCCGTCCATCCCCTGATGAAGGTTCACCTCTTCAACTACACAAACTGGAAAGCCGTGCAGGCTGGCAACGCTACCAAGTTCCACGTGGAGGATGTCGGCCCTTACGTGTACTCGTAAGTGTATTTCAGTACATTGCTCTGCATTACGTTACGTTACGTTTCGTTACACTACACTGCACTACATTACATAGGCTGCTACTTTGTATGCGGAATCTGGGATTCCAATAATTTTAAACGCAATGTCTGACCTCCATGGTCAAAATCGTTCTTTTTTTAAATACTGGCCGCTAATATTTTTCTCTTATATGCGTTAGTGTTTTGTTTTTGTTGGGTTTAAAATGTCATATTGCTGAAAAAATGGAACTCACTCGTGAAAATATTCGTGCTATGATTTATTACGATTTTCGACGTGGTTTAAGGCAACAACAGTGCGTAGATCAATTAACTTCGACTTTTTGTGGTGAAGCTCTATCAAAAACGACTGTATATCACTGGTTTAGTGAGTTTAATCGCGGGCGCAGTAAGCTCACGGACGAAGGTCGCCCGAAATCGGTGGTTGTGCCACAAAATATTGAAGCTATGCGAAAACTAATAATGCAAGACCGCCATGTTACGTATCGCGAGATAGAGGCTATTCTGGGCATATGTATGACGAGCATTCATAGGATATTACATGAACATTTGTCTGTAAAAAAAATTTGTTCGCGTTGGATCCCGCACAACTTAACTCAGGATCAAAAAAACGCTCGCGTCGGATGGTGCAAGAAAACCTTAAAAAAATTCAACGGAGGCGACTCAAAATCTGTTTATAATATCTACACAGGTGACGAATCCTGGATCTACGCGTACGATCCCAAAACTAAACAACAATCAACAGTTTGGGTGTTTCAAAATGAGCCGAACCCTAAGAATGGGCTCGTGCAAAAAGCACTGTAAAGCAAATGGTGGCCTGCTTTTTTTGTATTAATGGCCATGTGACTACAATACCACTGGAGAATCGCAGAACGGTTAATTCGGAGTGGTACACGATCATTTGTTTTCCGGAAGTATTTGAAGAAATACACCAAAACAACCAGCGACGCAGAATCATACTTTACTATGACAATGCCAGCTGTCATACATCTCAGGAAACAACTACATTTTTCTATGGTCAAAAAATAGAATTGATAACAAACAAACAAACAAACAAACAAACAAACAAACAAACAAACAAACAAACAAACAAACAAACAAACAAACAAACAAACAAACAAACAAACAAACAAACAAACAAACAAACAAACAAACAAACAAACAAACAAACAAACAAACAAACAACAAACAACAAACAAACAAACAAACAAACAAACAAACAAACAAACAAACAAACAAACAAACAAACAAACAAACAAACAAACAAACAAACAAACAAACAAACACAGGCCAAAAATTAAAATAAAAAAACTACTACGATACCTACAGGTCTTGTATGGACGATATGATACGGGTCATAATATATTTTTTTAATCATAACGATCCACCTATACAACCTTCAGCTGGACCAAGAAGTTTGAACCTCTACTTAAAAAAAAAAGTTTTCAATGAACGAGTCCGCGGCCACGCAACACGCATGCGCAATCGATGTTTGCGCCTTAACGCCAACATTTTACATTTAAAAAAACTTTTTAATATTTAAGCAAAGTTTGGTTCTGTTTAATATTATTTTATGTATTATAGTATGAGCGTAGATAAAGTAGTGTATGACACGGTACATAACTTGCTCTTATAACACTCGTGTGATACTTACTATAAAAAATCTCGCCTGCTACGGCTCGTTTTTTAAAACACACGTGTTATAAGAACCCGTATTATGGAACAGTATCATAAACTTCTATAAATGCTTAAGTGTGGTCAATTTGTCTCTAAAAACACTGCGACAAAAGCGATACAAAAAACCTGAATTAAAAAAAAATATTATAATCCGACTGCTAAGCATTAGCAAGTAAACAGGCGGGATCAACCTTGTTACCAAACAATTTTAAATTTGGGTCCTGTCTGCTTACTAGATGAATGAATGAGTGAATGAATGATTTATTGCCACAAATACTTAAACAACAAAACAAAAGTTAAAAAGTTTTATTATTATCAATTAGGTTTAACACATTGCTGACAAATA
Organism: Yponomeuta sedellus; assembly: GCA_934045075.1. Classification (NCBI taxonomy): domain Eukaryota; kingdom Metazoa; phylum Arthropoda; class Insecta; order Lepidoptera; family Yponomeutidae; genus Yponomeuta; species Yponomeuta sedellus. The sequence goes on along the minus strand of OW203751.1, from coordinate 7,034,324 downwards.
ATATTTTCATCACAGAATTAATTAAATGGTTCAATGAGTATTTGTTATTTTCTTACCCTAACTTGCACACTAGGATTTCCTGTGTCGTGCAAGCTAGTCTCTTCTAATAATGAAACAGAAGACATTTTAGATCTTAAACGATAAAATAATACACTAGTTAATTTGAATTAAAATCCTCATCATTTTAACGCTCGGCGAAAGTATTTTAAAAAATGTTAATGGCCGGAGTCGGCGTATACGTTTTTTTTTACGTAGCCTCGTTTGTGTCCCACTGCTGGGCAAAGGCCTTTTAAATTAAAAAAAAATATTTTGTCTTTTTAGTGTTTTGCTCTTTCGTTTTCATTGTGATAAAAAGTAAAAGTAAAAATGCATTTATTGCGACCAACAATAGAAGAAGAAGCATAAAAGAGGAAATTACTAATAATGACTTCATGGGTGGCGACAGAAGGTGACGCCTCATTTCATATATACGATTATGACACGCGCCCAAATACGAGAAACCGATTGAGTTATTATTTGTCAAAGGCTGGACTTACATGCATACATACATACATACTCGTACATACATACATACATTCATACATACATACATACATACATACATACATACATACATACATACATACATACATACATACATACATACATACATACATACATACATACATACATACATACATACATACATACATACATACATACATACATACATACATACATACATACATACATACATACATACATACATACATACATACATACATACATACATACATACATACATACATACATACATACATACATACATACATACATACATACATACATACATACATACATACATACATACATACATACATACATACATACCCACATACAAAACCCCCTTTTTGGTCGCAGTCGTACAAAAATACACTTAGGTATATCACAAAAAAACTTCGTGCGCTATCTAACTAGACTGGACTGTACAATGAGCACAATTTTTGCTGATTACTCGCACAAGACAACAAAGGAAACTTTTGTTCAAGCCATATTTGTGTCGCTGTGTTTTGCTGTGATTAATCGGCAGTAAAAACAAGTTTTATCACGCGGCAAAAACAAAAGCTTGCTTAGATTACCTATACTTAAAGTTGGTGCGTATAAATATAGTTCTTATATTTGCCGACGATTTACTACACAAAATTAGTGCCAAAGGTTCTGTAAATATTATCACATCACATTTTTTTATATCACATCATCACACCGACATTATAAAGGAAAATTTGTGAGTGCGTATGTCTGTTACTTCTCGACGTCTAAACGGCTGGAGCGATTGGAAGGAATCACATAAAAAATATTTTTATTTTTATATCACTCCATCACACTGACATTATAAATGCGAAAGTTTGTGTGTTTCTTACTACGTCACGTCTAAACGGCTGGCGCGATTTCACTAAAATTTGGCATAGAGTTAGCTGACACCCCGGATTAAGACATAGGCTACGTTTTACTGCGGGAAAATATCTTATTCCTATGGGAACATCAATAAACCGCGGGTGACACCGGGGGGCACAGCTAGTCAGATAATAAATGCTACTACCAATATCAATACCCCACGCTAATGGTGAAGGAAAACATCGTGAAGCCTCTGAACGGTCTGCTGTGCTCTACAGTGGAACGTAGGTACCTACGTGGTATACATAGGTAAAGAGGCCTTTAGACGGGCTACACTTTTTGTGAAATATTTGGCACTTACTACACTATATCCCGAAAATACAACAACATTTTAATGCAGCACAAGGCTGGTTAACGTATATCCCGGCCATCCCCGGCAACATTTCTACAACAGTATATGGCTCAATATTTTGTCTTTACACGGGCTACATACATAAACACGAACGAACCAAAATAAAGAGAAACAAAACAAACACGACCATAGCTCTAGTCGAACAAATCGCAGCTTCTTCAGCAAACTTCACTTCACGAAAAAGGAAAAAGGGACGCACTTAGGCCGTAAAGCTGAGACAGGCTGAGAAAATATTGCAGTATTTTCGATTGCAAAGCGATCGTCCCGGCCATATGGCTGGGATATACTAAAAATTCATTGGATACATAAAAAATATGTCACAATATATCCCGGCCATACTAAAAATATTGCCGAATATTTCATAGTCTAGCCGTAAATGATGGCTGATGCTACCGGCCACACATTAGCAGCCCCATAAGTCTTAAACGGTGAAAACTAGTTTTGACTGTTAAATTTAGTCAAAACTAGTTTTGACTGCAGAAAAATGAAGTAACATTCTAATATGTTGACGACCTCTGTGGCGTAGCGGTAGCGTATCTGCCTACCATGCAAGAGGTCCCGGGTTCAAATCCTGGCTGGGGACAAAAAACCCCAGGTCTTGTATGTTACACGTTTTCGATTTCGTGGTTTCTGGTTCCCACGACACAGGGTATCCTAGTGTGGGGCCAGAAACAATGTATGTGCCTGTAAGTAAATGTTATGCATCCAGCAATGTCGAGTTGGTTTTCGGTCTTGCATGTTCAACCTAACACGCTCCTTCGCGCTCCGCTACGCTACGCTCTTCGTCGCACCTATATTTTTGCTGTCGCAGATTGAGTGATGCATCATTTTAGGTGTTTTTACCATTTGGTTTTTCAAATGTAAGCTTGGGACAAAAGTACTTTTGACTGATTCTAGCAATCAAAGTAGTTTTGACCGTTTAAGAGTTTTGACTGTAACATATACACAGCATTAAAGCACAGAGGAAAAGAGGAAAGTAAACTCTTTATAATAGAGGCTCTCGTGGCCTAGTGGAACCGAGTGGTTGGATGCAAACGAGTTAAGCAACAACAGGCGCGGTCAGTTGCAGGATGGGTGATCATCCCTTGACTACCGCTAGTAGCATTTTTTTCTGAGCCCTTCCGTGCTGTTGGTGCCGGCTGTCATGCAATGGCAGTCGACACCGGCCGATGATGATGATTGATTTCTAACTTTCAGTCATTTGAAATTGTGTTGATTATAATGTTTTAATTACTTCAATGCGCGCAGGGATGCTATCTGCTCCCAAAAATAACCCCAAATTTTATAGTCAAACCGTTACGTAATATGGCGATGACAAACGAACATTTACAGCCCAATTGTGTGTATTATAGTTCGCACTCGATAAGGCCGCAATTTAGGGTGTGCCTGAATACAGGGCCGGCGGAAGGGCAGGGCGCGTTCTGGCCTCCGCCCAGGGGTCCCGTAGGAAAAGGGGCGTCTGTGCAAAAAGGCGGGCGTCCCTCTTACGCCTACAAGTTCATTTCTTTCACCATATATTGTGACTGGTAGAAAATACTTAGAGCAAGACGTCCGCAAGATTGTCATTGTATTTTTTTACCTACTTGAAAGTATAAAAGTCTCGTATCATAGAGTTTATTATCGGACGCCTCCGGAACAGCTTCATGGATTTTATGATTTTTTCATACGTACGAGTATGTGGAAGATTCGCGAATAGATCGTAGGATAATTAATATGCCAAAATAACGTTTGTGGGATCAGCTAGTAAACAACAGCAGTAGTTGAAAACCTATTTAGAGGCTAAAAATTCCACCCATGCCGGGATTCGAACCCGCTACCTCTGGCTATCCGTGCCAGCGCTCTTTCCAACTGAGCTAATAGGTGACTCACCGGCATCAGTGAAATTTCGAACCTCATTACAATATTCTCTGTATTGCGTACAACCTCTTTTTAGCCCCTAAATAGGTTTTTAAAAATTGTCTTTAGCACGGGTTAGTGCATTAAAAAGAATATAAGCAGTAGTTAACATTAACATTTACATACAAGCACATACAGTTGAGTTCATCCCTTCCAAACTTTTGAAATAGAGTGCGTAAATGTGATCACACAAAGCACGAACCGTTCTGCGTAAACACAATTGCGTGCGCCAAACCCACTCAACTTGATTTCTTAAGGAGATTCAGATGCTGGGCAAGCGTTAATATTTATTCCTCCTGCGCTATTTGCAATTAAGAAAAGTAATGTTTGTAGTCGTTATCAACCCTTGTATGTCCCCACTGCTGGGGCACGGGTCTCTTCCTGCATCGCAGGAAGGTTAGGCAATACTCCACCACGGGGGCCAAGTTCGAGTTGGTGGAGGATTGTAAGACAGTGGCGGGCCTTACTGTCAGAAGTTTGTTTGCTGTAAATGTTTGTAGCTGTTATTAAAATTCTTGCGCATCGTATTTGGTACAAAAATGCACTTAATGCAAAATAGAATTTTCTTCCAGTCAAATTTTGGTTTGTGGATAATGGCTGGGTGGCTAGTGCAAAATACTAAATGTAAGGGGGAGGGGCCATACTGTTGTGTCCAATTTAAGAATGTTATTTACAACTAGCTATTCTTTTCTATTTTTATCACTTTATTGTTAACAATTTTTTTTGTTAACTTCTTAAGTAGGCATGCTTTTTCTTATTAATATTTTATTTACTTAAGGGACCTTCAGGTCAAATTTTGTATACACATACTTTTATACGAAGCGCTCGTGGCCTAGGCGAACCGAGTGATTGGAATCAATCACTTGGTTAAGCAACAACAGGCGCGGTCAGGTACGGGATGGGTGAGCGTCCCGTGACTACCGCTAGTGGCATTTTTCCGAGCGCTTCCGTGCTTCGCAAGGCACGTTAAGCCGTTGGTGCCGGCTGTCATATAATGGCAGTCGTTAAGCCATGTCAGAGGCCTTATGGGCGGCTTGATAACTTCTGACAGTAAGGCCCGCCACTGGCTTACAATCCTCCACCAACCCGGACTTGGCCCCCGTGGTGGAGTATGGCCTAACCTTCCTGCGTTGCAGGAAGAGACCCGTGCCCCAGCAGTGGGGACATACAAGGGTTGATAACGATACTTTTATAGTTTTTCTGTACGACCGTTTGTGTCCTGAATACACAAAATGAAATAAAATGTATTAATGAAAAATACCCTACAAATATAAAGTACACTAAAAATACAAAACAAATGCACAGGACGAAGGATTGCACGGGGGCGCCGCTTCTCGCCTAGGGGCGCCGCCTGTCGCCTAGGGGCGCCAGCACCGCTGAAACCGGCTCTGCCTATATAGTAATAAACAAGAGGTTATGAGTTGATGTTATCGAATGGGAGATAGATCAGATAGCGTCGTGTTATGTTTTCATAGGGCTCCTAGCTTGGAGGTAGCTCTATTTATGTTATGCATCTGCAGAACACGTCAATAGCCGGCTAAAAACCAAAGTCAAAGTGTAGGCCGCTAATTGATGGGACAGATAAAGTTAATTAGTTTTAAGGAGATCATTCACTCTAAGGAGCTCCATACTAAGTTGGGCCCAAACATGAAAGTGCCGGCCAGCGAAAAAAAAACTATTCTAAACGATGGGCCACACTGATTTGTTGATTTCATACCAAGAAACCTATCGTAAAATGAACACCTTATGTACTAGTAGACGTTAAAGGTTTTTTGTGAAGGATTTTTCTATACATTTTAAATAATGCAGAACAGACGTTAAAAGCCTTATACATTTATGTTAGATGATTTACACTCCGTCTAGTAGCAATAGTTGTTAGTTTACTTTAATAAACAATACAATATAGTACCTTCATGCCGTTTTCAAGATTTTGCAGCATACTCTATCATGCTTGTAACTTTATAAGATTGGCATTAAATTATTTTTATCTTTTTTCTTTTTTTATCTTGTAAAAGAGTTAAGGAAGACTCCCTACACAAACGTATATTTCATAAACACGTTACAATATAGTACATTACACAACTAGGGTGGTAATACATGGTAATACAAAGAAAGGCCGAGATCGCAGAAGTTTGCGGCCCGAGCTGCAAGCGAGGGACGTAAATATGCGATCGAGAGCTTTCTTTATTACCTCCCGTGTTGTTTACATCTTTTTATGTCTACACTTGGCCAGAAAGCGGCTTTTTCCGTACGCGCAGCGTGCGGAAAAAGCCACTTTATTGCCAGGTGTGGCATAAATTATTTTTTCCAATGAATGGGAATATAAGATTTTCAATGTCTGACAGTAGCTAAACGATAGGCTTCACTGTTTTGGTGCCATAGCACAGTGTAACGATGCTTTATGATAATTCATTTTTTCAACTTTCTTACAGCTATTTATTTACTATGACAGTACTATCTAGAATAACTACTTTATCACATGGGGGTAGATTTACATGAATTGACTGAATATTGACAGAACTAGAGGTAGTTAAACATAAGCAATTATTGAGACGTTAAAATTGTATGTGCGCTCGGCCTATTGTTTTGTATCAATTTTAAAGTGTTTTACGCGATATCTTGTTTTGGGCTGTTAACTATAGCTTTGAATAGATCTTAGTGCTTCTATATTACATATCATTTTTCTGGATATACCAATAATGGGTAAGTGGTAAACACTTAAAGTTTATTTGAAAAAATTGACTAAACCAAAACTTTGACGAGACTTTTAAAAAAAGTACATCTTAGTACATCTCTAATTTTTTTATATATAAAGCTAGAAGGGTGTACTTGCTTACCAGAAAGCCGTTGCGTGCTCTTCCGTGATAAAATTGAGTTATGAATTTTTTTAGGTTCCGAAGCGCTACAAATAAAAAACGGCGAATTGTTTGAAGTTTACAACTCGGCAGACAATAAGGACAAACTAACTTCAATATACCATCACCTTCTGCGTTTTTACAAGTTAGAAAATTCTCCTCAGTCAATTAAGGATAGTGTCAATAAGACTGCAAAGTTTTTTTCGATGAGATTGGGGAACTATTGGCGATCAAGTAACCGAAAAAAAGAAATACTAATCGTGAAATATAAAACTTGGCTCGAAAAATATATTTCGTTAGATCCCATAGCTAACGATTTTATTATGGGAAATCAATCACAAAGTATATCTTCAGATCATAAGAGTCGTGGAAGACCGCTTAGCAACTTTGAAGAAATTAATTCAGCTTCAAAAAAACGACGTGTTTTGGATTTAGTTAGAAGCAGAATATCTGAAGAATTAGAATTCGCTGCAAATTGGTTAAACGGTAAATCTCCCTCGAAAAGTAATAAGGTTACATTATCGCCTTTTGATGCATTAGCATTGTATATAGATTTGGACTTATCATTTCGAAAATATAATAGGCTAAGGGACGTTATCAATAAATTGCACCCCGATACGATTCCAAGCTATTATTCAATAATGAAAGTTAGAAATGAGATGTTGCCGAATAAAATAAGCTGTACGGAGAGTGAAGCTGAAGTTGATTTACAAGATTTGTTAAATAAATCATCAGATTCGATAGTACAAACTGCAGAAATGGACCAAGTTATTTTTTCCACGGGATCATCGTTAAAATTAATTTGTAAATGGGGCTTCGACGGATCCTCTGGGCACAGTACATACAAACAAAAGTTTGATAACTCAGAAAGTACCGATGAGTATCTTTTTCTAACCGCATTAGTACCAATATCTTTAATTGAAGTGGAATCAGGGCAAGTAAAATGGCAAAACAAAACACCGTCATCTTTTGCCATCCTATGAAATTGGCATTTACAAAGGAAACGAAAACTCTTATTAAAGATGAGGAAAAGAGAGTGACCCAATGTATCGATAGCTTGGAGAGCCACGTTATCGCTTTACAAAGACCTGGTGCTGTGGTTACAGTTAATTTTGAGATGATTTTAACAATGATTGACGGTGCGGTATGTCATACTTTGAGCGGAGTCAATTCAACTCAAACATGCTACATATGTGGAGCTACTCCAAAATTAATGAATCTTTCATCTGTTTCGGAGCGACCACCAAATGAATCAGTATATAAGTATGGTTTATCGACGCTGCATAACTGGATTCGATCGTTTGAGTTTCTTCTTCATGTCAGCTACAGATTACCTTTGAAATGTTGGCAGATTCGAAGTGATGAACAAAAAAAAATATTCGCCGAAACTAAAAAAAGGATCCAAAAAGAGTTTAAAGAGAAGTTGGGTCTGTTAGTTGACAAACCTAAGCCCCGATATGGATCTACGAATGACGGGAATATCTCCAGAACCTTTTTCAAAAACGCTAAATAAGTAGTGAAATAACCGGCATTAACGAGAAATTGATTGAATATTTTTATCTTATCAACAGAATAGTTTCATGTGGTTTCAAGATAAACATTGATAAATTCAAAGATCTATTGAAAGAGACCAATGACTTATATCTCAGTAATTATGCTTGGTATTATGTTCCAATCTCTATACACAAGATCTTAGTGCATGGACCAGACCTCATCGAAAATTTTCCAATACCAATAGGCCAACTTTCTGAAGACGCATTGGAAGGTAGACACAAAGATGTTAGAAATCTGAGGATACATCACACTCGTAAATCGTCTAGGGTGTATACCAATAAGGATCTAATAACTATGATGCTACTAACATCAGATCCTTGTATATCAAGCATAAGGGCAAAAAATAAACACATAAAAAGTATCTTAGATCCTGTTTTGAGGCAATATCTCATGCTAGACGAAGACAATTGAAATAAAAATGAATAAAATAAAGTCACATATACCATTTTATTAATAAAGCCTAAAATGTGTGTAAAATTATTTATGATAAACCGTTCTTTGGACTCGCGACACTGTGCATAGTATCAAATGTTCTGGACAATGTGCGTAACAGTTTGGAAATGTTTTTCTTCGTTTGCCGAACTTCTTCGTTGACTTTGAGTTTTGAGCCCAATATGAATGGTCCCCAAATTCTCACTTAATTTATCTCATGAACCAAATTTTTAATAATATGGCTAAATATTAAGATTTAATATAGCTATATGCCACTGGTCAACGGTTACAAATAAGTTAATTGGAAATCACTCTGCTGATCCCCAAGATGCAGGCGAGTGTAGGGATCACCGTATTGTTTGATTTAAAATCGAGTAACTCTACGATGTACCTCATCTACCTTTTAACACCCTTTGTAATGGTGCATGCAGAATTATTAAATAAACTGTATTCTATTCTATTCTAAATTATAAGGCTACAATGGAGATGGGATGGGCATATGGATAGGCGCGGAGACGGTCAATGGACCAAGATAGCCACTGAGTGGTGGTCAAGAACGGGCCTTAGAGTCTATATACTTACATAGTTTGTCAATAAAATGGTATAAGCACGACAATGGTTGTTATTTGCCTCAATTTGCTAGTCTACAAAGCAATAGCAGTACAATATCATTCCAGGGGTATAACCCGCGCAAATTAAATAGTAAATAGGCATCTCTCGCGAAGAAGATCGAATCGCGCGAGGCGCTGAGTCGAAATTCACGGATTATATACCAAAGAGAAGAGACCTATGCCCAACAGTGGGCTCTGTTTATGGGCTAATTAGATAGATAAACCTGCAGAAGGTAGATAGATATTCCAGCTGAATGTCAGCGTTGTGGGGGCATCTCAGTGCTCCTACGATGCAAGATATTTGAAATCGAATAATTTTATTTCAACGTGAAGAATTTACAATCTGTTGTCGTCGTCAGGCTATACAGTCAACTGCTGGACATAGCCCTCCCCTAAAGAGAGGCACGTTGTGCTATCATAGGGGGCAATGCCCATAATCCCCACGCTGGGCATGCGGGTTGGGCATCGCAGTTCAATGGAATCGTACTGCAGGGAGCGCTGCTGCCCACCCCCCGGTTTGTGATCCTTAGTCGCCTTTTACGACACCCGCGGGAAGAGTTGGGTTGGTGCTATTCTCTAGGCCGACACCACACAGCAATTCACAGCACCACACAGACATTATGTTGGCTGAAATGTCAATGTACAAGGTAAAATGTAAGCCGCTGCCTTCGGGCCATAGTGTAGTGGAGGAAAAGGCATGCTGAGTCGAGACCATTTTAGTGGCTCAATACGTTAAGCCTAGGCGTGTAAATATAAAAAAATATATGTTTAATTGGGTTTTGGCAACAGTTATTATAGGAAAAGTAAATTAATAATTACAATAGTACCTAGAAAAATAGACCTGCGATACGATATCAACCCTTGTATGTCCCCACTGCTAGGGCACGGGTCTCTTCCTGCATCGCAGGAAGGTTAGCCCATAATCCACCACGGGGGCCAAGTCCGGGTTGGTGGAGGATTGTAGACTGCCACTGTCTTGAATGTAAGACAGTAGCGGGCCTTACTGCCAAAAGTTTTCAAGCCGCCTATACGGCCTCTGACATGGCTGCCATTATACTATTTTTATTTTTAATGCACTAACCCGTGCTAAGGACAATTTAAAAACGTATTTAGAGGCTAAAAATTGTAAGTGTATTAAAAAAAAGAATATAATCATGTGGGTACTAGGGGCTGCAAGTGATGCAAATTACTTCAGCCAGATGTTGCTGCCTGTACGTAATACAGGGAGTATTGTAAAGTGGTTCGAAATTTCACTAATGCCTGCAAGTTCCATTAGCTCAGTTGGGAGAGCGCTGGCACGGTTAGCCAGAGGTCGCGGGTATGAGTCCCGGCATAGGTAGAATTTTTAGCCTCTAAATAGGTTTTTCAAGTGATTGATTCCAATCACTCGGTTCGACGAGGCCAATGAAATGAAAAGGTTTTATTCAAAGTAGCGCAGAAGCTGCGGCCTAATGAACGTTACAATTCAAACTAGGTGTCCATTTCAAAATCTAGATCAATTTGGAGAAAAAATGGACAAAAAAACTCCAAACTTAGTCTTTTCAAAGTCCTTAATTAACATAGCTTACATAATTATTATAAAACATAGAACTCATACATTGTACTGGCTTTAATTCCAGACCTCATTGTCATCTAGATAATCCTTTATGTTATAGTAGCCCTTTTGGCACAAAGTGTGCTTAACATATTTTTTGAACCGCGATTCAGGCAAGCTTAATATATCTTCAGGGATTTTATTATAGAAGCGTATACAATGCCCCATGAAGGATGTATTAACCTTTGCCAGCCTAAATAGTGGGAACAAAAGTTTATGTTTATTTCTAGTATTCACATTGTGTGGGCTACCTAAAGTTTTAAAGTTACTGATATTTTTCCTGACGTACATAATGTTTTCATAGATATACTGACTGGCAACTGTCAGGATGTTAGTTTCTTTAAAGAAATCTCTTAACGAATCCCTACTGCCTAGCTTATAAATGAATCTGATCGCTCTCTTCTGCAAGACAAAGATGGTCTCAATATCTGCAGCCCGTCCCCACAGTAGTATGCCATAGGACATAACACTATAGAAGTAACTAAACTAAACAAGCCTAGCAGTTGCGACGTCAGTTAGTTCCCTAATTGTTTTAACTGCATATGCTGCTGTAGTAAGCCTATTTGCTAATGTTTTTATATGAGGACTCCCTTGAAGCTTTGCATCAATTGTGATACCTAGAAAGACAGTTTCATTTACAAGGTCTAATTTGTCATTCCCCAATATAACATTGCTTTCAACCGCTTTGACATTTGGTAGAGTGAACTTTATACATTTTGTCTTCTTTGAATTTAACAATAAGTTATTGGTAGTAAACCAATTATGTACCCGAGAGAGAGCATTATTTGTACTGTCAAGGTCATTCTCTTGTCTCTTAATTTTAAAAATAAGTGACGTGTCATCTGCGAATAATACTATCTCTGACATATTTTGAACCATTAACGGCAAATCATTTACATATACGAGGAAGAGGAACGGCCCCAAAATAGATCTCTGTGGCACTCCTATCCTGATCTCTGACCCTGAAGATTTAGTTCGATTTATTTCAGCTCTTTGAATTCTTCCTTCTAAATATGATGTCATAAGTTTTAGGCTATTCCCGTTTATACCATAGTGCTTTAATTTTAAAAGAAGTGTTTTATGGTCCACGCAATCAAATGCTTTCGACAAGTCGCAGAATACGCCTATAGCATCCTTGCGATCTTCCCATGCACTAAATATATGTTTAACTAACATGACGCCGGCGTCCGTTGTAGAGCGCCCTTGTGTGAATCCGAATTGCTGACCATGGAGAAGTTGATAGTTATTGTGTGTAAGCAGTTGACCTAGAACTATCTTCTCGAATATTTTACTTAAAACGGGTAAAACCGAGACTGGTCTAAAATTTGTGGGATCTTGCTTATCACCACTTTTAAATAAAGGAACGAGCTTACTATATTTCATTAAATCAGGGAATATACCCTCATCTAAACATTGGTCAAAGATTTTGGCTAAATGGGGTGCTAGGGTATCGATTACTGAGCTAACTACTGTTACTGACATACCCCACAAGTCTTCAGTTTTTTTAAGCTTTAGCTTTTTAAACGATTTAATCACTGTGTGTGCTTCAATATAGTCAAACGAAAAATCATGATCTCATGGGGGGACATTGTCTTTCAAAATACTTACAGCGAGAGCTGGAGAAGAGTCTAATGGAGCTGTCGTTACAATTGGAACATTTGTAAAGAACTGCTCAAAAGCCGTAGCAAGGTCTTCATTTAAGATTATTAATTTATCATCTACTTTAAGTGAAAATTCGCGATCTCCCAATTTGGATTTACCAGTTTCTTTATTTATAATAGCCCAAATTGTTTTAGATTTATTATAAGATTGAAGGATTTTGTATTTTATGTGCTCGCATTTTGTTTTGTGGCAGACGGCCTTAAATAATTTTGAATATAGTTTAACATACTGTATAAAGCTGGGGTCATATGTGTATGTTTTTTTTCTCATACAGTGAATAAAGTGTGTCCCTACTTTTCCGGATACCGGGAGTAGCCCATTCACTAAATCCTACTTTATTTCCTTTTGATGATAACTTTTTCAATTCAAAAAATTTTTCAAAACTATCTGTAACGACCTTGAAGAAATCTCCATAATTATCATTTGCATTAAGGGTTTTATTATTTTGGGTAGGTAAGTTACTTTGTAAGTCACTTTTAAATAAATCTAACTTTTTTTTTGTCATGGGCCGATAAATTATATCTTGTTCTTTTTGTTTTAAATCTGCTTCAAAGTGTACGATTTGACCACTGTGGTCTGACTTTAAGCAATTTATTGTCGAATAATTCGAAAATTCACAGTCACAGAATACATTCACTACATCGATATATTTACTAATAATAATATCTCCACACAACACAACCACTTACCCTGGTCCCAAACTAGGATACCCTGTAAATAATCTCGTTATCAACCCTTGAATGTCCCCATTGCTGGGGCACGGGTCTCTTCCTGCATCGCAGGAAGGTTAGGCCATACTCCACCACGGGGGCCAAGTCCGGGTTGGTGGAGGATTGTAAGACAGTGGCGGGCCTTACTGTCAGAAGTTATCAAGCCGCCCATAAGGCCTCTGACATGGCTTAACGACTGCCATTACATGACAGCCGGCACCAACGGCTTAGCGTGCCTTGCGAAGCACGGAAGCGCTCGGAAAAATGCCACTAGCGGTAGCCACGGGATGCTCACCCATCCCGTACCGGACCGCGCCTGTTGTTGCTTGACCAAGTGATTGATTCCAATCACTCGGTTCGCCTAGGTCACGAGCGCTTCAACTTTGTAAATAATTGTAAATAATCTAACTTTGTGTATGTTTATAATAAATTGCTTTATGTATTATATGTTATGGTTTATGTAAGTATATTATTTTTAACTATATGTAATATTGGCCTTTTTTTTTTTTGCATCTACTTAATGAGATGATTTATACAGCGTCCAGTGGTATCTTCACTCACACTAGATGGGTGAAGGGACCACTCCGACGCTGTAGTGCCTGGGTCATGGTTTTATAGATGGTATATCTCAGAACACAAAAATAAGGAGAAGTGCCTTGTGGGCGTGGCACTGTCGCCCAACGTTAGCCCATTTGGGCTAACCTCTGCGAAACTTTAAAATATGGCCGTCAATCGCTTCGCGCCAGCCGTCGTAGTAACATCTGAGATAAATGCCTAATTGCACAGTGATTACCTGCAGAAATCGCTGTGATACATGCTATTCAAAAACAGGGGAGTGTCTTTTCACCGGTAAACCTATTTTACTCACTATATTCGTCTTATAAACTACGAAAAATCATAATTATAATAATTTTATGTGCAATGTGCATCGCATTACTAAGAACATAAATGGGACGTATTTATTACATTGTAGTTACTCCACTGCTGTTTCTATATAGGATTTTCGTGGAGGTTTGCTTACTAGGAAAAGCCAGCCCGCAGTGTACCGTCACGCAAAACTGATCATTGTTCAATGCGATGTTTCGAGGTACGGCCGCATGTATTTGCCGCGAAATGTCAAATTCACCAGTAGGTCAGCTGGAGACATAGTGATGGGGTAGTTCCTTTCTTTTCAGACTGATTAAGTATCGATATTATTGAGGCATTTATAATCGTTCGTCCAGACTTCCAAAATTACTAGAACCAATTATTGTAAGACTAGGTATCTAGTCTTATCGTCGACTATTGCCCGAGACTCCATCTGCGTAGACTTCAGCTTGCGTTGCTAAGGAAGCTTTTATTTTAGTGGAAGGATTTTGTCTTATTAAAAACAGGCCTAGCTTCGATCATGTATTTCAAAAAGTCTCTAATAAAGATAAAGAAAAATACGAAAGAAAAATGGATCAAAATAATCAAACAGAGGGTATGACTGATTTCCTCTCAAATAAAGTACCATTTGCTCCATCTATTTTACAGAGAAGTGTTTCCAGATGCTAAAGTGGGGGAAAAAATATTTCCGTGGGCAGTTCCTATTTTGAAAATACCAGTAATAACGAGTTCCATAAAGGTTGAGGTACCAGTTTATTTAAAATCACGATAAAATTTTACATGGTTTAGAATATTCAATTATCACTTTATTCTAATCTTCATTTCATATGGACGACGCGTAACTCTCCAAAAGAAAGTGTTTCTAAAGAAACAAATCAGGTGATTTGGTTGTGGTACTAAATCATAGTCTTATATATTTAATTTTTATGAGCGTTATGTTATAAATGAAATTCGATTATGTAATGAAAAACAAGTTAAATAAAGTATTTTCAGTATTTTAATAATTTATTTACCATTTTAGATCCGACAAGTTCTTGAATGGAAACCACAATATGGTATGTCGGTACTTGCTTATATGTCATATCGGCAAGTGCAGCGTCGGACGACAAGATGGAGAGAAGATCTCATCCTAGTCGAAGGAAGACGCTGGATGTAAGCCGCTTTCAACTGGTCTTTTTGGAAATCCATGGAGGAGGCCTATGTCCAGCAGTGGATATCTTGTGGCTGAATGATGACGATAATGAAAATATTCTCTGTAGGATTTCAGTCGGAGGCTGATTTTATTTTTTTAATCTATATATGTTTCGAAAGTTTCATTGAAATTTGTTTTGACAAGCTTACAAAAGTTCTTCCTATTTACTGTACTTTTAATTAGGAAGTTACTTTATTTACAGGCCCATGATACATTTCAATCACAGCCATAAACATATTCTTTAGTTAATCCTTATAATCCAAGCGTGGCTACTGATTTCCAATATATCGCTGTTACTCAGACAAGTGACAATTTCTTCAGAAAAATGGTTGTTTTTCGAGTTTATACATGTGTTTATTCTATGTTTTATATAGCTGGGTGAATTATTTTCAGAGAATGAGAAAGTAATTGCTATTGTATTCTTAAAAATTCAGCACTTCATTCTTTCGGCCAACAAAAACTGCTGTTAATTTACAGAGTCCTAACAGAGTTACCAATATTTAAAGCCAATTTGTAAATGGTAATGTAAGTGCATTTCACGTTACATTGAGATTCATATACTAAATAAAATACAAAGAAATATCCAAGATCCAGGTACAAATGCGTCCCTGACTGTGGACATGCTCTTCACACAAATATTAGTTCTTTCCATTACCAGGATTCAAACCCAGAAGACCTAGCTTTCCGGACAGAGTCACTACCAAGTATGCTTCAGTGGTGTTCTGTCCAACAAATTTAACATATCGTATTAGTATACAGTACAGGGGTCATCATTATTATCAAAATAATCAAATTCTATATCAGTAGAAAGCAAAGTTTGCTTCTTTATCATATACTGAAGCCACAAATACTGTCAAAAAGACACGTACTTAATAAATATTTACATTTTACAGGACAGTAAATTAAAATAGGATTATTTTTTTTAATAATATTGTTTTTGTAAAATTAACATGCTCTGTTTTTGTATCATCCCAACACGAAGTATACTGTTAATAAATGACCTCTCATCGGATAATTTTATCGATAGATGTATTATTTGATACAAGTGTTCCATCCCTAAGGAGTTCACCGACGCTGTTGTTTCCGTGTATGAGTGTATTCGTACAATTGTTTTTCATAGTGTGCGAACCAATTAAAAGATTAGAACGCTAGTAAATGACTAGACAGACGTGTGCGTGAACCTTATATTTACAATATTGTGCATGTAATGAAAACGCACACATATTTAAAAGTGGCGACAGCGGTACCGGACTTATTTCGCGGCTAGGGCATATCTCCTTCTTTCTATGATCTGAGTGGTATATCAATATTCATATTTGCACCAACTACCCGTCTCACTTTTCCTTCAGCAACTCTCCATCGTGGGTTGTCTGGAAGAAATTGCTCTAAGCAATAAGGCCACCAATTGAACTGTATCTTTGTAAGTAATTATTTGTTGTTTGTTTTTTCCTGGTGTACAATAAAGAATATTATTGTCTTTTTTTTTTATAAATACACAGACGCGGGGTCCGTGCCTTTTGTTTTCCGTTTTACATAATTTCATTGTCCCTTTCTCTCCATACTCCATTTGTACAGTTACATCTTGCAAATACATCTTTAGTACAGGTGGTATTGTACACACACGTTGTTACAGCTAATGTTATTATTAATCTAATTCTTACAGCTTCCTTTTTCGAAGTCTTAGTCTTAACTACTAATAACTACTTGGTTACGTTTCATTTTCTTTTCTGTTCTTGCTCGTCCTCGTCTCCCACGGATTCCGCGCTTACCCATTCTTCGTAAGTTCCGCTTTTTGAACTGCCACCTCGGAATCGCGTTTTCGCATATTATTATCTAATCTTATACCATGTGCTATAGTAACCATGCCAATAGATGATGTCAAGGACATCACAAAAATGGTAAAATCACCCAGACTGAGGCCTGGTGCTTAAATGTACGTCGGCCCCCAGTGGGAATCGAAGCCGTGACCGCCGGCATGGTAATCACACGTTCTACCACTAGACCACAGGCAGATGGGGTACGGACGCGAACTCTATGCAACCCGACGCGTCTTAATCCTCGTCTCACGTACCTACTTCCTATGTGTCCCGCGCCTTATGTTATAAGGCGACTTAAGTAAGTTAATATTATGTTATAATTAGTTAATTAGGTATTTGGTGTTTCGTGACTATTTAAAACAGGATGTTTCGTAATGTATTCGGTGAAAACAGGTAACCGTATACTTATTTAAATATTGTTATCAATACACGTCGGATTTAGCCAGCTGTTTCCTCGTATGTATTGCAAAAAAAGTGTTTGATGGGTATTGATGACACTTTAAAGGTCGATATGCTACTAATGTTATTATAAAGTCTTGTGTATCTTCTTCTATAATATAAAAATGAATCGCTGAATGTGTTGGTAAGCGCAAATCTCGAGAGCAGCTGAACCGATTTCGCTAATTCTTTTTTTAGAATATTCCTTGAAGTACGAGGATGGTTCTTAAGGAGAGAAAATATAGAAAAAATTAAAGAATCGACGGTTAGGCGGTACGACGTTCGCTGGGTCAGCTAGTTTTCAATATTTTTAGGGTTCCTTTGTCAACAAGGAACGCTTATAGTTTTGCTGTCTGTCTGTCTGTCCGTCTGTACGCGGCTTGTGTACGTCAGGATCGCGGGTCGCTAAAAAATCATGGTTGATTTTGCTGACGCTACCTGCCCCAAATTGCTATCAACCCTTTGCATGTCCCCACTGCTGGGGCATGGGGCTCTTCCTGCATCGCAGGAAGGTTAGATTCTATCCAAAATTATAGCTCTGAATTGGTCCCAACGGCCAGTTCTAGAAAGCTGAAATTTGGCATGATATACAAATTTAGATGGCCAGAATATTCTTTATTGTACACCGAAATTACAGTAACAGAAATCACACAAAAATATATTACAATTGGCGAAAACAGGCGCGGTCAGGTACAGGATGGGTGAGCGTCCCGTGACTACCGCTAGTGGCATTTTTCCGAGCGTTTCCGTGCTTCGCAAGGCACGTTAAGCCGTTGGTGCCGGCTGTCATATAATGGCAGTCGTTAAGCCATGTCAGAGGCCTTGTGGGCGGCTTGATAACTTTTGACAGTAAGGCCCGCCACTGTCTTACAATCCTCCACCAACCCTGTTATATTTACTTTACTTGTAATACATCCTTATTTTAATTATACACACATAAACACTCCCTCTGACACACACAACAATACACTCTCTCACACACTTACTCATATACATCAACAACATATTTCAATTAATCACGTAATATCTCAGTTTAATCAGCTCAATCAAAACGATCATGATTCTTCCAATAAATCAAAAATTCCCAAGCAAACATACATCCCTGGTCCTGTAACTTTCTTATGTTAAAAATTTCTAAAAAAATATTTCGTAAATCCAACCTACCTTAATTATGGCTAATAATACAAACCAAATCTTACCTGAGCTTGACTCTTTTAGTATCGCTGAAGTTCACACATGCCAGCCCGCTACTTGTCCTACCATTGATAATAGCATCAATAAATCATTTAAGATAATACATCAAAATATACGCAGTATTGCTAAGAATCTCGATAACTTTCTAGCAATGCTGCGTGTCACAGAATTAGAATATGATATTATTATACTTTCTGAATGTTGGCTCAATAAAACAATAAATGTACCTAACTTGGATGGGTACCAAACATACAATACAACTCATGACATAAATCAAAATGATGGTATTGTAGCATACGTTCGCAAAGATCTTAACCATCAAGTATTCGAACCTTCCTTTCCTGAAGCTAACTGCTTACTAATAACTATAGAAAGTAAAATTCAGATAATTGCAATTTACCGCCCCCCTTCTTTTCCAAAAGATACATTCTACAATAACATTAACGATCTCTTGTCATCTCTTAAAGCTACTCAAAAAATTATTGTGGTCGGTGATATAAACGTTAATATATCACAAGATTGCACTTACAAAGATAAGGACAATTACTTAAATTTGGTAAATTCGCATGGTTTGATTCCAGCTTATTTTACTCCCACTAGGAATGATAGCTGTTTGGATCACGTGCTACTCAAATGTATTAGCAACGCAACTATTCTGAAACTAGAAACTGACATCACAGACCACATACCAGTAGTTATATGTTTAGAACTCTATGGCCTTAATAGAACAAACATACAGACGGTAACTACTTTTGATCATAAATCCATCGAACGAGATGTTAACAGTCTTGATTTCTCTTCGGTACTAAATGCTACTGATGTGGATTCTGCTGCTGACACCTTGGTAGAAATGGTAGGATCTATCATCAAGTGTCATGCTAAAGAGGTCAAAGTCTCCAAAAAGAACAAGATTATAAAATCTTGGATCACAGTCGGTCTTTTAAGATGTATACGTCATAGAGACCGACTTCATAAAAAAGCTAAGATTAATCCTGACAATTTCATCTTAAACAAAAGTTACACGCGATACAGAAACTTTTGTAATAATCTACTTCGCAATATAAAAAGGCAGTATGAAAAAAATGAATTTACCAAGGCCAAAGGCAATCCGAAAAGCACATGGGATATCATAAAGAAGGTCACGGATATGAAAACTAAAACCTCACTTGCGTCGGAACTCTTAACACTAGCTGACGATCCGAAAAGTTCTCTAGACATTGTCAATAATTTCTTTGCTACTGTAGGCGAGCAATTAGCAAATAAGATCTTAGAAGCCTCCCAACCAACACAAAATCAGGCAGGCTGTGAAAACCTAACACAATCCAATTCCCAAAGCAATTCCCTCGTAATTCTTCCCGTTGATAACTCCGAAATTGAGACGCTGATCTGTAACTTGCGCTACAATTGTGCTGTTGGTTGGGATGCGATCTCTACACGAATCTTAAAAAAATGCCGCAGAGTATTGGTACCCCCGCTTTCCCATATCTGTAATCTGTCACTAGATACAGGCATTTTTCCTTCTGCTTTTAAAACTGCGCTTTTACACCCAATTCATAAAGCGGGCCCTAAAAACAATGTCAGCAATTACAGACCAATCTCTGTACTGACGGCGATGTCGAAGGTCTTGGAAAAGGTCCTAAATAACAGGCTAAACGGGTACCTAGAAAAATACTCCCTTATCTCGAAAAACCAATTCGGATTCAGTTCTGGTGTCTCCACTGAAGATGCAGTCGAGTGTTTGACTAGGAGTATAGTTCGACACTTGGACTCTAAAACTAAGTGTTTAGGAATTTTTCTTGACCTCTCCAAGGCCTTCGATACCGTCTGTCACAAAATCCTCCTTAATAAGCTAGAGAAAATTGGTGTTAGAGGTGCCAGTCACAATCTGTTGGATAGTTACCTGCACAATCGTTCTCAGGTAGTTAGTGTGGGTCAGCACGTCAGCGAAAAAATGACCGTAGTATATGGCGTGCCCCAAGTAGCGTCCTCGGGCCGACCCTTTTCAAAGTCTACTTAAATGAATTGTGTGAAATGACCATTCCTAACTGTAAAATTGTGTCCTACGCTGACGACACTGCATTCATTATAAATGGTACTACGTGGGAGGAAGCTAAGTTAAATGCTGAACACGCCTTAAGAATCGTATTAAGGTGGTTAAACACCAACCTCCTTACGTTGAATATTGAAAAAACACAATACTTGACCTTTGCATTGAGAAAGTGTAGTAAGCCCTCAAATAACTTTACGGTTAGTGCGCACAGTTGCAACAATAGTAATAACTGCACTTGTCCTAACATATCGAGGTCTAATACAATAAAGTACTTAGGAGTTATCATCGACGACGCACTGAACTGGCATGCTCATATTGACAATGTCTGTGCTAGGGTCCGAAAACTTATCTTTGTGATGAGGAAACTTCGCTCTTCAGCAGACCATGACACGTTGTTTATGGTTTACGACTCTCTTTGCAAATCTATTATCACATACTGCCTTCCGATGTGGGGAGGAGCCGACAAAACTGCGCTAATTAAACTTGAAAGGGCGCAAAGAGCCGTTCTGAAAGTTATGCTTTACAAACATTTTCGACACTCTACCAAAAAGTTATACGACGAATCTAAAGTGTTAACTGTAAGACAGCTCTTCGTACTTCACGCAATCTTAAGGTACCATGTTTCCACACGATCTGCACCGGTTACACTCACCTCACGACGAAAGAAGAATCCTCTCTGTAGACGTAGTTATGTCCGCACAACTTTTGCTACCAGACACTATGAGCATATAAGCGCTCACTTATACAATATTACTTCCGAAATTTTAAATGTTTCAAACACTCCATCACTTACAAAGATTGAACTAAAAGAAAAAGTTAAAGAGTGCCTATTAAAACTTGATTACGATGAAACTGAGATGCTATTGATGAGATAAACTCACAATCACGCATATACACACTAACACATAACGCACACACAAACACACACACCTACACACACACAATCATTCACCTACATAAACAAGCACATCCACTTTTTCCTGTTTTTTTTTTGTACGTACCTAATATTAAGATATGTCACTGCATTTCTTATTAGTGATAAAAGGCCGTCCACTGTTGTACAGAGGATCTCTGGCTCCCATAATACAGATCATTCTAGCTTGGGAGACAGAAGACTCACCAACTTAATTCCTTGTCAGCCATCTGTTCACTCCTACTTTGTGTATATTTAAGCTTATTGGTTGTATGTGGCTATCAATAAAGATTTTATTATTATTATTAAACCCGGACTTGGCCCCCGTGGTGGAGTATGGCCTAACCTTCCTGCGATGCAGGAAGAGACCCGTGCCCCAGCAGTGTGAACATACAAGGGTTGATAACGAGCGAAATTTTTCAGACGTGTACTTGTATATGCGCGCCAATAAGCGCATTCTATGAAGTTTTTGTGAATTTGTGCCGAAAAAGGCTCATTGTTAAGGCACGTCCATTTTTTTACATTCCTTTTAATGCACTAAGGCTACTTTTGTCACTGTGACTGTTTCGTCACTCCGTAGATTTGTATGGAGATGCGCGAAATGTCAACCAGTTTTCACGTCGTAACATACGCGCATATACACGGTCTTGATAAGAGTGACAAAAGTTACCCGTGCGCGCCCAGCATAACCCTTGCTAAGGACAATTTTGACAAACCTATTTAGAGGCTAAAAATTCCACCCATGCCGGGACTCGAACCCGCGACCTCCGGCTAACCGTGCCAGCGCTCCCAACTGAGCTAATGGGCGACTCACCGGCATCAGTAAAATTTCGAACCTCTTTACAATACTCTCTGTATCAAGTACAGGCGGCAGCACGTCCATTTTGTTATATCTTTCAAACCGCACAAAATTCATGGTGTACGAGTATTATTCATCAGCTGTTATTTTATTTTATTCAATAACTGTATCCGTCTCCTTCCCGCAGGCAAGAAATGAGGCGAGTCAACGACAGGTTCGAGGGGGACAGCCTGACCTTCCAGGAGCACAACTCCTTCACTTTCCTGCCAGAGCGCTCCCATGGCAACCCGTTCACAGACCATGTGAATGTGCCTAACCTACCGCTACTGGTGAGTTGAGATACCTCATTCGAGTCTCCCAAGCAATGAGCCGTTTTCAGCTCAAATAGGCATTTTTTTTATGTAGCCTCGATTTTGACCCGCTGCTGACCAAAGGGCTTCCATTTTACCTTCCACTCCTCCCTGCTCAAGGCCACCTCCTGCCAGCCCGGCAGAAAGGTCGTGAGATCGTCCCGCCATCTCCGGTCGGCCACGTTTGCGATATCCGTCGCGCGGAACCCAGTTTATGACAGCGCCGGCACCAACGGCTTTACGTGCCTTGCGAAGCACGGATGTGTTTAAGGGTTATTTTTTGTTTATTCCATAACTCGTTCAAAAATTTAGGTTTAATTCTAAAAAACTTATGTATCGAACATTTTTAGCATGAATTAAAACTAAACGAGTTGTACAATAAACAAAAATTTTCACTTAATATCAAGATATGGGGATGACGGACTCAAAACGAAATTAAGACTGCCAGTGGCATAAACGAATTCAAAAGAAAAATTGCTAATATAATATGTAAATTTTGAATACGTAATTTTTTTTCCGTGTTTGCCACTTTTTGAGCTAATTCGACTGGGTTATGTCCCTAGCCGTCAGCACGCTAACTACGCATATTCCGCGAGGTGCAAATTCGCTGTATACCCTAACTACGTTACGCCCGCGAGGTGCATGCTCGGCGTATACGCTAACTACGCTACGCGCACGAGGTGCAAGCTCGGCGTATATGCTAACTACATTACGCCCACGAGGTGCAATCTCGCCGTATACGCTAACTACGTTACGACCACGAGGTTCATTCTCACCGTACACCCTTACTACGCGTCTTCTGCGAGGTGCAACTCAGCGTAGACGCTAAATACGTTACTCGCACGAGGTGCAAGCTCGCCGTACACGTGAGGTGCAAGCTCGGCGTAGACGCTAAATACGTTACGCGCATACGCTAAAAACTAATTAGGGATCTAACCTAAAGATAAAGGAGTATTATCACTGATAATTGTTTCGTGCTTTGCAAGGCACGTTAAGCCGTTGGTGCCGGCTGTCATGTAATGGCAGTCGTTAGACCATGTCAGAGGACTTACGGACGGCTTGATAACTCCTGACGGTAAGGCCCGCCACTGTCTTACAATCCTCCACCAACCCGGACTTGGCCCCCGTGGTGGAGTATGGCCTAACCTGCCTGCGATGCAGGAAGAGACCCGTGCCCCAGCAGTGGGGACATACAAGGGTTGATAACGATAACGAATTGTTTTGAAAACGTCGATTATTTGAAAGTAAAAATACTACTGTTCGATTTTCAAATTTCCCTTCGCATTTTTTAAAGCCAATTTTCTTGTCTCATTAAAACATGGATCTGCATGGAGAACATTTTTGTGCTATGATTTTTTACGATTTCAAATGTGGCTTAAAACCTGATAAGTCATTTGATCGACTTCGAATTGCTTTTATGGATGAAGGACCTTCAAAAGCAACCATCTACCGCTGGTATAGCGAGTTCAAACGCGAGTGGTCGTCCTACGACGGCTGTCACCGAAGAAAGTGTGCTGACAGTAAAAAAAAATATTCAAGAAAACAGACGAATTGCGTACGAAGAGATTCAGCTTACACTGCAGATTGGTATAGGAAGTGTTCACAAGATTTTGCACGAGCACCTTCGCGTAAGGAGAATAGTTTCCCGCTGGGTGCCGCACAACCTCTCACAATCAGTCAATCAATCACAGTAGATGAGTGAAGGGACCACTCCGACGCTGTAGTGATTTATCTTATACTACAGCGTCAGTAAAAAATGTATCTCTATGTTTTACCCACAGGACATACAAATATTATAGGTTAAAATAATTATCTGGCATGCATCGCATGCAGTACGTTTTATTGACATCAATTCTTAGTATTATTATGTTAAAAATTGCAATTAATTTCACAAAGAATGCGGAATGCCACACTGTATAAAGCACTCTTCCTTCAGGGTGTCCTGTCAATGCTCCAGTACAATCCGGTGGCGGCTGTACCGATCAACTTCTACCTCTCGTTCAACCAGAACAACCCGCAGGCCTTCAACTGGTTGGATGTGCACAGGTAATAACATAATGAGAACGGGACGGGACGGGATGGGATGGGACGGGACGGGACGGGACGGGACGGGACGGGACGGGACGGGACGGGACGGGACGGGACGGGACGGGACGGGACGGGACGGGACGGGACGGGACGGGACGGGACGGGACGGGACGGGACGGGACGGGACGGGACGGGACGGGACGGGACGGGATGGGCACCAATGACACCTGCTATGTAACTTCGAATCAACGATTTCTTTTGTATGTCCCCACTGCCGGGGCACGGGTATCTCCCTGCATCGCAGGAAGGTTAGGCTACCACTTGGGCCAGTAGGCCTACTGGCCCAAGTGTACTACTGTAGAGGAATGTAAGACAGTAGTGGGCCTTACTGTCAGAGGTTATCAAACCACCCATAAGGCCTCTGACAAGGCTTAACGACTGCCATTACATGACAGACGGCACCGATGGCTTCACGTACCTTGTGAATCGTGGAAGCTCTCGGAAAAATGCCACTAGCGGTAGTCACGGGACGGTCACAAATCCTGCAACCGACCGCGCCTGTTGTTGCTTAACTCAAGTGATTGATTCCAATCACTTGGGTTGACTAGGCCACGAGCGCTTCCTTTCTTTGTAACTGAATGTAATGTTATTATTCGTTTATTTCATTTAACTTTCTTTACCCAGAAAATGGTAAACGTAGAATAGTATATTTCATTATATATATATATATATTGGCCTTTTTGCATCTACTTAATGAGATGATTTATACAGCGTCCAGTGGTATCTTCACTCACACTAGATGGTTGAAGGGACCACTCCGACGCTGTAGTGCCTGGGACATGGTTTAATAGATGGTGTAGGCTTGCCCAGCACCTATACCACCCTGACAGCTAAGTCGGCCTAGCCCACAGGAAAGACTAGTCAATACGTGCGGAGCCAACCAAGCCGCGGGTTTCCTCACGATGTTTTCCTTCACCGTTAGCGTGTGGTATTGCGACTACAAATTCGCAAATGTACGTAACTTTGAAATTAAACAAAGTCATTTGGTACATGCCCGCACTCGGGATCGAACCTGGGGCTCTCGCTTGCCAGTCTATGGTATATTTCATTACATTCATTATTTCATTATAAGTAGGATGTTATTGGGCATTCTGGACCAGCTTCCATTCGTTTGAGCTCACGACGCACCGCGCCGGTTGGCGCGGCTTGTCGTTCACTCAAACTCATTACATCTGTTCCAGAATACCCAATAATATTGATTGATTCTGAATTTTACTTGCGGCAGGAAATGAAATGATGTTAGTAACACAGATAAATACTGAAGTTTAATCGTGATGATCGCATTTCAGTAATGAGGACATCACTGGTAACATATTTCTCCAAAAATGAAATTTGTTAAACAACCTACATCACTAAATCTTGAGAATATTGATGTAGGATCTGAAAAAAATACATATCGTCACGGAAAGCTTTTACCAAACACCATCCGTTGTATAGTTTGCGGACCGTCTAACTGCGGAAAAACAAACTTAGTCCTTGGGTTACTTTTACATCCTAATGGTTTACATTTCCGTAACGTGTACGTTTATTCGAAAACGTTGTATCAACCAAAATACATATTTTTAGAGAAGGTAATGAATCTCGTTCCAGGAATACGTTATTATAAATATCGCGATAACAAAGAAGTCTTAAATCCAAGCTTAGCGTCTCAAAATTCTGTCATTATTTTCGACGATGTTGCCTGTGAAAATCAAAATAACATTCGTGATTACTTTGCCATGGGTAGACATAAAAATATAGACTGTTTTTATTTGAACCAAACTTATAGCAAAGTCCCAAAACAACTGGTTCGCGACAATGCAAATCTACTCATCATATTCAAACAGGATGATATTAACTTACGTCATATTTATGATGAACATGTGAACACTGATATGCCTTGGCATCAATTTCGCGAACTTTGTTCACAAGTTTGGAAAGATACATTTAGCTATTTAGTGATTAATAAAGACTGTCAAAGAAATAACGGATGCTACAGAATGAAATTCGACACCTTTATTACTTTCGACGAGTGAGATACATAAATGCCGTTTTTTTTAAATCAGAAGCCACTTTCTTATCTTCTTTATATGCGAGTAGTTGTAAAATAAGAAAAAATGTGTGATGAAAAATCAATTAAACAACAAATAATTAAGTCTGCTGAGGCTGTTAAAAAGAAGGTTCAAAACATGAAAAATACTAAAATGGATTCTGAGTTGGCATTAGAAACTATGTTCAAACCAGTAACAGATCCACTTAAACAGCTAACGAGAACCCCGTATCAAGAACAGTTAAGTAATGAAGATGTTGATTCGCTTGAACATTTAGCACGACAGTCTACACCTACGAAGAAACGAAAATTTTCTGAAATTAGCTCTTCAAGGGAATCACTCCAAGAGGTATCGAATGCTAGTAACAGCGATGATAACATAAGTGACTCTGAACTGAATCAAAGTCTTAGAAATAACATGAGTGACATATTTTTTGAAACAAATTCGGATGGTGCTTCAACACCAAATGCAAAGTCTTTATCGTCATGGTCTTTATCATCAGAAGTATTCAAAGATGTACCTTATGGAATTAGATTGGAAAATGGAAAACCTATGATAGGATCAGCACCGCTCTCCATAACTAATGATGCATTTGAAATAGCAGGTCATTCGTATGTCAAAACTAATGGACTCAGTGAATTACTTTACAAAAAAAATCCTGATCTAAACATTATCACTGAAGATGATAAAAGGAATTATAAATTTATACTAATAAGCACAAACGCTCATCGACGTAAATATGATCCCAATCAACCAATCAATAGCAACAGAGGATTTAAGTATTTACAAATTGTAAAACCCTTATTATGTTCCGCCAATGTTTCCAAAGGAAAGGGTTTATCATTGCTTAAAAAAGTTGATAACAAAGTAGATTACATTTTTTGGAATGATCCAAACGAATTAGTTGAAACATTGAAATTATTAATAGCTTCGAAAGATGCCGGTAATACTGGCTTAGATGATGAAATTGTATCAGTTTTAACAGAACTGAAAAAACGTGGTGTGATATAAAATGAATAAATACTTATGTAATCTATATTTTATTTTATTTCTACTCTAACCTTCACACTATTTACAAGATGAATATAGATAAATTTGGACATCATGTTCATAAAAGACTGCGTGTGTCAGATCCATTAAATTTGGTTCCTATAAACACAGGGCTAAGTAAAAATGAGTCAGGAGTTTACGACTTAAAACAATGTATATTGAGAGGATTACCGTTAGCTGTAGCAGCAGATGAAGCTGTTAGCAAGGAGTATGTAGAAAAAAACAATAAATTATATTGTAAAAAACAAGATTTCATTAATGAACTTAAAAGTATAAAAACTCAAATACAACTGCTACAGAAACAGTTAGATGAGAAGTGTTCAAAGGTAGAAGCGAGTAATATTATTAAAGATCATATAGTAGCACTCAGAGACTCATCGAAACCAGCATGAGCAAACAATCTGTTGTAAATGAAATCCATAAAGCAGCTAGAAGAAATTTCCCACGTCGTTCTGTTATTTTAAAAGGGATTGATGATTTATGGCAAGCCGATTTGATTGATATGCAAAACTATCAGAAGGTTAACAAAGGATTCAAATTTATTTTAGTAGTCATCGATGCTTTTTCTAAATACGCATGGATCGCTCCATTAAAGAATAAAACAAAAACTGAGGTGTCTCTAGCGTTTGATAAGGTTTTACAAGAAGGCCGATCACCTGCTAATTTACAAACCGACAAGGGTACCGAATTTCACAATGACGTTTTTCAGAAGCTTACGAACCGATGGAAAATAAATCATTATTCAACTTATTCAACAAAAAAAGCGTCTATAGTAGAAAGATTAATAAGAACTTTGAAGAGCAAGTTGTTTAAACATTTTAGCTTGTTTGGAAATTATAAGTGGATTGGAGAACCTTTATGTGATATAGTTAAGAGCTATAATAATACTATGCATCGCACTACAAAACATATGCCGTCTGAAATAAACAAGTTAAATGAATCACTCGTTGCATGTAATATAAACAAATCACAACCTTCCTTACCTGCAAAGAAAATTAAATTTCGTGTTGGAGACTTTGTCCGTATCAGCAAGCACAAAGGAGATTTTCAAAAAGGATATACACCAAACTGGTCTACCGAATTATTCACTGTTGTAAAAGTAATAAAATCTATACCCACAACATATTACATACGAGATCAACATTGTATACCAATAAAAGGTTGTTTTTACGAACACGAACTGCAAAAAACTAGCTGTCCCAATATTTATTTAGTTGAGAAGGTAATTAAAAAAAAGGGAAACAAATATCTTGTTAAATGGCTCGGCTTAGGTCAAGAGGAAAATAGTTGGATTAATAAAAGTGCTATAATAAAGCATTGAAGTATATTACTACAGATTAGTTAACTTATTTTTCATTACATCGTTAGTTATGAAAGGGAAAGGACTTCTCAATACTTTAATCAATAATTTACCAATAGAGTTACACTTACCAGGCTACAACTACTGCGGTCCAGGTACTCGATTACAAGAACGTTTGCAAAGAGGCGATAAAGGCATAAACCCTTTGGACAGCGCTTGTATGCTGCACGACATAGCTTATTCAAAGTATTCAAGTTTAGAAGATCGGCATAAGGCTGACTTAGAGCTAAGAAAGATGGCAAAGCAACGATTAAAATCAGAAGATGCTAGCAGAGGTGAAAAAGTTGCATCATGGTTGGTGAATAAAGTAATGAAAGCAAAAATTAAATCGGGTGCTGGAATTAAATCATTCAAAACTTCTATGGCTAAATTAAAATCGCATCTGAAAAAAAAGAAACCTAAAAATATTCAAGATGCTATTCAGTTTGCATACTTAGCAGCAAAAAAAATATTTCATAAGAAAAATAATATGAAGCTGCCAAGAATTATTCCCATCCCTAAAACTGGAGGAATACTTCCACTCATTCCTATTTTTGCTGGTCTATCAGCATTGGGTTCTTTAGCTGGAGGTATTGGTGGAATAGCAAAAGCAGTTAATGATTACAAGTCAGCCCAAAAAAATCTTTCTGAATCCGTGCGTCACAATAAAATGATGGAATCGATCTCCTTAGGCAAAGGTTTATACATCAAACCATACAAGACAGGTAAGGGATTGTGCGTACATTCTTCAAAAAACTAGTTAAAAGGTTACCCAGACGAGCACTGAGTAATATAGATTTAATATATTATACTCGGGACATCCCATACTTTCGAGGTGTCTATATGAGAGACACTTTACCAAGCAAATCAAATAACATCGAGTGCGCTATCCTGAATCTAGATAATTCAATAAATCCGGGAACTCACTGGGTAGCCTACATTAAGATAAATAATTACAGCGTGTACTTTGATAGTTATGGTTTAAAACCACCTGTAGAATTAATCAAGTACTTAACAAAAAACACTAACGTTTATTATAGTTATATGAACTATCAACAAAACAACACCTATAATTGCGGTCATTTATGCATAAAATTTTTAAAAACATTCTGGTTGAAACATTTATATTAAGAAATCATAAACTATTCTCACCATTATTACGATGTCATTCACGCTATCAATAACCGGTTGTAAACCAGCTTTGTCAACATTTTATTCGCCGGCTCTGCAGCTTGATGGTGAATATGAATGTGGGCTGATCTTTTTTTCGACGTTTAATTCGATTCCTAACATAGAATGCTACAACAACAAATTTCATTATGGCGACAACGAAATGATTGAAATACCCGAAGGATCATACGAGCTATTAGATATAAATGACTTTTTAAAAACAAATTTAGTAGACTGTACGTTTAATTTGATATGTAACAATAACACTTTGAGCACAAAAATAATTTGTTCAAAAGATATTCATTTTGAGAAATCCGGTTCAATCGGAAGGATATTGGGTTTTGGAAATCAGACTCTTAAAGCTAATATATTACATGAGTCTCTCTTCCCTGTAAACATTCTACCAACAACCATCGTTCGAATAGAATGTGATATCGTGAGCGGATCGTACATAAATGGGAAGCCTAGCCATATAATTTACGAATTTGCACCTAATGTACCGCCAGGGTACAGGATTATAGAAATCCCAAAAAATTTGATATATTTCCCAGTAAATCAAAATACAGTTAGCGAGATTAATATAAGGATTTTGGATGCAAATAACAACCTTATAAATCTACGACAAGAAGAACTACAGTTATATTTACACCTAAGACGAAAATGATAGATTTCATAAATAAAACATTGGTACCCGAAACCAAAGATCTCAGTACAACACATCCACCGCAACAGAAACCACCTGCTAAAAAGAAAAAACTGACTAAGGAAAATAAACAATTTCTCAGATACTTAAAAGTCATAAAATGAATATCTTAAATATCTTGGATTCTTTCGCCTACGACAACAGCATTGAAAGCTACCAAATCCATTCGTATAAGCCCTACATTAATAGTTTTAACAAAAACGATGAAATACGCATTCCCATCAATCAACAAGACTTATACGTCTTACCGTCACAGAGTACACTATACATCGAAGGTTCTATCACAGTGCACCGTCCAAATGGCGATAAAAAAGAGAGAGTGAGTAATATTGAGTTGGTGAATAATGCAGCGCTTTTTCTTTTCCAAGACATTCGATATGAACTAAATGGCGTAGAAATTGATAGGATAAAAAATGCTGGGATCACAACTACTATTAAATCATTGCTCTCGATGAATGAAAATGAATCAAAAATGTCACGGCTATGGGGGTGGGACATTGATGGAATAAAAAATACTACTGGTAATTTTTCCGCCTGTATCCCATTGAATAAAGTTTTAGGTTTCGCTGAAGATTATAATAAAATAATAATGAACTGTAAACATGAGCTGGTTCTTTTGCGTAGTAATACAAACCTTAATTCTATTAAATTAACCACTAATGAAGTGTTAGATGACATAACCATTAACAAAATTGTATGGAGAGTACCGCATATAAAAGTATCTGATCGTGAAAGAGTTAACTTGCTGAGATGTTTGGAGAAAGATAGACCTATCAGTTTAGCATTTAGGAATTGGGATCTCTATGAATACCCTCTTTTACCACAGACTACAAAACATACTTGGTCTATAAAAACCACATCTCAATTAGAGAAACCACGTTATGTGATTATTGGTTTACAAACTAATCGGAAAAGTTTAGGTATGAAAGACA
Organism: Yponomeuta sedellus; assembly: GCA_934045075.1. Classification (NCBI taxonomy): domain Eukaryota; kingdom Metazoa; phylum Arthropoda; class Insecta; order Lepidoptera; family Yponomeutidae; genus Yponomeuta; species Yponomeuta sedellus. Next base: position 7,002,292 of record OW203751.1, on the reverse strand, counting down.
TGTCTCACTTTGATCATTGTTATGTACGTGATGTCAAGGTTTTTTTAAATTCAACTTACTTTCCATATGAAAGTCTCAATATTAAGTTTACTGAAGAAAGGTATATGATATTATATGAGCAGTACGCTAGATTCCAACAGTCTTACTATGGACGTCGGTGTGAGCCGTTGTTAAATCTGAAGGATTTCAAAGATAAAGCACCATTATTTGTAATAGATTGCTGCAGGCAAAATGAGACCCTGAAGACAGGTCCCATTGATGTTAGAGTAGAAATAGAGAGTGATTTAGAAATACCAGATCAAACTTCTGCTTACTGCCTCATACTAAACGATTGTGTAATCGAATATAAACCACTTTCTAACATCGTTAAAAAAATAACATGAATTCTGAACATATTTTTGTAGATTTACAAGGATTTAGAGATTATAAAAATAATTTTATTATTAAAGAGTTTGCTCTCGCTACTAAAGAATTTACTATGGTCTACTTGGTAAAACCTCCTTATCCATTTTCTACTTTATCAGATAGCGAAAAAAAGCAAGTTGTTTGGTTGGAAAAGAATAGAGGAATTTATTGGCGTGAAGGTTTTATTGACTACCGCGAATTTCATAGGTTAATTTATAGTTTATTGAGGAATAAGAAAATTTTTGTAAAAGGTTTAGAAAAAATCATGTGGGTAAATAAACTTTGTGGTGATTGTTGTGTTATTAATATCGAGGAAAATCAATGTCCTAATATAAAATACCTGCATGATAAATATAGTGTATGCAATTTTACGTGTTTTTCTCACCACAAACAATGTGCGTTGAAAAATGTACTATGTGTCAAGAAATGGTTTTATGAAAATAATGTTATAGAATTTATTTAGAATAAGCAAGTATTTATGTAACTTTTTTATTGAAAGTAAGAAATAAATGTAAATGTATTTAAAAAAGAAAACATGTTTTATTTAATTAATTTTTAATTTAAAACGAAATTAATAACTATTGCACATATTTTTAGAAATGTTCTTAACTACGTTTTCCACCATGTCCATTATTTCGTCTACAGGATCTATCACAACATATTGGGCACTTAACACCGCACTTTCACTGTTTGTGTCCTTACACTCATTTAAGTCGAATACTTCTATTTTTATCAACCGATTTCCTCTTCTTGCCGCCTTGCTAACCACATATGATGTAGACGTGGAGTCCTTTGCAACCCGTTTCCTTGAAGTCTTACTTTTCCGCTTCCCCACGTCTGATGGAGCCGGGTTTCGTATTTCTTCGACATCACTATCGAACCCACTCAAAATATTTTGCGCGTAGTAGTAAGGGTCAGTCGGATCAGTCTCGCCTAAAATCTGAAAAAAACAAAAAAAAAAATTATTAAAAATATTCAAACCTATTTCAAACTGTGTAATATAAATTGGATGGAAAAAAATAATGCTTACCGAAATCGACATGTTTTCACGTCTGCTGATCTTCTAGTTGGCTCGAACGATGCAGTAACAATAAATTACTGAACCACCAAATATAAAATGGATTTGTAGATGAGTGTAACTTACCTATTCATACGTTTCGATCGCTCTAGAAAATTAATCCTGTCTCTTTTAATACATATAAGAGTGAGCGAGCTCGAATTCGTAGTCAGCATTATCAATATCGAATGTGTTTGAATCAAGTATGTCATTGCTGACTAAGTAAATAGTAGTCATTGAACCCTTGCGCGCTATGCAACATCGATGCGCCTCCCTTGCTGTTTGCAACATCGCTAACACCTTGACTTGACCTACTTTTGACTGTCTCGTCGGTCTAGTGATGATAGCGTTTGATTACTATTGCAGAGGTCGTGGGCTCGATTCCCACAGGGAGCTGTCATACTTTCAGTAGACACGAAATCAAAACTTCATTGAATATAGTTTAGCTCTCCTCATCCCACCGCGCTCAAGACTATGTCTATAGCAAAAATTTCTGAGATATGTAGGAACTAACAATACTTACATATTCTTTTGTTTTTGTAACATTAGGTAACAATGTTAGGTCATGGAAATAAAAGAAGCTGGTAGTATAACCCAATTTATTCACCCAAAACTATACTTATTAGCTTATAGTACATAACACTTTTATAACTAAGTACCTATCTATTTTAATTCATTACATTATTAGTTCACTTAAATAAATACGCTATTCTTAACATACCTAAAGAGCTTTAGCTTTAACTTGAAGAGCATAAGAACGAAAACATAATATTAAGCTTATTCCACACTAGCTCTATCGCGGCGGTTACCGCAGCCGCAATCCATACACATAGCATCTAAGACTGAAACAGATCTATGAAATACATCATATCACGATATTTTGATTACATATTTTTAAATTTTATCCCATGGTCAATTTTACTATCTTATTTTCATAATATTGAGGTATGGCCCCACGCTTTAGTTGAGATTTGATCCCGATGAATCAAACGTTTATCATCATTTCTCGATAGAGCTATTTTGTTGACACTTTGCGTAAATATTTCATGTTTTATCGATTTAAACAAGATATTTCTCTTGCGCAGCACATTACCTTCAAACAAGGTCTGCTCATAATTACTAAAGTTAAGACCGCGAATAACGCTCATTTTTACTCCTTTGGCCTTTTTGACAGTTTTTTCTAAAGTTTTGAAACAGTACAGTTTTGATCGTAATCCTACAAATTCTGTAATAATTTCACCACCCATTTCATCCTTAAATAGCCCAGGAATCTTTTTGTTTTTTAATGGAATTTGATGTATATTATTACTATCGTAATTACTCGTATCAAAGTAAGGTAGTAAACGGTATTTCAAATCTAGGAAGAAGTCCTCTGTGGACAAATGATAGATGAAGCTATCCGTATCAGTATAGCACATCTCAACATATTTCCCATACATAGGTTTAATAATTGAATAATGAAAGTCATACATGTGGCTTTTGGATAACTCAAGAACAGTAAACCCAATGTAGATAGGTTTATCTAAAACCACACGTTCTGGTTTCATTTGGATGGCAACCAAATTTTCGGAAAAAACTGAAGCACTGTGAAAGTTTGGACGGGCTATCAATTTTTCTGCCGATGTGCATTTTTTCGTTTTGTTTTGACTATCGCTCCATTGATTTACCAAATAGACGTTTACTCTGTGTTCAGTATTTTCTATAGTCTTTCCAAATATGCTGTTGTTCAAGAGTTTGAAAAAGTCTTGTTCGAAAGTTGATTGGGCTTGTTGCCTCAGTTTTGTATTAAGTTCAATGTATTGTTTGAGATAAGCACTTTGACGAAAAGTAATGACTCTATGGATTTTTCTTAGTATTAATCCATGTTTCAAGCATGTTTTAAGATGCACATAATGAATAACATATCGATATTTATCGTATAGGTTAGGGATTAATTTCGAACTCTTTCCACCGGGTGGTATGCATCGCTCAGGACAAAATGGGAAATCATTGTGATAGTCGTGTAGGTGTGTGGGATAAATAATATCCACTTCAAGAATATAACCAAAAGATGCATTATCAGGAACTGATGTGATATCAATGGTATTCACTTCAGACTGTTCCAAAAATCTGAAATCTGACAAAGGTAATACTTGAGACATGCTGAAGCCGTATAAATTGTTAGCATCAATATACGTTATGAAGGACTCGGGACGTGATGGGTCGTACTCAGACATGTATTTATTGTTTGCTTTCGCATGTCGCTTGGAACACATACATACACCACCCCGTATTCCATCCTGAATCATCCGAATAATCGCTAAGTCGCTAAGCAATTCTAATCTGACCTTAGTTTTCAAAAGCATCGCATCAAATGATAAGCTGGGTGCTGTGAGGTAGAATGCCGGGTCTAATTGATAATATCGTTTACATGTTTTGCGGAAATGTTCAAAAATATCGGCTAGTAGCAAGACATCTGTTTTAACGTATAGATCAGTGTATTCACCTAAGTTACGAATGGAGAAAGTTGACCATACTGACTTGGCATGTTCATAATCTTGATCAGAAATTTCTTCACCACTGATAGTATTATAAAAAGCAGATTTGGGTGGGAGGGAATTTTCTTCGTAGCATTTCCAATGTGACATATAGTCATATGGATAAACACCTTTGCGAGTGAGTAATTTGAGTTCAGTGTCATTTGCAAAAAATGATTTCAACAACGAGAATTCCTCCACCTTCATTGTTTTCGTGAGTTTTTCTAAACTGGTACCTAAAAATTTAAATGAATCGATAAATCGAAGTTGGATACCTTCATCTTTCGATAATGGTATATACTTCGTGAAAGAAATATAGTTTTCTTTTGTTTTAGGTATTATTCTAATCGGACCAGGCGCCTCGCCTAGTTCTTTGATAAATAAATGGCAATCGTAGCCTGACAAATTGTGGAAAACAACTGGAACAAAATTTGGTAGTTTAAATTGTAAATTACAATGCTTGTGAGCTGCCCCCCGATAGTGACCAGTGATGTGACAGTGGTCTCGAACCTTGTCAAATATTAAAAGATTATCACAAATATGACAGCGGACAGCATTTTCAAAATTTTGTGAATCATTATCCGTGAATATAATTTTAATATTAGCTTTTAAAATAGTGTGTATTTGCTTCATGTCTCGATACAACCATTCTACAAATTTTGATACACAGTCTGATCCCCGATAGCTGACGTAGCGATTATACTTGGCATCCACTGTACAAACAATATAGTAACCAAACGCTGAGGGCACATGTTGTTGTAGCAGGCTAGTGCTCGCAATGTTAGGGTCTGCTTCACACCCCAGATGACGTTGAAGCATAGTCTCAAAATCAGCATAAATGATAAAGGGTATGTTTTGTTTTCGTTCGTAATTCTTAAATTGAAGAACCGACCCTTGGTTAGGAAGAGCTGTAGCAATACCACCACATGCATGAATGACTAGTTCATTAGATGTTTTAAAAAATAACAGACATGATGAGCAAAAATGCAGTTGCTGATGGTGTTTAGATATTTGGCTTCTAACCAGACGGGGAAGGTTTTTGATCAAACAAAAGTGAGAGCCCTCATCATTCTCGAGAAATAGCAGATGAACGATATTTTTCGCAGTGGAAGACTCTGATCTGTATAGTGGACCTACAACAGTTTTTTTGCCTTGTAAGCCATACACAAAAATAGCGATATCTGGATTATTTTTTTCAAACACCGGGATGTCAGAAAAAGTTACTGGATATGATAAGCCTTGAGTGTTAAAAATATCGCGAAAATCGGGATAAGACGAGACACGATCGGGGTGGCTCTTTGAAGGGAATAGAGCAGCTGTAACACACCAAAGAAAACAATAAGGATCATCATTTTTTATATTCAAACATGCTTTTTTGTTTTTTATAAATTTTGGTAAATCTATAAACGATGACCCACTCAATGGTTGATATTTATTTACATTGATTTCCAAATGAGAGTTACTCAAAAATGTCCAACCGCTATCTCGCTCTTGAAACTCTTCAAGCTTTTTTTTCAATGTATTTATGATTTCTGAAAAAATGGAATTGAAGTTGTGGTTCATGTGTATGGTAATGTTTTTCGTGCCAAACGATTTTAGTTCTTGCAAATCGTTTTTGTACATAAGGAAAAATGAAAAAAGCTCAACATTGACTTTTATGCAAACGTGTTTTTTCAATGAAATATCAATCAGAGATTTTAATTTATTATGGATAGACTCGAAAAAGGTTTCAATTGAGTGCTGACCATCACCGTTAGCCTGTATCTTATAAGTTGCAATACGATTACGGAATGCAGAGGTCAGAACCTCAACATCTTCTGACAAATGATGAGTTGCGACTTTGCTTTTGTGGTCAGTGCTGCGCATATGACCCACCCAACTTTTTGGGTTGACAAGAGTTTTGCAAGTAATGCAATAAGGCATTGTAAATAAAAAGTAGTAAGATTGACCAGGAAACAGATAATTAAAATTTAGGTTTTAGACACAAAAATAAATAGGTAAGTAGCAAAATAATATGTTTATTATAAATTAAAGGAATTTTATTTTATATTTATCTTATCACTAAAAAAACTCGCCTCACTATTATCATACAGTGAATAAACTTGTTTAATAAATTTCTGTAATACGTCCCAGTGCGGTGTGTCCGTATCAGTCTGCAATTTTATTACCATCAACGCTTTTTTCCACCTCTCTTGAACGTTGGTACTTGCAGCATCGGTAGTGTTGTAGACCTTCAATTCTATATAGAATTCTCCTTCCGTCGTTGCTGTCCGACGAACGTGACCATTGGCGACCCGCGTCACTAGACTCGACCCCAGTTGGTGCTGCTCGGGAGTCGCTTTAGCGACCTTCTCTGCGTCTCGCAAAATCCCGAAAAGATCTCCCACCGTCTTTTTCTTTAAGGTGCTTGCAGACCTGTAAAAGTGAACAATATATTTTAAAACATAAGTACCTTCATAAACTTATACCTATATTCCGATTGGGTAGGCTATCTATAGGAGATACACATACATTGAACGAGTATGAAGTGGATGATAGTTTAATATGAAGGGTACATATCTACTTTTGATCTATCCCATATATGTCATTCTTAATAAGCATATCTTACATGGAAAACAAAAATACTACGCGAAGCGGGTATCGAACCCACGACTAGTAAGATGCAAAGTAAACAGTCGACAGCATGTTAACCTTTACGAGTACATGCCTGCAATGTAATCAACGATTCAATGACTCAGCGGTGTGCTAGAGTCAAATGACGCGACAACGTAACAACGAATAATATAACGAGACTAATTCTATTCCAGTAAACTTTTCCCTGGATGTAAACATTTACCGTAACGATCAATGTTAAGCCGGGTCCGCTGCGCCATGTTACGCGTGTTACAAAAAATGTAACACGTTATTAAAACAAAAATGGGGAGTGGTATTAACACTTTACGTGTTACGTAACGTAACGTTATATAACAAGTACCTAACGTGTTATACCATGTCCCACTTTTATTATATTTAAGTGTTACGTTTTTTGTAACACGCGTAACATGGTGCAGCGGCCTCGGCTTTAGGCTATAGAAAATAAGGTTTAAGGGTCAAACCTATGGTTTGAATTATTAAGACGAATAAACAACTTTTAGTTATGAAACAAACAAATAAACAGTTGTTATCTCTTTCAATGTTCCAAGATTTTCATCAACAGCTTGATTACATCGAGGGAATCGTCATTTGAAACGATGTGTAAAGTGTACAATCATTTATAATAAACTATAGATGTATTGTATTCTTACCTAACTGTCTCCTCAACGTAGCTCGATGCTTTGCGTTTGGAGCTGGTTGGAGTCTTTTGCTTCTTACTCGACTGCACAGCAATAGGTACACCAGAGAATTCAAACTCGGAGTCAGACCTGAAATAATAATAACATAGTTTTATACCAGTCTTATACATTTAACCTAAACGATTTATACACCGTATTGTAATTACTATACTAGATAAATGTAGTGACTGGAACATATTTTTTAGACATAGTTCGGGACATAGTTTTCATATAGGGACTAATACGGTTTAGTCAGTGGAACACGTAAAAAAAAAAATTAGGATGTAAATAAATATACTTACTAACATTTTGATACCGATGGAGTGACTGGTAGCGAGGAAGTCGTAGATAATTACACCACACGGAGACTGTACTGAACAGCGTTATCACGTTATCGGAAGTGATGAGAATTTTAGATAAATCAGGGTGTTATAGGTTTATATCCTAAATGTGTATGTTGTTTTTTTATTACAAGTACTGTAATGAAGTAAATGCGAAAATCGCCTTTATTTATAGGTGTATGAATATAGGTGATTGTTGATAAAAGTAATACATATTACTTTTTAGTATCGAACACCCAAAATTTTTGCTTTGCCTTCAAAAGTAGGTACTTAACCAAATCATCTTGACCGGTAGCAAGGTCAAGCCTATATGTTATTCTCATAATGTCAGCACTATTTAATAGCTCAAGTTAATGTGGCTGGTTGCCATTGCAACATAATGTGACCAATATATCGATTATTGTAGGTAAGATGTTTCGCAATCAGAAGCTTGCAACGGATCCAATAACGTTAACGTAGCAAATTCGTAGGTTTCATACCTAGGTAGGAGTAAATAGTCCTAGATACACATGTTGCAATTTACTTTAGATTTTCTTGATCTTAATCAGATAATGTTCGAATTGGGTGAATATTTCACTATAGCAGAAGAAAATAAACTGTTATTTCCAGTTACCAGAAATCGGATGATGAGCTAAATAGGAAATTATAATTAATTCCTCTAGCTTATCCATAGAAAACATCGTATGATATCGATGAAATTACTATATAAATGTATTTCAGGATAAATAATACTTATCTAGGTATTCTTTATAAAGCATTTGGTAGACTCCACAATATTATGTGAAAGTCAAACATTAGGTATTAATGATACCTACAGCTAAATATTTTGATGCAACGAGTTTTTTCCGTGTGGATCTTAGACTAGAGTATAGCTAGTATAGTCAACCTTTGGTTATCTCTTATGTAGGTGATACATTAAAATATTATGACCCCTCTAAATTCTTTATTTATGGGTTATGTAAAATTTACTGTATTTATTTTACTGTATGTTACAGATAAATTTAGATAGAAAATGAACGAGAACTGATGTTAGAAAACTGTTGAAAAAATATAAAACTATCTGCATAGGTTCAGTTACGTATAATGGGATGAGAATAATATCTTCAAGTTTCAATTAAAAAAAGACAAAATGCTGTCGGTCGTATTTACAAAATCATGATTTCTTAAAATACTTTAACATCAAGTCTTAAAAAAATAATAACATGGAAAATGCTTTATTACCGGAATACCTTTAAGGAATGTTCAAAGGAACCAACTTTTATAAATAAAACTGTACTTTTTGACAACATATTTTTTCTTACACCGTGTATACTTCGTATCAAATTTATAACTCCTGCGTCAACAGCTAAAGGTTGACAATCCCTGCCAGCCACCTATCATATTCGCATTCGCGTTAACTAAAGTGACACGTTAGTAGGAAATAGATTTCCATTAATGAAAGTATACTTTTATGTGTCAGTGATATTATCATTAATTCACGATTTTACTTAAGTATACCCAAGGATTCAAGTAACTGTAGAAGTACATTTTTCCTACTGTGCAATGTTTTGTGTTTTCCGTAGTGAACGATAAACAGGAGACTTCAATCTGATCACTAACATTTTTGTGGGAAAAGTAAGGTATTCTTTGTGCCGACCATAAAATATGCCTAAAATACAAGTATTTCCTGGTTCTGCCAATCACCCAGTATTTGTGTCACATGAAAAGGATCACAAAATTTTGTTGTGTTGGAATCACCTTTTTTACAATGGGAGACGTCAATCTGACCATAAAATACAGTTAAGACGAAAATGTTTTGTGTCACTGTTGCGCAAGAAGGTTCATCACATGAAGTCAATCTGATCACAAAGTAATTTGTGGTGCTGAATCTTTCTAACAGTGGGAGCCGTCAATCTGACCACAAAATATGATTAAGTTGAAATTGTACTTTTATGTTATTGTATGAAGGGCCATCACGGGAAGTCAATCTGATAACAAAATTTGTGGTGTTGTACCTTGTTCATGTGGGAGACGTCAATCTGACTACAAAACAAACTGGGTTGAAAAAGCAAAGTTTTGTGTCACTGTTATGAAAAGTAGACACCAGTGGTGTTAAACTCATTCAGTGGGAGAAGCCAATCTGGTCACAAAACTATGACTGGGTAAATACAAGTATCACTTGGAATATTTCATGTCATTGTCTTAATGAGGAAACCTAACCGATACCGCAAATAATGTGTGCTGTTTTATCTAGTATATTACGAAACTGCACAAAACATAGCTAGTGGGTAAATACAATTCAGTTGAGCTTGGGGATCCTTTATTTAATTCAACTCAGTGACTATGCGGACCTATCTCCACCAAGATGATGGTGAGTTGCATTCACTCAAGCTTCCTAGTGTCATTCGTTTTCATTGATGGAATTTATCATAAACTGTGTAGGTTGCTCGTAAAATTATTGAAACTATAAATTAGAATCACTCGATGTTATTGGGTATTCTGGAATAGCTGTAATGAGTTTGAGAGAGCGACAAGCCGCGCCAACCGGCGCGGTGCGTCGTGAGCTCAAACGAATGGAAGCTGGTCCAGAATGCCCAATAACATCCTACTATTATAGTCTATATTTCATTACAAGTGCGGAAAGGCTGTCATTGCAAAGAGTTCCGACAAATGTCTACAGAGTCGAGGCGCAGCCGAAGGCGAGGGTTGACAGACGGAACAAGTTGCAATGACGGTTCCGCACGTGTACTGAACGACTATTTTTAAATACATTTGCGAAAAAAATTTGCAATCTAATAAAGAAAAGTTATTTGGAAAATGGCGCCAACCGTAAGTAGAATATAAGCAGATTTTTTTTCTTCACCCATTCTGGTAGGCAAAAGGGAACTATGCCCATACAGCCAGTCTTCAGTAGGACTTTTTTATTGATATGAAATCAAAAAGAAATTTAATAAGATGAAATGAAACGAAACCTAACCTAACTCATTCAATCAAATCATTAAATCTGATATTGAAACAAATAAGTAGCTTCTATTTAGAAATATACGTATTTGCATGAATCATAAAAACTTCTATGAGTTTTTTTAGTAAAAACTTCATGGTTAGTTTTTCTTTTTAACATTATTTTGACAGTTGGGAAAGAGAACGCACGAGTGCGGGAAAGGTAAAAAAAAACCATGATTATGTAATAAATAGCCCACATCCCGCACGCTGTACGTCCCTGCAATCCGCCACTTTTTAAAATACATATTTATTTTAATACAGCAACTGTATTAAAATAGTAGTTTATGATACTGTTACATAACACTCGTGTGATACTATAAAAAAAACACGCCTACGGCTCGTTTTTTTTTAAAACACACGCTTGTTATAAGACCAAGTTATGTACAGTGTCATACGCTAATTTATCTACTCTACTCTCATACTATAATACATAAAATAATACTATACAGAACCAAACCTTGTTTAAATATTGAAAAGTTTTTTTAAATGTAAAATGTTGGCGCCAAGGCGCACACATCGATTGCGCATGCGTGTTGCGTCGCCGCGGACTCGTTCATGAAAGCTTTTTTTTTAAAGTAGAGGTTCAATCTTCTTAGTCCAGCTGGAGGTTGTATATAGGTGTATCGTTATGATTAAAAAGTTATATTATGATACAAGTGTCCATACAAGACCTGTATCGTAATAAAACTTTTTTATTTTTGTTTTATGCGTAATGTTTGTCATAAAAGTTTTGTTTTCAGTTTTATAATCTTTGTATTATAGTATCAGAGTAGATAAAACGTTTTATTCAAAGGTCTAAGCACCCAGTGCAGTGCACCAGTGCATTGCAGTGATTTTTATAATATCTTAACTTCCATCCGGGACCACGGCACCTGAAAAATTGCCGAAAAGTCGGAAAATTGTAAAAATTTAATAAACGAGTATAAATCCGTATAGAAAAAGTTTTAATTATCTTAACTTACCAATTATTAGTAACAACTATATGATTCTGATGATATAATGATAATGTTTTTTTCAGTTTTCTGTGGGGCTACGACGACCCCATTATCGACATGGCCAAGCCGATCCTCAGCGTTCTGGGCCAGTTCAAGTTTGACAAGTTTGGCCTGCTAGTCACGGTTAGTCCTGAGCGCACTCATTCATATATTCATCCATTCGTTTCATTCGTTCGCACATCCAATCGTTTGTTAGTTTAATCATTCATCCGTTTATTCCTTCGTATGTTCTTTCTTACGTTTTCATTCACTACTTTGTTAATTCGTTCATTATTTTTTTAGTAGTAATTATAATTTGTATTGGATTAACATAACGTTATAAGACTATTATACTAATTTAAAATGTAAATATGGACTAAAATGATCAGAAATAAATAATTCAAATTGAATTGAATTAAAAGATAATTCATTAATTTATTTATTCATTTATCGTTACCGATTTGTCTATCCCGGATTCTCTAAAGAGTTTACAGTGTTGTAACGTCAAAGATTTTTCATGAATAGTTTAGAGCAAGAGACCGCCAACCGACCCATGTGGCACGCTCACCAGACATCAAAGTTTATCCGTAAACAAATTGTGCCTTTTTCTCGAAGATATATGTGACAGCCAAAGTTCCAGAATACAAGGTTTCCTAGATAAAATGTCTTTTAGCAATAAGCCCGCCAAATATACAATTTCTTTCGTAACTGTAGTCGCTGCACTTGTTTCCTGATGTACAATAAAGAATAATGATTTCGATTTTGAAACTGGACACCTAGTGTTAGTTGTAACGTTCAATAAGTCACAGTTACTGTGTTCTTTTGAATAAAATACATAAAATATTATAACATAATACTATGTTATTTTAATATCCTACAAAAACCCAAGTAACTTTATCCGGTCGTAATCAAATGCGTAGTAAAGAACTAAAACATTTAAATAAAAGTTTTAGTTCAAAAGTATTCTTATCTTATACCTGACAAGAAGTTAAAGGCAATAAATTATGTCAACTTTAAAATTCCAGAAAAACGGCACGGTGAGCGACGTCCTCACAATAAACACGGGCGAGGAAGACAAGGACAGGATGAACATCGTCGAGAAACTGAACGGGAAGCCCAGCCTGGAGTACTGGAGCGACGCCCGGTGCAACAGGTGAGCCGCCTCAGTTTCCTGCATCGCGCAAGTAATAGTAGATTATTAAACGAGGGTAGAAATAATCAATTCCCGAGGTACTTAAACGCAGCGAGGGCGGCTATAGTCCCAGTAGGAGTTGATTCTTTTACCCGTGTTAAACACTCTAGTTTTCATTTCGAATATGAGGAAAATAAAAACTCATTATTAATATTCAAATCTTAGCATTAAAGATTATTACCGATGTTTTTGGGTTCCGTCACAGATACTTATCAGATTAGTACCCGCCAATTAATGCGGCTTTTTAAATTTTAAATATGGAACTCAACGCGTTATTGTTGCGGCTTATTCCGCTCAAAGAAGTTTGCGCTAAGTTCACACTGGCTGCTTAGAAACTCACATGGTCGCAGCATTTTTTGTAATTAGTTTTTTTTTACATATAAAACTCTTCACAGCTGCCAGTAGTTCTATTTTTAAAGTTCATTCCGGCCCTTAGGTGGGAAGTAATTTGTATGAGTTTTTCCCTTCCTATGGAGGGAAGCAGCATTTTTCACCCAATATTCAGATCAAAACCACACTACTTTCCGAGTATAAGAAATAAAAAATGTTTTTCGAAGTTAGCATAAATACATCGCCTGAGTAGGTACTACTATCAGTGGGCGGCATTACGACCTCTAGCTATAGACACATAACATAACATTTACATAGAGGCAATTACATTGCTTCTGGCCCCACACTATTATACTCTGTGTCGTGGGAACCTGAAAAAGCAAGTTCTGGAGTTTTTTTTGTTCCCCAGCCGGGGTTTGAACCCGGGACCTGTCGCATGGTAGGCATATGCCCTACGCTGCGCCACAGAGGTCGTAAACAGGTGAGCCGGCTCATATTCCTGCATCGCGCAAGTAAAATGTTTTTCGGAGTTAGCATAAATACCGCACCCGAGTAGGTACCAACGGTGGGTTGACTTACAACCACAGAGTATATAAACACTACGTTTTAAGAGACGGGACCTCCCTAGATGCTTTTGTATTGAGTTTAGCCCCGTTAGCAATACCAACCAATAGAGCAAAAATGCAATGACAAAAGTAAGTGCTACCAACATAACAACTTGTCTGTGCATTAGGGACGTCCACTTACATTACTACATTTATCGATATCGATAAATTATCATCCAGGGGCTCCGCAGTTACCCTAATAAAATTAATAAAAACCAATGTATTCAATAAAACGACAAATGAAATAAGTATTTTATTATTTATTATCAAATCACAATAATTTTGGTCAAGGCCTATTGTATTTATTTCAGCAGCTACTTGGTTTTTCTTTAGACGTGTCCTATCTGAGCGAACTTCATCAATCGGTGGTTTGGATTCAGGTGCTGAAATCGTCAAAAAAAGTTAAGTTGAGTCGTTATTTGTTTATTAATTTGTTGGTAAAATATGCTACTTACCGGGATAGTTATGATAATTATGCTGAGATTCCAGGCCACAATAATTGTGGTCAAACCCAACTGGACCAATAGCAACAGCTAATATTTTGGCTGCTGTACAAGGTGCTGAAAATGATAACACTTTGTAATTTATTAAAGTAAACAAACACTAGTTACAAAAAACTTCAGCGATACATGAAAAGTCTACGTACCAGAGTTGTTTTGTGAAGCTCGACAACTAATAGGTTTTTGTATAGCTGAATCTGAAAATAAACAATTGCAAGAATAGTCCGAAAAAAAAAATAGTAATAGTAATAGTAGTAATAAATAGTAATAGTTCCTGTTTACCACATAACTGCATAATTGACTATGTAACTATCAAATACATTTTTATAAAAAAATGTTATAAGTAAAAATTAGTAAAAAAATATTTTAGTAATTCCAATCACTAACCAGTTTAAAGTAATGCGACGTGGCTACGTGGCAAGGAAACTCAGCTAGTAAGTAATCAGGAAGAGGAGGCGCATTTATAAGTAGAGAAGGTACAGCCCTGTAAAAAAATGTTTATCTAAGTAATGTCCTTTATGTATTAAGACGTAATATTGCGTTCTAAATGACGGAGCAAAATACATTCAAATGTTCGACGTAAAGCAAGGCGTATTTTGTGTTTTATTACATAATTATTCATGAAATGTAGTGAGTGTTACATTATATATAACACAACTCACCATTTCTTTAATCGGCTTCCTTTTAAAATCGTTGTTAAAATCTTTCGGCCGGAAATGATCTCTACAAACATATTTATGTTGGTGGAGTTTTTCGATGGGGATATACGCAAGATCTTCCACAATTTTCACCCATTGTCTGCATCTAAAAAAAAAACCACATTCAATGCAGCCACTAATAGTGCATCGTTGAAAAATTGTTATGGCTTACAGCAATTCACCCGTCGTACACTGAGTAGTAATTCTGACCAAGGTACTTATCAGATATTTTTTTATCGATATATGTGTACGGCACATCACTATGACATTGAAACATGATAATATTTTTCTCATAGTATATTAATTAGGTTATTTAACATAATTTATGATCTTGCTCTTGTGCAAGATAACAAAAACTGTAGCCAGAAATACTCACCGGTCTTCATCCCTAGGAAATTTAGCCATAAACTTTCTTTTGGTACCCTTTGACCGGCTGCATCTTATTTTACAAATGGCACAAGTTCGACACCATCCGATCAGTGCCATTATTAAAGAAAATCACTAAACACTGTACAACAAGATACACACAGCTAGATATTGAAAAAACTTAAAACACAAAAATTTTTAACTAGGAAACTTCCTAATATGTGCCGCGTTCCGCCATGACATTTGTTGAGTTTTCAGTTTGACAGCAAAGAGTTAGTAGTATTAAAGAGTGAGACAAATATATGTCCGCCATTAAAACGGGGCTAAATGCGAACAAATAATTCAAAGTTCCTACTTGCGCTAGGCTGCTTACAACCTCTACGGGACCATCCATAATTAGTATTACGTCACACGTTATGTTTGGTCGACGAAGTGGCAAGGGGGAGGGAGGTGTCCTAAATTTCGTGACGTCCAATTTCCAAATCTGCGTGTTAGAACAATAACATTTGTAACTCTTGATACTCGTATGAAAATAATTTCGAACTGCTCTCGTATAAAAATAATTTCGAACTCAGCTCATAAATTCAACATTAATTAGTAACTCTTGATACTCTTATGAAAATAATTTTGAACTGCTCTCGTATAAAAATAATTACGAACTCTGCTCATAAATTCAATAATTTCTAAATGTAAAATTACAAAATATGTGACGTCACACTAGAGAGGGGGTCTCACAAATGTGCCCAACTGTTGTGACACGGACGGGGGAGGGGTCAAAAAATCAGGAAATTTGTGTTACGTAATTTATGGATAGCTCCTAGCTATAGAAAACCTATTTGGAGGCTAAATCTAACTGCAAAGTAGGTACTCGGGGCTGTAAGTGATGCAATTTACTTCAGCCAGATGTCGTTGCCTGTACCGTGTACGTAATACAGAGAATAGTGTAAAGAGGTTCGAAATTTCACTGATGCCGGTAAGTCGCCCATTGGCTCAGTTGGAAAGAGCGCTGGCACGGATAGCCAGAGGTCGCGGGTTCGAATCCCGGCATGGGTGGAATTTTTAGCCTCTGAATAGGTTTTTAAAATTGTCCTTAGCACGGGTTAGTGCATTAAAAATAAAAATAGTATAATTAAACCTTACAATCATAACCTTCAAAGAGAATATGCTTCTTGCTTAAAACTATTAAAATCCATTTAGTGACAAAATACGAAATTGGAATTAACGTTTCTCTGATAGATCCTATAGTATTTAACGTAAGAAACCGAAATATATTGATTTTGCTAAGTAGGTATGCAGGATGCCTGCAAAATTTGCAAAGTAAAAAAAAATTTCCTCGTTTAATTCGTAACGGCGAAAACGCTATCCGTCATCTTGAAACCATCTAAAGTATGTAAACAAACATCCTTCAGCCAGAACCAGTGGACATTGATTATTATAGGACTTACATCAAAGTGATCTTCACATAAATACGCCCGAGTTTCAATTGATAAAGAGTCGGGGTCTCTTTTGGCAAGTTTGAGCCAAGTTTTTAGAATGTTAATTTCACTGGGTACACGAATCCACAACTTCCCGGGGTCT
This sequence comes from Yponomeuta sedellus, assembly GCA_934045075.1. Classification (NCBI taxonomy): domain Eukaryota; kingdom Metazoa; phylum Arthropoda; class Insecta; order Lepidoptera; family Yponomeutidae; genus Yponomeuta; species Yponomeuta sedellus. The sequence continues at coordinate 6,985,437 of OW203751.1, read as the reverse complement.
TTATTAGCGTGTTTTTTCTTTCTCAAACAATGCAATAATGATAATTGGTATATTTTGGATGTAAATTCGATGAAATCATGGTTGCGTTGTTGTTATTTCACTATGCTCAGAGATCACTTACAGAAAATTGAATGTCAAACTTTGTTTACAATTTTTTGGACTTCAAACCATAGACAAAAATGGCTGACCGCATTTTTGGCTGTTAAGGAAAATAAGGTTTTACAATATATTTTTATGTTGCTGTTAGGTCCTCAAAAATATACTAAAATATTTTTTGGTCCAATGGAAGAGTTATTTACCGTTTAAGACTTACTTGAAAAGAGAGTCAAATAGCGGATTATACAGGTTAATAGAAAGATGGATGACGGTCAAAACAATCGCCTTAGTGTGTCATTGCATGCTTATTACCTATGTGAATACATCAGACACTCGGGTTTCCAAACGCTGATACTTCACTCCACTGTTCGTGAGCGTTATTACGAACTGCGATGCATAGACACACACAATGAAATAAAATTAAATTAACAAGTTTTATTCACTATTTTTTTATTTTTAATGCACTAACCCGTGCTAAGGAACAAATTTAAAAACCTATTTACAGGCTAAAATTTTTTTAAATTTGTTCCTTAGCACGCACGGGTTAGTGCCATAAATATAAAAAAATTGTATAATCATGTACAGTGATATCGTTCCGATGTTAAACCTGACTGCAAAGCAGGTAGTCGGGGCTGTAAGTAATGCAATTTGCTTAAGTCAGATGTCGCTGCCTGTACGTAATACAGAGAATAGTGTAAAGAGGTTCGAAATTTCACTGATGCCGTGAGTCGCCCATTGGCTCAATTGGTAGAGCGCTGGCACGGATAGCCAGAGGTTGCGGGTTCGAATCCCGGCATGGGTGAAATGTTTAGCCTCTAAATAGGTTTTTAAGTTTTATTCAAACAAGCGCAAAAACTGCGGCTTAGTTAGTTAGTCCTGAGATTTCCGCACTTAGCCTCATAGTTGGGCCGTTGTACGTAGCAAGCGCTGAGGTACGCTAACACCTCAGACACTAGGATTTCCTTACGATGTTTTCCTTCACCGTCAGCGAGTAGTATTGCTACTATAATTTCACAAATGAACATAACTTAGAAAACAAAGTCATTGGTACATGCCGGGGTTCGAACCCACGACCTCACGATTGAGAAGCCGGCGTTCTACACCGCTCCGCTACCACCGCTAGTAAACTGCGGCGTAATGAACGTTACAATTCAAACTAGGTGTCTCCATTTCAAAATCTAGATCAAATGGACAAAGAGACTCGATACTCAATAATTTATGGCATTCCACAAGTGTATACAGATGACATAACTAAAAATATGGATCTTTGTGGACCCTACAAGGCACGCAATGTTACAAATTATAGAAGGAATTTATAAGTTAGGCCTATGACATTTTAATTCTAATTATATTGTACTATTATCAAACATTATTATATAAACACATTATCAAACATTATTTAATATCACACATGTTATTTAATAATTCTTATATAGTTAGTTGCTGTGTGGTGTCGGGCTAAATAATAGCACCAACCCAAATTCTTCCCGCGGGTGTCGTAAAAGGCGACTAAGGGACACAAACTGGGGGGTGGGCAGCAGCGCCCCCTGCAGTACAATTCCACCAAACTGCGATCCCCGACCCGCGTGCCCAGCGTGGGGATTATGGGCATTACCCTCCAATGATGGCACAACCTTGCGCTATGGCGCTAATTAGGGGAGGGCTATGTCCAGCAGTGGACTAATATAGCCTAAAGAAGAAAAAGAAGAAGATGTAGTTTTTTTATATATTTTAAAACCTATTTAGAGGCTAAGGTTGGCTGGAAGAGATCTCTGTTAGAGATAAGTTCGCCTTTGAAACAAATTGTATGTAATGTTATTTCGTTTTTACTGTTTGCAATAAAGAATATATTAGAGGCTAAAAATTTCACCTTCAAAATTTCAAAAAAATATTTTATATGATGTCAATAGAATTATTAAATCATTACTATCGACTCCAAAGTTAGTCCTTTCAAAGTTCTTTATTAACATAGTTTACATAATTTTTATAAAACTTAGAATTCATGGATTTTACTGGCTTTAATTCCAGACCTCATTGTCATCTAAATAATCCATTATGTTATGTTAGCCCTTTTCGCATAGTGTGCTTAACATATTTTTTGAATCGCGTTTCTGGCAAGCTTAATATATCTTCAGGGATTTTATTATAGAAGCCCACTAGAAGATACACTCACACTTTTATCCCGAAGGGATAGACAGAGACTAGTAAATTAGTAAATCAATATATCTTCATACAAAAGTCAGTAGGGTCAGGCCACAACGTAGCATCTGAATAAGTCTGAAATTCTAAAAAAAAATGTTGGGTTAGTACGGAGAATTGGAAAAATAAGTTGATGTCTAGCTTTTATTGACTGTATCATTCGGACTTCGTTGTTTACACTGAGTGCAGAGTGCTTAGTGCGAGTTTGACACATCCATTCGAATAACTTTACTACCGCGTTAATAGAGCATTGAGTAGTGAGTATGAGTAAGTAACCATTCGAACTGGCAAAACGCTGTCACAGTACAACTCGCACTCGCGTTTTTTCGTGTTTTGGCTGGTAAACGTGTTCACTTCTCAACGTAGACCATTACAATTACAACTCGCACTCAGCAATTTTAATTTCCATACTTGTCGCTAGGTGGCGCTTCCTCGATGCCCTAGAAATATGAGTTTACGTTAACGCGATCGAGTAGTTAAAAAACTCGCACTAAGCCCTGAAGCACGGTGACGTCACAGCCCAAGCTCTTTTCATGGCATGGCATTTCAATTCAATTCAAATTTCACCACGCTTTAATATTTAAAATTAGCTTGTAGCAAAATACGTCACATCACTAGTGTGAAAAAAGCGAGTCGATGCATGAATCGTTCTTTTAAATCCGTGTTTTTCATTTGTTGCATTTTTCGCCTATGGTGTTCTATGAAATAAATAGATAAGCAACTTCATGCATGTACATCTGTCAAAAGTTAAACAAATAGTTGGACCGTAAAAACGAAATGGCAGTGGCACCAATGTAATAGTAATAGGAACTCTCGCGTTTTGTGAAAAAAAAGTGAAAAGGCAGTGAAATATTGATTTTTGTATAGTTTTATGAAGCCACTTTTTCTCTTCTTTTTGTGCTTTGAAATATGATGAAATATGTTTATCGTCGAAATTCGATAAACATATTCGACGATAAACTATAAAGTCGACATTCGACAGCATATTTCATTCCGCTTCTATTCATCGCAGGTGGAAATTTTTGGTCGTATTTGGCACCTTTACTATAAAATCTATATGTAAGTACATATAGTTATAGTTATAGTGAAGCGGTGGTAGCTCAGTGGGTGGACTGGCAAGCGAGAGCCTCAGGTTCGATCCCGAGTGCGGGCATGTACCAATGACTTTGTTTAATTTCAAAGTTACGTACATTTGCGAATTTGCAGTCGCAATACCACACGCTAACGGTGAAGGAAAACATCGTGAGGAAACCCGCGGCTTGGTTGGCTCCGCACGTATTGACTAGTCTTTCCTGTGGGCTAGGCCGACTAAGCTGTCAGGATGGTATAGCGGCGTGTCCCAGGCACTACAGCGTCGGAGTGGTTCCTTTCACCCATCTAGTGTGAGTGAGGATACCACTGGACGCTGTATAAATCATCTCATTAAGTAGATGCAAAAAAGGCCAATATTATTATTATAGTTATAACTGAAAGTAAAAGCTGAATTCACATACGTGTTTACACCATCATCTTTGTAGCCTACAGTTTTCAGTTACTAAGTCACTCTATCCGTGCCTAATCGTGACAACGCAGCTCGACGGAGCAAAAAGTGTTTGATAATTTGGTCGAATTAGCATCATTCACACAGAAGTGACGTGGTAGATGATTGATGATTGATGAGGTACAATAGACACTCAATCACGTAACTAACTTACCACTTAAACACAAGGCAACGAACTAAACGCAATTCACACGAGTTAGGTATTATATAATGCCATAATAATAACTTCCAGACAACCCAATCGCTTTAACTTGTAACGGTGCAAACCTCTTTACACTATTTTTATTTCTTTTTCTATCTACATATCATTTTCAAATATTAAAATTTTGTCACACATTTCGAAATTTCCCACATTTTCATCATTACTACTTTACCCTTCGACCATATCCGAATATTTTACTTGCTTATCCGTTTTTATCCAGTTTTCTGTTTTATTGTAAAATATTACTACATATCTAAGTACAAATAAAGCGAAGTCGTTCCAGTGTTTATTATTATTTGTAAAGAATATACAACGTTCCAAACTGGACCCAAACTAGGATACCCTGTACTATGGTAACCGGGCAAGGACGTCACAAGCATGAAACACACCCAGACTGAGACCACTTGTACAAATGTGCCTATTACTATATAAAACCTAACTCATAAGAAAAGAACGCACTTGAGGAAAAAAAATCTCTTGTGGATAATCACAGCGACACATAGATTTCTTAGCAGACTGCGCGAGCAAAGGAGGTTTATGTTTCTTATTACGTAATTGTGTTAAGTGGCAGTGGGCTGGCCAGTTGCCATATCTTGCGAAGAACCGACAACCGTTGGAGTAAACGTGTTCTTGAGTGAAGACCGCGACTCGGCAAACGTAGTGTAGAACGCCCTCCGACTAGGTGGGATGACGATCTGCGAAAACTGCCGGCAGATGCTGGATGCGGCAAGCTCAAGACAGGGTGCTATGATGCTCATTAGGAGAGGGCTATAGCCTGAAGAAGAAGAATTGTGTTAAGGAAGAAATTTCACAAAAAATATTATCTGGGTATAACATAACATTTACATACGAACACATACATTGCTTCTGGCACCACACTAGGATACCCTGTGTCGTGGGAACCAGTAACCGCGACATCACAAACATGTAAACATCCCAGACCTAGGGTATTTGTCCCCAGCCGGGGTTCCAACCCGGGACCATATTAAACCTGCAAAGTAGTCATTTAGGTATTAGTAATTATTTGACGTATCATTAAGGTTGGTATTATTGAGAAGGCAATTTTTTCGTCCAAAATAATCATTTTTATATATATATATATTTGTCAGCAAAGTGCGTGACAGAACGTTACTTAAGTATTAACTTAGTGAAATTCTCAATTCAGAAATCGGCCCTTATTGTTTACGTTAACATTCTTAGAATTAAGAAATTACAATTGTAGTTATTTTTTTGTGGCTGTACAATAAAGTGTTCTCTACCTATATATATATATATATATTGTATAGTACTTTATTGTACAGCCACAAAAAAATAACTACAATTGTAATTTCTTAATTCTAAGAATGTTAACGTAAACAATAAGGGCCGATTTCTGAATTGAGAATTTCACTAAGTTAATACTTAAGTAACGTTCTGTCACGCACTTTGCTGACAAATTCGTAGTATTCTTAGTTTTTACATACCAAAATTCTCATTTCAGAAACGGCCCTTAGCGAGGTATTTTTGAGAATGTAGTATTTTCGGGCAAAGTAGTCATTAAGGCCATGTCAACATCAAAAAGATGTTAATCATTTTACTAATAAAGACCTTGTGTTCCTAAAAGGATTTTTATGTCAGCAGAAAGAGCGTTGTATTTTCTAAGGTTAACACGAGTACTAGACATAATTAAAACTGTTTTTACACGGATTTCACTCGTTTATTATATTATTTTTTTACAATAAATATAATAAACGAGTGAAATCCGTGTAAAAACAGTTTTAATTAGAAAGAGCGTTGTTTATTATTTATTGGAGACGGGTTTTTAGTTTTGTAAAATTTTTTTAACACTATGTCACGGATCCACCAAATCTGCTTATCTTATATATAACTTATGTAGGTATAACTAAGTGGGTAGGTACCTATCCATTGAATGATACTTTTGAACGTAAGTTAAGCGTGTATTTTACATATCGATATCAATGGGGGCATAAGTTCAACTTGAGATAGATAGTGATATTCGTGGCCTGAGTACCGACTCAGGCCAGTAATAGGCCTTAGTCTTAGGAGCTGCAACCGTGCAGCTCCTAAGACTTCTCGATATCAACCCTTGTCAACGCCAACGCCTTCCAGTGCTCCCATTGCATCGTGCGCGTGCGCACCTTGCTCAGGGCTGGCTGAGCCATCCCAAGGGGCCTCACTACAGCAACGAGGAGCCACGCCAGGTTGCTGTCTTCCCGGAGTCACTTGATGGACGGATCAAGCCCCCACTATCACCGACCGCAACTCCAAGGTCCCCTTTTAGTCGCCTCTTACGACAGGCAGAGGATACCGTAGTTCTATTCTTCACCCGAGACTACAGGGCTTGGGCCAGGCTAACGGCGCCTGTTGCCGTCGCCAGTTCGGCTCCGTCTCCGAGCGGTGTCGGCTCTTTTTCGTGCCCGCTCAGCCTCCTCCTTCCGCGTCATTACGACCTCGCAGAAGGTGGTAACGTAACGTAACGTAACGTAACGTAACGTAACTTAACATAACATTTACATACAGGCTTCTGGCCCCACACTAGGATACCCTGTGTCGTGGGAACCAGAAACAACGACATCACAAACATGAAAACATCCAAGACCTGAGGGGTTTATTTGTCCCCATTAAGGGCGACTGTGCAGCTAAAATATGAAGCTTGCTCTGCTGTAGACTGTAGTCCTTCTAGGAAACAATATTCCACCTTAAATCAATAAAATCGGATCGTCGTTAACGAGAAAAAAACAAGGTTAGCTCAATATTGACAGAACGTTTTGAACGGTCACTGTAAACAAACCACGATGTGTGTTGCGCATCGATTTGTATAATCGATTTTCTACCGGCCGCGGCCGCGGCCGGACCGAGTTTTATAAAACTACAGTGCGTAGTTTAATATTCACGGATACTCTCGGATATTGTACTATATCAACTCTTCGTGTCTCCACTGCTGCGGCACGGGTCTCTTCCTGCATCGCAGGAAGGTTTAGTCATACTCCACCACGGGGACCAAGTCCGGGTTGGTGGAGGACTGTAAGACAGTGGCTGGCCTTATACTGTTTAGACTAAAACTCTCTATCTGAGACTGTCTATCTGACTCCGTTGTTTAGGATGAAATAAATAAAATGAAAGGGTTTTATTTAATCAAAGTAGCGCAGAAGCTGCGGCTTAATGAACGTTACAATCATAGAGTATAATAAGTCTGTTACAATTCAAACTAGGGGTCCATTTCAAAATCGAGATCATTTTGGAGAAACAATGGACAATAAAACTCCACACTTAGGCTGACATTCAGAGACGAAAACTAAGCAAAGACTGGTCTTACAATTGTCCAAATCACGTACATTTTGACATTTCTGAGACCGGTCTTAGCTTCAGTTTTCGTCTCTGAATGTCAGCCTTAGTCTTTTCAAAGTCCTTAATTAACAGAGTTTACCTAGTTATTGTAAAACACTAGCTGACCCCGCGGACTTCGTACCGCCTAACATTTTTTTTTAAATCTTTCTCTCCGTAAGAACCAACCTCGTAATTAAAGGAATATTCTAAAAACAGAATTAGCGAAATCGGTTCAGCTGCTCTCGAGATTTGCGCTTACCAACAAATTCGGGGATTCATTTTTATATTATAGGGAAGATAGATAGAACTCATGCATTGTACTGGCTTTAATTCCAGACATCATTGTCTTCTAAATAATCCTTTATGTTATAGTAGCCCTTTCGGCACAAAGTGTACTTCTTCTTCTTCTTCAGGCTATATTAGTCCACTGCTGGACATAGCCCTCCCCTAATGAGCGCCATAGCTCAATGCTCTGCCATCATTGGGGGGTAATGCCCGCAATCCCCACGCTGGGCATGCGGGTTAGGGATCGCAGTTTGGTGGAATTGTACTGCAGGGGGCGCTGCTGCCCTCCCCCCGGTTTGTGTCCCTTAGTCGCCTTTTACGACACCCGCGGGAAGAATTTGGGTTGGTGCTATTCTCTAGGCCGACACTACAAGTGTACCTACTTATTTCTGTTCCAGCATCGAGGGTTCCGACGGCTCGCTGTTCCCGCCGGCTATGCTAGACCGCACTTCCAACATCAGCGTGTTCTTCCCCAACCTGTGCAGGAAATTGCCCTTCCAGTACGAGAAGGATGTTGTGGTAAACACAAATATCAATAATCGTATATTGCCAATCAATGTTTCCTATTGCCAAATAACTTATTTCCTCCAGCAACTTTCCGTCGTAAGGTTGTCTGGAAGAAATTGCTTTTAGCAATAAGGCCGCCAATTGTACTTTGTATCATTACATGTTTTATAATATGTGCTCTGGTGTACAATAAAGAATATTCTTATCTTACCTTATTTAAAGTTATCGACATAGCTCAGAGAATCAGCAAGCTGAAGTGGCAGTGGGCTGGCCATATCTCGCGAAGAACCGACATCCGTTGGAGTCCTTGAGTGGAGACCGCGACTCGGCAAACGTAGTGTAGGACGCCCTCCTACTAGGTGGGATGACGATCTGCGCAAGACTGCAGGCAGATGCTGGATGCGGCAAGCTGAAGACAGGGCGCTATGGCGCTCATAGAGGAGCTCGTTAGGGGGGCTATGTCCAGCGGTGGGCTAATATTGCCTGACTTGAAATAACTTATTTAGTATTTACATCCTTCTTCTTCTTCTTCAGGCTATTTTATGTAGTCCACTGCTGGACATAGCCCTCCCCTAATAAGCGCCATAGCGTAGCGCCCTGTCTTCAGCTTATAAACGCGAAAGTTTGTAAGTAAGGATGGATGGATGTTTGTTACTGTTTCACATTCGATTCAACCCTTGTATGTCCCCACTGTTGGGGCACGGGTCTCTTCCTGCCTCGCAGGAAGGTTAGGCCATACTCCACCACGGGGGCCAAGTCCGGGTTGGTGGAGGATTGTAAGACAGTGGCGGGCCTTACTGTCAGAAGTTATCAAGCCGCACATAAGGCCTCTGACATGGCTTAACAACTGCCATTACATGACAGCCGGCACCAACGGCTTAGCGTGCCTTGCGAAGCACGGAAGCGCTCGGAAAAATGCCACTAGCGATACTTGCGGGGCGGTCACCCATTGGTTACTGATGTTGCTTAACTCAAGTGATTGATTCCAATCACTCGGTTCGACTAGGCCACGAGCGCTTCTTTCACGTAAAAACTACTGAATGGATTTTAAATTGTCCAAAATACGACGATGAGTGTCAAGTAAGTAGGAAAAAATAGATGTATCTGCGAGCTGTTATGGTCAAAACCTTTTCTACGCCACGCTTTTATAAGCTAGGTACTTGTGTCGCGATTTGACCCGTTTAATATATAACTAAGCTGGGTACTCGAAATAATAATCCTGCGCGTAATATATTTGCGTAATGCCGGCGCCAGACAGAGGTTTAAACAAGTGATCACATGTATAAGTGTGCACACGTGTGGCACGGCACGTATTGTCACATAAAACGTCCGTGCCACACATGTGCACACTTATGTGATCACTTGTTTGAGTGTGTTGTGTGTGTGTGTGATCACTTCTCTGGCGCCGGCATAATATATATTACAAAATAGGTTTTATACTATTTATATATTCTCTATTAAAATAGGTTTTATACTATTTATATATACTCAAGATGTAGCGTCAAGCATGTCTACATCTTGAATGATCAACACAAAGCTTATTTGTAGCAAAGCGGGGTGGATTTTCTGAAAATCGGTGACAGAATAAGTCTAAAGACTTAATTATAATTACTTTAATTCATTCGTTACTCCGTACACTCAACACCCGCATGCCCAGCGTGGGCTTTATGGGCATTACCCCCTATGATAGCACAACGTGGCGCTCATTAGGAGAGGGCTATGTCCAACAGTGGACTAGTATAGCCTGACGACAACGACGACACGCAACACGATCACTTTTCCTGGGGGCCGAGTCTCTAAAATGCATAGTAGTTCAATAGAGTCATGTTAGTCCGGTAATGGTCGTTTCATTCACACTATCGGTAGTCTAGTAACCAATCGCATTGCTATGGTAAACCCGTGCTACTTAACTCGGCGCCTCGCGCCATTCGATCTTCTTCGCGATATATGCCTAGGTATTCAATTTGCGCGGGTTATACCCTTGGAATGATATTGTACTGTTATTGCTTTATAGAGTACTAAATTGAGGCAAATAACAACCTTTGTCGTGCTTATACAGTTCTATTGAAAAACTATGTAAGTATTAGACTCTAGGACCTGGTCCCAAACTAGGATACTCTGTGCTATGGTAACCAAGTAAGGATATAAACCTGGTTATTTCATCCTACAGTCGGAGGACGGGATCCAACTGCTGCGTTACCGCTTCCCGCGCAACGTGTTCGACGACCCAACTACCAACCCTGAGAACAGCTGCTTCTGCGAGCCCACCGGGGGCACCTGCCCCCCTAAGGGGGTCATCAACGTCACAGCTTGCTCCTTAGGTAGGTTAATCAATCAGCCTGTACGCGACTACTTCTGGACCCCTCGTCAATCCGGAAAACTGCTGCTTCCACAAGTCAAGTGAAGGCAGTTGCCCCGAAAGGAGGTCATTAGGTAAGTCATTCAATCAATCAGTGTGTTCGCTTTTACTGCTAGACCCCCCACCAATCCGGAGAACAGCTGCTTCTGCGCGGCCAGAGGCACGTTCGACTACGCACTCTCGTCTACTGCTGGACTCCTCACAAACAAAGATAACAGCTGCTCCTATAACCCCCTATGGGGCAAGCGGCCCCTCAAGGGGATCACCAATGTTACTACTTGCTCCTTAGGAAGATTGTAAGACAGTGGCAGGCCTTACTGTCAGAAGTTATCAAGCCGCCCATAAGGCTTAACAACTGCCATTACATAATAGCCGGCACCCACGGCTTACCGTGCCTTGCGAATCACGGAAGGCTCGGTGCCACTAGCGGTAGTAACGGGACGGTCACCCATCCTGCACCTGACCGCGCCTGTTGTTGACTTGTAATGAATATTACCATTGTAGACTTTTAGTCCGGATCTACTTACGGCTTTTGTTATATCGGAAGAGTCCGACCAGGTTTCGCTCCGAGACGGAACTCGCGTCGTCTGTTGCTCGTCTCACAAGTCTCGTGAGACGAGCAACCGACGACGCGAGCGCCGTCTCTGCTCACCATGATTAAGCTCTGCGAATCGGAGCGAAACCTAGTCGGACTCTTCCGATATAACAACACCCGTAAGTAGATCCGGACTAAAAGTCTACAATGTGTTGTGCTTACGAAAGTTTTAGTTCAAAAAATAAATAATAGGGGTTAAAGTATGAAATTGCTGTTTTATTGCAATAGGTTCTTTGAATTGACATAGAATCTTCATGGTTTGAGGTTTTCGAATGAAACTTTTTTCAAATGGTTCCTATGATGTTCTTTTTTTAAAAAATGTGAAACATTTGAATATCGACATTCAATTGTTTTTGTTATTCAATTTAGACAAGAAAGATGAATACTGCGAAAATTCGAGTGATTTTTGAATACGAGTTCCGACGCGGAACTATCGCGGCAGAAACAGCCCGCAATATCAATGCTGCGTTTGGAGAGGGGTCTACTAACCTACTAATGAACGCACCGTGCGATTTTGGTTTAAACGCTTTCGTGATGGAAATTTCGACTTAAAGAACGAGCCACGAGGAAGACCGCCCACACAGGTGAATAACGATGAATTAAGAGAGATAGTGGAAGCCGATCCTAGTCAAACGACCCAGGAATTAGCGGCATGGTTTAACGGCATTAGTAGACCCCTCTCCAAACGCAGCATTGATATTGCGGGCTGTTTCTGCCGCGTTAGTTCCGCGTCGGAACTCGTATTCAAATATCACTCGAATTTTCGCAGTATCCATCTTTCTTGTCCTAATTGCATAACAAAAACAATTGAAAGGCGATATTCAATAGTTTCACATTTTTTAAAAAAAGAACATCATAGAAACCATTTGAAAAAAGTTTCATTCGAAAACCTCAAACCATGAAGATTCTATGTCAATTCAAAGAACCTATTGCAATAAAACGGCAATTTCATACTTTAACCCCTAATATTACCAATTAAATCTATATCTGCCCTCTACATACCTTTGTAACATAGAAAAACAAGAAACATATAAAACCTTTCCGTACAGGAGTCCCAGCTCTGGTGTCATTCCCGCACTTCCATCTGGGCGATCCTCGGCTGCGGGAGCAGTTCGTGGGGCTGCAGCCCAACCCGGAGATTCACGAGTCCTACCTCGACATACATCCGCGGCTGGGGATCAGCCTCAACGGGAAGTCTGGGTAAGTGACTCGTATATATATTCTTTATTGTAAAAAGTAAATTCGAAAGATCATTACATAAATTTGTTTCAAAGGCGAACTTATCTCTAACAGAGATCTCTGCCAGCTAACCTTAGCATTGGGTGTTTAACTTAAGATAGCGGGAGGAAGGGAGAAATATTTATAACTACATAAATAATACATATTTAATGGAGTCTTGCCTCTATGTTTAATGGTAAGTCTGAATTAGCGACTCTATGCTTAAAGGAAAGACTGACTCTATGTGCTCGGCGACTCTATGGTTAATGGAAAGTCTTGGTAGGTGATTATATTTTTAATGGAAAGTCGGAGTCTGACTCTATGTGACTCGGCGACTCTATGATTGGAAAGTTTTAATGGAAAGTCTTCGCAAATGACTCTATGATTAATGGAAACTTTTAGTAGGTGACTATATAACAACGGAAAGTCCAAGGAGTGTATGTTAATGGGAAGTCTGGTTTAGCGAGTCTGCATTTAACGTGAATTCGCCGTAGAGTGACTCTATTATTAATGGAAAGTCTTGGTAGGTGATTTTATGTTTAACGGAAAGTCTGCTCATGTGACTCTATCATTAATGGAAACTTTTGAGTGGTAAATCTATATTTAATCTAGTCTTCGTAAGTGACTCTATGATTAACGGAAACATTATTTGGTTTTTAATCGATTTGATACAAGCCTTGGAAATTACGGGACGATCTGGAGTCCTTTATGCCCAGATGGCAGAAGACAACCCAAAGCAGGGAGGCGTGAAAAATAACGGGGCAGGCCTTTTCTTAGCAGTGGGACTCAAACGCGGATAACTAACACAAAAGAAAAGCCGTTAAAACACTATCGGCCTATTTTATAAATTTTCACTAAGGTTTCACTAAAACACTCTTAGAGGCATGGAATTTAATCTGTGGTAACGTCTTTACCTTTTAAAATCTACACGACAGACTGTTTTACTTAGCGTTTTAGTTATTTTATTATAATGAAAGCCGGATAATATACGAGTATCTATAATATGCCTGCTATAAATGCACCGGTATTTGTTTCAGATTGCAGCTGAATATACAAGTGAAGAAGTCTTCCCAAATTGGCGTGCTGCATTACCTGCCGCAGGATATCGTGCTACCGATTGCTTGGCTTGACCTGGTAAGTGGTATACGTTACACCTGTGATTGATTTTTTTATTCGAAGCGTCATACTAAGATCATGATCTTTTTCAGAACGCCATGTATGTATGTGTACCCTATTGGTATATTATTATTTAGTTACTGCTACTCGGCAACGGATGGCGCTAAAAGCATCGCTATTGGCAGCGCCACCTATATTTTGGGTGCAGAACTAATTAGTCATTTAGTTTTAATACTAGATGGCATTAATAGCATCTTTTCATAGCGCCACCTAGGTTATACTTTAAGTACTAATTAGTTACACTCTTATTACACTAGATGGCGTTATATTTTTTATTCCACATTAACCAATGTGCATTTAGAGCATTTATTTATTAATTTGATGTTTCAATAACTTTATTACTATTTCTTACAACTAACTTAACGTATCTCCCTATTTTTATTTTTTCCTCTGTGGTTTATGTAAGTTTACTATTATTGTATTTTACCTTTTTTTTTTCCTGCACTACCCTTTGCCAGTCTCTTCAACACCAGAGGTTTTCTGGAAAAAAATGCTTCTTGCATTAAGCACGCCCTAGTAACTCATGTAATTAGTGCGATAAAGGATAATAATACAGGATAATAATAAAACGTTTCGTAAGTCCTTATTTCTGACTTACTGCATTTGATTGTGGGGCAATTTGAACACAACGCACCCTCAGAACGAAAGAGGCCTAAGTCAAAAAATAGTTTAAATACTCAAAAATATCTCAAAAATCATAGAGAGACATCAAAAGGTATGCTCTAACCGATGAATAGTAAAACAAAGGCACTTATTGTAAAAAAAGAGCATAGCGAATCTTCCGTCCAGGGCATGCCTTTTTATGACTCTATGATTGTAACTCAATTTCACTTTTTTTTTTACTTATGCCTCTTTCGTTCTGAGCGTGCGACAATAGCGTAGAGAGTAGAGGGTTTGCTATTCAGTGGCATTATTATTAAACTATGACCATTCTTCTCAGGTTGTTGAAGAACTTCCGGACAGCGTCAGGTCGCTGGTGTACCATGGAACTTACTCCACAGCCGCTGTACAGTTGGGCCTAACCGTCTGCTGCATTCTAGCCCTTATTATAAGCGGCTTAGGGCTCTTTGTGTCGATTGTCTGCAAAAAGCCGGTGCCGTGCGCTACTTTGAAAGTGCCAGCACAAATTAAAAACACAATGCCTTGAAATTGTTGTAGATTATTTAGGTTTCCCGAAAGCATTTTGAGGTCCAATTTTGGTTACACGTTATGTCCGATAATAATGCTCTACTTACTGACCAGAATCGAAATTCCTCCATTACAATGTGCAATGTTACAGCCTTACTAATAAACTTGGTGTAGGTATTGTATAACTATGCAGTGTTTTGTCTCTTTTCTTCCAACTGAAAATTACATTCAAATGACGTGAACAAACCACTGTGCAACTATACCAGACTTATACGGTGTTTATTAGTAAGAGCCTCGTAAATATTGAAACCTCAAGAATGCGCTAGAGTGCGTTCACATTAACTTGACGCGTGAGAGAATTGGTAGCACTGAGATGTTTACTGTTACCATGTTAAATAAGAAATCATTCCCATTACTTGGGGAAAATAAAAGGATTGAGGGCTTGTTTTACCATCATCCGATTAGGTCCAAAAGCTAATTCACATGTTATGTCCTTGTTACCAATTCTCTCACGCGTCAAGTTAATGTGAACGCACTTGTATACCGAATATTTTTTTTAATTTAATAAAAAAAAAAATTTTTAAATATCATAATATAGTACATACAGTAATATAGTTACATATTTTATAGTTTTTTAAATCGCTTATTATACAAAGGCAGGAGTCTCCGATAAATCATTGTCATGCGTAAAAGACTGTAAGTACATTCTAAATAACATATATTTTTGTAATAGTTTTTAACAGTTTTTTATGAGGCAAATAAGCGTACATAACCGAAAATAAAAAAAATAATACTTGAACATTCTCCGAAAATTGTTTAAGTCATTTATGACTTTTAAGGCGCTATGCGGTGCTAACTTGCGCCACCAATGGAAAAAATGCTAAAGTCTTTTATACTCTTTTTTTTTAATGCACTAACCCGTGCTAAGGACAATTTTAAAAACCTATTTAAAGGCTGAAAATTCCACCCATGCCGGGACTCGAACCCGCGACCTCTGGCACGGTTAGCCAGGTTTTTAAAATGATTTGGATTTTTAAAATAGTCTTTTATACGCCAATGTAAAAAATCATATCTTCTTTTATAACGCAACGCGTCCTTGGCAAAAGTGAACATAACAAATTTAAATAAATACATACATGAATAAATAACCTCACGCTTGTATCCCAGAGGGTTAGGCAGAGACCAGGGACTGCCTGGTTCCGGGTACTTTTTATCTTCCCCTTTGCTGATACCTGTATATCCGCCCGGGACGTCCCTTACCAGCCTTTCCACTTATATTCGCTATATACAGGGTGTCTCATTCAAATCGGTCAGTATGGGAAAGTCTGAAACTATAAGACATACGAAGATCTGTTCTGAGGAACCATGTCATCGATTTTAATAACAAGAAAAACTGCATTCATACATTATAAAAAACATCTGTACTCCGTTCGCGAATCGAACCCGGTTGTTTTATATGTTATAGCCAGAGGTCGCGGGTTCGAATCCCGGCATGGGTGGAATTTTTAGCCTCTAAATAGGTTTTTAAGATTATGATGTTCACTTTTTCAAAAACAAGTATTATAAATATATATTGCGAATACGTGAGTCGAAGGGCTGGTAAGGGAACTGAAAGTAGTGGTAAATTTTATTGGTAAAAAAATGCATCATAAAACAAGTTATGATTTTTATTCCCTTCGTGGCGCGAATTAGCACCCCAAAGCGCCTTAAAAATATACGCTGACGATGTACTGACATCGTGTGTGAATTGTATGAATGAATGTATGAATAAAATGACAAATATTTGGCTGTGTCCGTTATGTAAGTGTGTCAACGTCGTAGTGTAGGTAATGACTACTTAATTAAAAATTTAAAGTTTTTTCAAAGTTTAAACTGCGTTTTTATAAGAGGCATTGTAAATGTTTTATATTTGTAAATTAGGCTACGAAAATAGTTAACGTACATTCCAGAAAAGTCTATTCGTTCTTCGAAAGAACTGAAGGACGTTACATACTTATGTAATGTTATTTAAATTGTAGATTAAAAATATTGTGCCTTTCAATAAAATTTGATTTATATTTTAAATTGGGTTTTTTTTATATCAATTGCTGAAAGCTTTCCATCATAAGGTTGTCTGGAAGAAAGTTCTGTTATCAATAAGGCACAAAGGCTAAGCCAAAGACGCCCGACTCAGAGACGGCTAAGGAATGGGGCACACACCGAGGACGCAGGACAAGGGCGCGGACGTGACCCGTTGTGTAGAGTGCGCGCCTTCAGCCGCGTTTTCACGATCTTTATTAAGGCTGGGCGCATGCTGAGAAGCAGGCGACGCAGCACAGAGCAGCGCAGATTTAGTAAATGAGGCTGGGCGCATGCCGAGACGCAGGCGACGCAGCACAGCGCAGCACAGTTCAGTACAGGGCAGGGCAGTTGAGGCAGACGTAGGCCCTCACCGCATGCTGCGACGCAACTATTCGCTCCATTCCTTGGCAATTCTCACCCATAATAACCCTTTCAATGTCTTTTTTTAATAGTCTGGATGATTTGTATCATACAAAAAGGTTCACAGCGAACTAATTCAATTATATGTTCTGTCATTGCAAGATAATTTGTTAGTAAACACGCGCAGAAATCTGTGCCGGCACTACAGCGAGACGCAGAGCAGGGCAGGCACATGTCTGCGTCGCACGTGTCCACGCCGGCAGCGTACGTAGCTCAATGACGTTCCATGAGTAGAAAAACATGGCCATTTCTATACCTATCTATAGGTATCTATAATCAGCCCACATCAACCCACTGCTAGGCATAGGCCTCCTTTTTATCGTGCCATTCCTCACGGCTTACAGAGTTAACAGTTAAGAGTTAAAGTGGAGATGGGCGGGACACTGGCTAGAAGGGAAGACGGTCGGTGGATCAGGGCAGTATCGGAGTGGTGGCCAAGGGAGGGAAGGAGGTTGGTAAACAGACCACCGACACGATGGTCAGACGACATCGTGAAGGGTGCGGGTCAGAGATGGATCAGATTAGCACAGGACCATGAGGAATGGCGCATGGCATTTTATTTTACATCAGTGTATTTTTTTTTAATAAGATCTTTGTAGATAAAATTGGTTACTCTGTCCGAGTCTACTAAGATCGTGAAAATGCGGCTTTGGCCCTGTCTCTTGTGTATCCTTCGTCCCGCCCCTTAAGGTAGGTACATTTTGTAAAAAAGTGAATTGGAAGGACGACACGTCTTATCCGCTCCTTCGCCCTATGTTGTGTCTCAGGCCTTAACACATTGAACGCCATGGTGGTCACCGGTGACCTCCACTATACTTTCCTTAAATCTTTGTTTCTAAAAATGTCTGTTTAATTTTCCTACGATATTAAAATTTATTTGGTAAGGGACGTAACAAAATCTCCGTATAATTACAAATTATTCTATTACACCCTAATACAAATAAGGAAGCGGCGGTAGCCGAGCCGGTAGAACAATGGACTAGGAAGCGGGAGACCCAGGTTCGATTCCTAGTGCGGGCAAGTACCATATGACTTTGTTTTCCAAGTTACGTACATTTGTAAAGTTATTGCAGCATTTGTGAAGTTTGAGTGTCTGAAGTGCTCAAATACCTCAGCGCTTGAAATAGCCAATCCACACTGAAATAGCCAATGGGCACGCGTGTTAATTAAGCCCACACTCTCAGAGAAAAGGCCTGTGCCAGTAGGACGTTTATAGGACGTGTATACTTAAAAATAAATAGCAATATGGAAATGGTTGGGTCATTCGTCAATGGGCTTAAAATCTGCCTAATGCTCACTACAGATGTCACCACTGTTGTGTGTGTCTACCATTAATTTGACAGTTTTCAATAGTAGGTATTTTTGTAAAAACAATAATTGTTTTGTGAATAATTATAATTATCTTTGTGCATACAGTCTATTTATTCTTACTTGTCCAATTTAGTAAACAAGATTCTACCCGTAAACTGTAACTTTTTAGTCCAAAACTGCCATATTTCCACAAATGAAGTAACTTGGAACACTCTTTTTGATAACACGCTGCCAATTTTATAAACATGGTTCATGATAGTTCATGTTTTGCGAGAAAATGTCTAGTTTAGGCATCTAATCTCAATTTTAAGGTTAGAATCTTGTTTACTAAGTTGGACAAGTAAGAATAAATAGACTGTACGTTGATTGCAAAAATACGGGAATTCATTTACCTAGTTCCCAAGGAACCTAAAAGAAGAAACCGTAGGAAAAAGCTCTTCGTAAAAGTTCTTAAGTTTACTATGGACGCAATTCATAAACAGGTGATGAATCCATCTACAAAGTATTGAAGACAACAGCTGCAGCATTTAACCAAACAACAATACTACCTATATGACGGTTTTTAGGAACACTCAACAGTGCTGCCAACTACAATAAGCTTTCAGTTTTAACCTGAATTTCCACAATAAAACAAAAGCAATATTTATAATTTGCAAGTGATGCAAATTACTTCAGCCAGATGTCGCTGCCTGTAAAAATAATACGAAGAGTATACAGGTTCGAAGTTTCGCTGATGCCGGCACTTGCCCATTAGCTAAGTTGGGAGAGCGCTGGCACGGTAAGCCAGAGGTCGCGGGTTCGAGTCCTGGCATGGGCGGAATTTTTAGCCTCTAAAATAGGTTTTTAAAATTATCCTCAGCAGGGGTTAGTAAACAAAAAGAATATAATATTTAAAATATTCTCATATATTTCAAGTTTTCAACGACCTACATTAAGTAGAAACATCTTCGATACTTTTGTACAAACGAGTAAGAAATGGGCCTGTAGATTGTACCTTGTATACATTAAGTAAATACTTAGATTTCCCTCAAAATGGTTACAAAAACATTCATGAGATTACACATAAAGCAACAGCGATAAAATTCACAGACACGAATTTAGCTAAACAACGCAAGATGGTGGGCACGGGTGGCAATTAAGCCCACACTCTCTATCTGAGAGAAGGCCTGCGCCCTACAGTGGGACGTAGTTTAATTTAATAAAGGTTGCATTATAAACGCAAAATTGGCGGTATTTCAAAACACTTTTTTTGCCCCTACTTTAAATAAGAAGCTTTTTGGAAATGTTCCCATTATCCTGTATAACATTAATAGATTGATGTTCGGTAATTAAAAGAAACAATAAAAAATCTAGGTTAGTTCATTATTACATTAATTTATTGTTTATGAATAGAAATTTTATTGTATTTTTTTAAATTAAAAAATTTAAAAAATACAATAAAATTTCTATGCAGTGAAAAAAATAAAAACAAAACAGTTCGCGCGCTTTAACATCAGGGTCATTGGGCCGTGGGGTTAATAAAAAAATTAAAAATGCTTTGTGTCACCGTGATAACATTAAACAGAAAAATGAAGTCCTTGAAAAAGGTTACATTTCCATCCCCTTTCTGTCATAGCAGGAAGTTAAAAAACCGGCACGCTTGGTTCTCATACAAATCGCGGTGGTTGACTTTTCTAGCCACATTCATGTCTGTGGTAGAATTACTTAACTAACAGTAGTAGCTTCGTTTTGTGACTGGTTGTCTCCCGAGAGACAGTTACATTAAATGACCAGCAAAAAAAGTATTTTATCACCAAAAAACTCATTCGATTAGCAGACAACATAGGACAGCAGATTAATAAATGAACAGCAACATGTGGTCAGCAAATAAATCAGACATTGCAGCAAATTAATTAAGTAATTAAATTGGATTCAAAAGATTTTTTTAATTATTCGCATACGCACATGGTTATCCCAACTTAAGCTGACGAATTTGGATAATTCTGCAATTGATTAAATTGTTATACAAAAGGAAGTTAACCTTTTTACGCTGATAATTATGGAATTTTCTGCTGAAACTGTTGGTACTGTCTGTCCATAAATATCTAATGTTCTGCTGATCAATTTGATTATTTTGATGGTAATTTTGAATTTGCTAACAACAGGTTGCCCACAAGACTCTTATTGCTGACAGAAAATAATTTATTGCGACTGCAATGAACCGTTTTCAGCACAAATTCACAAAGAACTTCAAAGATGGCGCTTATTTTTTTTAGACAGTGGAGGGTATTACAAAATTGAAAAAATAGTTTTATGTTTACCGGCAGTCCAAAAACTAGGCTAGGCCTGTATCTTGGGGACTTTATTAGTGTGCACAGTTTCCATTTAACATAGTCGTTGACAAAACCTAAACGCAACATCACTTCTGGGAGATATTACTTTGTGCCTACATAGTTTATATATCGTAGACCGATATTGGTTACATCTAATAACCCATAGGCCTAAAGGCGTGCACATACAAGAACAGGGAGACGTCTGTCAAATTTTGCTCAGCACAGATTAATTTTGACAGCCGTATTTCGGTTCTTCTATGGCCACACCTGTAAACGCCATCTATGAATTGATTTGTGAACTTGTGCTGAAAACGACTCATTCAAAAACAGTATGTATGATCTGCGGTTTATCTAGATTTAAAAGGTAAGGTAACTTAAATTTATTAAAGAGGGTCCCATGGAGACAGGTAAATGTAACTAATACATATGTACTAATAAGTTACATTTAACTGCTGATTTACCAATTGCGTTTAAATTGTAACTTAATCAAAGAACATTAAAATGTGAAAATTACTTTGCTAAATTCCGCCGAAAATCCCACAAGCACCATGCGGTTAGTTAATGCACCGCCCTCCCTCCCACTTTTTCAAGCAGAAGCAAGACACGAACACACCACCACCGACACCAATACTTGGTTCTTGCACTTGTGAGCCTGAGGATGCCTCGTGTTAGAGGCGAAACGCGTCGCGTATTTTCTCACACAAGTATTGGCGTCGGTGGTGGTGTGTTCGCGTCTTGCCTCTGCTTAAAATGTGAGAGGGAGGGCGGTGCATTAACTAACCGCATAGTGCTTGAGGGATTTTTGGCGGAATTTAGCAGTCATTTTCACTTTTTAATGCTGTTATGGATTTCCGCAAAGTATCGCCTGATTCCATACAATATATTAATCAAAGAACACACAGTACTGTCACTGGCTGGATTACTAAAAGGAACTTGTTTTGTAAGCAATTTCCTAAACATATATCTACGAGTATAACCCTGCATTTACATATTCATTTACATATTCACGTACATTTACAAATTGGATGCGAAAAAGGAAATTGACACTTCCAAATGGACATTTAAGCTTTACATGTAAGTTTGATTGAGGCAGTCCTTCAAGAAGCAGACTTTTAGAGGGCACACATCGAGGTACGATCAATCTTACAACTGAGCATAACAGAATAGAAACAGAAATTAAAGCCTCGTAAGACTTAACACCCGCTCGCTCGTAACCCCGGCTGCCTGAGTGCTTAGTGCGAGTTTTTTAACTACTCGATTGCGTTAACGTAAACTCATATTTCTATGGCATCGAAGAAGCGCCACCTAGCGACAAGTATGGAAATTAAAATTGCTGAGTGCGAGTTGTAATGGTTTACGTTGAGAAGTGAACACGTTTATCAGCCGAAACACGAATAAACGCGAGTGCGAGTGGTACTGTGACAGCGTTTTGCCAGTTCGAACGGTTAACTTACTCACACTCACTACTCAATGCCCGATTAACGCGGTAGAAAAGTTATTCGATTGGATCTGTCAAACTCGCACTAAGCACTCCGAGTGATCGTAAGCAATCACGAAGGTTAAGCAACACAGGGCGCGTTCAGTGCATGGATGGGCGACCGTCTATGACTAATGCTAGTGGCATTTTTCCGAGCGGCTCCGTGCTTCAAGGCACGTTAAGCAGTTGGAGCCGTCGTTAGCAGTTGTTAAGACAAGTCAGAGGCCTTAGGGCGGCATGAAAATTCTGACAATAAGACCAGCCAGTAGTCTTCAAAACTTTCACCAATGCGGACTTGGCCCCCGTGGTGGAGTACGGTGTATACCTTCTCAAGGGAAGAGACCCGTGCCCCTCGGTGGGGACATAATGGGTTAATGATGACGATGAAGACTTCTCACAGAATCTATTCACAGAACTATAATTTCGTTTTGACAAGTTTATTTCCAATTCTAAGCACAATCAAACCTCGTTTTGTGTCCTCAAATCGTATTGGCAAAGTTGCATTGCCATCCGGGACGTCGTTTGTAAATAAAAACGAATTATTGTATGAATAAAGTGAATGAATGAAATGAATGAACGAAATGAATGAATGAATGAAATTAATGAATGTAATGAATGAATGAAATGAATTAATGAAATGAAGCAAAGAAATTGACCCTATATAGATAAACTAATGACAACTACAGATTAACAAAGCTCTAAACATACTAAATCTCACATCAATAGTTTACTTGAGAAAAGTTTAAATAAAGTAATATGATTATTATAATATCACTGTGAGCATTCATAATTAATACGTGATCATTTCGATTTAATAATTAAAAACAATTAGGTTGCTACGCAAAAAAAATATACCAAAATCTTAAAACATTTAATGAATTCAAATAATTTTTTAATGGATCTACCTCCTCAAAAAAAAAAATTTAATCCAATTAAAGAAAATGTTTTTTACATGCAAAATATAGGTGATTTTTTTTAAAGTGCCTTTAATTTCGAATCGCTCGTAGCCCCGGCTGCCTGAGTGATCTTAAACGATCACGAAGGTAAAGCAACATAGGGCGCGTTCGGTGCATGGATGGGTGCATCTGTGACTAACGCTGGTGGCATTTTTCCGAGCGGTTCCGCGCTTCGCAAGGTACGTTAAACAGTAGGCGCCGGCTGCCGTCGATAGATGGCAGTTATTAAGGAAAATCAGAGCCTTAGAGCGGCTTGAAAACTTCTGACAGTAAGACCGGCCACTATTCTTGCAAACCTCCAGCAATCCGGACTTGGCCCCCGTGGAGTATGGCCTATACCTTCCTCGGGGAGACCCGTGCCCCTCGGTGGGGACATAATGGGTTGATGATGACGATGACCTTTAATTTTAGGTACAATTGAGGTACATATTACAAAATAAATAAACAGTAAACGCCACGCAACACAATTACTTACCTTGCACCCAAACTAGGTAACCCAGCGCTATGGTTACCGTTGCAAACATTTATAAATCTTAAAGTACCCCATGATTAAAGACAATGTATGATAAGTCATTTGACAACAACAATCTAAATAGGTCATGTGACTCAGAAGTTGTATTACTTGGTAAAAAAAATTAATTCAGTTATAGGTATACATACTCTGTAACAGTAAGTCATGTTAGTTTTTGTCAAAAAATAAACGATTTGAAACGATTTGATTTGATGGTAACGGGGCAAGGCAGTTGGAATGCAGTGCGTAGTTTTATATACAATTCCATAAAAAATATATCCACTTATTCAAAGCCCATAAAACATTCGTACTTGGTACAATAAAAGCGTATATAAAATGCGCGTTGCAAAATACTGTTCACATCCAGAGTGTCAACTTCATACAGGGTGAAAATATATTTTTCCCGCGTACTAAGAAACTAGGATACTAATTGCCGATTTCAGAATTGAGAACTTCACTAAGCAAACACTTAACGTTCTGTCACGCTCTTTTCTGAGAAATTCAAAGAGACAGCACATAGTTAAGTATTTACTTAGCAAATTCTCAATTCAGAAATTGGCCCTAAGCCAGCGGTCACACAGAAGGGGCGGGGCGTGGGGCGCGGTAAAGACGCGACGCGTTGTATTGAAATCGCGCCCTCTCACCCCGTGGGTCCTTTGTTTTCACGCCCCTTCTCTGCGACCGCCGGCTTATGTAGGCACAACTAAGGGCCGCTTTTGAATTGAGATTTTCAGAACGTGTCAGAACGTTACCTACGTAAATACTTCAGTAAAGTTCTGTGACGCTCTTTACTGAGAAGTACGATGGGACAGCACTACAGTTGAGTATTTACTTAGAGACATTCTCAATTCAGAATTTGGCCCTAATTTTAACGGGGCTTAAGAAGCACTAAACGTGAAACGTCTTTCAGTTCGGCGCTTGCTAAAACCGCATGCGACGAAAACAATTCGCCTCGGCGAGGGCCGTACTGATATCGTGTGCAATTTATTTAAACGATATATAAATAAACTGCACACGACACTGTGTTTCAGCTAAGTGCCGTGTGCAATTCATTTATATTTACAGTCTGTTAGCTTTTAGAACATACCTCGGGCTCTAGAGTATGTTTCGGTTTCCGCCGAAAGCATACGAGTGTAAAAACCTATTTAGAGGCTAAAAATTCCAGCCATGCTGGAATTTTTGCATCGAACCCGCGACCTCTGGCTATCCGTGCCAGAGGTCGCGGGTTCGAATCCCGGCATGGGTGGAATTTTTAGCCTCTAAATAGGTTTTTAAAATTGTCCTTAGCACGGGTTAGTGCATTAAAAATAAAAATAGTATAATCATACGAGTGTAATACTACTTCCTGCTCTATATAAAACTTTTCTTCACTATTTTGAAAAGTTATAAATAACAGTACAAAATAAACCTTTCTTTTACGAATATATCCGATTCTACCCGATAGTAGCCGAGGTATATTCTAAAGTTGTTGAGTAAAGTTGAGTAGAGCAAAGCAGCCATTACTCAGATCTTCTTGGCTCGCGCCGCTAGATGGCGACAGTGCCGATTAAAACATTGCTAAGATTGAGCTATAAGACTCATCGATGTTTCACGTTAAGCCACGGCTGTGTAACACGAAACAGCCACATCCGCTTTTCACACAAAAGACCATTTTAATGGCGCCTTAAAGGACCTTTTGGAAATGGTGTATCGGCCTGTCGGCCTGAATGTAGGATCGGAAAACACATTGAAGGTCAATCCACGTTAGAACGTTTTGAATGCAAAGTAAACCTTAAATACTTACGAAATAAGAGACCACAGTGTGATTATGAAATCGGCCGACTTTCCGTCTGATTTGTTTTAAATTATTATAAACGATTTTTGCGTAGGAAAACATCGTGAGGAAACCTCAGTGTCTGAGGTGTTCGAATACCTTGGCGTTTGAAATTGGTAATCCGCGGTGGGCATGCGTGGTAATTAAGCACATACACTCTCTCTGAGGGAAGGCCTGTGACCTGCAATGAGTTATATAGGCTACAAAACGATTTTTGTCACTTTCGTCTCAAGATGAGATAAGATAAGAATATTCTTTATTGTATACCGGAAAATGTATACAGAAACAGCAGATACAGAAGATAAGATACAATTGGCGGCCTTATTGCTATCATAAATTTCTTCCAGGCCACCTCAAATCGGAGAATTGTTGTTTCTTAACATTGTTGTTTATGCGCAAGTGAAGTAATGTAAGGTAACAAAAAAAAAATACGCGCCATATTCATCAATATTAGCACCAAATTACGTTTCTAAAACATTTTTGGAATGACTCCTTGAAAAGTGTCAAACGAATTCTAAGTCACCCTGTACAACAAAAGGGTTTCAAGAGCCCGTTCCCTTGTCATGCCCGTCGGCCGCACGCGGACGGGCTCTTTTCGTATTAGTCTCTATCCTACAAGTATTTAAGGTTCATTTTAAATTAACCGTTGCGCCCGCGCCGGCCCGTTGCAACGTGGATAGCCCTTGGAAGTTACTTAAAAACATTCACTAGTAAGGCTCAGAGATTGACTAATACAAAATGCTGTCGAAAAATGTCTAAAGAAGACTTTACTACATTATATAGTTCATTATTATTTGGTTAACGTTGGCTAGGCCGACTAAGCTGGCAGGCTGGTTTAGGTGCTGGGCAAGCCTACTCCATCTAAACTAATGTCCCAGTCCCTGCAGCGTCAGAGTGGTCCCTTCACACATCTAGTGTGGTAAGGTGCCACTGGACGCTGTGTACAGTCTGTTAGCTTTTAGAATATACCACGGGCTCTGAGTGCTTAGTGCGAGTTTTTTAACTACTCGATCGCGTTAACGTAAACTCATATTTCTATGGCATCGAAGAAGCGCCACCTAGCGACAAGTATGGAAATTAAAATTGCTGAGTGCGAGTTGTAATGGTTTACGTTGAGAAGTGAACACGTTTACCAGCCAAAACACGAATAAACGCGAGTGCGAGTTGTACTGTGACAGCGTTTTGCCAGTTCGAACGGTTAACTTACTCATACTCACTACTCAATGCTCGATTAACGCGGTAGTAAAGTTATTCGATTGGATCTGTCAAACTCGCACTAAGCACTCTGGAGTAGGCTTCGGTTTTCGCCGAAAGCACACGAGTGTAACTACCTTCGAGTTCTGATTTCGAAGGTAATTCGTCATAATCCGAATTCATATTTCAACTGTCATAATTCGAATTACAACGGCTACATTTATAAGCAACTTAGCTGCCAATCCCCCAGTGTTTCATGTTGGCTTAAGGCCTCATGGCTGGATCTATCAAGTCATACAGTCGTACGCAAAAATGTGCAATTCCTAAAACATCTGTACGCGGCCGGCTGTACAAGTGGAGTTTGTACCTGCATAGGTCTGTACAGTGCTACACAAGAAATAAGTCCCGCGGATGTACCTGCGCAGATGAACAAATTTTGAATGTGCGGCAAGTTGATCGACCAATCAGATAGTTTCATTTATGGCAGGCCGCGCGCCTTTGTTGCTATTGGTTGATTCAACGTCATCGATGCAGGTGACTATTAGTTTGGCAATATTAGCGTGAGCGAAATAGGTAGCGCTACTGCGGCAATCAATTCTGCACCTTAACCGTATCGGTTAAAGATCATGTTGAATGTACTTATAGCTTCGGGTACTTTCGTTACACTTCTTCCTAGTCTGCGCGAACGTAGATTCCCGAAGGGACTTTTATGATGTGTTGTACTGTACCTGTTCGGGCCTGTATAGAATCCTGTCTCTTGGAGAGACCCATAAGGGCGTCACACACAAGATACTATGTAAAGATACAAAATTGCTCGCAATACAATTCAATGGACCATCAACGGTAATATATATATATTTCCATATTTTCACGACGACCTCTGTGGCGTAACGGTAGCGCGTCTGCCTACCATGCAAGAGGTCCCGGGTTCGATCCCGGCTGGGGGGAAGAGCCCAGGTCTTGGATGTTTACATGTTTGTGATGTCGTTGTTTCTGGTTGCCACGACACAGGGTATCCTAGTGTGGGGCCAGAAGCAATGTATGTGCTTGTATGTAAATGTGAAATGTTAAGTTTTAGTAGATTGTATAGCGACTGATACGTGTACTACGGTCCCAAGTAACGCCACCAAAAGAAAAAAAAACATTACTTTTTTAGCCTCTAAATAGGTTTTTAAATTTGTTCCTTAGCACGGGTTAGTGCATTAAAAATAAAAATAGTGTAATCATGTGGGTACAGTGATATCGTTCCGATGTTAAAACCTAACTGCAAAGTAGGTAGTCGGGGCTGTAAGTAATGCAATTTGCTTAAGTCAGATGTCGCTGCCTGTACGTAATGCAGAGAATATTGTAAAGAGGTTCGAAATTTCACTGATGCCGTGAGTCGCCCATTGGCTCAATTGGTAGAGCGCTGGTACGGATAGCCAGAGGTTGCGGGTTCGAATCCCGGCATGGGTGAAATTTTTAGCCTCTAAATAGGTTTTTAAATTTGTTCCTTAGCACGGGTTAGTGCATTAAAAATTAAAATAGTGTAAAACATAACTTGTTTTATAATAAGTTTCTTTTCCATAACATCATTCTTAACAAGTGTGACAACAATTTTTAGAACCTACAATGTAATTTTAAAAACCTATTTAGAGGCTAAAAATTCCACCCATGCCGGGATTCGAGCCCGCGACCTCTGGCTATCCGTGCCAGCGCTCTATCCTACTGAGCTAATGGGCGACTCACCGGCATCAGTGAAATTTCGAACCTCTTTACACTATTCTCTGTATTACGTACAGGCAGCGACATCTGGTAGGAAGTCCGTAAAACTTACTGTTCCAGGTCCAATATTTTCCTCATCATTTTTTGGACAAAAAGAAGAAAAAGTTCTTCAAAATCTACGTAGTTTAAGAAGACTTGAAGTGACTTCCAGGACTTAGGAGGTTAAAAGAAGCTATGTTATTTCCCTTGGTGGCGCTAGTTATCGCCGCGTACCTTGAGACAAACTATGATCGTATCTTCGCCGTATGTGACGCCCTCTAAAGAGATATATTAACACCCGTGTATCGCCCAATCGCTCCCAAATTCCTCAGTCACATATCGGATGCGAAACGGCTAGTTTTACAAACAAAGCGAGCTTAGCTCTCGAGCCCTTTGTGTTTCCTCTTGATTCGGGCATAGGGGCCGATGGCTGGGTCCATCACGAAGTCATACAGCACGCCCGACCAGCTTTTGTGCTGGGGCAGGTCGTCGTAGAATTCAGCCGCAATGCGTTTTACCTGTGGAGAGATCATAATGATAAGATAACATAAAAATAATTTACATGCCACATCAAAAAACAACTTGAACAGAGTAAGACTTTTATTTATTTATTTATTTAAAGTAAGAAAAAAAATACATTCAATATAATGCCTCCCATCCCCCGAAACCAACAAGGTTTATCTGTGGATTGGGTTTAGTAGACACCAGCTTAACATGTTGTTGGAAATAGTATAATAAAAGTGCTATGCTCGGCAAATAGCTTGAACAAACGCAGAATGAGCTTGCGATATACGCGCAAGAGCAAACATTATTCAACTTTAGTCATTGTTGTTAGTTTGACTATGTTTGACTAAAACTTAAGTCTATAGAAGTCAGACTCACATCACAACGTCGCCCGCCAACTAAAAATGAAATGAGACCAAGCGATGTCAAACGCTTTTGGTCAAGCCACCTGTCGAGCATTGTAATACTTAAAACTGGTTGTGGTATTATAAAATAAGGCGAACGGTAGTGGCTCAGCTGCTGCTGCCTAGGGTTGGTGAGGATATTCCATTCAACCATTCACCCCTTCATCCGTTAAACTATTCACCCCTCCATCCGTTAAACCATTCACCCCTCCATACATTTAACCACTCACCCCTCCATCCGTTCTACCATTCACCTAACCACTCGTTCAACCATTCACCCCTCTATCTGTACAACTATTTACCCCTCTATCAGTTTAGCCATTTAACCCTCAATTCGTCTATCAATAAACCACTTCACTCCTCCCTCCAATCACCCCTCTATCTGTTCAACCATTCACCCGACCATCCGCTCAACCATTCACTCCTCCATCCGTTCAACCATTCGTTCAACCATCCACCCACCCATCAATCCTCCTTGCACTCCTCCATCCCTCAATCTAACAATCAAATCAATTTATTTGCACGTAATGAATTCACATTCTGTTTACTGAATGGCCTTCGGGCCGTATTGAAGCGGAGAAAAAGGCAACGGAAAAAAAACTCCACACTGACCAT
Source organism: Yponomeuta sedellus (assembly GCA_934045075.1). Classification (NCBI taxonomy): domain Eukaryota; kingdom Metazoa; phylum Arthropoda; class Insecta; order Lepidoptera; family Yponomeutidae; genus Yponomeuta; species Yponomeuta sedellus. Next base: position 6,955,484 of record OW203751.1, on the reverse strand, counting down.
CTTTTCTCAAGTCATCTTAATCATTCATGTCGTATTTTAAAAACTTATTTAGAGGCTAAAAATTCCACCCATGCCGGGTGCTGTCTGTACGTAATACAGAGAGTATTGTAAAGAGGTTCGAAATTTCACTGATGCCGGTGAGTCGCCCATTAGCTCAGCGCTCTCCCAACTGAGCAGTTGGGAGAGCGCTGGCACGGTTAGCCAGAGGTCGCGGGTTCGAGTCCCGGCATGGGTGGAGTTTTTAGCCACTAAATAGGGTTTTAAAATTCGACACGACATGAAAGGTAGCACCCGGCATGGGTGAAATTTTTAGCCTCTAAATAGGGTTTTAAAATTGTCCACGGGTTCGTGCATTAAAAAGAATATAACATCCATGTCGTGTCATTTTAATCTTATCTCACCTCAGGTAACCTTCTGCCAGGCACCGCTGGGAAGTCGTGATGCTCCATATGATAACCCACGTTGAACGTGATCCAATTCAGCGGACCGTAGTACGAGTACGTCTCGAATCCCTTCCTGAACATGTAGTGCTCTGAGACGAAGTGGCCTGGAACGAAAATACATTCATTAGATCATCACCGTCATCATAATCAGCTGGTCTCAGTCCACAGCAAGACTCGAAATTATCAAGATAATTACGCTATCCGATAATTATCTGATATCGTTGTGGACTGAAAGAGGATGTAGTGACTAGAATTGAGAAAGGAATGTTGCGTTGGTTCGGACATGTGGAGAGAATGAAGGAAGAAAGATTGACGAAACAAATATATATTGCGAATGTCTGGTAAGGGACGTCCCAGACGGACTTACATCGACCAAATAGGGGATGTATTAGCAAAGGGAAAGATATAAGTACCCGGAACCGGCGTGCGTGCATGCAACGACTTATGAACGTTGATGAAGCGAAGGTGATCGGCCAGGATCGTGGCAAGTGGCAGTCCCTGGTCTCTGCCTACCACTCTGGGATACAGGCGTGAGGTTATGTATGTATGTAATTTTAACCCGTGTAAGAAATTAATTTGCTATATTTCGTGGCAAGTGGCAGTCCCTGGTCTCTGCCTACCACTCTGGGATACAGGCGTGAGGTTATGTATGTATGTAATTTCAACCCGTGTAAGAAATTAATTTGCTATATTGTTTCACAACAAATACATTATAATTTGGCCAATTCTAAGAAAAAGAAATAAATTTTATCAACATTTATTAAAATCCAACACAAATTAACATTAATTAAATTAAAAACTGTCCATCAGAAGCGACATTCTAAATATTATTAAATTGGATTGACCAAAGATGCCAAAGGAATATTATCTTCATCCGATGATGATTCTATTTCCATTGGCTGTGTTGCTGCTGTAGCTGCAGTAGAACTTATTTGTAGACCTAATCCTAATAAATAGCGAACTAAGATCTTGCTGCTTGGTTTTGTTTGCTTTGCATAAACGATTTATTAATTGATAGTTGTCGAGCTATTTTTATCTTGATAATTATTACAGATAATTATCCTTTCGAACCCTGGTCCACTGCTGGACATAGGCCTCTCCCAAGACACGTCCCTGAGCCTGATCTTCGGCTCTCCTCTTCCAGTCACTGCGCACCGCTTTGCGAATGTCGTCATAAGAGAGGCCACATTTTGTTATACACAAAAAACCTACATTTCAGTAATAAACTTGAGTTTAACGAAGGTTGAAAACATTTGCCCAAAATTATTTTAAATTTGTGCAAAATACCTCGAAGTACAGACTGATTGATCGATTTAATTCACATTTTGTTGGTAATAAGATTAGATTAGAACTCTTTATTGTACACACTAGAAAACAAATTACGTAATAAGGCTTACATATCTAACTATTGCCGTATACGATTGGCGGTCTTATCGCTAAAAGCGATCTCTTCCAGACAACCTTGGGATGGATAGAACTGAAAGATGAAGAGAGTAGGTAGGTAGGTGTACATGAAGTATATTGGAATATTTTGTAATTGAAACGGAATCCGAAAGACATTGCATTTGTAACTATTCTTATACTATTTTTATTTTTAATGCACTAACCAGTGCTAAGGACAAATTTAAAAACCTATTTAGAGGCTAAAAATTTCACCCATGCCGGGATTCGAACCCGCAACCTCTGGCTATATGTGCCAGCGCTCTACCAATTGAGCCAATGGGCGACTCACCGGCATCAGTGAAATTTCGAACCTCTACACTATTCTCTGTATTACGTACAGGCAGCGACATCTGGCTTAAGCAAATTGCATCACTTACAGCCCCGACTACCTACTTTGCAGTTAGGTTTTACATCGGAACGATATCACTGTACCCCACATGATTATACTATTTTTATTTTTAATGCACTAACTATTCTTTTCGCTAGAAATAAATATTGAAGCAGTTCTCTTGTGTTTTTTTTTTTTTTTTTTAATTTATTTATTTAAGGCACATAAGTGTAAATAGTTAAATTAAACAAATCAAAATCACAAAAACCTGGGAGGTTTATGCGTGATTTTCGGAGTGCACTCTATACAATACACAACAGTTCATATTATATAATATGGTAATAAAACATTAAGTTCATTAACTTAATCCCGGATTCACTTACTCGCTTAAGTAAGTGAATCCGGAATCAAGCTGATAATATGTGGTGCTTAAGAAGGTAAGTTCGAACGTTAGTTTTAGCTTAAGAGGTACTTTTTCAATATGAATCTACTCTTTTCGGGTTTTGATTCCAAATCACTTACTACACTATGAGGCAGTTCGTTTAAGATAACAGGTAGCAGGTAGTCTGTAGTACGCATACCATAAACATTGCGGTATTTTGGTGTTACAAAAGTAGGCAAATACAGTAGATGACGTAGTTGCTTAGAACGACTTCTCTTTTTTAAGTTTTTTATATTATTATTATTATTACAGCTGTGTGTTGTCTTCGTCTGTTGTTTCTATGTACATACAGGCAAATACATTGCTTCTGGCCCCACACTAGGATACCCTGTGTCGTGGGAACCAGAAACAGCGACCTCACACACATGTAAACATCCAAGACCTGGGGTTTTTTCTGTTCCCAGTTTTAGAACCAGATTTAATAAAATGAATCTATAGAGAAAGGAAAATCTCGTTGGATCCATTACAAATGAAGATGTATCAATGGTAGTGCTCTGATACCGTCGTCGTCGTCAGGCTATACTAGTCCACTGCTGGACATAGCCCTCCCCTATAGAGCGCCACGTTGTGCTATCATAGGGGGTAATGCCCATAATCCCTACGCTGGGCATGCACGCTGTGCTGTGATATAATATTGTACAATCCGGTCCGGTATCAATAAGGCGCTCCCCTTCCTCAGCTGTCTTTAAAAGCAAGGTTAAGGAATTTTATCTGTCCCTGCAAGTTTAGTATTCGTGCATTGTCCTTTTCATTTTGTCTTTTCCGTATGTCTCCATATAGGTACACAATATTGTATTTATTTCCTCATCGCGTAGATTGTTAATATAACGTATTTATGTAAGTTTATCATAACTATGTATGTAACTGTTTATGTAGGTATATTGTTATTTATATAAGTAGTGTATTAATATATGTATATTTGCACCGAGTACCCGTCTCTTATTTCCTCCAGCAAATTTCCGTCGTAAGGTTGTCTGGAAGAAATTGCTTTTAGCAATAAGGCCGCCAATTGTACTTTGTATCTTTACATGTTTTATAATATGTGCTCTGGTGTACAATAAAGAATATTCTTATCTTATCTTATCTTACAATCTTATATTACAATATACTTGTAGATAAATAAAGAAACAGTGTTCTATAGTTGAATTGGTAAGCCTGCGCTACGACACAGAGGTCGCCGAATACGGGACTTCAAACCTGATATACATGTCTTTTATTTTCTTTTCTTACCCGCAACGGGATGCAGACCCATCGCCATCAGGGAACCAAGCACCAAGTACAGCATACACTTCCACCCTGTAAATAAAATAAACATCCATTAGGAGCTGACAAATATAATCCGAATTTATTATAACACCTCGAAAATATGGTATGTCGTGAGTGTGATTTAAAATATCAACATTAAAATATCAACAAGTAATCTTGATATTTTACTCCTAGGTAACCGCGAATCTAGTTTTTTGAAGATTGTACATGTCTTTTATCTTTTTTCTTTCAGAAAGAATATAGGCTTTATCACCACGCGTGCACACCTCGGATATGCGAACAGCGAAAAGACGGGTTCGTTATCAACCCTTGTATGCCCCCACTGCTGGGGCACGGGTCTCTTCCTGCATCGCAGGAAGGTTAGGCCATACTCCACCACGGGGGCCAAGTCCGGGTTGGTGGAGGATTGTAAGACAGTGGCGGGCCTTACTGTCAGAAGTTATTAAGCCGCCCATAAGGCCTCTGACATGGCTTAACGACTGCCATTATATGACAGCCGGCACCAACGGCTTAGCGTGCCTTACGAAGCACAGAAGCGTTCGGGAAAATGCCACTAGCGGTAGTCACGGGACGGTCACCCATCCCGTACCTGACCGCGCCTGTTGTTGCTTAACTCAAGTGAATGATTCCAATCACTCGGTTCGCCTAGGCCACGAGCGCTTCGGAAAGACGGGTTAATACCGATATTTTCAAGTATTATCAATACTGAAGCGGTGGTAGCTAAGTGGGTAGAACCATGGACTCGCAAGCGAGAGCCCCAGGTTCGATCCCGAGTGCGGGCTTCGAACCTGGGGCTCTCGCTTGCCAATGACTTTGTTTAATTTCAAAGTTACGTACATTTGCGCATTTGTAGTCGCAATACCACACGCTAACCGTGAAGGAAAACATCGTGAGGAAACCCGCGGCTTGGTTGGCTCCGCACGTATTGACTAGTCTTTCCTGTGGGCTAGGCCGACTAAGCTGTCAGGATGGTATAGGTGCTGGGCAAGCGTACACCATCTCTAAAACCATGTCCCTGGCACTGCACCGTCGGAGTGGTCTCTTCACCCATCTAGTGTGAGTGAAGAAACACTGGACGCTGCATAAATCATCGCATTACGTAGATGCAAAAGGCCAATACCTACCTACTTATTACCTCCCATGATCTTCTTTTCCTCCTGCTTCTCTTTTTTCCTCATCCAATATGTCTTCCCTTTTGTGCTACTCAAGTACTCACCAAATTATTTCACCACCAACACATTGAGGAACAGTTGAATAACGACATTGACCATGTAATACCTTCTATCATCTTATTTTAATCTCGTGTCTCTTTTCTCCTCATCCAATGTGTTTTTCTTTTTTAGCTACTCAGATACTCACCAAAGTGTTTCACCACCAGCGCGTCAAATAACAACTGAATAGTGACGTTGACCAACTCCAGAGGGGTGGGCGGTTTCGGCCTCACTACCAGAGGCCTACTAGTGGCCTTATATTAGACCTTATAGAACAAAGGCTGCAGGGCTAGATAAATTACCTATTGTGCAGATTTGCCTCTAATATAGTTCATAAGACGTCTTATATGACTTATATGCCGACTTATTTTTTCCTTATTAGACTCTTTCACTATTTCGCTTTATTCTCGAACCTTGTATCTTCTTTTCCTCCCGTCTCTCTTATTTCCTCATCCAATATTTCTTCCCTTTTAGCTACTCAATTACTCACCAAAGTATTTCACCACCAGCGCGTCGAAGAACAGCTGTATAATGACGTTGACCAACTCCAGAGGGGTGGGCGGTTTGGGCCTCACGACAAGAGGCCTTATAGTGTAGAACAGAGGCTGCAGGGCCAGCCAGATGACCTTGCCGAAGGTTGTGCAGAACAGTTTCGCTTCAAGAAGTGTAGGAAGATCCGTATCGATCAGTTCGTCGCCTTGATACTGCGGATGGAGAGACGGTGCTGGTGTAACTTGTATGATTTTAACTATTACTTTAATTTTTAAAAAACCTATTTAGAGGCTAAAAATTCCACCCATGCCGGGATTCGAACTCGTGATCTCTGTCCTGGCTCTGTGATGGCTGTCCGTGCCAACGCTCTTTCCAACTGAGCTAATCGGCGACTCACCGGCATCAGTGAAATTTCGAACCCCTTTACTCTATTCTCTGTATTATGTACAAGCAGCGACATCAGGCTTAAGTAAATTGCATCACTTACAGCACCGACTACCTACTTTGCAGTTAGGTTTTTACATCGGAATGATATCACTGTGCCCACATGATTATACTATTTTTATTTTTAATGCACTAACCCGTGCTAACGACAATTTTAAAAAAACCTATTCCGAGGCAAAAAATTCCACCCATGCCGGGATTACTTTAATAAAATTATTTGTATTTCTTACCTTAAGCGTGTTATTTAACTGGCCATGTTATTATTTTTAAGACTTTATGTGTGTTGTGGTATTTGAATAAATGACTTTCTATTCTATAAAATATATGGTCTCGACGGAACATCAGCGTTGTAGGGAGATACCTCGGTGGCTTCTACAACACATGCTGAGTCGGGAACCATTTCAGGGGCTCGATACTTTAAACTAAGCATAGATTATTATTTTTCTTTATTTGGAAATCCCACAGCACAAAATAACATAAATATTTGTCACGATATTCGCAAATATCTGCAATATAACTTTATTGAGCGCACTATCTACTCCTTGCATGTCTGTACATGTGTTTTTTTTGGTGCGACGCATGCAGGGTAGTGTATTTAATTAATTAAAACGTAAGATAAGATAAGAATATTCTTTATTGTACACCAGCAAAAAACAAACAAAACATAATTACATAGATACAGTACAATTGGCAGCCTTATTGCTAACGTATTTATTTCATTAATTTTTGTTTTTATTAAAAGAAAATAAATAAATTAATTAATTAATAATTAATTAATTGTGTCTGACAGTGTGCACGTCCGTTCGCTACTATTGTGCGAACGAACGGAAATATAAGTTTTTACAATCAGCTATCAAGTAATCATCGATATCGATCGCAACCCTTTATATGTCCCCACTGTTGGGGCACGGGTCTCTTCCTGTATTGCAGGAAGGTTAGGCCATACTCCACCACGGGGGCCAAGTCCGGGTTGGCGGTAATCGGGTTGGCCAATCAGTAATCGTAAGTAGTTATAATTACAGTAATCAAATTAACAACTACTTAATGATGGATTACTGTAGTTAACTTCATGTAACCATAACTACATGTAGTTAACTACTTTTAATCGCAGTTAGTAATCTGATTACAAAAAAGTAGTTAACTACGCCCTACACTGCTGCCCTCTTGCTCGCCCTACGCCTAAGGCTTGGGTTCGGTCAGTCACAAGATGACATTGCCACGAACAAGAGGTCAGTGTGCCGGGCAGAATCAAAACTAGCCAACTACCTACCCAACAGAAATTCTGCAACTTTTTTCTTATATATGACTTAACAGACATTAGCATTAAAAAGTTAAAATTACTTTGCTAAATTCCGCCGAAAATCCCACAAGCACCACGCGGTTAGTTAACGCACCGCCCTCCCTCACACTTTTTCAAGCAGAAGCAAGACACGAACACACCACCACCGACACCAATACTTGTGTGAGAAATCGCGCGACGCGTTTCGCCTCTAACACGAGGCATCCTCAGGCTCCCAAATGCAAGTGTAGTTGCACTTGCTTCTGCTTCAAAACGGGGGAGGGAGGGCGGTGCATTAACTAACCGCATGGTGCTTGTGGGATTTTTGGCGGAATTCAGCAAAGTCATTTTAGCTTTTTAATGCTATTATGGTAACGCAAAGTAACGCCGCAAAGTATGCTGTGTGGTGTCGGCCTCGAGAAGTGCACCAACCCAAATTCTTCCCGCAGGTGTCGTAAAAGGCGACTAAGGGACACAAGCCGGGGGGTGGGCAGCAGCGCCCCCTGCAGTACAACTCCACCAAACTGCGATCCCCAACCCGCATGTCCAGCGTGGGGATTATGGGCATTACCCCCCAATGATGGGCCAACCTTGCGCTATGGCGCTCATTAGGGGAGGGATATGTCCAGCAGTGGACTAATATAGCCTGAAGACGAAGAAAGCAACGCCAGAGTGCTTAGTGCGAGTTTTTTAACTACTCGATCGCGTTAACGTAAACTCATATTTCTATGGCATCGAGGAAGCGCCACCTAGCGACAAGTATGGAAATTAAAATTGCTGAGTGCGAGTTGTAATGGTTTACGTTGAAAAGTGAACACTCTTACCAGCCAAAACACGAATCAACGCGAGTGCGAGTTGTACTGTGACAGCGTTTTGCCAGTTGGAACGGTTAACTTACTCATACTCACTACTCAATGCTCGATTAACGCGGTAGTAAAGTTATTCGATTGGATCTGTCAAACTCGCACTAAGCACTCAGGGGACCTCGTCCGCGCAGGCCTTTAGTGTGCCTCCTGTCAAAGGCCTCTTCTAATGACATATAGATAAAAACGTTTATTGCCATATAAAAAAGTACATCATGTGGGTACAGACCCACACTAGGCTATGCCTGTCCCGTGGGGGATGGAAGTAATAATCTTCTATAATATAAAAATGGATCGCTGAATGTGTTGGTAAGCGCAAATCTCGAGAGGGGCTGAACCGATTTCGCCAATTCTTAATCGAGTATTGAGTAGTGAGTATGAGACTCACTACTCAATACTCGATTAACGCGGTAGTAAAGTTATTCGATTGGATCTGTCAAACTCGCACTAAGCACTCTATACAATATTTACAGACATTCTCACATCTTCAAGTAACTGGAAGATCGTAAAACAAGTTATGATTTTTATTCCATTGGTGGCACTAGTTAGCGCCCCAAAGCCCCTTAATGGTGCTCCCACATTGCCGTTAGAAAATGTTTGTAAACATTTTCTAACATAAAAACATTTGCTAACAAATGTTGTCAATTGTTACATTTTGTTAGGAACTGTTACATGTTATAAGTGCTCCTACTAGTGTATAGAAAATGTATACTAATTTTAAAAAGGTTCGGTTTATCTGTTAGCGGCGGTTTATGTGTTACCTTTTTTTTTTTGTAGACCTTTTATAAAGGTTTAAAATGAAAGCTATTACAATGAGCAAATCCTTTTCCATTTTCGTGTAGACGCCCTCAGAACGCTAAACAAACTGCAGCCAACACCAGATTTAAATGTGATAAAATGTCAGTAAACATGTACGTAATACAGAGAATAGTGTAAAGAGGTTTGAAATTTCACTGATGCCGTGAGTCGCCCATTGGCTCAATTGGTAGAGCGCTGGCACGGATAGCCAGAGGTCGCGGGTTCGAATCCCGGCATGGGTGAAATTTTTAGCCTCTAATTAGGTTTTTAAAAAAAACATGTTTAATTTTGTTATAGTTTGTTTTGTTATAATTTGTTAACTTAACGTTACTAAACATTTTCTAACATGAAAACATTTTTTTAACATTTGTGATTAAATGTTTGCTAACTAATGTTTACTAACGTTACTAAACATTTTCTAACGACTATGTGGGAGCACCATAAGACTGTCAGAAGTTCCACTCACCCTATGATGCTCCAAGTGGTACTTCTTGAAGCTGATGGAGAAGGGCAGGCCACAGGGCAGGTTGGCGAAGAAACCGAAGAGCCGGTTGTACATCGGCCGGCTGTGGCCGAAGGCCAGGTTGTGGGCGATCTCGTGGATCGCTGCGGACGAAGCGAAGAGATTGGTCAGAAGACGTCGTAATTACTAACAAGTGGTTAAAATAATAAATCTTCCAATAAACCTTTCATACACGTACTAATCAAGGCCGTAGGCCTTCACAATTAATAGTAGGCCACCGTCCGTACACTTAGGTTAAGAAATATCTGTGAAATATCATTTTTATGTACAATAAAGTGTTCTCTATGTATTTATCAATAGTAAAAATTATTTACTTAAAAAAGTTTGAAAAAGAGACTTTAAATTAAATGTGCGTGAGTATGCCTGTGTGTGTGAGTCATACAGCAGCACTGTCAGTATAAGAAAGGTTGTAATTGTAAGCGTTTGCATAAAAATTTTTGAAATTTCAGTGTGTAGAACGTTATATATCCTTGTTCAGAGCGCACCGGAAAACGAAAGCATATTTTGTCTACGAACGAACAAACAAACAAACAAACAAACAAACAAACAAACAAACAAACAAACAAACAAACAAACAAACAAACAAACAATTTTAAAAACATATTTAGAGGCTAAAAATTCTACCCATGCCGGGACTACAACCCGCGACCTCTGGCTAACAGTGGAATTTTTAGCCTCTAAATAGGTTTTTAAAAATTGTCCTTAGCACGAGTTGGCTAAATTAGAGAGCAAACCTAGATTTGAGTGAGTCCTCTAAACGTCTTGGCAAAGTTTCATTGCAATCCGGAATATCGTTTGTAAATAAAAATGAGATGATTTATACAGCGTCCAGTCCAGTAATATCTTCACTCACACTAGATGGCTGTAGGGACCACTCCGACGCTGTAGTGCTACCCAGCACCTATACCATCCTGACATCTTAGTCGGCCTAGCCCACAGGAAAGACTAGTTAATGTCTCTATGTCTATGAAAATAATATCTCCAAATTGTCCCGCAGTGGGAGAATAATTGCTTCTGATACAGCATTAAAGTAACCAGCCGAAAGAGGGCTATCTTTAACAACCACTTGAGCCGAGTCAATTTGCAATGGCGAGCAAGAGAATTGTACACTCCGGAGTGCTGTTACGGTTATGACTCGCGATGATGATCACGCGCACTTACCCACACATACACACGCACACACACACACACAAACACACAAACAATAACACACACAAACAAACACACCCTCACACTCGCACACACACACACCTCAATCTGAGTGGCAAATAACTTACTTTTTTCTCTGTTTATTTTTCCCTTACATGCAAATAATATTGTTATATTGACTGACAGTCGTCCGCTCAATGTATCTCGACGAAAGTATGTACGCACATGTTTTATGTTTTAATTTAATTTCACTTTCTCTTAAGATACAGGTTTTTCGCCTAGTTTAGGAGACAGGGTGCAGCGACAAGAATATTGTACAATATATTTAGCACCAAACGATTGTTGTCATTTTTACATGTAAAATTTTGGTTTTTAAAATAAACAGTTTATATTTGTAATTATATTATTATTATGATAATTTTATTATTTGTTGTAACTTTGTTGTAATTCGCACGTGTATTTAGACGTAAGTAAACTTTGTGTAAGCATGTGTGTAATTGTAAAAGGGCGACTCCCATCGAAGGTTGGCAACCAATGGGCAACTTCCGTCTAAATTAGATTGTAGAGACATTGCTTTTATACTACAGGTCTTACTATTTTTTTATGTAGCCTATAAACAGTCCACTGCACTGGCACAGGCCTTGAGGCTCTCTCGGAGAGAGAGTACGGGCTTAGTTACCGCGGATTGGCCATTTCAAGCGCTGAGGTATTTGAACACCTCAGAATCACAGGTTTCCTCAGGATGTTTTCCTTCATTGTTGGTACATGCCCGAAATGGGACTCGAACCTGAGTCTCTCGCTTCCGAGACCATTGTGGACTATCGCGGCTCTTTTTACAATAGGAACAGAAATATTCGACAGAGACGTTATCCACGCACGCCACTGTAACGTTTATCGCGACTCGTGATTGATGACCAATTTACTGCCAGTACAGTAGATGATAAAGTATTCACACAATATACTCTCGAGTGCCATGGATGAACTTTTCCACAAGCGTGGTCCGTGACATTGGAAAATATAGCAGGGCTCTCGTGAAAACTTTCATGCACTTGCATTTCATAGAATGGGCATGACGAGATTTTTAAATCCTCTTCCATAGTGTGGGGATGGGGACCCATGTATTCAATTCAATTCATTTATTTCAAATATAAAAAAATCATATAGATTTGTTAGTAATCTTATTCTAGTGTTAGTACATATTGTTCTTTTAACCATAACTATAGGGCACTGTCATTGCTTGCCACTTGAAGACGGCAACAATGGTTTATGTAGGCACAATCTACCTTATCGGCGAGCATAGCCAGGATGGTGTTGCGACTGGCCCGCACCCTGCGCACGAGTGACGCGCCGCGCTTGCGCATTATCGCGTAAAAGTCGTCAGTGCGCGCGTCAGCGAACATGCCCGATGCGCTGCAATAGCGGGGCAGCCGCAACAACGCCCGGAGTGCATTGTTGTATTGCACGCAGAGAGCCCCAATCGATTTTCGCGTATAGTTCATCCACAGGCAGCATGAGTAGAAAGAGGTACAATACGCTCTAAATAGCGTTAATTTAACTTCCCTTGAGCATCGTGAAAACCTGTGGGCTATCATGTTGGCTCTAACCGACAGGGCCCTCCGCTCCTTGTCTATGTCAGTGTCGTCTTTGAGGTCAGTGCTAAGCAAGTGCCCTAAGTATTTAAATTCATTAACTTTGAGTAAGGGGTACCCATTCAGTATAACCGGCGGTACTTCAGGTAAACAAACATCGTTATAACTAGTAGTCACAACAAAGCACGGGTGAAGTTTACCAATTTTAACTTAAGCCTGACGTCACGCGGTGTGATTGGTGTTTCAGTCAAAATGGCTGAAAGCAGTATTATAGTCTATTATTTTATTTAAAATATTGGTAATCTCTTTTTTTTAATAAAACTAAATCGGTGTTTTAAATCCTTTTAATACGTACTTTCTTCTAATGGCGTTAAGTCTTTGATTATTTGATACTGTCGTCACGCCTATAACAATTAAAATTTACATTGAAAAATCGACAAAAACCGACAAGGACATTCGTCTATACGGTATTACATCTCTCGGATCGGAATCAGAGCTTTTAGATCCGTTTGTGGAAGCAGATCGGGCCATAATTATGTCCGGCTACGATTCTTTGTGCTGGGTGGTCGCATTTGGTTGTATGTGGCTTGATGTGCTTTGGCTCTCGTCCATCCCTCCGTTCCGAGATGCGATGAAATCGATTACAGCGCGAATCCGACCAAATTTAGTAGTCCCAAAGTATCTCGCACGAAATAAGGTTTTTGTGCTTACTGCACTTATATGGATTGGCACTGTAATCGATTTCAGCGCATCTCGGAACGCACCCCATATTCTAACATGCTGTCAACACAAGGTAAAGCATGTGTAACTAGATAAGCTTTCATCATGATATTATAACATGTGATGTTCCTTATCTGTTGTGTAATGCACATGATTGCAGCTTTATGACGCGCTGCCATGGTAAACAAATTACAATCTAGAAATATTTGCTTTGATACTACATGTCAATTTTTTTTAAGATCCCTATAAACGTTCTACTGCAGGGCACAAGCATTCTCAGGCATTCTCTTAGACAGAGAGAGAGAGTATGGCCTTAATCACCACGCGTGCCCACCGCGGATTGGCACCGCGGATATGGAAATTAAAAAACAAAATCAGATACTTCGACTTCTGACCTCCATCTCAGCTCTCTGCCTTCACCTCGGCTTTCAGTCTCCACCTCGGCTCTCGGCCTCCGCAGCGGTACTCACCGAGCATAAGCGAATACTTGATAACACCCAAAAGCAGTACACAAGGAGTACCATCATGAGCCAGCTCAGCCACGCCACCAGTCAACCATACCGCCACCATTAGCGTCACCACCCATTTGAACAGCGGGCGGGATACTTCTCTGTCGGCTTTTGACCTACATCTCAGCTCTCGGCTTTCAGTCTCCACCTCGGCTCTCGGCCTCCGCAGCGGTACTAACGGAGCATAAGCGAATACTTGATAACTCCCCGACGCAGTACACGAGGAGTACCATCACGGGCCAGCTCAGCCACGATACCAGTGGGAGGGAGACTAACTGGCTGGTCACCATCAGCGCCACCACCCATTTAAAAAGCAGATCGAAGCTGAACAGCTGCTTTATATCCGGAGACTTCTCTGTCGGCTTTTGGCCTATATCTCAGCTCTCGGCTTTCAGTCTCCACCTCGGCCCTCGGCCTCCACAGCGGTACTCACCGAGCATAAGAGAGTGGTTGATGACTCCCCCGAAGCAGTACGCGAGGAGTAGCATCGCAGGCCAGCTGAGCCGCGCCACCAGCGGTAGGGAGGCCAGCTGAATAACCACCATCAGCGTCACCACCCATTTGAACAGCGGATCGTAGCCGAATAGCTGCTTTATCTCCGGAAACTTCTCTGCGGAGAAGAAGGAATTTTGTTTATAGTTGTCGCTTTGACACAGTCAAATGTATATAATAATGTTATATATGTTATATATGGTAATTGCACATAACTAAGTATATTTTTGGAACTTGCTACCGCAATAGGGGCTTCCTGTAATGTTAGCGTTAAGTTTTTTTGGTATAAATAAATTAAAAAAAAAAAAGTCTTTTTAACAGAGTTTAAAGAAACGGAGGTGGTTCTCAGCTCGTTGTAATCTTTATTTTTATTTTTTACCAGTTGTGTTACCCGCGATTTATCTATTTTCCCATGGGAATAAGATATTTTCCCGCAGTAAATAGTAGCCTACGTTTTAAACCAGGGTGTCAGCTAACCCCATACCAAATTTTATTAAAATCGCTCCACCTGTTTAAACGTGAAGAAGTAACAAACATACACACTTACAAACATTCGACATTATAAAATTTGTGGGATATTGTGTGATGTGATGTGAATAGTGTGAATGTGACAGTGTGAAGTGTGATGATGTATGTATTCCTATTGCCCGAAGACGCGTAAACCGATTTGAAAAATTCTTTTTTTGTGTTTTTCTGAAGGGTAGATTCACAAAAAAATTCAATGAAAAATAAAAACAGACTTCAAAACACTACAGCACTAGGAACAGAGAAATAATTTTAACGAATATGACCTTTAAATTCGATGTAGGTATTGTAAAAGCATTCGTTATCAACCCTTGTATGTCCCCACTGCTGGGGCACGGGTCTTTTCCTGCATCGCAGGAAGGTTAGGCCATTATGTAAAAGCATTTTTCTTCTTCTTCTTCAGGCTATATTAGTCCACTGCTGGACATAGCCCTCCCCTAATGAGCGCCACAGCACAAGTTGTGCCATCATTGGGGGGTAGTGCCCATAATCCCCACGCTGGGCATGCAGGTACCCAGGTGAATACTTCCTCACGATGTTTTCCTTCACCATTAGCGAGTGGTACAAATATAAGCCGCTTTTTTCCCCGTAATTCGCGAAAGAAAGAATTTGTTACATAGGAAAACCATTTCGAGGTTTTTATCCAAATAGCAGTATTTTCAATGTTAGTGCTAATGAAATCAAAAGATGGGCTTTATTTTCTGAAATTTAAATTTGTTATCAAACTGCTGCGTGACGTCATATGACGGTTACTTACAGTACCTACTCTGTAGGCAGCAGACCAAAATATATTTGACCCGGCTATTTGAGTCTGTGGTTTTTTTGACAGTATTCACAGACTCCTGACTTTGACTCACTCATATGCTAACGCAATCGCGCCCGGTGACGGCTGGGCCGCCGTATGACGGCCCAGCCGTCACCGGGCGCCGTAATTTTTCAAAAAATTATTTCATAGTGATAAACTTAATTAATCGGAAAAAAAAACGAAATTAGTTTCTTAAAATTACGTCTAATATCAGGAAAAAAAATTAAAATACAGCTATCATAAAAAGTTTCCTTCCCGAATTCCTATCAATAGAGCTAATCTATATTTTAGAAACACATTGATTTATTTAATAAGTATGTAGACATATTAAGTAATGATAAGCCGGCAGACGTGACTGCATTGTCGCCGATACCACAACCAAGGGCAAAGCGAAAGCAAGCAAGCCAAATCAGCACTAATGACCGCAAAATAAGGTCGAGAATCGAACAAAGATTGTTTTCCGTTGACGCACCTAAATTTCTACTAATAATTATGAGTGTTGTAATACATAAATACCTAGGCTTGGTTATGGATCAAAAACTTAACTGGAACGAACACATAACTAAAACTATAATCAAAGGCATGCAAGCATTTAATGCGTTAAATCCTCTTTTGAATAAGAAATCCAGCTTGAGTAGCCATACAAAACTGCGTATTTACTCCGCACTAATCAGAGTGCTTAGTGCGAGTTTGACAGATCCAATCGAATGACTTTACTACCGCGTTAATCGAGCATCGAGTAGTGAATATGAGTAAGTTAACCGTTCGAACTGGCAAAACGCTGCCACACTACAACTCGCACTCGCGTTTATTCGTGTTTTGACTGGTAAACGTGTTCACTTCTCAACGTAAACCATTAGAACTCGCACTCAGCAATTTTAATTTCCATACTTGTCGCTAGGTGGCGCTTCCTCGATGTCATAGAAATATGAGTTTACGTTAACGCGATCGAGTAGTTAAAAAACTCGCACTAAGCACTCTGACCTGTAATAACGTATGGTTGCCCAGTCTGGAGTAACACCTCCAGGACAAACATGAATCGTCTCCAAGTTTTACAAAACAGAGCTATTAAAATGTCTTTTAACACTACTTACTTAACTAACATATCTAAATTACATAGAAAAATAAATTATCCCACCCTATTCGAATTTATTATTAAACATCACGCGCACTGCCATCGAGCCGGCCGGCAACGGCCCGGGTCATGCCATCCTAAGCGCGCGCGCTCGCACTGCTTGCTTGCTTAGCGCATATTTTGATACACTTACCCTCAACATTATCTTCTTACAATATGTAAGTTGAATGTTATGTTGATTATTTTATTTGTAAATATTAATTTGTATAATTGTTGTGTGCGTGTAGTGTGCTGTGAATACAATGACTAAAACATAATGCTAATCAAAGCGTGTGTCTAAATGTTTCATATCTATGTAAGTAAAAGCTTCTTGTATGTATAAATCCAGTTCCTATCGTAAGTTTTAATAGATCCATATAACCGATCTGGAAACGTGTCTACCTAAAGTCTATTTAGCCTAGGAATAAAATACACTGGGTAATAGTATGTAAGAATTTATGTGAATAAAGAACAAAAACCATGGACCCTGTAAGAGTGTAGCAAATTTATAGTATATAAAGGCATGCATGCAATATATACAAAGCTTATATTAGGACAAATACAGCTAAAGTTCTATGGTCTATTATTTATAAATTCACAATATTGGCATACTTAGTTGGAATTAAATATTTTCAGTGAAGAATATAAGTTTTAGTTTATTTTGTGCATTATTTTATTACATGTCACTTAGTATTTATGTCTTAACTATATTTAGAGAATAATTTTTATGTCCAATACAAGTTTAATACATTTCGTCAATAAATTTTTAAATGTCAATTAATTGCATTTGAATTTCAATTTACTTAGATGAATGTCATGCTTTAGTCTATGAAACTTGATCATTCAACATATTGCCTATTTAGAGGCTAAAAATTTCACCCATGCCGGGATTCGAACCCGCAACCTCTGGCTATCCGTGCCAGCGCTATACCAATTGAGCCAATGGGCGACTCACCGGCATCAGTGAAATTTCGAACCTCTTTACACTATTCTCTGTATAACGTACAGCCTTACTTTTGTCCTTAGCACGGGTTAGTGCATTAAAAATAAAAATTGTATATTCAACATATTGTACAATATAATATAAGCATTTCAATCACATTTCAACAGCTTAATCCTTCCTACGTAATCTCACAGGTCTTTGTCATTCATATATTCATCTATAATATAGTAGGCTTTTTTTAACAGGAGATTCTTAATATTTTTATTGAAAAATCTATTATTTTCTTCATTTTCATTTTCCTTCGCATAGCAACGTACAATTATTCTTTTTTTCTGGCTGTGCAATACAGTGTTCTCTATCTATAGACTTATTTGATGTCAACCGAATAAATCGACGTAAGACAGTGGCGGGCCTTACTGTCAGACGTTATCAAGCCGCCCAATTATCAATAAGGCCTCTGACATGGCTTAACGACTGTCAGTACATGACAGCCGGCACCAACAGCGCCTGACCGCGCCTGTTGTTGCTTAACTCAAGTGATTGATTTCGAATCCTGGGCTCGACTCTATCCATTTATATATATATATATATATATATTTATTTCTTTATATATCTATCGGGGACCTCCGTGGAGAAGCGGTAGCGCATTTGTCTAACATGCAAGAGACCCGGGTGCGAATCGAACCCGGGCTGGGGACAAAAAAAAACCCCGGTCTTAGATGTTTACATGTTTGTGATGTCGTTGTTTCTGGTTCCCACGACACAAGGTATCCTAGTGTGGGGCCAGAAGCAATGTATGTGGCTGTATGTAAATGTTATGTCACAGATTAGATAATAGGTTATGTTACGTTATTTACCCGCCTTCTGGCGCAGTCAGGTAAAAATAAAAATACTTTTAGAACCTAGAGCGAACCTAGAACAAGATAGCGTTACATTATCACCAAAACTTTCCATTGTGATCGGAAATAATAAGTATATTAATTAACAGAACTGGGGAGGTTACTTCGTATCACAATCTCAAGCCATACATGCGGGCAAAACTAGTGACTCATAAATAATACACTAATATAAAATACTTTTAAAACCTAGCACAAGCTAGCATTACATTATCACCAAAAGTTTCCATTGTGATCGGAAATTATGGGTTCCCTATTTCATACCGAAAATTCTTTGTTCGAAATACGGTTCACCTACGAATGATACGTCGAACGATTGATTGTTCGACACCTTATTCATTCGAATGTTTATACACCGACTGATTGTTGGTTCGATGCTCGTTACATCGAAAACTTTACTGCGATGCTTTTTAATGCGACAGTTAATTATATCGAATGTTTATGCACCGACTGCTGTTAGTTCGGTTCCTTGTTAAATCATTAGTATCGATTCATTATTATAAAAGTACATAGAAGGTTTTAATGTCATGCATCGGTAATCTCTTTTCATTTTTCGTTGGCATAATCGAGGGTAGTTCACAATTTCACATTTCATTCCCAATCTGATTTCGTGAAGTGTTTATTAATTCGGACTGCAGATTTAGTTAAAATTAAAAGTATTTTTTGCCGGTCATAATGTCGATATCGACCAATTTACGAGTAATTAAAGTCAAAGAGAGGGAATATTATTATCTTAGACGGAGTTTCGCATTGATAATAACGCTTAAATTAAAAAAATATAACATTATAATATTCTGTTCCTGCAAGTTAAACTCACGACAAAACGTTTTTTGAAGCAGCGCTGAAGAAATAAGCATCGATAATATAATGCACCGGTGTAACATTTTTCAAAGTAACGAGGCATCGACATGAAATAGGGAACCCGAAATTATAAGTATATTGAAACTTGGGATGGTCACTTTGTATCACAATCTTACTCACAAAACTAGTGATGCATACATAATACACTAATAGAAATTATTTCAGAACCTCGAACAAGATAGCATTACATTATCACCAAAACTTTCCATTGCGATCGGAAATTATAAGTATATTAACAGAACTGGGAAGGTTACTTCGTATCATAATCTGAAGCAAAAACAGGCGGGCACAAACGCATAAATTTTACAATAATAAAACAACTTTTTACAATAATAAAACAACAAACAAACAACCTAGTTTGAATCCGCTATTTGACTCTCTTTGCAAGTAAGTCTTAAATGGTAAATATCTCTTCCATTAGACCAAAAAATATATTTTAAAACTTTGCTTTGCTAAACAGCCAAAAACGCGGTCAGCCATCTTTGTCTATAGTTTGAAGATCTGCAGTCTGGTAAACAAAGTTTGACATTCAAAAACTGTCGAGTGATTTGTGAGCATAGTGAAATAAAAACGACGAAACCATGATTTCATCGAGTTTACATGCAAAATATAGCAATTATCATTGTTCCAGAATGCAAAAACATGTCAGTAAAGAACCCCGGGAAGTTGTGGATTCATGTACAGAGTGAAATAAACACACGAAAAAATTGGCTCTAACTTGCCAAAAGAGACTTTGATGTAAGTCCTATAATAGTAATCAATGTCCACTGGTTCTGGCTGACAGATGTTTGTTTAGAACCGAAAGATGTTTTCAACAAACCGGATAGCTTTTTCACCGTTCCGAATTAAAAGCGGTAAATATTTTTTTTTATTTGCGAATTTTGCAGCCATCCTACGTACCTAATTACTTAGCAAAGTCAATATATTTCAGTTTCTTAAGTTAAATACTACAGGAAATATTCATTTATCGTGTCAAATTTGATACGAGTCAAGTAGCGGTTTACCTAGAATAAGATAGCATTACATTATTATGAAAATATTGCGTTGTGATCGGAAATTATAAGTAAATCGGAAGGTAACTTGGTATCACAAGTAAAAACAGGCGGGCAAAACTAGCGACGCATAAATAATACACAAATAAAAAAATAATTTTAGAACCTCGAACAAGATAGCTTTAAGTAATCACCAAAACTTTCCATTGTGATCGGAAATTATAAGTTTAACAGAACTGGGAAGGGTACTTCGTATCAGAATCTTAAGCAGAAATAGGTGGACAAAAGAAGTGATGCATAAATACACTATAGAAATGATTTCAGAACCTAGATTGTTCATGGAAAGTTAAAAAGTGTTGAAAGCTAGAAAGTTTAGGTGATAATGTAACGCTATCACAAGATAGCATTACATGCTATCAATGCAATGTAACGCTATCACAAGATAGCATTACATGCTATCAATGCAATGTAACGCTATCACAAGATAGCATTACATGCTATCAATGCAATGTAACGCTATCACAAGATAGCATTACATGCTATCAATGCAATGTAACGCTATCACAAGATAGCATTACATGCTATCAATGCAATGTAACGCTATCACAAGATAGCATTACATGCTATCAATGCAATGTAATGCTATCACATGATAGCATTACATGCTATCAATTTAATGTAATGCTATCAGAAGATAGCATTACATTATCACCAAAACTTTCCATTGTTATCGGAAATTATAAGTATATTTAACAGTAGGGAAGGTTACTTCGTATCAGAATCTCAAGCAAACACAGGCGGGCACAACTAATGGCGCATAAATTATACAATAAAAAAACAACTTTTAGAACCTCGTGGCAATTAGGTACCTAGAATAATATTATAGCACTACATTATTGTGAAAACATTCCGTTGTGATCGGAAATTATAAGTAAATTGAAAGAACTCGGAAGGTAACTTGGTGTCACAATATCAAGCAAAAACAGGCGGCAAAACCAGTGACGAAAAAATACTTCTAGAACCTAGAACAAGTTAGCATTACATAATTTATTTATTTATAAATCACATCGCAAAATTTAAAACATCACGAAATAATACATGTCACAGATATTAAGATAAAAATGACAATACAAAATAAAATAGTTAAAGCATGTCACAGTTAATAAAAAAAAAACATGCACAGTACGATATCCAATAAATTATAAGCATATTGTATAGCACCGAAACTTTCAATTGTGATCGAAAATTATAGGTAGGTATACTAGCTGGTGCCCGCGACTTCGTCCCTGCACAGGATTAGTATTTCGAGTAGCTTATATTAGCGTGACGTAGAAAATAACTAACATTATGACATTAAAATAATCACATAATAATAATGCATAATTTTTGGGTCGCATTCGTCCCGTGACTAGCGCTAGTGGCATTTTTCAGAGCGCTTCCGTGCTTCGCAAGGCACTTTAAGCCGTTGGTGCCGGCTGTCACATAATGGCAGTCGTTAAGCCAAGTCAGAGGCCTTGATAACTTGATAACTTCTGACAGTGAGGCCCGCCACTGTCTCACAATCCTCCACCAACCCGGACTTGGCCCCCGTGGTGGAGTATGGCCTAACCTTCCTGCGATTCAGGAAGAGACCCGTACCCCAGGAGTGGGAACATATAAGGGTTGATAACGATTCGAAAAATATAACAGCCTGACAATAGGGTAACTAAGCACTGCGGAGCCCTAATCATAGGCCTGTAATTAGCTACTGCAGTATGGTCCTATAAATAAACTATATTTAAAGATTTTTTTAAACATTTCCATCATACATTACACATGTGTAATTCTAGCGGTTTTGGTAGCGCACGCCAGAATAGCTCGCAGATGGTAGATTTTTTTCCTACTTTCTTGACACTTATCGTCATATTTTGGACAATTCACACAATATCTTTATAAATGGTAGCCAATGTGTTATTCTGATGTGTAAGCTATATTATTGTGACGTTTCATTAAAATCCATTCAGTAGCTTTTACGTGAAAGAGTAATAAACAAACATCCATCCATACTTACAAACTTTCGCGTTTATAATATTAGTAGATTGACAGACCTATAGTCTGATTTTTAATTCCGTAGAATTCTGACAGTTATAATTTTTGACATATCAGAGATTACAAACCTTTTGGGCCAGGCACATTTTTCAATTTCAATACGAGTCTGAATATCTGTGTCTATACATTTTATTTGTTAGTGAAAGTTTCCATTTTATAAAGTGCGGTGCTCCACATTAAAAGTGAATTTACGACGAGTGATAATTACGTCTCTTTTCGTCACAACCAGCAAATCAAAGTGTCAGACGCGACGTGACAGCTAACATTTTATTCTTCTAAAAAGGTTTACTAAACCTTAAATTAGGTGGCGGTGTTGTCAGCTCTAGAATAAAATAAAGTAATTAAAGTTAGATCGATGTATTGTTCATGATATTGAAATATTTTTTTATCTTTGTATTCAGTCACTTAAGCAAGTAAATACGTAGATTAAACCTTATGTGGGTAAAACTTTTAATTTTAATTTTTTATTATTAAGTTAATTAATAAGGGTAGAATCTTGTTTACTAAATTGGACAAGTAAGAATAAATAGACTGTACTTGTTCGTATCACAATCTCAAGCAAAAACAGGCGGGCACAACTAGTTACTCATAAATAATACACTTCAACATGATTATACTTTATCAATTCTCTTGTGAAAACCGTTTCAGATAGCCATCGATGACCCATTGATGCATTATGTATCCGATAACTCTAATCAGCAACAACGATACTTTGATGCGATAAGGACGTTTCTACGCCGCTAATCTTTAGGGAAATGGAGGAAATCTTTTTTAAAAACCTATTTAGAGGCTAAAAATTTCACCCATGGCGGGATTCGAACCCGCAACCTCTGGCTATCCGTACCAGCGCTCTACCAATTGAGCCAATGGGCGACTCACGGCATCAGTGAAATTTCGAACCTCTACAATATTCTCTGTATTACGTACAGGCAGCGACATCTGACTTAAGCAAATTGCATTACTTACAGCCCCGACTACCTACTTTGCAGTTAGGTTTAACATCGGAACGATATCACTGTACCCACATGATTACACTATTTTTTTATTTTTAATGCACTAACCCGTGCTAAGGAACAAATTTAAAAACCTATTTAGAGGCTAAAAATTTCACCCATGCCGGAGGAAATCTTGTTAGAATTTCTACTAATAGCGACATCTGACTTAAGCAAATTGCATTACTTACAGCCCCGACTACCTACTTTGCAGTTAGGTTTAACATCGGAACGATATCACTGTACCCACATGATTACACTATTTTTTTATTTTTAATGCACTAACCCGTGCTAAGGAACAAATTTAAAAACCTATTTAGAGGCTAAAAATTTCACCCATGCCGGAGGAAATCTTGTTAGAATTTCTACTAATACTACTATTCTACTTTCGCCCTTCCATTTTTCCATTTTTATACTTCATTTCTGTCTTTCATTTTCAAAATTTTAAATTACGCCACCCATTTTTGTGATTTTCCTCATTTTTATCATATGCGTGTAAGAAATGGGAAGACGAAATGATGGTAACAACGGGTCCTCTGAAGAGGCGCGCAGGATAGGAAACAGTGGATAAAATCTTTTAAAATTATTTAAATAACAGGTGAGTACTCTCTGAAAATTGAATATACGATAAATAAATATATACACTGCCTTTTCACACATACACACACACACCACACAAATATATAATTTAACGCAAACTATTAACTTTTTGGTCTGTGAGTATATAAATTATTTCAATATGTGTTATTGATCCTCATAGATTTTTTTAAGTACCTGCATACCATTTTGATTTAATTTTCATTTAGCTCATAAGATAAAATTTAATTGCTATAAAACTCTATACAGAGTTTTATGGTTAACTAGCTGACCCAGCGAACTTCGTACTGACTAATAGTCGATTCTTAATTTTTTTATTTTTCTCTCCGTAAGAACCATCCTCGTACTTAAGGAATAATTCTAAAAGAAGAATTAGCGAAATCGGTTCAACCGCTGCGCTCTCGAGATTTGCGCTTACCAACACATTCAGCAATTCATTTTTATATTATAGACTAGCTGACCCAGCAAACTTCGTACCGCCTACCATCGATTCTTTAAATATTTTATTTTTTTCTCTCCGTAAGAACCATCCTCGTACTTCAAGGATAATTCTAAAAGAAGAATTGGCGAAATCGGTTCAGCCGCTCTCGAGATTTGCGCATACCAACACATCAGCGATTAATTTTTATATTATAGACTAGCTGACCCAGCAAACTTCGTACCGCCTACCATCGATTCTTTAAATATTTTTTTTTTTTCTCTCCGTAAGAACCATCCTCGTACTTCAAGGATAATTTTAAAAGAAGAATTGGCGAAATCGGTTCAGCCGCTCTCGAGATTTGCGCTTACCAACACATTCAGCGATTCATTTTTATATTATAGAAGATTATTACTTCCATCCCCCACGGGACAGGCATAGCCTAGTGTGGGTATGTACATCGATGGTCTGTACCTTTAAGATGTACTTTTTTATATGGCAATAAACGTTTTTATCTTTATTATCTTTATGTCATTAGAAGAGGCCTTTGACAGGAGGCACACTAAAGGCCTGCGCGGACGAGGTCCCCGGGACAAGTCTCTGAATCGTAAAAAATGTCCTCCGAGTACTCGTCGCGGACTCAACGCCTACGGAGAGCGGTCATTTGTTCCCCGGAAATTGAGTGATGCGTGCGCTATGGAAGCAAATATTCTGAGATTACATACATTGTGCTGTTATTTACATGAAGTTTCTTGATGTCCTCGGTAACTTGAGGGACTTTTTGTACGGGGTACTTTTAGTCCTTCGCGTGCGTCATTCGATACAATTTATAAGGTAGTCCCTCGTCTGCGCAGGCCTTAAAAGACAAACTCATACGAAAAGTTAAGGACACAAAGACTGATTGATTGATTGATTAATTTATAAATACTTAGTGAAGAAACGGCTGCGTCTGACAAACAAATCAAATCAATTTATTTCTACGTAAAGAATTTACGTTCTGTTTGCTGAATGTATTAGTTAGGCAGGGCCGTATTAGTTATCAACCCTTGTATGTCCCCACTGCTGGGGCACGGGTCTCTTCCTGCATCGCAGTTAGGTTAGGCCATACTCCACCGCGGGGGCCAAGTCCGGGTTGGTGGAGGATTGTAAGACGGTGGGCGGGCCTTACTGTCAGAAATTATAAAGCTGTAATTATTATTGGGCCGTATTGTAGTGGAGAAAAAGGCAGCGGGGAAAAAAACTCCACTCTGACCATCTTTTCGCAAGTCATCTTAAAAATAATTAAGTCAGACAAACTAATAAGCACAAAACACTTTTTAAGTGATTGTTCATATACATTTTGGTGTGTGCGAGTGTTATCTCCGTTTAAAGTAACAATATCTAAGAAAAATCCACAATAAAATATCAGTGTAAAAACCGTTGCGGCTAGAATGAATCCTCACGACAACAATTTTAAAACCAGCGGCTCCTTTCCGGATATAAGCAAACTAAATGAGGACGAACAACGTTTGCCGGATTTCCGAGCTTCGATACGTAAGAGGAAGGAACCCGACTGTGATGTTGGTTTTGAGGGAGCGTTGCAGGAGATGCGCCGTGAACTTGTGAGTACGATAAAGACCCTCTTTCATGAACAAAATGTGACATTGGATAAGTTACATGACCACCTCGGTGTTATCAAGTCAGAGATGGCCGGTATTAAATCCTCCAATGATAAACTCATACAGGAGATGAATTCCCTTAAAAGTGACGTCACCACTCTTAAGAGTGAAAAATCCGGTTACAACCAGAAAATTAGCTCGATAGAACGCGAACTAGTTGAAACAAAGCGGACCGTGTCTACCCTCACTGAACAACTTCTTGTCAAAGAACAACAATGTCGGCTTAACAACTTAGAAATATCCGGAGTACCGCTGTTAAATGGCGAAAACCTTCACAACATTTTGAGTAGAATTGCAATGAAGGTGGGTTTCACGCTGGTACCCGGTGATATTGACTACATACACCGAGTCAGACGTTTCCCTAACGGACAGATTGAGTCTAATGTACCCGATTCTGAACCTAAAAGCTCTAACATTCTTGTGCCCAACATAATCGTTCGTTTTACGCAACGCAAACGAAAGAGTGATATGTTAGCAGCATTTCGTGCGCGTCGCGGCTTATCTACAGCTGACCTTGACATTGATGGCGCTTCACGACCGATCTACGTGAACGACCACCTTGCCCCGCACAACAAATTACTGCACAAACAAGCCCGTCAGCTAGGGAAAGAAGCCGGCTACAAATATATATGGGTCAACGACGGGAAGATCCGCGTCAGAAAGAGTGAAACATCAAAATCTATAGTAATCTCAAGTGAAGCCGATCTTTCAAAAATAAAATGACTACTCTTTTCTTTATTTACACATATTCTGTGCTTATTACTTCTAACCTATAATATTACGTCACTTAGAATAATGTCCGCATTCCGTACGGAATATAAACTTAACTGCATCAAATATAGAAGACTTGCAAGTCTAATGACGCATTTAGTAAGAACTACACTACTATATGTTTGTCTGTTTTCCTTTATCACTAGTGTTATATTATGTACCATCTAAGTTTGTTAGTCACACAAAAAATATTCCTTACTTTTATACTTTACTATATCTGTGCAAAATAATTATGCTGCCATATTTACGAGGCATGTTTGTATTATGTAATAAACCTCCAGCAAACTGTCACTCGACATTGGTGTGTATTTGTTTAAATGTTTTTAAACGATCGAGACGGCACAAATTTCAATTTTTTTTTTTGCAATATCTTTCATCATGATTCTTAATAAAACGGTCTCTATTTATTATCAAAACGTGAGGGGCTTGCGTACAAAATCCCACGAATTCCTAACTAATATCTTAAATTGCAACTACGACATAATTTGCATCACAGAAACCTGGCTTAGCGAATCTTTTTATAATTCTGAATTTTTCGATAACCGTTATGAAATATTTCGATGCGACCGTGATCAAAACACTACTGGGCAGCGTCGTGGAGGTGGAGTTTTGATAGCAACCCACAGAGAGCTGTGCGCCAGTGCACGCCCAGGTCTATGTGCTCCTGCACCGGCTGAGGAATTGTTCGTTAGTATACCCTTATCTCCTCGCTCGAAAAATTTGCTCTCCACCCAATCCATAGCAGTCCCCTCTGCCACATCAACAGGCCTTTGTTTACACGTGATATGCACTTATATACCGCATGGCGCTCATCATGAGATGTTATTAAGTAACTTCTACGATAGAATAAGTGAACTGCAGTGTTCCCGACCGAATGACTCCTATGTGGTTCTCGGAGATTTTAATGTGACTCATGGTGATTGGTTCTATGATGATGATACTGGTGGTCTAAGGTTACAGGCTAGTAACGATCCCTTAGTCTCACTTACTCTGGATTTTATGAGCCTGTCCAGCTTCTCCCAATTTAACTTAGAATTTAACAATAATGACAAGCTTCTAGATCTCGTTTTCTCTAACATTGACTGTGATATCAAAGCTTCTGAAAATCCGCTGGTCCCTGAGGACCTCCACCATAAAGCGTTGCACATAGAACTATCACTAATATTGCCTAGCCTCTTAAAATATAAAAAGCATGAAAAGAAATGTTTTTTCAGAGGAGACTATGACTCAATTCGCTCGGAACTTTCCTCCATCAACTGGAAGTCCGAATTCAATGGCCTAGAAACGGATATAAATGCTATGACCTCTAGTTTTTACACAATAATCAAAGATCTTATCTCAAAATTTATTCGGTCTAAAGTAGTCTCCTCTGATCAAAACAGATATCCTCCTTGGTATACAACTCCCTTAAAAAAATTGTCAAATGAAAAAAGCAAATTTCACATAAAATGGAAACTGTATGGTAACACTAACGATTACAATACGTTTCGAACTCTAAGATCTCGACTCCGTAAACTGGAACAAAAATGCTATAGATCTTATATAGATTATTCAGAGACTAAAATTAAAGAGAACCCTAAATTCTTTTGGTCTTACGTCAAATCTAAGACAGCTACCAACGGTATTCCTGATAAAATTATGTTTGATGGAAAAGAACTTTCTGATGGAAACGAGATTTGTGATGCCTTTAATAGATACTTCCACTCAGTATTTGTCAGGAGCACTGATGATCACTATACCGTCGGATTAACTGAATTAGTAACAAACCCTAGTGTTGATGTCCAATCAGTAAACGTGAGTGACGATTTAATTCTTCGTGAACTACGAAGAGTTAATACAAACAAAGGTGCTGGTTGGGACGGTCTTCATCCAATTTTTATTTCCAAATGCTCAGCGGAACTTTTAAAACCAATCTCTTTTATTTTCCGTACTTCAGTCAAATTAGGTGTATTCCCCGATATATGGAAAAAGGCCTTAATTACACCAATACCTAAAAACAGTCAAAAAAATCTAGTAACTCAGTATAGGCCGATATCCAAACTATGTACTCTTGGTAAGATTCTTGAGAAAATCGTCACTGATCAGCTGACATACTTACTTCGACATCAGATTTCTGAGCGACAACATGGTTTTATGAAGTCACGTAGCGTCGACACTAATATGGTATGCTTCACGGATTACCTTCTTTCGGCTATGGATGGTGGCTATCAGGTAGATGTCGTGTACACAGACTTCTCAAAGGCTTTTGATAAAATTAACCACAATATACTTTTGAAAAAGCTTCTTGGAGGCGGTGTGCACGGCAGTCTGCTTAGATGGGTCGAATCTTATATACGTAACCGTAGCCAAGCTGTCTGTTTGAAGGGCTTTTGCTCGAGTTTTCTCGACGTGCCCTCAGGGGTCCCGCAGGGGTCCCACCTCGGCCCCTTGATTTTTTCACTTTACATTAATGACATTGGATCCGTCTTGACAAATACGGAATATCTTCTTTACGCTGACGATACTAAACTATACAGGATTGTCAAAACGACTGATGATTGCATAAGTATCCAGTCAGACCTTAAAGCACTCTTAGAATACTGTCAAAGAAATCAGATGTTTTTAAATGCCGATAAATGCTATATAATTTCATACACACGGAATAAGAAACCTATTTTTTATCCATACACAATCAATGATAAAACGCTTCAACGCGTGAAGAAGATAAGAGACCTCGGTATAGTAATGGATGACCAGCTATCATTCATACAACACATAGACTCAGTTGTTCAAAGAGCTCTTAAAAATCTTGGCTTTATTAATAGAGTTACTAAACCCTTCAAAAGTGACACTACGCTAAAAATTTTATACTTTTCTTTTGTGAGATCTATTCTTGACTTCGCCTGCGTGGTCTGGAATCCTTCATATGATGTTCATATAAATAGGATTGAAAGGGTGCAAAAGAAGTTTGTAAAAGCCCTCAACTTTAGAAATCATCGCACTAACACTACATATCAAAACTCTCTGACCCATTTTAAATTATTATCCCTCCTCAATCATCGTAAACAGTTTGACCTAACTTTCCTATTCAAATTGTTAAATAACAAAATTGACTCGCCCATGCTCCTTTCCAAAGTGAACTTTATCTCTCATCTTCGCTTGCCCGTTCGCTCCTCACGCATTAAAACACTATTTGTGCCTCCTCGACTTAAGAAGAATTATACTCGTAATAGCTTTTTATATCGATCGCTTACTATGTATAACAGAGACTATAATAATGTTGACTTTTTTTGTAGTTCCCTAAGTAAGTTTAAAAGTGACTTAAAACGCAAACAATTACATCTCTGAACCTTATAAGCATTGTACTATATCCTATGAAAATTTGCTTTGAAGTTACCTAATGAATTAGTAAGGAGGTATACAGGCCTCCTCATATTTGGACGCTCATGAAAACAGAGGTTTTGATGCGCGTTTAAATGTAACCCTATCAAATAATAGTTACATATTTCTGCATGTTGTGAGCGGAAATATTAAAAATAAATATTCAAATTAGAATAATTGTACTTACTTTCTTGTATTTATAACAGAATACATAAGTAACACTCTTTATTCTTGTAAATTATCGGCAATATAGGTCTATTTATCAATTATTGTAATTGTTAATTACTTTTCCTGTAATGACTGTTTGTTGCCAAAATAAAATAAAAATAAATAAAATAAACCAAATACTAGCTAAACAGTACTCGGGCTCCACTCAGTAACACTAACGCCACCGATGATAATAAATCATATCAATCTTTATCACAGGTCGTTTTTGCGTAAAAATTGTCAGACCAATTTCTCAACTGTTAATAGGAAAATAGCCGGGTTGGAACCCCGGCTGGGGCAAAAAAAAAACCCCAAGTCTTAGATGTTTACATGTTTGTGATGTCGTTGTTTCTGGTTCCCACGACACAGGGTATCCTAGTGTGCGGACAGTAGCAATGTATGTGCCTGTATGTAAATGTTATGTTAGTTATTATTACTAGGAGGCAAAAAAGCGGCCTCGGTGGCGCAGCGGTTTGGCACGCTGACTAGAAAACCGAAGGTCTCGGGTTCGATCACCGGCCGGGTCAAACTAGGAAACGAACTTTTCTAGTTTTTCTCGGGTCACGGATGTTATGTATGTATTTATTGTATTAAATCTATCGTAGAGTTAGCACCTATAACACAAGTCATTTAGTTGTACTTAGTATAGGGCTAACGAGCTCTGAGTAATATTCGTTACGTTACCAAACCTTGTATGTCGCCACTGCTGAGGTACGGGTCTCTTCCTGCATCGCAGGAAGGTTAGGCCATACTCCACAACAGGGGCCAAGTCCGGGTTGGTGGAGGATTGTAAGACAGTGGCGGGCCTTACTGTCAGAAGTTATCAAGCCGCCCATAAGGCCTCTGACATGGCTTAACGACTGCCATTACTTGACAACCAACGGCTTAGCGTGCCTTGCGAAGCACGGAAGCGCTCGGAAAAATGCCACTAGCGGTAGTCACGGGACGGTCACCCATCCTGCTCCTGACCGCGCGTGTTGTTGCTTAACTCAAGTGATTGCTTCCAATCACTCGGTTCACCTAGTCCACGAGCGCTTCCTGAGTAAGATGTCCATGAATATTTATTTATTTAAAAGTATTGGAATCAGCCGCCGAAAACGGCGATTTTTTTGTTTAAACGTTTTCTAGTGCTGGTCCGTGACCTTATGCGCTCGGTCATGGTTGAGAGATTGGTCTGAAAAGTGCAAAAACTATCTATGAAGGAATGGTTATGACGACCTCTGTGGCGGATGCGCATCTGCCTACCATGCGAGTGGTGCCGGGTCCGAACCCCGGCTGGGGTCAGAAAAAACCGCAGGTGTTGGATGTTTGCATGTTTGTGATGTCGTTGTTTCTGGTTCCCACGACACAGGGTATCGTATTGTGGGGCCAGAAGCAATGTATGTGCCTGTATTTAAATGTAAAATGTAGGAAAAAAAGATATGATTTGTTTGTATTGGTAGCGCTAGTAAACTATTGTCGAAATAAACATAAACTATAACAGAAAAATGAATCGTTGAATGTGTTGGTAAGCGCAAATCTCGAGAGCGGCTGAACCGATTTCGCCAATTCTTTTTTTAGAATATTCCTTGAAGTACGAGGATGGTTATTACGGAAAAAAAAATCAAAAAAATAAAGTTATCGATGGTAGGCGGTACGAAGTTCGCTGGACCTAATAGTAATAATATAAATCTAGTTACAAAGCTAGTTACTGAATAGAGGTCCTAACTGGAGATCATGAAACTGCACAGATATACTCTGTGCAGTTTCATGATCTCCAGTTAGGACTCCAGTTAGGAGGAAAAAACCGGCCAAGTGCGAGTCAGACTCGCGCACCGAGGGTTCCGTACAAACCTGTATTATAGACCTGAGTATTTGGTATGAATTTCAATTTAATACCTCTACGCGTTTATGAGGAAATGGGTAGTAAGTTTAAAATTATTAAAAAAAATATATATTATGAGATGTAACTAAAAATTTATGGTTTTCGTAATTTTTCCTTTATCTATGCTATAAGACGTTGCTTCGTACCAAATTTCAAGATTCTGAGTTCACGGGAAGCACCCTGTAGGTTTTGATTCCCTTGCAAGTATCGAAAATTTGCGGCATAAACGGCTGTATCTTTTGATTGCGTTGGCTTAGAAGTTTGATTTTTTCACAGCTTCAAGGGACAGTAGACCTGAGTAATTGATATAAATTTCAGCTTCATACCTCCACGCGTTCCTGAGAAAAAGGGTCTTGACAGACGGACGGACGGACAGACGGACAACAAAGTGATCCTATAAGGGTTCCGTTTTTTCCTTTTGAGGTACGGAACCCTAAAAAGTAAAAAAAAAGTAAAGACAAAAAAAAGAGTCGTCAAAACTCTCAAATATGATTGTTACAAAGGCTCCAAACAGTTGTCTGACAGAAGAATGCTAATCATGTAATTGTTTACCGTCTTACACCTACGTAACATAGAAGGTAAACTCAGGTACTGAGCGCAGTAGAGACAAGGTCACTATAGATTAAATGAATATCATTTTAGGTAATTTGTCTTACCTTTATTATTATTGTTTAGTTTTTAGTTATTTGTAATAATTATTTGTATATGGGTCCCTTTGCCTGAAATGACTCTTCTTCTTCAGGCTATATTAGTCCATTGCTGGACATAGCCCTCCCCTAATGAACGCCATAGCACAAATGTTGTGCCATCATTGGGGGTTAATACCCATAATCCCCACGCTGGGCATGCGGGTTGGGGATCGCATACGAAATGACTATTATTATTATATTTGTTTTTATTATAATTAAAACACTTAATACTTTATTGCATTCCACAAGTTTTAGGATTGATTCATTTTAACTTAACAGTTATTTGATAAGATCTTTGTGGGCCCTGTAGGGCACGCAACATTCATCTATGTATCTACATTTGAAAAGTTTATTTAAACATTTTGTTTTCATCAAAAGACTTTAGATGGAAGAGACGCCCGAAAACGAGATGGAAAGGCGACATACGCCTAACCTTGGAACCATACTGGATCAGAGTAGCAGAGGATAGAGTTCAGTGGTGAGATCTGGAGAAGGCCTATGCCGAAAGGCACGCCAATTTACGAGACATACTATAAATTTATTATAACTGAAATATTTATGTGAATGTTGTAGCAAATTCGGAATAAGGACTTCATTATTATTACATATTTAGTTGTAATACTTACATGTTTAAAAAAAAATATATTAAAAAACCATAGTCGTGCATTATGATCATGATCTTTATATCATTTAGCGTTTTTATATTGTTGTTCTTACCAAACCTATAATAAAAAGCCAACCCCATGTTTAGGTTTCCATGACCCAAAATGAAAAGTGTTGTCACTCAGTTAACCTTCTGTAGCACTTATTCTTTAGCTCGCAGTTCTTAACTGACAATAATTAACAAGCCATAAAGATGTTCTGACCGACTGTCGGAGGTAACATCATTTGTAAGGTAAATACAGAGTGACTGCGAATTAGTTCACCGTTTTTCAATGGTTCATTGGTGCCATGGTTTAGATAAATAACTCACTAGTTCTCGCGAGCGGTGGTAGCGGAGCGGTGTAGAATGCCGGCTTCTCAATCGGGAGGTCGTGGGTTCGAACCCCGGCATGTACCAATGACTTTGTTTTCTAAGTTATGTACATTTGTGAAATTATAGTAGCAATACTACTCGCTGTCGGTGAAGGAAAACATCGTAAGGAAACCCTAGTGTCTGAGGTGTTAGCGTACCTCAGCGCTTGCTACGTACAATGGCCCAACTATGAGGCTAAGTGCGGAAATCTCAGGTCTAACTAACTCACTAGTTCTAAAAAAAATGTCAAGTCTAGGAAGTCTTTTTGGTACCCTAAATTACTTCACGAAAGCAAACAATACGAGGACGAAACTGCGGCTTAATGAATGTTAAAAGTCAAACTAGATGTCTATTTCAAAATATAGATCATTTTGGAGATAAAATGGACAATAAAACTCGCTTTTCAAAGTCCTTACTTAACAAAGATTACATTATTATTATAAAACATATAACTCATGCATTGTACTGGCTTTAATTCCAGACATCATTGTCATCTAAATAATCCTGTGTATTCAATAGTAGCCCTTTTAGCACAAAGTGTACTAGACACATTTTTTTAACCGCATTTCAGGCAAGCTCGCTATTATGTCTTCGTTAATTTCCTTTTTCATGTACAAGTGTTCTCTATCTATCTTCAGGCACTTTATTAAAGAAACATAAATGCCTGAAGGATGTCATCAAGCCGAGGAATCAATCAAATGTCGCTCCCTTTGTTGTAAATAAGTAAACCTAGGTGTCCATTTCAAAATCTAGATCATTTTTGAGAAAAAATTGATGCATGTGATGAAAAATTGAATGGAACGTTTGCTGCTTTGAACTTTTATTAATTTCTATTTTGCCTTGTATTGCATATTATTGAATGGTTGTCTGGAAGAAATTACTTTTAGTAATAAATAAGGCCGCTAATTGTACTGTTATATTATTGTTTAAGTCTCTTATGTCAATTCCGTGCTTCGCAAGGCATGTTAAGCCGTTGGTGCTGGCTATCATGTAATGGCAGTTATTAAGCCATGTCAGAGGCCTTATGGGCGGCTTGATAACTTCTGACAGTAAGGCCCGCCACTGTCTTACAATCCTCCACCAACCCGGACTTGGCCCCCACGGTGGAGTATGGCCTAACCTTCCTACCATACAGGAAGAAACCCGTCCCCAACAGTGGGGACATATAAAGGGTTGATATCGAATGTCAATTCCTGGTTTACATTCAATAAAGAATATTCTATCACTCCATCTAATTTAGAATAGAATGGTTGAAGAACTCCGAGTGACATCACATTCAATAAAATTATAAGTAAAATTCTTAGGGCCAGATCGACTAAGCTGTCAAGATGATATGGGTGCTGGGCAAGCGTACTCCATCTAAAAAGCAAAGTCACTGCCAAAGACACTGCTCCATCTGAGTGGTCCTTTCACCCTTCTAGCGTGAGCGAAGATGACACTGGACAGGCTGTATTAAATCATCTCACTACACATATATGTAAAGGCCAATGTAAAAAGCTTAGCTAAATCACAAACACATTAAGAATTGCCTAAATATCCTATTTATAGCATGTATAGCAGCCACTTAAGCAGCAAAATGTATTTTACACTTCTTGATGCAAACCAATTAATGTAGCTCCATGAATCAGTGTCCTCCTAATGATATTACAGGGCGAAACCGGCGTAAGTGACTCAAGTCAGCATAAACCGGTGTAAATGACTCAAATCAGCATTAACTTGTATGACATCACTACCCAGTTGAAAATTATGTACTTATTTTATAAAGTAGTTCGTGAAAATTCCGCTCCTACTTTTATTGCGAGAGGTAGGTACATAGTTGCTCAACATAAAACGGCGCTGTAGATTTAGAAATTTGATTCAGATCGAGTTGAAAAACCATATTGCTACCGAAGGGGAGTAAAAATAGCCGTAACCGGTAGGTAAGAGATTTTATGGGCATGGGCAGACGAGGTTAATTCACTGATGTTTATGCAAACAAATTAATGACGCAAAGAGTTACCTAGAATGATCTTTCGACGACTGGCGTGCGGCTCCTCAGTATAAGTCCACTCGAAGTCAGTCCGCGACACTTTGGCACCCATTTTCGGTAAAGCAAATTAGAAAACGCACTGCACTGAAACAGGAACACTTATCATACTGCGCAAGGTAAGTACCAAACTAGAAGGTCGATCGTCGAAATATATATGACGCTAAACTAACTACAGCCGTAAATAAAGCAATAAATCCTTTACTTTCCGCTGAAAAATAAGCAAAATTCACGTGAGCAGCGATCTTCCGATCTTTTAAATTCACTTGAATGAAGTTGCACCACATTGATTGACTGTGAATGAATGAACGATTAATATGACAGTGACAGTTGAGAATGAATGAAGGACAGGTGAATGAACTTATTTGATTCACTTTCACGAAACAAGACTACCAACATAATGAAAAAAATGGTTGCGTTCAATTAATTAACAATCACACTTTTTAAGTCATGATGTGGTCATGATTCCTCGAAACAAAAGAACACTGAAGAAGGAAATAAAAATATGGATTAGGTAACAAAAACGGACGGTAGCTGACCAATTGACGATACAAATCATAATCATAATCTCGAAAGTATTTTTCGACGAGATTGAGTTTGCTCATTGAAAACAGACTAGAGTAAAAGATGGCTGCCAACATTACAGAAGAATTTTTTTGACATCCGCCAGTGTTGCCAAGTCAGGAAATTTAACGCTATTAGGGCCTTCGCAGATAATGAAATAAAAACCAAATGTTACAATTGGCAAGTAGCATAGTCGCCATTTGCGCTACCTACATGTTTGTTCGGTCACTTGGGCTGTTTGGAAACTTGCAAAGCAGCACAAATTAAAATATAATATAAGAATATTCTTTATTGTACACTCGAAATACAACTGTCTATGGATGAGTGACGGATGTCACTGATTTTACTTTGTTTTCCTACGTCAATGAAAATAGATATTATACGTTTGCTGATTATTTGATATTTTGGTTTTTTGCTAAAGTTCACTATTATCCCGTACCTAAGTAGGTACCTTCACACTGGTCCTTCGAGGAAAGGCAAAATACCTACTTCAAATTTCTTCAAACGTTCAAGCGTCGTCGTCGTACATACTCGCGTAAGAAGACATCTTGGAATTGCAAACGGCCGTCTTTCGACAATCCAATCTTTGAAGATACCTGCAAGAACACTATTTCATCGAGCGAGGATACTTCAAGGAGGGAAAAGTCTCTTATTGGTTGTTACCAAGAACTTGGCTTCAGCGCGTGCCGACATTAAGAGGACCTCGACGTAGGATATCAAGTCAAAACCATGAAAGGAGAAAACAGTACATCGAGTGCGTTCGTTCCGATTTATTTCCCTTTCATCCTTACCATATCTTCATACCTACAGCCAATTCTTAACTAGTGGCTTGTGGTCATTTTCCATCATAACTTACTTCTAATGCTTTAATTCCAAACTTATTTACGCCCGAGCCATCTTATTTGCTTAATGTGCAGCGGCTAGTCGCCTCTTATTGCATAGGTTTCTTCTGTTCTCGGCGTGTAGAATTAAAGTAAATACAATTAGTAAACTTATTAATTGACGTGCATTCCTCTTACATACGAATCTTATAAGTCCCACTATCCTATTATCATGGCTACAGCTAGGAAAACTGATACCGTCCTAACGGACAACCGTATAAAAGAACTAAGTAGGTCTCGTGGAAGCATAAAAGCAAAATTGACCATCTTCGATAACTTCATCAAACAAGCAAAAAGCCATGACATATTAAGTGAAATCCTTGCCGCTGAGTTGGACTTCCGACTTTCAAAAATCGAAGCCCTTTACACTGATTATGATCAATTTCAGAACGAACTCGAGATGCTTTCGGACAAGCCTGAAGAGTTGTACCTCGAGCGCGGTCAGTTTGAGCAACAGTACTTCAACCTGGTCTCGATCGCGCGCACTATGATGGCTTCTTACAACGATCGGGTTCGCAATGAGATACCTCCTGCTACCAATGCGTCTACAGCTTCAGGTGCAAACACAGGAGCGACTTGTCAGCATAAAAGTTATGTACCCGTTCAATTACCAAAAATTGATCTACCTCAATTTAACGGCAGTTATCAGCACTGGCTTGAGTATAGGGACACTTTTCAATCGTTGATTCATCAAAATGAAAGCTTAGATCCTATAAGCAAATTTCACTATCTTCGTGCCTCATTAAACGGCAGCGCAGCTCTCATCATAAAAAATATTGATTTCACAAATGAAAATTATAAAAATGCATGGGATCTTTTATGCGAGCGGTACAATAATAACCGTCTCCTCGTCAACAACCATGTGCAGACATTATTTAACGTGGAATCATTACAAAAGGAGTCTAGCAAAGCAATCCGTTACCTTGTTGACGTTACAAATAAAAATATCAGAGCATTGACATTGCTAAAACAACCCACTCAACATTGGGATACCTTAATTATTTACGTGATGTCAACAAAGTTGGATGCCGTAACAAGCAGGTATTGGGAGGAGTATCGTAACACTTTGACCGATGCACCAACCTTATCACAATTCTGCTCCTTTCTTACTAGAGCAGACTTACTAGAAACGATCGAAGATAGTAGGCAAAATAAATCTGTACGTACAGAATTTAAACAAAAAAGCTTCGACGTTGCACATCGCGTCGAAAACAATGATAAAAGACCTATGTCACAGTTAAAATGCCCAATGTGTAGCATGGAACATTTCTTATTTAACTGCGATGCTTTTAGAGAATTATCAATTGAATCGCGCATCGAGAGAGTTAAAGGCTACAAAGTTTGCCTTAACTGTCTGCGTCCATGGCATTCCTTAAATAAATGCCGCCTTTCACATTGCAAATATTGCAAAGAAAAACATTCAACGCTTTTACACGTAGAGCCTCCTGTTGAACCTGACGTAACATAAGTCGCCTTGTCCGCCGACTACTCTGAAAACGCAACTGCGCAGACTGTCTTACTTTCCACAGCACTCGTGAAGGTGGTAGACAGCAAGGGGCGCAGGCAGACCGCACGCGTGTTGCTCGACAATGGCAGCACCGTCAACCTCGTCACCGAGAGTCTTTCTGGTAAACTGGGTCTGTCTCGCCGCAGTACAAGCTATAAAGTCGCCGGTATATGCAATCAGACTAGTTCAAGTTCACAGTCTTGCACCTTACAAATAGAGTCGACATATAATGACTATAAACTAAACCTGGAATGCTTAATTTTATCAGAAATTACGAAAGCCTTACCATCTACATATATAAACATAAAACAGTTACCTCTTCCATCGGGGCTGCACCTTGCTGATCCATCCTTCAACGTACCCTCCGCCATCGACATATTGGTAGGGGCAGAAGCGTTTTGGGACATAGTGTCCAGCAGCTCAATCGTCTTAGGTAAAAATGAACCTAAACTTTATGAAACCAAGCTAGGCTGGATGGTTTCCGGTCCTGTAGCACATCTCAATTCTTATCAACACTGCACACATCTCTCAAAAACTAGTGACACCAGACGCGAGCCCGAGCTTTCGCGTTTTT
Organism: Yponomeuta sedellus; assembly: GCA_934045075.1. NCBI lineage: Eukaryota > Metazoa > Arthropoda > Insecta > Lepidoptera > Yponomeutidae > Yponomeuta > Yponomeuta sedellus. The sequence goes on along the minus strand of OW203751.1, from coordinate 6,916,146 downwards.
GGGAGCTTGACTCTATATCTATAGAGCATAAATTTTCAGCAGAAGAGCGTGCCTGTGAGCAAAGTTTTTATCTAAACACCTCACGTAACAAAGAGGGTCGTTTTGTAGTCATGATGCCGCTCAAAAAAGATCCAAGTGTCTTGGGTGATTCATTTCAAATGGCCAAACAGCGTCTCTTGTCACTGGAACGAAAGTTTTGTAGAGAAGCAAAATTTAAAGAAGCTTATTTGAATTTTATGCACGAATATGAAGACTTAGGCCACATGACCGAAAATGAAGATTATTTACATGCTGAGAAGGTAAACTACTATTTACCACATCATGGAGTCATTCGTGAGTCGAGTACTACGACAAAATTGCGAACAGTCTTCGATGCATCAGCTGTTACGTCTTCAGGGTACTCGCTCAACGACATACAAATGGTAGGTCCAACTGTACAGGATGACTTGCTTTCTATCCTGTTGCGCTACCGTACACATAAATATGTTGTTTCGGGTGATATTGAGAAAATGTACCGAGCAATCAATGTTCACACCTCACAAAGGAATCTACAACAAATTCTCTTTCGTTACAACCCCAGTGATCCCATAAAGCGCTATACTTTAAACACCGTCACTTACGGCACGGCTTCAGCGCCATATTTAGCAATAAAATGCTTAGTATCTTTAGCATCTGAGTCTTCTAATGATGAAGTCAAACGCTCGATTCAACATGACTTTTATGTTGACGATTTTCTAAGCGGCGGAAATTCTGAAGAAGACGTCATAAATAATTGTAAGGAAGTCATTTCCATCCTAGAATCTGCCAAATTCAATCTGAGAAAATTGAAATCAAATAATTCTAAAATCTTAGCGGTTATCACAAACAGTAATGACTCAATTACAAATAGTAACGTCTTAGATATTTCAGATGAACATAAAAGCGTGCCTTCGAAGACTTTAGGCTTAAACTGGAGTTGCAACACAGATACTCTATCCTTCTCCATAGATATCGAGCACCAACCTAAAGTCACCAAACGCCACATATTGTCTGTAATCAGTCAAATTTTTGACCCGCTAGGACTTGTAGGGCCTTGTATAGTAGAGGCTAAGCTTATCATGCAAAAACTTTGGATTGATAAGTCAGGCTGGGACGATGTAGTCTCAGAGCAAACAAAAGCCAATTGGCTCTCTTTTATAGAGACATTGCCAGCTTTAAATTCCGTAAAAATCCCACGATGGGTCTTGTTTGACGAATTTATTACTGTCGAAATTCATGTATTTACAGATGCTTCCGAAAGCGCCTATGGAGCATGCGTGTACATGCGATCTATCTTCAAATCAGGTGCTATTCACGTACAGCTGCTAGCATCAAAAAACAAGGTAGCGCCCATAAAACCCACTTCCATTCCTAGACTTGAACTGTGTGGGGCTCTATTGGGTGCAAGACTCTATACTAAAGTCATCGCGTCTCTTAACCTCAACGTCACGGGCAAATGCTTCTGGTGTGATTCTACCATAGTTCTTGGTTGGTTGAGTATGTCATCTAGCCAACTGAAGTGCTTTGTACGTGCACGTGTTCACGAAATTCAAGAGAGCACCAGAGGTAATACCTGGCGTTATGTGCCGTCGCGAGACAACCCAGCGGATCTCGTTTCCCGCGGGCTGAAGGCTGATCTCATCAGCAGATCACGTCTGTGGTGGTCTGGGCCTGAATTCTTACTTGAGCCATCTTCTAATTGGCCTCAGAAGCCTAATGACCGCGGGAAGCTAGTACTTAGTGAAGTAATTTGTCTTACAACTGTCGTTGTTGATATCGCGGATCCTTTTATTACGGCTCTATTAACAAAATATTCAAGCCTTACGCGTTTGCAACGAGTCGTTGCTTACATGAAACGATTTTTCACAACCTTAAAAATAAATCGCAAAAAATCACTGTTTGCCTAAGTACCAGTGAATTAAAAGATGCAACTACGTTTGTACTTGTTAATGCACAAATGAAAATGTTTCCAGAAGAACGTAAACTCTTATTGTCCAATAAGCCATTGCCACCCAAACATAGACTTAGTTCATACTCTATCTTTTTAGATGAAAATTCCATAATTAGAGTTGGCGGTCGCTTAGATAACTCACCGTATAGTTACGATACCAAACATCCTATTTTGCTTTGTAGCAAACATCATATTACGAAAATCATATTCCACATGTATCACATCAAATTGCTACATGCAGGCCCTCAGTTGCTTTTGGCCAATATACGTCTTACTTACTGGCCGTTAAGAGGCAGCGACTTAGCAAAACGAACCGTGAGAACATGTCTTAAATGTTTTAGACATAAGGCAACCAACATTCAGCCTGTCATGGGTAACTTACCTAGACCACGAACTGAGCTAGAGTTCCCTTTTTTAAACATAGGAATTGACTATGGTGGGCCAGTGCTGATAGTTGATCGTAGGGGTAGAGGTAGTAAGCTTCTCAAGGCGTACCTGTGTATTTTTGTCTGCTTTGCTGTCAAAGCGGTTCATTTGGAGCTCGTTACGGACCTCACAAAAGAGGCCTTCATGGCTGCTTTAAATCGCTTTATGAGTCGACGAGGCAAGCCCGAGAGCATTTGGTGCGACAACGGGACGAATTTTGTCGGATTTTCCAATGAATTGGCAAGATTTTTAGCATCTTCAACTATTTCCTCAGATATTGCCCAAGAAGGCATACGTTTTAACTTCTCTCCTGCATATTCACCACATTTTAATGGTATATCAGAGGCCACAGTGCGTTCCACCAAGTACCATCTTAAAAGAATTTTATCTTCTCCTCCACATTGTCCCCACTTTACTTATGAGGAAATGACCACATGTCTGGTTCAAGTTGAGGCGATCCTCAATTCACGGCCACTCACTCCTTTGTCACCGGAACCTAATGACTTTTCCGCTCTTACTCCTTCCCACTTTTTAATCGGAAGACCACTGACAACTGTGCCTTACCAGCAAGTTTCAGAAAGAAACATTAATAGCCTAGAACGCTATAAGAGAATCGAGCATATGAAGCAGCATTTTTGGACGCGATTCTGCAATGAGTATGTGTCACTTCTACAACAGCGAACCAAGTGGCACACATCAACGGGAACCCTGAAGCCGAACACGCTCGTTCTCATCAGGAACAAAACGTTACCGCCTCTACTTTGGTTGCTCGGACGAGTAACGAAGACTTACCCGGGCAGCGTTGGCATCTCACGCGTTGCAGAAATAAAGACAAAGAGGGGCACCATCAGAAGAGCCTTTAACAACATCTGCCCGCTCCCAATAGAAGAGGATTCTTGAACTAAGTTCAACCCCGGGAGTATGTCTATGGATGAGTGACGGATGTCACTGATTTTACTTTGTTTTCCTGCGTCCATGAAAATAGATATTATACGTTTGCTGATTATTTGATATTTTGGTTTTTTGCTAAAGTTCACTATTATCCCGTACCTAAGTAGGTATTTTGCCTTTCCTCGAAGGACCAGTGTGAAGGTACCTACTTAGGTACGGGATAATAGTGAACTTTAGCAAAAAACCAAAATATCAAATAATCAGCAAACGTATAATATCTATTTTCATTGACGTAGGAAAACAAAGTAAAATCAGTGACATCCGTCACTCATCCATAGACACAACAAATAAGTACTTAATAATTGCAAATGTACGTATTACAATTGGCAGGCTTATTGTTAAAAGCAATTTTTTCCACACGACCTTACTATTTAAAGTTGCTGAAGGAAATTAGAAAGACTGGTAGCCAGTGCAAATTTGAATATTGATACATATTTATACTTAATAATACATAGGCTGCTACTTTTGTATGCGGAATCTGGGATTCCAATAATTTTAATCGCAATGTCTGACCTCCATGGTCAAATTCGTTCTTTTTTTAAATACTGGCCGCTAATATTTTTCTCTTATATACGTTAGTGTTTTGTTGAACTAAATTGAAATCGAAAAAAATTGAACTCACTTGTGAAAATATTCGTGCTAGGATTTTCGACGTAGTTTAACGCAACAACAGTGCGTAGATCAATTAACTTCCACTTTTGGTGGTGAAGCTCCATCAAAAACGACTGTGTATCACTGGTTTAGTGAGTTTATTCGCGGGCGCAGTAAGCTCACCGACGAAGTTAAAGAAGGTCACCCGAAATCGGTGGTTGTGCCACAAAATATTGAAGCTGTGCGAAAAATAATAATGCAAGACCGCCATGTTACGTATCGCGAGATAGAGGCTATTCGGGGCATATGTATGACGAGCATTCATAGGATAATATATTACATGAACATTTGTCTGTAAAAAAAATTTGTTCGCGTTGGATCCCGCACAACTTAACTCAGGATCAAAAAGATGCTCGCGTTGAATGGTGCAAGAAAACCTTAAAAAAATTCAACGGAGGCGACTCAAAATCTGTTTATAATATTTGCACAGGTGACGAATCCTGGATCTTTGCGTACGATCCCGAAACTAAACAACAATCAACAGTTTGGGTGTTTCAAAATGAGCCGAACCATATGAAAGTGGCTCGTGCAAAAAGCACTGTAAAGCAAATGGTGGCCTGCTTTTTTGGTATTAATGGTTTGTGGCTACAATACCACTGGAGAATCGCAGAACGGTTAATTCAGAGTGGTACACGACCATTTGTTTGCCGGAAGTATTTAAAGAAATACGCCAAAACAACCAGCGACGCAGAATCATACTTCACCATGACAATACCAGCTATCATACATCTCAGGAAACAACAATGTTTTTGGATGGTCAACAATAGAATTGATGGGTCATCCACCGTACAGCCCTGATTTGGCTCCCAATGATTTCTATTTATTCCCAAATGTAAAGAAAAAATTACGTGGTCAACGATTTTCAACCCGTGAAGATGCCGTAAATGCGTGCAAACAGCACGTTTTGGAGATACCTCAATCAGAGTGGAAAAAGTGTTTTACAAATTGGTTTCATCGAATGTAAAAGTGCATCGATCATAGTGGAGAATACTTTGAAAAACAATAAAAGCATATTTAGCCATATACATTTGTTTATTTTTTTTATTCCGCATATATTAAGTAGCAGCCCTTGTAATACACTTACGTACCTTTACTTATATAAACTTATAATTATTATAATCGTACATATATATCTTACAATGAAATTCTACATAAGACAAGGAAAGTAATAACCGCTACACTTAGGAGGACAAATGAATGCCTAAATACTAAAAGGCCACTTGTCACACATGAATTTGCTGTTATGAAATTTACAGGAGAGGATAAAAACTAAATATTTATTTAATGATAAGGTTTTACTACGTGGTTATTTTATATATTTTAAAATATATAAATACCTATCAGTTTGTAAGAAAATATGATTTTTCCTTATAGCAGATTTCCCAGAAATAAATACAAAAATAATTGGACAAGTGCCCTATTACTAACTACGGGTGGACAAGTGCCCTTCTTACCATTTTGCTGCAAATAAAAAAACCACGATCAAAGTATTTATATGTCAAACTTTAATTCATTCAAGTTTGACATATAAATAAAACTAAACTAAGGTACATGTTAACATTAATTAATTTTCCACACTCCAATTATATATATTTATCCAAAAGTCTATAAATTCTTGTGGTATGTATTGACTGTATCGACGATAGTTTTCTTCGTGCCGTGCGGCACGAAGAAAACTATCGTCGATACAGTTTCTTTCTTTCTTTCTTTCTTTCTTTCTTTCTTTCTTTCTTTCTTTCTTTCTTTCTTTCTTTCTTTCTTTCTTTCTTTCTTTCTTTCTTTCTTTCTTTCTTTCTTTCTTTCTTTCTTTCTTTCTTTCTTTCTTTCTTTCTTTCTTTCTTTCTTTCTTTCTTTCTTTCTTTCTTTCTTTCTTTCTTTCTTTCTTTCTTTCTTTCTTTCTTTCTTTCTTTCTTTCTTTCTTTCTTTCTTTCTTTCTTTCTTTCTTTCTTTCTTTCTTTCTTTCTTTCTTTCTTTCTTTCTTTCTTTCTTTCTTTCTTACCTTCTTCAGTTCAGTTTCTTTCTTTCTTTTCTTACCTTTCTTTCTTTTAAGACTTGACTCTTCACTCATAATGATAACTTTTATCCAATTTAATATCAACCGCCGCCTTAATCAATCAATCACAGCACCAAATAAATCACATTCCCTCCACTATTGACCGCTGACAGTTCTATGGATTCGTTCAGACTTTTTTGTAAAAACGGCACTTGTCCATGGACAAGTGCCGTTTTAGTAATTATGCTAGAAAAAAGATCGACTTTTGAACCACGAAATAAGCAGTGACAAGTGCCTGTTTTACACAGACGGTGTAAAACAGTACTGGCAACACAATAAAGAAAAAAAAACATTTTTGGATGAAAAATGGGACAAGTGCCCTTTTAGTATTTAGGCATTCAAATATTTTAACGATTAGACTAATAAACTAAGATCACGAACTCTCCTTTTAAAGACAGCTGTGGAAGGAGAGTGCCTTATTGAAACTGGCAGATCATTCCCCATCTAGTCAGCCCTCACCGCAAATGAATTGCCCAAGGACCTCGTCGAGTGATTTGGCGTCTTCAGCATCAGAGTCAGGTCTAGGTCAGCTATGGGAATCGCTGATGTAAATAAAGCACTCTTTGATATAAGGAGCAGGGCTGGATAGAACAGTATTAAATAAATAAGTAAGATGATGTGAGTGTTCCTATGAGAATTAATGGAGACCCACTTGAGCTTAGTGCGGTATTCGGAGACTTTTATATTTTATGAACCTTTATAAATTTAGATAAAAAATTAAATTAATGTAACTAAATTACCAAATCACCAACCCGAACTTGGCCCCCGTGGTGGAGTATGGCCTAACCTTTCTGCGATGCCAGAAGAGACCCTTAACCCAGCAGTGGGGACAACAAGGGTTAATAATGATGAATTATGAATGAACTAAATTACGTATGGGATATTGGTGGGAGGGTAGGAATGAACCGTTCCGTCTTTCCCACCCAAGAAATGTAAAGTTAGTGATTACTATCAAACTAGATCCTAGAAAGGTCCCAGGTTTTACCTTATAACCTCCAAGAGTTATTCATAGACCTACCTACCAAAAAGTAATCCTAATCCTGTTGATGTATTTATTTAAAGCGACCGGAAAAGGTCGGATAGGCTCTTTAAAATATGTCTACGTTTTACAGTCCTACTAGCTATTAGCGTCTCACAGAAAATATTATGCAGTTAAAATACTTCATGCACGTGATGATCTCAACTAAATCTTGCCCAAGAAGCCGGTATGGAAGTTTAAAATGTTGTTATTCTAGACCACCAGTTTGGTGGCCGAGAAATTCTCTCAACAGTCGAATAAGTACACAGAGTCTGCTTAGCTATAAAAAAACAATGAGAACTGTATGGCGCGTTTCTAGTTTTCTAAGAAGCTTATGGTCTAAGGGACTGCTGTGCAAGGTTAAAATGCTGCTAACACATACATTCTATCTAAAATAATCGTATAATTCATACAGACTATTTATTCCAAGTCAAGGCGAGAGAGAAATCAACTTCGCGAGTGCCAATTTGGAATGTCCAGGTCCCAACTCTTAAACCGATTCTCAACAATAACTATACATAGCACATACCTCAATCACCAGCCACTCTCACCGCGACCTACGCCGACGATATACCCGAAGATTATCATATAATGAAAACACAAAAGAAGCTTCAAACTTCTTCCAGTTAACAGAGAAATTATTTAGAAAGTTGAAAATAGAAGCAAATGCTGCAAAATAAAAAAAAACACCCGTGTGTCTGTCTGATTGACGTGAAAGAAACATAATTATTAAGAGTCAGGCACTGGATTCATGGAAATACATTGAATTTTTAATAATACTATTCAGTTTGGGGTCCCAATAGATAGTTTTTTCCAATTTTTACATTTTATTGGCCGGGTAGCAAGACTTCTTAAAGTATTGGCGTTGGCGATAAGAACCGAATAGAACCTGGCAACACTGCAGCAAACAGCCTTTCTCAAGTTTGTGTTTGAACATGGCGGTCGGAAAGAATAAAGGCCTATCGAAAGGCGGTAAAAAGGGTGTTAAAAAGAAGATGTAAGTTTGGAATATAGACGGAGTTTATTTATTTATCCTCTGTGCTATTTCGTAAATTTTTCAAATGGGCCTTGGAACCTGTGATTGCCGGGATATATCTCGATATAAGTCGGGGTCTCGTGTCAGCCGGAGTGTTATTTGTTATTGTGTATTATCTTCCAATAGTGTGCATTAAGAATATATATCTCCTCCAAATACCTGCAATTAGTTTGAGAAAGATAGTGATAATATGCAAGTTTCGTGTGAGTAGTAAGCTTGGAAACTTTTGAGGTTATGTCAACTTGCGTTACTTTTTTCCAGTGTAGATCCTTTCACCCGTAAAGATTGGTATGATGTCAAGGCACCGTCTATGTTCGCCAAGAGGCTGGTGGGCACCACCCTTGTCAACCGTACCCAGGTAATTTTTGTCCGTTTTTAGTCTTGATCCAACATAGTCTAAGCACTACGAATTTACGAATTCCGAGCCTAAAAGGCGTGAATTTCAATGAAAACACGTGCTATTTATGGTCACCCAGGATTCCACACGTGTATTCATTGTCTTTCAGGTCTAAAACCGGCACATGGTATTATTGTGCACGCATATAGCCCACTTAAACAATAAAGTTCCCTTTGAATTATGTAACGTGCAACCATCTACATCTTACAATCTACGTAATATTCGCAGTTTCTCAGACCTACAATTGTTTCAGGGTACGAAAATCGCCTCTGAAGGCTTGAAGAACCGTGTGTTTGAAGTGTCGCTGGCCGATCTTCAAAACGACACTGATGCGGAAAGGTAGGTCATGGTGTAGCAAAGGGTGTGCAAGGGAAAAAACACTTAGAAAAATTTTGCAAAAAAAATAGGGTCCCCGTAACCCCTTCTTTTTATATTTTTAATCAAAGGGGGGCATCAAAATGAGCAACTTTTCCCTTTAAAAAAAATCTCTAAATTAAATATTTGAGATTTTACAGGCGATTTAAAATCTGAAATATTTAATTTAGAGATTTTTTTTAGGGGGAAAAGTTGCTCATTTTGATGCCCTCCTTTGATTAAAACTATAAAAAGAAGGGGCTACGGTGACCTGTTTTCTGAAGTCAATTTTTCTTCTGTGTATAGCCATATAAAATTTAAATCGCCTGTAAAATCTGAAATATTTAATTTAGATATTTTTTTTAGGGGGAAAAGTTGCTCATTGTGATGCCCCCCTTTGATTAAAAATATAAAAAGAATGCATTACGGGGACCCTATTTTTTTTGCAAAATTTTTCTAAGTGTTTTTTCCCTTGCACACCCTTTGCTACACCCTGACCGAAAGGGTAAGTAAAGAAGAGACTCTAGACAGAATCCACATTACAATGTCGAGGCGTCACAATTTCTATCGAAACTAAACCTCAAGTTAAATGCCATGCCAACTGTTAAGCACTGTATGGTGCCCTACTCTTCTGTTTTAAATAAAAATATATTTCTATTTATAATTCTGAGTTTAGTCAATCATAATATTTACACAAGACTTATTAATTGTTCTAATTGTTCTGTCTAGATAGACAGAAATTAAATTTAAAACTGACATAAGTAAAAAAGGCAATATGTACAAAAACTCAAAATAAACAATAAAAAAGGTCCGTCGCCAACACCAACCATGATTATGATAGTTCACTGGCGCAGCTGTCTTCCTAGATTTTGAATTGATTGAAGAGAATCGTAACAATTTTGTCAATCGATCCAGACTCAGGCTAGGGATTCAATGAAAAAGCCACTTGAAATGTTATCGTTTATTATAACCTGTTTTAATAATTAGAGTGCAGTATATCAGCCCAATTATGAGGCTAAGTGCGCCCAGGGAAGCTCTGTGGCATATATGCTTTCAAAGATACATAGATAGATAAATCATTTCTTTACATAAGACTCACATACAAAGTGAAGCCATAGGAATCTAGTTACAAGCACGCATCTAAGCAGGAAGAAATCATAAACAAACAATACAGTAGCATAGGTACATGAAAAGCCGAACACGCAGACAATGGAACAATGGTACGGCAATGTACCCAGGCAATGTAACCTTCTTTAATCTTAAATGTATTAAATAAGCTCCTTTTAAAAATCAAACTATCCTGTTTCCCTGTGCAAAATATTTCTGTTACTAGAGGAAGCAAATAATGCAAATATCATTTTCATTCCACTGGTGGCCTAGGGGAAGCCGGGACTCTGCTGTGCCTGGTTTCTCAAACATGGATTTATGGGTGTGATAGCATAATTCTTTTGGCAAAAAATTAACTGAATACTTTTCAAAGCTCTCCTACATGCCTTTGTTTCTCAAACATGGATTTATGGGTGTGGTAATATAATTCTTTTGGCAAAATATTAACGGAATACTTTCCAAAGCTCTCCTACATAGGCGTGCTACTATCGGTCCATAATACCGGATATAATCATCACCATCAACCCATTATGCTCCCACCGAGGGGCACGGGTCTCTTCCCTGAGGAAGGTATAGGCCATACTCCAACACGACGGGGCCAAGTCCAGATTGGAGGAGGCTTGCAAGACTAGTGGCTGGTGTTACTGTCAGAAGTTTTCAAGCCGCCCTAAGACACCAACTGCTTGACGTTCCTTAAGAAGCAGGGAACCGCTCGGAAAAATGCCGCTAGCGTTAGTCATAGACGGTCACCCATCCATGCACTGAACGCGCCCTATGTTGCTTACCTGATCTAATCGCTCCCGTGATCGCTTAAGATCACTTAGGCCGCCGGGGCTACGAGCGATTCAGGATACGATAGTGCGTCCCTATGCCTTGCCCACAACAGCGTTCTTATCGTCTATTTCGTATTGGCATTTAGAGCTAAGGCATGAAACCTAGCAAAGGTTTCATACCTAATCTACAGAGATTAGGTACGGGTATGGGCACAGACCCATACCTATGTGGGAGATTGTTTAGTGTTTTTGCTTTGCACCAGGGTTCGAAATTATCAAGATAATTACGCTGCTTGATAATTATACGATAATTATCCGGATCATTATTGGATAATTATCACCCGTGTAAGAAATTAATTTGCTATATTGTTTCATAACAAATACATTATAATTTGGCCAATTATAACAAAAGTAAATAAATTTTATGATTTTTATTCAAAATCCAACACAGATTAATGTATAATTAAATTGGATTGACCAAAGATGCCAAAGGAATATCTTCATCCGATGTTGATTCTATTTCCACTGGCTGTGTTGCTGCTGTAGCTGCAGTGGCACTTATTTGTACTGAAGGTTATGACCTCCAAGCCATTTCGTCACCCTACAAACGAACTCTATTTTGAATGTAACGTGCTCACTGTACGCCAATTGTTTATACTTAAACTAATCCTAAGGCAACATCAACTCATGCCTTTTGATCCTAATTTACTGAAAAATAGGCGCAGGAAGGACAGGGTTTGTACTACTGAGCTGGGACGCACAGCCTTTTTTCAAAGAACTACTAGATTTCTTGGTCCTTACCTGTATAATTTGATAAGTAAATCTCTCAATATTTATGAACTGACACTTTTTGAGTGTAAAAAAGCAATGAACATCTTTCTGTCTAAATTATCATATTGTGAAACTGAAGAGCTGTTGGAAATTACTAAATAAAAGCTGAAATAATACCCTTTGATGATACATCCCTTAACATTAACATTATTTTTCCCCAAATCACAAAGTATGACGGCGTGCGTGACTCCTCTCTCCCAGTGGTTTTCAATTTCCGATCCCAAGAACAAGTTTCGTAGGGCTGGGATAGAGGGGTTAACTTGTTTTTGTTAAATGCAATTACTGAATATGAGATGAATACTGTTAATTAAAAACTGTAAATGTAGTTGTTGTTATAATGTTATAATTATAGGTATGGTAATATCTCTATATTACACATGCTACTTTCTGTTACATTTAATTAAACTTATTCTCTTTAAGCAGCCACGACATTCGGTACTAGTCTATCTTGCTCTACAAACAGAGATTACTGGCTCTTATCATACAGGCTTTAGCTTAGTATAAGGGCCAGCAAACACCATTGTACATTTCTTTCTATTACTGATCAAGGCTTGTTTAGTTATATTAATGATGTACCTACTGTTAACAACTAAGAAAATTATGAGCATGTAATTATAATTTAATAGATAAATAGTTTAAGTGATGTACAAACCCACATTATGCTTTTGAACAATAAACAAATTTAATTTAATTTATTTGTTGACCTATTCCTAATAGCCAACTAAGATCTTGCTGCTAGGTTTTGTTTGCTTTGCATAAACGAAATTTTTGTTATTATCAATTGATAATTATCAAGCTATTTTTATCAAGATAATTATCCTTTCGAACCCTGCTTTGCACACAACAGCGTTCTTAGAAGCGTGTTCAAAGCCATTCGACAATCAATGCTAAGTTCTGCAGTCCAGCTATATGAAGAACGTCATTGTCTTACATATCGTTTCAAACTGCAAATATTAAATGCTGTCACATAATGTAGTGCCTTTGTGAACTGTTTTTCCAAAGGTCTTTTATGTCATCGCTACATTTATCTCTGAACCACCATTTTGTTAAATTGGTATTATGTGTGTGATGTGTATACTATTGATTTTTTACAATGAGTTTTTTTAACCCATTTTTGGATTTTATTTCAAAGTAATAAGGTTCAAATGACTTTGTTCCCTAAGTTATGTACATCTGTGAAATTATATTGGCAATACCACCGCTAACGGTAAAGGATAACATCGTGAGGAAGTTCAAATACCTGTGCGCTTGAAATTGCTGTTCCGCTGTGGGCATGGTAATTGAGGTGGTAATTAAGCCCATACTTACTCTCTGAGAGAAAGCCTGTGCCCTGCAGTGGGACATTTACAGGGTACATAAGATCAAATGTATGTTTCCTAAGGTTTTTAGCAGGTACATAGCCCCCATTAGCTTTGCAGGTCCAGTAAAAACCGCCAGTTTCCCTTTCCTACAGGGTTCGAAAGGATAATTATCCGTGTTAATTATCTTGATAAAAATAGCTCGATAATTATCTATTGATAATAACAAAAATTTTGTTTAATGCAAAGCAAACAAAACCAAGCAGCAAGATCTTAGTTGGCTATTAGGAATAGGTCAACAAATAAGTTCTACTGTAGCTACAGCAGCAATACAGCCAATGGAAATAGAATCATCATCGGATGAAGATATTCCTTTGGCATCTTTGGCCAATCCAATTTAATATATATTTAGAATGTCGAATCTGATGTACACTTTTTACTTTAATTAATGTTAATTTGTGTTGGATTTTGAATAAAAATCATAAAATTTAATTCTTTTTGTTAGAATTGGCCAAATTATGACGTATTTGTTATGAAACAATATAGCAAATTAATTTCTTACACAGGTGATAATTATCAAGCAGCGTAATTATCTTGATAATTTCGAACCCTGCTTTCCTACAGAACAGGCAATATGAATGTTGTCATATGCCACGCTATAATATCAACGTCTTCCTCCAGGTCTTTCCGCAAGTTCCGTCTCATTGCCGAGGACGTGCAGGGACGCAATGTGCTCTGCAATTTCCACGGCATGGACCTCACCACTGACAAACTAAGGTAGTATATTCTCTTTAATGCACCAACCCGTGCTAAGGACAATTTGCAAAAACCTATTTAGAGGCTAAAAATTCCACCCATGCCGGGATTCGAACCCGCGACCTCTGGCTATCCGTGCCAGCGCTCTTCCAACTGAGCTCGTCCATTAGCTTATAACCTTGTAAAATTTTCCGCATCAGAAACTATTTTGAGAGATTGTTTTTGGAGTGTTTTAAGGAATTATGTTTTTATAAAGTGTCCAACCTTGCAGTCCAGCTATATGAAGGAAACCTTAAGGTCTTCATATCGTTTTATGCTGCAGACAACATATGCCTCCACATAATGCTTAACCTTGAGCGCACATCGCGCAAGGCCTTTTATGTCGTTGCTACAAATGAATTTATTATTTGACACAATCTGACCATTGGTTAAGGAGTTATGAGGGAACATAGAAGCGGCCATACTTACGTACATACACACGACCCTCTTTTTCGGCTGCGCCACGCCGCAGTCGGGTCAAAACAATGCTCCGTGCACTGCAGCCTCCTACTTGCCCCTTCACGTGTTAGTGAAGGTACCACTAGGCGCTGTATAAATCATCGCATTACGTATATGAAACACATACAGAGTAGTCCTTTTAGATTGCTATAAGTTCTAACTTTCAAATAATAAACAGCGAAAGGGTTTTGGAAGCAGGTTTCTTAGCTATTAATAAAAAAGAAGCTAAATTAAGTTCCTTAATTTTCGTTCTCCTTAATAATCCCTAGGGTATTTGCTGCTAATTAATTTTGATTGTGATCCATTTTAGAATCTTCTTGTAATCAAGTTAGTTTTTTCATTATTTCGCTACATTAGAGCGCTAGTTTCTGATAGTTCTTTATTTTTGAACTAAAACTTTCGTAAGCACAACACATTGTAGACTTTTAGTCCGGATCTACTTACGGGTGTTGTTATATCGGAAAAATCCGACCAGGTTTCGCCCAAGTCTACAAAGTTCTTTATTTTATACAAAAACAAGTCTAACCACATCTACCAACCTCACAGATCGATGGTGAAGAAATGGCAGTCCCTCATCTCCGCCAACATTGACGTGAAGACCACTGACGGCTACCTGCTGCGTGTGTTCTGCATCGGGTTCACCACTAAGGACTCGCTAACGCAACGCAAGACCTGCTACGCTCAGCACACTCAGGTACCTACGTGAAAAACTTTCATGGCTTCTCTTTTTTTTACTGTCATTTTTGTATTTAGGTTAGTTAGACCTGAGATTTCCGCACTTAGCCTCATAGTTGGGCCATTGTACGTAGCAAGCGCTGAGGTACGCTAACACCTCAGATAGTAGGGTTTCCTTACGATGCTTTCCTTCACCGTCAGCGAGTGGTATTGCTACTATAATTTCACCAATGTCATAACTTAGAAAACAAAGTCATTGGTACATGCCGGGGTTCGAACCCAAGACCTCCCGATTGAGAAGCCGGAGTTCTACACCGCTCCGCTACCACCGCTCTCTGTATTTTATTGGAATAGTGGAGTGGACTGCAAAGTAAACACAACGGCGTTTGCTAATCGACTAGTCGTCAAGCAGTTTTATTAAAAGGACATGTTACATCACACGCCACAAGAGGGCGCTAGGCACGTTATTTTGATACATAACATATTTAGGTTTTTATTTATGTATAAAAAAGGGAAACTATCAATCTTTCTTTTCTTAAAATGTTTGTGTAAACTGTACAAATTATGTAACACTGGCTATGTAAGAGCAGAGCTTCCTAACACAGGCATCTTGGACAGGCTCTTTGCTTAAAAGGAGGCTCCGAATACTGTTAAATACTATGTAATTTGAGTTAACAAAATAAACATTTTTAATTTTAATGATCTGAATGGTTCAAATAGGCCTAACAATTATTATTGTATGACCCCACTGCTGAGAGCGGTGGTAGCGGAGCAGTGTAGAAGTTCGAACCCCGACATGTACCAATGACTTTGTATTCTATGTTATGTACATTTGTGTAATTATAGTCCCAATACCACTCGTTGACGGTAAAGGAAAACATTATGAGTGGGCATTAACTAAGAGTGGGCATTGAAACATCTAACAACTAACTGAAGGTGTGTGTGAAAAGTTCGGATTAAAAAGGCATTCTTAGGCCATTTGGATTGGCTTTTAACGACTGACAACTCTCGTCTAAACTTTGTTGCATTAGAGGTTTTTTTTGCAAGATTATCACAACTTCTCAGTGAACAACACTTGGATATTTAAATAGTTAATTTTAATAGTTCAGCCAGAGACCCATGCCCCAGTAGTGGGGACGTACAAAGGGTTGATACCATTTACATGTGTGTAGCTACGGAAAAGTCTAATGCGACGTTGTGTTACAGTTTCCTGCTACACACACCTACTTTAAGCCATTACATACTTGTAATTATGATAAACATTACGTTATTTGTACACCTATTGTATTGTAACTTCATAACATTAAATGAGTACCTATTGTCGGTGTCATCAACATTATCTCGCTCACTCCTAAAGCATAAGGCGAGCATATGACTAACTGTTTTTATGTTAGCGACGTGTTTTTCCTCTACGAGATGCATTCGGGCTTGCAGCCCTCGTACTGTTTTGGCTTGCGCCTACAACCACACGCCCACAAATAATAACTGTGCTTGTGAGAACGTCTAAGTAAAACCCTGAGTAAAAGTTACAGTGCTACACAAGAAATAAGTCTCGCGGGTGTACCTGCGCAGATGACCAAATTTTGGATGTGCAGCAAGTTGATCGACCAATCAGATAGTTTCATTTTATGGCGGCTATAAGTTTGGCAATATTAGCGTGAGCGAAGTAGGTAGCGCTACTGCGGCCATCAATTCTGCACCTTAACCGTATCGGTTAAAGATCATGTTGAATGTACTTATAGCTTCGGGTACTTTCGTTACACTTCTTCCTAGTCTGCGCGAACGTAGATTCCCGAAGGGGCTTTTAAGATCGTTTTATTGACCACCCGTTCCATTTGTCCGTTTTCAGGTGCGCGCGATCCGCAAGAAGATGTGCGAGATCATCACACGCGACGTCGCCAGTTCTGAGCTCCGCGAGGTCGTCAACAAGCTGATCCCCGACTCCATCGCCAAGGACATTGAGAAGGCGTGCCACGGGATCTACCCCCTTCATGACGTGTACATTAGGAAGGTGAGATAGACCCGGGGGAGCTGCAACATAACTTCGCCACTAATTAGGTCAATTTAACCTTCACCCAAATTCTTCCTGAGGGTGTCGTAAAAGGCGACTAAGGGACACAAACCGGGGGGTGGGTAGCAGCGCCCCCTGCAGCACAATTCCACCAAACTGTCCCCAACCCGTATGCCCAGCGTGGGGATTATAGGCACTACCCCCCAATGATGGCACAACCTTGCGCTATGGCGCTCATTAGTGGAGGGCTATGTCCAGCAGTGGACTAATTTAACCTGAAGAAGAAGTAGATAAAAAAACTTTCAGGTGCTCCATATTTTACCTTGCGGCGTACAAATATAAAAAACAAAATTATGTACAATGTCAAATAAATTATTATATTGCTGTCACGTATCTCAGCTCTTGAAATTGTCCAACCCGCATGCCCAGTATGGGGATTATTACTCTAAATGATGGCACAACTTTGCGCTATGGCGCTCATTAGGGGAGGGCTATGTCCAGCAGTGGACTAATATAGCCTGAAGAAGAAGCACCTTCACCCAACTGCGAAATACATTCATGTTTTCACACTTCAGAAACTTTTACCCACTACTGAGGAGGGTGTCGTTTAATGAAACTACAATGATTATATTCATACTTTTTTGTTTTGACAATATAATTTATCAGTATAAATTAATGGCATCTTCCTACTTGTTAATCTGTGATTCAATCGTCAGTACATAGTAAAATAAAATTTTACGATGTAGATAGTCAAATATGTTTCACTAAAAAAGATCCATCCGTTCCGACTTTTGCATTTATAATAGTAGTAAGATTTATGTGACGTAAAATTAGATAACATATAAAATAAATTTTTAAAAACCTATTAAGAGGCTAAAAATTCCACCCATGGCGGGACTCGCACCCGTGTTGTCTTACATACCTTCACCACAGTCCCACATTCAGTCCCATCCGCAAACACATCTCTACCTCTAGCTCCATCTATAAATAGAGATGGGACCTCTGGCACGGTCAGCCATAGGTGGCGTGTTCGAGCTCCGGCATGGGTGGAATTTTTAGCCTCTAAATAGGTTTTCCAAAATTGTCCTTAGCACGGGTTAGTGCATTAAAAATAATATAATCTCAAAATTAAACTTGGTAAATAGGTTAAACAGAATACTTAAATTTAAATGGACACCTAGTTTGAATTGTAACGTTCATTAAGCCGCAGTTTCTGTGCTACTTTGAATAAAAACTTTTCATTTCTTAACCAGTAAATTATGTAGCGCATGGTGCTGTGAGCATATTGTCAAGATAAAAGTTTTATTTCACTATTTATTTTGTGATACAAAGCTCAAAATTTTAATAGTCAATAATGGGATAAAACTTTCATCGTGACATGCTCCCTTAGCTGGCATTGATATATGTAAAATTATCTAATGATGATCCACCTAGCTCGCAATGACAACATCACATGATGAAAACGTTGTTCCCTTTTGATTTTACTTCTGAACAACCTCCCATTTTTACCTATCAACCCTACACCCTTACTTCTACTAACGCAAGGTCCAAATTCGCAGGTGAAAGTGCTGAAGAGGCCTCGTTTCGAGATTTCCAAGCTCATGGAACTCCACGGAGAGGGCGGTGGCGGCAAGCGCGGGGAAGGAGGTGACAAGTCGGAGCGCCCTGAGGGGTACGAGCCTCCAGTGCAGGAGACTGTCTAATTAAATATACACTCAAGCTAATCCCGGCTTTTTATTTGCTAGTTATGATGTGCAGTGTACCCGTATCGAGTCGTGAGGAATCTGCTCCGCGCGTACAGACTTTCCTTTCTGGGCTGGACTGACTAAGCTATCAGGATGGTATAGGTGCTGCGCCAGTCTACTCCCTATCTATAACAATGGCTCAGTCACTGCAGCGTCCGAGTGGTCCTTTCGCCCATCTCTAGTCGGGTACCACGGGGCGCTGTCTCTAAAATCACGTTACGTAGTACCCGGAATCACTAGGTCACGGTACAATCATGATCAATTTTGTAATGATGGCTAGTGTAGGCTATTGTCTACTATCACTTTACTACTAAATGGAGAACACTACATCCGTAACTGAGTGCGACAAACTTATTTGACTCTGTGACGGCGTCACATTTCTCATAGTAAATTTGACGTTTCCACGGAACCTCCACCGGGTCAGATAGGTACATAAGTTGTCCCACTACCAGTGTTCTTAATCTCAAAACAATGTTCTCAATCTATTTTTATTCTGCATTCTGGTGGCGAATAGAGATAGTTATCAGTTTTAAGAAAATTCACAAGATGGCGATCTGTTTGCGAAGATACTGCCATCTGTAGGCGAATAGCTGCATGCAGGTGCTTTTTCCTCCTTATTCTGAGTTCTACCTTTCGTGATTTTTGTTCATTCATTCCCGTAGAGGGAGTAAAATCTACGTTCATTCCACAAATTAGACAATTTGTGAATTAGACACACAGAACATATTTTATGTTCTGTGATTTGATTAGACAGCACAACCAGTGTGACCATATGTGGCAGTTTCCTGCCTTTTGGGCAGGATTCGACTCCTAATTTAACCTCTGGCAGATTTTGTGGCAGTTCATGATTTTTGGCAGTTTTCGGCAGTATTGAACTGAAGCCCTATTAATATTAAGCAAGGCATTGAATAAAAATGGCATGTAACCCTGTCGATATATAAACACATTGATTTGTGCAATGCCTGCAACACTGTACGCGGCCTCTTGGGGACTCCCCCGATATTCACCTTCTTACATTTATAGTTCTAATGTTGGTTTTGGAGATGCGTTCTCTTTGGAGAGCAATCCAGCACATGACGTGAGTGACGCTCGTGTTTATAAATATTCGATTGTCTACAATAAAGTCAGCTGGTGCTGTTTTCGAGTATTTGGTTCGTATTACTTCTGTGCGTAGCTCTGCTGGAGTCCAAATATTACAAAAGGTTATATGGGCAGCACGGCCGTACGACCCAAATAAAGAAAAACCTTGCGATAAATAAATTTAAAATTTTTTTTGTGTGTGATTGAGGATGACGGAGGAAGACAACCCCACCGTCGGCATCTGCGGCATCCAGAAGCTACGAGGAGCGAACGACTTCGGAACTTGGAAGTTTGTTGTGAGAAACTTTCTCGAATCCAAGAATTGGAGGCTATTGAAGCAGAAACCGTAGATGCGACACTCAAAGTTCGTTCGTTTTTGTTCTGTCAGGCTGAAATCAGAGTAGGATCTTAGACACCGGCTATCGTTATTCGTTGGTTTTGAGAGTCACTGTTTTAACAAAGAACACGGAGTAAACGAACGAGCGTACCACCCGGAGTGGGAACAAGATCCATTGCTTTCTTCACGGATATCTAAAGCCAAAGATGATCCAAATGTTGCGTTTTGTATAGCCTGAAATATCAAATTAGTTACACGACTGTTTGCTCTGAAAGAACATGCAACAACTAACAAATAATACACGAAGAATATGTCTGGGTACAGTGGGCAGTCATCGGTGAGTTAGTGTACCTAATAATTATTATTATACTATTTTTATTTTTAATGCACTAACCCGTGCTAAGGACAAATTTAAAAACCTATTTAGAGGCTAAAAAATTCACCCATGCCGGGATTCGAACCCGCAACCTCTGGCTATCCGTGCCAGCGCTCTAATAATTGAGCCAATGGGCGACTCACCGGCATCAGTGAAATTTCGAACCTCTTTACCATAGACAAAGAAGGTAGTATTACGTACAGGCAGCGACATCTGGCTTAAGCAAATTGCATCACTTTGGCTCAATTGGTAGAGCGCTACTACTATTATTATACACTGTAAAGTTTTTTTTATTTGTTCAATAAAAGTACAATATTCTGTATGTACCTAGCAAAATGTTTTCTTTTGTGACCACAAATAAAGAACCTATCAGGCCATACGCATCTTCATAGTGGGTGCCAACTTTAATTAGGTAGGCACCTAACCTAATTAATGTTGGCATTTTCTTTGGTGCCGTTGGGCATTTTTCGGCAGTTTTTCAGCTTATGTAAGGCAGGATCAGTGTTATTATTGATACGGCAATTGCCGTAATAAACGGTAATTCATGGATGTTTTTTCTAATATACGGCAGGATTTCGACCACCGTATCATATAATACGGCAATTCAAGTCCAACGTGCTCGTAAGTATAAAACAAAAAATATTACAAACGAAAAGTAATAAATGTGTCCGATTTTCGGGATTTCCCAAAGAAAATTTTCCTGCTGACAAATTGAACTAGATGTTTCATGCAACCTCTTTTTTATGTTCCACTCTTAGCTAAACAAGCTATTCGAAATAAGGCGGTTGCACAAAATTTCAGGTGTCAGGAGATATGCTTATCAAAATGAAAAGCAAAGAAAAATTGGTATTCATTGAACAAACAGTGTATTAGAAACATATAGGATGAAGAAAATATAGAAAAATGAAAATGTACTTATTATTATTGTGTTTCAATCACTAATTATTTAATTATAAATAAATATAAGTATTCATGGACATATTACACAGATCTCGTTAGCCCTATACTAAGTACAAATGACTTGTGTTATAGGTGCTAACTCGACGATAGATTTAATACAATAAATACATAGATAACATCCAAGACCCGAGACAAACTAGAAAAGTTCGTTTCCTAGTTTGACCCGGCCGGGGATCGAACCCTAGACCCTCGGTTGTACAGTCAGCGTGCTAAACCGCTGCGCCACCGAGGCCGTAATTAAAAGATAATACGGCAGATCTGCGATTTTGTTTCATAAATACGGCAATTTTAAGGTTTAGATACGGCAACCCAGATTTTGACGATAATAAGTTGGTCGTTCACACTAACGTAGTGATTATATTATATACTCTTTGGTAGGGATGGTATACGATACGTGTCATAATTATGGTAATGTACCATAATTCAGTCGTTCGTACCATGTACAGCTTGTCTATTAAGTCATGAAATTAAATAAGGGCAACCCTGTCTAACAACTGGCAACTCCTATTACGTAGTGGCCACACTGTATACAGTGACCAAAAATTTTGATCTTTGCAGGACAAACCAACTATTCAAAGTAAAAAAAACTAAGTATTTTATTATTGTAGATAAAAATAATTTATTTCAACATTAATTTCAACAACAATTTGAAGATAATGATTTAATCACTATCTTCAAATTCCAAATATTCTACATCCAAAGAGATATTTTCTTCACTAGAATCATCAGCAACACTGCTGTCATCGCTAGTATCTTCGGTTATGCGGATTATTAAATCATCTACGTCTTGATAAAGGGTCCTTCCTCGTTCGTAATATTCGTTTTCCAGATCTACGACATGACGGCAGCAGTTTTTCCATGTCTCAGCAGTGATGTTGTTAAAGGCCTCTTCAGTTAGCTTCTTCACATCCCGGGAACCAACATTGTGTGCAGCAACATTTTGTTTGACTTGAGCCCAGATGAGCTAAATAGGGTTCAAATCGCAGTGGTACGGTGGAAGCCGCACCACGGTATGCCCGTTTTCTCCCAAAAGCTCATCGATTGCATAGATTGGGCGAGGCTTATTTTTTTTCACCAAATTTAGCAAATTCGGCTTTCTTAGTGTGGGATCAAACTGAATGTTATTTTCCATAAGCCAAAGTTTGATTTCATCTACCCGGGATTGTGAGGTAGGAGCCTTATTTGTGGTCACGTTATGGTATGGAGCATTATCCATGACAATTATTGAAGGCTCGTGTAGGTTCGGTATAAGCTTTTCTGAGATCCACTTTGTGAAATTGTGCGCATTCATCTCAGAATGGTAATCTTCCAGTTTATTTTTGCCAGTAAATATAAGCAAACAGTTTGGGACAAAGCCTTTTTCACTGCCGGCGTGGACGATTATGTACCACTTGCCTTTAGATATATTTTGTGTAACGCCATCGACATTTATAGACTGCCAACATTTTTTGACCTGAAAAAATAATAAAAACTGTTTTTATAATTATTTAAAGCGTCCTAACATAACCATTAAAATGTAAAATAAATAATAACGAAGATGTTACCTTATATGAGGAGTGAATGTTGCTCTCATCTAGGTAAATTACATCTTTTCGTAACTCTTCTGGCAAATTTCTGTTTCTTCTTAGGATTCCTAAATACTCTTCTCTTTTAGCTGCTATGTGCAGTTGTTCTATAAGAGCCTTTCTGTCTGTTGAACATCTCTTATAAGAGAATCCAATCGCTCTTAAAATTTTACGCAGAACTTCTAGACTGCAATCAAAATCTAGATCTGTTTTTGCAATCACTTGCAATTTTCTCAAGGTAGGTACTTCTTTCCGCACCGTATAAAAAAAGTGAACTTTTTGCCTAAGTGCACATAAAGTGAAATCATCCATTTCTTTTTTAGGACGGCCGGGTCTGTGTTTACCAGGAGTTTCAAATATTCCATTATTTGTGTACCCTTCATCCACAATGCGCCTAACCAAACTTTCAGATTTACCTAAAACAGAAAAAAACTAACAATCGAATCTATCACAAAAAATATTTATTTATTATTAAATATTTATTGTATTTTTTCAGTTAAGAAACAATTGATTTTGATTTAGAAGTTCTATTGTCCAGAACAATGATGCTAAAGTATCAAGATGGTTTGGTCAGACTATAACGAAGTCAGGAAGGTCTCCAATATAACCTATAAACATGCAATGTAAACAATGCTGTTTTTGACGCAGCATAAAATATTAAGTCAAATTTTAACTTACGATAAGACTTCAAATAAAGGGAGCACTCTTACGTACCCGTCATAGCTGCTGTTCTAGCATATACATCGTCCAAATCCGATAAAATGCATCCAGCTTCGTGTTCCAATAAACATCGCTGAAAAACTTTGAAAATCACTTCCCGAGCTCCACTTCGAATTGTTTTTTTCATTGTAGATTATATTTACTTTATTTAACCACAAATTCAGATGAATTCAAACCGAAACAAAAAACAATTTCAAAATAATAGTCCACAACTCGATCTCGGTGACAGATTGTTATCAGGGTTTCTTTTTTTGGTCATATTAGTGTTGCCAGAGACATAGGCATAAATATTTATTACCAAGCATTTAATTTCATGACTTAATAGACAAGCTGTACCATGATACATCCATTATGGTACGCGAAAGTACCATAATTTTGCCATTTTTTTCATCATAAGCACTTTCGCATCACATATTTTCATCTTTCGCTTTTGCTGTTGACGAGTTTTTTTTATATACCGATATCTAACAACACAAAAAAATCATTCATTCATTTCGTTCAGTAAGTTGATAAGAACTTTCATATCTTAAAAACCTATTTATCGTTCATATCTGTGATAGTTTTTGTAGTCTGTGAATTGTAAGTGAACTTCACAGGTGAACTTTGTAGCTTTATCGGTATTTTTTCTTCAAAAAGTTGAACTTAGAAGTAAGTAGCGAATGGCACAGATTAAAAAGAACTAAGCGAGTAGTGTTCGTTTGAATAATTTATGAAAATTCGAAGAAATTTTAATACTTTAAATAATAGTACCTACTTACCTAATTTATTAAAGTTTTACCACCCGTACCTTATTTTTTTCAAAAATACCATAATTTTGATCGTCTGGTGCCATAATTCAAGAGTTCATCTAACTGCTCTTTGGTCACACTGAGCAGAGCACCACACACAGAGCATATAAACACTACGTTTTAAGAGACGGGACCTCCCTAAATGCTTTTGTAATGAGTTTAGCCCCGTTAGCAATACCAACCAATAGAGCAAAAATGCAATGTCAAAAGTGCTACCAACATAACAACTTGTCTGTGCATTAGGGACGTCCACTTACATTGGAACTACATTTATCGATATCGATAAATTTTCAGCCAGGGGCTCCGCAGTTAGCCTAATAAAATTAATAAAAATCAATGTTTTCAATAAAACGACAAATGAAATTAGTATTTTATTATTGATTATCAAATCACAATAATTGTGGTCAAGGTCTATTGAATTTATTTCAGCAGCTATTTGGTTTTTCCTTAGAGGTGTCCAATCTGAGCGAATTTCATCAATCGGTGGTTTGGATTCAGGTGCTGAAATCGTCAAAAAAAGTTAAGTTGAGTCGTTATTGATTATTAATTTGTTGGTAAACTATGCTACCGGGATAGTTCTGATAAATATGCTGAGATTCCAGGCCACAATAATTGTGGTCAAACCCTACTGGACCAATAGCAACACCTGATATTTTGGCTGCTGTACAAGGTGCTGAAAATGATAACACTTTGTAATTTATCAAAGTAAACAAACTCTAGTTACAAAAAAGAGTAAGTAGTATCAGCCTAGCGCAAGTAGGAACTTTGAAATTTTTGTTCGCATTTAGCCCCGTTTTAATGGCGGACATATTTTTGTCTCACTCTTTAATACTACTTACTCTTTCTTTGCTGTCAATGTCAAACTGAAAACATAACAAATATGGCGGAACGCGGCACATATTAGAACGTTTTCTAGTTAAAATTTTTGTGTTTTAAGTTTGTTCAATATCTAGCTGTGTGTATCTTGTTGTACAGTGTTTAGTGATTTTCTTTTAATAATGGCATTGATCGGATGGTGTCGAACTTGTGCCATTTGTAAAATGCAGCCGGTCAAAGGGTACCAAAAGAAAGTTTATGGGTAAATTTCCTAGGGATGAAGATCGGTAAGTATTTCTGGCTACAGTTTTTGTCATCTTGCACAAGAGCAAGATCATAAATTATGTTAAATAACGTAATTAATATACTATGAGAAAAATACTCAATGTTTCAATGTCATAGTGATGTGCCATACACATATTCAATATCGATAAAAAAATATCTGATAAGTACCTTGGTTAGAATTACTACTCAGTGTATGACGGGTGAATTGCTGTAAGCCATAACAATGTTTCAACGATGCACTATTAGTGGCTGCATTGAATGTTGTTTTTTTTTTAGATGCAGACAATGGGTGAAAATTGTGGAAGATCATACATCGTATATCCCCATCGAAAAACTCCACCAACATAAATATGTTTGTAGAGATCATTTCCGGCCGAAAGATTTTTACAACTATTTTAAAAGGAAGCCGATTAAAGAAATGGTGAGTTGTGTTATAAACTTATAATGTAACACTTACTACATTTCATGAATAATTATGTAATAAAACACAAAATACGCCTTGCTTTACGTCGAACATTTGAATATATTTTGCTCCGTCATTTAAAACGCAATATTATTATTACGTCTTAATACGTAAATGACATACTTTGATAAACATTTTTTTACAGGGCTGTATCTTCTCTACTTATAAATGCGCCTCCTCTTCCTGATTACTTACTAGCTGAGTTTCCTTACCACGTAGCCACGTCGCATCACTTGAAACTGGTTAGTGATTGGAATTACTAAAATATTTTTTTATTAATTTTTAACTTAAAATATTTTTTTATAAAAATGTATTTGATAGTTACATAGTAAATTATGCAGTTATGTGGTAAACAGGAACAAACTATTTTTTTTTTCGGACTATTCTTGCAATTGTTTATTTTCAGATTCAGCTATACAAAAACCTATTAGTTGTCGAGCTTCACAAAACAACTCTGGTACGTAGACTTTTCATGTATCGCTGAAGTTTTTTGTAACTAGAGTTTGTTTACTTTGATAAATTACAAAGTGTTATCATTTTCAGCACCTTGTACAGCAGCCAAAATATCAGGTGTTGCTATTGGTCCAGTAGGGTTTGACCACAATTATTGTGGCCTGGAATCTCAGCATATTTATCAGAACTATCCCGGTAGCATAGTTTACCAACAAATTAATAATCAATAACGACTCAACTTAACTTTTTTTGACGATTTCAGCACCTGAATCCAAACCACCGATTGATGAAGTTCGCTCAGATTGGACACCTCTAAGGAAAAACCAAATAGCTGCTGAAATAAATTCAATAGACCTTGACCACAATTATTGTGATTTGATAATCAATAATAAAATACTAATTTCATTTGTCGTTTTATTGAAAACATTGATTTTTATTAATTTTATTAGGCTAACTGCGGAGCCCCTGGCTGAAAATTTATCGATATCGATAAATGTAGTACCAATGTAAGTGGACGTCCCTAATGCACAGACAAGTTGTTATGTTGGTAGCACTTTTGACATTGCATTTTTGCTCTATTGGTTGGTATTGCTAACGGGGCTAAACTCATTACAAAAGCATATAGGGAGGTCCCGTCTCTTATTTATATGCTCTGTGAGTAGTATTAAAGAGTGAGACAAAAATATGTCCGCCATTAAAACGGGGCTAAATGCGAACAAAAATTTCAAAGTTCCTACTTGCGCTAGGCTGGCACCACAGATAAATAAACACTAAGAAAGAGCACAACACAAAAGCGGAGTGTCAAGTCAAGTGTGAAGAATATTCTTAAAAATTTTAAAAGAAGACCCGAAGACCTCGTAAGTTTGAAATATAGACGGGATTTGGTTCTATACACACTGCCTTACTTGGTTATTATTTCAATTAACTTTATGAACCCGTGATTGCCGAAATGTAACTTGATAGAAGTTGGGGTATCGTTTCGGCCGGAGGTTTGTTGTGATTTATTAAGGTATCCATAATTAATTATGTACTGTGTCTGCACTTAAAATGAGTAGTTGCTTACCTGCAATGCAATTACTTAGCGGAAGACAATATTTTGGGAATATAGATAGATACATAGGTACACGTTTCATTTCATGTGATTGTAAAGCTTGACAGCAGTTTTGTTTTGAGGTTATGTGAACTTGTGATATTGTGATATTCTGTTCCAGTGTGGATGTTTTCTCTTACTAAGTCGTGGAAGATGTCAAGGCACCTTCAATGTTCACCAAGATACTGGTGGGTGGTGCCCACCAGCATCACCTTAACCTTGTCACCTTAACCCAGGTAATTATTGTCTGCTTTTATGACATAACCTAACAAATTCTTCGGACCTCGAGTCACAAATTTAATTCTTTAGAGCACTCCACAAACTGTTTAAATAGCCGCCCCCAACTTTAACCACCAACCGTATGTTGCAGAGAGACTTACTATGCAGTGTCTATGGAGTATTTTAAGGGTACTTATCATAAACTGACTTTACACATTCAGTCTGGCGTCAGTTAAGTCCGTGACCTTGATCAAGCTCTGATTGATGCCAGACTGGTGAAGCATCAAAATATTCGAATCCCATCAGTCTAAACAGTCTGATGGAATTGACTGACGCCAGACTGAATGTGTAAACTCCATCATAGATGACACAATTGATAAAAAAAACTAGTCCAACTTAAAACTTCCATACCTAACTTTGATACATAAATTAGCTATTTCTTTAACATTCACATCTTTGTGTGACTCCCAACAACAAATTAACATACCAGAAACTAACAAAATGATGATCCACCTAGCTCGCAATGACATCAATGATGAAAACATTGTTCCCTTTTGATTTTACTTCTGAATACTCTTCCCTTTCTAGCATTTTACCCTCCAAACTGTATTGCCACTGACACAGGTTCAAATTTGCAGGTTCAATGCTGAAGCGGCCGCGTTTCGAGATTTCCCAGGTCATGGAGCTTTGTGACACGGGTGGTGCGGGCTAGAGGTAGTATACTCCATTGTACACGATACTCTTTCCTTGATTATACTTCTTTTAATGAAAGAGAGAGAGCAAGAAAGATATTGAGACAAAGAACACATCACAAGAAATGAAAATAAATAAAAAATGTGTATCTATGTGTGAAAGTGGAATACTCGGTTTTGTATCTTTGCAGTGACATAAGAGAAATTATCAAATGATGATCCACCTAGCTCGCAATGATAACTATGATGAAAACATTGTTCCCTTTTGATTTTACTTCTGAACTCCCTTCTCTTTTAATTTTCAATCCTCTGCCTGTATTTCCACTGATGAAGGGTCTAAATTTGCAGGTGAAATTGCTGAAATAGCACCATCTTGAAATTTCCAAACTCATGAAGCTCCTTGGCAAGAAAGGTGAGGGTGGGCTAGTTGGGTCAACCTGAAGCTTCCACCCCACTGGTGAAGGAAACTGAGGAGTTTCTCTGACACTTTGTCCACTGCAACTTCATATTATTATGATGGACTCACTACTGACGATGGTACGTCTATAAACTACAGATTTTTCTATATCCATAAGCTGAGATACCATTCACTTACTTTTATGGGTTTCACAGCCAGTAATTAACATAAGAGAAACTGTCAAATGATGATCCACCTAGCTCGCAATGACATCATGTGATGAAAACATTGTTCCCTTTTGATTTTACTTCTGAACCTTCTTTCCCGTTTTATTGTTCAAACCCTCACGTGTACCTCCTATGATGCAAGGTCCAAATTCGCAGGTGTAAGTGAAGGGGCCAAGTTTGAAGATTCCCAAGAAACCTCGAAATGTGCAAGCGGAATCTGCAGTAACATAACCTCACGCCTGTATCCCAGACGGGTAGGCAGAGTCCAGGGACAGCCACTTGCCACAATGTTGACAGATCACCTTCACTTCATCAACATTCATTAGTCGTTGCATGCACGGCACGCCCGTTGCGGTGAATAAAGAAACGCTCTTAGATAATACAGACTTTTTATTTCTGCAATCATTTAGCAACCTAGCAATGATTTTACTACCAACTTTTTGAATTAAACTTAACTATTAATAATAGGTACGTTTTATTCAACGAGCTAAACACAGTCTGGTAAATAAAAAGTAAACGATAGACCAATAAACCTAAATCAAGTTATGTACGATTTTTATTCATAGTATTGTAGGTACCTAGCGCTGGTTTACGTCCCCCAGCGCCATCTGTCGAGGGAAAGCAACAAAATAATACCTATAGGTAAGTAAAGGAACTAAATAACTTCTAGTTGTCACTGCCATCTGTTGTCGAGTAGCAAAGCCAAAATATTACTTGAAAATATGGGTTTATTTTTTCAAGATTGACTTTTCACTATATTTTGTCAAGCGCACTTATTCACATTCCAAAATACTTTGTTTAACCTTAGTGGACTTAATATCATCTTAATTAATTCTCTGCAATGATCTTGTAATGTAAATTTATCTTTGTTGCCGGCGTCCATATGTATTTGTAGAAGCAAGCAGCGCAAAACAGCACGCCGTAATACATTTTAGGAATTGTCGGTGTTTCAGCACAAACAGCTGAAAATTATAAACCCATTGTATCTTGGAGCCTTGGAGGGGTAGAACAGAAATAGGCAGACGTCATAAATCTGCCTGAGTTTGCTGAGTCGATCGATTGTGATTTCGTATATTTACGAAGACGTTACTCACAGCAAGCGTGCAATGATTTTGAACCTGCAGACTTTTTCTTTTCTAGTATTTGTCTTCGTCCATTGAAAATATTGGCTTTATTTTCAAAATACTTTAAATATTTGTCTTCAAAATCCAGATTTTCCATTGTATGGGCTATGTTTTTGATGAGTTTTGAATTTTTGTAAAACGTGGTGGGTGGTTCGATATTTTTTCCAGTTTTGTTCACAGACTACATAAATTGAACACAGATTACGAACGAAATAGATTTTATGATGATATAAAGAAAAGAAAAGTGCATAGAGGTACATACCTACATAGGTACTTTATCTTCGGATACGTACGATTATTATGTATAAGTATAACAGTGAATTGTAGCTATCTTCATAAACATATCGTAGTATAATCATACCAATTGAAAAAGTTGTACAAATGCACAAAACTCACTCGTGTGTACCCTCCATTTAATTTGTCGGTTATTCTAAGTGACAACAAACAATTTTGTCCTTTTTCAGGTGTGGCTCTAATTTGTAAATTGAATTAAAATCCTCGCAAGAACACCTAAAACCGAGCTAAAACGCAAAACTCGGGCCTTTTACATGTAGTGCCATAGGTTCACATTATATTTTCTCGCGTAGATGTGATAATTTCGCTGTCCCACTTGACTTTGGGCGTCAACCGTCTTTCACGTGCGATTTGTTGATTAAATCAATATGTACGGGAGAAAAACACCATCTACTTATCGTTCGACGCCGTCTGTGTACTCGCATTACACTGGCAAGTAAGTAAACTGCGTGCTCTAGCATTCTAGTCAATACACGAAACCTGCGGTGGCCTATAAGCTTCTTACAAGATTCGGTTTCCGAATTGAAAATATCCTGTCACGCTCTTTTCTGGGAAATACGAAGAGACACCATTACAGTTAACTACTTATTACTTAGTGAAATACTCTATTTAGAAATTGGCTCGTAGACTGACATAGGTTGTGTAAAGCCTCGCCCCCACTCGTATTGTAACTTGCTTTGCTAAGTCTAATCGCTACAATTCGCTTAAGATGATGATGGTCCCGACGATTTCAGTCACGCCAACTACTTCTACTCTGGTTTAGTTGGTGTGTGCCGCATATGCCCCGCAACCCACCATTTTTGTGACGGATTGTAGACATGCTAGCACACCATCAATGTTTGTGTAATTATTAACATTGGCTTTGCAACCATGGACGAGCAATCCCAGGAAACATTTCTTGCTAAACTGTGTAGTGAATATTGATATCAACCCCTGCATGTCCCCAACTGCTGGGGCACGAGTCTCCTCCCGCATTGCAGGAAGGTTAGGCCATACTCCACCACGGGGGGGGGAGGGCAAGTCCGGGTTGGTCTAGGGAATACGTAGAATAAACTACCAGAGACAGTAATTAGTGCTTCTTCAGTGAACTCATTTCAAAATCAGACAAATGTTTTACAAGTTTATGAAAGTGATAATACACGCATCTGCATTGTATTGAAATAAAATGAAAAAACTTATTGTAAACCAGGGTTACAATGATGGCTCTCAAACTAGGATTCCCTGTACTATGGGTAGCCAGGCTTACAAATTAGTTTGACAATAATGAATATAGATTAGTAACCAAATTTGATTACAAGTAGGTAACATTAGGGTAATTAATAATAATTATTATGATTATTAATAATTCATTAACAATAATAATTTCTATTATAATATTGATTACGGCACATGGATGCCGTGGCGCTCGTGGCCTAGGCGAACCAAGTGATTGGAACCAATCACTTGGTTAAGCAACAACAGGTTAAGCAAGCAATTGCAAAGCGAAGCGGTTAAGCAACAATCATTCACAAATCTGCCAAATTAGACCACAGATTAAGTTGCGTTCAGAAACCAATATTTATGTTACTAAGTTGTGTTGTTTGATTGTAGTTTTTTTTTTAGTTCTCGTGCATGTCATTGTTTTAAATTTTTCTAATGTATTTTTTTCAATATGTACGCACGAGATTTCTTCCAGTCACCCAGTGGAGCGGCTGGGACTGAGTGAAAATAGATGAAGCCACCGAAAACCAAAATATTTAAATAATTATTATTCTCCATATTATATTTATCTTTCTTAGTAGGTATATTTTATATTATATATTATACTATATTTATGAATACGTCTTCCAATATAAATGATAGCTTTTTCTCATGCTCTTCAACCGATGAATTTGCTAGTGCTAGTGATGACTCTGTGGCTGGGCTAACATTGCATGACCGTCTAGACGCAGTGTTGCAAGGTATTCACTCCAATCTCAATGTGGTGCATATAAATGCTCAAAGCATTCCGGCTCATTATTCTGATTTCTTGGCATCCTTTAGTGGGCAACGCATAGATGCAATCCTTGTTTCTGAGTCTTTTTTAAAGCCGTCTTTACCTTCTACTATGGTTAGTTTGCCTGGCTTTAGACTTTTCCGAAACGATAGAACTATTAGAGCCTGTGGCGGAGTCGCAATTTATTTGCGGTCTGACATACCTGCTGGTGTACTAGATCAGTCGTTGAGTCAGGCAACAGAATCCTCCGAATATCTCTTCCTTGAAATATGTCTCTCTCACACGAAAATGCTTCTTGGCGTCTATTACAGCCCATCTCTTCACTTGAACTTCTTTAACCACTTTGAATCCCTTCTGGAAAAATTTTCACCGATGTATGTTACTCCCTTATCCTAGGTGATTTCAACACTTGCCTGATCAAAAACGATTCTCGCTCTGCTAAACTTCAATCCATTATCACTTCTCACAACCTGAATATTTTACCTCTTGCTTCAACTCACCATGCTCCCAACTGTAATCCATCCCTCCTGGACCTTATGTTTGTGTCTAATCTGTCCAAAGTGGCCAAACATGGCCAACTCGATGCCCCATTCTCACATCACGACCTTATCTATCTTTCTTACAAAGTTCGTCCCCCAAAACGTAAGGCTAAGTTTCTTCTTCTTCGCAGCTTCAAGGGTGTTAACTTGGATGCGCTTGCAGCGGATGTTGATGCAGTGGACTGGTCGCCTGTTACTGAGAGCAAGACTTCCGATGAGAAGGTGACTCACTTTAACTCAATTGTGACGAGCCTCTTTGATAAACATGCCCCAGTCAAACGAGTCAAGGTCAGGCATTTGCCCGCACCTTGGCTCACACATGCCATTAAGCAATTAATGGCTAAGCGTGATCAGGCCAAACGCAAGCACAAAAAAGACCCCACAGACGAAAACTTCATCCGCTTCAAGGTGCTGCGTAATCGCTGTAGTAGGATGTGTAGGGATGCTAAGAGACGACACATCCACGACTCGATTGAAAAGTTTAGTTCAGCTGAAGTCTGGAAATTTCTCAAGACGCTCGGGATTGGCAAATCTCCCAATAGTACTCCTACAAATATTGACTTTAACGCCCTTAACAGGCACTTCTCCAAGCCTCCTGTCACTTTAGAAGACAACGTCAAAACCAGCACACTAAATTATCTTTCTTTACAGCGAAAACCCGACTGCGCTCCATTCTCCTTCAAAACTATCACAATGACTGACGTCAAGAAAGCTATCCTTTCCATTTCCTCTAAGGCGGTTGGAGACGACCAGATCAGCTCTCAGATGCTGGTTCTGGCCATTGATGGACTGGTGCCCATTATCACCCATATATTTAACTTTTCCTTGGTCACCAGTTCGTTTCCTTCAATCTGGAGAAGGGCTCACGTCATTCCGCTCCCCAAATCTACCAACACTACCTCGTTCTCAGAATTCCGCCCAATTTCTATCCTTCCTTTCCTCTCAAAAGTCCTGGAATCCCTTGTAAACATCCAGTTTTCATCTTTCCTTTCTGCAAATAATCTCCTTAACCCTTTCCAATCCGGTTTCCGTCCCGGTCACAGCACGGTTACGGCACTGCTGAAGGTCACAGACGACATTCGTCTTGCAAAAGATAACGGGCAGCTCACTGTTCTGACTCTGCTTGACTTCAGCAGTGCCTTTAACTGTGTCGACTTTGATATCCTTTTAGCCATACTCAGCTCTCTTAACGTATCTCCTCTCGTGATAGAATGGTTCGACACCTATCTCCGGGGGCGCTGGCAGTGTGTGCGCTCTGATGAGACTACCTCTGATTGGTGCAAACTCACTGCAGGCGTACCCCAGAGGGGAGTTCTCTCTCCTCTTCTTTTCTCTATTTTTATTAACTCTGTAACGGACTCATTGTCATCGCGCTACCATCTCTACGCAGACGACCTGCAGCTTTATAGGCACTTTGGAGTGGATGAGTTTAAATCGGCTGTGGATAATATGAATGCTGACTTGCTTCGGATTTTAGATTGGGCTCGTCACTTTGGTCTCCTGGTGAATCCCAAGAAATCGCAGGCGATGCTGATTGGCAGTCCGCACTTCTACAGGTCGCTTATGAAGCAGACAGTGGTACCTATGGTTGTCTTTGATGGCATACCTATTGCCTATTCGACTACCGCTAGGAACTTAGGAGTGCTTTTTGACTGTCATCTCAATTGGGCTGCTCATATAAGTGAAGTCAGCCGACGAGTCTTTGCGGCTTTTCATTCGCTCCGACGTCTCCAGTACTTCCTGCCCCGCAAAACCAAAATAATTCTTGCCCAGTCTCTTCTTCTTCCTCTCCTTGACTACGCGGATGTCTGCTACTTGGATGCCAACGAGGAGCTGTTAGATAAGCTCGAACGACTTCAAAACTTGGGTATCCGGTTCATATACGGTTTACGCAAGTTTGATCATGTCTCCAGTTTTCGACAAGAGTTAAATTGGCTCCCAATCCGCCTTCGCCGGAATGCACATATACTTTCTCTTCTGTACAAAATCGTCCATAATCCTTCTTATCCATTATATTTAAAAGAACGATTTCATTTGTTGCACTCTGGAGTGAGACCAGTGAGAACCTTAAATTCCCATCTCCTTCAGATTCCTGTCCACAACACTGGAGCCTACGGGGATTCGTTCTCGGTCCATTCGGTCAGGCTGTGGAATGCACTGCCGCAGAGTATTCGTACTAGCCCGTCTTTCAGTACTTTCAGGAAACGGTTGAAAGAGCATTATCTGTCTATATCTTAGCTCCTTGATAGGTATGTATGTAAGTAGGTTCTTATTCTGTATTGTTTACGTATTATTATTTATTGTTTATGTATGTATGTAGGTAGATTTCTTTGATGGTTTATGTAGTTTATTCTTTACATTATTAGCTTTTATGTATTTGGGTAGATATCTATTTTGGCATGATTTTGTTATCTGTGTAAGTGTATTAGTATGTAGTGTATGTTGTGCACGTGCATAGACCCGTTTCACATCCCCACTCCAACACCCCAAGGTTTGCTGGAAGAAATCTCTTACAGAGATAAGCTCGCCTTTGTACATGTATTTTCTTTAATTGTATTTCTTTTTTTGTGTTTTTCGTGTACAATAAAGTATAAACTAAACTAAACAGGCGCGGTCAGGTACAGGATGGGTGAGCGTCCCGTGACTACCGCTAGTGGCATTTTTTCGAGCGCTTCCGTGCTTCGCAAGGCACGTTAAGCCGTTGGTGCCGGCTGTCATATAATGGCAGTCGTTAAGCCATGTCAGAGGCCTTATGGGCGGCTTGATGACTTCTGACAGTAAGGCCCGCCACTGTCTTACAATCCTCCACCAACCCGGACTTGGCCCCCGTGGTGGAGTATGGCCTAACCTTTCTGCGATGCAGGAAGAGACCCGTGCCCCAGCAGTGGGGACATACAAGGGTTGATAACGATAACATGGATGCCACTCGATATTGTATTAATCATCTCAAGACGTAGATGCAACGGCCAAAGTTTTTTAGAGAAGATTAGATACATGTATAACATAATTCTTATGTATGTTTACAATAATTGCCTTTTGTCTCTACCAGATCATCGACAAATCTCCGCTCAAGCAAGTCAGTGCGTTCCCTTCGCGTGCCCTGGTACCAGAAGCCTATCCTTCAAGATGCATACTTCCTGGACTTGCAGAGAGGGTCGTTGCTCACTGCATTCATATCTGTTGTAAGATTCCCAGATTAATGTATCAAATACATGCCTATGATTTTAAAAGTTTACAAGAGTGGATGAAAATTGCTCAAGACGTTGACAAAGTTGTAGGTCTAAACTAAACCCAATAAGGTTGCTATAAAAATAAATTTTAGGTCAATTGGATAAAGTCCACTGAGTTACATAAAAAAAATTATGTGTTAGAATGAACTGTGTAAATATTATGAATATTAATTAATATTGCAGTGAATATTATGTGGAATTAACTACCAGAGACAAACCTTTCAGCCGTTTTCGACACCAAGTTTCGTAACCAGTTGCGAAAGAGGAAGAAAAAGTATTCTTTCGCAACTGGTCGTGAACAAGGACTTTTCTTCTTTCGCAACTGGTTTCGAATCTTGGTGGCGTTTTCTTCTTTCGCAACTGGTTACGAATCTTGGTTGCGAAAACGGCCGAAAGCGTACTAAACTAAAAATGCTCCTTCAGTTAACTCATTTAAAAACAGACTTGATAAACATTTAACAAGTGCCCGTGTATTAATTAATAATCTGTAGTAATACTTAGAGCACTACAAAACATCGGCACGACTATAAGGCTAAATGTGCTGAGCTGCTTTAGTGTTATACTATTTTTATTTTTAATGCACTAACCCGTGCTAAGGACAAATTTAAAAACCTATTTATTTGTACGTAATACAGAGAATAGTTTAAAGAGGTTCGAAATTTCACTGATGCCGGTGAGTCGCCCATTGGGTCAATTGGAAGAGCGCTGGCACGGATAGCCAGAGGTTGCGGGTTTGAATCCCGGCATGGGTGAAATTTTTAGCCTCTAAATAGGTTTTTGCTTTAGTGTTAATAAATAATAATATATTAATTAATAATGTGTAAAAAATGATCAGAGTGGAGTTTTTTTTCCCAGCTGACTTTTTCTCCACTACAATACGGCCTTCGGGCCGTGCAATTTTACATTGACACTCAGCAAACAGAACGTAAATTGTTTACATTGAAATATTTTGGTTTGATTTGTGCGAGCGAGAGCCATGTCAGATGCACGAGCAGTCTTATTAAACCAATAAAATAAAATACAAACCCTTCTCTTTCAGTTTATATCGCTGTTCACGTTTGCCCAGACTATCTTCGACTTGTACTGCCTAGGGATGGCCGCCCCGGGCTCCGTCCATTACGGATACTACATCATCAGCTTCCAATTCGTCTATGTGGGCAGTGCACCAGGTGAGGATTCTGGATCATTATTACCTGGAGCGGGTGGACACTGGCTTCCCAATGAACCGTTTTCAGCAAACGGCAAAACGTTTTCACAAATTCACAAAGCATTTAAGCGTGCACACACAAGAACAGGGACACGTCTGGCAAATTTTGCTTAGCGCAGATTAATTTTGGCAGCCGTATTCCGGCTCTTCTATGGCCACGCCTGTAAGCGCCATCTATGAGTCGATTTGGGAATGTTGTGGCAAAGATCAACCCTTTGTATGTCCCCACTGCTGGGGCACGGATCATACCATCAGGTCCCTCAATATACCTTTATCACTTACAGTCCGCAACATGCTGATCGTGTTTGCCCTCTTCTCCTGGA
Organism: Yponomeuta sedellus; assembly: GCA_934045075.1. NCBI lineage: Eukaryota > Metazoa > Arthropoda > Insecta > Lepidoptera > Yponomeutidae > Yponomeuta > Yponomeuta sedellus. Next base: position 6,878,437 of record OW203751.1, on the reverse strand, counting down.
TTGGATCGGTTGCCGTACTGGTCACAAGTATACTGCTCATCGTCGCCCTGAGGAAGGTGAGTATTTCTGAGTTTGGAGTTTTTTTTTGTGCATTTTTTCTCCAAAATAACCTAGCATTTGAAATGAACACCTAGTTTGACTTGTAACGTTGACTAAGCCGCAGTTTCTGCGCTACTTTGAATAAAACCTTTTCATTTCATTTCCATTTCATTTCATTCCATGGTAAACCTGTGGAGTTTTCACTTTAAAATTTAATAAAAGATTCTCTGTGCCTGATTGTTACCGATAAAATTCTACAGGTCTTATTTCGCTAATTGTACCACCTTTTCTTTTCCTTCTTTTCCCACAGTCACGTTGCATATTTTATTGACTCCTTTCAAATCCTGCGCGATTTCAATCGTCTAATTGTGAAATTTCACACTAATTACTATCGCAAACGGCAGGATTCAAACAGGATTTGGTGCTATCTTATGGTCATCAGTATTCCACACTCTTCTTATATGAATTCACTGTCTTATGTGAATAAATGATTTAATCTATCTATCTTATACAAAAGAAAGATAAAGACTATTTATTCATCAAAATCGGAGATACACAGCGCTGGTGAACCCTATGTGATGTTTCTACATAATTTGCTGTTGGTGCACCTTATAAAAATAAATAAACCAACATATTACATAGAGTATGTACATTTTTTACATGATTTTTTTTCACTCAATCATATATTTATTGTCATAAATTACCTGTACAAAGAAGCGCTCGTGGCCTAGGCGAACCCAGTGATTGGAATCAATCACTTGGTTAAGCAACGACAGGCGCGGACAGGTAAGGGATGGGTGAGCGTCCCGTTACTACCGCTAGTGGCATTTTTCCGCATTATTTTCCAATTGATGAAAAAATGAAAACTGAGAAAATTCACACACAGTACACATTTTATGTCATATTATTCACAAGTACCTAATAATAATTTCGTCGTCTGTTTAATTTATACTCATAAGTATAGTGAGTGCCCGACAGATAACTTGAACAAAAATCCAAGCAGTCCGAATGAGTTTGTGATGGACTGGACACGTAACGTAAGGTTTAGCACGCATTGCGATTTTTCACCGGGCGATTTTTTCTGCAAAAAAAACTGTGACATAATATGAAATGTACGCACTTGCGAAAAAAAAAACTGGCGGGAAAATTATTCCCCAACAAAATCGGTACTCGACAGAAAAAAAAGAATCGCGGCGATATTATTCGCAATGCGAAAAAAAATCCTGTTCCTTCATGTTCATATAATATTTTTTTTAAGTTAAGTATTTATTAATTACACTAATCTAAAGACAAAAAAATCTATGTCACATTGCGCGTCCACCTCTAATGAGACTTAAAATATGCGAAGTGAAAGTCGAATGCTCAAGTCATGTATCGGGCACAATTTCCAAATTTCTGAATTGGGAATTTCGCTAAGTAAATAGTGAACTATAGTGCCGTCTCTTTAAATATCTTGGAAAAGAGCGCGACAGAACGTACAGGGGCCTCTAGATGGGCTACACTTTTTGTGAAATATTTGGCTACACTATATCCCTAAAATACAAAAAAACATTTTAACGCAGCACATGGCTGGAAAATGTATATCCCGGCCATTCCCGGCAACAATTCTACAACAGTATATGGCTCAATATTTTGTTTTTACACGGGCTACAAAATTAACACGAACGAAACAAATTATAGAGGAACAAAAACAAACACGAACATAGCTCCAGTCGAACAAATCGCAGCAAACTTCACTTCACGTAGCATGAAAAAGGGACGCACTTAGGCCGTAAAGCGAGACAGGCAGAGAAAAAATTGCAGTATTTCCGATTAAGCGATCCAGTAAAGCGATCGTTCCGGCCATATGGCTAGTATACTAAAAATTCATTGGATACACAAAAAATATGTCTCAATATATCCCGGCCAGCCATACTAAAGGTATTGCCAAATATTTCATAGTCTAGCCGTAAATGATGGCTGATGCTACCGGCCACACATTTGCAGCTACACGTTTTCGTGCAAATATGGCCCGTCTAGAGGCCCCATTACTTAAATATTTACTTAATGAAATTCTCAATTCAGAAAACGGCTCTCAAACTCATATTTATTTCGTTGTCTATTTTATTCATTCACACATACCTATTAATCATTTTGTCATCCATGTCTCGCCGCACTTTAGTATGTAAAGGAAAACAAAAACAAGGTACTGTAGTGCAAAATGATTTACAGACTTACCAATTCAACTGCAGAACGATCCACTGTTTCTTTATTTATTTACAATAATATTGTGATATGACATTGTACAATATTATATCAGAGCACAGCGTGCATGCCCAGCGTGGGGATTATGGGGATTACCCCTCACGATAGCACAACGTGGCGCTCTTTAGGGGAGGGCTATGTCCAGCAGTGGACTAGTATAGGCTGACGACGACGACGATATCAGAGCACTAAGTACCTGTAATACATCTTCATTTGTAATGGGTCCAAAGAGATTTTACGTTCTCCATAGATCGCTTATATAGCTTAAATTATAACGAGACAGAAAAACTAATAGAGCAAGTAAAATAATATTTTCACATACATAAAACACGCACAAAAATACACACACATGCACACCCTATTACACACACACACACACACAAACACACCCTCTCACACACTCACTCACACACATAGTTGGCTAAGTTAATTTTCTATTTATTTTTTCTTTCTTAATATCATCTCAAACTAAACTAGATTAATGCTATGAAGAGCGGAGTCACCTAGTACAGGCATTGTATGCTTAAAAGGTCACTCCAATTACTATGTACCGCAAAATAATGAAGATCTATTGTTTAAAATCTGGTTCTAAAACTGGGAACATAAAAAAACCCCAGGTCTTGGATGTTTACATGTTCATGATGTCGTTGTTTCTGGTTCCCACGACACAGGGTATCCTAGTGTGGGGCCAGGAGCAATATATGTGCCTGTACGTAAATGTTCTATTATGTTAAAGAGAAGGTAAATTCTCCTTGGATCCATTATGGATCTAGCCGGAAATCTGGATCAACGTTCTTCCAGAATTCTCTTACATACCTTCACCACACTTTCAGTCCCATCCGCAAACACATAGAATAGAATATATTTGTCTTCAAGCGAAATAAGACACAACAATCACTTATACTAGAGGCAATGATGACAGTTTAAAGAGACTATTATTTGACAGTTTATAAATTACAAATGAAGACAAAAAGGTCTGTACCCATCATCTCATCCTCTACCTCTTCATCTCTATCTCTAGCTCCATCTATAGATAGAGACGGGACCTCTGGCACGGTTGTATCAATAGTGAGTTTACACAGACTGCCTCTGCCTGTTAGGACAGTCATCTGAAGGATACGGCTCAATAAGGCTGGCTGTGCCGCAGACCAGTTTCTCATGTAGAGACGGACCTCTGGCACGGTGACCCAGAGGTCGCGGGTTCGAGTCCTGGCATGGGTGGATTTTTTAGCCTCTAGATAGGTTTTTAAAATTGTCCTTAGCACGGGTTAGTGCATTAAAAATTATATAATCCATCTATAGAACCATCTCTCTTTTCCTTCAGAATTTTCCATCATAGGGTGGTCCGGAAGAAGAAATTGCTATTAGCAACAAGGCCGCCAATTGTGTATATCTTTACCAATTGTGTATATCATTTTTATGGTATGTGCTCTGGTATATGTACAATAAAGAATATTCTTATCTTTTCTTGACATGTTTCTGTAGTACATAATGTAAGTTTCTTCTTGAGTATACAGTGGATATTCTAAAGTTAAGTTGGTACAGCTCTGGGCCTTAATTCTGTTAGTGCATTACACTATAATGACAGATAAATGGACGTCACGTGGACGGGTCAAATGGACACTGTTGTAATAACGCAGCAATGAATTGAAATCGCCACGAACGTGAATGCAATGGTTATTGTACTACAATGCATTAACAGAATATAGGGCCTGGTGTTATGCATGCTATGTATTGTCTTTGTCTATTTGTGCCTTAGTTACTTTACCTATAATACCTTCTTTGTCTATGCACAGACAACTTTATCAAGAAATCCGCGTAGTCGGGATGAGTTTGCGATGCAAATAATAACACAGAAAATAAAAACGATTCTTTAATAGCTTCTTTGACATAAAAACTGCTTATAAACGCCCACTGCAGGGCACAGGGCTTCTCTCAGAGAGAGAGTGTAACGGTGCAAACCTCTTCACACCATTTTTATTTCTTTTTTATCTGTCATTTTCAAATATTTAAATTACGTCACACATTCTTCGATTTCGCTCATTTTTCACCACTACTACTTTACGCTTTGACCAGATCTGACTTTTTACCTGCTTATCCGTTTTTATCCAGTTTTTTTCTGTTTTATTAAAATATTGTACTAAATCTGCAAATAAAACCACACCTGAAGTCGTTCCAGAGTTTATTTATTAATTATAAAAGTTATAAAACGTTCCAAGAGTACGGGCTTAATTTCCACGCGTGCCCCCCGCGCTTGGTGATTACAAGTTACTTAAAAGTTTGCCCTAAAAAACGTATTCTGAGCACACTAATAAAGTCCCCAAGGAACAGTCCTCGCCTGGTTTGTGGACTGCATTAAACTTGAGAATAAATTCCAAAATCAATGAAAAATTTATACAACGAGTAGCCCTGTCCGTTAGAGGGTTAACAATACCTCCTTTCGCAGGAATACGAGAAGAAGATAGTGCCGTGGCTCTATGCCTTCGGCATTTTCATCGCGTTCCGGCTGATAGCTCTCCTCTTCTGTTCAATTGTGAACGACATGATATTCGCTTACAACATCCTGATGTGTCTGTGCTGGATCGTGTTCTGCTGCCTCGGCGTCTACGGCTGGCTGCTGGTCTACAGTTTGTACCTGGAGCTTCACGACCTCACTAAGCTAGAGGACCTGGCGCATCTGAGGGTGAGGGAAAATTGGTATTGTGCATTGTACAGGTTAAAAAACCTATTTAGAGGATTCCACCCAAGCCGGGACTCTAACCCGGGATCTCTGGCTAACCGCGCCAGCGCTCTCCCAACTGAGCCAATGGGCAAGTACCGGCATCAGTGAAGTTTCGAACCTCTTTACTATACTCTCTGTATTACGTACAGGCAGCAACATCTGGCTGAAGTAATTTGAATCACTTGCAGCCCCGAGTACCTACTTTGCAGTTAGCAGAATTGCTGTTCCACAGACTCTTGTCTCCGTACGATAGCAGACAACATTTCTATGTCTGTGAAGACAGACAAATATAAATGAAAGTTTTTACAAGTTTAGTGGTTAATGTGGCGTTACTTGTTAATAATATTAGTTACTTGTAAATAACATTTTTTACGCGGTCGGGTGTTTTATAAATAACAATAGTAACTTTCACAGAACACAACCACTTGACTTGGTCCCAAACTAGGACACCCTGCGCTATGTTAACCAGGCAAGGACGTCACAAACACGCACGAAAATACACCCAGACTGATGCCACTTGTACATGTGTACGGCGGCTCCCAGTGGGAAACGAACCCACGACCTCTGTCTTGGTAGCCAAGCGCCTTAACTTATTTTGTGTTTTTAAACAATGAATTTCCGTATCAGATGGGAACGATGGCGTCGCTGAACGCCTCACTAGCCGGCTCCCGGCCTACCACGCCTCACAGCACGGTCTCGACCATGCCAGCCTCGCAGATATGATGCCAGATGCCGCCCGCTGCCCGCACGCCGCTTTTGCAGCCAGAAATTGCAATAGGTATGTTTATAAAAATCTATGATAATATCATAACATGACATTGCAGTATTTTATTTAGTTATGGTGTGACACACAAACACACACAAACAAACAAACAAACAAACAAACAAACAAACAAACAAACAACTATGTATGTAAATAATTTATTAATGAGAGTAAATAAAACAAAATATTGCAACGTCAATTTGTATGCTTATAAATATCAATAATAATATCGTAAAATAACTTATGTAATTAACATTCCAATATTTTATTTTATTAACTCAAATGAATTAATTATTTATAAACATAAATACTTGTTTGTGTGTGTGTGTGTGTGTGTGTGTGTGTGTGTGTGTGTGTGTGTGTGTGTGTGTGTGTGTGTGTGTGTGAGGGTGTGTGTGTGTGTGTGTGGGTGTGTATGTGAGTCAATCTACTTTACTTATTTTAGAACACCATAACTTTGTTTACACTATTATTTTTTTTTAATGCACTAACCTGTGCTAAGGACGATTTTAAAAAACCTGTTTGGAGGCTAAAAAAAATCATGTAAATAAATATAATCATGTGGGTACAGTGATGTCATTCCGATGTAAAAACCTAACTGCAAAGTAGGTACTCGGAGCTGCAAGTGATGCAATTTACTTCATCCAGATGTCGCTGTCTGTACGTAATACAGAGAATATTGTAAAGATGTTCGAAATTTCACTAATGCCGGTGAGTCGCCCATTAGCTCAGTTGGAAAGAGCGCTGGCACGGATAGCCAGAGATCCCGGGTTAGAGTCCCGGCTTGGGTAGAATATTTGGCCTCTAAACAGGTTTTTAAAAATATGTACACTAGTAGATAGATTGATTAAAATAAACGAAATCTCTTCCAGGTGACCTCCAAATCCAGCCGCGTCCAGACACGTTGCAGGCCTCGACTACGGAACCTCTACTTCCTCAGGAGAATCTCAAACTACCCACCAGACCTCAGCTGGTGCTTTCCTCCACCATGGAACCCCTGTTACTTGAAGAGGACTCTGCAGCAGCTGAGGATAGCTCCCTGACCATGGATGGAAGCCTGGAGACTCCGGTGTGAAAGGTTTGCGAATGTTCTGGGGGCGATGAGTCTCTAAAATGCATAGTTGTTCAATACAGGCATATTAAAAACCTATTTCGTCGTCGTCGTCAGGCTATACTAGTCCACTGCTGGACATAGCCCTCCCCTAAAGAGCGCCACGTTGTGCTATCATAGGGGATAATGCCCATCATTCCCACGCTGGGCATGCGGGTTGAGGATCGCAGTTAGGTGGAATTGTACTGCAGGGGGCGCTGCTGCCCACCCTCCGGTTTGTGTCCCTTAGTCGCCTTTTACGACACCCGCGGGAAGAATTGGGTTGGTGCTATTCTCTAGGCCGACACCACACAGCAAGACAGCTAAAACCTATTTAGAGGCTAAAAATTCCACCCATACCGGGCCTCGAACCCCGAACCTCTTTACAATATTCTCTGTATTATTTACAGAGTCATAATAGTCCGGTAATGGTCGTTTCATCCCCGTGGTGGAGTATGACCTAACCTTCCTGCGACGCATGAAGAGATCAGTGCCCCAGCAGTGGGGCATACAAAGCGTCGATATCATTGACGTTTAGACGGTATGGTTGTTGATTCCAGGTGTCATTGTTCTAGAATTCATTAACAGGATCTAGGCACTAAATCTATTGTGTTAACTGACTGAATTGAACCCTATGCATTTCTATAGCTCGCTTTCAATGTCAAATAAGGCCTACGCAGACGAGGGACTATTCCCCGGACACTTTTTTGTTCGTTGATATAGATCTCTTATAAATTGTATCGAATGACGCATACGAAGGACTAAAAGTAGCCCGTACAAAAAGTCTCTGAAGTTACTGAGGACATCCAGAGACCGGACTGGACAAAAGTTCGGTGTTTTCTTTAAAACCACCCTTTTCTTTTTTAACTTCATTTAAATTACAACACAATGTAATCTCAGAATATTTGCTTCCACGCTTCACTCAATTTCCGGGGAACAAATGACCGCACACCGTAGGCGTTGAGTCCGCGACAAGTACTCGGAGGACATTTTTTACGATTCGGGGACTTTTGTCCCTCGGGGACCAAAGTCCCTCGTCTGCGCAGGCATTTAGGTCAACGAAAGCTGGGTAGTGGGCGGGCTTGAATTATGATTATTTTCTTTCTTAAGTCGTGCTTATAGTTTCATGGAGGTTAGTAAGCTGTCAACTGTAAATTGCTAATCTTGTCTCCAATACTTTGTTAGCTGGCAGATAATGCTATGAAGCATTAATATATTTTGAACTTTCGCGACTTGTACACATAGTTAGAATATTTTCGGGGCTTAATCGCGTAGTAATTTATTGCTATTTTACCTCGACGTTCGACGACGTCTTAAGGTCGTTAAAATTATCTCAAAATTACTTTTCTCTCCGTAATCAGAAGTCACAAATTGAAAATGTTGTTAAATATACTACCTCGAAACAAATTCTGAATACAGCAGATTGCAAGACAGGTCTTATTGTGTCGTCATGCATTTGTGTAGAATTTCCTTGAATAAAGTCTTTTTAAATTTAATACCTGTTTCATAGTTTATAAACTTTTCTTCTCGACTACACTCTGTCCAGCTGCTAATTTGTCCTGCTGAGATGCTGTCCAGCTGAGAATCTGTACAGTTGCGAATCTGTCCAGTTGCTCCGTTTGTCCAGCTGAGAAACTGTCCAGCTGAGAATCTGTCCAGTTGTGAATCTGTCCAGTTGCTCCAGAGGGGTTACAGCCATCGTGGTCACGAGAAGACTGACTGAAGAAGATTGAGGGTAGTCTGAACCCTCATCAGCCGAAGATGCGAACGGGCGCCAGCCATCAGTCTTCTAGTGACCACGATGGCTGTAACGTCGTCGAAACGTCGAGGTAAAATAGCAATAAATTACTGCGCGATTAAGCCCCGAAAATATTCTAACTATAAGAAGCATTAAGCTCGCCTATGTGCAATTTTTTTATGCAATAAAGGTTTTTTATAATAATAATAATAATTAGAAATGAACTTCGATGTCAGGGAAAACTGTGCCTTAACTCTAAGCTTACAGAGTCATATCACATAGTCTTAAGCCGACAAAAAAATCCGTGAAATTATAAATTCGACCAAGCAATGCTTCTGGAAAGAAATCGCTAATTTTTAGTTTTTAAGCTTAACCAATCATCAGTTTCTCAATTGATATTCAAAGTCTGGGGATTACAATATTTTGAAAAACTTGAGAATAGTTGAAGGATAAATTTGGGGTAAACTTGAGATGAGACTTAAAATCAACCTCAGATCAGATTTAGGCTAACATCACATGTGAAATAAATTCATATCAAATATATAACAACACGAGATAAAATATATTATGGTAGTTTTAATGTTTTCTGGAAGAGATCACGTTTAGTGATAAGGTCGCTGTCTGTACTCTTAGGTTAAGAAATAGCTGTGTAATTTCCTTTTTTATGTACTATGTTATAAAGTGTTCTGCAATAAATAATTTTTAATTTTCTAGTAAATCTACCAAATTTTAAAAACCTAGTTAGAGGCTAAAAATTTCACTGATGCCGGTGAGTCGCCCATTAGCTCAGTTGGAAGAGCGCTGGCACGAATAGCCAGATGGCATGGGTGGAGTTTTTAGCCTCTGAATAGGTTTTTTAAATTGTCCTTAGCACGGGTTAGTGCATTAAAAAGAATAAAATCTTTCATAATTTAATTTCAACTGAGAAATTGGTATGGTTTTAATAAGTTCTACATTTTAATTTTAGTGAAAAAGCCCTTATTTGTTTTAAAATAACTCCGTCCGATGGAAGTACCATTAAAATTAACTTAAGATACGTAGTTGTAGACATAGAAAAATAATTATTATATTTGTTAGGAATCTCGATTTTACAATTTTCGATATTATGCAATTTTTTTATTTTATTATATGATACTGTAATTTAAAGAAACGGACTGCTGCACACATAAAACCTGGGTGGTTAGCTGAATTAAAAGAAATATGACACTGTAATTTCTTAGGCCAATATTACGCTATCATAGAAATATGATCACAGATGTAGGACTCATATTTATACGAAAGATCTACAGACAGTGTTAGGCCGATATTAGAATAAATATCATAATATACTTATATATCTTCATTACCTATGACGTTGATATGACCTTATTATGTAATATGCAATTAAAGAGCAGCATCATAGAATAAAAATATCGTAGAATTTGACAGATATGACATCATATTTCTATGATCAATATATCGCACCCTCAGAACGAAAGAGGCCTAAGTCAAAAAATTGTTTAAATACTCAAAAAATTCTCCAAAACTGGAGTACCTAACAATCATAGAGAGACATAAAAAGGTATGCTCTATCCGATGAATAGTAAAACAAAGGCACTTATTGTAAAACAACAGCATAGCGAATCTTCCGTCCATGGCATACCTTTTTATGACTCTATGATTGTAACTCAATTTCACTATTTTTTTACTTAGGCCTCTTTCGTTCTGAGGGTGCGATATGAAAGTGTAATAACGGCCTTAAAATTACAGTTGTCATAAAAAAATCTGGGTGGTTTGAGCAAGCTTTATGAAATGAAATACGATACAGTATTTAAAGAAAGGCATTGCTATACACTTTGAAATGTGGATGGTTTTATACGCCGTTATTTAATTAGTAATTAAAAGTGGCATTTATTTAGATTACTTTTAAGCATAGAACTAAAAATATAATAATTAATTGATTTCCGATATGACTATATGAGATAAAAAAATCGCGTACAATTAGTACCGCCTCTCCGTCTATCAGAACAATGACCCGGGGCCGCGACGCGTACGCATCGCTCTGGCTGCCTACTAATGATTCTCACAGACACGAGTTTGCGTCGAGATATTTTCGGAAAGTGACTTTTGTAGAAATAACAAACTAGCGTATTCGATAGCGATTGTTAAGGCTGTTTTGTTTGTAAACGTTCGTTTTGCTAAGGCTTTCAAACTACCCGAAATTCATGGTGTATAGTCTGAGCAAAAGGCCAATAGTTATTCAGGCGATTTTTAAATTAACCACACTATATTATAATTTTCCGGTATACAATAAAGAATATTCTTATCTTATCTTTCTCACATTAATGTTTGACATGTGTGTTATTTAACTTAGAAATCAACTTGCAGTTCGAAGCACAAACGACGACACATAACATAAATTACGAATATAATATAAGCGTGTACCACCGTATTTTTGTATTTTATAAACTGACTGCCATACGTGTGAATGCATTTGTCTTTAAATCATTGATTGGTTGGACTAGACCAGTGGTTCTTAACCGGCGGTCCGCGGACCACTGGGGGCCCCTGGAGGCATTTCAAAGTGGTCCGCGATGCGATTACTGGGAGACAATAATGAAATGAGTGTTAGTCGTAAAGTTTTATTTATAGAGGAAATCAAACCCGACGTTTACGTTGCTTTTTTAATGGACTAATAATCGGAGTTATGGTGCCTCAAATAACTTTTTTAAGCTACTCCGGCTGTCAAATGCATACATTTTTTGACACTTAGGAGTCGTGTTAATGCTACACTCGATAGAGTGGAATGCTACGTAATAGGAGGGCAGAAGGGTCATCGCACACATGGCAACACCCAGACTGAGGTCAATTGTACAATAAGGCGGCCCACAGTGGGAATGTACCCACGACCTGTGGCATGGTAATCAGACATGGTACCGCTAGAGCAACGAGTCAGTCAAATTGAAAAGACTGTCGTTTAATTAAACGTGGTATTCGCACATACTTTTAAACTTAAGAAATACACCGTCCGTTTTATTATACTAGTGTAAGATTTTGTATGAAATGTAGTAGTAACATGTATATTTGCAATAAAAGATATTTTAAACAAATAAGTGTATTTTTTCTACGTTTTGTTTTTAAGAGCTACAGAATTATAACAACAGCATTCTTAGCTTTTAGAATATACCTCGGGCTCTAGAGCAGGCTTCGGTTTACGAAAGCACACGAGTGTAATTCTACTTCCTGCTCTGTATGCAAATATTCTACACTACTTTGAAAAGTTATTGAAAGTTAAGTGTCATATTCGTTCCGATATTTCCAGGGTTCGAAAGGGTAATTATCCTTGATAATTATCTTGATAAAAATAGCTCAATAATTATCAATTTGATAATAACAAAAATTTCGTTTCTGCAAAGCAAACCAAGCAGCAAGATCTTAGTTGGCAATTAGGATTAGTTAAAACATATCGCGACTTGTACACATAGTTAGAATATTACTACGCGATTAAGCCCCGAAAATATTTTAACTATAATTAGGATTAGGTCAACAAATAAGTTCTACTGCAGCTACAGCAGCAACACAGCCACCTTCACACCGCTCTGTCACACCGCTTCACACTAATGTGAAAGTAAGGATTTTAGTTTCTTGACATACACACTGATGTGGCGGTTAATAATAAAAATATGACAGTTAGGAAATCGTTTGTCTGTCTAACACATTGGTAGTAAGGGTAGGATTTTTATTTCCTTTCCTTCACACTGATGTGACAGAATAATGTGAAGGTCAGTCTGTCGTCAATGGAAATAGAATCAATCCAATTTAATATATATTTAGAATGTCGAACCTGATGGAGACTTTTTACTTTAATTAATGTTAATTTGTGTTGGATTTTAAATAAAAATCATAAAATTTATTTGTTTTTGTTAGAATTGGCCAAATTATAATGTATTTGTTATGAAACAATATAGCAAATTAATTTCTTACACGGGTGATAATTATCCAATAATTATCGGATAATTATCAAGCAGCGTGATTATCTTGATAATTTTGAACCCTGGATATTTATATTATGCTCACCAAGTAACTTGAGCAAATGATGGACTTATTTCCGGTCTCGGCGGGGGAAGCGGAATGTGACTTAGATTTTTCCGGACTTCAGTTACTATACCAACGTAATGCCAGACGTGAGACCGGCAACTTGACCTAAAAATTGCCGACACATCGAAAGTCCGCACTTTAGCTACATCGGGACATCTCGAAATCCAGGACTTTAGTTTCGTCGGCTTGGCGATTCCCGACATATCGAAAGTCCGGACTTTAGTTACGTCGTGATGCCGATTCCCGACATATCGAAAGTCCGGACTTTAGTAACGTCGGGATGCCGATTCCAGACATATCGAAAGGCCGGACTTTAGTCGGTATGGGGATTCCCGACACATCGAAAGTCCGGACTTTGGTTACGTCGGGATGCGCAATCTTTTGATTAAGTTACCTGTCTGTCATTACGTTAGTATTCTAACGATCGTATACTAATTTAGATTCGTAATTAATTAATCACAGCAACCAATATTGAGAAACCCGTTTCTGAATTGACCAATTATGAAATATGAAGGTATGTGTAGAACATAGAATTCTGACGACCTCTGTGGCGTAGCGGTAGCGCATCTACCTACCATGCAAGAGGTCCCGGGTTCGAATCCCGGCTGGGAACAAAAAAAAACCCCACGTTTACATGTTTGTGATGTCGTTGTTACTGGTTCCCACGACAGGGTATCCTAGTGTGGGGCCAGCTTATTTTAGGGTTCTTCCACGTGGTCAAACTATTTTGTCAAACTGATTTGACCACGTGGAAAATTCGTTCCTCGTGGTCAAATTAAAGTAATGGTCCTTCCTGTATAAGATTCTGCATGCCAAAAAGTAAAGTCAAACCATAGTCAATTAACTCCTACATTTCCGTGAGAGCCTAGTACTTTTTCCAACATCGATACTCTCTCGGACTAATCTCAAATATACAATATCAACCCATGACTTCATGCAATCCCAGTACTTTCATTTCTAAAATGAAACGGTTGTTACCGTCATTTGATTAGACAAATAATATTCAGGAAAGTGAGTATCGGGATGAGGAGAGAACCCGACAGGCCAGTGAAAATTCTTACACAGGAGCAATGACCTATTATTCAGGAGGCATCATTTTTACTAACGGGACCACGAGGGATAACCATGCCTCGTGGACCCGTTAATGGGACAAAATAATAGGACCACGAGAAAACAACCCAATAAGTATATGTTTGTTTTTTTACTCGTAGTGAATGGCCGCCATTGAATTTAGTTCGCCACAAAGATTTAAGTTTAGTTAAGTTGATGATTTTTTTATTTAAATAGATACGTAAGCATGAAGTTTATTATTTTGTTGTTTTTTTAATGAGTTGTTCCGTGAAGAATAAAACTTCATATTGTTTCCGTTGGGAACTCTTATATAAGCTTAATATGGTTGATTTGAGAAGTCCGACAGAAATAAAACCACCTATTGAGTTCCGATCGGAAGTTCAACTACTTACTTGATTCGTTTAGTTGGTCGGTACGGAATAAGGGCATTTTACTAATTTGCCTATGCGGAAAGATAATTCTACGTGGTTAAATCAGTTTGACAAAATAGTTTCACTATGGTTTAACTGTACTTTTTGGCATTTAGAATCCTATACAGGAAGGATCATTACTTTAATTTGACCACGAGGAACGAATTTTCCACGTGGTCAAATCAGTTTGACAAAATATTTTGACTACGTGGAAGAACCCTTATTTTAAGACTATCACACAGGGTGTAATTTTTTAGTAAATTTGATAGTTTGACCGCGAAGAATGTTAAAATTCGTCGTGGTCAAATCAGTTTGTCTACTAAGTTTGACCACAAGGAAGGAACGTTTTAGGCTAAGGCCCTGTTTCAAAATCTGCAATTAAAGTTTCGGATAAGCTATCCGCAACCGAGGCGCCGTTTGTTCTAAATTTAAATAAATATTCCTATATTGCGTGTGTTTGTTTATGGCTTCAAATTTAGAACATACGGCAGCCCTGGTTGCGGATAGCTTATCCGAAACTTTATTTGCAGATTGTGAAACAGGCCCTCAGTGTTTTTTTTTATTTTAGCAGCTGTGTCATCTAGCGATAAGTGGCAAGATTAAACAGCAGCTGCCTCAGATCTGTGGTAGCTGTTAATAGGGCAGTCTAGTGACTGAAAAGGGACCTTCTTGCAAATTAGATGGGGAAATTTGTAACAAGTTATAATTAAATACTAAGGTTAAAAACAGTTTGTATTCGCTTTTTTTCCAAAATCTAAAAGGACCTAATGTCGGGGTAAAACCTGGTGAAATGTGCCGAAATTTTTTTTTTTTCGAGTAATTGAACCTTGAAATTATTATATTGATTATATGAATTACAAATTACGAATAGTAAAATATTAAAGTAATTAAAGTAAAATATTAAAGTTATGAAAAAAAAACCACTCGATATAATCAACACCACATTTTTTTATTCACAGAACGAACCACCACTAGACACCAATAATTTGGACAGCAATCCACTGTTGGCGGTAAAAATACCGCTCTGCCATAGACACTTAGGACAGTTCAGCACACCTTTATTCCGTCTCAACTGGATATCCACCCACCCGGAGACCACAGGCCCCTCTTTCCTCCAGCCAGGCTCGTCCCCGCGTTCAGAAACTTCGGCATCAGCCTTCGCGTTATCGTAAAACATTTTCCAATTTTTATGGCGATTTTTCTGGCTCGCACGATCCAGATACTGCGTCAACTTTTCGATTTTTTCCCGCTCCGCCACGTCCACAATCTCATCGAGGTTCGCCGATTCGTTGCCGATAGAACTCCGGTCTTCAGTCTCCGCGCCAGTGGCACTTGTGTGCACAGAGAACAGGTCCCAACCGTCCAACTCATCGGCGTTCTGCGCGGCTGCGGACATTTTTTTCTCGTGATTTCTTAGGAACCTACGACAAAAGAGAGTTTGCTTGAGGGCACCGGATAATATAAGCAAATATCGCAAACGCCAGACTGCAGATTGAAAACGTTAAACGTCAGATTGCAGATTGTAAACCCCAACTGGTGTTCGCAAACGTTAGACTGCAGATCACATCCGATGCTGGACATAGGCTTCCTTCAAAGGTTCTCGAGACCATGAACTGGTAAACGCAGCGTGGAACGGTTAGATTGCGAGGACAGAAAGAAGTATGATAGTGGAACACCTGAAGAAGGCCTACATGTATCAAGGATACGATTCCCATGCTAACAAACGACATCCGGACCGTATTGAAACTTTGACCACATAACCATTTCCAATCCAGGTCTGATGTTTCATTCGAAGAAGCGAAGAAACAGCGACTAAAAGGACGTTACAAATTAAACATAAGTGTCAACATTCAAGCCAGATCTAAATCGTATTGGAGAAAGAATAATTTAAAAAACTCCAATAAATAATAATCAAAGGAAATGAGAGAAATTCTTTTCCTTCTTGGAACATACTCTCCCAATTCTAAACATGTTCAAACCTCCACTTGTGTCCTCTAAACACATTGGCGAAGTTTCATTGCAATCCGGCATTACGTCTGTAATTTAAAACCAAATTATGATCATTGAAATAAAAACCCAACCGCCTGCGTGGAGGACTCGACTCCAGCGAAAACTGGAATAGGGGGATCATGCTGGACGCGGCGGACAGCGGCATATGCCGTGCTGACCCATCGTACTGTTGCAGCGACCCCATTCCGTGCGCCAGCGACCCGTTATCACTATTCAGTGACCCGTTTTCGTTCTGCGACCCGTTGAAACTTTTCAAGGAGGCGCTGTCCCGCGAAAGGCTGTCCTTATCAAAACCCGACTGCCTTCGGTTCGGCGACCCTGAAATCGTGAAGCTTTCGCGTTGCGGTAAAGAGTTGTCGTGTTCCATCATCTCGTTATCGCGTTTCGGCATCCGGTTACCGAGTTTTGGCATTCCGCTGCCGCGTTTCGGCATCTTGTTGGCGTGTTTCAACAAACCAGTTCCCTGCTGTAGCGTCCCGTTATAAAAGTACAGTGAATCTTTCTCGTTTCGCCGTTGGCCTTCGCTTTTCAGGCTCCCCAACGAAGCATTGTCTAGTGCCAGCGATTCATCCCGTGACTCATTGTCCCGCGATTCACTGTCGTGCAGCGACAAGTCTGCTGGCGAGATTTGGCCATGGCCAAGCACTGTGGTCACGAATCGCTGCGCGACATCCCCGAAACGGATCGGTTTGATGTCCTTCTCATTGTTTAAGTTCATGTTTCTGTATTCCCACTGGGCTCTTCTCACGCGTGGTGGAGAGACGTTAAGCGCTTCGTTTCGTCTGTCGCGCCACAAGGGAATGTTATGCTGAGGCGAGACGTTCTGTAGCGTCGCGCTGCCATGCCGTGGTGGTCCTGTGTCCTGCCAGAGCAGTCCTTCGGGCAGTGGACCGATGGGTCGGGAAGAGCGGGCGTCGCCCCTAGCTAGCACCTTCGATGCGCCCTGACAGGGCTCGCCCGGCGCCTTGGTTTCTGGGGGCATCCGTTGGTTACGTGAGACTCTTTTCGGTTTCTTTGTTTTGTATGGTTGGGGTTGAATAGGTGGGTGATTGGTTTAGGACGGTCCAAAGGTATTTTTGAGAAACTGGCACAGAGTTGAATGTTTGATAGGTAGTTTTGGAGGGTATCTACTTCTGCTCCGGACTCGTCCCTGGTGAAAGAATCCTCTAACACCGTTTATGCTCACGTAATTAACGGATACCCCCATACCAAAACATTTTTTATGTTTTAGCAACGCTTCTAGAATTTATGAAATTCTTCTGGCGACGTTTGTAGACACTATTGCTTAACTGAACAATCTCGTGAGAAGGTTGTGATCAGTTACAATCATTAGCGTGCAAGCTTAATAAAGCCGGGTGTCCTTGGACCATACAACAAAACAGTGCGAAAAACAGGCAGGACCACATACATTTTTCTATGCCCTGTTTTCCGATGTTAACGGAAGAGTTACGAATAAAAGCTGGAACACGCTGTCTTGATGGACTGCTGTTATTTCGAATGATCGCAGGAGATCCAGGTATAGACACGAATGTATGGCAACTAAGAATTCGTGATCGCTGTCTCTAGTCTACCAAACGAATTACTTAGCAAGGCACCTACTGCAGTAGACTGCTATTATTTCGAATGATCGCAGGAGATCCAGGGATAGACACAAATGTATGACACCTAAGAATTCGTGATCGCTGTCGCTCGTCTAACAAACGCAAGGCACGTACTGCATTTCTTGGGCTGCGGAGGCTGAGTCTCGGAGCCGCTGCACCGACAGTAGGGCTGCGCCCCCTGCATCATGAATACCACGGGCGAGGCGGCGCTCTTGCCCGAACTCATGAAGTCCCGCATGTGCTCCGAGAACTGGGGGTTGGTGTTCCAGTTGTCGAAGCATGACCTGGGGATGGAGACGTGAACAGCAATCGAAAGAGTCAATATTGAAGTGGGAGTGGGTAGGACACGTGCAGACGCGGGAAGTGGGCAAGTAGCCTAGGGCAGTGAACGATGATGGACAATGGATATTCGAGCTGATCGATTGTCGGACGATATATTTGCGTCCGCGGAAGGTCGGTGGAAGGTGGATGCTGATGGCAAGTGACTATCTGCGATGGCATTCGGGAGAAACGGCCTACACTTAGGCTAAGGATTATGATAATTCTAACTCGGTTCGTCAGTACGGAGTTCAGAGGTCCGATAACGATATTGACACTAACATACGAGAGCGACTGATACATTTTGGCGTTGACAGTGATTGAGTGTGGGGAGGGTATCTGGGTTCCTGGTAGGAGAAAGCACGCTGAACAAAGTAGTCATGTGATTTTCCTCGGGAAGAGGTTTGTCCTTCCCCAATATCTTAATTGTTACATAAAATTCCTAGTACAATGGGTTTAACATCATTGAAGTCTACTTCTACTATGTATAATGTTAAACCCATTGTACTAGGAATTTTATGGTATGAGTACCTACACTCTCTAGATGGGTGAAGGGACTTCTCGGACGTTGCAGTACGTGAGACATTGTTTTAGATTCTATTGAATTGAGTATAGATGGGTGTAGATGGAGTAGGCCTGCTCAGTACCTACTTCTACTTCCCGTGACTATCACTTCCGCGCTTCGCAAGGCACGCTAAGCCGACCGTCATATTATGGCAGTCGTTAAGCCATGTCGGAGGCCTCATGGGCGGCTTGATAACTGCTGACAGGAAGGCCCGCCGCTGTCTTACAATCCTCCACCAACCCGGACTTGGCCCCCGTAGTAACCCTTGTACATACAAGGGTTGAAATCGACCAATACTCACTTGAAAAACTCTGTCGGGTTGTCCTTATCCCTGTTAATGACGTGCTGGTTGAAGCACTCTTCGCAGAACACTTGCCCGTAGTATATCTTGACGGAGCTGGTCGGGACCGTGTGACAGCAGTCTGAAATGAGTGTGGGGCTGCATCAGACCTTCGTTTTAGAGCTAACTACCACTCTTGGTTTACTAGGTATGGCAAGTCGACGTTCATTACAAATTTCATTAAATCACAAATTAGCAAGTAAGAGTGCTACGCTATTTTAAAAAAACCTATTTAGAGGCTAAAACTTCCACCCATGCCAGGATTCGAGCCCGCGACCTCTGGTTATCCGTGCCAGCGCTCTTTCCAACTGAGCTAATGGGCGACTCACCGGCGGCATCAGTGAAATTTCGATCCTCTTTACAATATTCTCTGTATTACATACGGCCTCTTTTTAGCCTTTAAATAGATTTTAAAAATTGTCGTACAGAGCTGCTACAGCTCTGGACAATTTGGCTATGTACATCGAATTATCAAAGACGGCCGCGGCCCGTAAAAAAATCTTCTTCTTTAGTCCCTTTACTCCCCCGTGGAGTCTGGGGCTGACACAAGGGCTTTCCATGCGCCGTAAAACTTGCGCCACTATAATTATTTGCTACCAAATTTTGAACGCATTTGAGGTAACGATTTTAAAGTTGGTCAGTAACTGTCGCATGTGGTGGTATCTTTTCCGTAAAGAAATCTATTCTCTCCTTCTATTGTCACAATTTCTCCTTCTGCAATCTTTCCGATTTAAGGTTGCCTGGAAGAAATTTCTATATAAAAGGCGCGACTCTCGTCTTTCTATGTACTTAATTCACTGCTACTTCAGCTTGCTAATCTTACAAGCTTTGTCAGTCATCTTTGTTCTTGTGTGTGTACTACCTGAACTGATGAACCACCAAATAGATAAGACAAGACGAGACGAGACACATTATGCATTGCAACATTACTTAAGCTGAGTCGGGCCCATTTTGGGGTCTCAATACTTAAAACCTATGTATTTCATTATTTGGTTTTCGTGTTGTACAGTTTATTAATTTTTTACCTGTGTTTTTTTTTGCTTTCTGTGTAATTTTTTTTTCGTAATTGTTTTCATTGTGTGTTTTTGGTTTTGTTGATTGTGTCGTAAAATATATACTTTTTTTTCTTTTCTTTCAGTAGGTACAGTTTGTATGAAAGTCGTTTCTGTGTCTTTTTCGCGATCCTTCTAAGGAGCCAGGGGTTGCCAGCATGGGCTGGATAGATTCTTCAGAACTATGAAAATACACTCACAACATCTCGCGCAAGGCTGGTGGAACGCCTGCCCGCCAATGGTGACCTGCTTGTCTTGAATGGTCTGCAGGCGCGCTGCCTGTAATTTTTTTTCGTTATGGTTTTGAGTGTGTGTTTTTGGTTTTGTTGATTGTGTCGTAAAATATATACTTTTTGTTCTTTTCTTTCAGTAGGTACAGTTTGTATGAAAGTCGTTTCTGTGTCTTTTTCGCGATCCTTCTAAGTAGCCAGGGGTTGCCAGCATGGGCTGGATAGATTCTTCAGAAGAACTATGAAAATACACTCACAACATCTCGCGCAAGGCTGGTGGAACGCCTGCCCGCCAATGGTGACCTGCTTGTCTTGAGGAATGGTCTGCAGGCAGCGGGCGCAGATTTGCTTCTTCGACGAGTCATTCTGCTCTTTAGGCACCTCGGGCGCTGCTGTTGATGAGACAGGGTTCATTTGGTAGCACAGATTGTAGGCTGTAGAATCTAGTCTGCCAAATACTTCTATAAATATTTTACTTCCGAAAATTTAGAGTTACTCGTGCCGACCCATCAGACTCCATCTGCCGGACTGATTTGTGAATCTAAACCATCCAAGGCGGCACGTCACCCAAAGGGATACAAAAATAAACTTCATTCAAATCAGTGTAGCTGTTTATAAGTTTAGGTTAGGAGAAGTTTTGTCATACAAATTTTTGGCCCTATAAAGCGCACCCTCCGGAGGACACGGAGGGAGGGATGGAGGCTCATGCACGGACCCGGCCGTGCTGCCAATGTAGGACTCACAAAAATTGCGCCTACCCTCACATACATATTTGAAGTAGATCTATATGAAGATAAATAGGTTTCTCATAGCGCCTCCCGTCTACGATTCAAAAGCGCCAGCTATGATCAAAAGTAAGTAGTTACTGCAAAACTAACCATCCCCACTCTTCGCTTCACACTCGGTCTTATGTTCCATCTCGCTCGGTTTCTTTTCCTTCCTCTTCTCACCCGGCATGGGGGTCCACCAGCTGTTGGATTGGAACTTCTGCTCTCCGCGGAACCGGCTGAGCACGTGGGTCTTGAAGCAGTCGGTGCAGAAAACGTGCCCGTAGAAGGTTTTTAGGGATTTGGGGACGTTGCGGCATATGCCTGTAATGCGAGGTTGCTAATGATCATGGACGTGGATATGTGTCGCGCTGCTGAGTGGAGGGCACGCTTGTAAAGATGGATGATACCTACCTACCTTCATAAAAAAAATTATTTTTCTCTCAATCAATTTGCCCGTGATTGTCTACTGTTGGGCATCGACACTGTAATAATCTTTTAAAATAAGACTTTTCGAATTAGACTACAATATATTGCTCTGAACCACATGGTAAAATACATCATGTACAAATTATTAAGTATTAGTATCTTCTCTAATGTATTAGTCCAGTTCATCCAAAGGTTGCCTGGAAGAGATCACTTTTAGTGATAAGGTCGCCGTCTGTACTATTAGGTTAAACAATATCTGTGTAGGTAATTTCCATTTTTATACACAATAAAGTGCTCTGTATTCTATCTATTAAGTACCTATTGTTTATTTTAATTGCATTGCTGTGGATGTCTGTAGAATAAATAAAATAAATTAAAAAATAAGCTATCGACTGACGAATTACGAGAGTCACCTATATCTATTGTGGCTTCTCGCTATAAGGTGGTCTATGTCTCATATGACGAATCGCGAAAGTGACGTTTATCTCACAAATCAACATGATATCTGTACCTAGTGGTAGGTAGCATCCATTGGAACTCCACTGTCCATATAATTTCTGGTTGGTGAGACTCAAATACCTCGTTGCATAAATATTTTTTCAGGCTAGCTCCTATTACGCGCATCAAACCCTGAGCGATTCCAATCGGGTCGATGTCAACCCTTGTATGTGCTGGGGCACGGGTCTCTTCCTGCATCGCAGGAAGGTTAGGCCATACTCCACCACGGGGGCCAAGTCCAGGTTTGTGGAGCATTGTAAGACGGTAGCGGGCCTTACTGTAGAAGTTATCAAGGCGCCCATAAGGCCTCTGACCATGGCTTAACGTCTGTCATTCATTACATGACAGCCGGCACCAACGGCTTGACGTGCCTTGCGAAGCACGAAAGCGCTCGGAAAAATGCCACTAGCGGTAGTCACGGGATGGTCACCCATCCTGCACCTGACCGCGCTTGTTGCTTAACTCAAGTGATTGGTCAATCAATCAATCAATCTGTTTATTGCTTCATGTGGTACATACAATAGTTGTTAAATAATAAGGTAGATCCATAACATGAGCCCTGCAAGGGCACTGCAATTTTACAACAAGAAACTTAAAATTAACATTAACTTAAACATCTTAAATTTAAAAAGTTTTGAACAAAAACATTAGTTTCTTTTTATTTTTATAAAAAAATCGTATAAATATCGATAAGTAACTACCTATGGGATTTGACCCTTAGACCCAACGTTGTGCTCCTTTATTCATTATTATCATATCATCATCATCATCAACCCATTATGTCCCCACCGAGGGGCACGGGTCTCTTCCCTGAGGTAGGTATAGGCCATACTCCACCACGGGGGCCAAGCCCGGGTTGGTGGAGGGTTCCTTTATTACGCGCACCAAAACCTGAAACATTCCCTGTTCTTCTTGGTTCCTTCTTCGTCGTATCCTGATGGCTGAGGGACGTGACTATGGGACAGCTTCCGCCACCAGCGCTCTTCATTCGTTGCGACTAAGCGCCAGATGTAGGGTCCCTCCCGAAAGTCCCGAACCATTCCTAACGTCTATCAAATTCTATACTAATTGCTATAGCAAACATCAGGATTCCGACTTACAGCACATGCTACATATCTTGTGGAAGTTTTGGCCCTCGATGTCGACTTTGTCGTCTGCATCTACCGGCAAAAAACATCTGGCACAAAAACTCTTTTTCGGTGCATCCGGTGTGATGTCCTTAGTTTCCATAATGATACGATAGAATTTTGTTTTACCCAGTTGATATTGTGAACTTTATAAAGATAATTGAATGGAATCAGAAAATTGTTCTCTTGACAGGATGTTGATCTGATAGAAAAATATGAAAAAAACAAATGAAACGGTGACAGGTTTTGAAGAATAGAAGATTTGAATATTTGTGAAGAATAATCTGATGTTTGTGGCCAACAGTTATTTTAAATATCAAAGGAATTCATCTGAGTAGCGCCACCTAGCGGTTAGAAGCAAAACTACTGAGAACCACACAAAGCTATGTACTGACCTGGTTGATTTTGCTAGATGGCTTTCGTGAATTAGTTTGGTATATTTATACTACTCAACAACAGATGGTGCTAAAATTAACACGGAACAATAAGTCATGATTTATAGGTGTATAATTATTTATGCTTTACAAGATTTCACGTAGTATTCAGTAGATTTCAGTCAAGATTCTCATAAAAGCACCATACAAAAAAAAAATGTGGCAACCATCACACTTAGCTTAGAATCACAATCGATAAATTCCAACCCTAGATAAAAATGTTCGACTCAATCAAATCGTGTACAACACTATGAGTTGCGTGAGTGTGTGACAGTGTCCGTTAGTATTTTGTTATCATGTTTTTATCAAAAAGTGATAATTGTGAAGTTATTCGATGCTAAATCCTCGTATTTCCAGTGGTAATGCTCCTTCGCTATCTTATCTCACTCAGTTTGCTTGATAAAAACCTAAATACACAACATTTCGGTGAGGTTATGCCGTCGTATCTGCATGACATCAACCTACTAAGGATGGGTCATGTTTTAGCTATTTTGTTGAGAAAAAAACTGACTTCAGGCCATTTAATGCTCCTATTCGTTGACCCGCCTTCTGTTCTTGCTTAGAAACCTTCTAAAGCATAACTTTGAAAGTTTCCAGAGTGTTGGAAACTACATTTTATTCTACACAAATTCTTTTCGCGTGAAAAATTAGTTTGTTTTGAGTTGTAGAGGCACTGATAACGGCATTCTTTGTGGTAATTATGCGTGAACGCAGGCTGGGCGCGTAGAATCTTGCTTAATGCTTTGTTTACGAAGTTGTGTGATGTTTTGTCTGAGTTTCTTTCCTAAGCAGATGCATATTTTCATAGATAACTGTCAACCTATGTATTAAATCAACAGTCAGCTTAACTCAACTGTAAAGTTACATGAATTCTTTTCTGCCTAGTTCCGCTGGCATAACATCGCAGGTGGTTTTGTCTGCACTGTCAGTACATATATAACTTTATTCTCTTGTGCGAATGCATAATTGGTAGTCTACACTTGCCATGTTAGGTGGTCCAATTCCATTACAATTCTAGTGCATCGTAACTTTTCAATTGTGTAAAAGTGATGGGCCTCTCGCCGGCTGGAATTGCAATAGATTAGCATGGGAATAGAATAGCTACGGATTTATGCGTATACTACCTGAGTAGTATATGCACAAATCCGTAGCTATTCAAATCCAAGTACTAGTAGTGGTAGTAGTTAGACCTCAGATTTCCGCACTTAACCTCATAGTTGGGCCATTTTACATAGCAAGCACTGAGGTATGTTAACACTTCAGACACTAGGGTTTCTGTACAATGTTTTCCTTCACGGTCAGCGATTGTTACTGCTGATATAACCTCACAAATGTTAGAAAACTTAGAAAAAGAATTCATTTGACATGCCAGGGCTCAAACCCATGACCTCTTGATTGAGACATCGGCGTCCTACACTGCTCTGACACCACTGCTTCGCAC
Organism: Yponomeuta sedellus; assembly: GCA_934045075.1. Lineage (NCBI taxonomy): Eukaryota > Metazoa > Arthropoda > Insecta > Lepidoptera > Yponomeutidae > Yponomeuta > Yponomeuta sedellus. Next base: position 6,853,471 of record OW203751.1, on the reverse strand, counting down.
TAAGTACTGTTTACTAAAGAAAATTACTCTGCACCTGTTTGCCGCTCAAACAATATAATCGATATTAAAACTTCATTCAGGTTATGTCTACACATAAAAAATACCAATTAATGACTTTATTTTTTAAGTTACATACAGTTGTGAATTATTTTAGCTAATAAGCTAGAAATTGTCTGCTACCATTAGTCTGTTAGGGCGGAGTCTGTAATGAAAGAAGATAAGATAAGAATATTTAATAAATAAATAAGAAAGACATAAAATAAATAATTTTATTTTCTAACTCGCACATTGTCAAGCTACTATGGATATCCTTGAATATCCTCTCTGGTACATAACTTGGAAAAACTCAATTGCTGGTTAATAAAAGCCTATTCAATAACAATCATATGTATTAAAAAAAAGATTAATTAATAAACTCCTCAAATTCACTTTTACACAGACTACTTTAACATTTTATTTCTTGACTTTCATTGTAAATAATCTTTAGTCCAAGGATACCTGAAGAGTTATCATAAATTTAGGCAGTAAAGATCTTGAAATATTTGGTAATAAAAAGTTTTTACATACTTTTCCTCAATTACGAGGCTGCATGTAATAATTTTAATTATTTAATTTCTTTTAGTGTATACCTTTAGTTCCACTAAATCGTTTGTGAGCAACACCCTATCTGTCTCAGTGGCAAACGGGAGCCCATGTTAAAGGATTTACCTAGTGCCTACCAGACATTGTATACTACCAGTCGCCTTTTCAAAAATAAATTATTTTTAATTTTACTTCACTTACAGTAATTCTCTGACAAGCATAGGTTGAATTGTGCCATTATTTGAAACCTATAGGTCTGAATTTTATAAATATATATTTTATATTATCTTCTCTATAATATAAAAATTAATTGCTGAATATGTTGGTAAGTGCAAATCGCGAGAGCAGCTGAACCAATTACGCAAATTTTTTTTTAGAATATTCCTTGAAGTACGAGGATGGTTCTTACGGAGGGAAAAAAAATAATAAAGAATCGACTGTTAGGCGGTACGAAGTTCGCTGGGTCAGCTAGTTGTACATAAAAAAGGAAATTACACAGATATTTCTTAACCTAAGCGTACAGACGGCGGCCTATAAATATATTTATGCATACGTTTTTGAGATTCTATACGTCCTTTATGGTATTTTAAATACAATGTGACGCCTATCTAAAGAAGAAAGAAAAAGTTAGAGTGCCTATTAAACCTTGATTACGATGAAACTGAGATGCTGTTGATGAGATAAACTCACACTCACGCATACACACACTTACACATACACACACACACACAATCATTCACCTACGTTTATGAATGAGAACACACCCACTTTTTCCTGTATTATTTTTCATTTTTTATGTACCTAATATTAACATAAGTCACTGCATTTTTGAGAGATAAAATAGAGATATAAGGCCGTCCACTGTTGTACAGAGGATTTCTGGCTCCCATAATACAGATAATTCTAGCTTGGGAGTCAGAAGACTCAGATATCTACCCTTGTATGTCCCTACTGCTGGGGCACGGTCTCTTCGTGCATAGCAGAAAGGTTAGACCATACTCCACCACCGTGCGGGTTGGTGGAGGAGTGTAAAACAGTGGTGGGCCTTACTGTCAGAAGTTATCAAGCAACCTATAAGGCCTTTGACATGGCTTAACGACTGAAATTACATGACAGCCGGCACCAACGGCTTAACGTGCCTTGCGAAGTACGTAAGCGCTCGGAAAAATGCCACTAGCGGTAGTCACGGGACGGTCACCCATCCTGCACCGGTCCGCGCCTGTTGTAGTTTAACTCAAGTGATTGATTCCAATCACTCAGTTCCGCTAGGCCACGAGCGCTTCTGTTCACTCCTACTTTATCTATGTTTAAGCTGTTTGTATGTGGCTATCAATAAAGATTTATTTATTAATCGCTCGTTCAGAAACCAGCGATTTTGTAATTTTGTCATTGTTACGTGTGAACAGAGCTGGATACATGGCTTCCCTCTTTCCAGAATGGTTCATCAGCTGGATGTTAAGCGGAGAAAGATGTCACGCCATGAGAAAGCAAAGAGCGGCTTTGTAAGTACATGCTGATTTATTTTGTCACTGTAGATTATCCAGCTGAAGTGGCAGTGGGCTGGCTATATCTCGCGAAGAATCGACAACCGTTGGAGTAAACGTGTTCTTGAGTGGAAACCGCGACTTGGCAAACGTAGTGTAGGAAGCCCTCCGACCAGGTGGGATGACGATCTGCGAAAAACTGCCGGCAGATCCTGGATTCGGCAAGCTGAAGCGCCCTATGGCGCTCATTAGGGGAGGGCTTGTCCAGCAGTGGACTACATAATATAGCCTGAAGAAGGAGAAGAAGATTATCTTGTAGATTGACTGTACATATATTTTTATTTTTGATAATTTATTTTTTACACTATTTTTATTTTTAATGCACTAACCCGTGCTAAGGACAAATTTAAAAACCTATTTAGAGGCTAAAAATTTCACCCATGCCGGGATTCGAACCCGCAACCTCTGGCTATCCGTGCCAGCGCTCTACCAATTGAGCCAATGGGCGACTCACCGGCATCAGTGAATTTTCGAACCTCTTTACACTATTCTCTGTATTCGGATATCGTTCAGTTCGTACAGTGATATCGTTCCGATGTAAAACCTAACTGCAAAGTAGGTAGTCGGGGCTGTAAGTGATGCAATTTGCTTAACCCAGATGTCGCTGCCTGTACGTAATACAGAGAATAGTGTAAAATTCCAAATAGTTCAGCAGAAACATCCAATTTGATTAACTTCTTAATTGGTGTTTAAAAAACTATCAGACGGCGATTGCGTTCGCTTAGTAAACGGATCAGATCAAAGCGAAGAGCGGCTTTGTAAGTACAGGCAGATTTATTTATAGCTGTTGGTCCAGATATATAGATAGAATATTCTTTATTGTACACAGAAATTACAGTAAAAGAAAGAAAATAAAGAAAGCCATTGTACCAACAAGACCCATCACAGAAACAAAAAATAAACGAAATATACAATAAACGAAACAAAAAAGACAGGTTTAGCCTGTGGTGTGTCTGAATTGCCATAAAAGGCAGCTGACTCAGCGTTGTGCTGAGGGAGTGATTGTCATGCCTCATTCGCTTTCTCATGGCCTGAGCTTCGATATCAACCCTTTATATGTCCCCACTGTTGGGGCACCGGTCTCTTCCTGTATGGTAGTAAGGTACTCCACCACGAGGGCCAAGTCCAGGTTGGTGCAGGATTGTATGACAGTGGCGGGCCTTACTGTCAGAAGTTATCAAGCCGACCATAAGGCCTCTGACATGGCTTAACGACTGCCATTACATGACAGCCGGCACCAACGGCTTAACGTGCCTTGCGAAGCACGGAAGCGCTCGGAAAAAATGCCACTAGCGGTAGTCACGAGATGGTCACCCATCCAGTACCTGACCGCGCCTGTTGTTGCTTAACCCAAGTGATTGATTCCAATCACTCGGTTCCGCTAGGCCCCGAGCGCGTTTCGCTTCGTTATCAATCCTTGTATGTCCCCACTGCTGGGGCACGGGTCTCTTCCTGCATCGCAGGAAGGTTAGGCCATACTCCACCACGGGAGCCAAGTCCGGGTTGGTGGAGGATTGTAATACAGTGGCGCGCCATACTGTCAGAAGTTATCAAGCCGCCCATTAGGCTTCTGACATGGCTTAACGACTGCCATTATATGACAGCCGGCACCAACGGCTTAGCGTGCCTTGCGAAGCACGGAAGCGCTCGGAAAAATGCCACTAGCGGTAGTCACGGGACGCTCACCCATCCCGTACCTGACCGCGCCTGTTGTTGCTTAACCAAGTGATTGATTCCAATCACTCAGTTCACCTAGGCCACGAGCGTTTCTCTTGAAGACAAATAAATATTCTATTCTATTGAATTAGTACCCGCAATAGTGAATTCACGTGTGAGATAGACTGTTCGGCATATTCTCACGTGTTCAGAGGTTACTTAAGTAAGCTAGTGCATCATAGCATTATTCTATGATAAAGTCCAAGCTTATGGTAAGCAGCGGTAGCCCAGTGGGTGGAACAATGGACTCGGAAGCGAGAGACCCGGGTTCGATCCCCAGTGCGGGCGTGCACCAAAGACTTTGTTTTCTAAGTTGTGTACATTTGTGAAGTTGTAGTAGCAACACCACTCGCTGACATGAAGGAAAACATCGCGAGGAAACCTGAGTGTCTGAAGTGTTCAGAGCTCGAGATTGCCAGCCAGGGATCCGCGGCGGCCACGTGTGGTAATTAAGCCAATACTCTGTCTCTTAGAGAAGGCCTGTGCCGTGCAGTGGGACGTTTATAGGCTAAATAAAAAAATAAAAGTTACAAAAAAAGGGAAGATGAAAAGTACCCGAAATGTACGTCGACGAAGCGAAGCGGTCTGTCAGGTGAACGCTACACGTCAATATATATTGTGATAATTATCACGATGTTTAATCAAGTATTTTGAGCCGAATCACAGCACACCCTACACCAAAGATACGGATCGCGTCAGTATTGAAGCGTTTTTATATGAAGCAGACGTGATGGACCCTAGACAGAGCAAAATAAGAGCTTGTGTGGCGATAATTATATCCCAATCAATAAAGAAACGCGTAAAAAGAAAGCGTTGAATGAAAAATTGGCTACAAAAGAGAGCAATGTTTACACATTTAAATTTATTGGACGAAATTTGCCTTCACAATGAAGTGGACGGGATTGTTGGAACTTAAAGAAGGGATTCTAAGTTCAGTTTAAGCTCTTTTAAGACAATCGTGTCGCCTGTCAATGATTCAGAAGCAGAAGCGGTGTCATAGACGTTTTCCATTGCTGCCGTCTCGCTGCGTACTGACGCGATAAATATTGACGCGCAACACTACACGCGCGATAAATATCACGATCCAGGATCTTGGATCAGATCACAAGGATTTCCGGAAATACAGCGATAATTTTGTGATCCCTCAATACACTAACCTACACGTCAATAAATATCGTGATCCAACAGCTTATATTGACGGATCACGATATATATCTTGCGTGTAGCATTCCCCTCAGGATCGTAGCAAGCGGCAGGCCGTAAGGGGCGAGTCTCTGAAACGCATAGTTGTTCAATAGAGTCATATTAGTCCGGTAATGGTCGTTTCATTCACACTATCGGTAGTCTAGTGACCAATCGCATTGCAACGGTACATCCCGTGCTACTTAACTCGGCGCCTCGCGCGATCCTGTGTTCTTCGCGGGAGATGCCTATTTAATTTGCGCGGGTTATACCCCTGGAGTGGCATTGTACTGCTATTGCTTTGTAGACTACCAAACAGAGGCAAATAACAACCATTGTCGTGCTTATATCATTCTATTGAAAAACTATGTAAGTGTCCGCCTGCCCCTCTGAGATACTGGCGTGTGGTCACGTTATGTTTTGTGCAAGTAACAATTTGGCCCTAATATTGGCGTGTATTGCCTCGGCCGTAAGAATCCACCTGTACACACGGTATTAGTAAACATCGTCTATTGTGAAACGCTAATCTGATAACTTCAGTGCCGAACGCGATTACGTACGAGGCGAACGTGCGTCAATACTCGTACGTGTTTGTTACTTCCCCTAAAAAGTTACGGTTTTTTGTGCATAAACAGTTTTGGTAGTAATTGAAAGCTCTGAGTGTCGATTCGTAGTGTGATACAAAAGCCTTGGACGCAAGAAACTAATGTTATAAATAGTTTTTGATGTCATCGTCGTCATGACAAACATGATATAGGTGATATAGGTTTATCGGCACTGCTTAGCAATACCTCAGACATGTATTATAAAATGTAGAACCCCCTCTGTAAATTTGTACTAGAAGTGTGTAGGCCGACTAAGCTGTCAAAAGCCAGGCACTGAGTGATTCCTTCACCCATCTAGTGTGGGTGAAGGTGCCACTGGATGCTGTATAAATCGTCTCGTTACAGACTATCGGGAGGCACGGCAGTGCTCCCGCCAAGTCGAGCGCGAAGCAAATGCCGTACCATCCTTTACTGGAACCATTTTCAGGCCCCTATTTGAGAACCTCAGGATAAGACCAGGACGTAGAAATTTTCGTCATCCAGTAAGCTATAATTACATACTTAAAATCCAAAATTTCAAGTCTGTCGGTCATTTAGTTCCGAAGTTAAGCGAAAGCAAGGTTTCGCATTTATGACACTCACTCACTCATGATCATCAAAATAGAACTAGTACTTCCCATAAACTCAGAGAGCTGAAATTTCGTACAGAGTTAGGGTTTAATGGCTTCATAAAAGGAAAACTATAAAAACAATGATAATCGAAGATCTGGTGTACCTGGTGACCCTGATTAGTAAAAACAACAGCTAAACTATTAGAAGATTATTATTTCTTTTATTATTTCCCTCAAAATTTGCTCAAAATATAATGCATTGGACTAAGAGTGGCGGCGATACCCGCACACGTCGCTAGATGGCGCTGACTGTATTTTAAAACGCGCTTACGTTTTGTTTTTCCGATAACCTTGTATGGCGAAGTGGCAGTCGTTTACGACATTCTTCTACTGCCCTTGATTTGGGGGGGACGGATTGATTTATTTTATAAGAAAATAAAAGAAAGAGAGAAACAAAATAAAGAAAGAAAGAAAAAAAATCTTATAAAATAAATCGATATGCCCACGTTTCTACAATAAGAAGGGAAATCCCACCAAAAACATTCTGTAAAAACTAGCCAAGTCTCGATAGAGCTGCTCGTTTATCTTAAAAAGTAATGAAATCTGGACTAAGTCGTGCCAAGTCTAAGGTTCCTTACTGCGATTTCTTCATTATTATAGTCAATGTTGTGTGACTTGGCCGTTGAAGGGTACACAAGGGTACAAAAGCAGGTGCTCCATGACACCATTGCACCAATCTGTCGCCAGAACCGCTACCCATTGACGATGGAAAAGAAAGAAACAGAGAGAGACAAAAACATTACTGTCGATTTATGTAGTTTCTCGTGTTATCATGCTTGTAGCTTAATCTTCTGCCTCATCTTTTGGTTCGTAGCTTCATCTTGATCGTAGCCTCGTCTTCTTGACTGTAGCCTCATATTCTAGTTCGTAGCGTCATCTTGGTCGTACCCTCATCTTCTTGACTGAAGCCCCATATTCTGGTTCGTAGCGTCATCTTGGTTGTAGTCTCATCGTCTTGACTGTAGCCCCATATTCTGGTTCGTAGCGCCATCTTGGTCGTAGCCTCATCTTCTTGACTGTAGCCCCATATTAAAGAAAGAAAGAAAGAAAGAAAGAAAGAAAGAAAGAAAGAAAGAAAGAAAGAAGAAAGAAAGAAAACATTTATTGCAACAACAGTTACACACAAATAAATTAAAGTACAAAGACAAATAAAGTATTAACCGTGAAAATAACTAAAAAAACACATTACAAACTTTGTCGCGGTGTGTCTCTGCTGCTGCAAATGGCAACTGACTCAGCATAGTGCTGGGGGCGTGAACCCTCAGCGCTGATTTTCAGTCAGTACCGAAAGCCCTAAGTGCTCTAGAGCGCGGCGTGGCCTGCTGCAAAGTAATAAATAAAACAATATAATAAATACATTCAACATAACAGTAAAGACAGTCGACATAATGATAAACGTGTGTAAACAAAATAAAAATGTTGCTATAAAGTTAGGCCAAGTTAACGAAATATGTCAATTAATAAATAATACATATCTGTGCATATTCATATAAAAGAGAATAAACGTGGATATTATAGATAGAATAAATACGCAGTAAATACGCATCCTCGATGCGATCACATACTCGTAGTTACGTCAGTTAGTCGTAGTGGGTCTGCGGCGCGAAGTTCGATCGGGATATAAAAGTCTCTGCTGTTCAAGCAGATATGCCTTGAGCTTGCGCCCAAAGGCAAATCTACTGGACGCTTCACGGACTGGGGGAGGAATGTCATTCCAGCACTTGGACGCCGCATACCTAAAGCTGCCCCGAAATATCTTCGTGCGATGCGCAGGAATACAAAATTCTCTCTTTGTGTACCTGTCGCTCCCGAGATGACCATTCTAATTTGTTATATAGATATTTAGGAGTTTTATTGCGAATCACACCAAACAACATGGTTGCTAGATGCAGGCGTCGTCGAGATTCCATATTCAGGAGCTTTGCGGCGTTCAAGTACGGAGTGACATGGGATCTAGGGGGGATTTTAAAACAAAACCGAGCACATGCGTTTTGCACTCGCTGTATTAGTCTCTTTGTCCGACCAAGTATACAGCCACCATAGGCAACATCGCAATAGTTTAATCTAGATAATATCAACGATTCACTCAGCCTAACACGCAAATCAGTGCTAAGGTAATCGCGTATATTATATAGAATTTTCAGGCGGTAGAAGCAGTTGCTGACCACGTTTCTAATATGGTTTTCGAAACGTAGCTCCCCGTCAATCAGCACACCGAGATTTTTGGCTTCAACCACCCTTTCTACTGGTTCACCCATGATAGCTATATCATGGCCGTTGAGAGCTTGCACCGTATTATGAATTTGATTTTTAGTACCAAGCACCATGTACTTGGACTTGCTAGGGTTCAGCACCAAACAGCTCCTATCAGACCAAGACGCAATGCGATCTAAATCGCTGTTGACCAAGTTCACGGCTACAGCTGCATCTGACGGTGCAGTAGACAGATATAACTGTGTATCGTCAGCATATAGGTGGCACTTGCTGCTCTTTATTTCAGATATTATATCAGCACTATACAGAATAAACAGCAAAGGTCCTAGTATGGATCCCTGCGGAACTCCTCTTGTCAGCCATTTTGTTGCAGAAAGCTGCGTCGTGCCATTGATTTTTTGTAACGTGACTATTTGCGCCCGGTCCGACAGGTGGGGTATTATGGTGCGTAGCGTCATCTTGGTCGTAGCCTCATCTTCTTGACTGTAGCCCCATATTCTGGTTCGTAGCGTCATCATGGTCGTAGCCTCATCTTCTTGACTGTAGCCTCATATTCTGGTGCGTAGCCTCATCTAGGTCGTAGCCTTATTTTCTTGACTAAAAAAGTAAAAACCAACGTCACTCAACTCAGTGGATACTTACATAATAAAAACCCTGGTTACAGGGTATTGTAGTTTGGGTCTAGGACAAGTGATTAACTTCAGGACGTGTCGGGTGCAGATTGCGGAAAACTCAATCTCAATAAATTCATGATTTTTTTTTCTTGGAAATCCGGTAACATTTTGCTTTCTTTCTTCGTCATTTCTAGTCGAAATACTCGTATTATCGGCACAAACCGAGTCATAAAAACCAACATCCTTAAAAAAGCGTGTTAAAAAGATAAAGCCAATATGTAGTGTTATCAGCAATCAATGAATGAATGAATGAGTCAGTGTCAAGTGTTTTGGACTCACGGTGCTATGGGAACTCTATCTACGTATTTATGCTAACATTTTCTGTCATTAGTAGTGGTAGTAGCTTAAGCACAACACAATCACTTCGCCTATTCCCAAATTACTCTATGTGTCCATAACAATACGCTCAGACGAGACTGTTTGTAAGAATCGAGCTCGACGGCCTACAGCTAGAATCAAACCCACGTCCTCTGGTTTGGTAGTTAAATGATGCTACGAAAACCTTTAAAAAATTAATTCCTCGTCACTACTGATTTTCCACGCTAATAATGCTGAAAAAGTCTTGCAAACCAATATTACCGAACAAAGTCTTACGCGCTAATAGTGCTGCACAAAACCTTACACGCTAATAGGGCTGATTTACGCCTTACGCGCTAATAGTGGTAAATAAAACCTAAGACTTATACTATTGAACAGAGCCTTACGCGTTAATAGTGCTGAACAGACGAAGCCTTCCACACTAATAGTGCTGAACAAAACCTTACACGGCAATAGGGCTGTTCTACGCCTTACGCGCTAATAGTGGTAAATAAAACCTAACACTAATACTATTGAACAGAGCCTTACACACTAATAGTGCTGAACAGACAAAGCCTTCCACACTAATAGTGCTGAACAAAATCTTACACGCTAATAGAGCTGAGCTACACCTTACGCGCTAATACTATTGAACAGACCCGTAAACGCTAATAGTGCTGAACAGACATAGCCTTCCACGCTAATAGTGCTGACCAAAACCTTACACGCTAATAAGTGTGAGCTACGCCTTACGCACTAATAGTGCTAAACAAAATCTTATGCACTACGAATAATAGGGCTGAGCTACACCTTACGCGCTAATACTATTGAACAGAGCCTTACGCGCTAATAGTGCTAAACAAAACCTTATGCACTACGAATAATAGGGCTAAGCTACACCTTAGGCGCTAACACTATTGAACAGAGCCTTACGCGCTAATAGTGCTAAACAAAACCTTATGCACTACGAATAATAGGGCTAAGCTACACCTTAGGCGCTAATACTATTGAACAGAGCCTTACGCACTAATAGTGCTAAACAAAACCTTATGCACTACGAATAATAGGGCTAAGCTACACCTTAGGCGCTAATACTATTGAACAGAGCCTTACGCACTAATAGTGCTAAACAAAACCTTATGCACTACGAATAATAGGGTTAAGCTACACCTTGGAACGTTTTATAACTTTTATAATTAATAAATAAACTCTGGAACGACTTCAGGTGTGATTTTATTTGTAGATTTATAGAACTTTAAAACAGAAAACTGGATAAAAAAACGGAGAAGCAGGTAAAAGTCAGATCTGGTCAAAGGGTAAAGTAGTAGTGTATGAAAAATGAGGGAAATCGAAGAATGAGTGACATACATAATTTAAATATTTGAAAATGATAGATGGAAAAAGAAATAAAAATGGTGTAAAGAGGTTTGCACCGTCACATTACCCGGGGGCAACCGGTAAAAAAAAATTTTTTTAAATATATTTATTTAAAAAAATATATTTAAAAAAATATTTTTTTTTATAAAAAAATTGTCAAGTAAAATTATTTAATTTAAAATTTAAAGTCTAGAATCCAAAGTAAGGTCGATGAAGGTCGGGGATGTGGGATGGTAAGTAAATAAATTTAGTTATTCTTAAATATTAAAATAAAATAAAATAAAAGATGGGCGATGAAAAAAAAATTTAGAAGGTGTGGGGTGATATCTACAATGAATATTTACATTAGGCAGTTCCACTTCTATTCATCATCTACCACTCATCCCTAGCATGCATCATCTGTCATTGTCTTCAACTACAGTAAAGGTGAAGACGTTCACTCATTATAGACAAAATCTATTTTTATTAATTAGATTTATCCAGAAACTGGCCTAAATTAGTAATAGGCTTATTTAGCCAGTTACCACCCGCTGGTATTCGGTAGTGGTAAGGCTTATTTATTGAGTCACAATCCGCTCTATGAAAGTTATTTACATTTTAACAATATTTATAATATTGGGTACATAGTACCCGACGGGGTAGAATCCGTCGTAGAAGTGCAAGAGCTATGGTGGGGTAAACACCGTAATGCGTTAGGTAAGTAACGATAAGTAAATTAATTGACCTAGGCTTATTTAACGTGTCTCCGCCGCCCCACGTTGGGCGCCAGTGGAACGTTTTATAACTTTTATAATTAATAAATAAACTCTGGAACGACTTCAGGTGTGATTTTATTTGTAGATTTATAGAACTTTAAAACAGAAAACTGGATAAAAAAACGGAGAAGCAGGTAAAAGTCAGATCTGGTCAAAGGGTAAAGTAGTAGTGTATGAAAAATGAGGGAAATCGAAGAATGAGTGACATACATAATTTAAATATTTGAAAATGATAGATGGAAAAAGAAATAAAAATGGTGTAAAGAGGTTTGCACCGTCACAACCTTAGGCGCTAATACTATTGAACAGAGCCTTACGCGCTAATAGTGCTGAACAGACAAAGCCTTCCACGCTAATAGTGCTGACCAAAACCTTACACGCTAATAAGTGTGAGCTACGCCTTACGCACTAATAGTGCTTAACAAAACCTTATACACTATGAGTAATAGAGCTAAGCTACAACTTAGGCGCTAATACTATTAAACAAAGCCTTACGCGCTAATAGTGCTGAACAGACAAACCCTGCCGCGCTAATAGTGCTGAAGAAAACATTACACGCTAATAGCGCTTAACAAATCCTTGCACTGTTGAAGAAAGTGTGCTGAACAAAGTGACAGTGTCCATCAAGTGTGTAAATGCAGTGATAAATACACAGTGCAAGAAAGCGCTTTGAAGCGCTTTTACACTCAAATTCTCGGACAAGTGGCTCTGAGAACGCACGTCTCCAAGACGTCTAAACATGGACGATGATAGTCCACGTCACAGTAAAAACTACGGCACCTTGCCTAGGCTGAAACGCAGGGAGACATGGAGGAAAAAAGGGGTAAGATAATATCTATATGTTCGTAATTTGTGTTCGTATGTGTAAAGCTTCATGACCGTCCGCTGTTATTGTTTGAGAGCCGCTGATTCCTATAATTATTTTGAATGATTTTTTGTTTTATTTATTGCATTACACAACAGATAAGTAACATTACATGTTATAATAACATGATGAAAGCTTTTAATCTAGTCTTACATTTCCTCTACGTGTGATGACAACATGTTAGAACATGGACGAGAGCCAAACACATCAAGCCACATACAACCTAATGCGACCACTCAGCGCAAAGTATCGTAGACACCCTACGTAGAACGGTGGCACCCGGACATAATTATGGCCCGATCTGCTTCTACAAACGGATCTAAAAGCTCTCCTTACTCAAATAAGTAGGTATTTAATTAAATAAAGAAACCAAGAAAAGTTTCATCAACAATTAACGGTGTAACTTACAAAATACAGATTATTCTGGCTTGGGAGTCAGAAGACTCACTAACATTCTCTTGTAGAAACCTATTTAGAGGCTAAAAATTTCACCTATTTAGCCTCTAAATAGGTTTTTAAATTTGTTCCTTAGCACGGGTTAGTGCATTAAAAATAAAAATAGTATAATCATGTGGGTACAGTGATAACGTTGCGATGTTAAACCTAACTGCAAAGTAGGTAGTCGGGGCTGTAAGTGATGCAATTTGCTTAAGCCAGATGTCGCTGCCTGTACGTAATACAGAGAATAGTGTAAAGAGGTTCGAAATTTCACTGATGCCGGTGAGTCGCCCATTGGCTCAATTGGTAGAGCGCTGGCACGGATAGCCAGAGGTTGCGGGTTCGAATCCCGGCATGGGTGAAATTTTTAGCCTCTAAATAGGTTTTTAAATTTGTTCCTTAGCACGGGTCAGTGCATTAAAAATAAAAATAGTATTCTCTTGTAGTCTATGCAACCGCACTTTTAAGGCGAAGATAGGCTACATCAGTCATATGACAGCATATGACCGACTCTCTCTCCAGCCGTGACAGTTGGCATGACCGAACTCGGTCGGGGATACTCATCACTCATCATCATTATTATTTTTAATAATACCTTTATACTCGTATACAAGCGCTCGTGGTCTAGTCGTACCGGGTGATTGGAATCAACCACTTGAATTAAGCAACAACCGCGGGCAGGTGCAGGATGGGTGATCGTCCCGTGACTACCGCTAGTGGCATTTTTCCAAGCGCTTCCGTGCTTCGCAAGGCACACTAAGCCGTTAGTCCCGGCTGTCATGTAATGGTTGTCGGAGTCATGACAGAGGCCTTATGGGCGGCTTGATAACTTCTGACTGTAAGCCCCGCCACTGTGTTACAAACCTCCATTAACCCGGACTTGGCCCTCGTGGTGGAGTATGGCCTAACCTTCCTGCGATGCAGGAAGCAGTGCAGACATGCAAGGTTGATATCGATGTCCCTTGGGGACAATAGTCCCTGAATCGTAAAAATTGTCCTCCGAGCACTTGTCACGGATTTAACGCCTATTGTGTGCGGTCATTTGTTCCCCGGAAATTGAGTGAAGCGTACGCTATGGAAGCAAATATTCTGAGATTACATTGTGTTGTAATTTACATGAAGATGAAAAAGAAGAGGCGTTTTAAAGAAAACACCGAACTTTTGTCCAGTCTGGTCTCTTGATGTCCTCGGTAACTTGAGGGACTTTTTGTACGGGGTACTTTTAGTCCTTCGTGTGCGTTATTCGATACAATTTATAAGAGATCTATATCGACGTACAAAAAAGTACCCGGGGGATAGTCCCTCGTCTGCGCAGGCCTTAAAAGTCATGTCATCAGTGTCTCACCTATATCTTCAGAGCAATCAAGTCATTCTCCTGGCACTGCCTCAAGGCTGACGTCATTATGTCACGTCGTTGACGTACAGTGATATCATCATCACTAATTCTTGCTGCACAATGCTTATCTCACCAGGAAAATATATCTACCATGATTCTTAAAAAATCCCTGCTCATAATACGGTGACTCCTTCACGGTCCATTCGGTCAGGCTGTGAAACGCGCTGCCACAGAAGATATGCGCTAGTCCCACTGTTGGTACGTATAAGAAGCGGTTGAAAGAGCATTATCTATCTCTGTCATAACATTGAGCTATGTATTTATGTTTATAGCTATGTACTTTTTTTTCTGTATTTTAGTTTATATAGTTTATTTATTTCTTCCATAGTTACATAGGTAGGTTATTCAATATTTATGAAGTATATTTATTATCGGCTTAAGGGAGTCGCTGATTGTTGCTCAGGGTACGCCAGACGTACGGGCTCAGTGAGGACGTCGGACACTAAATCAGCTAATTAAAAAAAAAGATATACTAATCGCAACTTGTAATTTTAATCGGGTTAGTCCGATAAGATTTCCCTCTGATTCGCGGCGCCTATTGTAGCCAGAGTTATCTTAAAAATCTGCAGTACTCACGTTAGTCCTAATGCAGATCAAGATCTCGCAGTGCGGTGACAATCGATTCTAGGTCACACAAACTGCATTCCTACCACTCGACAGACATATTGCCTGCACTTGCTAAGGCTAGACCTAAAGCCACGTTCACACTACAAACGGAAGCGGCGGAAACGGCGTGACCGCCTGGGGTTTCGATGAGACTTCTCGGAATCGGAAACTCTCCGAAAGTTTCTGGAGACGACAGTGTCGAGAAATCGCCAAGCGGATCGGCAGCGTGTAAATATTGTAAAAAAAACTGACGTCAAGAAAAAAACTCCCTAAAAATTTAAATAAAATAAATTTCTTCGGGATCCCATCTGGGAAGCTCACACTTAGAAGTAAAAAATATTTTTCCAAATCGGTCCAGGCGCCATCGAGTAATTGAACTTAAATAAAACATCCTAATTTTCTAAATAGCTATAGATAATAGTCTTCATAGAATCTTCTGAACCTTTGATCATTGAAAAATAATAATAATAACTTTCACAAAACACAATCACTTGACCTGAGTGCTTAGTGCGAGTTTGACAGATCCAATCGAATAACTTTACTACCGCGTTAATTGAGCATTAAGTAGTGAGTATGAGTAAGTTGACCGTTCGAACTGGCAAAACGCTGTCACAGTACAACTCGCACTCGCGTTTATTCGTATTTTGGCTGGTAAACGTGTTCACTTCTCAACGTAAACCATTACAACTCGCACTCAGCAATTTTAATTTTCATACTTGTCGCTAGGTGGCGCTTCCTCGATGCCATAGAAATATGAGTTTACGTTAACGCGATCGAGTAGTTACTCGGATACCCTGTGCTGTGGTAACCGGGCAAGGACGTCACAAACTCAAAAATAAACCCGGCTTAGGCCACGCGTACAAATGTACGGCGGCCCCCAGTGGGAATCGAATACACGGCTTCTGTCTTGGTAGCAAGCGCCTTAAAGGCTAGATCAACGAAGCAGTCGAAATGCAATACCATACAATAATAAAATAATTATATAAAAAATTACGACGAATTGAGAACTTCCTCCTTTTTATATTATTTTTAATGCCCTAACCCGTGCTAAGGACAATTTTAAAAACCTACGTACAGGCAGCGACATCTGGCTGAAGTAGATTGCATCACTTACAGCCCCGACTACAGTTGGATAGAGCGCTGGCACGGATAGCCAGAGGTCGCGGGTTCGAATCCCGGCATGGGTGGAATTTTTAGCCTCTAAATAGGTTTTTAGAAACAGAGAGTATAGTAAAGAGGTTCGAAATTTCACTGGTGGTGGCCGGTGAGTCGCCCATTAGCTCACTTGGGAGAGCGCTGGCACGGTTAGCTAGAGGTCGCGGGTTCGAGTCACGGCATGGGTGGAATTTATAGCCTCTAAATAGGTTCCTCCTTTTTGTTTAAAGTCTCTTAATAAAAAGGTACGGTACTTTTCTTAGAATCCTTTTATTCTTAAGACGCGCAATCCTTCGCACTGTGAACGGAGCTCAATGGCAAATCGACATTGAATCAAAGGTCGCCCCATCTTTTGTGTCACAGTGACAGACGTCATTTACGTCCGTAATTGGTGTGAGATGACTGCGGCGAAGGTTGATAAACCTTACGCGTTTTGTTATGTAGCTTATAAACGTACATTTGCGAATTTGCAGTCGCAATACCACACGCTAACGGCGAAGGAAAACATCGTGAGGAAACCTGCGGCTTGATTGGCTCCGCACGTATTGACTAGCCCTTCCTGTGGGCTAGGCCGATTAAGCTGTCAGGATGGTATAGGTGCTGGGTAAGCCTAGGAGGGGGTCCTAAATTTCGTGACGTCACATTTCCAAATCTACGGGTTAAAACACGAACTTTGCACTATTAACGAAATAGGTACTGAAAACATTTACAACTCTCGATTGTGGAATTTTTAGCCTTAATAGGTTTTTAAATTGTCCTTAGCACGGGTTCGTGCATTAAAAAGAGTGCAATTTAAAAACCTATTTAGAGGCTAAAAATTCCACCCACGCCGGGATTCGAACCCGCGACCTCTGGCTATCCGTGCCAGCGCTCTTTCCAACTGAGCTAATGGGCGACTCACTAGCTTTAGTGAAATTTCGAACCTCTTTACAATATTTGTATTACGTACCTACAGGTACATAGCGACATCTGGCTGAAGTAATTTGCATCACTTGCAGCCCCGAGTACCTACTTTGCAGTTAGGTTTATACATCGGAATGGTATCGCTGTACCTCAGGTCCATCTATCAATGATCATAAATACCTCTCAATTAGACAATGAGCGAATGATGAAGGAATCCGGTAGTCATCGTGACCAGCCCCCTGACTTGAGCCTAAGGTCAGTATGTACTGGGTTTGGCGATCTTACGAACGGTTATTAAGGAATGTCCAATCTTATTCCGTTGGGTGAAGGTCAATATTGGTTTGATTGTATGGAATCAGGCGTTACTTTGCGGAAATCCATAATAGCATTTAATGAGAAAATTACTTTGCTAAATTCCGCCAAAAATCCCACCACGCGGTTAGTTAGTTAGTGCACATACATGTGTGAAAGAATGCGCGACGCGTTTCGCCTCTAACACGAGATATGCTCAGGCTACAATACACAAGTATTGGTGTTGGTGGTGGTGTGTTCGTGTCTTCTGCTTGAAAAATTGGGAGGGAGGGCGGTGCATTAACTAACCGCATGGTGCTTGTGGGATTTTTGGCGGAATTTAGCAAAGTAATTTTCCCATTTTAATCCTATTGTTTTGATTGTTCATTCGTTCGATGTCGATGCGTTCTGAGTTGCTGGTTGCTGGATTTAGGGCATTGTGTACATTTCTATAATAAAGTCCCTTAAGTTATATTAAGCTTGCCTGAAACGCGGTTCAAAAAAATGTGTAAAGTGCACTTTGTGCCAATAAGGGCTACTATAAAAAACGATTATTTAGGTGACAATGATGTCTGGAATTAAAGCCAGTACAGTGCGTGAGTTCTATGTTTTTTAATAATTATCTGTATCTTTATAAATTAATAATATGTGCTCTGGTGTACCTACAATAAATAATATTCTTATCTTATCTTAATTATGTCGATCGACATTAAACTCTTGTATGTCCCCACTGCTAGGGAACGAGTCTCTTTCTGCATCGCAGGAAGGTTAAATTATATAAACACAGTTAATTAAGGACTTAAAAGAATAAGTTTGTAGTTTTGTTGTACGTTTTTTCTCCAATATGATCTACTAGATTTTGAAATGGACTCCTAGTTTGACTGTAACGTTAATTAAACTGCAGATTTGATTTGCTAACAAATTATGCCAATAACTTGAGCTCTGGTGAATTGAATCCGAGCTTGACCTGTTCCATAGCACGATGATGACCATCATCGGCGCGGTTTCAGCTTCTTAACCTAACAGGATTGTCAAACGCTTTACATATTTGGTTAATCCCACAACTTCTGATCCATCACAGAGACCCCTGTGCATATCCCGTTCCATGGAATACCATAGCGACTTTTAGCCGGTGTACTAGTTCTGATCCATCACAGAGACCCCTGTGCATATCCCGTTCCATGGAATACCATAGCGACTTTTAGCCGGTGTACTAGTTCTGCCGTGAGTGTCCATTTTCCAGCTCTGTAGCTCAGATAGAAGGGGTAGTGGGACAAAAGTGGACATCAGTAAGGTGCGTCGTCAATTCAAGAGTTCGCCAAACTTAAATCGGTCGATTGTATCGAACGCGAATTAGCATTATATGTTCGTTGACCTTTGCGGACGTACCTTTATCGTTTTATCAGAGGTCACTTACTGCCTTGAGAATTATTATTGAGACGTGAAGTCTATTTGTCTATATTATGCCCCCTTCCTTACAGCACATTTCGTCGTCAGGCTATACTAGTCCACTGCTGGACATAGCCCTCCCCTAAAGAGCGCCACGTTGTGCTATCATAGGGCGTTGTGCGTTGTGCTCATAATCCCTACGCTGCGCACATTTAGGTATTTTTTATTATTTTTAGCTATTATATATTTTTTTGCAACGGTACGCTACCTCCTCCTGTAAATTGGTGCAAGGGCAAGCATGATTTTATGAATTCAACATCTCAGGAATTCAACATTTTTATGAATTCAACTTTGTAGACTTTTAGTCCGGATCTACTTACGGGTGTTGTTATATCGGAAGACTCCGACCAGGTTTCGCTCCGATTCGCAGAGCTTAATCATGGTGAGCAGAGACGGAGCTCGCAAATAGATCCGGACTAAAAGTCTACAATGTGTGGTGCTTACGAAAGTTTTAGTTCAAGAATTCAACTTTGTCAGCCGGAAGGGCTATGAGCAGTGA
This sequence comes from Yponomeuta sedellus, assembly GCA_934045075.1. Taxonomy (NCBI): domain Eukaryota; kingdom Metazoa; phylum Arthropoda; class Insecta; order Lepidoptera; family Yponomeutidae; genus Yponomeuta; species Yponomeuta sedellus. The sequence goes on along the minus strand of OW203751.1, from coordinate 6,834,312 downwards.
CTGAAAGAGGACAGCCGAAGATCGGGCTCAGTGGCGTGTCTTGGGAGAGGCCTATGACCAGCAGTGGACTGACACTAGCTGATGATGATGGTGAAGCCGGAATAAACTGTTCTACCTAAGATCACCGTTTGTCTATTTATTAATTTATTCATAGGTACATTTATTTATATATTTACTATGACCGCTGTGGCGCAGCGGTAGCGCATCTGCCTACTATGCGAGAGGTCCCGGGCTCTAACCCCGGCTGGGCACCAAAAAAACCCGGTCTTGGATGTTTACATGTTTGTGATGTCGCTGTTTCTGGTTCCCACGACACGAAGGGTATCCTAGTGTGGGGCCCGAAGCAATGTCCGTGCCTGTGTCTAAATGTTATGCTTTTTATTTATTGAGAAACTTTCAGCTTACATAGAAATGGAAAGATACTTGGCGTAACTATAAGCTAAAAATAAGTTTGCCTAATCTAGTGTAAACAAACTCCTAATATACACACATACACAAGGTGGTATGCTGGTTAGGAGAACAATTCTATGATAAATGACGTAATCGTAACAAAAGTCGTATGGACAATTTGGGCGTATAGACGATTACTCATAGGTGTGATATTTTTACCTACATTGCAACGTAACCTTGAAGAAATACAATATAATATTTCCTTGTTAAATGTTAAAGGTGAGTTGGACCCAATTCGATATCAACCCTTGTAAGTCCTCAACTGCTGGGGCACGGGTCTCTTCCTGCATCGCAGGAAGGTTAGGCCATACACCACCAAGGGGGCCATATCCCGGTTGGTGGAGTATTCTAAGACAGTGGCGGAAGGCCTTACTGTCGGAAGTTATCAAGCAATCCATAAGGCCGGAATTGTTCCACGGGAATATTCCTCTAGAATATGTCCCGAGAATGTTCCCTGAGAATGTTACCGTAAATGTTACGCGAGAATGCGTCCCGTAAATAGTTCCCGAGAATGTTCCCCGAGATTGTTCACCGAGAATGTTTCCCGTGAAGGTTTCCCAAGAATATTCCCCGTTAATGTTCACCGAGGATATTTCCCCGAGAATGTTCATCGAGAATGTTCCCCGAGACTGTTCCCTGATACGAGTAATGTTCTTGCACAAGAACTTATAAATATATGAATGAATGATAAATGAAATACGCTAAAGAACTGAACTTAGAAAACCTAGTTACGAAAAGAAACCTTCGTACAAAATCAAATCTTACTTTTAACTTGCTTTTATATCGAAGCGATTGAGGAACTCCAAAAGATGTGGGACTTCCGCATTATGAGGAAGCGGACGGGGAATCCTCACCATCATCATCAACCCATTATGTCCCCACGGAGGGGCGCGGGTCTCTTCCCTGAGGAAGGTATAGGCCATACTCCACCACGGGGGCCAAGTCCGGATTGGTGGAGACTTCCAAGACTAGTGGCTGGTCTTACTGTCAGAAGTTTTCAAGCCGCCCTATGGCCTCTGACTTGGCTTAACGACCGCCATCTATCGACTACAGCCGGCACCAACTACTTAACGTGCCTGGCGAAGCACAGAACCGCTCGCGTTAGTCATAGACGGTCACCCATCCATGCACTGAACGCGCCCTATGTTGCTTAACTTTCGTGATCGTTTAAGATCACGCAGGTAGCCGGGGCTACGAGCGATTCTATTCTCATCAACACTAGTCCATTTTTCCCAAATGATACATCAGTATTGCCCATCAATCACACGCGGATCATCTCTCGAACAGAATCCACTTGGATTCCGTCCAAACTGACTTAATTTGTTCTGAGAAACGCCTCCACTGAGAGATACGTAATCTTATTGATCTATATAACGGCCATAACACAAAATCTAAATAGAAAATACAGATAAAAATTTGACAGTGAGGTTTTTTTTAGCCTTTTCATGAAGAAAGTTAAATGTTTAGAACAGTATTTTTCTAAAGCATGCTCCATTTCACAGCGTCATCTTTTTAATGGGAGTGTATGACTTTTTAGCGGACGACACATTAGTGCGCCTAGCGTGCACTGCACATTATGTCCGGACTCCACTGTCCGTGATAGATCTGTCGTAGGCAAACTGCTAAGCGCTAGTGGCCTAGTCGAACCGAGTGATTGGAATTAATCACTTGGTTAAGCAACAACAGGCGCGGTCAGGTACAGGATGGGTGAGCATCCCGTGACTACCGCTAGGGGCATTTTTCCGAGCGCTTCCGTGCTTCGCAAGGCACGTCAAGCCGTTGGTGCCGGCTGTCATATAATGGCAGTCGTTAAGCCATGTCAGAGGCCTTATGGGCGGCTTGATAACTTCTAACAGTAAGGCCCGCCACTGTCTTACAACCCTCCACCAACCCGGACTTGGCCCCCGTGGTGGAGTATGGCCTAACCTTCCTGCGATGCAGGAAGAGACCCGTGCCCCAGCAGTGGGGACATACAAGGATTGATAACGAGGCAAACTGCGGCGACGAATCGGTTTTTATAATCAATCCGATACTTGACTCGTATCAAATTTGACGCGGTAAATGAATATTTCCTGTAGTACTTAACGTAAGAAACCGAAATGATGATGCAACGAAATCTAAAGAGTTCTGTCAGGATCGTGGCAAGTGGCGGACTCTAGTCTTTTCTATTTTATGGTATGTTGATTTTTTTAAAAACCTATTTAGAGGCTAAAAATTTCACCCATGCCGGGATTCGAACCCGCAACCTCTGGCTATCCGTACCAGCGCTCTACCAATTGAGCCAATGGGCGACTCACGGCATCAGTGAAATTTCGAACCTCTTTACAATATTCTCTGTATTACGTACAGGCAGCGACATCTGACTGAGCAAGCAAATTGATCTGAATAAGCAAATTGCATTACTTACAGCCCCGACTACCTACTTTGCAGTTAGGTTTACCATGTTGATTTTGTATTCTAAAAAATATCAATTAAGTAAATGTAAGTTTATCATGACTATACTATAATATGTAATTGTTTATGTACCTATAATGTTATTTATATAAGTATTGTATTAATATATTCATATTTGCACCGACTATCCGTCTTTTATTTCCTTCAGCAACTTTCCGTCGTAAAATTGTCTGGAAGAAATTGCTTTTAGCAATAAGGCAATAAGCAATACAATTGTACTTTGTATCTTTACATGTTTTATAATATGTGCTCTGGTGTACAATAAAGAATATTCTTATCTTATGTTATCTTATCTTACGTTAATTATGTGCCCTAATTAAATACTTTTTGAAACATACTCTTCCAGTAAGTATTTACGCAATAGTGTAAAATTATTAATGTTCATACAATCTTGAAAGTTGACGCGGATTGTTTGCGTGAAAAATAAAATTGCTCATTTTAACCGACTTCAAAAAAAGGAGCATGTTATCAACGCGTATATTACTTTTTTTTACTATGTTTTCGCATATCTTCGTCAAATCTTAAACGTTTTGGATAAAAAAAAATAACGTGTGCTATCGCCGTAAAAGCATTATTAGCTTTTGCGTTCATTAATAGTATACGGTTCACACCAGTTGCGCGTGCTAGGCACACTGCCCATGTGTGAAAATGCCTTGAAACACTTCTGGAGATGTGACAAAATACACAACTTACCTACACTCCGTCTCAAAATTATTTTCAATTTGTGTAAACAAACACGGGATGGAAACCGTTTTTACTGCTTCGCTGATCCTCTAATGTCGACTCGAAAGCTCGCCTTTGCACATCTATGTTCTTTATAATGTAAAGTGTTTTTTTTTATCTAACCTATAAACGTCTCATTGAGGCACAGTGCACAGCCCTTCTCTCAGAGAGACAGAAAGAGAGACAGAGAATGTTCTTACCACGCGTGCTCGCCGCGCTTTTGCAATTTCAAGCGCAGAGTTAGAACTCCTCGCACTCAGGTTTCCTCACAGTGTTTTCGTTTAAAGTTAACGAGTGGTACCTATTGCTAATATAACCTCAATACTGTATATAGCTTAGAAAACACATGCCCGCACTGGGAATGGAACCTGGGTCTCTCACTTCCGAGTCCATTGTTCTACTAGTTTATATGATTCTATTATAATATAATTATTTTTTTAACGACCGTCGAAGCTGTTATTTTCTCAATTAATATATTATCTGAAGAAGAAAGTAACAGAGAATCTCCACATTTATTTTCTTATAAAACAGGTTATAACTAAATATTTTAACTTTTTTTAAATTTTGTAAATAATTATAAATTTTGAACTTTCCACTTCAAGTTACTCTACTCTAGAGAAAATCGTACCCGTTAAGGCCTGTGCAGACGAGGGACTTTTGTCCCCAAGGGACAACAGTCCCTGAATCGTAAAAAATGTCCTCCGAGTACTTGTCGCGGACTCAACGCCTACGGTGTGCGGTCCCCGGTTGTTCCCCGGAAATTGAGTGAAGCATACGCTATGGAAGCAAATATTCTGAGATTACATTGTGTTGTAATTTACATGAAGTTGAAAAAGAAAATACGTTTTAAAAGAAAACACCGAACTTTTGTCCAGTCCGGTCTCTTGATGTCCTCGGTAACTTGTGGGACTTTTTGTACGGGGTACTTTTAGTCCTTCGTGTGCGTTATTCGATACAAAAAAGTACCCGGGGGATAGTCCCTCGTCTGCGCAGGCCTTTAACATTATTTACCAGGATAATAATAGCAGGATAATATTTTTGCCTTCCAAATAATCCTTAATGTTACAATAGGCATTTGTGCACAGAGTATGCGAACCAATTTTCTATGCCTTAACAAATTTTGACTTGGCAAGATTGTTTACACTCATTATCTCTTCGGATGGAGTGTAGTAAACAAATCAGACGGGCAAGGTCACCTGTCTCCTTCGCACAAAGTAAACATCGGCCTAGTCAGAGAGAGACAGGCGTTGCTACCGCTTTCATCATTAGAGTAATTGTTACTCACAGTCGTGCAGAAATTATTTTCGTTGATTCTGTAATAGCTTTTCAGTTTTTTTTCTTTCCGCGACATTTCTGCACAGGATCTTGGCTGCCAGTTGGTCTCGTTTTCTCTTTTCGAACGCTTACGCTACAGTGTTATTGTTTTCTTTTTTGTTTTATTTTTGTAAATTTTCGGCCAGCGTTTGAACGTGTTATTTATTTTCGGCCATGATTTTTCAAAGTCGTGATAAACTTTTTGGTAGTGGCCATTAGAGATTAGAGAAATAAAATGGTGACAGTTTGAAATTGGAATACAGTTTTAGATCTGACTATGGATACAATCAAAGTGGTTGGTGAATTTGTTAGGGAGAGGTCTCCGTTTTCGGTGAGTCCTTTAATTAAAAGTGCCTCGTTGCTTCAGCGGTTATGGGTTCGATTCCCACCCATTAGAGGCTGCCGTACTTGTCTTTCAAATAGGCCTGGCCGGATTACAATACATAGCTCTGTATCCTAGTTTAAAATATGGACGAATAATAAAATTGTATTACCTATGTGAAAGTTATTATTATTGATGTTATATTTTTGTTGTAAAAGAAATTTTTTTCTCAAAAATTATCGGGAGAAATGATCTTGTAGCGTTCATTAAGTCCCAGTTTCTGTGCTAAAAAACTCACAATAAAATTTGAATTTGAATTATCAAAAAGTTTTGGTATTATTTCAATGGTATTATTTATTATATAAGCCAGACCTGAGATTCACGCACTTAGCATAGTTGGGCCATTGTACGTATCAAGCGTTGAGGTATGTCAACACTTCAGACACTAGGTTTTCCTCACGATGTTATTCTTCACAGCGAGTGGTATAGTAAAAACGTAACATAACATAACCTCAAGCCTGTATGTCAAAGGGGTAGGCAGAGAGCTGGGATTGGCACTTGCCACGATACTGACAGATCACCTTCGCTTCATCTTTCATTAGTGAAATGTACAATATTTTTTCAATATTACAAAGAAATACTAAATCCATTATATTCAAGTTCCATTTTTGTTTTAATTTTTATTTATTGGTCGCCGTAAATGTTCAGAAAACCGGCTTTTTTTTATCGGAAATGTATTGGACACACTCTCGGTATCAAGTTTACGAAATATTATGAACTAAAGACTTTTTTGCGAGACCTTTCTGGCCAAACATATTGTACAGAATCAGGGGTTTGTTTAATATGGTTTGTTTTAAATCGATTGTACGAATCGATGCTGTGGTAATCGATTATTGAACCGCGGCCGACACGAAATATGCTATTCAAATTTGGACCTTATTTTAGAGGTTTTAAGGATCACACGGTGGGGTGCTTGACATTCATAAGTATTTTGATTGTTTCTGTAAGTCCGTTTTATTTATTTACGCAATTACAATTAGGTTCTCATTGAGAGAGTAAAAATATTAGCCTTGATGGCTCGGACTTACTATATTCGAGTATTGCGTACGTACATTGAGCTGTCATTGAAGTCATTAGATAAGCCTTTTGACGGTTTGGATATTCTATATTCGAGTATAGCTTACGTACCAATGAGTTTTAAAACCGATAAACGATAACTATATCAACCCTTGTATGTCCCCAACCCTTGTAATACAGGGGTTGGGGAAAAATGTGAGTGAAGAATATTATACTACGAGTATGTTGATACGTTTCTGAAAACCCATTCAGATTTTTCGCTGGTGTTTAATAAGTGCTCAGAAAGTGATTGCATTGTTTACTATGTTGTTTAAAGAAACAAATCTTAATGAAAGGAAACAAAAAGGATAGGAATAAAATGGAACGCAACGGAAAGGAACGGAACGGAACGGAACGTCAAATTTGTGAAACAAATCGGTGAGGCTGTCATTTACAGTGCAGTAAATGGCGAAGTTTTCTGCAAACTTTTATTTCCTTTTCTTATTATTATTATTATTTCATGATATGGCAACCAGCCGATGTCGACAAATTCTGCCACAGTATTTCCTTTTCTTGTTCTTGTCGCTCTTAAGCAAGATGGCGTCGGTACAGAAATTAGTGACGTCACTGGCCTCTCGGGTTTTCGGATCGCTATATTTACTGAGTGCTTAGTGCGAGTTTTTAACTACTCGATCGCGTTAACGTAAACTCATATTTCTATGGCATCGAGGAAGCGTCACCTAGTGACAAGTATGGAAATTAAAATTGCTGAGTGCGAGTTGTAATGGTTTACGTTGAGAAGTGCACACGTTTACCAGCCAAAACACTAATAAACGCGAGTGCGAGTTGTACTGTGACAGCGTTTTGCCAGTTCGAACGGTTAACTTACTCATACTCACTACTCAATGCTCGATTAACGCGGTAGTAAAGTTATTCGATTGGATCTGTCAAACTCGCACTAAGCACTCAGAGCTACGACGTCATTGTACATTCGACCAATCCTGGCCGTTTTCGATGCATGGCCTAACCTTCCTGCGATGCAGGAAGAGACTCGTGCCCCAGCAGTGGCGACATACAAGGGTTGATACTGTCGCACACAAAGCCAATAGGGTTAGTGGTATTGTTAAATGGATGGCTTTACCTTAACAAGGCCGATTGCGAACAGAACAATGTCACAATAATACAATGAGGTTTTGGCGCCTTTTTAGCACTATACTTATTTTACGCACCGGTATTTGTGTAGGTATATTGATTGTATTACTTACTTCGCTGAGCCGAAGTGGGTCTTAAGGTTATTGATGGCACTCATTGAGACTTATCATACGTATAGGTGGCAAATGATGTAGTAGTTTTAAGAAGACTAGAAAAGGTGGTCGTTGTCGTCGTCAGGCTATACTAGCCCACTGCTGGACATAGCCCTCCCCTAAAGAGCGCCACGTGGTGCTATCTTAGGGGGTAATGCCCATAATCACCAAGCTGGGCATGCCGGTTGGGGATCGCAGTTCGGTGGAATTGTACTGCAGGGGGCGCTGCTGCCCACCCCCCTCTTTATGAAAAGATGGTCAATGTGGAGTATTCTGCCTTTTTCCCCACTACACTACGACCCGAAGGCGGCGGCTTACATTTTTACATTGATATTCACAGAATGAGCGCTCGTGGCCTAGGCGGACCGAGTGATTGGAATCAATCACTTGGTTAAGAAACAACAGGCGCGGTCAGGTACAGGATGGGTGAGCGTCCCGTGACTACCGCTAGTGGCATTTTTCCGAGCGCTTCCGTGCTTCGCAAGGCACGTTAAGCCGTTAGTGCCGGCTGTCATATAATGACAGTCGTTAAGCCATGTCAGAGGCCTTATGGGCGGCTTGATAACTTCTGACAGTAAGGCCCGCCACTGTCTTACAATCCTCCACCAACCCAGACTTGGCCCCCGTGGTGGAGTATGGCCTAACCTTCCTGCGATGCCGGCAGAGCCCCGTGCCCCAGCAGTGGGGACATACAAGGGTTGATAACGAAAAGACTATGTTTGGAGTTCTGTGTCGATCGATTTTTTCTCCAAAATTATCTAGATTTTGAAAGGGACACCTAGTTTGACTTGTACCGTTCATTAAGCCGCAGTTTCTGCTCTACTCTGAATAAAACCATTTCGTTTTATTTAAAATACTATACGTACTACGTCTCCGTCAGTTTCTATACTTGTTTTGGTATGCCTGTACCCATTGTGTCGCCAAATGCATTCAGCCGTAGAGTGGTTCGCGCCGTCAGCCATGTTGGACGACTGCCTCCGGTGGTTTTGCCTTGAGGTACATTGCTTGTCTATTGTGCTTAGTGAGTCGCGGTTAGCATAGACGGATAGACAGAAGCTGTATTTGTAAGTACGGCAAACACACATAAAATTATTTTAAATTATTGCACAAGTGAGGCTGCTGTGTGGTGTCGGCCTAGGGAATAGCACCACCCCAATTCTTCCCGCGGGTGTCGTAAAAGGCGACTAAGGGACACAAACCGGGGGGTGGACAGCAGCGCCCCCTGCAGTACAATTCCACCGAACTGCGATCCCTAACCCGCATGCCCAGCGTGGGGATTATGGGCATTACCCCCTATGATAGCACAACGTGGCGCTCTTTAAGGGAGGGCTATGTCCAGCAGTGGACTAGTATAGCCTGACAACATAGTTTGTCTATTGTGCTTAGTGAGCCGCGGTTAGCATAGATGGATAGACAGAAGCTGTATTTGTGAGTACGGCAAACACACACAAAATTCTTTAAAACTAATGCACAAGTGAGGAAAAATAAATAAAAATCGTTAGTGGGTGTTTAGTGGTTTATCGTACGTAACACTGGTGGTTGAAGAAAGGGACTGTACAACTATCTGCCTCCCGCTCGTACATTATTACCGTATACATTATCTTAGCGTGAGGCCAATAGCTACATATTTAGTTCGTTTCTTAAATTAGGCTTGATATATAAATAAATAGTAATAATAATAAATAAATAAATATTCATGGACATATTACACAGATCTCGTTAGCCCTATACTAAGTACAACTAAATGACTTGTATTATAGGTGCTAACTCGACGATAGATTTAATACAATAAATACATGGATAACATCCAAGACCCGAGACAAACTAGAAAAGTTCGTTTCCTTGTTTGACCCGGCCGGGGATCGAACCCGATACCTTCGGTTTTACAGGAGCGTGCCAAACCGCTGCGCCACCGAGGCCGTCTATATATAGAATGTGTTATTGAAATAAAGAAAAACACCAAGAGTTTTACTTCAAGAATGCTTTACTCCATACATAGTATGTTTTTTTCTATCATTCATCAATTATTTTTGTCAATATTTTGAAATTGTACAGAATGCTTCTTGTAAGCAAACGTTTATAATAATTTTAATAGGTAACACGCTCGCACGCGCGTGCGCGCACACACACACACACACACACACCCTCACACACACACACACACACACCCTTGTTCGCGGCTCATATATTGTGAGGACCTTGTCAGAATTCCCCATTATGCGGTCCTACCTTTCCCGTTGACTTAGCAGTGTGTAAATCTGTCTACAATCTGGAGCTATCTCGTTCTGGCATGAACTTTTATTTGAAGTTTCCATACACACGACTGAGACAGAGATAGAGCCCTTCATAATTTGTGTCAAAAATCGGGCTTGTGCGGTCCCAATTTATTATGCGGTCGGACCGCACTTTCGAACATACGCGTGCGAAAAAACACACCGACCGCATTTTATGCAAAATACAAACGCATTTACACACTGTCCCCACTTTAGTGCCGTTTGAGAGAAGTTACACACCGACCGCATTTTATGCTAAGTACAAATGCATTTACACACTGTCCCCACTTTAGTGCCGTTTGAGAGAAGTTACACACCGACCGCATTTTATGCTGAGTACAAATGCATTTACACCTGTCCCCACTTTAGTGCCGTTTGAGAGAAGTTACACACGGACCGCATTTTGATGTTGTTGCATGAGTATGCAACAACGCATTCACGAAGGAATATTATGAGGACTGCAGGTTAATGTGACTTAGTGCGTATTAAAAAATTGCGAAGACGCATTAATTAGGTACCTACCTAAATACTAGAAAAGGGAGAGGTGATTGAGTAATCACCTCTCCCTTTTCTAGTATTTAGGTAGTCACATTAACCTGCAGTCCTCATAATATTCCTTTGTGAATGCGTTTTCAAACTATCTTAATCTGTAAAAATTTTAAAAAGCCACGCGCGATTGCTTGTTCCGCTGCGCCGCGTTCCCTAATTCTTTTAACAGCATATGCTGCAGAGCAAAGCTTATTTGCCAATTTTATTTGAGGACCCCATTGAAGCTTTGCATCAATTGTGATACCTAGAAATACAGTTTCTTTGACAAAGTCTAGTTTGTCCTTTCCCAATATAACTTTGCTGTCAACTACTTTGACATTGGTAGAGTGAACTTTATACATATTGTTTTTTTTTTTTTAATTTAACAATAAGTTATTAGACTTAAACCAGTTTAGTACCTGAGGGAGAGAATTATTTGTACTGGCAAGATCATTCTCTTGTCTTTTTATTTTGAAAATAAGTGACGTGTCATCTGCAAATAATACTATCTCTGACATATTTTGAACCATGAAAGGAAAATCATTTACATATACGAGGAAAAGAAACGGCCCCAAAATCGATCCTGTGGCACTCCTATCCTGACCTCTGACCCTGAAGATTTAGTTCTATTTATATCAGCTCTTTGAATACTTCCTTCCACATAATGATGTCATAAGTTTTAGAAACATTTCACCTTCTTCCAAGGATCCGTCCGCACTCAAGGTCATTGGTTCACGACTCGTGATGACTACTCTAGACTACGACGATTCTTGTCTCCTCTCGTTTTAGGGTGTCGTACCCAATGGGTGCAAATCGAGACCCTATTACTTGACAATACTTCGCTGTCTGTTTAACCTTATCTTTAAATATAATTGCGACGATTTTTTAAGAATAAAAGTTCTATTCTATCACAGAGATCTATCTTTTGAACCGTAATAGGTAGACACTTGAAATTTTCACAGAATGTGTATACCTGAATAAGATCTTAACTGGCTAAGGAAGAAAATACCCAACAAGAAAAAGTGTGAGTAATGCCTAAGCCAAGAACTGACCTGAACAGAAGAACTTGGACAGATGTAAAAAAATATTTTTAAAATGTCATTAAAAAATCCGAAAGGGTCCTAACAAAGGATCTAGAGCAGTGATTTGGTTGGAACAATGTTTTCTTGTTTTTTTACTATTATTTGTTATTAACCCTCCGACGCTGTAGTGCCTGGGACATGGTTCTATAGATGGTGTAGGCTTGCCCAGCACATATACCATCCTGACAGCTTAGTCGGCCTAGCCCACAGGAAAGACTAGTCAATACGTGCGGAGTCAACTATGCCGCGGGTTTCCTTACGATGTTTTCCTTCACTGTTAGCGTCGGAGTGGTCCCTTCACCCATCTAGTGTGAGTGAAGATACCACTGGACGCTGTATAAATAATCTCATTCAGTAGATGCAAAAAAGCCAATATTATTATTATTAACCTACAAACCTAATAATCTTAAGAACCATGCAAACCCAACCTAACCTAAGCCCTTCAATGATAACAGGATCTTTGCGTAACGCAATGTATAGTACCTACGATGTGTTTTGTCTTTGCTATAGTGGCACTGATAAGTGCTTTAACTCTGTGATGCTCTCTATTATTGAACATACATACTTAGCATGAGTCTAATTTCTCGTATAAAGTGCGGTCCTTTTTACAGGTACTCATTTTGTGCTTATACACACAATGGGAACTGGAGGCGCCACGTGGTGGTTCTAATGAGTCTAATTTCTCTTATAAAGTGCGGTCCTTTTTACAGGTCCGCATTTTATCACATTTTGTGCTTATATACACATTGGGGACTGGTGGCGCCACGTGGTGGTACACACCTGAACTATTTTTTGGTTTGTGTTAACTCAACTCGACAAAAATACCGAATATGAGGTCCTCCCCGAAAATTTGCTCATACTTCGCCAGTCGAACAATCAGAACGCGAGAATTCGATAGCTATATTTGAAGCTTCCTCAAAATATTGTGCGGACGTCCGCACAATGAGGTCCGACCGCACATTGAGGGTTTTTGACTAACTTAAGACCGCACAATGTTAAAGCCGCGAAGACACACCCTCACACACACACACACACACAGTAATCGTTTCTCGGCCCCCTCGACACAGGCCAGGCAATGCTTTGCAATCACGTACCTCTTTTACTATGTGAATGGTATCTTTAAACTTTATCTCTTTTCGCCAGCTGGACACATGGTTCGGGCGCCCGAAGAAGGGGGGCGGAGGGCCCGAGCGCGGCTACGACACAGTGCCGCGCGGGGCGGAGGCCCGGCCCGACGACGAGGCCGCCGCCGAGTATACCCTGCGCATAGAGGCGCTCAGCGACGACCAGCTGCATCAGCGGTTCGAGGAGATGCTGGTAAGCGCTACAGAAATACTGTAACTAACCAAACATAAACATACAAACATCCAACAAACAAGTCATCCATTCAACCAAGAAATCAATCATTGTAGACTTTTAGTCCGGATCTACTTACGGGTGTTGTTATATCGGAAGAGTCCGACCAGGTTTCGCTCCGATTCGCAGAGCTTAATCATGGTGAGCAGAGACGGAGCTCGCGTACACCCGTAAGTAGATTCGGACTAAAAGTCTACAATGTGTTGTGCTTACGAAAGTTTTAGTTCAAAAATCAATCATTAGTAAAAGTTTGGTCATAGTGAGCGTCTGTCCAACTAACCAACCAGCCATCGCGCCATCTCACCATCTAACTTACCAGTCAGTCGTTACCAATGTCACGGTATCGCGAGGGCGGAGGCCCGGCCCGACGATGAGCATCAGCGGCTCGAGGTCACGCTATAAAATACCTATTCAACCAAAAACCTCCGCAGAACCGTGCAGTCACGGTTAAGCGCGGGGCTGAGGAACGAAATGCTGTTAAGTGTTAAATAGTTTTACCAGAAGAGTTAATTCCAGCAAAGATGAAAATCCATTCATCCAACCAGCTAACCACCCATGCAAAGAACCAAGCATTCTACAAACTCACGAACAAGGCATCCATTCAACCAACTAATTGAAACTGAAAAATGTTTATTTATCACACACAGATTAGAGAACATTATGAGTACTGTGACAAAAAATTAGAGACAATATGTGATAAAAAGGATAGGGCTCAGCTAAGTGCTGTGAGTGCATGCATCATCAAAGCGCTGATTTTCAGCCCGTCCTTGTTTTCACTGAATTAAATGTAATAAAAGTTTGCGGATTTTAAAAAGAGAACACCGCAGTTGTAATCATAGAAAAATCTGTTAAGCGTTTAAGGTTCCATCCAACGAAAGGCACAAGGTGAATGGATATGAAGTTTACAAATAAGCGACTATCCAACTAAGGAACCATCCTACTATCCCGCCATCCCACTATCAAACTTAGCAGCTACGACATGTACGACACGGTGCAGCGTAGGGCGCCCAGCGCTTACCAACGGCTTCAGCGCTTTGATGAGATGCTGGTAAGCGAACGAACCTAATAAGCTACCATTCATTCAACCAAGCGACTACTCTACTTACTACCACAGTTGGTATGATCATGGACTAACAAACCAACTATAAATTCAATAAATGGTGCACCTGGTCTTCTACGTTGCGCCCTCACACCTGCAGTCTGGAGGACCTAACAGAGGCCAACGCTCAGAGGAATCGCTCGTTGCTCCGGCTGCCTGAATGATCTTCAACGATCGCGAAGGTTAAGCAACATAGGGCGCGTTCAGTGCATTGATAGGTGACCGTCTTTAACTAACGCTAGTGGCATTTTTCCGAGCGGTTCCGTGCTTCGCAAGGCACGTTAAGTGGTTGGCGCCGGCTGCCGTCGACAGATGGCAGTCGTTAAGGCAAGTCAGAGGCCCTAGGGCGGCTTGAAAACTTCTGACAGGAAGACCAGCCACTAGCCTTGCAAGCCTCCACCAATCCGGACTTGGCCGCCGTGGTGGAGTATGGCCTATACCTTCCTCAAGGAAGAGGCCCGTGCCCTCGGTGGGGGCATAAAGGGTTGATGGTGATGTGGCTGCTTTGTGGTGTCGGCGTAGAGAACCCAATTCTTCCCGCGGGTGTCGTAAAAGGCGACTAAGGGACACAAACCGGGGGGTGGGCAGCAGCGCCTCCTGCAGTACAATTCCACCAAACTGCGATCCCCAACCCGCATGGCCAGCGTGGGGATTATGGGCATTACCCCCTGTGATAGCACAACGTGGCGCTCTTTAGGGGAGGGCTATGTCCGGCAGTGGATTAATATAGCCTGACGACGACGATGTTGTGGTTAGATGGTAAATATTTTTGTATCTTTCTTCCCAGGCTGACATGAACCTGAGTGAAGAGAAGAAGGCGCCCCTGCGAAAGTATCACCGCGACCAGAAGAAGAAAATGCTGGTCGCGTACAAGTTCGTCAACACACAGGTTTGTATTTTAAAAGATAAATAAAGATAATACAGGGCTATTTTAAAAGTGCTCAATTCCTGACACATGTGGGTTAAAGTTGTAACGGTGCAAACCTCTGTATCCTGTAACTGAAGTTTTACTGACCATTACAAAGTAGAATTGTGTTTTAAAATTCCAAATCAGAAGTAGTAAGATAAGCACTCTTATACAAACACTCAAACACACACACATAAACACACCCTTACACACACATACACACACACATACACACACACACTGAGTCACAAAATCTTTTATTATTGTAACTAAAAGCTAAGACATCTATCTAAATCTATATTTAGAGCGTTAGTACCCACGACACAGGTTATGCCTAGTGTGGGTGCTACTGTATATAGTAATGTAAATTGTCTTCTGTTCAATAAAGTTTTTTATTTACACAATTTTTTAAATTTCTTTAATTCTTTCTATCATTTTCAAAGTATAAAAAAGTGGTGTAAAGAGGTTTGCACCGTTACAAAGTTTGTTATTTACTACAACTTTTTTTAGAATATTCCTTGAAGGACGAGGCTGGTTCTTACGGAGATAAATATATATAAAAAAATTAAGAATCGACTGTTAGGCGGTACGAAGTTCGCTGGGTCAGCTAGTCTGTAATAAAAATCAGGACAATAGTAACAGCCTAACACAAACTCTAATTGAGTTTGTGATGCGAACTCTTTATCTATCTATATCTATATACATAAAATTCTAAGTTCTGACTGACTGACTCACTCATCAACACTCAGGCCAAGGCAAGGAATAAGAGCGGATTTTTTAAAATTCATCCCCTAAGGGGGCGAAAAGGGTTGCCAAATTTTTTTATGGGAGGTATAAAGAATCGGGGCTGCAAGTGATGCAAATTACTTCAGCCAGATGTTGCTGCCTGTACGTAATACAGAGAATATTTTAAAGAGGTTCGAAGTTTCACTGATGCCGGTGAGTCGCTCATTAGCTCAGTTGGAAAGAGAGCTGGCACGGATAGCCAGAGGTCGCGGGTTCGAATCCCGGCATGGGTGGAATTTTAGCCTAAATTTATTTCTTAAAGGAGTATCGTCGTCGTCGTCAGGCTATACTAGTCCACTGCTGGATATAGCCCTCCCCTAATGAGCGCCATATTGTGCTATCATAGGGGGTAATGCCCATAATCCCCACGCTGGGCATGCGGGTTGGGGATTGCAGTTTGGTGCAATTTTACTGCAGGGGGCGCTGCTGCCCACCCCCCGGTTTGTGTCCCTTAGTCGCCTTTTACGTTACCCGCGGGAAGTATTGGGTAAAGGAGTGTACGGGGTTGCAAAAAAAGTCCACGCGGACGTAGTTGCGGGCAAAAGCTAGTAATCTATAATCTACTGTGCTTTATAATTACAGGAAGGCCGCTCCAAGTTTGAGAAACCATCGGACTACGTCAACTACTTAAATCAGCCGGAGCTGTCGGTGGGGAAGCTCCACAGCTGTCTGGAAAATCTCCGCATAGCGCTGACCAACAACCCGCTGTCCTGGATCGAGGAGTTTGGCACTAAAGGAATCGAGAGCCTTCTGACGACGTTGAATACCTGCTATAGCAAGTGAGTGGTACACTGATCTTCTTAGTGTGTCAATGGCAAGCGTGGTGAAGGTATTTGCCATCAATGACGTGTGTTCGCTTCAGTCGCCTGACATTGTATCTGATATCAAGCAGAGCAGCAGCCAGTGGATTTTTGTGACGGGCCAGTCGTTCTGTGCACCTTGAGCCCATAAAACTTTGGTCCCCCATCGGATTGATTGATTGATATATTGATGGATTATGAAACTTATTTGGTTCTTTTTTCATGCTATCAGTGGTGGTGGATTCTATCGGTACGTATATTATGTATAGGATTTTGTCATTGAAACACTCTGATTGCGCGATGCAGGAATGTTGGAGTTTGTAGTGCGCGCGCAGAGTTGACATGTGCTCGCCACATACTAATAATCAATCTACCAAGAATCAGTTATTTCACGTGTGGCAAGCACATGTCAACTCTGCGCGCACTACAAACTTCAACATTTCTGTATCGCGTCATCAAGGTGTTTCAATGACATGCCATAAATATAACATCCGACTAACCTTGTAACGGTGCAAACCTCTTCACACCATTTTTATTTCTTATTCTATCTATCATTTTCAAATATTTAAATTACGTCCCACATTCTTCGATTTCCCTCAGTTTTCACGGTCATTACAGACGAGGTGGGTTTACTGCTCGAGCCGAAGGCGAGAGCAGTTATGGAACCGAGTCTGTAATGAATGACCAATGCTCACGAGTGTCATACGACGTTTTTCAACACACTTGTGAGGAAAATAAAAAACAAGCACAGGTAAATAAAAATAAAAAGTACGCTAAAAATACTGACTCAGAAAAAGAGTTCGCGTTCTTTTCCGTTTTCCATGTTAGGAAATTTTCATACGCTGCGACATATTTTTCCCTAGATTTCTCGGGTATCAAACTTTCATTGGCATTTTGCGCCTCATTAAGTATGTCTTGCGGAGTTAAAACCATATCCTCTTCAGTATCAGTACTCGAACTCGACATTTTCACAATAAACAATGAAAAGTTTTATTTCTTGAGAACTGAGATTGAAAATGGCGCGCGCTTACTTTTTTAATTTGCGCGCTGTCAAATGTAGGCAAATGTAACAACTTCCATACAGCCTATAAATCGATATTTCTGAATTACAAGTTGGCTTTTAGATATGTCTATCTTTTTCTTATTTTGATTGCAATTTGATGAAAATAAATGTTTAGTTATCGTATTTTGATACTAACGTGCATAAAATATAAATTAAATTATTATTTTTAGATATGAAAACTCTTTGCTGTCATTATTTGTCTGTAGTTGATAAAATTAAAACTATATTCATTACAGCACTTGTGCTGTAATATTATTACGCACGCGTGTATAATGGACAGCATTATGGTTCTTAAACCGGTGTTATAAGAGTCACTTTACGAGCAAGTGTGTTGAAAACCAGTTTTAATTTAGATAACAGAAGAAAGATAACAATGTTCTTTGTTGTACACTGGAAAAGCAACAAATACAAAATAATTACAAGTGTACTTAGTATAAATGGCGGCCTTATTGCTAAAAGCAATTTCTTCCAGACAACCTTACGATGGAAAGTTGCTGAAGGAAATTAAAAAGACGGGTAGCTAGTGCAAATTAGATTGCAAATTTAGATAGGCAGATTTAAATTTAGAACACTGTAAAGTTGCTTAAATTAATTCTCTATTCCTTTACTCTTCCATCCCACTCAGAAGTCCCAAACATTATTGGTTTTGTGGGGCCTTATCATAACATATTATGTGTACTGTATTTTTTACATTAATAAATACATTACTAATGCCATTTCTTTCTTCCACAGTGATGCGCGCTACGACCGGGTCCAGTACGAATGCATCCGATGCATATCCGCCATAATGAACAACACAGTCGGCATAAGGACCATGTTCGAGTGTAAGGAAGCCCTTCCAGTGCTGGCGCGGAGTCTCAACCACAGAAAACCGCACTGCGCCCTGGAAGCTGCCAAGGTGAGAAGTATGACAAACTAGTTCAGGGATTGACACATCGGATCAGTGACTGACACACTGCTTCAGGGCCTGACTTTGTAATTCGGTGAATAACACATTGAGTCAACGCAGTGACTGACATAGTGGTTCAGTGAATGACACGTCGTTCCAGTGATTGCTGTTTGCCTGACACATTAATTCAGTAACTCTTACAAATTCCGTACCTCGTTCAGCGACTGACACACTGATTCAGGGCCTGACTTTGTAATTCGGTGAATGACACATTGATTCAACGGAGTGACGTAGTGGTTCAGTGAATGACACGTCGTTTCAGTGATTGGTACACTGTTTGACTGACACATTACTTCAGTAACTCTTACACTGATTTAGTAAAATGAATATATTGCATTTCCACCATAATTAATAACACGTTTGGCATAAGAACTATGTTCGAGTGTAAGGAATCCCTTCCAGTGCTGGCGCGGAGTCTCACAGAAAACCGCACTGCGCCTTGGAAGCGGCCGAGGTGAGAATTATGACACACTCGTTCAGGGACTGACACACCGGTTCCGTGACTGATACACTGATCCAGGGCCTGACTTTGTAATTCAGTAAATGACACATAGATTCAACGGAGTGACTGACATAGTTGTTCAGTGAGTGACACATCGTTTCAGTGATATATATGTTACAGTCAAAACTCTTAAACGGCCAAAACTAGTTTTGATTGCTGAAATCAGTCAAAAGTACTTTTGTGCAAAGCTTCTGGTCAGTGACATTTGAAATACCAAATGGTAAAAACACCTAAAATTATGCATCACTCAATCTGCGACAGCAAAAATATAGCGTAGCGGAGCGCGAAGGAGCGTGTTAGGTTGAACATGTAAGACCGAAACCCAACCTGACATTGTTGGATACATGTTGTAACGGTGCAAACCTCTTTACACCATTTTTTTATATTTGTGTTCTATCATTTTCAAAATTTAAAATTACATCATCCATTTTCGAGATTTCCCTCATTTTTAGCATTACTACTTTACATCTGGACTTGCTTATTCTGCTTTATCCAGTTTTCTGTTTTTATTATAAATAAAACATACTACAAGTAAAGCACAAAGTTGAAGTCGTTCCAGTTTTATTATTTATTAAAAGTTCGACGACATCACATTGTTAGAATGTTATTTTATTTTTTGGAATTTTGATTTTAGCAGTCAAAACTACTTTTGACCATTTAAGAGGTTTGACTGTAACATATACACCGTTGTTGCGTGATGGACACACTGAGTCACTGACACTCCAAGTTAAGATGACTCCGATCGTCATCATTGAAGTTGACAGGGTTCGTAAACTTTACACCCGCTGACTTTCCCTCAGCGGACTCTTTTTGAAAATGGCAAATTACTTTATCTCCACAACGAAAAAGTCACAATACAGTACATATTACTCCTGGTTCCAAACTGGGATACCTACAGTGTATCCGTTCTTAAATGGCAAAACGAGTAAACAAACATGGCTGACCAATAAATTGTGACATTTCATAGTGTTGCTGAAATTACTGAATGAATGACGGATTTCATTATTGAATGAATGGAATGAATGAAGTTTAAGTCATAAAATAATCTAAATGATTATGTAATATTAGTATCGCAATCCATCTGCTACACTGAACTCGACCCATATACCTACAAACTGGGACAAAAAAATTAAGAATATTCCGCTAATAAATGTTGGCGGTAATGCTATCTCCTCAATAAAGAGTTCTTAAGATCATTATGGGGAAAAGTAGAATTGAAAAACGTGTTGAACATTAAATATGGGGGTTTGTGCTGCAAATGATGTTATTTTTAGTTTTTTTTTTACACTATTCTCTGTATTACGTACAGGCAGCGACATCTGGCCGAAGTAGATTGCATCACTTACAGCCCCGACTACCTATTTTGCAGTTAGGTTCTTTTTTTTACATCGGAAATCGCTGTACCCACATGATTATACTATTTTTATATTTAATGCACTAACCCGTGCTAAGGACAATTTTAAAAAACCTATTTAGAGGCTAAAAATTCGTTGGTGCATTAAAAAAATAAAAATAGTATAATGACTTGGAGATATTTAGAAAATCTCATCTGGCAACCGTGGCTACAGCAACGTGAAAAAAACTTCTTGCTCGCTGGCTCGGCTGATCCACTGGCAGTTTTGTATACCGCTTTAAAACTGACAGAATTTCAAGCATGCTCGAAGAATCAACGGTATAACCCACAGAGTAAAATTTAAAAAAAAAAAAATCGCCGTATTTTGGGGTGATGTAGTTGCTGTCTATACCGTTGGCTCGCAGAAAATAAAAACTGCGGTAAAGAAAACTGGTGGCTCGCTAATGAAACACCCGCTTAACATGCAAGGTTTAAGTAAAAAAATCAATCAAACTTTAATTCTTTATTCAATACCCACCGCAATTCCTACTCTATTTTGTTATTTTTATTATTCCGGTGCTATGTGCACTTCTTAAATAACATAACAGCGCAATTTCGTTCATTCGTTCTTTCATTCACCTCATACAACCGCATCCCAACACTAAAAAAATAATGACAGACTAATCTGTGTAGTTTTGCTAACCTGTGATCAGAAAATCAGTGTATTTAGAATTTCGGCAAAAAATCATAGTTTTAATCACAAATTCAGCCAGTTTTCGGTTAAATATGATGCCCCTGTGTCTTAACTAGTGTCTACAACTAAATGTGGTAACCTACATCGAGTGATGCTTCCGGAATTCGTGTTTTGTGGTCGAGTGAGGTTTGTTTACTCGTTTTGCCATTTAAGAACGGATACACTGTAGTGCTATGGTAACCAGGCAAATAACATCAAACTTTTGTCTCCAGGTGCTGGCAGCGACGTGCTTCATCCCCAACGGTCACGAGAAGGTTCTGGAAGCCATCACAATGGCGGGCGAGTCGAGCAGGAAGCCAAGGTTTCTCCCGATCGTGGAGGGAGTCATGCCGAAGGCGCCCGAGAGCTTAAAGGTGAGCCGAAGACTGCCGAACGCTTCCGAAGTTTGCCGAAGTTAGGTAAATAGATAGAAAACACTTGATTGTACATAAAAATGGAAATTACAAAGATATTTCTTAGCCTAAGAGTAGGAGAAGATTGTGTATAGATGATTGTGGTGGAAAGATGATTGTGGTGGATGCCACTTGCAACAATCCAAATCCATCCACCACCTACCTACCCCTCCGGGACATAGGCGCGATATTTTATTTACGTATGTTTTTACGTGGACTCGAACTTTACTGAACTAGTCCGAATTTCACGTAACTCGCCCGAATTTCGCCGACCTCGGCGAATATTCCGAATTTGTCCTAATTTTACCGAACTCGGCGAATTTTCCGAACTTGTCCTAGTTTTACTGAATTCCCTCGAATGTCACCGAACTCGCCCGAATTTTACCGCACTCGTCCGAATTTAACCGAAGACGGCGAATTTTCCGAAATCACCGGAATTTTACCAAATAGCCAAATTTTAGCCGTTTCTGACCCTAGGCAAAACTGCTATGCTCAAGTGGTTGTGCCGTGGGCACTTTTGTTTCCCGTCAGCTCAACTGAGTTACCAACGACTCAACTCGAGCCCATGACGCAACTAATGCTTAACTGGTTGATTCGTAGGGAATACAGGAACTATTCCACTTCCCCATACTACAACTGGTAGTGTTATCTCAAGCCACTCTCTAGCACTGATAGCAAACCTCTTTGTTCAAGTGTTCAGTTTACCGAGGCAAGGCACAGTAAAAGTTTTTTTTCCAGCAGACCAATCAGTTGTACCGACGGGAAATAAAAGTGGCCACGGCTCAACCAGTTGAGCATAGCAGTTGTGCCTAGGGTCAGAAAGGATTTTAGCGAACTCGCCCGAACTTTACAGAAATCGCCTGAATATAAGCGAACTCGACCGATTTCAACCGAACTCGTCTGAGTTTTACCGAATTCGCCCGAATTTTACCGAACCCGTCCGAGCTCTTCCGATCGGCGTACTAACCGAACCATTACGCTTTCAGAACGGCTGCATGCAGCTTATAAACGCGATAATAACAGAGCCCGAGGAGTTGGACTTCAGACTGCATTTGAGGTCCGAGTTCATGAGGACGGGCCTTTATGACTTGATAGGTGAGTGAAAGGAAAAATAGTAGATTTTAAGACTAGGGACTAAAACGATCCATTTTAGGCGAGACGTGCATATAGCTACCCTAGCCGGAACGGCGAGGGTCGAGGTTAAAATGGGGTTTTACACAGCTATGCATAGTAATACATTAAATGGGTCAAATCGCGATACTTCCCGACGTTTCGGCAGTGTTACAGTTGCCGTGGTCTCGGCTAGACTGAAGTGGCGAGTACAGTCAATTATTGTGGGCAGTCACTTTAAATTTTTCGCAGCTGGCCGACCTCAAATATAACTAGGTGTATGAGTATCGCGAATCATTAAGAAATATTACAGAGTCATACACTACACTTTTCACTTTGAATAAAAAAAACAACAGATAGGTAGTTATTTTATATTTAATGATTGTAAAGAAGGAACTATAAAATACCTTATGTCTTGAGAAATGAATTATATTTTGACCCGACCGGGTATCGAACCCGGTACCTTCGGTCTTACATTCAGCATACAAAACAGCTGCGCCACCGAGGCCGTCAAACTTTGTCAAAATAACAGCTTTGACCTTCATTAAGCAAACATTTCGTTTTTTATGGTAAGAGGGAAAGAGAGAAAGAGAGAGAGAGAGAGAAAGAGAAAGAAAGACAATTAACACAACATGAGCACAACAGAAATAAACCAAATATACAAATAAACGAAACAAAAAAACAGACAATTCTGCTTTATGGACAATGCAGTGAGTCCATAAAGCAGCAAGAAAAAAAATATGACCAGCCCAACATGACCTTTACAGAGGAACTCCGTGCGGGCGCCGAGGGGTCGAGGCAGATTCAGATGAACGTGTTCGACAGCCACGGAGCAGCCGACTTGGACGAATTCCTCGCTAAGTTCGATGACGTCAGGTGTGTTAAAATGTTACTTAGTTAAACCTTTGCTTCTGCACTACGTAATGAGATGATTTACACTGCGCTTCCGTGCTTGGCAAGGCACGTTAAGCCGTTGGTGCCGGCTGTCATGTAATGGCAGTCGTTAAGCCATGTCAGAGGCCTTATGGGCGGCTTGATAACTTCTGACAGTAAGGCCCGCCACTGTCTTACAAACCTCCACCAACCCGGACTTGGCCCCCGTGGTGGAGTATGGCCTAACCTTCCTGCAATGCAGGAAGAGACCCGTGCCCCAGCAGTGGGGACATACAAGGGTTGATAAGGGTACAGCGTCCAGTGGCATCTTCACTCACACTAGACGAGTGCAGACTGAAGGGCCTGGGACAAAGTTTTGGATGGAGTAGGCTTGCCTAACACCTATAAGTGTAAGTGTATAAGTGTGAACACAAAGTGTATATAAGTGTGTGGCGAGCACATGTGAACTCTGCGCGCGCACTACAAACTCCAACATTCCTGCATCGCGCAATCAAAGTGTTTCAATGACATACCATAAATATAACGTCCGACTAACAATAGTTGGACCGGCCGTCCCCAGGCATATGATCTGCCTGGCGGGAAATTTACCTTTATAGTGGAAGAGCACGGTCACCCGCTCTTCCCTATAAGTGTAAACACAAACCTAATTCATTATCTAACATAATATCGTGGCAATTGACAGTCACTAGCCTCTGCCTACCCCTCTGGGATACAGGCGTGAGGTTATGTTATCACACTAACGTTATAAAGGTGAAAGTTTGAGAGTGTGTAAGTTCGTTACTTCTAAACGGCTGGAGGGATTTTAGTAAAATTTGGTACTAATTTAATGCGTTTAATGCGGTAAAATATCTTAACCCCACGGGAACAGCACAGCTAGTGTTTTATAAACATAAAATACGATTGTAGACTTTTAGTCGGGATCTACTTACGGGTGTTGTTATATCGGAAGAGAAGTGTGAGGACGAGCAACCGACGAAGCGAGCTATGATTAAGCTCTGCGAATCGGAGCGAAACCTGGTCGGACTCTTCCGATTTAACAACACCCGTAAGTAGATCCGGACTAAAAGTCTACAATGTTTTGTGCTTACGAAAGTTTTAGTTCATAAAATGCGATCCTTAAAATTCCCTCTGTTGTGTCTTACAGAGCGGACTTCAATGACATAAACGAGTGCTTCGAGCTGGTGAAGAACTTGACTCTCGAGACGCCAGCGGAGCCCTACCTGCTGTCCATATTCCAGCATCTGCTCATCATCAGGGACGACGAACTAATCAGGTATGTGATATCAACCCTTTGTACGTCCCCACTGCTGGGGCACGGGTCTCTTCCTGCATCGCAGGAAGGTTAGGCCTGGAGTAAAGCCGCGGGGGCCAAGTCCGGGATGGTGGAGGATTGTAAGCACATTTCGACTAAAGTCCGTTTTTTAATTCGATGCAAAAAAAAACTGTAATTTTGACATGTGGATGGCGTAGTAAATCATAAATATGTCAACAAGATTTGAAATGTCGACACGAAAAGAAGAGGATACGTTCGTTTGCATTCGCGTAACCAAGAGAAACGGAATGAATGACGTCTTCTTGATGTGTCAACCTAAGGTTGTCAACACAGAAGTGTTGTCATTACGTAAAAAACAAATACTTCCATTTTACTTCCAAGAAAATATTGTGTGTGCTACGTTGATGTTTTTTTTTAAATACTTCTCTTTAGTGAGCATTAAAATATAAATGTCTTTGATGTCATAAGGTTTTTGTTAACACAAGTCTATTATTTTTGGTTTTAAAAAATTCTACCTGGGCCAACTAGAAATTTTGTTGTGGTATCACTGCCTCTTTTCTTTTTTGCATCGAATTGAAAAACGGACTCTAGACTAGACCATATCCATCGTACCTGCTTATCCTGTTTTTTACCAAGTTTTCTGTTTATGTTATAAATAAAACACATTATCAAAACACACCATTAAAGTCGTTCCAATTTTATTATTTACTAGGTGACCCAGCGAACTTCGTACCGCCTAGCAGTCAATTCTTTATTTTTCTCTCCGTAAGAACCATCCTCGTACTTCAAGGAATATTCTAAAAAAAGAATTAGCGAAATCGGTTCAGCTGCCCCTGAGATTTGCGCTTACCAACACATTCAGCGTTTCATTTTTATATTATAGATAAAACGCTTTACAACGGCACACTTCTATTCTAGTTTCTACAACATAAAGGATTATTTAGGTGACAATGATGTCTGGAATTAAAACCAGTACAATGCATGAGTTCTATGTTTTATAATAATTATGTTAACTCTGTTAATGAAGGACTTTGAAAAGACTAACCCATTTATAAAAACCTATTTAGAGGCTAAAAATTTCACCCATGCCGGGATTTGAACCCGCAACCTCTGGCTATCCCGGCACGGATAGCCAGAGGTTGCGGGTTCGAATCCCGGCATGGGTGAAATTATTAGCCTCTAAATAGGTTTTTAAATTTGTTCCTTAGCACGGCTTAAGTGCATTAAAAATAAAACAAAATAGTATAAAGACTAACCCACTTATTCATAATAGTCTGCTAACTTAAAGCATTGCTAATTCTCGCTCTGTCTTATTCTATTGACCTAAGTCAGAATGAAAAAGAACACTCTTTAGCAGCTGTATTAAGTTATCGGACCATTATGAATAAGGAGGTAAGTTTGGAGTTTTTTTGTCCATTTTTTCTCCAATATGATCTAGATTTAGAAATGGACACCTAGTTTGAATTGTAACGTTCATTAAGCCGCAGTTTCTGCGCTACTTTGAATGAAACCTTTTCATTTCTAATCTAATCTTGCAGGCCAGCCTACTACAAGCTTATAGAAGAGTGCGTGACTCAGATAGTCCTACACAAGAACGGGTACGACCCAGACTTCAGAGCCACGCAGAGATTCAATATTGACGTACAACCACTTATAGACGGACTAATTGGTGAGTTTTAGAGCATAGACGTAGATTAGTAGACGCATGGGAGTTCATAACAATTTTTATGGCGAGATTAAAATGAAATAAATTTAAAAACCTATTTAGAGGCTAAAAATTCCACCCATGCCGGGGTTTGAACCCGCGACCTCTGGCTATCCGTGCCAGCGCTCTATCCAACTGAGCTAATGGGCGATTCACCGGCATTTTAACATCGGAAATGATATCGCTGTACCCACATGATTATACTATTTTTATTTTTAATGCACTAACCCGTGCTAAGGACAATACTGTGGGTATACATCACTGCTCGGCAAAAAAAGTGTCATAACACAAAAATTTTGAATTCGATATGATGCGACTTTTATGCCAGTTAACTGACCAATACGGCTCAATGAAAAAGAGAACTTAGCGCCATCTCTCGGTAACTAAGCACACCATAATAATGACGATTTTACCACAGAACATAAAAAAAGAGTAGAAGTAGCGACATGACACATTAGTACGAAAACCAGTGTAACCAAACTGATACTTACAAACCAAACGCACACTACGAATGCCAACCTGCCATTGGTAAATAAAGTCAATGCCGAAAAGGTGTACATGATAAAAGTTTCAATTAAAATATGCACCTTTTTGTAATGTTAACAATGATCAAAGTCAAATGACAATGATGAAATTAAGGTTGACATTTTGTAGTAACGCTACTCTACACTAGATGGAACTACCGCCGCCGAAAAGAACTTTTACCTACTAAGACAGAAAGTTCAAAATTGAAAAACAAGTACATTCACAGTTTGGGATGGGACAATGCGAATTCTAGTTTGTCGATAGGGAGAACCTATCGACAAATTATACTCGTACAAACAGTTTACACATTAACGGCCGAATATGAATACTGGTACTTAGAAATATCTTTAGCTATTTCATTTTGCCTGCGGGTTGACTGGTAGAAAATGCATCTTTTCTACATTATCTTTTGTGCAATATAGTATATTTCATTACAAGTGCGGAAAGGCTGTCATTGCAAAGAGTACCGACAAGTTGCAATGACGGTTCCGCACGTATACTGAACGACTATTTTTAATACAGTTGCGAAAAAAATAAGCAATTTAATAAAGAAAAAATATTTAGAAAATGGCGCCAACCGTAAAAAAATATAAGCAGAGATTTTTTTCTTCACCCATTCTAGAAGGCAAAGGGAACTATGCCCATACAGCCAAGTCTTCAGAAGAATTTTTTATTGATATGAAATGAAAATGAAATTTAATGAGATGAAATGAAATGAAACGTAACTTAATTCATTCAATCAAATATTTTCTTTTTAATAGACATTATTTTGACAGTTAGGAAAGAAAACGCACGAGTGCGGGAAAGGTAAAAAAAGCACGAGTGTGTAATAGCCCACATCCCGCATGCTATACGTCCGTGTAATACGTCACTTTTTGAGCAACTGTATTAAAAAAGAATTAACACTAATAGGGTACATAGACGCACAAATAAACCAATGTGGTAGATTTCATATTTTAAAATGTTATCTCTTATTTAAAACTAGCTTTAACCCGCTGCTTCGCGGCCGTTAGAAATTATAACACGGGAAATATAATGTATTCTACGACTCAATTCAGATCTTTGTCTGTACTTTGATCTGTACGCCATGTTTCATACGTTATACAAATTTTATTGACGATGGTACTAATATATTTCATTTGTACGGAAGAGTCTATCCTGGAAGTGATGCACATTTTTTCTGGTATTGCTGCATCACATAAGTGCCACCTTCCGCCATTTTTAGTGTTTATGAAGTTTAAAAATTAATTAAGAGGCTAAAAATTTCACCCATGCCGGTATTCGAACCCGCAACCTCTGGCTATCCGTGCCAGCGCTCTACCAATTGAGCGAAATTGGTGAAACTTTTAGCCTCTAAATAGGTTTTTAAATTTGTCCTTAGCACGGGTTAGTTCATTAAAAATAAAAATTGTATGTTAATGAAGTGTTCATGAAAATGCTTTGAATATATTGTGTTCATCGTCGTTTTGAACCAATTTTGCCTTCCTGTCGCTGCCATCCATTTTAATTTCGTATTCGGTTCCTTAGAAAACTAAACGAAAACTCACTTCCAAATTGTTTTGATTCCGAGAGGGTATTTGTAACATTGCCTCGGTTTTCTGTTATCAAAGGGGTAAGATGAAAATTACTTCGATAGTTTCTTAGATATTTCAGTCACTGATAAACTTGTGAAGAAAATCTATATCGCGATCTATGTGCTCATGTCATATCTTGTATGAAAAGTAGTAATGTATGAGCTCCAATGACAGTTTTCACATGCACAACGACCAGCCGGCGACCGGAGCTCATACATTACTACTTTACCCGGCCCGGCGACCGGACGGCGACCGGTTGCATGTGAAAAGGCACTTATGAAGTAGGTATAAAATAACAACAATTATTTTACCTACTTAGACGAATTGGAATTTACAATACCTAAGTACCATGAAGTATGTTACTAAGTCATAGACAATTATCGATAGATTTATATCATGTGTGCCCCCATCCGTAATTGAGTAGAATTCAAATTATGACAGAAATTTCTAGAGAAGGTACACTTTCTTCGATGAAAATTTAACTTTACTAACCAGTAAATAAAGGTGGTTTCTCTTTGTCATATTCGGATTGGTTTCCGTGTTCATGTTATTACACATTTAATTAAAAATACAATGAAATACGTCTTACCGATGAAATATTATGGCATGATCGGTATATTTTAGTCCCCAGCTTTTATTTTTGATCTCTAACACAGCACAACAAGGCATTTTAATCAAGTTTTCACCATTTTTTTCTTTACTAGAAGCGCACGGCAACTGAAGTAAACAAAACTGTCACCGACTACGCATAGGCAATACATTGCTAATGTGAGGCACGCGGGAACCGCCCACTTACGACTTCTACTCTTTTTTTATGTTCTGTGGATTTTACAGTCGGTCAAATGAAATATTCGCTATCCAATGGTACAAATATGTCAAAACGTTATTATTATCATTTATTATGTATTGTGACGCTTTTCTTGCCGGGCAGCGATCAAGAAGTGTTCGAGTGGAAAAAAGTTGCATGGTTGCATGGCTTATCGTCCGACATTGTCAGTGTAGTGTGTCGCAACCCTAATAGTGCTTTGTGATGGCTGATTGAGGGTAGTTTGAAACTTCA
Organism: Yponomeuta sedellus; assembly: GCA_934045075.1. NCBI lineage: Eukaryota > Metazoa > Arthropoda > Insecta > Lepidoptera > Yponomeutidae > Yponomeuta > Yponomeuta sedellus. Next base: position 6,804,724 of record OW203751.1, on the reverse strand, counting down.
TCAGCCGAAGATGCGAACGGGTGCCAGCCATCAGAGTGCTTAGTGCAAGTTTGACAGATCCAATCGAATAACTTTACTACCGCGTTAATCGAGCATTGAGTAGTGAGTATGAGTAAGTTAACCGTTCGAACTGGCAAAACGCTGTCACAGTACAACTCGCACTCGCGTTTATTCGTGTTTTGGCTGGTAAACGTGTTCACTTCTCAACGTAAACCATTAGAACTCGCACTCAGCAATTTTAATTTCCATACTTGTCGCTAGGTGGCGCTTCCTCGATGCCATAGAAATATGAGTTTACGTTAACGCGATCGAGTAGTTAAAAAACTCGCACTAAGCACTCTGTCTTCTCGTGACCACGATGACTGTAACGTCGTCGAAACGTCGAGGTTAAATAGCAATAAATTACTACGCGATTAAGCCCCGAAAACATTCTAACAATGTTTTCAAGTCGCGAAAGTTTAAAATATGTAGAATGTAGTTAATAGCCTCCATTCCGTCCTTCCACCAAACCGGACTTGGCCCCCGTGGTGGAGTGTGGCCTATACCTTCCTCGGGGAAGAGACCCGTGCCCCTCGGTGGGGACGTAATGGGTTGACAATGATGATGATTCCGTTCTAGAAAAATCCCGAGCGGAGGAGGAGCGTAAGATCGAGGACCTGAAGGGCAAACTGGAGGCGGCCATCGCGGCCCGGCAGGAGGCCGAGGCCAAGGTGGCGCATCTGGAGGAGCGGCTGAAGCAAGATGGCGGCGGGCCGGTCTCGCAATCCAGCATCGCCGCCATAGCCAAGGTAACCGCACTATCACGTTATCGTTATCAACCCTTGTATGTCCCCACTGCTGGGGCACGGGTCTCTTCCTGCATCGCAGAAAGGTTAGGCCATACTCCACCACGGGGGCCAAGTCCGGGTTGGTGGAGGATTGTAAGACAGTGGCGGGCCTTACTGTCAGAAGACATCAAGCCGCCCATAAGGCCTCTGACATGGCTTAACGACTGCCATTATATGACAGCTGGCACCAACGGCTTAACGTGCCTTGCGAAGCACGGAAGCGCTCGAAAAAACGCCACTAGCGGTAGTCACGGGACGCTCACCCATCCTGTACCTGACCGCGCCTGTTGTTGCTTAACCAAGTGATTGATTCCAATGACTCGGTTCGCCTAGGCCACGAGCGCTTCTTATCACATAACACTAATATTATGGCTGGAGGAATAGTAGTTCTTAATAATTCGCTGTAGACATGCATGGTTATATATTAAACAATGATTGTTGATTATATGCTGTGTGGTGGGTGTCGGCCTAGAGAATAGCACCAACCCAAATTCTGCCCGCAAGTGTCGTAAAAGGCGACTAAGGGGGACAAGGGGGGTGGGCAGCAGCGCCCCCTGCAGTACAATTGCACCGAACTGCGATCCCCAACCCGCATGCCCAGCGTGGGGATTATGGGCATTACCCCCTATGATAGCACAACGTGGCGCTCTTTAAGGGAGGGCTATGTCCGGCAGTGGACTAGTATAGCATGACGACGACGACGACATCTGTAAAGGAGTGCGTACTACAAAACTATACTTAGGAGTACATTTCTCGGTTTGTGAGTTCATTATGTCTGCTATCATACCCAGGGAGAGTTTGTAAAACAGCAATTATGCTGAGCCTCTGTACTATTTATCACGCCTATATTCTAAGTGTAGGTACTTATGTACCTACTCGTTTCAATCTTACTGTGTGGGCCAGTTTCTGAATTGATAATTTCGCCAAGTAAATAGTTAACTGTAGTTCTGTCTCTTCGAATTCCCCAGAAAAGAGTGTGACAGAATGGTACTTAAGTATGTACTCAATGAAATTCAGAAACCGACCCTGTATCTTTACATGATTTATAATAAGTACTCTGGTGTACAATAAAGAATATTCTTGTCTTATCTTATATTATATAGAAAGTTCTGTATTTTGAACTTGAGTGTTGAATAAAGACAGATTTGTTTTTTTTTTTTACATTATTTTGGTCACATTTCTTGATTTTCCCACAGGCCATCGGGAGTCCCGGCGGCCCCCCGCCCCCACCGCCGCCCCCCATGCCTGGCGGTAAGCGAACCTAATCCTTATTACAACACACTCATACGCACACACACACACACTACTATTTAAATACATAATCACACATCTACAATTAAGTTACGCTAAATTAACTCATTTGTCTAGTTTAGTTTTTAGTCTTTAAGTCTTAAAAATTTTTTAGTAATGTACCTTTAGAAATCTTTTATTATAACGCTTTTGTTATGCCACTGGTTGAACAATTTCACACAATAAATAAAATAAAAAATTAATACCAAGTCCTATGATAATTATCGATATCAACCTTCGTATGTCCCTAACTGCTGGAGCACGGGTCTCTTCCTGCATCGCAGAAAGTTTAGGCCATTCTCCACCACAAGGGCCAAGTCCGGGTTGGTGGAGAAGTTATCCTAAGGCCTCTGACATTGCTTAACGACTGCCATTTCATGACGGCCGGCACCAACGGCTTAACGTGCCTTGCGAAGCACGGAAGCTTTCGGAAAAATGTCTGCGCCAGTGGCCTACTGGAACCGAGTGATTGGAATCAATCGCCTGAGTTATGAAACAATAGGAACGTTCAGGTGCTGGATGGGTGACCATCCCGTGACTATTTTTTCCGAGCGCTTCCGTGCTTCGCAAGGCACTATGCCGGCTGTCTTGTAATGGCAGTCGTTAGCCACGTCACGGGCATTATGGGCTTGATAACTTCTGACAGTAAGGCCCGCCACTGTCTTACAATCCTCCACCAACCCGGACTTGGCCCCCGTGGTGGAGTATGACCTAACCTTCCCGCGATGCAGGAAGAGACCCGTGCCCCAGCAGTGGGGACATACAGGGGTTGACATCATAGATAGATAGAGATAGAGAACACTTTATTGTGCATAAAAATAGAAATTACACAGATATTTCTTAACCTAAGAGTACAGACGGCGGCCTTATCACTAAAGTGATCTCTTCCAGACAACCTTCGGATGAACTGGACTAATACATTAGAGAAGGAAGTAGATGTACAAAAAAAAAACATAGAAAACATTAATTTCAGAGGTTCCAAATACATGCCTCAATAACAGTGTGAATAAATAAAATTATCAACAGATTCATACAAATAATCATCACAATTATCATTTATTATCTAAGTAACTTAGGAACACGTTGGCTCATAAATGGCAATGGCAAAAAAAAATATGCTCACTCATCCCGAATGCGAGGCTTTTGGTCCAAGATGTCCGCCGAGTATTGTACATAAGCTACACGATTTAACTTGCACATATTTAAATTGTAGACAGCACTGCATGTTTTCTATTGGGTCATGTCTCTGCCCTTTAGGTGGGGGAGCTCCGCCGCCGCCGCCAATGCCGGGAGGTAGGTCCTCTATTATTATAGTAAAGCACCCTGTATATTTCTCTCCGTAGGTCACAGGACTTTTGTCGTTAAAGAGAATGATGGAGAGAATGTGCTTAATGACCATTACAAGTGTCATTACACCTTTTTGAGATAACCTCTAAATGGTTTTAATGCTTTTATGTTGTTTTTCTGGTTATGTTATGTTATGTTGATTTGGTTTTTCTATGTCTTTTACAACCGACAACCGTTGGAGTTAACGTGTTCTTGTGTGGAGGCCGCGACTCGGCAAACGTAGTGTAGGACGCCCTCCGACCAGGTGGGATGACGATCTGCGGAAAACTGCCGGCAGATGCTGGATGCGGCAAGCTGAAGACAGGGCGCTGTGGCGCTTATTAGCGGTGGGCTATGTCCAGCAGTGGACTTCATAATATAGCCTGAAGAAGAGGATGTCTTTTAAGTTAAATATAAAAAAACACATTGTCACTACAATTAAGTTCTCCATTTCTACGCTGACGTAAAGTAAAAGGCAGGTGTGGTCCTTTTGCGTGCCAACTAGATTTTGTAGACAGATAAACTATGTACAAAAATCTAATATTTAATATAACAAAAACGGTATTAAAAATTTATAAACAACCCGACTGCTGAGTATTAACTACTAAGCAGGCGGGACTAACGTAGGTACCTTGCTATTTTGAATTTGGATCCCAACGTTTTTATTTTTATCTTTTTACTGTTTTTTTTTACATTTCTGTTTGATTCATGCTAGTCTCATATAGGCTCTGACACTCCAGAAATTACGACGAATCGATTAAGATTTTATTTGTCGAAATCGGACGATTGGTTAAGGAGTTATGAGGGCACATAGAATCGTATATACCTACACACACGCATACGAGCCAATGATATAATCCTGCTTTTGGGCCACAGTCGGATAAAAGTTGCTAAACAGTTAACGATTTCCCAACAGGAGGTGGCGGATTGGTTAAGGAGTTATGAGGGAACATAGAATCGGACATACATGCACACATACGAGCCAAAAACATTACCCTCCTTTTGGGCCACAGTACGATAAAAATAGCTCTAAACAGTTAACGATTTCCCAACAGGAGGCGGCGGTCCCCCGCCCCCGCCGCCGCCGCCGATGCCGGGCGGGCCTCCGCCCCCTCCCCCGCCCCCCGGTATGGGGGGCCCGCCCCCGCCGCCCCCACCCCCCATGATGGGTGGCCCGCGCCCCCCGCCGCCGCCGGGCGGGCCAATCGCGCCAAGGATGGTGAGACTCTTTACAGCAACTAGAGAGAATTAAGTTTGACATCTCCTACACTTCAATCAATCTTCTTAAACTAACGGGATGCAATTTCCTTTTACATATTTTACACTTCAATCAAACTTACAGCAACGGGATACAATTTTGTTTTACATATTTTATACTTCAATCAATATTTTTATAGTAACTCGAAACAATTTCGTTTTACATTTTTTATATATCAATCAATCTTTTTATAGTAACTGGATACAATTTTGTTATATATTTTACACTAAAATAAATCTTACAGCAACTGGATACAATTTTGTTTTACATATTTTACACTTCAATGAAACTTTAAGTAACCGGATACAATTTGCTTTTACACTTCAATCAGTCTTAAAGTAACTCGATAGAATTTTCTTTTACATCTTTTACATTTAAATCAATCAGTGGGCCTGTACTTGTCCACTGCTGGAGTTAGGCCTCGCCTAAGCCACGCCACTACGATTCTATACCTATTCAATTAAGTTTATTTTATTGTAAAAGGTTACAGTACAGTATCCATATCAACCCATGAATGTCCCCACTGCTGGGGCACGGGTCTCTTTCTGCATCGTAGGAAGGTTAGGCCATACACCACCATGGGGGCCAAGTCCGGGTTGGTGGAGGATTGTAAGACAGTAATGATAATATTTTTTTCGTATGACCCCACTGCTGGGGCACGGGTCTCTTCCTGCGTCGCAGGAAGTTTGGGCCATATTTCACCACGGGGGACGAGTCCGGGTTGGTGGAGTACAGTACAGTATAATGATAGTATAACATTGAATACTAACATTGTACGTCCGCCATGATGACTTGAGACCCTTCTTCCACAGCCCCAACCGGACATCCTGCCGCACGGCCTCAAGCCCAAGAAGAAGTGGGAGGTGCAGGGACCCCTCAAGCGGGCTAACTGGAAGACCATCATACCGGCCAAGATGTCAGAGAAGGCGTTCTGGGTCAAGGTAAAGTGTACTTTGTATAAGAATATTTTCGGTGCTCAATCGCGTAGTAATTACTACGCGATTAAGCCCCGAAAATATTCTTACTATGTGTACAAGTCGCGAAAGTTTAAAATATGTACTTTGTGTTTTGGCGTTTCAGTCCAATTTTGTACACAAATTTGTCCAAGGCCTCTCTGGAAGTCTGTGAAAGCAGATCTTTCAATCTGTTCTATGCGTATGTACTGTGCGTTGCGTAAAAAAATTATAACCTAGTGGTGCCGATAGTAATAGAAATTGAAAATGTTGATGCAAATATAATATAATGTTGATGAAGCGAAAGAGGACAAGAAAAACAGTTTTTATATCCTTTTTAATGCACTAACCCGTGCTAATGACAATTTTTAAAAACCAATTTAGAGGCTAAAAATTCCACCCATGCCGGGACTCGAACCCGCGACCACTGGCTAGCCGTGCCAGCGCTCTCCGAACTGAGCTAATGGGCGACCTCCGACATCAGTGAAACTTCGAACCTCTTTACAATACTCTCTGATTACGTGCAGGCAGCAACACAGAGAGTATTGTGAAGAGGTTCAAAATTTCACTAATGTCGATGGTCGCCCATTAGCTCAGTTGGGAGAGCGCTGGCACGGTTAGCCAGAGGTCGCGGGTTCGAGTCCCGGAATGGGTGGAATTTTTAGCCTCTAAATTGGTTTTTAAAGAAAAACATTATAGAAACAGAGCATACGCCACAGTAACAAACAAACTTAGAGGATTGTGGCAAGTGGCAAACCTTTATCTCTCTCTACTCCACCGGGATGCAGGTGTGAGGTTGCGCGTGTGACACTAACTCAACAATGGGAAACTTGCTTCAAACTTAGATTGAACTTAATTAAATAAAGAATGAGTATAAACATTTGTATTAATTATGAGTATGAGTTTTAACTGCTGTGTGGTGTCGGCCTAGAGAATAGCACCAACCCAAATCTTCCCGCGGGTGTCGTAAAAGGCGACTAAGGGACACAAACCGGGGGGTGGGCAGTGGCACCCCCTGCAGTACAATTCCACTGAACTGCGATCCCCAACCCGCATGCCCAGCGTGGGTATTATGGGCATTACCCCCAATGATGGCACAACCTTGCGCTGTGGCGCTCATTAGGGGAGGGCTATGTCCAGCAGTGGACTAATATAGCCTGAAGAAGAAGAAGAAGAGATAAAGAATGGGCTATCCTCTTAAGCCCTGGAGGTAGCTTACTGCAAGTCTTCTAAAACTACGTAGATTTTGACGAACTTTTTCTTCTTGTTGTTCTAAACATGATGAGGAGAATATTGGACCTGGAACAGTAAGTTTTCCGGACTTCCTACTTGAGTGGGAGCGGTGGTAGCGGAGCGGTGTAGAACTCCGGCTTCTCAATCGGGAGGTCCTGGGTTCGAACCCCGGCATGTACCAATGACTTTGTTTTCTAAGTTATGTACATTTGTGAAACTATAGTAGCAATACTACTCGCTGACGGTGAAGGAAAACATCGTATGGAAACCCTAGTGTCTGAGGTGTTAGCGTACCTAAGCGCTTGCTACGTACAGTGGCCCAACTATGAGGCTAAGTGCGGAAATCTCAGGTGTAACTAACTTCCTACTTGGGTGTGAATTAAGAAAGTTATTCGTGATGTCCTATTTCTAGGACGCCAGGGCTTAGGCGGCTTTTTGAAAACGTGAAGTATTCATTTTATAAATTTGTATTAATTATGAGCTTTAAAACCGATTTAAGGAATTTTAACTAAAAAAAAGGATCATTTCTGCATAAAAACAGGATAAAACATGATCCTTTGTGGTTCCCAGGTCCAAGAAGAGAAGATGGCGTCTCCGGATATCCTCAGTGGGTTAGCACAGAAGTTCTCCAGCAAACCTGTGGCGAAGAAAAACGAAGACGCCGTTGACAAGTAAGTATACGCTTCTATAATAAAATCCCTGAAGATATATTAAGCTTGCCTGAATCGCGGTTCAAAAAATATGTTAAGCACACTTTGTGCCAAAAGGGCTACTATAACATAAAGGATTATTTAGATGACAATGAGGTCTGGAATTAAAGCCAGTACAATGTATGAGTTCTATGTTTTATAATAATTATGTAAACTATGTTAATTAAGGACTTTTGAAAAGACCAAATTTTGAGTTTTTTTTGTCCATTTTTTCTCCAAAATGATCTAGATTTGGAAATGGACACCTAGTTTGAACTGTAACGTTCATTAAGCCGCAGTTTCTGTGCTACTTTGAATAAAACCTTTTCATTTCATTTCATAAGATTCCTGATTTTTCATAAGACCCCTTGATTTTTCGGGTACACAACAAAGAATTATATCTTATATCTATCTTATATCTATATATATCAAGGTCGAAGACGTTGGTAAGCGGATCACAGAGTTAAAGTGGAGATGGGCGGGACACTTGGCTTGAAGGGAAGACGGCCGGTGGACCAGGGCAGTATCGGAGTGGTGGCCAAGGGAGGGAAGGAGGTTGGTAGGCAGACCACCGACACGATGGGCAGACGACATCGTGAGGGGTGCGGGTCAGGGATGGATCAGATTAGCACAGGACCGAGAGGACTGGCGCAGTAAAAAGGAGGCCTATTATGCCGTGGGTTGTATTGAGCAGTGGGTTGATGTGGGCAGATTATAGATATCTTCTATAATATAAAAATGAGTCGCTGAATGTGTTGGTAAGCGCAAATCTCGAGAGCAGCTGAACCGATTTCGCTAATTCTTTTCTTAGAATATTCCTTGAAGTACGAGGATGGTTCTTACGGAGAGAAACATAAAAAAAATATTAAAGAATCGACTGTTAGGCGGTACGAAGTTCGCTGGTTCAGCTAGTAAAAAATAATAATAAAAAAATATGTTTATTTATAAAAAATGCGAAAAACTGCCGGCAGATGCTGGATGCGGCAAGCTGAAGACAGGGCGCTATGGCGCTCATTAGGGGAGGGCTATGTTCAGCAGTGGACTACGTAATATTATAGCCTGAAGAAGAAGAAGAAAAAAAATTGATTACTGTAATTATGGTCTATTGCGACTCCCACACTAGGCGCAGCCTGTGTCGTGGGTGACGGGTAGATTGCGCTCTTTATAGTTAGCACCGGTTTACAGATCGAGGCAAGTGGGTCACAAGCGTGAGCAAAACAGTGCTACTATGGACTCTCGGGCTTCCACGCTAGGCCGAGCCTGTGTCGTGGACAGCCATTGATTGTATTTACAGTGTATCTTTACAACTGCTTTTGCATGCCCAAGGCCGTGTTCAGATTCTGTTGAAATTACAATTACAAGATAAGATATGAAATTAGATCATTTGATTGACGATGTCGTAGAGACATTTATAATTCATGTAAGTGAATCAGATACTACGTTAATATCGTCCGATTCAGAATAGAAATTAAACACCAAAAACTTATTTTATTCTAAATTTAATTTGATTTTCATATAATATAAAATCAATAATTGAAATGAAACTAAATTCTCATTTTTAGTTTGTTTTCTTGTAGATTTTAGTGTAACTTAATCATTGTATTTATATAATTAATATTGGGTTTTCAGGCTTGCCAATCATCAGGCTTTAAATTCGTATTAAGCAGAATAAAGAAAAAAAAGAGATTATGTCAGGAGAATATTTTAAATTATTCAGGTCATTTTAACATCCTGTTAAAATTATCTCTTAAATAATACTTCCGTGATTTGCATCAACGACAGTACTAAGAAAATAATTGATTATGTTGTTAAATCCATCGACTAAAGCACATCACTATTTTAGCTGGCGACTCTTTTTCACTAAAACGATAATTATATCTGTCAATTTACTGACTAAGTTAGTGGGCTGAAGTATAGTAACTTAAAAGATAAATTAGTTAATAATTAGTTCGGATAAATTGAGTAGTACCTAAAAATAAAACCGTTGCGGTTGCGGAATAAGGCCGGGGAGTCATCCTCCCCGGCGGTAGCCCAGTGGCTAGAACAGTGGACTCCGAAGCGGAAGACCCAGGTTCGCTTCCCAGTGCGGGCGTGTACCAATGACTTTGTTTTCTAAGCTACGTGCATTTGTGAAGTTACAACAGCAAAACGATATTTTCAAACGAAAACATCGTGAGATAACCTGAGTGTCTGAGGTGTTGTTAAATTTTGCCTAGCGCTTGAAATCCACACTAGCCAATGCGCGGTGGGCACGCGCGGTAATTAAGCCCATACTATCTCTCTGAAAGAAGGCCTGTGCCCTGCAGTGGAACGCTTATAGGCTGCACAAATAAAAATCTTCAAACACGGTTCAAAAAATATGTTAAGCACACTTTGTGCCAAAAGGGCTACTATAACATAAAGGATTATTTAGATGACAATGAGGTCTGGTATTAAAGCCAGTACAATGCATGAGTTCTATGTTTTATAATAATTATGTAAACTATGTTAATTAAGGACTTTGAAAAGACTAAGTTTGGAGGTTTTTGTCCATTTTTTCCCCACAATGGTCTAGATTTATAATGGTTACCTAGTTTGAATTGTAACTTTCATTACGGCGCAGTTTCAGTACTACTTTGAATAAAACCTTTTCATACATTCATCATTTAAACGATATTTTTTGCGAAAAGTGTCAGTACAATTTCTCAATCATGTTAATAGTGATTTTTAGGTGCATAGCATATAAAAAACAACATTTTATGTCATAATTTTCATTGCAGTGTCCTCACGCTAAAGAAAGTCAAAAGACCTCAAAGTCCTGGACAGTAAGGACAAGTAACACAACACAACTTCCTTCGCACAGTGTCACACGCTGAAGAAAGTCAAAAGACCTCAAGTCCTGGACAGTAAGGACAACTAATTATGTCACAACTTCCTTCGCAGGGTCCACACGCTGAAGAAAGTCAAAGACCTCAAAGTCCTGGACAGCAAGGCGGCCCAAAACCTGTCCATCCTCCTCGGCGGGTCTTTGAAGCACATGCCCTACGAAGAGATCAGGACCTGTCTGCTAAGATGTGACACGCGTATACTGAACGCTAACGTTCTGGACCTGCTCATTCAGGTGATTATACCATTGAATTTGAAGTAATATACTCTATTTTTGTCTCCTCTGTCTATACAGGGCGTCCCAAAATTATGGGTCATGAAAGGAAAGTTCCTTAAATATCGTAGATAGGGTATTTCGCTGAAAGAAGACTTTATGTTATTTTTAAAAGTTATTAATTCTGCATTCAAAGATTTTCAAAAAATTACTTGCCTTGTCTGGGAATCGAACCGACTTAAATTTAAAATAAAAACACCCCTACTTTTATGATGCCAATCGAAAAATGGCCAAAAACTAATAACTCTTCTTAAGTAACATAGTATTTTAAAAGAAAGGAACAGCGTGAAATTAATCATTTTAATCAAATTTAAAACATCCATGAAACTGCCGTAGTCGAGTCCCGGCATGGGTGGAATTTTTAGCCTTTAAATAGGTTTTTAGAATGTAAATTATTTATGTTGAAATATATTGAATTGAATTGAACAGCTGAGTTACTGAAAGAATGCCCATAACAATGTGTGCCCAACAGACACGCGTGTTTGTAAGCGTGTGTGAGAGAGTGGGTGTATTTGCGTGTGTGTGTGTGTGTTTCAAAGCACAAATAAACAAATCACTCTGGTGATACCCACGATACAGGCTAGGCCTAGTGTGGGGATCACCGTAATGTTTGATTTTAAATCGAGTAACTTTGCAATATACCTTATCTACCTTTTCGTAACGGTGCATGAAAATGATTAAATAAACTCTATATTCTGTTTTGGTCTGTTCTGTTCAGTTCTGTTCCGTTCCGTTCCGTTCCTTTCCGTTCCGTTCCGTTGCGTTCCGTTCCGTTCCGTTCCGTTCCGTTCCGTTCCGTTCCGTTCCGTTCCGTTCCGTTCCGTTCCGTTCCGTTCCGTTCCGTTCCGTTCCGTTCCGTTCCGTTCCGTTCCGTTCCGTTCCGTTCCGTTCCGTTCCGTTCCGTTCCGTTCCGTTCCGTTCCGTTCCGTTCCGTTCCGTTCCGTTCCGTTCCGTTCCGTTCCGTTCCGTTCCGTTCCGTTCCGTCACGTCCCGTCCCGTCCCGTCCCGTCCCGTCCCGTCCCGTCCCTTCCCGGCCTGTCCTGTCCTGTCCTGTCCTGCCCTGCCCTGCCCTGTCCTGTCCTGTCCTGTCCTGTTCTAAATAACATAATCTTAAACTTTCGCGACCTGAAAACATTGTTAGAATATTTTTGCGGGGCTAGAATGTATTTAATATAATATTGGCCTTTTTTTGCATCTACTTAATGAGATGATTTATACAGCGTCCAGTGGTATCTTCACTCACACTAGATGGGTGAAGGGACCACTCCGACGCTGTAGTGCCTGGGTCATGGTTTTATAGATGGTGTAGGCTTGCCCAGCACCTATACCATCCTGACAGCTTAGTCGGCCTAGCCCACAGGAAAGACTAGTCAATACGTGCGGAGCCAACCAAGCCGCGGGTTTCCTCACGATGTTTTCCTTCACCGTTAGCGTGTGGTATTGCGACTGCAAATTCGCAAATGTACGTAACTTTGAAATTTAACAAAGTCATTGGTACATGCCCGCACTCGGGATCGAACCTGGGGCTCTCGCTTGCCAGTCTATGGTTCTACCCACTGAGCTACCACCGCTGAGAATGTATTTATCTCTACATATATTATGTCTCTCTAACAGTACCTACCGCCTGCGGACCAGCTGAAGCGTCTCGGCGAGCTGAAGAATACCGAGCTGACGGAGGCCGAACAGTTCGCGGCGACTGTCAGCGACGTCAAGAGGCTCGGCCCCCGGCTGCGGAGCCTGGCGTTCCGGGAACACTACCAGGAGATCGTCGCCGAGCTCAAGCCGGTAGGTGTTAGTCGGTGAACCTAACAGTGTACCTAGTGCGAGTTTGACAGATCCAATCGAATAACTTTACTACCGCGTTAATCGGGCATTGAGTAGTGAGTGTGAGTAAGTTAACCGTTCGAACTGACAATACGCTGTCACAGTACAACTCGCGCTCGCGTTTATTCGTGTTTTGGCTGGTAAACGTGTTCACTTCTCTTCTCAGCGTAAACCATTACAACTCGCACTCAGCAATTTTGATTTCCATACTTGTCGCTAGGTGGCGCTTCCTCGATGCCATAGAAATATGAGTTTACGCTAACGCGATCGAGTATTTAAAAAACTCGCACTAAGCACTCTGCAGAGTAGGTGCTCGGGGCTGCAAGTGATGCAAATATTAACATTTACATACAGGCACATACATTGCTTCTGGGCCCACTCTAGGATACCCTGTGTCGTGGGAACCAGAAACAACGACATCACAAACATGCAAACATCCAAGACCTAGGGTTTTTTTTTTGTTTCCAGCCGGGATTTGAACCCGGGACCTCTTGCTAGGTAGGTAGATGCACTACCGCTACGCCACAGAGGTCGTCATGTTACTTCGAAATTACTTCAGCCAGATGTCGCTGCCTGTACGTAATACGGAGAGTATTGTAAAGAGGTTCGAAATTTCATTGATGCCAGGTGAGTCGCCCATTGGCTCAGTTGGGAGAGCGCTGGCACGGGTAGCCAGAGGTCGCGGGTTCGAATCCCGGCGTGGGTGGAATTTTTAGCCTTTAAATAGGTTTTTAAATATGTCCTCAGCACGGGTTAGTGCACTAAAAAAAGTATATAATACCAATTCTGTTCACAGGACATCGTCTCCGGAACGGCGGCGTGCGAGGAGGTGAAGACTAGCGGGAAGTTCGCGAAAATCTTAGAGCTGGTGCTGCTGCTTGGAAACTACATGAACACCGGTTCCAACAACGCCGGCGCCTATGGCTTTGAGATCAGCTTCCTCACGAAGGTGAGTCCTTGTCATTGATTAAAGCTCTGGCCTGTTTGAGCCACTTTCTGAGAGTGAGAGTTTTCAGTGAAGTAAATAACATTTACATACTGGCACATACATTGCTTCTAGCCCGACAGTAGGATACCCTGTGTCGTGGGAACCAGAAACAACGACATCACAAACATGTAAACATCCAAGACCAGGGGTTTTTTTTGTCCCCAGCCGGGGATCGAACCCGGGACCTCTCGCATGGTAGGCAGATGCGCTGCCGCTGCAATACTTAACTGCAATAATTAAATAATGCAGTTACTTAATTATTACGTAGGTATATTATATTATTTCCTCTTCCCATATATTATTTATTTATTAGTATGTATGTATATCTTAATTATTTAATAATTTAATTATTTATGTATGTGGTTTAAGTAAGTTTATATGAATTTCGTTTAATTCTTAATTTCAATATTTCTGTATTGCACCGACTACCCGTCTCTAATTTCTGTCATGTCTCCGTCTATGGTTGCCTCGAAGAAATTGCTTTTAGTAATAAAGCCGCCATTTGTACTATATTTTTTTATAGATAGATACATAGAATAATTAAATATTCTATGTATCTATCTATCTATCTATCTAACTGCACTGTCTCTTAGAACTTCTCAGCAAAGACCTGATATTATTCCCACTTATGACCTGTTAGGGCCCGTTTCTGAATTGAGAGTTTTCAGCTAAGTTAAGGGGATTATGGACATTACCCCCCAATGATGGCACGTGAAGCGCTCGTGGCTAAGGCGAACCGAGTGATTGGAATCAATCACTTGGTTAAGCAACAACAGGCGCGGTCAGGTACAGGATGGGTGGGCGTCCCGTGACTACCGCTAGTGGCATTTTTCCGAGCGCTTCCGTGCTTCGCAAGGCACGTTAAGCCGTTGGTGCCAGCTGTCATGTAATGGAAGTCGTTAAGCCATGTCAGCGGCCTTATGGGCGGTTTGATAACATCTGACAGTAAGGCTCGCCACTGTCTTACAATCCTCCACCAACCCGGACTTGGCCCCCGCGGTGGATTACGGCCTAACCTTCCACCGATGCAGGAAGAGACCCGTGCCCCAGCAGTGGGGACATACAAGGGTTGATATCGACAACAATGTAATATCTAACCTGATCCCATGTACCCACAGTTGACTGCGACGAAAGACTTGGAGAACAAGCACACACTGCTTCACTACTTGGTGGAGACTATCGAGAGTAAGTTCCCTGACGCGCTGAACTTCGCTGAAGAGATGCCTCACGTCGATAGGTGAGTTCCCGGCACCCTCTTAAAGTTCAAACTTTAATTTGTAACCGTTTCACACCAATTACAGTATTTCTTTAAGTTCTGTTCTCTGTAATTTTTATGCTGAAAAAGTTACGTCAGACACTTTTAAAAACCTATTTGGAGGCTAAAAATTCCACTTTAGCGCCTAAATAGGTTTTTAAAGTTGTCCTCAGCACGGGTTAGTGCAACAAAAAGATTATGATCATGTGGGTACAGCGATATCATTCCGAAGTAAAACCTAACTGCAAAGTAGGTACTCGGGGCTGCAAGTGATGCAAATTACTTCAGGCAGATGTCGCTGCCTGTACGTAATACAGAGAATATTGTAAAGAGGTTCGAAATTTCACTGATGCCGGTAAGTCGCCCATTAGCTCAGTTGGGAGAGCGCTGGCACGGTTAGCCAGAGGTCGCGGGTTCGAGTCCCGGCATGGGTGGAATTATTAGCCTCTAAATAGGTTTTTAAAGTTTTACACCAATTATGATAAAAAAATATAAAATTATTTATTTCGTGGCAAGCTGAAGACAGGACGCTATGGCGCTCATTAGGTGAGGGCTATGTCCAGCAGTGGACTAGTATTGCCTGAAGAAGAAGAAGGAGAATGAAGTGTCGTTACCAACTTAACATTAATTTTCCACTGTGGTGGGGACTTCCCATAATGTGTATAGACACCTGTGCCAAGAAGCTCCTCTCCGCTAAGTTAGGTATTTCCCGCTCTTCCTATAGTAGATTAATATAAATTAAGTTACGTACCGTATTGTACCGTACCGGTTAGTTACACCTACATACCGCTCTTCCTAAATTAGAACCGCTCTTCCTAAAGTAGAACCGCTCTTCCTATAGTAGATTTATATAAATTAAGTTACGTACCGTATTGTACCGTACCGGTTAGTTACACCTACATACCGCTCTTCCTAATTTAGAACCGCTCTTCCTAAAGTAGAACCGCTCTTCCTATAGTAGATTTATATAAATTAAGTTACGTACCGTATTGTACCGTACCGGTTAGTTACACCTACATACCGCTCTTCCTAAAGTAGAACCGCTCTTCCTAAAGTAGAACCGCTCTTCCTATAGTAGATTTATATAAATTAAGTTACGTACCGTATTGTACCGTACCGGTTAGTTACACCTACATACCACTCTTCCTAATTTAGAACCGCTCTTCCTAAAGTAGAACCGCTCTTCCTATAGTAGATTTATATAAATTAAGTTACGTACCGTATTGTACCGTACCGGTTAGTTACACCTACATACCGCTCTTCCTAAAGTAGAACCGCTCTTCCTATAGTAGATTTATATAAATTAAGTTACGTACCGTATTGTACCGTACCGGTAAATTACACCTACATACCGCTCTTCCTAAAGTAGAACCGCTCTTCCTATAGTAGATTTATATAAATTAATTGTACCGTACCGGTTAGTTACACCTACATACCGCTCTTCCTAAAGTAGAACCGCTCTTCCTATAGTAGATTTATATAAA
Source organism: Yponomeuta sedellus (assembly GCA_934045075.1). Lineage (NCBI taxonomy): Eukaryota > Metazoa > Arthropoda > Insecta > Lepidoptera > Yponomeutidae > Yponomeuta > Yponomeuta sedellus. Next base: position 6,788,458 of record OW203751.1, on the reverse strand, counting down.
TTAAGTACGGCCAGGTTAGGCGCGTACATACTGCTCTTCTTATACTACATGCCTGTACTATTATTATAATGTATTTTTAACAGTGTGTTAAAAACTTGCAAATAATAAAATGTTATTTCGTTTCGTTCTGTTCTGTATAATTTTGACACTCGAAATTTTCAGTTACGTCAGCCACTCTTAAAACAAGACGGGTTTTAAGAGTGGCTGACGTAACTGAAAATTCTCTCCTTTTCAAATATTTATATATTCAGATTGGGGAATCGTTAGCTCACAAAATTATTACTATTTTTATTTTTAATGCACTAACCCGTGCTAAGGAACAAATTTAAAAACCTATTTAGAGGCTAAAAATTTCACCCATGCCGGGATTCGAACCCGCAACCTCTGGCTATCCGTGCCAGCGCTCTACCAATTGAGCCAATGGGCGACTCACGGCATCAGTGAAATTTCGAACCTCTTTACACTATTCTCTGTATTACGTACAAGCAGCGACATCTGACTTAAGCAAATATTAGAGTGAACGGGATGTTTTCTCGCAGGTCACCACTTCACGTACTGAACTTCTCTCGTTTGTATTTTATTCGCTTACCCGTAAGTCTATCAACATAATATTTGTATATCTCCATTGAATTATATCACTGACTTATTTGTTTCACTGTTTATCCGATTATATTATGTATTTATTACCTTCACTCTTCACAAACACTGCACAGTATAATATTTAAGTATTGTATTCTATTGTATATTTCACACCACGGGCAGCTTATTATTTTTTTTTTTTTTTTCTCACGTACATGGCTAACCGCAGCTTGGACCCGACTGAAAATCAGCGTTGCAACTGACAAGTCTGTTGCTACATTATGCTGAGTCGGGCCCATTTTGGGGGCTCAATACTTAAAACCTATGTATTAAATTATGTTGTTTTCGTGTTGTAAAGTTGATTTATTTTTTAGCTGTGTCTTTTGTTTTTTTGCTATGTGTAATCTTTTTTTTTTTTGTAATTGGTTTTGTGTGTTTTTTTGGTTTTGTTTTGAGTATTGTGTCGTCAAATAAATACATTTTCTTCTTCTTCTTCAAATTGCATTACTTACAGCCCCGACTACCTACTTTGCAGTTAGGTTTAACATCGGAACGATATCACTGTACCCACATGATTACACTATTTTTATTTTTAATGCACTAACCCGTGCTAAGGAACAAATTTAAAAACCTATTTAGAGGCTAAAAGTTTCACCCATGCCGGGATTTGAACCCGCAACCTCTAGCTATCCGTGCCAGCGCTCTACCAATTGAGCCAATGGGCGAACCTCTGGCACGGATAGCCAGAGGTTGCGGGTTCGAATCCCGGCATGGGTGAAATTTTTAGCCTCTAAATAGGTTCACAAAATTATGTTAGTAAAATAAAAATAGGTAACTAAGGGTTAATGACACATTCCCACCTAAAGATAGAATGTAATCAAAAAATTTATGACTTCATCCTTTGTCAAACACATAACTTACTCTAACTGTAGACAATAGAATGTATAGTATGTTAGCTTCTAGAATATACCTCGGCTACTATCGGATAGAATCAGATATATTGCAGCTTACGTAGAAATGAACAGTTCTTAATGACTAACTATAAGCTAAAAATAAGTTTCCGCATATGGTTACTAAGTATAAAACATGTGCAAGTTATATAAAATGAGTTTAAACTACACTACAGCACCGAGGACGCGTCCTTGAGGGCTCGTAAATTAATAAAGAAAAGGAAACCACTGCCATAGTACCAAATAATGCGTTCATGCGTCCGAAAGGGTACCGAGATGATAGTTGATACTTATTTGCCTTACAGTGGTTATGTTTGAGTAAAATAGATCAATGTCCAAAATATCACTCAAGGAGTTAAATAGAGTACTCGCTCGTGCAAAGAAGCTATTTTGTCTGTGGTTAGTCTTCGTAACAGGGACGTGTAGTCTCAGTGACCGCCGTGAGCTAGATCTTGCAGGGACAACGAGTTTATTATTAGCTAGTAATTCGACACTTAATTTCACTATTCAAAATAGTAAAGGAAAGTTTTATACAGAGCAGGAAGTAGTATTACACTCGTGTGCTTTCGGCGAAAACCGAAGCCTCCTCTAGAGCCCGAGGTATATTCGGGTTATAACCCGAAACGGCACGTAGGAAAATTGTAAAAATGTAAAATAAACGAGTAAAATCCGTATAAAAGCGGTTTTTAGTAGTTCTTATCCAATTTTTTCCGAAGGGCGGCGCGTGTCTCGATGGAGTCCCTGCAGAAGTCTCTGAAGAAGATGGACGGAGACATTCGGGCGCTGGAGACCGATTTGAACAACTCGCGCGTGCCGCAGTGCGATGACGACCGCTTCCACGACCTGATGGCTGTATCCTTTTCGTTATCAACCCTTGTATGTCCCCACTGTTGGGGCACAGGTCACAGAGGTTTGGGGATCCCTAGACTTCCCCGTCTACCCCCAAGAGCTCTTTCCCCAGAAAGCTACGTATCTGCAGTGCACTTTCACGACAATATATTTGTCCACTATTTTGGGCGATCCGTCGCCCAACAACAAAAAGTATTAACGCGGGACCCTTCCCTGTGTTTATTTCGCACTCCACACGAAGACACAAGCCCGGCAATCTAATTGCCACATCAATTTGGGCCAAGAAAACGCTCCACGCTTTTTACAACCAAACAACAATAGGTCCAAGTGTGCACAGACTCATCAGACAGCTGTCAAGTAGTGTTGCCAAATCAAACTTCTATTCTAAACACGTATTACAGACATCTTTTTTGTCTTTTATATATTTTTAAGGATATGTCTTTTTTTTCTTTCTTTTACCCCCAAATATCAAATGAAATCCTTAACAGACAAACAGCCGTTCGCCAAAGAGGCCCGTTCTCAATGCGACCTCCTCAACTCTATGTTCAAGAAAATGGAGAAGCTTTACACGGAATTGGCGGAGTACTACGTGTTTGATCCCCAGAAGTATACGCTGGACGAGTTCTTCGCGGATATCAAGACTTTCAAGGACTCTTTTGCGGTGAGTTGCCGTTCGGGCGTCTTCAGTTGTGTTCGGGAGTAGTCGGGATTTAAGATGGCTGCCTTTTGCCAACTAAGCGTTAACTTACAACTTAGTTTTAGTATATATATATGTATATATTCTTATTGCAAAAAGTAATTCGAAATATGATTACATGAAATTTGTTTCAAAGACGAACTTATCTCTAACAGAGATCTCTTCCAGCTTTCTTTATTATTTATTATATGCTCACCAGGGATTACATAAGATTTAAACAATTACATTGTACAGTAATCGTTGTGGGTGTCCAGACGGCGAAACTGAAGTGGAGCTGGGCTGCTCATGTCAGTCAAATGCACCCGAATAGGTGGGCGAAGCTCGCCACCGAGTGGGTGCCACACGATGGACATCGAAATCGAGGCCGGCCTAGAAGGTGGTGGAGAGATGACCTCGACAACCATCTGCCGGAGTGGTCTGAGGTGGCCCAGGACAGAAAACTCTGGACTGAATTGAGGGAGGCCTTTGCCCAGCAGTGGGACACAAACATAGAGGCTACGTAAAAAAAATTGTACAGTAGAATTGGCGGCCGTAAACTAATTTCTTCCAGACGACCATTAATTAATCGCTTAACGAAACCACTTACCGCCGCACTCAGAAACGTCAATTAAAAGTTAATCTCCGTTAAGTATGCTATTGTCCTTTTCTGTTTCATTGATAATAAGTGGAAGACAATAATATTTAAAAGAACATTAAATTTAATGGACGTCCCTGAGTGCCGCAGGCGTTTTATTTAATCTGTGATTACGTCTTTTCTGTCTAAAATTTCCACCATAGACTATTTTAGTCTGTGGTGTTCTAAGGAATCGTTTTGTTTTATAAATAAAGCCGGAAGCCTATACTAATTCTTATTTTGCACGTCACAATAGTGTCTGAGGCGATTAAATACCTCGGCGCTTGAAATTGCCAATGGGCGGTGGGCACGCGTCGTAATTAAGCCCTGAGAGAAGGTCTGTGCCATGCAGTGGGACGTTTATAAACTACAGAAAAAAGTCCTCCTAAGCCCTGGCGTACTAGAAATAGGACATGACGAATAACTTTCTTAATTCACACCTAATGATTTAGTAGGAAGTCTGAAAAACTTACTGTTCCAGGTCCAATATTTTCCTTATCATTTTTCGACAACAAGAAGAATAAGTTCTACAATATCTACGCAGTTTTAGAAGACTTGAAGTAACTGTTACCTCCAGGGCTTTGGAGGATATAAACTTACTATATTATTTTTTAATGCAGTAACCCGTGCTAAGGACATTTTTTTTAAAAAACCTATTTAGAGGCTAAAAATTCCACCCATGCCGGGATTCGAACCCGCGACCTCTGGCTATCCGTTCCAGCACTCTTACCAACTGAGCTAATAGGCGACTCACCGGCATCAGTGAAATTTCGAACCTCTTTACAACACTCTCTGCTTTACGTACAAGCAGCATCTGGCTGAAGTAAAATTACTTCAGCCAGATGCTGCTTGTAGGTACTCGGGGCTGCATCACTTGCAGCCCCGGGTACCTACTTTGCAGTTAGGTTTAACATCGGAATGGTATCGCTATACCCACATAATTATATTATTTTTTAATGCACTGACCCGTGCTAAGGACAATTTTAAACTTACTGCTAACCCCGCAGGCGGCCCAGCATGAGAACCTGGTCCTGCGCGAGACGGAGGCGCGAGCGAGACGGGCGAAGGAACAGAGGGAGGTGGCAGAGCGAGAAAGGAGAGACCGTCAGCACAGACACAAGCAGTTTGTCGACATGGAGCGGGCCCAAGAGGGTGTCATGGACAGGTGACTACTTTATACTCTTTTTAATGCACTAAACCGTGCTAAGGACAATTTTAAAAACCTATTTAGAGGCTAAAAATTCCACCCATGCTGGGACTCGACCCCGCGACCTCTGGCTATCCTTACCAGCGCTCTTCCAATTGAGCTAATGGGCGAGTCACCGGCATCAGTGAAATTTCGAACCTCTACGTAATACAGAGAATATTGTAAAGTTGGAAAGAGCGCCGGCACAGATAGCCGGAGGTCGCGGGTTCGAATCCCGGCATGGGTGGAATTTTTAGCCTCTAAATTGGTTTTTAAAAAGGTGACTACTTTGCTTGGGACCAATCGGGCGTCTTCGGAAATCGTCCGGTTTCAAAATGGCGGATTTTAGAGTCGACGATGTGGCATTTTCGTGTAATACAATACAACTTTCTAGGCTAGACTTAAGAAGAGAGTGCCTTCACAGACATAAGCAGTTTGTGAATATAAGGCGGGCACAGGAGGGTGTCATGGTCAGTTGACTACTACTTGGGACTTAGTTGTATTCGGGACTGATCGGGCGTCTTCGGAAATCGTCGGGTTTCAAAATGGCGGATTTTAGTGTCAGCGATGCGGCAAATACTAGGCTAGATTTTAGGAGAGACCACCATTACGGCTAGAAGTAGTTTGTGGACATAAAGCGGGGATAGGAGGGTGTCATGGACAGGTGACTAGTACTTGGGACTTAGTTCTATTCGGGACTGATCGGGCGTCTTCGGATATCATCGGGTGTCAAGAGTATACATGTGTAATTTCTTAGGCTATGGGTATGCGCGCGCGTACGTGCGTGGGTCCGTGCGTAAGTGCGTGCGTGCGTGCTTGCTGCCGTGCTTGCGTGCGTGCGTGTATGCGTACGTGCGTGCGTGCATATCCGTGCGTGCTGCCGTGCGTTCGTGCGTGCGTAGTTGCGAGCTTGCGTGTGTGCGTGCGTGCCTGGCGTACATCTGTCCGTGCATGGGTGCGACCATCCGTGCGTTCGTGCGTGCGTACGTACGATCTTGCGTGCGTGCTGGCGTGTGTGCTTGCGTGCGAGGGTGCGTTTGTGAGTATGGACGGGCGTATGTGTGTGCGTGTTAATATAGGTTTTATCGATCAATAAGTGGTATTGTACCCGAGATTGCTAACCCCCGTATTCTCCTCCACAGTTTGATGGAAGCTCTTCAGAGCGGCTCGGCGTTTAGCAGGGAGAGGCCGCGGAAAAAGGCGAATCCACGAGCCGCTGGCGGTAAGTCAATCTGCACCTTGTCACCGCGGCAAAAGAGCGAGTTTCGCATGGAAGGAAGAAGAGCGTATTCAGCTTATGGCAACATCTCAAATTGCATCTTATCTCTTCAGGAGAAAGAGTTCATTTCGCATGGGAGAAGGTTCAGTGAAGCAAAATGCACGGGTTTTATTTATAGTAATTTTTTTTACTATTTTGCATAAAAAGTTTCTGGGAAAAATAGTAAAGTTTAAGTCACCTTTTCATATTCACAGTTTTATTACTTATTAGAAAGTAATTAGAACGTGACTTTCCAAAACTTTTAATTATATTTTCCTCCGCCTTCTCGTTTTTGCTAAGCACCTTGGCCAATTGACAGCTGTTAATAGTGGCTGTATAGATTGGTCATGTACGAGAAACAGGAGGTTATACGGATACAAGTTAAAGTGTTCAAGTTATGATATGAAACAAATTAAAACTAAATTACTTTTTTTTGTATGTATAACCCTCAAGTACACTCTTGCAAGATTAATTTGAAGGACCAAATCATTCCCTGTTTAACAGCTTGTGTCCTATGCTCCAGTTTGTATGAGAGGGGTTGGTTTATTGTTTTTCTAAATTCATTAAGGCATTCCATCCATTGAATCTGCCTAGCAGTCTATCTCTCTTGCACTATCACAATAAATTTATATCGACACATTTGACACTTGCAAATTCGTGTTTACATTCATTACACTTGTTGCACGCACGCCCTAGTGGATAGCGAAGACGAGGAATATGTGTGCGCAATACTGCAGAGAATTGAAGGTAAGCACTTGGAAGTACTGTCGGCATCTGATCAACCTTTACGGTTGTAAAGTAGCCTTTAAAGTCGCCGTAAAATGTTGAGTTTTTTTGTGTCTGTGCCTTAAGGATTATATACAAGGCCTTAGCCTGTGAAAAGGCTAAGTTTGGAGATGTTTTTTGTCTATTTCTCCAAAATAACCTACATCTTGAAATTGACACTTAACGTCGCAGAGTCTCAGCTTTGAAAAAATCTCCCCTCTGACCATCTTTTTCCAAATCTTAAGTGTAATACGGTACGAATCGGTACCTGTAACTAGATACCCATCAGTGGGGTAATTGCACCTGTGATCGGCACAGACGCTGTCGCACCGATAGGCTGCGGTAGGCGGCTGCGGCGGCAGCGCGGCGTCTCGCCCACTTTGAAGAACTATAGACAAGTTACTATGTGTTTGCAGTAGTGTTGTAGCTTTCTGTGTGGTTTTCCAGAATTTTGATCGTCTTTTAAACCCGTCGAAACCGGTTAAGAGCGGTTTTAGCCCGGTTAGGTTTGGTTAGCAACAAAAGAAAATGTATTTTAAAGCCCAATTATCTTAAACTAGCTGTTTAGAAGTGGAAATGGGCAGGCCATATATGCCGTAGACAAGATAAAAGATGGGGTGTAAAAGTACTGGTTTGGAGGCCTAGAGAGGGGCGCAGAAGTGTGGGCAGGCAACCAACAAGATGGACTGACGACCTGGTCAAGGTGGCAGGAAAGGACTGGATTCGAAAAGCCCAAGACCGAAATAAATGGCGTGCATTAGAAGATACCTACACTCAGCATTGGGTGGCTATGGGTTCAAGAAGAGAGAGAGAGCTGTTTAGACGAAGTAACTGTTGAAGAAGTGACAAACATACATACACACTCACAAACTTTTGCCTTTTTAATATTACATACTAGCTGTGCCTCGCGGTGTTACCCGCGGTCTGTGGATTTTCCCGTGGGAATAGATATTTTCCCGCAGTGAAACGTAGCCTATGTGTTAATCCAGGGTGTCAGCTAACTCCATCGTCATCGTCAGGCTATACTAGTCCACTGCTGGACATAGCCCTCCACTAAAGAGCGCCACGTTGTGCTATCATAGGGGGTAATGCCCATAATCGCCACGCTGGACATGCGGGTTGGGGATCGCAGTTCGTTGGAATTGTACTGCAGGGGGCGCTGCTGCCCACGCCCCGGTTTGTCTCCCTTAGTCGCCTTTTACGACACCCGCGAGAAGAATTGGGTTGATGCTATTCTCTAGGCCGACACCACACAGCAAACCAAGCAGCTAACTCCATACCAAATTTTATTAAAATCGCTCCAGCCGTTTAGACGTGAAGAAGTAACAAACATACACACTCAGAAACTTTCGCCTTTGAAATATTAGTGTGATTACAATTTATATAAAAAAAGTACTTCCACGCACCACAATTACTTGTCCTTGTCCCAAACTAGGATACCCTGGATACCTATGGTAACCAAGCAAGGAAATCACAAACAGCGAAATATTCTCACAAACATCTCCTTCTAAAGTTTCTATGTTTGCAAATTACAAATATTCTTTTATAGTTACATTTGTTACTTAACCGGGCTAAGGCTGGAATCTTGACCTTCTGATAATATACTTTTCAGACTCTTTTAGACAATTAATACCTAAATAATGAGACGAAGACCGTTTTAAAAACCCGTTGTTCCGAATAACTTAAATGTTGTATTTTCGTATTTTTAATCTCACACACATAATGTTAGCTAACATGGACTTGTAAGTTAATAAACTTATTTTAAATTCTGTGGAATGATCAACGAACATTGACCCCACTTCTATAAAACTAACACTCTGCATGGATCCGAATTTGGAACATAATATACTTTACAAGAAGGCGTGAATTCAATGTATAGAAAGACTTTATCAAAGTGTATCTTTATCTGACATTGCTAATGCAAATTATGTTATTCAATTCTATTAATTTATTTCAGAAATTTGTATCGACACTTTGGTTAGGCCATACTCCACCACGGGGGCCAAGTCCGGGTTGGTGGAGAATTGTAAGACAGTCGCGGGCCTTACAGACAGAAGTTATCAAGCCCCCCATGAGCCCTCTGATATGCCTTAACGACTGCCATTACATTACAGCAGGCACCAAAAGCTTAACGTGCCTTGCGAAGCACGGAAGCGCCTGGAGAAAATGCCACCAGCGGCAGTCAAGGACAGTCATGCATCCGGCACATGACCGCGCCTGTTGTTGCTTAACTCAAGTGTTTGATTCCAATCACTCGGTTCCACTAGGCCAGCAGCGCCTCAGCTATGTTTAGCTATGACCCGACACTTTTTACATAAACTTTATTGCTATTAGCAATAAGGCCTCCAATTGTATCTTATCTTCTGTATCCGCTGTTTCTGTATCAATATTCCCGTATCTTCTTCAGGATATATTAGTCCACTGCTGGACATAGCCCTCCCCTAATGAGCGCCATTGCGCAAGGTTGTGCCATCTAATGATGGCACAACCTTGCGCATATGACGATATGTACCATAGATGGCACAATAAATAAATATTCATGGACATATTACACAGATCTCGTTAGCCCTATACTAAGTACAACTAAATGACTTGTGTTATAGGTGCTAACTCGACGATATATTTAATACAATAAATTCGTTTCCTAGTTTGACCCGGCCGGGGATCGAACCCGAGACCTTCGGTTTTACAGTCAGTCAATGGAAGGTAATGCTCATAATTCCCACGCTGGGCATGCGGGTTGGGGATCGCAGTTTGGTGGAATTGTACTGCAGGGGGCGCTGCTGCCCACCCCCCGGTTTGTGTCCCTTAGTCGCCTTTTGCGACACCCTCGGGAAGAATTTGGGTTGATGCTATTCTGTAGGCCGACACCACACAGCCACATTTTCCCGTATACAATAAGGAATATTCTTATGTTATCTTTATCGTCCGCAGCTGAGCGACGCGCCCAGTTGAGCCGGTCGCGGTCCCGGTCCGGTCTCACGGGCGCCATGACGGCCAGGGAGCTCACCAAGTGAGTACAGTGCTTCACAAGAAATAAGTCTCGCGGATGTACCTGCGCAGATGACCAAATTTTGGATGTGCGGCAAGTTGATCGACCAATCAGATAGTTTAATTTTACGGCAGGCCGCGCGCCTTTGTTGCTATTGGTTGATTCAACGTCATCGATGCAGGTGACTATTAGTTTGGCAATATTAGCGTGAGCGAAATAGGTAGCGCTACTGCGGCTATCAATTCTGCACCTTAACCGTATCGGTTAAAGATCATGTTGAATGTACTTATAGCTTCGGGTACTTTCGTTACACTTCTTCCTAGTCTGCGCGAACGTAGATTCCCGAAGGGACTTTTATGATGTGTAGTACTGTACCCAGCTATCTACCCGGCTATCAATCTCTCTAAGTACGTTCAGCGACTTTCCAGCAGTAAGGTTGTCCGGAAGAAATTGCTTTTAGCAATGGGGCCGTCAATAGGCTGTTTAAAAGTGTGAAAAAAAGTATTAATTGTATATATTTGTATTAATTATGAGTGTTAAAACCGATTTAAGGGTTTGAAGTATATAACTGGGTCTATGGTGATGAAAAACACACAATAAGACTTGTTATTTTTTTTCTGTAGCTACTTTATCGAAATGGCGGGTATCGTTTTTTGGTCGAATCTATAAAGACGTCACATGTCAGTACAGTCTGTTAGCTTTTAGAAAATACCTCAGCTACTATCGGATAGAATCGGATATTGCAATAAGGTAAGGTTTATTTCGTATTGTTATTTTTTTTAACTTTACATAACTTTTCAAAATAGTGAAGAAAAGTTTTGTACAGAGCATGAAGGCAGTATTACACTCGTGTGCTTTCGGCGAAAACCGAAGCCTACTCTAGAGCCCGAGGTATGTTCTAAAAGCTAATAGACTGTAAATATAGCGAATCGAGAACCCGACAGTTGGCTTGACGTTTGTTTGGTTACTACCGAGTGACGTCACTGTGCGACGCCATATTGCTCAGGATAGCCTTTAGGCGGCCAGTTTTACAAGTGAATTTTTAATTGCGTTTTTTTAGCAAAAAAAAACACCTACACATACATTGAGAATTCTTCAAAAAATAGTCCTTGAAATTCGGGCAAAGCTCTGAAAAAACTGCGCTACTTGATTCCTAAACTATTTATAATAATATGTAAGTAACTACCTACAGATGTGTACGGAACCGTCTTTGCACGATCCTACCTCACACTTGGCACTTGTTTTTAGTTATGTATCCTTAAGTTATGTATCCACAAAATTCGGTCACGTTTAGAAGTAGTTGTGTATTACTTCTACACGTGACCGAATTTTGTGCTTTTGAGAAATTAAATTCTAAAACCTTACGATTTAATCTTATTTCTTTCCAGCGAACTACTGGGCAACGCCTGAACGCGGGACGCTCGCAGTGATAATAGATCTAGATATAATACCAACGACTACGCTCAGACAAAGCTATACTAAGTGCCAGATCAGAGTTCCTTGCATGTAAACAAACAGTCGAAGAAAATCTCTGAACGAACGAATCGAACTACAAGCCGACTATTGCTGTGAAAACTCATAGAATACGGCATTTTAAGTTACCTGCTGACTATTGCACAGTTAACTTTAAGTTTCCTTGCTGACCATTGCACATTTAACGTTTAGTTCCTTTGCTAACCATTACACAGTTAACTCTTAGTTCCCCTGATGACCATTGGACAGTTAACATTAAAGTCTTGCTGACCATGCACAGTTAACGTTTAGTTCCTCTGCTGACCATTGAACAGTTAACTTTTAAGTCCCGTGCTGACCATGTACAGTTAACTTTTTATTCCCCTGCTGATCATTGGAGAGTTAATTTAGAAATTATATATAAGCACAGGCACTACAGCGTCGGAGTGGTCCCTTCACCCATCTAGTGTGAGTGAAGATACCACTGGACGCTTTATAAATCATCTCATTAAGTAGATGCAAAAAAAGGCCAATATTATTATTATTATATATAAGCAATTATTTACATTTATACAACGTCATGCTTAGTGCAGTTCATTCATTCTTTAGGTTGAACATATTTAAAAAAAAATATATTTGTTTACATTCAAGGTACTTGAGTCTAGAGCGGGGTATAGTCTGTATTTGAGTAGTGGCTAATTTCACCCATATGAAATGGATGAAAATGGCCACGCGGTGGATGTTTATGTGCCTGGGACAGGTTTAAATGAGGAAGGCGTGCCCGGCACCTAAACCATGCCCTTTTTTAGTCATAAATTAATGTAAAATAACAAACAATAACAATTAAACTTTTTTAATTGAAAACGTAACGTAAGTCAGCAAATAATGCGAGGCCTTTATCAAATAAAAGGTGTGAATCTTAAAAAAAAAAACAATATATTTGTATATAACGTATTTAATTTTAATAAGACTTAAACTACTTAAGGGCCATTTTTTAAGTTTTCCTTAGCTGTATTAAACAAATGATTTACAACAACGATATCGACCGTCGTATGTCCCCACTGGGGCACGGGTCTCTTCCTGCATCGCAGGAGGGTTAGGCCATACTCCACCACGGGGGCCAAGTCCGGGTTGGTGGAGGATTGTGAGACAGTGGCGGGCCTTACTGTCGGAGTGCTTAGTGCGAGTTTGACAGATCCAATCGAATAACTTTACTACCGAGTTAATCGAGCATTGAGTAGTGAGTATGAGTAAGTTAACCGTTCGAACTGGCAAAACACTGTCACAGTACAACTCGCAACTCGCGTTTATTCGTGTTTTGGCTGGTAAACGTGTTCACTTCTCAACGTAAACCATCACAACTCGCACTCAGCAATTTTAATTTCCATACTTGTCGCTAGGTGGCGCTTCCTCGATGCCATAGAAATATGAGTTTACGCTAACGCGATCGAGTAGTTAAAAAACTCGCACTAAGCGCTCTGAAGTTGTCGAGCCGCCCATAAGGCATCTGACATGGCTTAACGGCTATTGCGACAGCTTCTATTCTATAGGTATTCTATTGTATTCTTAAAAAGGAAGAACGGCAATTCAATTTCACACTTTCGGCGCCACGCGGTGCTAACACTCCCTAATGGAATGATTCTTCTTCTATGATTACGCGTCTTTGGAAAAATTAACATCATAAAATGTTAATAAATATAGTAGCCCCTTAGAACCTTCTGACAAGAACTTATGTGCGTAATACAGTGAGTATTGTAAAGAGGTTCGAAATTTCACTAATGCCGGTGAGTCGCCCATTAGCTCAGTTGGGAGAGCGCTGGCACGGATAGCCAGAGGTCGCGGGTTCGAATGCTGGGATGGGTGGAATTTTTAGCCTCAATATAGTAGCCCCTTAGAACCTTCTGACAAGAACTTATGTGCCTAATACAGTGAGTATTGTAAAGAGGTTTGAAATTTCACTAATGCCGGTGAGTCCTGGCACGGATAGCCAGAGGTCGCCGGTTCGAATGCTGGCATGGGTGGAATTTTTAGCCTCTAAATAGGTTTTTAATCTTGCCCCACTTCTTCTCATCTTTGTAACTGAAAATCGTTTGAAAGCCTCAAACGCCCTGCAACAGTCCAATGTTGGTAAATAAAATATTTTTTTTCCACGTTGAACGACCAACGTTGTCCTGTCTGAGGATTTTTATTTGAATGAATTGAACTCTAAGTAAATGTAACCACCTTTTAAAAAAACACTCATTAAATAATAAGTTATTCTTCACACGTTTTAAATAATTACTCTTACTACAAAGCTATTCCATTTTGTTGCTGTGATTATTTTTTGTTTTAATAATAAAATTGTTATCGATGAACTGTGTAAAAATCACGCAAGTTTTTTTTGTATAGACTTGGAACACGCACAAAAGAACGCTGGACCTAATGTAATATGTTCTTATTTTTACATTTTGAAGAGTGATTTGTCGGATAGTGTAAAATGTACTGTGTGCAACGATCTATCTTAGGTGGAAACGTAAATTGGCTCATACAACATAGATTTAGAGTAGCCATACATCTGGGCGCCAATTGATTGATTTATTGATTGATTGATTGATCATTTATTTACACTTACACACTTACAATTCCCACTTCTTCTTCTTCAGGCTATATTAGTCAACTGCTGGACATAGCCCTTCCCTAATGAGCGCCATAGCGCCACGTTGTGCTATCATTGGGGGGTAAGGGTAATTTGGTGGAATTGTACTGCAGGGGGCGCTGCTGCCCACCCCCTGGTTTGTCTCACTTCTCTAGCAAATAATTCGTATACGACTCTAAGGCTTATGACTTGAATTTCGCATAAAAAGTCTAGCGACAACCAAAATCTGTACTCTGAACGCCATGCTGCATTGAATTCGAATGAGAAAATAAATGTCTAATGACTCCGTCGAGTTTCACATAAAAATTCGAACTACAGCCAAAATCTGTATTCCGAACGCCATTCGTTATCAACCCTTGTGGTCCCCACTGCTGGGGCACGGGTCTCTTCCTGCATCGTAGGAAGGTTAGGCCATACTCCACCACGGGGGCCAAGTCCGGGTTGGTTGGTAGCATGGAACGCTATGCTAGATTGAATTCGAATGAGAAAAAATGTTTAATGACTGTCGAATTATCTTATCTTATTTTTATGGGACAAATGTCTAAGACTTCGAATATTTAGCGTCTACGCTTTCAATTCGTTATCAACCCACTGGGGTTGATAAGAGACCCGTGCCCCAGCAGTGGGGACTGCCCCACTGCTGGGGCACGGGTCTCTTTCTGCATCGCAGGAAGGTTAGGCTATACTCCACCACGGGGGCCAAGTCCGGGTTGGTGGAGGATGTCTAGGCCATCGAATATTTTGCGTCTACGCTTTCAATTCGCATGAGCAATTATCGGCTCCCTGACGCATAACCGAAACGAATGGAGAGATCTGGTGGCGAAATTTTCCCATAGTCACGACCTTCAGTCATGACGTTACGACGAAAAAGTAGAGATGTGGCCGAAAGTAACCGATGTCAGACGACGTTGATCTCGCTCTCGCGCATTGTGTGTGAGCTGGATAAAGTAGCAGGAGATGACTACCGTACTGAGTTGAGAGTATGTGTGAGGGAGCCAGATATAGTTGACATCTCTGGGATATGAATGGGACACACTTGACGGTGAGGGAGTTGTGTGTTCACTCATATCTCACTCTTGAGTTACCCAAGGCTAAAGCGCAACATAGACTGTTTGGTCACTCTCCTTTCTCTGCCAAACTAAAAACAGAAGCCATAAAAAACAGTATTGAGAAAAACTACGCAAATATGCTTTTGTACAAGTGTCTTAAGGCGTTAGTACTACCGCCACCAATGGCGAAAATCATATCTTTTAAATTTATTTTATAAAATTGCCTGAAATTACAGTGTTAACTGATTCGCTGTAATTTTTTTAGACTGTTGTAAACTATAAATTCGACACAATGAAGACAACTAGCCTAATACTAAATATAAAAACCTATTTAGAGGCTAAAAAATCCACCCATGCCGGGACTCGAACCCGCGACCTCTGGGTAACCGTGCCAGAGGTCGCGGGAATAGGTTTTTATAATTGTCCTTAGCACGGGTTAGTGGATTAAAAAAAGGAATATACTCTAATAGTAAATTCTAAGAAAGTAACAACCAAGTATTTTTTTTTAATTTCTTCTGTGCATTCACCCGAAGAGCAAACAAATATAACGCGTTTTTGGAAAATGTACATACATAACCTCACGCCTGTATACCAGAGGGGTAGGCAGAGACCAGGGACTGCCACTTGCCACGACCCTGACAGATCACCTTCGCTTCATCGACGTTCCATGCACGAACGGCGGTTCCGGGTACTTTTTATCTTTCCCTTTGCCAATACATCCCCTTTTTGCTCGATGTATGTCCGCCTGGGACGTCTCTTACCAGCCCTTCCGCTCACATTCGCAATATATATTTGTTTCGTCAATCTTTTGAAATTTGAACATTATAAAGTTTGATAAATACAGTAGCTATTTTTAGAAACTACTGACTTTGGTGCAAGAATCTGGGACTTAAAATCAGTTTTGCCAGAAACGGCCTTTTCAGCGGAAATCGATTAAAGTCTCAGGTTCTAGACTTTAGGTTCTGAAAATAGTTGTCACAGTTGTTAAGATTTTTGATAATATTCTTTCTAATGCACTAACCCGTGCTAAGGACAGTTTCAAAAAACCTATTTAGAGGCTAAAAATTCCACCCATGCCGGGACTCGAACCCGCGACCACTGGCTATCCGTGCCAGCGCTCTTTCCAACTGAGCTAATCAGCCAGATGTCGCTGCCTGTACGTAATACAGAGAATGTTGTAAAGAGGTTCGAAATTTCACTGATGCCGGTGAGTCGCCCATTAGCTCAGTTGGAAAGAGCGCTGGTACGGATAGCCAGAGGTCGCGGGCTCGAATCCCGGCATGGGTGGAATTTTTAGCCTCTAAATAGGTTTTTTAAAAAGGCGACCTCTGACCTTGACGACCTCTGTGGCGTAGCGGTAGCGCGTCTGCCTACCATGCAAGAGGTCCCGGGTTCGAATCCCGGCTGGAAACAAAAAAAAAGTCCAGGTCTTGGATGTTTACATGTTTGTGATGTCGTTGTTTCTGGTTCCCACGACACAGGGTATCCTAGTGTGGGGCCAGAAGCAATGTATGTGCCAGTAAGATTTCTGATGCACACTATTAAAAAAAAAGTTATGATTTTTATTCCATTGGTGACGCTAGTTTATGCCCCTAACCACCTTAAATAGAAACGCAATAGGAACGGGTTATTGATGTGTAATCATGAATTTAGATGCTTAGCAGCATTTTATTATACATAAAACATGTTATTGTTTAAACGAAATACATGAAAACAGTCTTCATCGATATAGTCTGTCAGCTTTTAGAATATACCTCGGGCTCTAGAGTAGGCTTCGGTTTTCGCCATTCGCCGGTCTTCGTACTGATGATCGAGTTCCGATTTCGGAATTTAAGTGTCATATTAGTTTCGACTTCGAAATTAAGTGTCATATTAGTTCCGATTTTGAAATTACGTGTCATATTAGTTCCGATATGTCTTACACGAATATATCCGATTCTATCCGATGGCAGCCGAGGTATATTCTAAAAGCTAACAGATTATACAAAGAAGAATAACTACGTCTTGACAGTGTACTATTGGGATAGACTTTCTTAAAAATAAGACCGCTAAAACACTCCTCAAATGCAGATGGAATAGTCTATGGTGTGATGCCCTTACCACAGACTATTAAACTGCACAGCCGTCTATAAGACGGAGTTTACACGTTCAGTCTGGCGTCAGTTCTAGAGGTTCTCAATTAGTCGATATATTTTTTTATATGTCTCTCGACATCAACCCTGGTATGTCCCCACAGCTGGGGCACGGGTTTCTTCCTGTATCGCAGAAATGTTAGGCCGTACTCCATCACGGGGGCAAAGTCCGAGTTCAGTTACGCACTCGACGGGGGTAAAACTTACTGTTTACAGTGTTGCGTTTACTCAATTGCAATGTTTATAAGATTTTATCTTCGCTCAATGTTTTTCACAAATGCAGGTGGACTATGCTAAATATTTGTATCATTACAACATTGTAAACACCGATTTTAATTCTAGTTTGTAATGCGATACGTGTAACTTGTGTTTTTTTATAGAAAGAAGACGATGTCCATATGAATTAATTACCTAATTAAAATAAAATACACTCGTGTAAATATATTTTTGTAAAATGTTACATTTTTAATTATATGTTTTTGAAACTATTTTGTCTTTTTATTTTGTGCGTATAAGGACAATGCCCTGCTAAGAAGTTCATCACATGACTTACCCCGAATTTCTGGTACACTAACAAGCTATTAATTTATTGGGTTGGCCCAAGAAAGTAGAAAAAAAAAAGGACAAAATGCTAACGGTATATTAACGTACTGTTAGTGTATACCAGAAACCGAGGCCTAGACTTCCCATACACGTACTTGAAGTCTTATTGCCATTGGGTGACTTAGCCAGCGTCTACATAGAAAACTCGCGGAAAAGACTTCATACAAAATGTACTGGAGGGAGAGAGGTGGTGTGGAAAATATGCGGAAAAGACTTTTCATACAAAATGTACTGAAGAGACGGGACGAGAGGAAAATGAAAACAACCACAAATCCATTGAAAATCGCGATTATTTATCAGGTAAAACGTAAACTTTAATTCCCATGTAGGAGCATTGCTAGTCTTAATATTTGGACGTTGATGAAGTTGTCAGTGTCTAAACACACTAGGCCGAAAATACGCGGCCGAAGTTCGGCATGATTACGCCTGCAATGTATTTTAAATTACTGATGATGACACACCATGCCGAAATTACGTCGCGTTATAGCGTACAGCCGAACTTCGGTCGGGCGTAAGTTCAGCAGCAATTCGGCGGCAGTGTTTTGTGGCAACGCCACGACAGCGCTCGAGATACTGAGTGCTTAGTGCGAGTTTAACTACTCGATCGCGTTAACGTAAACTCATATTTCTATGGCATCGTGGAAGCGCCACCTAGCGACAAGTATGGAAATTAAAATTGCTGAGTGCGAGTTGTAATGGTTTACGTTGAGAAATGAACACGTTTACCAGCCAAAACACGAATAAACGCGAGTGCGAGTTGTACTGTGACAGCGTTCTGCCAGTTCTAACGGTTAACTTACTCATACTCACTACTCAATGCTCGGTAGTAAAGTTATTCGATTGGATCTGTCAAACTCACACAAAGTTACGCAACTCAATTTCTGCTGCGTAATTTCGGCTCTTATCGTGTATCGGCTCTTATCATATCAGCCGAATGCGTCGGAACGTAAAATCGGCCACGGAACTTCGGTCGCGTATTTTCGGCCTAGTGTGTTAGACACTTCCGTAAGGGCTGATTTTTCAATCTATATAAATACGTAAAATTCAAAGTCCTGACTGGCTGACTCACTCGTCAACGCCTAGCCCAAGCCGTTGGACCTAGGAAGCTGAAATTTAGCACAGAGGGTCTATATATAGGTACCTAATGTAGGCAATGAATAAGTCCGGATTTTTTGAAATTCAACCCCTAAGGGGGCGAAAAGGGTTGCCAAAATTTGTATGGGAGGTATAAAGCATGTTGTTTAGTTTTCTTGAAACTTAAAATAAATACTCTTCACAATTGATTGAACACGTGTTTCGCCATTTTTGTAAATTTAACCCTTAACGGAGTGAACGGGGTTGCAAAAAAAGTCCACGCGGACGGAGTCGCGGGCAAAAGCTAGTCCTTGTAAAAAACTGACCTATTCGTCTAATACTTGTTGTAAATGCTTTCTGGTATTACACAAAAATACAAAAATGTCACCGTAAAATAACAAAAGAATGGCATTTGTAACACATTTAAAATGGTTGTTTAATAAGACGCTCGACGAATAGGTATAGAAAAAAGTATCAAGAAGAAAGTAAGAAAAAAATAAATACTCTTTTATCTTCTTAGTCTTCAACAGTCTTTTAATTTTCTTTTTTCCGTCAATGGTTGTGTGGAAGAAATTACTTTTAGTAATAAGGCCACCAATTGTACTGTACTATGTTCTTGTCTAAGAGTGTCTCATGTATTTACTGGCGTACATACAATAAAGAACATTCTATCAGCATTAAAAGTATTGAAAAATTGGCTATACCTAAATAAATTGGCTAGCTCATAAATATTGATAAAAATAATTTGTGCTTTTTTTAAAAACCTATTTAGAGGCTAAAAATTCCACTCGAACCCGCGACCTCTGGCTAACCGTGCCAGCGCTCTGCCAACTGAGCTAATGGGCGACTCACCGGCATCAGTGTAATTTCGAACCTCTTTACAATACTCTCTGTAAGCTTAAGCTTTCCTGAATCGCGGTTCAAAAAATATGTTAAGCACACTTTGTGCCAAAAGGGCTATATAACATAAAGGATTATTTAGATGAAAATGAGGTCTGGAATTAGGTATATGTACTCGTATATTCTTTATTGCAAACAGTAAAAACGAAATAACATTACTTACATAAAATTTGTTTCAAAGGCGAAGTTCGTTATCAACCCTTGTATGTCCCCACTGCTGGGGCACGGGTCTCTTCCTGCATAGCAGGAAGGTTAGGCCATACTCCACCACGGGGGCCAAGTCCGGGTTGGTGGAGGATTGTAAGACAGTGGCAGGCCTTACAGTCAGACGTTATCAAGCCGCCCATAAGGCCAAATTAAATTAAATTAAAGCTAGTACAATGTATGAGTTCTATGTTTTATAATAATTATGTAAACTATGTTAATTAAGGACTTTTGAAACGACTAAGTTTGGAGTTTTTTGTCCATTTTTTCTCCTAAATGATCTAGATTTTGAAATGGACACCTAGTTAGAATTGGAACGTTCATTAAGCCGCAGTTTCTGTGCTACTTTGAATAAAACCTTTTCATTTCATTTACTTATTAAGTACGTACTTACACTTGCAGCAGAGGTTTTTAAACATTGCCCTTAGCACGGGTTAGTGCATTAAAAAAAAGAATATAATAATTTGAGCTGTTAGGTTTTGCAAGAATAATTACAGCGGGTATAAAGCAGATAAGGCGCCTTCTTTCTAAGGAATCCTACCCCACGTTGCCCGACACGATCTTTTTTTACCAAGCCCGTGGAGAGAATTAGCGAGCTGAAGTGGCAGTGGGCCGGCCATATCTCGCGAAGAACCGACAACCGTTGGAGTAAACGTGTTCTTGAGTGGAGACCGCGACTCGGCAAACGTAGTGTAGGACGCCCTCCGACGGGATGACGATCTGCGAAAAACTGCCGGGAGATGCTGGATGCGGCAAGCTGAAGACAGGGCGCTATGGCGCTCATTAGAGGAGGGCTATGTCCAACAGTGGACTAATATAGCCTGAAGAAGAAGAAAGAGACCGCCCGGGACATATCCTGAGTCTAGAACCTTTTCTGGTACCATGACACACAGCGCCTCCACCAGCTAAGCTCACTTTGCCACGGCTGTATGAATTTAACTATTTATTACTTTAATTATTGGTACCTATTTCTTACCTTACGTGTGTTCTTTAACCGGCCATGTTATTATTTTTAGGATTTTACGTGTGCTGTGGTATTTGAATAAATGTTATTCTATTCTAAAAAAGTAACGCTTGGAGTCAATCACAAAACCTGTGAGTGACTCCACCAGTCACTGTCAATCTGGCACTTTCATTTTCAACTTTGAACTTTTTGTTCCGAGGTTGGAACTGACATTCAATGCATAGGGAAGAGCGTATATGATAGTGCTTTCTGCTCTTCCACTATATAGGGGCGCCTTCCGCCAGGCAGTTTGTGTGCCCGGGGGCGGCCGGTCTGACTGTTGTCCGTCGGACGTTATATTAATCGTATGTCGTATAAAACACTTAGCTTGCGCGATGCAGGAATGGTGCATCTTGGCAGTGCCGTAAATAGCGTTTTCATTTCTTATACTCGGAAAGTAGTTTTGATCTGATTATTAGGCTGAAAATGCTCCATAGAGAGGGAAAAAAGTCATTCAAATTACTTCCCACTTAGGGCCGGAATAAACTTTAAAAATAGAACTACTGTCAGCTGTGAAGAGTTTTACATAAAAAAAAACTAATTAAAAAAAATGCTGAGTTTCTAAACGGCCAGTGTGAACTTATAGTGCGTTCACATTAACTTGACGCGTGAGAGAATTGGTAACAAGGACATAACATGTGAATTAGCTTTTGGACCTAATCGGAAGATGGTTAAACAAGCCCTCAATCCTTTTATTTTCCCCAAGTAATGGGAATGATTTCTTATTTAACATGGTAACAGTAAATATCTCAGTGTTACCAATTCTCTCACGCGTCAAGTTAATGTGAACGCACAATAGGTATTGGCTGGATACTAATCTGATGTAGATATCTCTGAGGGAATAAAAAAAAATAGGTACGTAATAATCTTTTATGCTAAGATTTGAATATGTATTAAAAATTAGTTTTTATTTTCCTACTATTCGAAATGTGAAGCAGAGTGTGTAACACGGGTAAAAGAATCAATTCCCACTCGGACTATAGCTTATATACCTCGGGAATTGATTCTTCCGACTCTCGGTTAACAATCTACTATTTCTGCACCCCGTTCTAGCTTGTATTTAAACTGAGTGGTTGTTCTTTTAGGTAGCCTAACAGCGGTGGTAGCTCAGTGGGCAGAACAATGGACTGGCAAGCGAGAGGCCCAGGTTCGATCCCCAGTGCGGGCATGAACCATATGGCTTTGACTTTGTTTTATTTCAAAGTTACGTACATTACGTACGCGGCAAGCTGAAGACAGGACGCAATGGTGCTCATTAGGGGAGGGCTGCGTCCAGCAGTGGACTACATAATATAGCCTGAAGAAGTACAGTGTAAATTTGCGAATTTGTAGTTGCAATACCACACGCCAAAGGAAAAACATCGCGAAGAAACCCGCGGATTGTTGGCTCGTACTTATTGACTAGTCTTTCCTGTGGGATAGGCCGACTAAGCTGTCAGGATGGTATAGATGCTGGGCAAGCCTACACCATCTCAAACCTCCCAGGCAGCATCCGAGTGGTCCCTTGCAACTTCCGAGTGGTCCTTTTATCCATCTAGTGTGAGTGAAGATCCGATGCCACTGGACGCTGCATAAATCATCTCATAGGTACCCTGCATATGCTATGTATTCTTATCAACTCTACTATGTCCCCACTGCTGGGGCACGGGTCTCTTCTTGCATCGCAGGAAGGTTAGGACAAACTCCACCACTGGGGCCAGGTCCGGGTTGGTGGAGGATTGTAAGACAGTGGCGGGCCTTACTGTCAGAAGTTATCAAGCCGCCCATAAGGCCTCCGACGTGGCTTAACGACTGCCATTACATGACAGCCGGCACCAACGGCTTAGCGTGCCTTGCGAAGCACGGAAGCGCTCGGAAATATGCTACTAGCGGTAGGCAGGGGACGGTCACACATCCTGTACCTGACCGCGCCTGTTGTTGCTTAACTCAAGTGATTGATTCCAATCACTCGGTTCGCTTATGCCACGAGCGCTTCCTATGCTATGTATAAGCCTACTTTTTTCCTTCAGGGTGATAAAAAAGAGCTTGGTGTTGGTGGACCAATTATCATATAATTTGGAAGAAACAGAAATACAAAAAAATAGTGTCTAATTTAAGCCGCTTTGGGGTGCTAACTAGCGCCACCTATGGAATAAAAATCATAACTTTATTTTATAATACGTGTTTTTTTTTTAAAAGTAAGCGTCAAAGTTCCTAAACTGTAATAACTATTTTTAAAACATACTATAGCTGAGCCAGCGAACTTCGTACCGCCTAACAGTCGATTCTTTATTTTTCCCTCCGTAAGAACCATCCTCGTAGGTACTTTAGGGAATATTCTAAAAAAAGAATTAGCGAAATCGGTTCAGCTGCTCTTGAGATTTGCGCTTACCAGCTCACTCAGCGATTCATTTTTATATTATAGATAGATAGATACCTAGCCTAGAATGTATGTAGAATTATTATCCTAATCGATTTCCGCTAAAAACGGCCGTTTTTGGCCGATTAAAGTCCTAGATTGTTGATCCTAGGTTCTACACTGTAGGTACTAAAAATAGTTGTCACAGTTGTTAAGATTTCTCATGTTCACTTTTATAAAAAAACGTACCTATTTTACTATACCTAGCGCATAGAACTATTTATCAGTAACAATTTCTTGCCACACCTGGCCATAAAGTGGCTTTTTCCGCGCGCCTTTTTTTTAAGTGTAGACATAAAAAGATGTACACAACACGGGAGGTAATAAAGAAAGCTCTCGATCGCATATTTACGTCCCTCGCAGCTCGGGCCGCAAACTTCTGCGATCTCGGCCTTTCTTTGTTAATACAAAGAAAGGCCGAGATCGCAGAAGTACATTACACAACTAGGGTGGTAATACCACCCTAGTTGTGTAATGTACTATTAGAGTGTTGTCAGATAAAAATAATGTTGAAAAAAAATGCGCCTCAGACTACTGAAACAAGTCCTGAGATATGGCAACCATACCAGCGCATTTTAACGGTCTTATTTATAAAAACTTATAAATACGACCATAATTATTTATAAATTTATTGCTGTGTGGTGCCGGCCTAGAGAATAACACCAACCCAAATTCTTCCCGCGGGTGTCGTAAAAGGCGACTAAGGGATACAAACCAGGGGTTGGGCAGCAGCGCCCCCTGCAGTTCAATTCCACTAAACTGCGATCCCCAAACCGCATGCCCAGCGTGGGGATTATGGGCAATACCCCCTAATGATGGTACAACCTTGCGCTCATTAGGGGAGGGCTATGTCCAGCAGTGGACTAATTAGCCTGAAGAAGAGGAAGAAGATTTATATAAACATGGCTCCTCTAAGGCACTCTTTCGAGTCATTTGACGAGCTGTGTGGCGTAGCGGTGGCGCATCTGCCTACCATGCAAGAGGTCCCGGGTTCGAATCCCGGCTGGGGACAAAAAAAAATCCCAGGTCTTGGATGTTTACATGTTTGTGATGTCGCCGATTCTGGTTCCCACGACACAGGGTATCCTAGTGTGGGGCCAGAAGCAATGTATGTGCCTGTATGTAAATGTCAATGTTTTGTTATTTAATTTATTCTGTGGTTATTTTTTTTATTTTCTAAGGTTAACACGAGCAGTAGACATAATTAAAACTGTTTTTACACGGATTTATGCTCGTTTATTACATTTAATACAATTTTCCAACGTTTCGGCTCTTTTTCAGGTGCCGTCATCCGGGACCACGGCACCTGACAAAGTGCCGAAACGTTGGAAAATTGTAAAAATGTAATAAACGAGCATAAATCCGTGTAAAAACAGTTTTAGTTACATTTTTTGTTTGTAAAATCTCAACCATAGACTATTTCACTCAGCATTTTTGGAGTGTTAAGTAACTGTGTTTCTAAGTAAGTAACCTCCGGCGGTTGACTGATGCTCATGCATGACATTGAGTTTGCCGCATTGTTCCTACATTAACCCCCTTATTCATAATAGTCTGTTAACTTTAAGCAATGCTTATTCTCACTCTGTCCTCTTCTATTGACCTAAGTCAGAATGAAAGAGAACACTCTTTAGCAGCTGTTTTAAGCTAGCGGACTATTATGAATAAGGGGGTTAGTTTCGTTATCAATCCTTGTATGTCCCCACTGCTAGGGCACAGGTCTCTTCCTGCATCGCAGCAAGGTCAAGCCATACTCCACCACGGGGGCCATGTCCGGGTTGGTGAAGGATCGTAACACAGTGGCGGGCCTTACTGTTATCAAGCCTCACATAAGGCCTCTCTGACATAGCTTATTGTACCTTTTCTTTTGTAGGTAACTGTTGTCTCTGTAATTATTTTCTGGTGTGTACAATAAAGAATATTCTTATCTTATCTTATTAACGACTGCCATTACATGACAGCCGGCACCAACGGCTTAACGTGCCTTGCGAGGCACGGAAGCGCTCGGAAAAATGCCACTAGCGGTAGTCACGGGACGGTCACCCAACCTGCACCTGACCGCGCCTGTTGTTGCTTAACTCAAGTGATTGATTCCAATCACTCGGTTCGCCTAGGCCACGTGCGCTTCTTTGAGGGGTTCCCTATTTCATACCGAAAATTCTTTGTTCGAAATACGGTTCACCTACGAATGATACGTCGAACGATTGATTGTTCGACACCTTATTCATTCGAATGTTTATACACCGACTGCTTGTTGGTTCGATGCTCGTTACTTCGAAAACTTTACTGCGATGCGTTTTAGTGCGACAGTTAATTATATCGAATGTTTATGCACCGACTGCTGTTAGTTCGGTGCCTTTTGTTAAATCATTAGTATCGATTCATTATTATAAAAGTACCTACATAGAAGTTTTTAATGTCATGCATAGGTAATCTCTTTTCATTTTTCTAAGTGTTTATTCATTCGGACTGCAGATTTAGTTAAAATTACAAGTATTTTTTGCCGGTAATAATGTCGATATCGACCAATTTACGAGTATTAAAGTCAAAGAGAGGGAATATTATTATCATAGACGGATATGAGTTTCGCATTAATAATACCCCTTAAATTTATAACATTATAATATTCTCTTCCTGCAAGTAAAACTCACGGCAAAACGTTTTTTGAAGCAGCGAAGCACTGAAGAAATAAGCATCGATAATATAATGCACCGGTGTAACATTTTTCAAAGTAACGAGGCATCGGCAAAACGTTTTCGAAGTAACAAGTCACCGAACAATGAAAGTATCGGATTAAAAAAGCGTCGAACAATCAACCCTTCAGTATCATTCGTAGGTGAACCGTATTTATAACAAAGAATTTTCGGTATGAAATAGGGAACACTCTTTGAGTACATTTAGTTTAAGTGGTAATTAAGCCCAAACTCTCTCTCTGAGAGGTGTAAACACGCTGGGGCATTTATAGGCTACATAAAAAAAGTATTAGTGAAAAGACGCCTGTCACCTCAGTCTTCCGAGACCACGGTAGGTACTTGAAAAAGTGCCGAAACGTCGGGAAATTGTAAAAATGTAAAATTTAACGAGTAAAATCCGTGTAAATAGGACAGTGTTTATTATGTCTAGTGCTCGTGTCAACCTTAGTAAATACTATATTAGTTATTTACAAAAAATCAGTTCCACTAATACACTTTAAGACGGAGTAAAACGGAGATATGGCAGGAATTTCTGTTATTAGCCAGCTTCACTCTGACTTAGCCGTGTTTTCGTGGAATCGACTTTCATAAATAATAAGATTTTAAAAACCTATTTAGAGGCTAAAAATTCCACCCATGCCGGGATTCGAACCCGCGACCTCTGGCTATCCGTGACAGCGCTCTTTCCAACTGAGCTAATGGGCGACTCACCGGCATCAGTGAAATTTTGAACCTCCTTACAATATTCTCTGTACTACGTACAGGTAGCAACATCTGGCTGAAGTAATTTGCATCACTTGCAGCCCCGAGTGCCTACTTTGCAGTTAGGTTTTACATCGGAATGATATGGCACGGATCGCGGGTTCGAATCCAAGTGGAATTTTAAGCCACTAAATAGGTTTTTAAAATTGTCCTCAGCACGGGTTAGTGCATTAAAAATAATATAATAAATAAGATTTTAAAGTTTATGAAAATAAATAGTTTGTGTACAAATCTTGCCTAAAAAGATAATTGATGGCCAGAAGTATTTATGACTTGAAGGCGTGGCTTAGGACAGCTCCGCCCACTGTCCCGCAGTGTCATGTGCCAAGCCACGCCCACCTGCGCCTGCGCGTGCTGATAATACCGCCGCTATTTCGGTCGCTTTGATAGATAAATCTAATAGATTTCTTGTTGTACTGAGCCCCACTTTCTCTCTGTGTGACTTGCTCGTAGAATAGTCTGTATTAGGGTCATTCTTGTAGATTATGTAATTTCATTATTAGTTGACTAGAATCGAGAAAGGAATGTTTGAATGTGGGTACCTATACAAATGTAGGTAGGTACATAACTTAGAAAAACTAAGTAATTGAGAATCGAACGTACAGTCTATTTATTCTTACTTGTCCAAGGTCGCGGGTTCGAACCCGGCATGGGTGGAATTTTTAGCCTCTAAATAGGTTTTTTAAATTGTCCTTAGCACGGGTTAGTGCATTAAAAATAAAAATAGTATAATCATGTGGGTACAGCGATATCATTCCGATGTGAAACCTAACTGCAAAGTAGGTAGTCGGGGCTGTAAGTGATGCAATCTACTTCAGCCAGATGTCGCTGCTTGTACGTAATACAGAGAGTATTGTAAAGAGGTTCGAAATTACACTGATGCCGGTGAGTCGCCCATTAGCTCAGTTGGATAGAGCGCTGGCACGGATAGCCAGAGGTCGCGGGTTCGAATCCCGGCATGAGTGGAATTTTTAGCCTCTAAATAGGTTTTTAAAATTGTCCTTAGCACGGGATAGTGCATTAAAAATAAAAATAGTATAATTGTCCAATTTAGTAAACAAGATTCTACCCTTGGGTAAACTGTGACTTTGTAGTCCAAAACTGCCATATTTCCATAAATGAAGTAACCTGGAACACTCTTTTAGATAACACGCTGACAATTTTATAAACAGAGTTCATGGTACGAGTAGTTCATGAATTTGCGAGAAAATGTCCAGTTTAGGCATCTAATCTCAATTTTAAGGTTAGAATTTTGTTTACTAAATTGGACAAGTAAGAATAAATAGACTGTAGGTCTCTTGCTTTTGAGTTCATTGTTCTAGTTCTACACAGTGGCGTAGCTAGGTAACCAAGGGCCCTGGGGCAAATTAAAAAATGGGCCCCCACTGCTATGTAAACTAATTACTTAGGTTTTATGGAATAAAAATATGAAATATACAAATATTTTAACAAATACAATAAAACGCACATCGATATATAATAAAACGCACATGTCACTATCCGTCAAATTGACTCTGCCAACCTACAGAAAGAATTTAGGGGAATTCCAGGCATACAGTGCGTTCACATTAACTTGACGCGTGAGAGAATTGGTAACAAGGACATAACATGTGAATTAGCTTTTGGACCTACTCGGAAGATGGTTAAACAAGCCCTCAATTCTTTTATTTTCCCCAAGTAATGGGAATGATTTCTTATTTAACATGGTAACAGTAAACATCTCAGTGTTACCAATTCTCTCACGCGTCAAGTTAACGTGAATGCACAATAACTTTTGAATTCTCTCGACTGAGTTGTCATGATTAAAAGTGGGGTTGCAACCTGTCATATTTATTTTGAAAATGGGAAAAAATTCCAAAAGGTCAGTTTGATCGAGATTTTTGGTAAGGATTCGAGGGCCCCCTAAAAACATAACATTGACGACCTCT
Organism: Yponomeuta sedellus; assembly: GCA_934045075.1. Lineage (NCBI taxonomy): Eukaryota > Metazoa > Arthropoda > Insecta > Lepidoptera > Yponomeutidae > Yponomeuta > Yponomeuta sedellus. The sequence continues at coordinate 6,759,739 of OW203751.1, read as the reverse complement.
GTGGCGTAGCGGGGACGCGTCTGCCTACCATGCAAGAGGTCCGGGATTCAAATCCCGGCTGGGGACAAAAAAAAGCCCAGGTCTTGGATGTTTACATGTTTGTGACGTTGTTTCTGGCTCCCACGAGACAGGGCATCCTATTGTGGGGCCAGAAGCAATGTAAGGATGTGCCAATATGTAAATGTTATGTTATGTTATAATAACATACAAACATCACACCAATATTAATCATAAAGATACGTATACATTAATTCAAATATTAAGAAAATGCAAAAAAATACATAAGAACAGATTGCTAGGGGGGTTGTAAAAGAAACGCATGTTTGCAAAATAGTTTTATTGTTTGCCTTACATATAACTTAATTAATATGTACCTAAGTAGATACGTATCTATTAAAAGACATTGTTCTTATTCTTCGTATCGTACCTACTTATATAAAACTCAACATTATCCAACTAAACGACCAAACTTTTTTACCTATACTTTTATTTAAGCTAACTTGACACGATTTTCCAATTTGACTCCCCATAAAAATATTTCAATATAAATTGTGGGTGTTAATTTACTAACACCTTTTTAAGAGGTCATCCTGAAGTATACGTGGGTTTCCTGAAGGCCCTTCAGGAAACCCACGTATCCTCGGAATCATTAGGTAGATACCTACATTTTTTCTAAAGAAATCATGTCTCGAATGTCCACATATTCCTGTGTTAGTAGTCTCCAGTTTCAACAACTACCATGTGAATAAATATTTTCGAAGTCTAAGTAATTAGAATCGAAGTCATCATCTCATCATATAATAATTATGTAAACTATGTTAATTAAGGACTTTGAAAAGACTAAGTTTGGAGTATTTTTGTCCATTTTTTCTCCAAAATGATCTAGATTTTGAAATGGACACCTAGTTTGAATTGTAACGTTCACTAAGCCGCAGCTTCTGCGCTACTTTGAATAAAACCTTTTCATTTCATTTCATTTCATCATTTAATTATGGTGTCACTAGAAATTGATAGCCTGCTCTATAATTTTTTATATGATCTCATTCGAAGACGCACTTCTTTTGTCGTGAAATTACAAAATCCCGTTTCTTAAACGCAGATTCTACTTTTTTTGCGCTTTAAAAAAGATCAAAATTTTTTGATTTTCGAGAACATAAGTAATTTTTTACTTATAGTCTCGAAAATAACAAAATAAAAACGGAAGTTTTAATTTGAAAGACAATTCCAATTATTGACATTTTCTTGATCAAATGGTTTTGCTGATATTATTATATCAATTACTTCCTTTAGTTGATCAATTTAACTTCGAAAACCTTGTAGATTGTTTCAATAACCTCTACTTTTTTATTAGCCGATTTCCGTCTCCCACTGCTGGTCAAAGGCCTCCCCTTTAGTTCTCCACTCCTCCCTGTTCCCGGCCATTTACTGCCATCCCGGCAGAAACTCGGGTGGTCATCCCACCATCTCCGTCTTGGGAGCCAATTCTCACTTCATTAGCAAATAATTCGTATACGACTCTAAGCTCAAGGCTTAGAAGACTTCAATTCTACTCTCTTATCGTAAGGCTTACCGTCCGACATTGACAGTGTAGTGTGTCGCAACCCTAATAGTGCTTTGTGATGGCTGATTGAGGGTAGTCTGAAACCTCATCAGCCGAAGATGCGAGCGGGCACCAGCCGTCAGTCTTCTCGTGACCATTATGACTGTAACGTCGTCGAAACTTCGACGTAAAATAGCAATAAATGACTACGCGATTAAGCCCCGAAAATATTCTAACTATAGCACTACACTCGTAATGAAATGTACCTAATCATTTCATTAGGTTAAGTCAAACTTTCGGGACTTGAAAACATTGTGAGAATATTTATTCTCACAATGTTTTCAAGTCGCGAAAGTTTAAAATATGTTAAGTACATAAAAGCCGAGCAACAGCCAGTCTGTATTATGAACGGCATGCTACATTGAATTTGAATGAAAAAATAACCGTCTAATGACTCTGTCGAGTTGTCTTATCTTATTTTAATGCAACAAATGTCTAATCCTTCGAATATTTTGCGTCTACGGTTTCAATTCGCTTGGAAGGGCGAGAATAAGGTCCATGGTCGGCCACGTTTGCGGTATCCTTCGCGTAGGGCGGGACCAGTCAGTTAGTGAACCTCTACTATGTCATAGATTATCTTTGGTGGATAAAGCCTGGACTATCCGACGCAGCCTCGCCAGACTATTGACTCCACAGCCGCCGTCACCTGGGGATCAGAGAAGCACCATTGCAAGTAACCATTTAAGTAACATTGGGACGGCTCTTTCATTGGGTAACATTAGGATGAGTCATACACACGAATCCTTGCTGATACCAGAGGACACGATTCTCTACCATAAACGTGACGTGAATTTCTCTATACCAATTTGACAGGCGATTGGAATTGCTCAGAATTTTGTGCACGTACTAATAATAGGTCTATACTAATTTTACAGAAACACTCGTGGTCTAGTCGATTTTTTCCAATGTAGATCCTTTTTCTACATTTCTTTTCAATACAGTTCAAATCATTCAGAAACAATCACTTGAGTTAAGCAACAACAGGCGCGGTCAGGTACTGCCGATATGGTTATAATCGGCCTTCGCCGGCGTCGTTGTCGTCGTCAGGCTATACTAGTACACTGCTGGACATAGCCCTCCCCGAATGAGCGCCGTAGCGCCCTGTTTTCAGCTTGCCGCATCCAGCATCTGCCGGCAGTTTTTCGCAGATCGTCATCCCACCTAGTCGGAGGGCGTCCTACACAACGTTTGCCGAGTCGCGGTATCCACTTAAGGATTCGTTTACTTCAACGGTTGTCCGTTCTTCGCGAGATATGGCCAGTCCACTGCCACTTCAGCTTGCTGATTCTCTGAGCTATGTCGATAACTTTGGTTCTCTGTCGAATGCATCTGTTACGAATCCTATCCTTCAGAGAAACTCCGAGCATAGCTCTCTCCATAGAGCTTGCTGAGCGACTTTGAACTGGTGGACCAGGCCTTTCGTGAGTGTCCATGTCTCGGCTCCGTAGGTCATCACAGGTAGGACACACTGATTAAAAACTTTCGTTTTCAAACATTGCGGCATGGATTACGAGAAGATTCGGCGTAGTTTCCCAAACGCTGCCCAGCCCAGCTGGATCCTCCTCTAGGTCTCCTTCTCGATATTGTTTTTACCTAAGTGCAAAATCTGCCCGAGGTAAGTGTATTCAGAAAAGATTTCGAGAAGGTGACCATGTACGACGACCGGTCCCGGATCAATGTGGCTATTGATCATGACTTACGGCCATGATCAGCGTATGGTGTTCGGGTCATCTATCTCCCTTCAAAATGGTTGAGACTGATGATGGCTGACCACAGCGTTATGCTCGTGAACGAGCACTGTTCGTGTGTCTGGCCGCAGCACTTATGTTTTTCCCTACTATTGTGAGTCATTTGACTAATGCTTTGGCATTTAGGGTTGTTAATGGCAATCACGAAATCTTACTAGGTTTACGTATGGCAATGTATTTAGTTTAAAGATGACTTGAGAAAAGATGGTCAGAGTGGAGTTTTTTTTTCCGCTGCCTTTTTCTCCACTACAATACGGCCCGAAGGCAGCGGCTTACATTCAATGACTAGGATGTACCTTACCGTTTACAAAAGGTTTCTCGCGCTCCCCGGCCTGCTCCCGTCCGTCGCGCGGCCGCGTATCCACCACAGGCATGTCAGCGTAGCTTTTACACGGCTCGGCCTCCATCTTGGAAAAGAGAAAACAGTCGTTTCATCCCTTCTGTTCGAAAAGGGTCGCTTTATTACTCTGTATACTTCCTACATCCTACCAATATTATAAACGCAAATATTGTTTCTCTTCCACGTAAAAACTACTGAACGGATTTTAATGAAACTTTACAATGGTATAGTTTATATACATCAGAACAACATAGATAATAACATACTCTTAGGCTACAATTTATTAAGATATTGTGGGAATTGTCCAAAATATGAGCATAAGTGTCAAGTACCTAAGTAGGAAATATCTACCTGATAATTCCGCGCAGACGAAGTCGCAGGTACCAGCTAAATGTCCATAAAGTGTAGAAATTAACGAAAAGAGCTCAGACTTTTTGTCTGTGCTAGTTAATTTCTTGCGCTTACGCTTACACGCATTTTAAAAATAAAAACTACAGTAAATTCATTAAAAAGATGTATTGTGCTTCAAAGGTAGCAAATGATCTTAATTTTCGATAATAGCACAAATAAAGGGTCACTTCCGGTTTTTAAATTTTTGGGCAAACACTAACTGGGACCAAAATAGCCTTAGAACAATAACTTGTTCTGAGAAAATGGCTCTTTTCCGATAGAAACTTCTTAACGGGCGGACACGAGATTTCAATTTGGAACATCTAATACAATTTACAGAAATGTTACTGGCTGGTACGCACGTGTTGGCTGCACGGCGCGGGGGCCCGCGCTAACTATAAAAAAAAACCAAAAGCGCGCGAATTACGTCTCGGTTTTTGATTTTGTTATCAAAATACAACCACTCTATTGTATATTGCAAATATAATGTGTTCCACGTTGAGTTACGAAAGTTCTACATCTTCTGATGCTCTAATTTATAGTTATCTTTATTTGCTCGCGCTGTGTTCACCACACCAATCATATTCGTTGTTGATATTTCAAAATGTTACATTACAAAAAAATATCTTCGTACGTAATACAGAGAATAGTGTAGAGGTTCGAAATTTCACTGATGCCGGTGAGTCACCCATTAGCTCAGTTGGATAGAGCGCTGGCACGGATAGCCAGAGGTCGCGGGTTCGAATCCCGGCATGGGTGGAATTTTTAGCCTCTAAATAGGTTTTTAAAATATCTTCGTTCTTCAATAAAATTTGTTCCAAAAATAAGAGAGATCATAATCCTTACCTAATCGGACTGAGATTAATATATTATATAACTTACACTCAGAATCAAGTTTTCCTTCAATTTGGATGGAGTTTCTCTGAACGATAGAATTCGCAATGAATGCATCCGACAGAGAACCAAAGTTATAGACATAGCTCAGAGAATAAGCGAGCTGAAGTGGCAGTGGGCTGGCCTTATTTCGCGAAAAACGGACAACCGCTGGAGTAAACGTGTTCTTAAGTGGAGACCGCGACTCGGCAAACGTAGTGTAGGACGCCCGCCGACGGTGGGATGACGATCTGCGAAAAACTGCCGGCAGATTCTGGATGCGGCAAACTGAAGACAGGGCGCTATGGCGCTCATTAGGGGATGGCTATGTCCAGCAGTGGACTAATATAATATAGCCTGAAGAAGAAACAAAAAAAAAACTAAATCATTTTTTTTATAAATATAACATTTTGCAATATCAACGACGATTATTGGCTCATCCTGTGGATGCCACATCAGATGTGCAGTTAATTTTAGCTGCAGACTCGCTCGTGTAGCGATAAATAATCTGTGGACGTTTATTAATGTGAATTTAACCTAGCGACATCTAGAGATGTCCCTTATAGCACGTACCGATTTAGATCCACCACCGCCGTGTTCCGGAAGTGATTTTAGTACGAGGATTAGTTAAACTAGGGTTTATCGTTTTACTAGAATAGCAGGAGAAAGGTTTTATACACAAATTAAATAATTTAACACAGTACGTTTATACCTAAAGCTAAAAAAACAAAGCTGGTGGCTGTGTAGCTACTAGCTGTGTTCGGTGGATACAATAAATAACTGAAATGTTTCTCTATGCAATAAGGCCGCCAATTGTACTGTCTTCTTCTCTTCTTCTTCTTCAGGCTATATTAGTCCACTGCTGGACATAGCCCTCCCCTAATGAGCGCCATAGCGCAAGGTTGTGCCATCATTGGGGGGTAATGCCCATAATCCCCACGCTGGGCATGCGGGTTGGGGATGGCAGTTTGGTGGAATTGTACTGCAGGGGGCGCTGCTGCTCACCCCCCGGTTTGTGTCCCTAAGTCGCCTTTTACGACACCCGCGGGTAGAATTTGGGTTGGTGCTATTCTCTAGGCCGACACCACACAGCCACACACAGAATTGTACTGTATATTATGTAATTATTTTATATTTGTTCTTTTCTTCTGTACAATAAAGAATATTCTTATCTTATATTCTTATAATTGGTCAAGTGCTCCGAGGGTTTCGCACTGCTACGTAAAATGATATTTATAAATATTTAATAAAAAATACTATTTTTATTTTTAAAGCACTAACCCCTGCTAAGGACAAATAGGTTTTTATATTTAATAAATTACAAAAAAATATTCTAGCGACTACTAGAGATGTCCATTGAAGCGCTCGTGGCCTAGGCGAACCGAGTGATTGGAATCGATCACTTGATTTAAGCAACAACAGGCGCGGTCAGGTACAGGATGGGTGAGCGTCCCGTGACTACCGCTAGTGGCATTTTTCCGAGCGCTTCTGTGCTTCGCAAGGCACGTTAAGCCGTTGGTGCCGGCTGTCATATAATGGCAGTCGTTAAGCCATGTCAGCGGCCTTATGGGCTGCTTGATAACATCTGACAGTAAGGCCCGCCACTGTCTTACAATCCTCCACCAACCCGGACTTGGCCCCGTGGTGGAGTATGGCCTAACCTTCCTGCGATGCAAGAAGAGACCCCTGCCCCAGCAGTGGGGACAAACAAGCGTTGATAACGATTGAGAAGCCGGCGTACTACTGCTCCGCTACCACCGCTTAGCACCGGCATCTAAGGCGCGTTGCTTGTGGCGGCTTGAGGATGCCCGAGGGCAACAAAACGCAGCATGCCTTGGCGAAGGGAAGTAAACAGAACAGGCAAAAATCCAAAAATGATGGAGCGTTAAAACTTTAATCTCTTACCCCCTGGAGGCCCACGTTGGGCGCCAATGTAATGTTGTATAACTTTAATAAATAATAAAATCTGGAACGACTTCAGCTGTTGCTTTATTTGTAGATAGGTACCTACTGTTATTTTAGAATAAAACAGAAAAACGATATAAGCAGGTAAAATAGTCAGATCTAGTCAAAGTATCAGGTGGTAATGATGAAAAATGAGGCAAATCGAAAAATAGAAAAAGAAATATAAAAAATGGTGTAAAGAGGTTTGCACCATTACAAAATGATCTCCGAATCTTCTGATGCTAGGTGTTTAAATAAAACATATTGTACGATATTGTCGCAATACCACACGCTAACTGTGAAGGAAAACATCGTGAGGAAACCCGCGGCTTGGTGGCTCCGCACGTATTGACTAGTCTTTCCCACTTCCCGCTTAGTCGGCCTAGCCCACAGGCTAGGCCGACTAAGCTGTCAGGATGGTATAGGTGCTGGGCAAGCCTACATCATCTATAAAACCATGACCCAGGCACTACAGCGTCGGAGTGGTCCCTTCACCCATCTAGTGTGAGTGAAGATACCACTGGACGCTGTATAAATCATCTCATTAAGTAGATGCAAAAAGGCCAATATTATTATTATTATTGTACGAAAAATTATGTGAAAAAATTTTGAACTCAGAACAGTTTCCCAGATTTCCTACTTAAAGAACATTTAGGTGTGAATAAAGAATTTTATAAGTAATGTTTAAGAGTTTTGACTGTAACATATATATGACGGCAGCGTTTAAGAGGTTAAGACCGGCCTAACTTTATTCCCTGAATAAGGCGGCACACTTCAAAGTGTACCGAGAATATTATTACATGTTACAGAGTCGCAAACGTCCCGGAAAGCGATCCGCTGAAAACTTGAAATGTTCTGACATGGATACTGGACATTTAGTAAATTTATGGACTCAGGGATTTGTCCACTAATAACGTTGTTACAATCATTCGGTTGGTCTGTCGTTCACTGCTTGTTATAGGGTTCCAGGACACTGGACTTTTATTAAATTGAAAGATTTGGGGACATTGCCATGTTAAGCCATGACAAGGGCGTCATGGGTAGCTTGATAACTTCTGACTGGAAGGCCCGCCACTGTCTTACAATTCTCCACCAACCCGGAGTTGACCCCGTGGTGAAGTATAGCTTTTATCTTCCTGCGATGCAGAAAGAAAAGGATTGATATCATGGTCATCCTTAAGGATTTGGGGATATATCTCCTAATAACGTTGTTACAGTAATTCGTTCAGTCAACCGTTCACTACTGGTCATAGAGTTTCCTCGAGGCACGCCAAGCCAAACATAATATATATTTAGTAAATTTATGGACTTTGGGATATTTCCACTAATAACGTAGTTACAATCTTTCGTTCGGTCAGCCGGTCAGGTTGGCTTATCACCGGACTTGTCCGCAGGCGTAGTGAGTGTTGTGTGTCTGCCAGCGGCTGCGAAAAACTAAGTGACTACCCACAATAATTGACTGTACTCGCCACATCAGTCTGCCGTTACCACGGCAACTGTAACGCTGCCGAAACGTCGGGAAATAAGGTTGGAACGACGTACCTATATCTTTTATAATAATAATAAACACTCGAACGACTTCAGGTGTTGTTTTAATTGTAGATTAGTACCTAGTAGGTATAATAAAACAGAAAACTGGATAAAAACGGATAAGCAGGTAAAATAGTCAGATCTGGTCGAAGGGATAGTAGTAGTGATAGTAATGAGGGAAATTTCGAAATGTGTGACAAAATTTAAATATTTGAAAATGATAGATAGAAAAAGAAATAAAAATGGTGTAAAAAGGTTTGCACCGTCACAAGGTAAACGTTTTACCTAATAAATAATCGCGATTTGACCCGTTTACTATATAACTATGTATGAGTATCGCGAATCATTAAGATATACTTTCATTGTTTAAGACTTCTTTAAACAATTTGAAAATAATATAATAATAGATGTATTGTTTTTCGATTCTCTGAAAGGAGTTTGTTGTTTACTTTATTTTTATTGAAAGCTAAATCTGATTTAATTCTCAGCTGTAATCACCTTAATTAATGCTAACCAATTAGGAAGAGCGGGAGTTTTCCTGGCACAGGTAATTCTTACTTAAAAGGAAACTCCCACAAAAATTGTAACCTACATTAAGTTTGATACTGAAAATAAACATATATATTTTTTTTATTTTATACTTTCGTAAATACTTACTTAAGTAACTTTCTGTCATGTTCTTTTCTGAGATAGGTATTCCAAATTCTCTAATCAGAAATTGGTTACTATGGGCCAATAAAAAGATATATTGTAGACTTTTAGTCCGGATATACTTACGTGTGTTGTTATATCGGAAAAGTCCGACCAGGTTTCGCTCCGATTCCCAGAGCTCAATCATAGTGAGCAGGTGAGCAGAGACGGAGCTCGCGTCGTCGGTTGCTCGTCTCACACCGTGTGTGAGACGAGCAACCGTGAGTAAAAGTCTACAATGTGTTGTGCTTACGAAAGTTTGAGTTAAAAAAAGATATATAACAATCCAAGACCCGAGACAAACTAGAAAAGTTCGTTTCCTAGTTTGACCCGGCCGGGGTTCGAACCCGAGACCTTCGGTTTTACAGACAGCGCGCCAAACAGCTGCGACGCCGAGGTCGTCGAACTAAGTTAAGGTATTTACTTAGTGAAATTCTCAATTCAGAAATTGGCCCATAGTAGCAAGCACAGCCTGTACTTTACAGGACACGATGACCTATCTTCGCTGAGCCAATCTCTGTCAGATCTTTTCGTAAGTATTCCTTTTTGCGCGCGCATATCTGTTGCGCGAATCAAAACTAACAAGTGGCACCTGTGATGCGCCGCGCGAAATAGCGCGCAAATATGGCGGTCGAGTGATAGACAAAGCTGACATATATAAACACAAGTAGCCAGTGAAAATGATGTATCAAGATCTTTGCAAAGCATAATACATATACCGTTGTTACATGCACTTTTCATAACAAACACACACACACACACATACTTATGCACATACACACACACACACACACCTTTACACACCCTTTGCTCAGTGGCTGAAACCCGAACCCAAGACCTAGGTCGTAGGGCTGAGTAGAGGTCACAGGTTTTAGTTACCAGGTACCTATTACTTATAAACTTTATAAAGAGCAGGCAAGTTAATGTAATTTGAGAAACTTTATATTGATTTGGGTTATAATATACTTGTACTTGAGTTAATGTTATCCATTGCACACTTAAACTGTATACATTAGATACAGTGTCCTCGGTTTTGGAGAAGTGTAAGCCAGGAGATCCATAGCACGGGGTAAACCTATTTTGGACTCCTGTCTCCTACTACACATTGTAATAATAATGAGTTACTAATTTTAAGTGCATTGTGTAGGTACTGGAGAAAATAAATATATTTGTATTTGTATTGAAGACCAACGGGCGAGTCTCTTAAATGCACACCACTGGGGCACGGGTCTCTTCCTGCATATCTCCAGTAGCTTGGCTGAAACGCGTCCGCTGCCCGCGCGCACTATTGTTGATCACGTCAATATTATCTACAAGCTCTTTTCAGATACAGCTGCAGCAGGTCTCAACTCTCAATATGCATAATGGCTGCCCGAAGTATCTCTTGCTTGAACAAGCGGCCGCTGTCGGCGCGCACGCACTATTTCTGATGACCTAAATGGGCATCTGAAAACTCCTCGCAGTTGTTCACAGCTGCCTCAGCCCTCAAGGAAGCCTGCATGCGTTCTGTCAATATGCTGCAGTTTTGGAGATATGTGATACGATTTGGGTGATGACGTCAATTGGCATCTGAAAGCTTTTTTTCAGTAACTCACAGCTGCAGCAGCTCTTAAGGCGGCCTGGAGCCCCTCAAGATCCTGTATGGGTACTCGAAGTAACTTTGGGTAACTGGCCGCTGCCAGCGCGCACGCACTCCTTACAGTTTTTCACAGTTACAGCAGCCTGCATTCTGTCAATATGCTGCATCATGCAGTATCTCCAGTAGCTTGGGCGGCAGGCCTCCGTTCCCTGACCTTTGTTGCTGACGTCAATAGGCACCTGAAAGCTTTAATTCAGCTACTCACAGCTCCAGCGGCCCTCGAGGCGGACTGGAGACTCACAATATGCTGTATGGCTACTCGAAGTAACCTTTAGTAAGCGGCCGCTGCCAGTGCGCTCGCATGACGTCAATGGGCACCTGAAAGCTTCTTGTAGTTGTTTACAGCTACAGCAATCTTTAAGGAAGCCTGCAGTCTGTCAATATGCTGCGTTGTACAGTGCCTCCAGCTTGGTGATACGATATGGGTGATGACATGAATTGGCATCTGAGAGCGTTATTTCAGTTACTCACAGCTGCAGCGGCCCTCAAGGCGGCCTGGAGCCTCTCAATATGCTGTATGGCTGCCCGGAGTATCTCCAGCTTGGGCAGACGGCCGCTGCCGGCGCGCGCGCGTATTCTTAGCTCGTCGAAGGCTGCATTCACCTGATAAGATAAGATAATAGTTTATTTTTCTGTCCACAAATTACATTCATATACAAAATAACATTGGATAAATGATACAATACAACAGAATGCACTATTTGTGGAAATACTGGAGCCTAAAGTAGATCAAAAGATCTGTATCTTCGGTTCCAGGCCTCCAGGGGCATTATTACGTAAGTGTCCACTAATTTGAGTGACGTTGATTTTTTCATTTTTTTAAGCTACTCCGGCTATCAAATGCATACATTTTTTGACACTCCGGAGTCGTCTAAGTGCTTCACTCAATAGAGTGGAGTGCTACGTAATAGGAGGGCAGGTCTACAAAAGAACGGTATTATATTCGACGCGTGATCAGCATAAGGCATGATGATGAGAGCAAATGGTATGGTGAATGGTGAGTTGAAGGGTTGTAGTCTTGACTATTAGTGGTTGCGTCCTGTATAACGGTGGTAACTCATTGGGTTGAACAATGGACTTGAGAGCTGGTTAGAGTGGAGATTTTGTTCCCGCTGCCTTTTTCTCCACTACACTACATTAATTTGTACTTTGTATAGCCCTAACGAGATCTATGTAGTAATATGTTCATGAATCGTTATCAACCCTTGTATGTCCCCACTGCTGGGGCACGGGTCTCTTCTTGCATCGCAGGAAGGTTACGCCATACTCCATCACGGGGGCCAAGTCCGGGTTGGTGGAGGATTGTAAGACAGTGGCGGGCCTTACTGTCAGAAGTTATCAAGCCGCCCATATGGCCTCTGACATGGCTTAACGACTGCCATTATCTGACAGCCGGCACCAACGGCTTAGCGTGCCTTGCGAAGCACGGAAGCGCTCGGAAAAATGCCACTAGCGGTAGTCACGGGACGCTCACCCATGCCGTACCTGACCGCGCCTGTTGTTGCTTAACCAAGTGATTGATTCCAATCACTCGGTTCGCCTAGGCCACGAGCGCTTCCTGAATATTTATTATTAATATTTAACATTTAATGAGGAAAATTTTGTAGGACTTTTTGGGAATTGATTTTTGTAATCTCTTTTTCTGCGTGCTTGCGATATTTTTTCGGGATGGCGAATAAAAAGAACAGAAAGGGTTTCCATGGTTTTTCTCGGATCCCAATGTTTTGAAATAGGTTAACTAACAATCTATTATGTACTTAATAAAAATTATTAATAAATTGGTATGACTCACATAAATGACTCCAATGACCCCCTATTAATGATCAATAAAAACCATTTTGTTGCACCCTGTATAATATAAGTAGGCCTTTCTCTCTATGAGAACACCCTATATGAGAGCCATCGCCCACGACGACTTTTAATACGAGCTTCTTCTGAGATTAAAGATTTTTATTTAAGTATTAAGAAACTTTACAAAAATATTGCTTACTAGCTTTTGCCCGCGACTTCATCCGCGTGGACTTTTTTTGCAACCCCGTTCTCTCCCTTAAGGGTTTAATTTGGATAAACGGCGAAACACGTGTTCAATCATTGTATTGAAGAGCATTTATTTTAAGTTTCAAGAAAATTAGACAACATTCTTTATACCTCCCATACAAATTTAGGCAACCCTTTTCGCCCCCTTAGGGGTTGAATTTCAAAAAATTCGGTCTTATACCTTGCCTACATTATATATAGACCCTCTGTGCAAAATTTCAGCCTTCTAGGTCCAACGGTTTGGGCTGGGCGTTGATGAGTGAGTCAGTCAGTCAGAACTTTGAATTTTATTTATATAGATACATCAGAATAACACATAGTGCTACAATTAAATAATACATACATAACTTCACGCGTGTATCGCAGAGTGGTAAGCAGAGACCAGGGACAGTCACTTGCCACGATCCTGACAGAACCTTCGCTCCATCAACGTTCATAAGTCGTTGCATACACGCACGCCGGTTCCGGGTACTTTTTATCTTCCCCTTTGCTAATACATACCCTATTTGCTCGATGTATGTCCACTTGGGACGTCCCCTGCCAGCCCTTCCACTCACATTCGCAATATATATTTGTTTCGGCAATCTTTCTTCCTTTTCTCTCCACATGCCCAAACCAACGCAACATTCCTTTCTCAATTTTAGTCACTGCATCCTCTTTCAGTCTTCAAAGTTCTCTAATCAGAACTTCTTAAATTAATCTTATTAACTTGAAATAAAGTCCAAAAGCAGTAAAAATGTCATACCCATTCCCGATTAAGGGTTAAATGAAATCACGCGCGGGAATTGCGCTTGAATCGCGTTTTTATATCGCCCGTGGGCTAAGGCCGGGGCACTCGGTCCTCCCTCATTCCCAAGTGTATATTTAGAAAGCCATCACCAATAAAGTGTTAAATATACGATACGACAAACGTCTTCATTACGAATGAATAACGCATAAATTGGACCGTCAAAGGGAACTGAATATTAAAATGGAAAAGATTTTTTTTAACACCGATTGCGATGAAATCTAGTGCTATACCAAAACCAAAAAGGAGATGTACAAAGCAGAGTAATTTCGATCTTAGTGCACTCGGACCGAGTGAAGTGAATTTAGAGGCTATTATCGTGCTGGATGTTACTCGTATTGCTTGGATGTAACTTGGATGTATTGTTGCTGTGTGGTGTCGGCCTAGAGAATAGTACCAACCTAAATTCTTCCCGCGGGTGTCGTAAAAGGCGACTAAGAGACACAAACCGGGGGGTGGGCAGCAGCACCCCCTGCAGTACAATTCCACCAAACTGCGCTCCCCAACCCGCATGCCCAGCGTGGGGATTATGGGCAGTACCCCCCAATGATGGCACAACCTTGCGCTCATTAGGGGAGGGCTATGTCCAGCAGTGGACTAATAAAGCCTGAAGAAGAAGATGTTACTCGTATTGTGTACACATGATGACAACAGCACTCAACAAGTTTTGATACCAGCAGCTTCCGAGTAAAGTACGTCACTATATTCGACCGGACTAATAAAACGTCTAAAAGATCTTTGTAAATCTTACTGACAAATCTGTACGTGCATTTTTATCATGTTCGATTCGATATCAACCCTTGAATGTCCCCACTGCTGGGCCACGGGTCTCTTCCCGCATCGCAGGAAGGTTAGGCCTTTCTACACCACGGGGGCTACGTCCGGGTTGGTGGAGGATTGTAAGACAGTGGCGGGCCTTACTGTCAGAAGTTATCAAGGCACTCATAAGGCTTCTGACATGGCTTACCGCAGTCGGTAAGCCATGTCAGAAGCCTTATGGGTGGCTATAATGTAATGGCAGTCCATTACATTATAGCCGGCACCAACAGCTTAACGTGCCTTGCGAAGCACGGAAGCGCTCGGAAAAATGCCACTAGAGCGGTAGTTACGGGACGGTCTCCCATCCTGTGCCTGACCGCGCCTGTTGTTGCTTAACTCAAGTGATTGATTCCAATCACTCGGTTCGGCTAGGCAACGAGCGCTTTATCATGTATTGGAAATAAAATAAAATAAAAACGCGACTTTAGCGAATGGCAAGACAAAAGGTACCCAGGTATGTTAGTGAAGCGACATAGGTTTGTCAGAGTCGAACAAATGCGTGAGCGTTTATGTTATTTAAAAGGATTTCGTAGAAGCTTCCGTGCTTCGCAAGGTACGTTAAGCCGTTGGTGCCGGCTGTCATATAATGGCAGTCGTTAAGCCACGTCAGAGGCCTTATGGGCGGCTTGATAACATCTGACAGTAAGGCCCGCCACTGTCTTACAATCCTCCACCAACCCGGACTTGGCCCCCGTGGTGGAGTATGGCCTAACCTTCCTGCGATGCAGGAAGAGACCCGTGCCCCAGCAGTGGGGACATACAGGGGTTGATAACGATAACGAAAAGGATCTCATGACTCAGTGTCTGTTATCGAACTTCTCCGACGGCTTCACCGATTTTTAATATTTTTTTGTAAACATATGAGTATTTTAAAAACCTATTTAGAGGCTAAAAATTCCACCGTACGTAATACAGAGAATATTGTAAAGAGGTTCGAAATTTCACTGATGCCTGTGAGTCGCCCATTAGCTCAGTTGGAAAGAGCGCTGGCACGGATAGCCAGAGGTCGCGGGTTCGAATCCCGGCAAGAGTGGATTCTTTAGCTTCTAAATAGGTTTTTAAAATAGTCATCAGCACGGTTTAGTGAATTAAAAATATTAACATATGAGTATTTTAAAAAGCTATTTAGAGGCTGGCACGCATAGCCAGAGTTCGCGGGTTCGAATCCCGGCATGGGTGGAATTTTTAGCCTCTAAACAGGTTTTTAATTGTCCTTAGCACCGGTTAGTGCATTAAAAAGAATATAAACCATAATCGGTAAGTCTAGAATAAGTCGTAGGCTAGTTGATATGAATAACAACGTTCGCCGAGTCAACTGTTGCATGTAACTGTGCAATCAATCACAGCCGTTAGAAAGTAACGTCAACACTGGCACTGTCATAATTTTTTATTTGCATTCCTAGCTCAAGGTAAATTTAAAAAAAAATCGTCTGACCTTTTTCTCAACTTCTTTTTTATGTTAGGTTTCCTCTGACCTTAACATCGGTGGGTCGGAAAAAAAATTAATTGTCATTTTACGTTTATAGGTTTTTTACATTTTTACCCTTATAGATAAAAGGAAGGGGTACTCGTAACTGCATACAGTCTATTTATTCTTACTTGTCCAATTTAGTAAACTAGATTCTACCCTTAAACTGTGACTTTTTTGTCTAAAACTGCCATATTTCCATAAATGAAGTAACCTGGAACACTCTTTTAGATAACACGCTGCCAATTTTATAAACATAATTAGTTCATGTTAGTTCATGAATTTGCGAGTAAATGTCTAGTTTAGGCATCTAATCTCAATTTTAAGGTTAGAATCTTGTTTACTAAATTGGACAAATAAGAATAAATAGACTGTATATACGAAAGGAAGGGGTACTCGTAACTGAAATTGAAAAATGTTTATTTATCACACACAGATTAGAGAACACATGAATACTATGGAAAATAGTGACAATAATTGTGATAAAAAGGATAGGGCTCAGCTAGGTGCTGTGAGTGCATGCATCTTCACAGCGCTGATTTTCAGCCCGTCCTTGTTCTCACTGAATTAAATAAAAGTTAGCGGATTTTAAAAAGAGAACACCGCAGTTGTAATCAAACAAAAATCTGTTAAGCATTATTTAGCTTCCACCCCACGAAAGGCACAAGGTGAATGGATATGAAGTGTACAACATGTAAATTATTACACTGAATGGTATGGTAGATTTCATAAATTAAAGATCTTATCAAACCACTCAAATATGACAAGAACTTTTAAATAAAATTTAGTCACACCTGTATTTCCTAGGTTTTCACACCTGTATTTCCTAGGTTTGCCAACTGCCAACCAGGGTATTTTTATTATTATTATTTTCAAACCTAGCGATGTGACAGTTTCACGCACAAATATACACGCTCGCGTCATATACATCCCCCTCCGTTACTATCGCAGTCGGCTGAAAGAATACTTTTATCGCGTGTTCCTCCGTTTTGTTTTCGATGTTAAATATTGTGATGGCCCTCTTATAAATCTGTCAAAATTCATGTTCAAAGAAAAAATACGGTTTCTACAGTCGTGCGCTGTGGGAACGGGATTTTTGCTTTCCACTCGGGGATTTTCCGGGAAAATTAAAAGTAGTGTCAGTCCACTGTTGGACACAGGCCTCTCACAAGCCACGCCACTCAGCCCTGGTTAATTCACAATCTGTGTGGGCGCTAATTACTAAAACATATCTCTAAATCCCGCCTCCGTTGTGCCTGCGTATTCTGTACATCTATTAGTTTGTTGCCGTCACACCGCGAACGCAGTGCGACTTACCTATGAGCCTGTTAAGTGGTTATGCGCCTTCTGCTCAGGCTACCCTCAACTCAACCGATTTTGTCAAAAATGTATGTTATTACGAAATATACATAACTGAATGTTATCACACGTACTAATGTAAGTTTAAATTAGTACCTATTATATCCATTATTTATCGGTCTTGTTAACTTTATACGTTTTAATAGGCTATGTAACAAGCCTGCGAAACAATTAGTGTCAAGCTAGTTTGGCCTAGGATTATTGTACACTGGGTTGTTACTTACTTAATTAAATAAAGAAATTTTGAAAAAAACAAAAAAAACTCAGACCGGTCGTCAGCTTTTGGTTGGTTGTCGGGAAGAGATCGCTTTTAGTGATAAGGCCGCTCCGCGCCGTCTGTAGGTACTCTTATGGCGATGTCATTGCTAAGTGTTGACAGGCAGAAGTGTTTCTTTCTTGAGGAGGCTTTATGATAAGTCGCGAGGTATCTTAGCTTTGACATAAGTGCATAAGTGCCACAGCTATGCGCAGATTGCATTTCCTCAGACGCAGCAGACTGCGCGTGAGGCGATTTTCGGTACAGCCTCTCTGGCTTGTCTGCATTTCGTTTCCGTTTCCCATAGTTCGGCATGCTGTGCTTCTGTTTGCAGCCTTAACCATTTCCGAAAATGGTTGTATGGTAGTGGGAGTAGAGGTTTGGGTCCTTCTACTGTAGTTTGTACCGCCTAATAGTCGATTCTTTATTTTTTTATATTTTTCCCTCGGTAAGAACCATCCTCGTACTTCAAGGAATATACTAAAAAAAGAATTAGCGAAATTGATTCAGCTGCCCTCGAGATTTGCGGTTACCAATACATTCGGGGATAAATTTTTATATTAAACTAGCTGACCCAGCAAACTTCGTACCGCCTAACAGTTGATTCTTTAATTAATTTATTTTTTCTCTACGTAAGAACCATCCTTCAAGGAATATTCTAAAAAAAGAATTAGCCAAATCGGTTCAGCTGCTCTCGAGATTTGCGCTTACCAACACATTCAGCGATTCATTTTTATATTATAGAGATTGATTCGCTAGGTACCTTAAGCCGTTGGTGTCGCTGTGATGTAATGGCAGTCGTTGAGCCATGTCAGAGGCTTCTCACAATAAGGCCCGCCACTGTCTTACAATCCTCCACTAACCCGGACTTGGCCCCCGTGAGTATGGGCAGTATGGCCTAACTTTCCTGCGATGCAGAGACGCGTGCCCTAGAAGTGAGGACATACAAGGGATCAAAAGGGCCTGTCAATCATCTATTTATTAATTAATCCGGTTATTTGGCGCAAGTGGGCCTTCCGAGCCCTTTATCAGTATCTGAGAGTTATCTCCGACAACCGTTGGAGTGAACGTGTTCTTGAGTCGAGACCGCGACTCGGCAAACGTACTATAGGACGCCCTCCGACCATGTGGGATGACGATCTGCGAAAAACTGCCGGCAGATGCTGGACGCGGCAAGCTGAAGATAGGGCGCTATGGCGCTCATTAGGGGAGGGCTATGTCCAGCAGTGGACTACATAATATAGCCTGACGAAGAAGAAGAAGCAGAGAGTTATAAAATTGTTCTTATGTATTAAATGCACGCTTAGAAACTCTCGTCAAACACTGAATTGGGCCGCTGCCTCTTAATCGTCCGAAGCTAATAAGCTTTATCTAATTTTAGCATCAAAATTCGACCAAACCGCTATCGCTAGGGAAAATGTGATATTGCTAAAATAAACTCGGCCCTCGCCTAACGCATAACGACATTTTTCCGCGTCACTTCCGGGCCACCCTGTATAGAAATTGTATAGAATATCTACCCGAGACTACGGCAACTGTAACGCTGCCGAAACGTCGGGAAATAAGGTAACTACGTTTTACGTAATAAATAATCACGACTAGACCCGTTTCATATATAACTTTGTATAGGGTGGCAACTTTGTATAGGGCGGTCACAGATTGACCCTATATAGGCACAATCATAACATAACATTTACATACAGGCACATCCATTGCTTCTGGCCCCGCACTAGGAACCAGAAACAGCGACATCACAAACATTTAAACATCCAAGACCAGGGGTTTTTTTTGTCCCTAGTCGGGGTTCAAACCCATGACCTTTAGCATGGTAGGCAGATGCGCCATCGCTGCGCCACAATCGTCGTCAATCGTCAATAAAATATCGGTATTTAAAGGGCCCGTTTCTGAATTGAGCATTTTACTAAGTAAGATGCTCAATTCATAAAACGTAAGTAACGTTCAGGCCCTTTTCTGAGAAATTCGGAGGGACAGCACTTCTTCTTCAGGCTATATTAGTCCACTGCTGGACATAGCCCTTCCCTAATGAGCGCCATAGCACAGGGTTGTGCCATCAATAGGGGATAATGCCCATAATCCCCACGCTGGGCATGCGGGTTGGGATCGCAGTTCGGTGGCATTGTACTGCAGGGGGCGCTGCTGCCCACCCCCCGGTTTGTGTCCCTTAGTCGCCTTTTACGACACCCGCGAGAAGAATGTGGGTTGGTGCTATTCTCTAGGCTGACACCACACAGCAATACTACTAATAATACTACTTATAATAGGAGCAATCCTTTGATCTTCCTCCAGTTTTGTTTATCACGAAACTCTGACAACTATCGCCTCGCGTCGCCTATTTATAAGACAATTTGCTAAAGATAAAAACAAAACACGATCGTCAGAAGCCGCGGCCCGTCACGGTTTACAGTTCGCTCAAGGAACGCAGCTCTATGTACTCGTAAATTAATTTATTCGTAATTTCCGCCCGTGAAAATATCTCTAGCGAAAAGTGGCGAGACTTCAATCAAACAGATATCAGAACAGAATCAGAATAATCGTGATAAACAGAATCCCTGAAGCTATATTAAGCTTGCCTGAAACGCGGTTCAAAAAATATGTTAAGCACACGTTGTGCCAAACGAGCTACTGTGACATAAAGGGTTAAGTATTTAGATGACGATGATGTCTGGAATGAAAGCCGGTATAATGCATGAGTTCTATGTTTTATAATAATAATGTAAACTCGTTTATGAGTGATCTTAAACGATCACGAAAGTTAAGCAACACAAGGCGCGTTTATTGCATGGATGGGTAAAACGTCTAGGACTAACGCTAGTGGCATTTTTCCGAGCGATTCCGTGCTTCGCAAGGCACGTTAAGCAGTTGGTGCCGGCTGCCGTCGACAGATGACGGTCGTTAAGCCAAGTCAGAGGCCTTGAAAACTTCTGACAGTAATACCAGCCACTAGTCTTGCAAGCCTCCACCAATCCGGACTTGGCCCCCTTGGAGGAGTAAGGCCAATACCTTCCTCATTGAAGAGACCCATTCCCCTTGGTGGGGACATAATGGGTTGATGATGAGGAAGAAAGGTGGACAAACCCGCAGGCGCCAGCTAACCTTAACCAGTTCACTAATCTCCTATTTTTAAATATGTGCACTAACTAAGCTAAACAAGGTTAGTGTAATTAACTCGGTGGCGTGGCGCAGCGGTTTGGCACGCTGCTGTAAAACCGAAGGTCTCGGGTTCGATCCCCGGCCGGGTCAAACTAGGAAACGAACTTTTCTAGTTTGTCTAGGGTCTTGGATGTTATCTACGTATTTATTGTACGTATTAAATCTATTGTCGAGTTTGCACCTATAACATTAGTCATTTAGTTGTACTTGGTATAGGGCTCATGAGATCTGTGTGTAACCTGTACCTTCTCCTAAGATACAGGTTTTTCGCCTAGTTTAGGTGACAGGATGCAACGACAAGAATATTGTTCAATAGATTTAGCACCAAACGATTGTAGTCATTTATTTACATGTAAAATTTTGGTATTTAAATTTATTATATTATTATAATAGGTCCATGAATATTTATTTATTATTTAGTGTTTTTACAAAGTGCAACTAATTATATCTTTTATTTTTTCTGAAAGTATGTTTATCTCAGTTAGATATTAAGGGCCTGTTTCTCAATTGAAAATTTTGCTACGTAAATACTTAAGAAACGTTCTGTCAACGTGCTGTCACGCTCTTTTCTGAGAAATTCAAAGAGACAGCACTACAGTTAACTACTTACTAAGCGAAATTATCAATTAAGAAACTGACCCTAAGTGTTCAATACCTCAGCGCTCGAAATCCGCGGTTGGCACGCGTGGTTATACTCTCAGTCTCTTTCTCTCTCTCTTTGAGAGAAGGCATATGCCCTGCAGTGACACGTTTATAGACTACATATAAAACTGATAACCCAGTTTAGCTCATAAATAAACTGCGCTTAACTTCGACGGTGAACCTGGACCTAAGTGGTTATAAATACACGCATGC
Source organism: Yponomeuta sedellus (assembly GCA_934045075.1). NCBI lineage: Eukaryota > Metazoa > Arthropoda > Insecta > Lepidoptera > Yponomeutidae > Yponomeuta > Yponomeuta sedellus. The sequence continues at coordinate 6,738,233 of OW203751.1, read as the reverse complement.
GTGTCAGTCCCCAGCAATTTACTATACATTAGCGTGAAATGCACTCCGGACGATAGTAAACTGTTGTGACTACCCTCTGTCAGCTCTGGTGACAGGCCCTCTTGGGAGTGTACTAACAAACTGTCGCTTTTAAAGTGGAGAAGCTCTGGCATTTAACTGACTTCCGCAGAAGAACCCGAGTTCCATCTTATTGGCTACCCATAGCACAGAGTATCCTATTTTGGGAGCCAGGACAAATACTGTAACTTTTAGTACATAATAGACGTTTTTCATTTCATTTTTGATTGGTATACCTAGCTCGATATAGTTATTGATATAGCTGTGTGGTGTCGGCCTAGAGAATAGCACAAACCCAAATTCTTCCCGCGGGTGTCGTAAAAGGCGACTAAGGGACACAAACCGGGGGGTGGGCAGCAGCGCCCCCTGCAGTACAATTCTACCAAACTGCGATCCCCAACCCGCATGCCCAGCGTGGGGATTATGGGCACTACCCCAACCTTGCGCTCATTAGGGGAGGGCTATGTCCAGCAGTGGACTAATAAAGCCTGAAGAAGAAGATAGCTCGAAGAATTGCTCCGTTGAAGTGACTGTGGCTCGAAGAACCGGTAGCCAATTCTCACTTTATCTGCAAGTCGTATACGACTCTAAGGCTTATGACTTAGAATTCTACGTAAAAAGCCGAGCGACAGCCATTCTGCATTCTCAACGCCATGCTGGATTGAATTCGAATGAAAAAATAAATGATGACTAAGTCGAGTTATCTTATTTTATGGCCCGAAGAATCGGGAGCCAATTCTCACTTTATCTGCAAGTCGTATACGACTCTAAGGCTTATGACTTAGAATTCTAAGTAAAAAGTCGAGCGACAGCCATTCTGCATTCTCAACGCCATGCTAGATTGAATTCGAATGAAAATAGTAGCTTGCTTAACGAGGGTAGAAATAATCTGTTCCCGAGGTATTTAGACGCCCGAACGTAGCGAGGGCGGCTATAGTCCGAGTAGGAATTGATTCTTTTACCCGTGTTAGACACTCTTCTTTTCATTTTGAATATGAGGAAAATAAAAACTCATTTTTAATATTCAAATCATAAAAAAAAAATTACCCATTTTTTGAATTTCATCACAGATACTATACAGTACTAGTACCCACCAATTTAAGTCGACTTTTTAATTTTTAAATATGGAACTCACCGCGTAATTATTGCGGCTTATTCGCTTATTGCGCTCAAAGAAGTTTGCGCTAAGTTCACACTGGCTGTTTAGAGACTCACATGGCCGCAGAATTTTTTTAATTAGTTTTATTTTTTTAAACAGCCTATTTATTACATATTGTGCGTTCACATTAACTTGACGCGTGAGAGAATTGGTAGCACTGAGATGTTTACTGTTACCATGTTAAATAAGAAATCATTCCCATTACTTGGGGAAAATAAAAGGATTGAGGGCTTGTTTTACCATCTTCCGATTAGGTCCAAAAGCTAATTCACTTGTTATGTCCTTGTTACCAATTCTCTCACGCGTCAAGTTAATGTGAACGCACTGTACCCACCAATTTACGTCGACTTTTTAATTTTTAAATATGGAACTCACCGCGTAATTATTGCGGCTTATTCGCTTATTGCGCTCAAAGAAGTTTGCGCTAAGTTCACACTGGCTGTTTAGAGACTCACATGGCCGCAGAATTTTTTTAATTAGTTTTATTTTTTTAAACAGCCTATTTATTACATAAAACTCTTCACATCACAACTGACAGTAGTTCTATTTTTAAATTTCATTCCGGCCCTTGGGTGGGAAGTAATTTGTATGAGTTTTTCCCTCCCTATGGAGGGAAGCATTTTCCACCCAATAATCAGATCAAAACAACACCACTTTCCCAGTATAAGAAATGAAAAATAAATGTCTAATGACTAAGTCGAGTTATTTTATCTTATTTTAAGCCTAAGTCTAAGCCTTCGAATATTTTGTGACCGTAAGAATGGCCGGTCAACAATCGTATTTGACTTTGAAATAGCGTCCAAAAATTACTTAGGTAGGTACTAATTGCTTATATTTACTTACGACTATGAGAGATTTGCTTACTACATATTAACAAAAAAAAAAGTAATTTATTGTTGACCGTCCATTCTGACGTCAGAATGGCTGGTCAATGCCCTTAGCATAGAAACTATGTGGAGTTTCTGATTTTTTGTGGATGATACCTACATTGCTTATCAATTGCTTACTCTGCGTCTACGCTTTTAATTCGCAAGGGCAAAGTGAGAATGAGCCGTTTTCTGCACAAGTTCTCAAAGCAATCTATAGATGGCGCTTACACGCGTGGCCATAGAAGAACCGGAATAAGGCTGTCAAAATTAAACTGCGCTAAGGAAAATTTGCTGGTATCGCTCGTAGTCCCGGCTGCCTGAGTGAACTTAACTCGGCGCCTCGCGCGATTCGATCTTCTTCACGAGAGATGCCTATTTAATTGGCGCGTGTCATACGCCTGGTTTGACATTGTACTGCTATCACTTCGTAGACAATCAAATTGCGGCAAATAACAATGATTATTGTCGTATTTATACCATTCAATTGAAAAACTACGTAAGTACTTACTAGACTCTAGAACTTGGATAAGTGATTGTGTTGTATGGAAGTAATTTATACCTAATATATCTACTAATATGAAGCGCTCGTGGCCTAGGCGAACCGAGTGATTGGAATCAATCACTTGGTTAAGCAACAACAGGCGCGGTCAGTTACGGGATGGGTGAGCGTCCCGTGACTACCGCTAGTGGCATTTTTCCGAGCGCTCCGTGCTCCGCATCTCGGATCTTATTTGTACCCGTGTACGGCGGCCAGTGGGAAACGAACCCATGGTTTCCGGCATGGTAATCAGACGTAATGCCGCCTGACCGACGAGGCAGTCCGTAGTTTAACATAGTATAGTAGCTAATAAGGAACTTCAAGCAGAAGCAAGACACTAACACACCACCACCGACACCAATACTTGTGTGAGAAAATACACGACGCGTTTCGCCTCTAACACGAGGCATCCTCAGGCTCACAAGTGCAAGTGACCGTCACCGCAAAAACGCTCCGTATTTATAGGCTAGGCTCCTTTTTTAAAGCTAATTTATTGTCTATTTACAACAAGTGAACTCTAACCCGGTACAGAGTAGGTATACCAATCTTAATTTCGCGCTCACCCAACGCACTCGGCCTAATCCCATCTAATCCTTTGTACGTGTCACTCGACTGGCTTGCTAGAGCCGGGTTTATTTCAGTCTGTTTTATTGTATTACTGCTTCTTGTAAGATAGAGGACGCGGAGCTTTGTCACGGACCTGGTATTTCCGATTGACAGTGAGAAAATACCTACCTGCTATTGTTTATTTTTCACTTTAGATATCTTTTTCGAAATCACTTTTTTGGATCGTGTTCAACGTCAAAATTAAAAACTGCTATAAATAATAACAAACAGGTTGGCGGGACTCGCTCGTAGGCTAGTCGAACTGAGTGATTGGAATCAATCACTTGAGCTAGCAACAACAGGCGCGGTCAGGTGCAGGATGGGTGACCGTTCCGTGACTAAATCTAGTGGCTTTCCAAGCGCTTCCGTACTTCGCAATGGCCCGCGCGCTGTAATGTAATGGCAGTCGTTAAGCCATATCAGAGGCTTTATGGGCGGCTTACGACTGCCATCTGTCGACGGCAGCCGGACGGCTTAGCGTGCCTTGCGAACCTTTATTGTAGGTATACCCCAACAACAAATAGCAATCAGGCAGGACTAACCTAAATTTGAATTGTACATAAAATTTAATGAACCTCTAGGTACTGTAAAAAGTAGAGGTTTCCAAATAAGTTACTAGTTGACCCCGCAAACGCCATCCTACATACCTATGTCTCAATTAAAATCTTTGTCTATCTGACGCCAAGTTTCATGGCAATCCACACGTTCGGGTTCATAATGTCCCTTTATTAAAATGCCCCCTGGTTTCAGAAAATTTGGTATAGAGTTAACCGACATCCTGATTAACACATAGGCTACGTTTTACTGCGGGAAAAATCTTATACCCATGGGAAAATCGATAAACCGCGGACATATATTGATACCAAGTAACGAAAGATTGCAAGAATGTAGTACTTTCTAATTTCCTTCAGCAACTTTCCATCGTAAGGTTTTCTGGAAGAAATTGCTTTTAGCAATAAGGCCGCCAATTGTACTATGTATATTTGCAATTGTTTTGTATTTGTGGTTTTTCAGTGTACCACAGAACATAAAAAAGTTCTGTGCAGTGTACAATAAAGAATATTCTTATCTTATCTCATCTTATCTTAATTATAATTACATTGATAAATTAAGCAAGACTGTTGTATTTCAGTGACTTATTACAGTAACTTTACTAAGTAAATACTTAAGTATATGCATGGTAGCGCGTCTGCCTACCATGCAAGAGGTCCCGGGTTCGAATCCCGGCTGGAAACAAAAAAAAAAGTCCAGGTCTTGGATGTTTGCATGTTTGTGATGTCGTTGTTTCTGGTTCCCACGACACAGGGTATCCTAGTGTGGGGCCAGAAGCCATGTATGTGCCTGTATGTAAATGTTATGTTATGTTAAGTAGGTACCGTTCGCTCTTTTTTGAGGAATTCTGCAAAACAGCACTACAGTTAACTATTCATCAGGCTATATTGTCCACTGCAGGACATAGCCCTCCCCTAGTGAGCGCCATAGCGCCCTGTCTTCAGCTTGCCGCATCCAGATAGCTTACTCTATATCAATCATCAGGCTGTACCTACTAGTCCACTGCTGGACATAGCCCTCCCCTAATGAGCGCCATAGCGCCCTGTCTTCAGCTTGCCGCATCCAGATAGCTTACTCTATATCAATCATCAGGCTATACTAGTACACTGCTGGACATAGCCCTCTCCTAGTGAGCGCCATAGCGCCCTGTCTTCAGCTCGCCGCATCCTGGACCTGCCTGCAGTTTTTTGCAAATCGTCATCCCACCGGGTATATCTCTAAAATGCATAGTTGTTAAATAAAGTCACATTAAAATAAATAATGCCCAACCCGCATGCCCAGCGTGGGGATTATGGGCATTACCCCCCAATGATGGCACAACCTTGCGCTATGGCGCTCATTAGGGGAGGGCTATGTCCAGCAGTGGACTAATATAGTCTGAAGAAGAAAATAAATAAATAAAATAAATACTCATGGACATATTTCACAGATCTCGTTAGCCCTATACTAAGTACAACTAAATGACTTGTGTTACAGGTGCTAACTCGACGATAGATTTAATACAATAAATACATAGATAACATCCAAGACCCCAGACAAACTAGAAAAGTTCGTTTCCTAGTTTGAACCGGCCGGGGATCGAACCCGCGACCTTTGGTTTTACAGTCAGCGTGCCAAACCGCTGCGCCACCGAGGCCGATATTAGTCCGGGAACGGTCGTTTCATTCACACCTCGGTAGTCTAGTAAGAGGGCGTCCTGCACTACGTTTGCCGAGTCGCGGTCTCTACTCAAGAACACGTTTTTTCCAGCAGTTGACGGTTCTTCGCGAGATATGGCCTTTTACTTAGCGACATAACTTTACTCAGTGAATCTTTTCTGTATTTAATTATAGTATAAAATATTCTGTCGTCGTTAGGCTATACTAGTCCACTGCTGGACATAGTCCTCCCCTAAAGAGCGCCACGTTGTGATATCATAGCTGGTAATGCCCATAATTTTGTATGTCCTTGGTGTACATGCAATAAAGAATATTCTATCTATCTACATTAAAAAAATGTGTACTAAATTCCGAAACGGGCCCTTACTTTCCGTAACCGCCGTCTCTCGCGCAGCGTGGCCGCTTTCCGTCGGTCCACTGCCGCCGTTTTCCTCTTGCAAGCTTTGCAGGCCCACGCCAAGCACCTCTTGCTGGGACCTACGGCCAAAAGGGTAGATTCGTATATAAGTAACGTGAGCTGAGAACGTCATTGATTCGTATAAAAGGTAGATAACATTTGGTAATAACAGTAAATAACAAAAAGTACATATTTTTTTCCGAACTAACGAATGTTTTGTAACATTAAATTTCCGTTTCAAGGTTAAAAGATGAATTTGGTACTTTGTGCCGCTTTGATTTGTTTTTCAAGTAAAGGTAGAAAAAATAACGACTATCTTCAAGATTATTATAAGGTTACCGCCAATAACGTAATTAAGATCATCATTATATATAGTATTTCTTAATGATTCGCGATACTCTTTTATAGTTATATATTGAACGGGTCTAATCGCGATTATTTATTTATTACGTAAAACGTAATTACCTTAATTACCCCCTATGATAGCACAACGTGGCGCTCATTAGGTGAAGGCTATGTCCAGCAGTGGACTTAGTATAGCCTGACGACGACGACGACGACCTTAATTCCGAAGTTTCGGCAGCATTGCAGTTGCCGTGGTCAAGAGTAGACTCTGGTAGTCACTTTTAGTTTTTCGCAGCGTACCGACACACAACACTAATAAACAATCGCGATTAGAGCCGTTCAGTTTATAACTATCAGTGTATATGGAATGGACACAAAAAGTTATTAACTATACAAAAAAAAAAATAGTAAATAGTACTAATCCATGGATATCGTACATATTTAATTTATTAAATTCTTTTCATAGCTAGGTTGGTGTGACAAACTAACATACACTTGTTGATTGTCAGATTTTTATCTAAACATAGTTGGTAAAAACTGATTTACATAGAATAAAAACTGAAAAACAGTTTTTACCAACTTAGCTTAGATTAAAAGTAGGTTGTCACACCAACTTATGAAAAGAATTTTGAACCTATATAAGACAATATGTCGTCATTTAAAAGTCCTAATGAAGTCATGTTGTGTTTTTGTGTTTTTTTTAAGTTACTTTGATTAGTTTAAAGAAGTTATAGGTAACTTTATTATCTTTTCTGTAAATATCACAAAAAAATAGAGTTATAATAATTTGCAGAAAGCTTCGTCAATTATAACAATAAAATAACAATACTACAAAAATTGTCAACATATTAAAATAAAATTCATTTACGAAAGCTTCGTCAAAACTAATCTATCTATCTATCTATCCAGCCCATGAATGAAGCCCACTGCTGGGTATAGGCCTCTTCCATTTCACGCCAACTCTCCCGGTCCCTAGCCAATCTCGACCACTGACCCCCGGCCGCTTTTTTAATGTCATCCCTCCAACGGGAAAGTGGTCTACCCACCAAAACTAATATTAGGGAATTAAAACAAAACACTCGAAACAAAAAAATTAAGAACAAGTTTAATAAAATTGAGTTAATTAACTTAAAAAAAATCAGTGGTTTTAGTAATAAGTTATCGGCATTAAGCTGAGCGGAAACCTATTTGGTACCTAATAAACTTTAGTTTTATGTTAATTTTAGCTTAACCTATTCAATACCTGTTTAAGTACCAAATGAATATTTTCTATTTCTACACGAAGAACATTGCTTTCAAATATTTCTAAGATGCAAACAAAATTCAGTGTTTCTGATTTCCCGGGTGGCCTTATGGATAAAAGTGGCAACCTCCGTCAAACAAGTCTTGTAAATAAGATGATCGTAAGTACCTAAAACATGCTGTACGTGCTCGTCTTCCGGTTCCTTCTCGTCGCCATCTTGGATTTCCAAACGTGCCTTTGGCTTTTCTTCCTTGATTTCTGAACTGACTTTTGTACCTTGTTTCACATTTTTCTTCACAAAGTCTAAATCAAGTTTGTAGTTATTATTGTTGGTATTGTTTTGGGTTGTGGTGTCGTAATAATTTACGTGATTGTAACTCATTTTAAGGAAAAAAAGATTCACCGCTAATGATGATAGCGCGGTCTCGTTTGAGCCAAAGTTTTATACGAAAAATTACACATTAAAACTATGTACACTGAAGACAGTTTTCACTTTTTATGGCTAATACCTAAGTACTTAATTCAACTTCATAAAAAAAAAACTGAAAACTTTTTCTTTTTATTTACTTTATCATCCTCTTTTTTGCAGTCCGACCTCTTTTTTCGAAACTCGTTTTATTTTGACATCTTAACTTCCCGCCTTTTTTTACTGAACTTTTTTTTCAGGCGACAACGCACGCCGCGACTCGCGCGACACTGATTTTGGATCCGAGGGGTGAATCTCAAGTCAGGATTTACAAAATATGTCTGCTATTAATACACTGTCTAGCAGCATTCGAATCGTGGCGACTTCTCTACATGATGCCTAAGTTAGTACAAACAGAAGGTACAGCTTAAGGGGGTTCATAAATAGGTACAGAATGGAAAAGAAAATTGTTCATGTAGATGACCCGCACAATACATAATACAGAGTTTTAACAAAATGGACGTCACGCCACACGCGCATAATTTTTTCAGCAATAAAATGACAGCAAGTAAATCAAATAACCGCAACAATAGGTAGTCCCCAAAAAAATTTTGGTTGAAAAAAAATCAAACGTTTTCAGCAAAATAATAACTCAAGTTTGATCAAGACGGTTTATTTTTCTAAATAATTGTAAATTTTGAATTGAAATTTGAAATCCGTCATCATCCAATTGAAGTAAAGTAAAGGGTTTTGAAAACGACGGAAGTAAATGGACTGTATGAATGCTAATGAAATCGTAATATTATTATTTTTATTGACTAGAAAACATGGGCAGAAAAGCTAGCAACCATAAAATACTTCAAAACACAACAACCATCTGAAATATAAAAAATGGTCTTTTTTAAAAACGATATTATAAACCAAACAGCGAGGAGTTCCCCACAGGTTTATTCATTTATTTATAGGAATTTACAACTTAGACCTTGGCCCTACACTTGGCTTAGCATTGTGTAATGTGTTAAGGCCATCGTCATCATCGTCATCGTCTGGCTATACTAGTCCACTGCTGGACATAGCCCTCCCCTAAAGAGCGCCACGTTGAGCTATCATAGGGGGTAATGCCCATAATCCCCACGCTGGGCATGCGGGTTGGGGATCACAGTTCGGTGGAATTGTACTTCAGGAGGCTCTGCTGCCCACTCCCCCGGTTTGTGTCCCCGTGTAAACTTAAATAATTATAAAACAATCACAATCAAATAAAGTAATATTATAATCTAGTTTCAAATAATGAATAGTCTTATTGATGTCATTCATTCATTCGTTCGTTCGTTCGTTCGTTCGTTCGTTCGTTCGTTCGTTCGCTCGTTCGTTCGTTCGTTCGTTCGTTCGTTCGTTCTTAATCATTTATTTCGTTTTGGATGGATTCACATAACAAAGAGTAACAAAAACATTTTGTTTGGTTTTACTGTTTTACAGTAAATATTTTCACCAAGGAACCTCCCGTTAGTCCCGGAACAGACCCTCTGTAACGTATTTTATCAATGTCGCCGCCGAGAGATGCCAATTTATGAGTGTTTAGATTGAAATGGATGCCGGTGATATTTTCAACTGAATTTGTTCCGACGAAAGCTTTTCGACGTTTTTATTCTCAGCCCCTCGTTCGCGGGTTCTGAATCGATTTTTAATGTCCGCTGAGATGTTACGAATTAATTAATTCGAGTAACTTCCGCCACCGGCGGGTTTGTTGCGAAGAAATATTGCTTTTTCCCGCGCTTTTTGGTTGCGGAAAACGCTTTTCACATTTTCTGTTCCACTACTTGGGAAAAAAAAACTTAACTGAGCAGAGTGCAAAATCACAATTTTTCCTTAATTTAAGTTTCTTATGAGATCACTTTTAGTATCATGTAGGTATATTTTTCGTTCATGACCTCCTTCTATAATTATGTTTTTATCTATTTATTTATGTTTATTCTTATTTATTTCTTATATGTGCTGTTTCATATTCTTTTGTTGCGCCGACTACCCGTCACTCAGGTTCTTTTTTTCCATCAATGGTTGTCTGAAAAAAAATACTTTTAGGAATAAGGCCGCCAATTGTACTGTACTTTGTTATTTTTAAGTCTATGTAATTCGTGGTGTACCTACATGCAATAAACAATATTTGATCTATCTCTCTAACATAAATAAAGCATTATGTAATAGGTCAGTTGAGTTGTTACGAACTAATTAATTAAATTCGAGTTGACTTCTGCCACAGACGGGTGTGTTTCGAAGAAATACAGCAATTTCCTGCGCTCTTTGGTTGCGAAAAGAGCTTTTACATTTTCTGCTTGTGAAAACAAAATTATCTAAGTTCCTAAAACACTATGTGTACCTTAGGTGGTGCTGTGTGGTGCCGGCCTAGAGAATAGCACCAACCCAATTTTTCCCGCGGGTGTCGTAAAAGGCGACTAAGGGACACAAACCGGGGGGTGGGCAGCGGCGCCCCCTGCAGTACAATTCCAGCGAACTGCGATCCCCAACCCGTATGCCCAGCGTGGGGATTATGGTCATTACTCCCTACGATAGCACAACATGGCGCACTCTATTTAGAAGAAATTTTAATATTGCCTTTTTTAAAAACCTATATAGAGGCTAAAAATTCCACCCAAGCCGGGATTCAAACCCGCGGCCTCTGGCTATCCGTGCCAGCGCTCTTTCCAACTGAGCTAATGGGCGACTCAGCATCAGTGAAATTTCGAACCTCTTTACAATATTCTCTGTATTACGTACAGACAGCGACATCTGGCTGAAGTAATACAGAGAATATTGTAAAGAGGTTAAGGAGGTTAAAGAAAATAAGATTCCACGATATTCATCATAACTTTAAATGCCAATGATATTTCCCCAGTGCTGGGGCACAGGTCTCTTCCTGCATCGCAGGAAGGTTAGGCCATACTCCACCACGGGGGCCAAGTCCGGCTTAGTCGAGGACTGTAAGACAGTAAGGCCCCCCTTACTGTCAGAAGTTATCAAGCCGCCAATATAGCCTCTGATATGGCTTAACGACTTATCTTTGAAATTAAACCAGTCATTGGTACATCATGCCCGCACTGGGGATCGATCCTGGGTCTCTTGATTGCGAGTCCATTGTTCTACCCACTGAGCTACCACGGCCTATTACAATAATTGTTTAAATGACTAGAGAAAATACAGTTCTTCCATTCATTCACGAGTATCAACGAAGACTGTCGGAAATGCACGATCTTCCTTAGGGTCATTCCCATCGAGTGCAAATCGTACAAATTAGAACAACTATAAAATTACATTGCAACCTCATACATTTAAAAAAATTAAGGTCGTATTTTTATTATTTAATATCCAATGCGTTTATAATGAAAAATCTTTGCAAATACTGTTTGTGTAAATAACGCTACCTAGATTGCGTTGCGGCTACGAAAAATGTCCGGTTAGTCTGGATGATTCCGCGCGTGCGCGCTAGCGGACAAGAGGGAAACTGCACGGGAGGTAAAATGGACCAGACTAGAGAAATACATGGAGTACCTCGTATTTTAAATCACCGACTTTCGTGCATCTACTTATTTATATGTATATAAAACGGGTCTAATCGCTCCGTTTAATTTACATATAAGTAGGTAGATGCACGAAAGCAACCATATTAAGGTTTGTCAGTTGTCGACTGTGTAGTCAATAGAACGTCAACGTTCACTTCCGTGTTCTCTACCCTGTTACATTATGGGCTACTTTGCAATGAACGTTTGTTAATTAATGGTTTAGTTGCCGTCGACTGTACCTGTATGATTTGATTTAATTTCTTTATAGCACAAGAAAACAATCCACAAAAGCGAACTTAATACTATAAAGTATTCTGTACCAGGTAACCATGGGTACTGTAGATAAAGAAGTAGTTCATGTTCCATCATGGTTGTAATATTTTTCTGGTTGTGCAATAAATGTGTATAAATGTATAAATAAATATAAATGTGCTCTATCTAGTTCCATAATATTAAGGATCTTTAATTCCGCACACGTATTCTTGAGTGGAGACCGCGACTCGGCAAACGTAGTGTAGAATGCCCTCCGACCAGGTGGGATGACGATCTGCGAAAAACTGCCGGCAGATGCTGGATGCGAAAAGCTGAAGACAGGGCGCTGTGGCGCTCTTTAGGGGAGGGCTATGTCCAGCGAAGAAGGTATAGGCTGAAGAAGAAGAAGTATTCCGCACAAGCTTAGCAGTTTTTTCTTGCGGTTAAATTAAATAATCAGTCCATAGTCGTCCACCGCTGTATGTAGGCCTCCCCCAGATCGCAAATTATGAGTGAAACTGTAACACTGGATTTCAAAATACCACTATGATCCACTTCACTGAGGGGAACAGGGCTGCTCCACACATAACACGCGCCACCTCTTAACTATTTATTAGGTGAAACGTAATTACCTCAATTCCCGATGTAACAATTTTTTTTATGTATCCTCCATAATATTTGTGCCCCACTGCAGAGCAAAGGCATCCATAATTTTGCATCACTAGTCATAATTAAATACTATCCTTCTATTTGTTTGAACAAGCATCACGGAAAAACTGCTAAATTGATTCTTATGTAAAAAAAAACACGAAAACATAATAAAAATCAAAACCTCAGTATTCTTTAGCAGTATCGTTTTATAGTTATATTTTCATGCATAAAGTCATAAATATTATACAGGTGGATAGTGCATCCCATTACTATTTTAATGCACAAATATCGCTCTTCAATAAGTTATAATTACCAGTTAGGTACTAGATTTTTTCCGTTGTTTCAGGAAATTTAAATTTTCGTCATCTGAGCATACATTATCGTTCCTCCATAAAATGTAATTTTAATACAATTATTAAGGTTACTTAAATTTGCATTATATTCGCAATTACGAGCGAATTGATAGCAACTTCAACTACACTTTACTACAGGTGCCCTAAAACTTGCACTCGAGTTATTTGGACGCCCTTTTTCCAACTATCAAAAAAAAATCTTAACTTTTTCTTTAAATCTTAAGCACGACTAACCGCGGTTTGGCCGCAACAGAATTTCAGCATTGTAGGGGCACCTAGTTTTTGGAAGTAGCCTGGCTACCCATAGCACAGGGAATCCTAGTTTGGGAGCCTGTAACCATGATTGTAACCCTGTTTTACAATAAAGTTTTTTCATTTCACTTATCAACTCTACTCTTCGCCACCCCCTGTCCGCGGCAGCGCAGTCCTAACCGATAGGGGTGTGACGCGTGCGGACACTCGCCTCATAAAACCGACGATAAAACGATTTCGGAAAACAACAGCCCAAAACACACCCAAAATTGTGTCAAAAACCGCAGGCTACAGTATCCATGGAGTGAAAAAATCAGTGACTTTCCGTGGCCTTGCAGTGGACTGTTTTGCCTCGGATGTGTGAGTACATATAACGATTTTCTTGGACTTTTCTGATCTAGGCATGTGTTAAATTAGGCCTAACGTCTAATGCTAGGCTCTGGCTTACAATAAAGTAACAAAAAAATTATATACACCGCGAAAACTATACCATAACGCACGTTTATACGTAAAATAAATGTATTGCTCTTGTATCCGCTCAAACAAGTGAATATTTCAATAGTTATGTTTTCATGTCATATACTCTTTGGTTTTTTTTTAATTTTCGCTGTGAAAATCCAAATGAAGACAAAAGTTTTTCCTTTATTTCCAAATAGAACTTTCAAAAGGATATTGAAGAAAGAATACTCCTCAATCTGCACCAATCTTTAAAAAAACACAAAAATAAACGTGATCCATGCATCAAGTTCTGTACACATAACGTTTTCCCAGGCTTCACATGATAAGCCGAGACCTCTCTCTGCGTGACCCAATTCGGTCCTAGAAAGCGTTTACTTACCTACGATATACTCGCCAGCTATGCGCTACGGTGAACTGAGTTTCCCGACTATGAGGTACTCTATTTAGGTCACCAGGACTGACACCGAGCGGGGTTGTGACCTAGGTCGCGAGGATCTCTAGATACGATTAAGTTACGTAGTTTTTATCATATTTCGCAACTTTGAGGCGCAAAGTAGAAATTTTCAATTGTGTTGTGTTCGTTGCATACCTAAAAATGTTTTTTACAAATAGGTAAATATGTAAGTGTGTTGGTTTATTTTATGTATCTACTGCATTGTTATTACATTATAAACCTTATGGACTTTGTAAAGCTCTGTATTGAATTTAAACTCATAATTTCAATATTTCTTAATAAAATGCACCCGCTTCTTATATGGTTGATTGGAAGAAATAGATTTAGGTAAAAAGGCAGCCAATCGTACCATATTTTGAAGTCTGTAAATAATTTCTGTTTCTGTGTACAATAAAGTTCTATTTATCTTTTTTTTCTTTTGTTTCTATATTACTTTCCTGACGGTATTTTACTGTAAAAAAGACAAATGGTACCCAAACCGGCGTGTTTATATATGCAGCGACTATGAATATAGATGAAGCCAAATAAATAAAAGATTTGTGATTAATTCAGTATGTAAGTAGAAAACCCTGGTCTAATATATAAAGGATGGGTGAATGTGAGTACACCTGTAAAGGTGAGATTTGGTAAATAATAATAAATAAATATTCATGGACATATTACACAGATCTCGTTAGCCCTATACTAAGTACAACTAAATGACTTGTGTTATAGGTGCTAACTCGACGATAGATTTAATACAATAAATACATAGATAACATCCAAGACCCGAGACAAACTAGAAAAGTTCGTTTCCTAGTTTGACCCGGCCGGGGATCGAACCCGAGACCTTCGGTGTCACAGTCAGCGTGCCAAACCGCTGTGCCACCGAGGCCGTTAGAAATCTATTTTATATAGTAACTCTTACTGCTAAATGTGAAACCCATGTCTATGCTCACAATAAATATTCTTAATCTTCTTATTCTACCTGCCCCTTCGGGATAAAGACGAGAGTATATGTATGTTTATAAGTTTTTATAAGCGGTGGTAGCTCAGTGGGTAGAACCATGGACTGGCAAGCGAAAGCCCCAGGCTCGATCCCGAGTGCAGGCATGTACCAATGACTTTGTTTAATTTCAGAACTACGTACATTTGCGAATTTGCAGTCGCAATACCACACGCTAACGGTGAAGGAAAACATCGTGAGGAAACCCGCGGCTTGGTTGGCTCCGCACGTATTGACTAGTCTTTCCTGTGGGCTAGGCCGACTAAGCTGTCAGGATGGTATAGGTGCTGGGCAAGCCTAAAAACCATCTATAAAAAAATCATGTCCCAGGCACTACAGCGTCGGAGTGGTCCCTTCACCCATCTAGTGTGTGAGTGAAGATACCACTGGACGCTGTATAAATCATCTCATTAAGTGGATGCAAAAGGCCATGTTTGATAAGTTTTTATCAACTCTTGCCCATTTTAGAAGTCTACCTCAATAAAAAATAAAAATAGCTCCGCTAGCCAGTTAGGCTGAAAAATTGATTACCGAAGCGCTCGAACGCAGATAGAAAAAACAAGAACAAAAGATCAGCCTGACTTCGAGTAACGCGCCCTTGAGCCATGTCAGAGGCCCTAAATGGGCGGCTTGATAACTTCTTACAGTAAGGCCCGCCACTGTCTCACAATCCTCCACCAACCTGGACATGGCCCACGTGGTGGAGTATGGCCTAACCTTCCTGCGATGCAGGAAGAGACTCGTGCCCCAGCAGTGGGGACATACAAGGGTTGATATCGACAATGTGAAAAAAGTGTATTAATTACATTATCATTAAAAACTGAGTAATTTCCGCAAAAAAACGGAATAAAACTGTATAATTTTGCGTCTGTAGCAATTTTATCGAAAACGGCCAGGAGCGATCGGTCCGGTCTGTCATGACGTCACAGCTCAGTAAACATAGCGATCCGAGAACCCGAGAATTGACTTGTCGTTTGTTTGTTTACTTATCAGTGACGTACTAGTTCCTGTGCGACTCAAGAGCGCTTCGGTGGCTTATTTTAAAAATGCATTTTTATTAGACAGGAAACGATTACAGTTTACAGGAAAGATTTCAAAATTATCACTTTCTGAGCACTTAATCAATCAATTCTTATTTTATGGTTACCCTAGGATTCTGCCAATGTCGAGTTTTGGTAATGGTTTTGGTAATTTTTATTTTTTTTTACACAGGCGAAAAATCTGAGTTGGTCTTCAAAACCTGTCAAATAGCCTGTTTGACAGTTATTGTCAATGACGTTTGGTTATTGTGCTGGATAGTCGTGACTTTTGACATTTACTCGTAAAACGCTCGCCTAGCATCTTCGTTCTACACTCGCAGCTTTATAAAGCCCAGTATCATGCCCAGGACCGGATTATTTATTAGACATTGTAGTTGCCTACACTGTCTAATAAATTAGGTCTAGGTGCCTCGATCGGCGAGAGGCCGCGCACCCAGAGATTTCTTATATAGAAAATGTTACTTCGCGTGAAAATTAAAGACAACTTTTATCCACCAATAGTACAATTTTATTGACTTAATTTTTGAACATACATTTTTTTACTTATTTTAGGATGTTACACAAGTTTCAGCATTATTTGTTAATTAAAACTGTTTTTATACGGATTTATGCTCGTTTATTACATTTTTACTATCGTCGTCGAAACGAATATAGTAAAAATGTAATAAACGAGCATAAATTTTAATTAGATTTTAATTACGTCTAGTGCTCGTGTTAACCTTAGAAAATACTATTATTTGTTAAGTTAAGCATTTTTCGAGAAGGAATTGTGAGTTCTTACAGTTTTTCTGCTTTAGAGTAGCGATATTTGGAAAAGGAGATATCTGTTGTAATAAACGATATGACGTGAATTCTATTTATTTGACATTCTTCTATGAATAGGGTTGCCATAACTTCTGGGAACCAATACGGGACAATTTCTCTTCCAATGCCCAGAACTCATAACACATTCAACAACACAATACCTACATAGCACGCATGTGTACCTACATAGTGAGAATAGACAAACTATGTGTTTTTAACAGATTTTCCGTGTGGTAATTTGCATATGAATTTCATCGTTCAACTGAAAAGATCAATCCATTTAAAATAAAACAAACCAAACCAAAAATAAATCCACACATATAAAAACTACCACATAGGAGGAGGTCGACAGCATTAAAAGCAGTCAAAAGACGGGACAAATATGGGACATGTAGTAACGCGGGACGGGATTGTCAAATACGGTGACAGTCCCATATATACGGAACGTATGGCAACTCTATCCATGTAGGACAATAATTTATGTTACTACCGAACTTGTAAAAAAATATATTATAAAAAATCTTTTTAAAAAACTCAGAAAATAAGTCGTTGCCAACCACTAACTCTAATGGGGTGTCTCAGGAATTTTAGAAATAACGCTGTACCAGGCCACTCAAAGTTTTGCGAAAAAAGTTTTTATGTATAAGACACTGGCCACTTGTAATTGTTATGAAAATGTCGATTATTTAAAAGTAAAAATACTAATGTTCGATTTTCAAATTTCCCTCCGCATTTTTGAGAGCCAATTAAAATTTTCTTGTCTCATTAAAAAATGGATCTGCATCGAGAACATTTTCGTGCTATGATTTTTTACGATTTCAAATGTGGCTTAAAACCTGATGAGCCATTTGATCGACTTTGAATTGCTTTTATGGGTGAAGGACCTACAAAAGCAACCATCTACCGCTGGTATAGCGAGTTCAAACGCGGTCGTCTTACTTTGGAGGATGAACAAAGGAGTGGTCGTCCTACGACGGCTGTCATCGAAGAAAGTGTGCTGGCAGTAAAAAAATAATTCAAGAAAACAGACGAATTACGTACGAAGAGATTCAGCATACACTGCAGATTGTTTCAGGAAGTGTTCATAAGATTTTGCACGAGCACCTTCGCGTCAGCAGAATACTTTCCCGCTGGGTGCCGCACAACCTCACCGAAGCTCAGAAGCAGGCCCGGGTGGATTGGTGCCGTGATTTGTTACAAAAATTTGATGCTGGCTCGTCACGGCGCGTTTACGACACTGTGACAGGTGACGAATCCTGGATTTATCAATATGATCTAGAAACAAAGCGTCAGTCGACAGTTTGACTGTTTCAAAATGAACCAACGCCTACGAAAGTGAAGCGATCAAAGAGCGCAGGAAAAATTTTGATCGCCAGTTTCTTCACTTTGACAGGGTACCTAATTTCAATTTCACTTCGAGACCAAAGCAGCATCAACGCTGAATGGTGTAGCAAAAATGCCTTCCAGAAGTTTTTTTTGAATTAAGCAACAAGCGACTGAACACCGGGCTCCGCTGGGTACTTCTTCACCACGACAACACTCCCGCGCACTCTGCAATCAAAACGAGGGACTTCCTGGACTCCACACCGGTCAGAGTCTTAGGACACCCTGCTTACAGTCCTGATTTGGCTCGGTGTGACTTCTTTTTATTCCCTAAAGTTAAAAATCAGCTCAAAGGGATACAGTTTATATCGCCGGAAGACGCGCTAGCAGCGTTTGAGAAGGCAGTGGAAGAGGTGTTTGCGGAGGACTGGAAAAAATGTTTTGAAAATTGGTTCAGACGCATGAATCTTTGTATAAAGGCTGGTGGAGAGTTCTTTGAAAAGATTTAATAAAAATATTTTTTTCATAGAAGTTAGTTTTTTAGTTTCTCAAAATTTTCTGACTGTCTCACGTATTGGCGATGGCAGCTGTGAGTCTCCTAGAGTGAGATCCTAGGTTCTAGAATGTAGGTTCTGAAAATAGGTGTCACAGTTGTTAAGATTTCTCATGTTCATTTTTAGACAAAAACGTATTATAAAACAGGTTATGATTTTTGTTCCATTGGTGGTAGCAGTCCGAAGCTTCTTAGATAACAAAAAGATAGCATGTAAATAAAAAAATAGAGCACAGAATATAAAGCAATAGTCACCTCTGCTTCACCGGAAACCAGATGAATGGATTCATTAGGAATGACCCAGATACATGACAGGCCGCACTGACAGTTAAAACTACAGGTAGCCAACACAATGCAAATACTAGAAATAAATATAAAATTTCGATCCCAAGATTTAGGCTGGCAAAGGTTATTGCACCTTCATGGGGCATTGTATACGCTTCTATAATAAAATCCCTGAAGATATATTAAGTTTCACTGAAACGCGGTTCAAAAGTTTAACGATATGTTTGAATCAATTAAAAAAAAATGTAACATAATAATTTAAGAATTTGATAATTTAATTTCAATAATAATTATACAATTGTAATTTAATTTAATAAGTTGATATTGACTCTTAAATACCAATAGGTAAAACAAGTGCAATATTAACTGCAACAAACAATGTTGCATGCCAGATACTGGCGCATCACGCATGCTCTTAACTATTGTAATTTACTTCTATAAAATGTACCGTGTATGCTTGCAAATGAATAAATAAAAAAATAAAAAAATAAAAATTTGTAAAGTACACGTTATGCCAAAAGGGCTACTAGGATTATTTAGATGACAATGATGGAATTAAAGCATTTACAATGCATGAGTTTTGTGAAAAATAATTATGTAGGTATACTCTGTTAATTAAGGACTTTGAAAAGACTAAGTTTGGAGTTTTTCGTCTATTTTTATTTCATTTGAATTGTTAAATCGATTTTATTAATTAATGGAATAATTATATTTTGTTACAATATTTTCGGGGCTTAATCGCGTAGTAATTTATTGCTATTTTACTTCGACTATTAAATTAAATTACTACGCGATTAAGCCCCGAAAATATTCTAACTATGTGTACAAGCCGCGAAAGTTTAAAATATGTTATAATTATATTTTGATTTATTATTTCGTATCATTGACTGACAGCTATCATTTCCCGACTTTTCTAGGTAAAACATTAAAAATAATATCTAGCATTTCATTTCTTACTAGCTGACCCAGCCAACTTCGTACAGCCTAACAGTCGATTCTTTTTTTTCTCTCGGTAAGAACCATCCTCGTGGTTGTCCAAGAAGCACTCGTGGCCTAGGCGAACCGAGTGATTGGAATCAATCACTTGGTTAAGCAACAATAGGCGCGGTCAGGTACGGGATGGGTGAGCGTCCCGTGACTACCGCTAGTGGCATTTTTCCGAGCGCTTCCGTGCTTCGCAAGGCACGTTAATCCGGTGGTGCCGGCTGTCATATAATGGCAGTCGTTAAGCCACGTCAGAGGCCTTATGGGCGGCTTGATAACTTCTGAAAGTGAGGCCCGGCCACTGTCTCACAATCCTCCACCAACCCGCACTTGGCCCCCGTGATGGAGTATGGCCTAACCTTCCTGCGATGCAGGAAGAGACCCGTGCCCCAGCAGTGGGGACATATAAGGGTTGATAACGAAGAACCATCCTCGTACTTCAAGGAATATTCTAAAAAAAGAATTTGCGAAATCAAAAAAAAGCAAGGGCGCAGTTACACAGGGCGCAGAAAAGTCTATTTACGGGACTGTTCTTGGGACGTTAATCCCGTGGGCCCCAGGCCTAAACTAAAGACAAAAAATCTGAACAAAATCTAACCTAACCCAACCTATATTAATAATTCCACGATCCAACACAATATTCTATGCACAACGTGCGATTTGTCAGACAGATAAAAGCCTTCGTAGGTATTTTACGATTGCAATTTGTATGAAAACAATGCATTTTATTCATTTTAGACATCATGTTTCTTACAGACATTTACTGCTTAAGACCTACACAATCGATATCTAAATAGAAATAGTGTAGGTTTTTTTTTTCAAAACAACCGGGTTCGATTCCCGAACGGAGTACAGATGTTTTTTTAAATGTATGAATGCAGTTTTTCTTGTTATTAAAATCGATGACATGGTTCCTCAGAACAGATCTTCGTATGTCTTATAGTTTCAGACTTTCCCATACTGACCGATTTGAATGAGACACCCTGTATACAGTATCGATGATTACTTTAAGACTTTTAAATGCATCTTTTTTTTTATTTATTTGTGAAATATGTATTATAACAAGTGTTTCTTACAATCTAGCCGCTCTCGGAAACCTGTTCGGTTTATCTGTTAGCGGCGGTCGTTCTTATTTTTTAATTTTACATTTACAGCTTAGGAAAGGCCTACGGAACGTACATTTTGGCACGCTATATTTAGAAATTAATTACAATAAGTAGCGGCCATTCACAATCCGTAGGTACGGTCTTTTGACTTATTTATAGTTGTTAATAAAATTATTCTTTATATTAAGTTTAACATCCTATATTCTTGTCATTGTATAATAATCTTGTAAATAATATAGCCTTACTAAATAATTTTATTATAATACTAGCTTTTGCCCGCGACTCCGTCCGCGTGGACTTTAGTTTTTGCAACCCCGTTCACTTCCTTAAGGATTAATAAAAAAAACGATGAAATACGTGTTCAATCAATTGTGTTGAAGAGTATTTATTATAAGTTTCAAGAAAATTAAACAACATTCTTTGGTATTGCGTTAAGGTTCAATTTGATTTGTGGCAGATTTGTAGGAAGAAAACGCGTGCTTGTTATTCAATATTTTATTTGCAACTGACTGGCCTGCCTATCAATACAAACGTATAGACAAATAAAGGTAGGTCGATGCATCTAGTTTTAAGCGTGCGAACATAACCGCCCACCAAAAGGGCCATGAGACCTTTTACAATAGAAATTAAAATATTATATTTACAATATAAAAATTAATTGCTTGAAATAACTTAGCTTAGCTAATAATAACTTAGCAACTTGTCTACATTATTATGCTGAAATTACATAACAAATGAGATGTTGACTAATTTGCATAGTATATTGAAAGTCTGGAATTGTTAAAAAATAATAAACTAGTAAATTCAACCTTGACCCTTTAAATTGATAAGAGAAAAAAACAATCCTTTAGGTATTTTTTCAATACTCAATTTCATAGATTGACATTCATATCCAAAATTTACATTATTAATTGTATATACAGATAAGTATTTTTTAAGTACTTTTTTTACTTTACACACATGCATCAGAAACAATCACAGTTGACAAAATTACAATTACAAAATACATTATAGGTACAACTTTACACATGCAATTTTAACACAACACAACTCAACACAATTACATTTTAATTTTCATTACTTTCAGTTTCAATAGGTAATGGGCGCAATTTACTGACACATCTTTTACTGACACTAACACCACTTTTTACACTGTACACTCTAGTCAGACCATCAGCGCCGGGGTGCTTCGCGAGGACGCGGCCGAGGCTCCACTTCCCAGGAGGTAAATTGTCGCATTTAATCAAAACGATACTTCCGATGTTGAACTCCTTCTCTTTTTTCAGCCATTTAGGTCTTTGTTGTAAGCGTGAGAGGTACTCTTGTTGCCATACTTGCCAAAAGTGTCTCAGTAATCTTTGTATGTATTGCCAGCGGGACAGGTGAGACGTCTTCGTGTTCGGTAAGTCTGGGCTAGGGACTGTAATAGGTGCTTCACCTATGAGAAAATGACCGGGTGTGAGAATTTCTATGCTATCGATATCCGAGTCATCGATCGGGCACAGAGGCCTCGAGTTGAGGCAAGCCTCCACTTGGCACAAAACAGTACTCATCTCCTCGTATGTGAGGTTTGTGGTCAATATTCGTTTCAGGTGGTATTTTATGGATTTCACACCTGCCTCCCATAAACCTCCAAAGTTTGGGCTGTATGCGGGTATAAAGTGCCACTGTGTACCATCCAACGCTAAAGTCTGGGCTATCTCATTGTTGAACTCAAATTTTGCCTCGTTCCACTCAGCTATTAGCTCTTTGTTTGCTCCGACAAAGTTTCTGCCCTGGTCGCTCCATATATGTGCACATTTGCCTCTCCGAGCGACAAATCTTCGGAATGCTGCTATAAAGGCCTCAGAAGTCATATCTCCGACTAACTCGAGGTGGATAGCCTTTGTAGCCATACATATGAAAATACATATGTAAGCTTTTGATGTCTTCGCTCCTCGACCTTTGGAGAACAACACTGTAAAAGGTCCTGCAAAGTCGACTCCGCTATGCATAAAGGGTCGTGATGGGTTCACACGTTCCTTAGGCAAGTCCCCCATGACTTGAGTTCGCGCCGTAGCATTCTGTTTTGCGCATATGAGGCATTTTCGGAAGTGAGTTTTTACAGTACCCTTCGCTCGTATAATCCAGTATTTTGTTCTTAGGAATGCTAACATAAGCTGTACTCCACCATGAAGGGTCTGCAGGTGAGCGTCGGCAACGATGAGTGTGGTAAGTTTACATTTATTATTTAAAATAATTGGATGCTTTCTGTCTTCTTTCAGGTCTGCGTGACGAAGCCTGCCACCAACCCTGAGGATATTGTCATCATCTAGGTATGGGTTGAGTGATTTTATGGTGCTATCTTGTCTAACTTGTCTTTCTTGTTTCAGTGCTGTTATTTCTTCGACGAAAGCTTCACTTTGGGCCAGTTTGACGCAGGATTTCAAGCTCTGTTCGTATTCTTCTGTAGTTATGCTAGTTTCCGTATTCTTCTCTATTCTTGACCTTATAAATCTTTTACAGAATGTGATGGTTCTCAGCAGTTCTTGGAGTGTTTCAAAGTTTTCAAACTGTCGGTATATTTTTGGTTCTTCTTCATTTATTTTCAAGTTTGATTGTATTGTTGTTCTTCTCTCTAAATCTGTCACTTCAACGTTTGGTTTACTGTATTTTATGTCAGTGCTTTTCAGCCATCTTGGCCCGTTCCACCAAATGTCGCAGTTTTCCAAGTCTTGGACCGATATCCCACGGGATGCCACGTCTGCCGGGTTGTCTAGCGATGATACGTGATACCATTGGTTACTTGTGTTGTCTAGAATTTCTGTCACGCGATTTTTTACAAACACGTTCCAGCGAGATGGGTCTCCTGATAACCATGACAGTACTATGGTAGAATCAGTCCATGCATGTACATTCATATTCGGTACATTGAGAGCTTCTTGGACTTGCTTTATAAGCCTCGATAGAAGAACAGCTCCACACAGTTCCAGGCGTGGGACAGTTAGCGCCTTTACTGGTGCCCCACGAGTTCTTGCAGCTACTAAGCTTGTCTTTATCTTTCCATCTTCGGTTTCTACTCGCAAATATACTACTGCAGCATACGCTTTGGTTGAAGCATCAGAGAACCCATGCAGTGAAACATTATTCATGTTTGCTTGTGTTGTATACATCCATCGGTTAAGTTTTATAGCATCCAGCTGCTTTAGACTTTCTCTGAGGTCGCTCCATTCTTGATGTAACTCGGCGTCAACTTCCTCATCCCATGCTACGCCTTTGAGCCACAATCTTTGTATGAGAATCTTGGCAGGCACTATAGCTGGTGCAAGCCAACCTAATGGGTCAAAAAGTCTTTGAACATCTGCCAACACATTGCGCTTGGTGCAGGTATCTGGTTTAGTTGGTAAAGTGATGTTGTATTGAAATGCATCTAGACCCATATTCCAGGATAGTCCGAGAGCCTTTATCGTGCCATCTATCTTCAGATCTATCGAAACATGTGTGCTTCTCTGTGAAGGTTCTATTTTCTGTAAGAACTCTGCACTGTTCGATGACCATTTTTGCAGATTGAAGCCGCCCTTTTGAAGAATACTCATAACATCTTTGGCTATTTGCATTGCCTCTTTAACTGTGTCGGCTCCAGACATTAGGTCGTCCATATAAAAGTCCTCTTTAATTGTCTTAAAAGCAGTGGGATTGTCTTTGCCTTCGTCTTCAGCTATCTGGTGTAAAGTTCTGACAGCCAGATATGGGGCTGAAGCAGTGCCAAACGTGACTCTGGGTAAACGGTAATCCTTGATTTCTCCGTCGCTTCTCCACAGAATTCTTTGATAGTCTCTGTCTTCTGTCGCTACTAATACTTGAAGGTACATTTTCTGTACGTCTGCTATATAACCAACTCGTTTAGTTCGCCATCTTAGTATTAGTGTTCTCATGTCTTCTTGAAGTGGTGGTCCCACGAGTAGTTCGTCGTTCAGTGATACGTTGTTAGATCCCTTGCATGACGCATCAAAGACCACTCTCAATTTTGTAGTTTCTTTGTCATCTCTGATGACCGCATGATGCGGCAGGTGCACTGAAGTGTTGTTTATTTCTTCCTCTGGGACTTCTTCGATGTATTTCAACTCTTTGTATTCTTCTATAACCTTGGTGTATTCAGTTCTTAAGTTGTCATTCTTCTCAAACCTTTTCTCTAGGTATTGCAGCCTTCTTAGTGCAATGTCTCTTGTTTTGCCTTCTGTGCATTTTAGTTCCTTCGATTTAAATGGTAGTTTGACTGTATATCTTCCTTCATCTGTTCTTGAATGTGTCGTTTTGTATATATCTTCGCATAGTCTTTCTTCTGGTGTTCGCATGTGGTTGCTTGAGTCTTCTATTTCCCACATACTTTTTAGCATATTATCCAGATTCAGATTGTGGTGCATTACTACGATGTTCTCATCTGGAGCTTTGCATTCATCGATCTTCCCAAATAAGATCCAACCCAGGCTGGTATTCTGAGCACACGGAGTGCCTGGTGGACCCTTGATTATCTCACTTTTCCATATCTGGGAGCATATTTCTACACCTAGCAGCATGTCTACTCGCCCGGGTTGATTGTAGCTGGGGTCGGCCAGGACGAGTTTCTGTATATGCAGCCAAGTGCATGTTGTGATCGCTTTCGAGGGCAAGGTTGTGGTCAATCTCGTAGACATGATATATGCTTCTACGTGGAAGTTGAAAGTGTCGTCATATCTTGAAGAAACCTCCACCTGTGCTACGTGATTGATTGTGGTTACTGTGGAACCAACTCCAGTGACAGTGCCATTGATAGGCCTTTTCTCTACTCTCAAGAGTTGTGCTGCTCTCTCACTCATGAATGTTGCTTGTGATCCAGGGTCTACCAGTGCGCGTAGAGTAATAAGCTTGCCCGTTACGTCCTTAACATTCACTAGCGCAGTAGCAAGTAATGCAGTTGACATTCTCGACGTGAAATGAGACAAGATTGTGACGTCATCTTTGTGGTCATTTTGTATTGTATCTCCCAAGTTGCTGTGATGTGCTTGTATGTTTGGATCGGATGCGTTTATTTGGATGGAATTGGTTGTTTGATGAAGGAGTGAGTGGTGTCTTCTGTTGCAGATGCGGCAGGACATTGATAATCTACATCTTCTGGAAGGATGCCCTGGCAGCAGACAATTAAAACAGAGACTGTGACTTTTAACAAACTCATTCCTCTGTGCTGGATCCATCTTTGAAAATTGTTTGCAGTGACTCATTGTATGTTCGTCCTTACACATCGGACATACTTTGGTTGTACTTGTTTCATTTATGTTTGTGGTCGTTGCGACATGAAATGAGCGCTCCTTAATAGTTTTGTCTCTTCCATGAAACTGTACTGAAGGCGTAATCAGTTCTAAAGTGCGAAACTTTGATTCGAGAAATTTCTTCAGGTCTTGAAATGTGGGCAATTCGTCGAAATTTTCTTTGTATGAGTGTTCTTCCCAACTTTTGTGTGTTTCAGTGTCCAGCTTTTGTACAATAAGGAAAATTATAAGCGGATCCCACGACTTCGTTAGTATTCCCATGTTTTCTAAGCTGTTTAGACACTCGGTTGACGTATCTAGTAGACCTTTGATGTTATTTGCACTTTGAACATTCAGTTTTCGTTGCGTCACTAACCTTTTCAGCACTGTATTAACTATTAGGCGCTTATTGCAGTAACGTTGTTTCAATGTTTCCCAAGCGTGGTCATAATTAGTTTCAGTGATCTTGATGTTTTTTAGTAAGTTTTCAGCCTCACCGTGTAAACAAGACTTTAAGTAGTTTAGTTTATCTACCTTGTTGATCGACGTGTTGCTATGTATCAACGATGTAAACATGTCCTGGAACGTTGGCCAATCATCATAATTACCACTGAAGGACGGCACGGATATTTTTGGTAACCTCACTTGCGGTTGACATTGCGTTTGAAATGAGTTATCATTAGACGTACCAGCCTTGCTTGAACTTGTTTCAGTACTCAGTGGCGGTTTTTTGAACATGGCCAACATATCTCTGACCTCAGCTTGAATACAAAGATACAAATCTTCGTAGATGTAGTACTCCTCGTTCACGAAATAAGGAACGTCTGCCCGCTTCTCTTTAGGCGTACACGAAACGAGTTCTTGATGAGCCTTTCTAAAAGTACCCCAATACTCCTCGACGGATTGTAATCGAACTTCTAGGTATCCTTTTGTAAGTCTTGCTTTGGGACATTTTTTCAAGTTTGTTTGTGTCTTTTGTAGCAAATTTGCCGTGTCTTCTAGCAATCCGAGTGCTTGCACCATTCGTTCAGCCATTTTTCCACTTTAAACCACTTAAAACTTGTTGAAAACGCTGTATTTACTGTTCAATTTGTTGTAAAACTCACTAAACGATTACGTAGTTATTCAAAGTCACATAAAACTGCGCTTCTTTCTTCACGTTATCAGTAGGCATTCACGAGTCTTTTTTTCTCGCAAACCCGATCTGCCACCGGTCCCCACAATCTATCCGGCTCTATTGCGACCATATGGTATTGCGTTAAGGTTCAATTTGATTTGTGGCAGATTTGTAGGAAGAAAACGCGTGCTTGTTATTCAATATTTTATTTGCAACTGACTGGCCTGCCTATCAATACAAACGTATAGACAAATAAAGGTAGGTCGATGCATCTAGTTTTAAGCGTGCGAACATTCTTTATACCTCCTGCTTTGTAGTAAGGTTCCAACTGCAATCAGAGTGCTTAGTGCGAGTTTGACAGATCCAATCGAATAACTTTACTACCGCGTTAATCGAGCATCGAGTAGTGAGTATGGGTACAAGTTAACACCTTTAGCGCGGAGACTGATTTATGCAACTTGCCACATTGGCGGTACGACACTCAAAAGTACTCGTAATGTATTTACTCTAATGACGGCACGAGGCTCTTTAAGTCTCGTAAGTGTTGTTGACTTTGAAATTGAATATTTTAATGAAAACTCATGATAATAATATTTTTTTTGTATCAGCCGATAGAGAATGAATGCATTGTTCAGTATGTAGCTTTGCCCAAAGATATTTGAATTTTTTCATAGGAAAATTGCCAAAAAATAATACGAGACCTATAAAACCTCGTAATGCGCTAGATTGTAAAAAAATACGAGGCCTTTTGTATCTCGTAACGACAATTCTTGCAAAAAGTCGATAATTTACTAGTGATGTGCTAAATCCAAAAAACACACAATATCGATTGAAAATTTTTATTTTAAAAAGTAATAAAAAATTATTAATGTTTTTTGTTAAAACACTGTAAACAAAAAGTTTTGTTACATTTGGTACAAAATTCTTTGACTTGCTTAGTTTTCTTATCAGCCTCTCTGCTTGTCATTGTCTTTCTTGCCTGCTCATAGCAACAAACACAGCGTCTTTTCTTACTACTTATTATATATTTGTGCTCAGTCGCTTCTTCGTTACTTTGTTCATTACTATTATCTGAGGCTTTAACGTCAAAAGGAATTCCTGTAAATTTTTGAATAATGCTTTCAACAAATTTCTTTTTCGGTATTTTCTGTCCATTTATATTATTCCAGACCACCCACGCGTTTATTAAGGCCGTTCCAAAAATTAACTCAACCATTAATTTCCGGTACCACTTTATTCCTCGCTTTAAAGCGCTGTAGTAAGAAGACATTTGGTCGCTGTAATCTATCCCTTTTTTGCTATCGTTGTAAGAAAATACACATTCTGGCTTTTTTATGTACTCTTCTTTTCCGCTTCTGGGACTAGTGCAAATACGTGTGGCTCTTGATGCACGTTGAAAAACTTTTCGCAAGAGAGTCTGGGGCTTAGGAATAGAAGTCTCTTCGGAACTAGTCGAAACACTATTGTTCTCAATACCGATTTCACGTTCCTCAGAATTATTGAACGACAGTTCTAATATTCTACGAGATCGCTTCCTGTTTCTCTGATCCATGATAACAAAAAAACAATGCACTCCCGGAAAGCTATCACAACACTAATTGATTTCTCACCAGGTTTCGTACGAATCCTTTACGAGAACTTATAGATCTCGTAACGCGCTAGATGCAGTTTTTTTGCATTTGGACGCTACAAGACGTATTAGTTCTCGTACGTTTTGATTCATAAAAATATTACGGCTAAAGTACCTATTCACGATACACTAGGACCTTTCACTCTAACTTGAGAAAAACCCATAGATAATCCATATGCGCGAACGGCACAGCCATACAATTTCGCCTCCGCGCCAATGGAAAGTCATGTACGAGATCTACTAGGAGTCGTGCCGCCGTGAACGTGTTAACCGTTCGAACTGGCAAAACGCTGTCACAGTACAACTCGCACTCGTGTTTATTCGTGTTTTGGCTGGTAAACGTGTTCACTTCTCAACGTAAACCATTACAACTCGCACTCAGCAATTTTAATGTCCATACTTGTCGCTAGGTGGCGCTTCCTCGATGCCATAGAAATATGAGTTTACGTTAACGCGATCGAGTAGTTAAAAAACTCGCACTAAGCACTCGGCTTGTTGAATGAAAAACGTCCTCTCGCTATGATCGTTTATTTTGCCCTGCCTGACATAGAATTTATCCAATGAATCGGACAGTCCGCCCACCAAAAACAATTGTTTTTAAATACTTCAATAGATAGCAAAACATTAATTTCAATAGCAATGGACTGTACATTTTTTAAATTGCTTGGACCTGCAAAATATGAACTGAATTCAAACTATTAAACAAAAATATTCACCCATGCACGAATTGTTTAATATCACACTTGACACTAGTACGTAAACATACACAATAATAATATATAACTGTAAAATCTCATACTTGTATAACCGCTGTGACTAACTAATTTTCAGGTTCTTTAGGCAGTGGGATTATCTTATACAAAGGTCTTTTCAGTTCGTGGTTTCCTTTGCACTGTACGGTCACTACTCGCACAAGATTGTCTTCTCAGGGGTGAAGATATTTGATTCGATTTTGTTGGAGGCATTTCTTCATTTTTAGCAATGACAAGGTTTGTTTTGCACTGCCTGACATAGAATTTATCAAATGAATCGGACACCTCCCATACAAATTTTGGCAAGCCTTTGCGCCCCCTTAGGGGTTGAATTTCAAAAAATTCGGTCTTATTCCTTGCCTACATTTTTCATAGACCCTCTGTGCAAAATTTCAGCTTCCTAGGTCCAACGGCTTCGGCTGGGCGTTGATGAGAGATCTAGTCATTCAGGACTTTGAATTTTATTTATATAATATATAAGATTTATATACCAAATTCTGGTTCTACACGCTTGTCCATAACAATGTATATTGTAAAATCTACCTGTACGTAATATAGAGAATATTGTAAAGATGTTCAAAATTGCATTGATGCCGGTGAGTCGCCCATTGGCTCAGTTGGAAAGAGCGCTGGCACGGATAGCCAGAGGTCGCGGGTTCGAATCCCGGCATGGGTGGAATTTTTAGCCTCTAAATAGGTTTATAAAGTTGTCCTCAGCACGGGTTTGTGTATTAAAAAGAGTATAACCGTGTTTGCTGACAAATAAAGACTTGAAACTTTGTTCTATTGCGCAGATCACGGGAAGGCTTCATAATGTTCGGACCTGCAGAGCCGGGAACCCGAGTTGGAAGTGTTCAAGTCGATGTTGAGACCCACTTCCGGCTTCTACGATCGGTAAGTTGAAAAAAACGAAAACTTCGAAATCGCGAGTTGAAATTATATACTTTAAACAATTAATAACTAATTCAAAAACCTATTTAGAGGCTAAAAATTTCACCCATGCCGGGATTCGAACCCGCAACCTCTGGCTATCCGTACCAGCGCTCTACCAATTGAGCCAATGGGCGACTCACGGCATCAGTGAAATTTCGAACCTCTTTACAATATTCTCTGTATTACGTACAGGCAGCGACATCTGACTTAAGCAAATTGCATTACTTACAGCCCCGACTACCTACTTTGCAGTTAGGTTTTAACATCGGAACGATATCACTGTACCCACATGATTACACTATTTTTATTTTTAATGCACTAACCCGTGCTAAGGAACAAATTCAAAAACCTATTTAGAGGCTAAAAATTTAAATTTTTACTGAAATTTCACTGATGCCGTGAGTCGCCCATTGGCTCAATTGGTAGAGCGCTGGTACGGATAGCCAGAGGTTGCGGGTTCGAATCCCGGCATGGGTGAAATTTTTAGCCTCTAAATAGGTTTTTGAATTTGTTCCTTAGCACGGGTTAGTGCATTAAAAATAAAGATAGTGTAATTAATAACTACTTAACAGTAGCAATGGTATCAACCCTTCGTATGTCCCCACTGCTGGGGCACCGGTCTCTTCCATTGCAGCAAGGTTAGGCCATACTCCACCACGGAAGCCAAGTCCGGGTTGGTGGAGGATTGTAAGGCAGTGGCGTGTCTTACTGTCAGAAGTTATCAAGCCGCCCATAAGGATTCTGACATGGCTTAACGACTGCCATTATATGACAGCCGGCACCAACGGCTTATCGTGCCTTGCGAAGCACGGAAGCGCTCGGAAAAATGCCACTAGTGGTAGTTCCGGGACGCTCACCCATCCTGTACCTGACCGCGCCTGTTGTTGCTTAACTAAGTGATTGATTCCAATCACTCGGTTCGCCTAGGCCACGAGCGCTTCATTGGCCGACATAGCCGAGGTATATTTTAAAAGCTAACAGACTGTAGGTACTAATGGTTCTCACATATCCGAGTTAGTTTCGAGATATTTAAAAAAGTGACTGAAAAATCTAGCGTTTCATTCGGGTTCGAGTGATAGATAGGTAAGCAAATTCTTTAATTTGTTATTTACCGATTTATTTATATTCGGAGCAAGAGGGCGCCATTTCGTCGGCGTAGCGTTGACGCCCCCGGCGCCCTCGCGCGACTGCACCATGCACGCACCATTCACAATCTTCAAAAATATTGATTGATATCTCGCTCCAGTAAACGCGCGAGTGAGAGGGCTATATTCGTCGGCGGACCGATAAACCTCCCCGGCGCCATCGTGTCACTTTAAAAATGTTATTTGTCTGATTTCTCGCTCTAGTAAACGGGCGCGAGTGAGAGGGCCCCATGTCGTTGGCGGGCCGGTGACGCCCCCGGCGCCCCCCGCGCCGCTGCACGCTCCATCCGCGAGTCATGTCATGGGACTCCATAGAGTCACGTGACTTCCTCAGGTTGGTACCAATCCCACTTCTGATATTGAACACAGAGGACTTACGATGGATGGTTGAATTGATTGGAATTAATCAAATTGCAGGAAATGTCACTTTACCACAAGATGGCATTTCCTCATTTGGCTTTTTTTAGCAAAAACTAGCAATTTTTTTGAGGCATAACTACTGATGTCGGCGATACACACTTTGCAGAACACCGTGTTAAGAGATTATTTCGACCATATTTAGTAAAAAAAACTTAAACCTGACCTGACTCAAACCTCAGCGCAGCCTACCCCTCTGGGATACAGGCGTGAGGTTATGTATATGTATGTATTTAATAGGCCCCTTTTCAATGGTCCGCAGGGATGTGCCCGCGCACCAGTTGTCCGCGACGCGGCTGCTGAGCTCGCCGGATCCCTCGCGCCACCACCATGAGCGGTCGGAGCGGGAGGAGCCCGACCGGGGTAATACTAATGCATTTATAGTCTATAATATAAACCCTTGTTTGTCTCCACTGCTGGGGCACGCGTCTCTTCCTGCAGGAAGGTATAGGCCATATCCACCACGTGGGCCAAGTCCGGATTGGTGGAGGCTTGCAAGACTAGGATCTGGTCTTACTGTCGGAAGTCTTCAAGCCGCCCTAAGGTGTGTGACTTGGCTTAACGACTGCCATCTATCGACCCTACTGCTTAACCGCTCGGAACCGCTCGGACAAATGCCACTAGCGCTTATCGGACGGTCCACCATCCCTCTGAACGCTCCCTATGTTACTTAACATTTGTGATTGTTTAAGATCACTCAGGCAGCCTGGGTCACGAGCAGCTCACACCCTTTTCATTAGCCTCTTATTTACCAGAACTGTACCCGTTCGCCGAGGAGTACTCAAACGGCGGCGGCGAGCTCACTCGCAATGGGGCGCTGCGCTGGGGCTCCAGGTTCGGCCCTGCGCATCGACCACAAGGCTCCGGCCTGCTCGCCTGCTTCCAGGCCTGCCGCTCGCGGCTGCACCAGTATTTGGCCACGAGGAAGGTGAGAAGATCAACCAACGATGGAAGCAAACGAGTAATCGAGTCTAAGAATAATCAAGGTCAACCTAGATCGATCATAGTAAATCTAGATCATTCCTGGTCAACTGAAATCAGTCAAGGTCAACCTAGATCAAACTCTTTGGTCCTAGATCGAACTGAAACAGTCTAACTTACATAAGTCTACAACAATCTAGTTTCAATCTTGGGGATCGCCGGATCGGACCATGCCTGTCATGAATAAGGTCAGGAGGAAGGTGACAAGGTGAGAAAATAAACGACGAAGGAAAGGATTAATCTAAGTCTTAGAATAATTTTTGGATCTGCCGCCAGATCCCTGTTGGGCATTTTGGAGTTTGCCCAACATTTATCTAAGAGCTTTTCTTATTTGTAACATCGTCTGTACCCGCAGATCGAGCGCGGCGTGCGCCTATACAGCCAGAACGAGCAGAGACAGGCGGTCAAGGTGTGGCTTTCAGCGCTGCGGGGCGTGCGACACCGGACTGACAAATTCGCTTTACTCGGCCATCTCTACCAGGCTTACATGGACTTTGGGAAGTACAGGTGAGCCCAATGAGCGTCTCTCACGTCGATTTAAAAAGATTTAGGGCCAATGGACACATTTGTCCCACGTCTGGGACATTACGAGCTTACGACACCGGACTGGATACTCGGTGATCTATACATGGACTTGGGGAAGTTTAGGTTACGTGAAGGCCAACACGTATCTCGTCGAGAACATGTGTTTGAGAAAATGCGGGACGAATGGACATAATGAATGAATGAATCAAAAATTCTTTATTGCACTAAAACAAATTTGTACAAAGGCGAGCTTAATACTAGATAGTATTTTCTTCCAGCTAACCCACTTCGCGAATATCTGAGGGCATGGGACTGTGCTATGCAAGCAATTTGTTACGATTATTGTATTCACTTTTTCTTTATTCTTTAGTTAATAAACGCGCATCGTGATGAAAGCACGTCTTTTAACTTGACTCACACCTCATGCCGACCCTGCCAACATTTGAACCTGGAATTTTCTGACTGGTCACTTTATTCAGTCATCTAAGCCAGGCTTACATGGACTTCGGGGAGTATAGGTGAGAGCAAATGAACATATGTACGAGTATCAAACGTCGAGGACATTTAGTAAGAAGGATGGTGTGGGACCAATGGACACATCTGTCCATATCGAGAATACCTGTTGGCATAGTCACTGGAGTAATAAGGTCGTTTTACTCAGCCATCTATAGCAGGCTCACATGGACTTCGGGGAGTATAAGTCAGGGCCACTGAACAAATGTATTTAACGCCGAGGACGTTGTGTCTGAGAAGGTGTGATCTGATCTGAAGAATCTCAGATCTCTACCACGTAGAGAATTTCTGGGGGGGGGGGGATTATGGGCGTGCACTTAGAGTATAAATACGTAGCATTTTATGCTATAAGGGCGTACAGCACAATTATTGTGGTCAGCAGAATACGTGGTACGCAAACTCACAAATAAAGCCAGGAAATAAATGTTTGGTGAGCTTCATAATTAATTTGATCAGCAGAATAAATAAATGCGTAGAAACATGCGTTTATCACATAAATGAAAAATTATCAGCAACGTCCTTTGACAATTTTAAAGTAAAATTTTCTGCTGATTTATGAAGAATTTCCTGCTGAACAAAAAACAATTTACTCGTATTGCTAAATAAACAGTTGCTAACTTTTAAAAACCTATTTAGAGGATAAAAATTCCGCCCATGCCGGGACTCGCACCCGCGACCTCTGGCTAATCGTGCCAGAGGTGGCGGGTTCGAGTCCCGGCATGGGTGGAATTTTCAGCCTCTAAATAGGTTTTAAAAAATTGTCCTTGGCACGGGTTAGTGCATTAAAAAGAATATAGTTGCTAATTTCCTTCGAACATCGGTCAATCTTGCATACTTTGATGAGAATGCACAGTAACATTGTTGCAGGGAATCCCTTGAGTTCGCCAACCGGCAGCTCGGCATATCTGAGGAGCTGGACTCAGCACCGATGCGGGCAGAAGCCTACCTGAACCTGGCGCGGGCGCATCAGACCTTGGGAGGGCTTGACAGGTAAGATCCTGGGATTTTCTTGCAAAATATGGTATTTCGTCATTTTGCGTGCATGTTTTGGCTAATCGATTATTTTTTTTTATTAAGGGCATGAACAGCGAAAACAAATTATTTGATCACAATAATAAAAATACAGTTTAGTTCACAGGGCCAATAACAGACATCTAAATAACAAATAGGCAGTTCATGATAAGGATTCTGTTCAGGAAATATACTACAACAACGCATCGTTATAAAGGTACAAATTCAGGCTTTTTTGTGACCACCTCTGTGGCGTAGCGGTAGCGCATCTACCTACCATGATACCAAGAGGTCCCGGGTTCGAACCCCGACTGGGGACAAAAAAATACACCAGGTCTTGGATGTTTATATGTTTGTGATGTCGTTGTTTCTGGTTCCCACGACACAGGGTATCCTAGTGTGGGGCCAGAAGCAATGTATGTGCCTGTATGTAAATGTTGTTATTGTCGTGAATAAGTGCGAATAGGGTTTTGGGGGTTTCTCCAATATAGGTATTACGTATTATCACTGAGTATATTTAAAATGCCATGTTTAAATGTAGCAAGTAGCAACTGACAAGCCCTGGTTTCTCTCTTTCCAATTTACTTTCGTACTAAATGTAGTGAAATGACGGGACGAAGCCCACACAGATAAGACGAGGCGAGGGCCCGAATCAATACCACGCGGTCGCGTCTTTTCCGCACCTTTATCCGAGGTCGTGGACGTGGTCGCCGTCCCAGCGTCCTTCTCTGCTTCCTCAACGCTAACCCCGCTTGTCGAAAATGGATGATGACGTTGGCGTTGGCCGTGCCTTCTGCACCATAACTTGGAGCCAACACCATCGCAAAATGAATTTCGAATTGGTCCAATCTCCCCAGAGCTCTCTCGTACGCCCGGCATGCCCTGTATAACGACTGCGGGGGAGGCACCACGGCTGGCTGCGTACATCTCACCGTGGCCTCCGTCAGTCTGGAGCTCGGCGCCTTCTCCAAGGCCATGGACGGCTTCCAGAAGGCTCTAACTCTGGCGCAGAGTCGCAGCGACAATGAACTGTTACTGCAGGTGAGGTTTGAGGTGAATACCTACGGTTTACGTTTGAGAGAATTATATTAGAGAGGGATGAAAAGAGAGAAATAGTGAAAGGGGATGGAAGCCATGGCCTCCGTCAGTTTGGAGCTTGGCGCCTCTTCCAAGGCCATGGACGGCTTCCAGAGGTTATAACTCTGGCGCAGAGTCGCAGGAAAATGAACTGTTACTGCAGGTGATGTTTGAGGTGAATAACGTCGCCTTTGTCAGTCAGTCAGCCTGCGAAGCAGTTAGGACTAGGCCTTCTCCATTGTCATGCATGGCTTCCAGATTTTTTAGTGGAAACAATAAGAGTTACGACATAGAGTCCATTTTATAGTCTGACGGACGGCCGACAAACAGACACGAGGTATATAATTTTGGCATTTTTCCGGTACCGATCCATTAAAAGCAGCAAGGTCCGCAACTCGTTATATCTTTTTGCAACGCCACTTATGACTTCAAAACGCATCTTTCGTAATAGATTTAAAGGGTCTTACACCTATTAAAGATTGCTTCCAGGGGCTGGATGACGTTGGTCGAGAACAGTATCACGTAGCGTGTCTTGGAAGAGGCCAATGTCCCGCATTGGACGAGTACAGGCTGGTTTATAGACCCGTTAAATATATAACTAAGTATGAGCTTCATGAGTCATAGTGCCAAAATTCCAGGTGTACGTGGGTCTCTCGGAGCTGTGGCGGCGGCTTCGCGACTACGAGCGAGCGGTCGCTTGCGCGGCAAGAGCCTGCGACCTCGGCCGGGGACCCAGGTGTGTGGCTAACACATGAAAACTCTGCGCCTGTATTATATATGTCACCGGAAGATAACAAGATCCGCAAGTTTATAAATTACCTAGGAAATTTATAATCTCTCGTAGGAATGTAAACGAGAGATAAATTTTATTATTTTACGCCCACATTTTCGCAAATTTATTAACTTTCGAAGTCTCGTGGTAGTAAACTAACGGATATCCATTCGTAAGATTCTAAACAGTTCGAGCCAATCACAGAGGAGTTTTTAATTTTACGCTTTGATAAAATACGGCAACTAACGCACTACTCTTTGATTGGTCGATGTCGAAAGTGGCAATGCTTGTGTCCATAGACTAAGGTACGATCAAACTTGCCAAACTAGTATAAATTCATCTGTTTCGATTACCTACCTCACAGTATTTTACTTTAAAACTAGGGAGGTACCTATAATACAGTGCTACTTTCTCACGTAATTTGCTAATGACCCTTACTTCACTCTACCAGATTATAAGAACAAAAATCGTGCTCTACGATATTAAAGATATAAATAAATAAATAAATAAATAAATAAACAAACAAACAAACAAACAAACAAACAAACAAACAAACAAACAAACAAACAAACAAACAAACAAACAAACAAACAAACAAACAAACAAACAAACAAACAAACAAACAAACAAACAAACAAACAAACAAACAAACAAACAAACAAACAAACAAACAAACAAACAAATAAATATTTATGGACATATTACACAGATCTCGTTAGCCCTATGCTCAGTAGGTACAACTAAATGACTTGTGTTATAGGTGCTAACGCGACGATAGATTTAATACAATAAATACATAGATAACATCCAAGACCCGAGACAAACTAGAAAAGTTCTTTTCCTAGACTGACCCAGACGGGGATCGAACCCGAGTTTCGGTTTTACAGTCAGCGTGCCAAACCGCTGCGCCACCGAGTGATAAAAACCCAAATATTTCTTTCAGAGTGCTTAGTGCGAGTTTTTTAACTACTCGATCGCGTTAACG
This sequence comes from Yponomeuta sedellus, assembly GCA_934045075.1. Classification (NCBI taxonomy): domain Eukaryota; kingdom Metazoa; phylum Arthropoda; class Insecta; order Lepidoptera; family Yponomeutidae; genus Yponomeuta; species Yponomeuta sedellus. Next base: position 6,700,226 of record OW203751.1, on the reverse strand, counting down.
TAAACTCATATTTCTATGGCACCGAGGAAGCGCCACCTGGCGACAAGTATGGAAATTAAAATTGCTGAGTGCGAGTTGTAATGGTTTACGTTGAGAAGTGAACACGTTTACCAGCCAAAACACGAATAAACGCGAGTGCGAATTGTACTGTGACAGCGTTTTGCCAGTTCGAACGGTTAACTTACTCATACTCACTACCTACTCGAATCTCGATTAACGCGGTAGTAAAGTTATTCGATTGGATCTGTCAAACTCGCACTAAGCACTCTGACGTTTAATGCTTCCCAAGCCTCAGATTTTGACATGTTAATGCTCCCCAAATCCCAGGCGGTAAAATCCAAAAATCTTTCCGACACGTTAGTTTGCAAAACCCCTAGGACGTTAAAACACCTAAATATCGGTCTGACACGTTAGGGTTCTCAGCCCTCAGGGCGGTAAAAAACACCGAAAAATCTTTCTGACGTGTTAGTCTTCCCTATAAAAGGAGCATCCCCGAATTACTTACTCATAGAGCCCGTACGTGGAGCCCGGCGCACCCTGGGCAACAATCAGCGGATCCCTAGCGTCAGCGGTCAGCGAAGAAGAAATGTTCCTTAACCCTCAGAGCGGTATTATTCTTATCTTATTCTTCAGGCTATATTAGTTCACTGCTGTGTTGGACATAGCCCTCCCCTAATGAGCGCCATAGCGCAAGGTTGTGCCATCATTGGGGGAATTGCCCATAATCCCCACGCTGGCCATGCGGGTTTGGGATCGCAGTTTGGTGGAATTGTACTGCAGGGGGCGATGCTGCCCACCCCCCGGTTTGTGTCCCTTAGTCGCCTTTTACGACACCCGCGGGAAGAATAAACACCAAAAAAATCTATCTAACCTCATTGTACTCCCCAACCGCCATGATAGTAAAAACACCAAAATATCTTACTCTTATTGACACGTTAGTGCTTCCCAACCCCCAGGGAGGTAAAAGCACTTTCTACTCGTAACATCCTTCCTTGCATTTCTCAACCCCCAGGGCGGCGGATCTCAACACGCGGCTGCACCGAGTGGCGCTTCTGCAAATGGCCGCGGCACTACGCTCCCGGGGCGAGCTGGGTGACGCGCATGACTATTGCAACGTGAGTGCGGTTAGGTTAGGAGCCGATTTCTGAATTGAAGATGTCACTATTAAACTAAGATGCCTCGAGGATGTTCGCTGAGACACACACGGATGGCTTCCACGCGATAATGCGAAAGAGAGCGGCATCCCTTTTGTTTAGGGTTCGCGGCAGTGCCAATGGCCTTCTCAAGATCATTGCCGACAAGATCGATAATCCTATCCTGACGCACTGGGTTAAGCTGCATCTCGCAGGCTAGAGTCTGTCAGTGGCGGTTGTCTCATACATAGTAAATTTTTGTACTAACATATTGGTACGGACCTTGTTGTACTAACGAATTAATTTCAATATTTTATAAAATTTCATATTTCTATATTTACTCAAATTTCATAAAATTTTATTTTTAATCAGATGAATGTAAATATAATTATTTCTTATTAATTGACATTGTTATTATTGATAACGTTGTTATAATGGGGAGTTTTTCTTTTTGAGTATTAAAAAAAAAGTAGTTCTCAAGAAGTGTGTAGATGGCGCTGAACTGACTACGTTACTAGCCATGTCTTACGATTTGAGACGATTGATAAAAATTGATCGACTAAATATTGTTATTTACATAATGTAAGTTTAGTTTTATGATCTCAAAAATCCAAAAGAAATAATAAAAAAAGGAATGTGGTTTTCCGTACCTTGCAGTAACTTACCAAGTTCAGCGACATCTATCCAGCGACTAGGGAAGTATTTAGAAAACAATAAAAAGAAAATCCCTCATTGACTTTGTAATATTTTGTAGTTTGTGTATCAATCTGTGACATGTGATATTTCTGTGTCTTAATTATCTGTGTGAATGTGTATGGATCTCGGTCTGAAATAAAAACGTTTCATTCATTCATTAAGTCGCTAAGCCACGTCAGAGGCCTTATGATAACTTGTGACAGTGAGGCCCGCCACTGTCTTACAAGTTACAATCCTCCACCAACCCGGACTTGGCCCCCGTGATGGAGTATGGCCTAATCTTCCTGCGGTGCAGGAAGAGACCCGTTCCCCAGCATTGGGGGCATACAAGGGTTGATATCGAAATGCTTAAATAACGTTCTGTCATGGTCTTTTTTGGGAAATGCGAAGACACAGCACTACAGTTAATTATTTACTTAGCGAAATTTTTAATAAAGAAATTAGCTCTGAGTTAGGTTAAGTTAAAAAGCCTACTATAATATCGTCTGTGATATTAGAAAATTTCGTTCGTTTTTTTATCTAAATACAAAATACAAAACATTTATTTCAGATTACGGAAAACAACATAAGATTAGCATTGAGCCCTGCACTAGGAAATCCTGTATCGCAGACGCTCGACTACGTTTAGCTTACATAATAGTTTCAGAGAGCCTCTATGCTACTGGCAAAACAGATAAAATGAAAAAAGAAAAAATGTGTTACCGGGAATAGTATATAATTTCATTACAAGTGCGGAAAGGCTGTCATTGCAAAGAGTTCCGACAAATGTCTACCCGAGCCGAGGCGCAGCCGAAGGCGAGGGTTGACAGTCGGAAAAAGTTGCAATGACGGTTCCGCACGTGTACTGAACGACTATTTTTAATAGAGTTGCGAAAAAAATTTGCAATTTATTATAGAAAAAATATTTGGAAAATGGCGCCAACCGTAAAAAAATATAAGCAGAGATTTTTTTTCTTCACCCATTCTAGTAGGCAAAGGGAACTATGCCCATACAGCCAAGTCTTCAGTAGATTTTTTTTATTGATATGAAATGAAAATGAAATTTAATGAGATGAAATGAAACCTAACTTAACTCATTCAATCAAAAACCTATTTAGAGGCTAAAAATTACACCCATGCCGGGATTCGAACCCGCAACCTCTGGCTATCCGTGCCAGCGCTCTACCAATTGAGCGCTGGCACGGATAGCCAGAGTTTGCGGGTTCGAATCCCGGCATGGGTGAAATTTTTAGCCTCTAAATAGGTTTTTAAATTTGTCCTTAGCACGGGTTAGTGCATTAAAAATAAAAATTGTATAATCATTCAATCAAATTATTAAATCTGTTATTGAAACAAATTAGTAGCTCATAAAAACTTCAATGAATTTTTTTAGTAAAAACTTCATGGTTGGTTTTTCTTTTTAATAGACGTTATTTTGACAGTTGGGAAAGAAAACGCACTAGTGCGGGAAAGGTAAAAAAAACCACGAGTGTGTAATAGCCGACATCCCCCACGCTATACGTCCCTGTAATACGCCACTCTTTGAGCAACTGTATTAAAAATTTAATAACAATAAATTTGTGTTACTAAGCATGCAAATTAGGCAGTAGGTAGGTAACACAAGAATCTTTAAGTAGGTAATAAAACAAAAACTTAGCAGTAGGAGTTTGTGTGTGTGTGAGTGTATGTATGAGGGTGTATGTATGTGTGTGCGTTTGTGTGTGTGCGTATATGTGTCAAGATGAGAGTGCGTCTATGTGTGTGCGTATTCGTTGTTGGTTGTGAGAGTATTGTGTGATAAATTGGGTCTCTATGTGCGTGTAACCAACAGAGATTCAGTATCATCGTAATTAAGGGTAAGCAGCCATTTCTTTACTATATGTTTGATTTCACGTGGGTTGTTTTTTTTTTTGATGTCATAATATGCCAAAACTCTGTTATAGACATGGGGAAATGAGAAGGCACTGAACCGTTTAGCGAATGATGTTGAAATTGAAGGAAAACTTCGTTCTGAATGTAGGTACCTAAGTGTAAGACATTATGACCTCAGCCTGATTAGGTCAGGATTTCGACGTCTTGCTATCTTTCTAGTTTGTTAGTTTTGATACAAATTTAGCGAAAAAACTAATTATTATATTTTTTGACAAATCATTTTGTAATATCAACGACGATATTACGAATGTGAAAGTTTCTGAAGATGAAGAACTTTCGTTCGTTGCTCAGTCATGCAATAACGGCTGCACGTTGCATAATATAGGTAACCTGTCGACGAGTCAATATTGTCACGTGGTACAAAAACACGTCAGAATACAAATTGGGCTGTGACGTCACAACTTGCATGTAGCGCCTTATTATGTAAGTATCAAATTTTACTTTAAAAATCGTTTTATATAGTAAAATTTGACCAGATAACTCAAATATTGATATTTGAGATATCTGGTTAAATTTTATGTTTTTATGCATTTACTTACATTCCTTTTTCGTCTTCATTGAAGTCTAGACGTCTTCTACGTTTAGAATTCAATGAAGAGACAACATCCAATAAGTTTCTTTCAAAAGTAATTTAATTTTTCGCATTTTAGAACCCCGAAAAAAGTAATATGTTTCTTTCTGTATTTTTTGTTTTCTGTGGTATAAAAGCAATTTCACTTCAATCGGACTGGAATCAGAGCGAAATTTGACCGAACTCTTCCATCAAAAAAATCAGGTAGGGGAGTGGGGGGAATGGAAACCACTTAAGGAATAAGTAAAATTACTTTTGTCTGAATGAACATTTTGTTACAATTTTTGGTGTTTTGAACACTATAACTAATTACTTAGCCTTAAGTTCTTGTCATCAAGGAACCAATCTAGCCACTTTTGCCATAATCGTATTTTTTTTAAAGTAGCTTTGGCTTGGCTCCCATTGCCCGATGGTTGAGGTAATAGGAACCAGTGGATGGGGTACCTAATGATAACCATGCATTGGGGCAGTAGTAGCCAGACTACAATTACATGTAGGTAAAACATGATAACAAAAACGTTAAAACATAAAAATTATGAATGCATATAAACTCATGCTAATATAAACCAGAGAGCCAGTTGGTTCCCATACCCTCAAATGGTCGTTTTCGAATTTTGACAAATTTTAGAAACACTATAAAATACTTACGAAGAATTATCACTTTCAAAACAATATTTAACCATCACTTTATACGCTATACAGAATAAAATTTAAGAGAATTCAAATTCAAATCATTTTATTTCAACGTAAAGAATTTACATTCTGTTTGCTGAATGTCAATGTACAATGTAAAATGTAAGCCGCCGCCTTCGGGCCGTATTGTAGTGGAGAAAAAGGCAGCGGAAAAAAAAACTCCACTCTGACCATCTTTTCTCTAATCATCTTAAAACCAAATACATCAGTTGCCATATTATGTAAACCTAATAAGAGTTCATGATTGCCATTAACAACCCTAAATGCCAAAGCATTTGGCAAATGTCTCACAATAATAGGGGCAAACATAAGTGCTGAGGCCAGACACACGAACAGCACTCGTTCGCATAACGCAGTGCTCAGCCATCATCAGTCTCAACCTCAGAACACAATCTGAGGTCTCAACCATTTTGGAGGGAGATAGATGACCCGAACACCACGCTACCATTCGAATGACCTTTAGCAGTTGAGTTTTTGTCAGTTATATAATGTATCATAATTATAGTTATTAATATGCAATCACGTCGTCTGTAAACACTTGTATTATAAAATATGTTATAGGTACTTAACAATATAATCGCGGTGGAAGACAATGGCACCAGTAGGTACTTACATTTCGTCTTCGAAGATCGACAAAAATTACGATAAATCTGCTTAAAACCGACGCGACGTGCGTTTGATCCTCAACCTCAGATCATAGAAATGACGGGCACTGAGGAGCGATGCGGCCGCTCGCGCGTACGTACCTACCCGTCTACAGTGTGTAATTATGCCTAAATTAGACTGGATCCCATTACCCCCCACTCCCCTAAGTTACGTATTAATCGGGTCTAACCGCGATAATTTATTAGGTTTATTGTTTCTCACGAGTTGCCCATTGTTTCTCTTTACAGGAGGCGTTGAGGCTAGCGGCGGTAGCCGGTGACCAGGGCTGCTACGCAAGGGCTGTCAGGATAGCTGGCGACGTGTATCGGAGGAAATGCGACATTGGCAAAGCTTTGAGGTGAGTGGGACTTCACTAGGAATCAAGTCAATTTTCAACCGCTGCCCACTGCTAGGTATAGGCCTTTTCCCCTAAGTGTCATCTCTCAAGGTCCCGTCACGGTCTCGGACCTTCCGCCGACTCAACTATCTCGTCGGACAATCGGGCTACTGCGAAGCGCTCGTGGCCTAGGCGAACCGTGTGATTGGATTCAATCACTTGAGTTAAGCAACAACAGGCGCGGTCAGGTGCAAGATAGGTGACCGTCCCGTGACTACCACTAGTGGCATTTTTCCGAGCGCTTCCGTGCTTCGCAAGGCACGGTTAGCCGTTGGTGCCGGCTGTCATGTAATTACAGTCGTTAAGCCATGTCAGAGGCCGACTGATGGGCGGCTTGATAACTTCTGACAGTAAGACCTGCCACTGTCTTACAATCCTCCACCAACCCGGACTTGGCCCGCGTGGTGGAGTATGGCCTAGCCTTCTTGCAATGCAGGAAGAGACCCGTGCATTGGGGTCTAATAACAAGAGTTGATATAGAAATCGGGCTACTGGTCTACCCACTGACCGTCCCGTCGTTCTGTTCTCGGCCGCTACTCTATGGTTGCCCTAATCCATCTGCCGTCTTTCCGCCTTGCCAGGTGACGGCGAAATTCTGTTTGCTGAATGCACAACGTATAAAAATTGTAAAATCTATGTAACTAAAATTCAAAGTCCTGACTGACTGACTCACTCATCAACGCCCAGCCCAAGCCGTTGGACCTAGGAACCTGAAATTTTGCACAGAGGGACAGTATAATGAAGGCAAGGATTTTTTTTGAAATTCTACCCCTGAAGGGGCGAAAAGGGTTGCTTAGATTTGTATGGGAGGTATAAAGAATGTTGTCTAATTTTCTTGAAATTTAAAATAAATACTCGTTAACACAATTGATTGAACACGTGTTTCGCCGTTTTTTTTTTTTCGTTTGTAGCTACTAAAGTCCACGCAGACGGCGTCGCAGGCAATAGCTAGTAAATAATAAAAACCGACTTCTGTACAATAAGGCAATAAGAACGAAGATCATATTCGTTAAAATTATTTGTTTGTTTTAATTGTGTGAGAAAATGCGCGACCGGTGACCGTTAAACCGTCAACCGCTAATCGCTATTTTTACGCAAAACAATAATGACCGCTAGGCGGTTCACGGATTGACGGTTACGTTACGTTATCGGGGGCGGGGCGGCCTATCCTATAAATACGAAAGGTTTTTCGGTGACGGTCACTTGTGAGCCTGAGGATGCCTCGTGTTAGAGGCGAAACGCGTCGCGTGTTTTCTCACACAAGTATTGGCGGTCGGTGGTAGTGTGTTCGTGTCTTGCTTCTGCTTGAAAAAGAGGGAGGGAGGGCGGTGCAGTAACTAGCCGCATGGTGCTTGTGAGAATTTTGGCGGAATTTAGCAAAGTAATTTTCACGTTTTAATGCTATTATGGATTTCCGCAAAGTAACGCCTGATTCCATACAACAGTTTTGGATTGAAACGTTTTTATTTAATGTATCTAACCAATGGATGTATTATAAAATTCATCGATCCCTTTTCTAATGAATGTTTTGAAATGTTAATGATAACTTAAGCTACCTACTTGTATAAAAAATACTCGTACACATATTTTACAAAATTTCTTTATAAATTATAGGTTATGTCTGAGCTCGGGGTCGCGTGGACTAGAGGCCCCGATAGGTTCGGGGCCCCTATTCCACAGCCCTACCACCCCATAGTTACGCCACTGCCCGAATTGTAACAGGAACTGCCATGTTTTATTTCAGACATTACGAGGTGGCGATGGGCGCCGGTCAGAGTCTAGGCGACAGGCTGGCACAAATGGAAGCAATGGATGGAGCAGCAAGGTGCCTCGAGGCCTTAAGGCTTCAGGGGCGGATCTGCAATTGTCGCCCCCTCGAGTTCAACACAAGGCTGCTGGAAGTAGCCACGGGCGTTGGTGCTAAGGTAGGTTGAACATGAAGGCATGTCGAAAGATTTTTGAATCCTCTTCCATGATGAGGGGACACATTTAGTGTTTACAAAAAAAAAACTATATTTCATTAATGTATTTTTAATTATATTTTAACAGTATTTGCATATATATGTATATATATTTCACTACTCACACTATTATTATAAAAATGGAACTAAACCTACGAGGGCTACTACCTACTTATGTATGCGGAATAGAAAAAATAAACAAATGTATAATGGCTAAATATGCTTTTAATGTTTTTCAAAGTATTCTCCACTATGATCGATGCACTTTTTCATTCGATAAAACCAATTTGTAAAACACTTTTTCTACTCTGATTGAGGTATCTCCAAAACGTGCTGTTTGAACGCATCTACGGCATCTTCACGGGTCGAAAATCGTTGACCACGTAATTTATTCTTTACATTTGGGAATAAATAGAACCCATCAATTCTATTTTTTGACCATCCAAAAATGTAGTTGTTTCCTGAGATGTATGACAGCTGGCATTGTCATGGTGAAGTATGATTCTGCGTCGCTGGTTGTTTTGGCGTATTTCTTCAAATGCTTCCGGCAAACAAATGGTCGTGTACCACTCCGAATTAACCGTTCTGCGATTCTCCAGTAGTATTGTAGCCACATGGCCATTAATACCAAAAAAGCAGGCCACCATTGCTTTACAGTGCTTTTTGCACGAGCTACTTTCGTAGGGTTCGGCTCATTTTGAAACACCCAAACTGTTGATTGTTGTTTAGTTTCGGGATCGTACGCCTAGATCCAGGATTCGTCACCTGTGTAGATATTTATTATAAACAAATTTTGAGTCGCCTCCGTTGAATTTTTTTAAGGTTTTCTTGCACCATTCGACGCGAGCATCTTTTTGATCCTGAGTTAAGTTGTGCGTGATCCAACGCGAACAAATTTTGAAAGCTCGTCATACATATGCCCAGAATAGCCTCTATCTCGCGATACGTAACATGGCGGTCTTGCATTATTAGTTTTCGCATAGCTTCAATATTTTGTGGCACAACCACCGATTTCGGGCGAACTTCTTTAACTTCGTCCGTGAGCTTACTGCGCCCGCGATTAAACTCACTAAACCAGTAATACACAGTCGTTTTTGATGGAGCTTCACCACCAAAAGTCGAAGTTGATTGATCTACGCACTGTTGTTGCGTTAAACCACGTCGGAAATCGTAATAAATCATAGCACGAATATTTTCACGAGTGAGTTCCACTTTTTCAGCGATTTGACATTTTAAGCCCAACAAAAACAAAACACTAACGTGTATAAGAGAAACATATTAGCGGCCAGTATTTAAAAAAAGAACGAATTTGACCATGGAGGTCAGACATTGTGTTTAAAATTATTGGAATCCCAGATTCCGCATACATAAGTAGAAGCCTATGTAAAACATTCTAATTTAAATAAAATATTTGAGCCAAATCGCTGTCGGGCGGCAGAGTACCAAGAAGGCTGGCGGCATTGCCTCGCTGTATGGCTAGGCTTATCCTTTGGCCAAAGTAAGCACCAGCCCTCGGGTCTCCTGAAGCGTCGACTAGGCGCGACGAGATCTCCTTAAAGAGGAGTCGCGCCTCCGGACTCCATGGCCCCAGAGTCTCGACTCCGAAAGGCACAAATATATAGCCCTGCCCTATGGCTGCATATTTGTGCCTCTTATTCGACTCTGCGTTGGACGCCGCCGGCCCCGTATGGCAGGCGGTCGCATGGATATGGGACTGTGCTAGCGTATCGACACAAGTTGCATCCGAGACCAGCGACCGCCCATTCTTCCATGGAATGAGAGTCATTCCGTCGGGCCTCTTGCTATCGTCGCCCACAATCCCAGTGGGCTCCAGGACTGCAGGCACGCCTACTTCAGTAATAAACTAAAGTTCCACGAAGGTTAAAGCCATTTTTCTAAAATTACTTGATGGGAAAGCGGCTCGCAGTGTCATGTTGTGGAATTTGACGTCACGCCTAGGTAAACAAGTATCTTAATCACTAGTAGTCACACCACAACAAAGCACGGGTGAAGCACGGTACTGAAGCGTGACGTCACGCGGTGTGTTAGGTGTTTCTGTCAAAATGGCTGAAAGCAGTATTTAAAAACCTATTTAGAGGCTAAAAATTTCACCCATGCCGGGATTCGAACCCGCAACCTCTGGCTATCCGTACCAGCGCTCTACCAATTGAGCCAATGGGCGACTCACGGCAACCTACAGTTTAGAACCTACAATCAACAACCAAGGACTTTAATAATTTTCCGCCAAAAACGGCCATTTTTGACACAAATCGATTAAAGTTCTAATCTATTGATTATAGGTTCTAGATATACAGATAGATAGATAGAGAACACTTTATTGTACATAAAAAAGGAAATTACACAGATATTTCTTAACCTAAGAGTACAGACGGCGGCCTTATCACTAAAAGTGATCTCTAGACTGTAAGTTCTAAAAATAGTTGTCACAGTTTTTTTTTTTTGTTGATATTTGTCATTTTCACTTTTAAATAAAAACGTATTATAACAAAATTTATGATTTTTATTCCATTGTTGGCTCTAGTTGGCGCCCCGAAACGCCTTAAGTTATAATGAGCGCAACGGACAGCAGTTGGGCGACATTTGTAAAACAAAAAAATGTAATGATCTCTTTTTTTGCTATGAATAAAAAAAAAGACCTAACAGGGGATGTATAAGCAAAGAGAAAGATAAAAAGTACCCGGAAACGGCGTGCGTGCATGCAACGACTTATGAACGTTGATGAAGCGAAGGTGATCTGTCAGGATCGTGGCAAGTGGCAGTCCCTGGTCTCTGCCTACCCCTCTGGGAGACAGGCGTGGAGTTATGTATGATGAAGATAAAATAAAGATAAAACATTTTATTTGCTGAAGCATGGTAAATACATTGAGGTAGCTGGTACAGTTTAACATGCATGGTCTACCAGTTAAGGTGCGCAAATATTAGACTTAAATAAAATATAACAAATTTACAATCTTACAATGAATCTAAATTAAAAACAAATGCTAAGTAAATAACACTTAAAAAGAATTTAAAATTGGATTAAATTTTTTTTATTATACTATAGGTACGGAACATTGTTTCTTTAATAACAATTGTATGTATGAATGTATGCATGCGTGGCGTGTTCTTGAGTGGAGACCGCGACTCGGCAAACGTAGTGTAGGACGCCCTCTGACCAGGTGGGATGACGATCTGCGAAAAACGGCCGGCAGATGCTGGATGCGGCAAGCTGAAGACAGGGCGCTATGGCGTTCATTATGGGAGGGCTATGTCCAGCAATTGACTACATAACGTAGCCTGAAGAAGAAGATGTATGCATGTAAATATGTATGTATGTATGTATGTATGTATGTATGTATGTATGTATGTATGTATGTATGTATGTATGTATGTATGTATGTATGTATGTATGTATGTATGTATGTATGTATGTATGTATGTATGTATGTATGTATGTATGTATGTATGTATGTATGTATGTATGTATGTATGTCTGTGTGTGTGTGTGTGTGTATGTATGTATGTACGTATGAATGTATGTACGTATGTACGTATGTATGTATGTAAAAGCAATGTCCCGGCAGATGCTGGTCCGGCGCGTGCGCCTGCGCCTGGCCGAGATCTACACGTCGCTGGGCGACGCCGGCGCCGCCGGCCGGCAGCGCCGCGCCGCCGCCGCCTGGCAGCCGCCCTGCTGCGCGCGCTGCCGCGAGCCGCTCGCCGAGCAGCCCGAGCCGCTCGCGTCGCTGCCCTGCAACCATATCGTGCACCAGGCGTGAGTACCCACAAATAGTAACAATTCAAAACCATTGAAACAATAATTAAAACTGTTTTTATACGGATTTTACTCGTTTATTACATTCTTTACAAATTTCCGACGTTTCGGCACTTTCTCTGGTGACGTAGTCTCGGATGACAAGTTTATTGTAGTGCTCGTGTTAGGTATCCTTAGAAAATACTATACCTACCATTGAAAAAGTTAAAGGCAAGGTAAAGTAGGTATCGAGCGTGATTGATTACAGCTTTATTGGAGACTGATAGACGGTCACGTTAATACGATTAAATGAATAAGAATCGATGCCATCTAAGAAAATAACAGTGGATAAAGCTGCGTTGGGCCGAGCCGCTCGCGTCGCTACCCTGCAACCATATCGTGCACCAGGCGTGAGTACCCACAACTAGTAACAATTCAAAAGCATTATTATTATTATTAAATTCGCTATTGTACCTGTAAAGATTGTACAATTGACGAGCTTAATACTAAATAGTATTTTATTCTAGCCAACCAACAGGTGACTTCGAGAAGGCTTCGAGATCTTTTTTTACAATTAAACTTTTTATTAATAGGTATGTACAATAATTATAAACATACACATATACAAAGATAATAATATATAAAATCAACAGTACATCCATATCTATATACATCTAAATAGACTAAATAATATATTTTACATATACATAAAAACCATTGAAACAGTTAAAGGCTAGGTAAAGTATCGAGCGTGAATACTTACAGCTTTATTGGAGACTCTGATAGAACTAATTACGATTGAATGAATAAGAATCGGTGCCATCTAAGAAAATAACCATGGATAAAGCTGCATTAGGCCGAGCCGCTCGCGTCGCTGCCCTGTAACCATACCGTGCACCAGGCGTGAGTACCCACAACTTCTTCTTCTTCAGGCTATATTAGTCCACTGCTGGACAAAGCTCTCCCCTAATGAGCGCCATAGCGCAAGGTTGTGCCATCATTGGGGGGGTAGTGCCCATAATCCCCACTCTGGGCATGCGGATTGAGGATCGCAGTTCGGTGGAATTGTACTGCTTGGGGCGCTGCTGCCCACCCCCCGGTTTGGGTCCCTTAGTCGCCTTTTACGACACCCGCGGAAAGAATTTGGGTTGGTGCTATTCTCTAGGCCGACACCACACAGAGAACAACTAGTTCACCTTTACTGTCGTCAGGCTATATTAGTCCACTGCTGGACACAGCCCTCCCCCAATTAGCGCCATAGCGATCTGTCAACAACTTGCCGCATCCGGCATCTGCCTGCAGTTTTTCGCAGATCGTCAACGCACCTAGTCGGAGGGCGACCCACACTACGTTTGCCGAGTCGCGGTCTCCACTCAAGGACACGTTTACTCCAACGGTTGTCGGTTCTTCGCGAGATATGGCCCGCCCACTGCCACTTCAGCTTGCTGACTTCACCTTTACTAGCGGACTCTATTGAATTTAGAATCACCCTGGGGCGACAGTACAGTACGCAAGTCCTCCACTTTATGGAGTTACCTACGAGTATATCGTAAGTGGGTAAAAACCTCAGAACACAAAAATCTGAGGTAAAAACAGATATTTTGGCACTTTGGTATCGACAAAAAGTTGAACCCAATAGAGTGGACAGTTACGCGAGATCGGGAAAAATTCCAAATTAGAATCCCTGATGGGTAAGGTTAGTGCAAAATAGCAGCTTAGGCGCTCTCCTGCATCACTGCTCTGCAACCATATCGTGCACCAGGCGTGAGTATTGGTGGCTTACGCCTGAATGAATCTCCGGAATCACAGAAAAATAGGTACCTACTATGAGAACAATCATAGGTTTGGTTAGGTGTCGTGCCGAGAGAGTTTAAGTATCGCTTTGTTGGAAATCCTGATTGGTTATTTAAAGTTTAACAGCCTCCGGAATAGCGCCAAAATATAGAGATATGCCCAAGCCAAGGAAGGCTCCTACTAAGAAAATGACCATGAGTAAAGCTAGCGGCTGGCACGTTCCAGAGTGCGCTGCTGCGAGCCGCTGGTTTAGCAGCCAGAGCTTTCTTCTTCTTCTTCTTCAGGCTATATTTTGTAGTCCACAGCTGGACCTAGCCCTCTCCTAATGAGCGCCATAACGCCCTGTCTTCAGCTTGACGCATCCAGCATCTGCCGGCAGTTTTTCGCAGATCATCATCCCACCTGGTCGGAGGGCGTCCTACACTTCCAGAGATTTGCTGCCATTGAACCATATTGGCAATTAGTAAGAATTTCGAACAACTCTGATCGGAAAAAAACGGTAGATGATAACGGTAGAACGCCCTAGGAGTTAGTTTCAATACACACTTTTAGTAGGTAAATAAAAAGGAAATTTCAGTATTACACATTATTTAGGGTCAGTCCATAGAATCCGCTTTGGTGGCGCCCTCCTGCGCGCGCTACCGAGATTCGCTGGTTTCGCTGCCGTGCAACGAATGTAGGCTACATTTTACAGACCGAAAGATTCCGAAACCAAGACGGAGAACAAAGCTTCTTGGTTCCGGAAGCTTTCATGCTGCTATAGGGAAGAGCGGGTGATCGTGCCCTTCCACTATAAAGGGGAATTTCCTGCCAGTCAGATCGTATGCCTGGGAACGGCCGGTCCGACTATTGTTAGTCGGACGTTAAATTTATATGGTATGTCATTGAAACACTTTGATTGCGCGATGCAGGAATGTTGGAGTTTGTAGTGCGCGCGCAGACTTGACATGTGCTCGCCACACTGCCACCAGCTGCCGCTTTTATGACGTCCGAACGTCTTGTCGGTGCCCTTCCTCTGGCGCGTTTGTCATCCACCGGGCCGCTGTGTTACACCTTATAAATCTTGTTTTATTTAGCAGTTACCTCCCTGAAACGTGATCGCGCCGCCAAAAAATAACGACAATAAAGAGATGTGTTAGGTTAGGTTATGGAAGCGGTAGTCGCCTGCTTCGTTTTTAAGTCTTTGAATGGGGATTTTATTGGGTAGGCCATAATCCACCACGGGGGCCTAGTCCGGGTTGGTGGAGGATTGTAAGACAGTGGCGGGCTTTACTGTCAGAGGTTATCAAAGCCTCTGACATGCTTTAAAGACCGCCTTTACATGACAGCCGGCACCAACGGCTTAACGTGCCTTGTGAAGCACGGAAGCGCTCGGAAAAATGCCACTAGCGGTAGTTACGGGATACACCTGACCGCGCCTGTTGTTGCTTAACTCAATTGATTGATTACAATCACTTGGTTCGCCTAGACTAGACCACGAGCGCTTCACACCCTATAGATCTTGTTTTTTTTCAACAGTTGCCTCCCTGAATCGTGGTCGCGCCGCTCAGTGCGCGGCGCTGTCAACCCTCCGGAGTGCAACGAGTGCAACTCCCCCGCCGCGCCCCGGGCACCCCCGCCGGCGCCGCCAGCGCCGCGGACGCTGCCCACGCATGCCAATGTGAGTGCGCTTAGGGTGGTTTTACTCTGGACGGGAACGACACGATATTAGCGGTCTTATTTTTATAACCCCTTTTATTGTAATCAAATCAAAATTTTGGACTTAGGAGGACTTAGGAAATTCAAATTAGATTGAAATAATTAGAACAGTCAAGAGGCGATACAACAATACATTTACAGGGAGAAAAAGCACACATAACACGGTCGGTAATTGTTAGTCCACTCGTAGGTTGTCGTATCATACAAACTGTAATGTACACATTGAGCGCGCTTAAAGCGCACATAGAGCGCTTTGTTTACCTCAGCGATTCCCATAGCCGGGCACTGCGGTCTGACCTGACTCTGATGCTGAAGACGCCAAATCACTCGACGTGGTTCTTGGGTAACTCATTTGCGGTGAGGGCCGCCCGGCTGTGAAATGATCTGCCGGTTTCAATAAGGCGCTCTCCTTCCCCACAAAATGGCAGCATGCCATAGCTATATTCACCGTTTGCTAACTGTGCCAATGTCTTCTGCTAATTACAACAAGGAGCTAAATACCATCTATCAAATAGCAGTTGCAAACGGATATAGCAAACGAATGATTGATAGACTGGTGGTCAGGAAGCGGAACGGTATGGTTAGTAGACTTTTATACGCAGTGCCATCTAAAAGGCCTCAAAAAGTGAAGTCAAAAATTACCTATATAGGTCAGATTTCTGAAAAAAATCCACCGGACGTTAATGAGATCTGGAATACGGGTTCCGTTCGGGCTAGGAATTTGTGCAATCAAAAAGAGAGGGTGGATAGATCCCAGCGGTCTGGGGTGTACAGTCTATTTATTCTTACCTGTCCAATTTAGTAAACAAGATTCTACCCTTAAACTGTGACTTTTTAGTCCAAAACTGCCATATTTCTATATGAAGTAACCTGGAACACTCTTTTAAATAACACGCTGCCAATTTTATAAACATAGTTCATGAATTTGCGAGAAAATGTCTAGTTTAGGCATCTTATCTCAATTTTAAGGTTAGAATCTTGTTTATTAAATTGGACAAGTAACAATAAATAGACTGTATAAAAGTTGCTTGTCCGGAATGTAATGGAGTGTATATTGGCCAGACGGGTAGGAGTTTCATAACTCGGTATAGGGAGCATGTGGCGGCTTTCCGGAACAATCATCCGGATAAATCTCACTTTGCCCAACACCTTTTGGATACAGGTCATGTACTTAATAATAACCATAATTTGGAAATTTTACGCACCTGCAATAAGGGGTTGAGATTATCCATACTTGAGCACCTGGAAATTACCAAATTATCTAGGGATAGGTTGCTTACAATGCTGAATGAACAGTTGGCCAGTTCCTCTATTTCCCCATTAATCGCTATTTTTGCGCAAAACAATAATGACCGTTAGGCGGTTGACGGTTTAACTGTCACAGGTTTGACGGTTAGATTACGTTATCGGGGGGCGGGCGGCATAGCCTATAAATACGGTTTTTGCGGTGACAGTCACTTGTGAGCCTGAGGATGCCTCGTTCGTGTTTGAGGCGCAACGCGTCATTTTCTCACACAAGTATTTGTGTCGGTGGTGGTGTGTTCGTATCTCGCTTCTGCTTGAAAAAGTGGGAGGGAGGGCGGTGCATTGACTAACCGCATGGTGCTTGTGGGATTTTTGGCGAAATTTAGCAAAGTACCTAATTTTCACATTTTAATGCTACGAGTAGGTATTATGGATTTCCGCAAAGTAACGCCTGATTCCATACAATACGATGATGAAACAGTTTTGTTTATCCTATCTTTATCTTCACCAGGACTTCCCTTTCGGCACTCCACCGACTCTCCGAGAGTCGGACCTCAACTCGGTGCTCTCAGACCACAGCAGCCAACAGGCGACCTCCAGCGTGTGATCTCAAGAAAGTTGCAGTAACTCTTAGTTAGTCAGTTAGACCTGAGATTTCCGCACCTAGCCTCCTGATTGGGCCATTGTACGTACAGTCTATTTATCCTTACTTGTCCAATTTAGTGCACTAACCTGTGCAAAGGACAATTTTAAAAACCTATTTAGAGGCTAAAAATTTCACCCATGCCGGGATTCGAACCCGCAACCTCTGGCTATCCGTGCCAGCGCTCTACCAATTGAGCCAATGGGCGACTCACGGCATCAGTGAAATTTCGAACCTCTTTACACTATTCTCTGTATTACGTACAGGCAGCGACATCTGACTTAAGCAAATTGCATAACTTACAGCCCCGACTACCTACTTTGCAGTTAGGTTTAACATCGGAACAATATCACTGTACCCACAGTGATATCGTTCCGATCTTAAACCTAACTGCGGCTGACAGTTAGGCTGAAAATTCCTGATTTTTTTCTGAAACTGAGGCTGAAAATTCCACCCACGCCGGGACTCGAACCCGCGACCTCTGGCTAACGGTGCCAGCGCTCTTTCAACTGAGCTAATAAGCGACTAACGGCTAATTTCGAACCTCTTTACAATACTCTCTACATTACGTATTTTCTCACGAGTTCATAAACTCTGTTAATAAAATTGGCAACGTGTGGTCTAAAATAGTCTCCTCGATTGCTTCATTTATGGGAATATGGTATGGCAGTACGGGTATTATTTTGTTTACTAAAATGGGCAAGTCAGGATAAATAGACTGTATTGGAGCTGTAAGTTTACTCCAGCCAGCCAATCTCTTTCCTGAAAGCCAGCAGTGCTCCGATGTCACTGCGGGCTTCCTGAAGGGACCCCGGCTTCCCAATGATGGCGGTCCGTTGCTTTTCCTCGCCTTCGCAGTGAATGGTCACGTGGGCGGATGTTTCCTCTTCTTTGAGGCCGCCCCGGCAAGGCGGACTGTCGGTTAAGACCATATGAAGACCCCAGGAAAAAAGACAAACTAGTCACGCAACAAACATTTGGAGATATTGCATTTTGAAAGTTTGACTTAATTATGCAACTATTTCCCTGTATGCGATTTTTTAAGCTCCAAGACTCATTTCTTTTTACCGTGTTCGGTTTACTATTTACGGTTTTGAGTACCTAACGGTAATTCCCTACTTAACTGCATTCACAGATAAGTTTAAAAAAAAAGTGACTAGTTCGTCTTTTTCCCTGGAGTTTTCAATTGTCTAGAGATGCCTGGAGCAATTCTATTAGCAGTCAAAATAGTTCTAATCTAACTTTACAGGGGGAAAGAAAGAAAGTTTGGGGTCACTCGGAAGTGGCAAGAGCAAAGAAGACAGTTAAAGAGCCACAGTAACACAATGTTATTTATAAAAAACACGACTCTATAGGCGTGGAACACACAGAAAGGAAGTGGGACTACCTACGCCGTATTTTATTTTGCACTTTAATTGCACTTGTTTAAGTGCAATAAGTTCTGTCACACTCTTATTTGAGGAATTCGATGAGACAGCGCTACAGTGAACTATTTAGGTACTTAGCGAAATTCTTAATTCAGAAACTGGCCCTTATCACGTAACTTTCTACCCTATGGGGTATTAAGACCGCTTGGACGACTCCATAGTGTCAAAATATGCATGTATTTGACAGGCAGTTCGGAATATGCTCAGTCAGACAACTCGATAATAATTCCTCCATTTTTATCACGCTCTTTTTTGAGGAATTCGATGAGACAGCGCACTAATACAGTTAACTATATTTTTTTATGTAGCCTCGATTGTGTCCCACTGCTGGGCAAAGGCCTCCCCTTTTGTCTTCCATTCCTCCCTGTTCATGGCCACTTCCTGCCAGTCCGGCAGAAAGGTTGTAAGGTCGTCCCGCCATCTCCGCTTGGGTCGGCCACGTTTGCGATATCCGTCGCGCGGAACCCAGTCAGTGACGATTTTTGCCCACCTCTCTGGGCCCATACGGCTTAGATGACCCGCCCAGTTCCACTTCAGCTTAGCGGTTGCAGCTCCAACATCGACAATTTTGGCGACTATTTACTTAGCTAAATTATTCTCAACTCAGAAACTGGTCCATAACACGTAACTTTCTACCCTATGGGGTATTAAGACCGCTTAGACGACTCCATAGTGTCAAAATATGCAAGTATTTGACAGACAGTTCGGAGTATGCTAAGTCAGACAACTCGATAAAAATGCCTCCATTTTTATCACGCACTTTTTTGAGGAATGCGATGAGACAACGCTAGAGTTAACTATTTACTTAACGAAATTCTTAATTCAGAAACTGGCCTTATCACGTAACTTTCCACTCTATCGGGTAGTTCGACCGCTTAGACGACTCCTAAGTGTCTTGTATTTAACAGACAGTTCGGAGTATGCTAAGTCAGACAACTCGATAAAAATGGAGGACTTACCTACACGATGCACCCCAGAAGAAAATGGTCACATTTCTGAACCGTTCTACTTCGACCGTTGACGTTTTACACAGTTTGACATTAGACTCGCTTAGATAAAGGCTTGCGCGTTAGTTTTACCGCGATTGCTACTCCGGTCAGTCAAATACTTACATAATATATCTCTATATATTATGTAAGTATTTCACTGACCTAGACCTATGCCTAGTGTGGGGGCACTGTTACTCCTCCATGTTATATTTTGTGCCAATTGTTTAAATTATTAGTTCTATAAGCTTCACAAATTTGCATAAACATTTTTTCACTTTTCATATTTGGCACTTAGGTATACTGTCCTTCTATCACGTGACATTCCACTCCACTCTATCGAGTTAGATAGACATAATTTATTTCCATAAGGCACACGTCACGTACATAAAGCATCACAAATTAAGGCACAGAATAATAACAGTAAGCAATAAGTCAAGACAGAAGCATACAGTAACAATACAAATTTAGCTAATCAGTTTATGCGGTACGGTAAGTACCTAAAGGTAAGACAAGAATGAACAGCTTCGTGGGTGCGGCAAATGCAAATGGGTTCCGACTCAATATGTGCTGAGAGTTTAAAAAGAAAATTCCAGCGCTGGGTACGTTTACAGTTAAGCATTAAGACGACTCCAAAGTATCAAAATATGTATGCATTTGACAACTGGAGTAGCATAAAAAACGTAAAAATCAACGTCACTCAACTCAGTGGATACTTACGTTAATAGAAACCCTGATGAGTTGAAAGTTACGTAATACAACAGCTGGATGTAAAATGTAAAATCGTCCTGCAGGGCCAATGCGACTTTGCCTCATGGCGAGTTAGAAACGTGGCAATGTACAGCTTTTTTCATCCTGACGCATGACGGACATCGGAACGAAAGACCTAAATAAAGGCTATACCAGACCATAACAGGTTACGCGCAACCACGCGTCCGACTTTTAGAGCTGCCAAAAAGTTACCCGCGCGTTAACTAATGCGGTGCCAACTAGGGCCACCAATTCAATGAAAATCATAAGAATAGCTGAATGTGTTGGTAAGCGCAAATCTCGAGAGCAGCTGATCCGATTTTGCTAATTCTTTTTTTAGAATATTCCTTGAAGTACGAAAATGGTTCACGTAGAGAAAAAAACATTTTTTTAAAGAATCGATGGTAAGTTCGCTGGGTCAGCTTATAATATAAAAATGAATCGCTGAATGTGTTGGTAAGCGCAAATCTCGAGAGCAGCAGAACCGATTTAACTAATTCTTTTATAAAAATATTCCTTGAAGTACGAGAATGGCTCTCACGGAGAAAATAATTTAAAGAATTGATCGTAGGCGGTACGAAGTTCGCTGGGTCAGCTGGTTCTGTGTATTTTTTAAGTGAACATCATACCTACATCTAAACAATTACTGTGACAACTATTTAAAACGTAGGACCAACAACCTAGGATTTAATCGATTGCCGCTAAAAACGGTCGCTTTTGGAAAAACTGCATTAAAGTTCTGGATTCTAAGACCTGGCTTATTTTCAGTCGGTTCTGAAAAGATCTACTAGGTATATTTATTAGGATTAATCGATATCGATATCAACCTTTGTATGTCCACGGGTTTCTTCCTGCATCGCAGAATGGTTAGGCCATACTCCACCACGGAGGCCAAGTCCGGGTTGGTGGAGGATTGTAAGACAGTGGCGGGCCTTACTGTCAGAAGTTATCAAGCCGCCCATAAGGCCTCTGATATGGCTTAACGACAGCCATTACATGACAGCCGGCACCAACGTGCGAAGCACGGAAGCGCCCAGAAAAATGCCACTAGCGGGAACCAGGGGACTGTCACCCATCCTGCACCTGATCGCGCCTGTTGTTGCTTAACTCAAGTGATTGATTCCAATCACTCGGTTCCGCTAGGCCACGAGCGCTTTAGATTTGTGATGTTCACTTTTTCCTAAGACGCGTTATAAAAGAAAATATTTAAAAACCTATTTAGAGGCTAAAAATTTCACCCATGCCGGGATTCGAACCCGCAACCTCTGGCTATCCGTGCCAGCGCTCTACCAATTGAGCCAATGGGCGACTCACGGCATCAGTGAAATTTCGAACCTCTTTACACTATTCTCTGTATTTCCTTAATACGGGTTAGTGCATAAAAAAAAAAAAATAGTATAAAAGAAAATATGTTTTTTTTTCTATTAATGCGCTAGTTTGCACCGCGAAGAGACTTAAGGCCCAATTTAGAACACAATTTTAAGCGAAATTGTCCAAGGAAATCAATTTAAATAATGGTTTTAATAAAATTTTAAAAACCGGCCAAGCGCGAGTCGGACTAGCGCACTGAGGGCTCCGTTCAAATTTGTAGGTACTTACTTAAATAAAAAAGTTAAGAAATCGAGTCTTGCAGTTTGTTCCAAGCATTTCCTGAACTTTAGATATTTTTATTTTATTACAAACTAGCTGACCCAGCGAACTTCGTACCGCCTAACAGTCGATTCTTTAATTTTTTTTTTCTCTCCGTAAGAACCATCCTCGTACGTCAAGTAATATTCTAAAAAAAGGATTACCGAAATCGGTTCAGCTGCTCTTGAGATTTGCGCTTACCAACACATTTAGGGATTCATTTTTAGGGTTCCGTACCTCAAAAGGAAAAAACGGAACCCTTATAGGATCACTTTGTTGTCCGTCTGTCCGTCCGTCCGTCTGTCAAGACCCTTTTTCTCAGGAACGAAATTTAGCTAAAGCTAAAGTTAAAGCTGAAATTTATATCAATTACTCAGGTCTACTGTCCCTTGAAGCTGTGAAAAAATCAAACTTCTAAGCCAACGCAATCAAAAGATACAGCCGTTTATGCCGCAAATTTTCGACACTTGCAAGGGAATCAAAACCTACAGGGTGCTTCCCGTAAACTCAGAATCTTGAAATTTGGTACGAAGCAACGTCTTATAGCATAGATAAAGGAAAAATTACGAAAACCATAAATTTTTAGTTACATCACATAATATATTTTTTTTTTATAATTCTAAACTTACTACCCATTTCCTCATAAACGCGTAGAGGTATTAAATTGAAATTCATACCAAATACTCAGGTCTATAATACAGGTTTGTACGGAACCCTCGGTGCGCGAGTCTGACTCGCACTTGGCCGGTTTTTTTATTATAGACTAGCTGACTTAGCGAACTTCGTACCGCCTCCCATCGACTCTTAATTTATTTTTCTCTCCGTAAGAACCATCCTCGTACTTCAAGGAATATTCTGAAAAAAGAATTAGCGAAATCGGTTCAGCAGCTCTCGAGATTTGCGCTTACCGACACATTCAGCGATCCATTTTTATATTATAGAAGATGTATAATTTTCAGATTTTTTTCCTGTAGTTATAGTACAAAACAAACTTGCCAGCTTTCTTAGTTATGGGTTAACGGGAAGTTCCCTAAGTACCCTATGAATTTTAATTATCTTATGTGTTCTTAAAATTCATATACACCTCTGTGCCTCATACCACTTTTTTGCGGTAACTTGGAACCATAATTTTTTTCACAACTTCAAGGGACTGCAGACTAGAATATGGGGTTTTTATTTCAACTCGATACACCCACGTATTTCCTAGATAAAGGGTCTTGATCTTAACCCTAAAAATACAAAGATACCTCAACTATGACCATTTATCGAGTCTTTCAACAACAAAATTGTTTTTACTACTGTCACTATTCAAAAATGTACACACAACATTGTAAACATCTTTGATTAAGAAATTCGATATTTCATAAAAAAAAATATGGTTAACCTCCTCAAATAACGTATTGAACAATGAATAGAGTTTGAACAAAGCTGCAACTGCCACTTTTCTCTTTGAGCTATGGAAACTACGTAGTGACGCAGAAATTAATAATTTTACTTACCTGAATAAAGATGAGGCTGTGAAATAAAACAAAATATAAACCATCTAAGTATGTAGGTAATTTACCTTTTTATCTTTATTGCAGAATAATTTGTTAACATGATATTAGTCAAATTAAGGCACTTTGTCGTACTTAATAGCGCCAGCAATGGAATAAAAATCAGAACTTGTTTTATAATACGTGTTTTTTCAAAAAGTAAAAATAAAATCTAAATCGATATCAACCCTTGTATGTCTGTATTAATATCTGTGACTATTTTTTGAACATACAGCATCCTAGAACTTTATCCGATTTTCGCTAAAAACGGCTGTTTTTGCTAGAAATCGATTCGTCGTCAGGCAATACTAGTCC
This sequence comes from Yponomeuta sedellus, assembly GCA_934045075.1. Lineage (NCBI taxonomy): Eukaryota > Metazoa > Arthropoda > Insecta > Lepidoptera > Yponomeutidae > Yponomeuta > Yponomeuta sedellus. Next base: position 6,676,443 of record OW203751.1, on the reverse strand, counting down.
ACTGCTGGACATAGCCCTCCCCTGAAGAGCGCCACGTTGTGCTAACATACATATCGAAGTACCTGGAGAAAAATGACATACTACCGGATATGCAATCGGGGTTTCGGAATGGTCGAGGAACGGCTACTGCGCTACTGGACGTTATGGACAACGTATTGTCGGAGCTCGACAGAGGGAAAAGCACTATACTGGTACTGCTAGATTTCTCCAGGGCATTTGACTGCTTGAATACCTCCCTCTTGTTATCAAAGATGTCGTATTATGGATTTGATAATGCTACGGTTCGGTGGTTCGACAGCTACCTGTCGGACCGGGCGCAAATAGTCACGTTGCAAAAAAGCAATGGCACGACGCAGCTTTCTGCAACTAAATGGCTGACTAGAGGAGTTCCGCAGGGATCTATACTGGGACCTCTGCTGTTTATTTTGTATAGTGCTGATATAATGTCTGAAATCAAGAGCAGCAAGTGCCATCTGTATGCTGACGATACACAGTTATACCTGTCTACTGTACCGTCAGATGCAGCTGTAGCGGTGACCTTGGTCAACAGGGATCTAGATCGCATTGCGTCTTGGTCTGATAGGAGCTGTTTGGTGCTGAACCCTAGCAAGTCCAAGTACATGGTGCTTGGTACTAAAAATCAAATCCATAATACGATGCAAGCTCTCACCGGACATAATATAGCTATCATGGGTGAACCAGTAGAAAGGGTGGTTGAAGCCAAAAACCTCGGTGTGCTGATTGACGGGGAGCTACGTTTTGAAAACCATATTAGAAACGTGGTCAGCAACTGCTTCTACCGCCTGAAAATTCTATATAATATACGCGATTACCTTAGCACTGATTTGCGTGTTAGGCTAAGTGAATCGTTGATATTATCTAGATTAAACTACTGCGATGTTGTCTATGGTGGTTGTATACTTGGTCGGACGAAGAGACTAATACAGCGAGTGCAAAACGCATGTGCCCGGTTTTGTTTTAAAATCCCACCTAGATCCCATGTCACTCCGTACTTGAACGCCGCAAAGCTCCTGAACATGGAATCTCGACGACGCCTGCATCTAGCAACCATGGTGTTTGGTGTGATTCGCAATAAAACTCCAAAATACCTATATAATAAATTAGAATGGTCATCTCGGGAGCGACAGGTACACAAGGAGAGAATTCGTATTCCTGCGCATCGCACGAAGACATTTCGGGGCAGCTTTAAGTATGCGGCGTCCAAGTGCTGGAATGACATTCCTCCCCCAGTCCGTGAAGCGTCCAGTAGATTTGCCTTTGGGCGCAAGCTCAGGGCATTTCTGCTTGAACAGCAGAGACTTCCATATCCCGATCAAACTTCGCGCCGCAGACCTAACACTACAACAAGTTGACAAGTAACTACGAGTATGTGATCGCATCGAGGATACGTATTTATTGCGTATTTATTCTATCTTTACCATATATGTATATATAATATATATATAATTAATATTTCATATTTAAATACAAGTACATTATAATATCCACGTTTATTTGTTTTTATATGAATATGCACAGATGTATTATTATATTAATTGACACGAAGTTGGTAGAACTATAAAGCAATATTTTTATTATGTTTATACAAGTCTATTATTATGTTGACTGTATTTATTGTTATGTGGAATGTATTTATTATACTGTTTTATGTATTTATTACTTTGTAACAGGCCACGCCGCGCTCTGGAGCACTTAGGGCTTTCGGCACTGACTGAAAATCAGCGCTGAGGGTTCACGCCCCCAGCACTATGCTGAGTCAGTTGCCATTTGCAGCAGCAGGGACACACCGCGACAAAGTTTGTAATGTTTGTTTTTTTTCTTTTTTAGTTATTTTTGCTGTCAACTTTTGTCTTTGTATTTTAATTTAATTTGTGTGTAACTGTTGTTGCAATAAATATTTTTCTTTCTTTCTTTCAGAATTGTAGTGCAGGGGGCGCTGCTGCCCACCCCCCGGTTTGTCTCCCTTAGTCGCCTTTTACGGCACCCGCGGGAAGAATTGGGTTGGTGCTATTCTCTAGGCCGACACCACACAGCACAGCAGCAGCGGCAGGAAATCGATTAACCTCTATGTTCTAAAAATTGTGGTCATAATGGTTCAGATTTATGATGTTTAGTTTTAAAAAGGGTATTGTAAAACAAGCCACGACTTTTATACCATTGGAGGCGCTAGTTAGCATCCCAAAGGGCCTTAAAACAGTTCTATTGTCGATGAGGTATATTGTGCAACGTACAGTCAACAATACCTCAACTTTAGGCTACGTTTACACTACTCGGTTACGGTTCGAGCGAATTTGAAAGAAGCAACTTTTGACCTGCAGAGTAGGCACTGGGGATTATACATTTTGTTAGTCTAAGGGCTGATTTTTCAATAGTCAGATAACTTTTATCTGAGGAATAATGGAAAATGGCGGTTTGACATAGTTTTCATACATAAGCTGTCAAACCGCCATTTTTATTCCTCAGATAAAAGTTATCTGACCATTGAAAAGTCAGCCCTTAGTCGAATGCTTTTCGCAAAACAAGTTTCGTTTAAATAATATCTCTGTAGCTACGAATTTCCTTTTAAGCTACAGTTATACATGAAACAGGTCTAATCGCGATTATTTATTAGGTAAGGTAATTACATAATTTATGCCACACCTGGCAATAAAGTGGCTTTTTCGTCACGCTGCGCGTACGGAAAAAGCCGCTTTCTGGCCAAGTGTAGACATAAAAAGATGTACACAACACGGGAGGTAATAAAGAAAGCTCTCGATCGCATATTTACGTCCCTCGCTTGCAGCTCGGGCCGCAAACTTCTGCGATCTCGGCCTTTCTTTGTATTACCACCCTAGTTGTGTAATGTACTATTATAACATATTTGCTCGTAAAGTGGTTGTAATTACACCAATTTCAATATCGTAATGTATCTCATTACGTACTTGTGCGATAATGTAATGTAAAAGGCACGTGTTTTTTTTTAATAAAGTTTTAAGATACTCCGTCTAAAAATGAACGATACTTTTAAAAATCTTAGCAAAGAGGTTTTATGTCAAGAAAGTGGTCAACATTTAATGAATAATATTAACTTTGGGAAATAAAATATAACAAAAAACATTTAATTCTTTAATTTAATTAATTTTGACAATAAATTACAACCATTTATCTGTAGCAAAAACACAAAAATATTAATTTACTTTATTAGTAATACTGGCTGTTTTTGTACCTTTGCCTAAAAAAAAAGTTGATGCGCGCGCATCGCTTATTTGTCTGGACAAGTAAAAATGAATCCGCGCGCTTCTTCTTTTCGATGTATTGTTTTTATTTGAAATGAAAATGTCGTCAAGTAGTGATGATAACAAAGTCAGAGTTTTATTAATTTCCTCGTAAATATGTTATAAAACGTCGTATGACATACGTGCGCTTTGAAAAGTACAGCCTCTGCTTCCTTATAGCCCTCGCCGATGGCTCGGGCTAGTAATATCGCCTCGGCTGTAATTTTCAACTTACCGCACTTATATCAAATTTACTATTATCGACGATTCGGCAGCGTTACAGCTGCCGTAGTCTGGGGTAGGTCAGTCTATTACCTAATAAATAATCGCGATTAGTCCCGTTGAATATATAACTATGTAGGTATGAGTATCGCGAATCATTTAGAAATACTTTTCCTTTTTAGCCTTTGTCATCGTTGGGTTTAACAACAAATATATCCCAAAAATAATTACAATATTTACTTCACGTTCACTAAAGTTGCCTGTCCATATCTCTGATCCAAATTAAGGAATTATTAATTGTACACCTATCATTATAAGAAACTTGATAAGTTAGGAGGTTATTCCCTTAAAAAGACATACGCTTTATTAAAAATGTATTTATTTTATACGAATTAATAAATAATAAGTGAATAATTTGTAATTACGTAAATATTTATTGTTTAGCTTAATTAAGTAACTCAAAATCTAATCAAGTATCTTAACTTTATACGAAAAAAAACTGTTATACAGCTATCAAAGTTTCTAAAGTTATCGTTGTAATGTTTAATTTTGTATGTTGTAATAAAATGTAACGCATTATTATATAATCAGTTGCATAGTACGTATCTCCATAAGAATGTATAGTGATAGTCCGAAGAAATATTTATCGATTTAAATATTCACAATTAAACACACCAATATTTAAAAGTTATAATCGACAAACTGCCACAAAATCTTAAACCGTCAATTAAGATTAAAATGACACTAAATAAATATTATAAAAAATATATGAATAGGTAGAATACATTTGCACCCGTTTTAGTCAAATGGCACATGCATGAAATAAAGAAGAAGAACTATAGAAAGCTTTTTAAAGGCACGACATGCCATATTTTTGGCAAGAGTATTATTACATATAATAATTATATATTAAACGGTTCTAATATCGATTATCAATTGGGTAAAATATAATACCCGTGTACCCGTGACCACCGCAATTGCTTCGTCGAATAATGATTACATTTTGGCTAATAAATAAACACGATTAGACCCGTTAAATATATAACTATGTTCGAGCATCGCGGATCCTTAAAAGTACTAAACACAGGGTCCATAATGATACAAATTATCTGTTATATTATATAAGAACTTACCAAACTTATGGCTGCAATAAAGTATTGAGTATTGAGTATTGAGTACTTATATTACATACTGCAAATGGAAACCAAATATAAAAAGAGATAAGATGATTATGGCATTGTTAGTAAAGGAAAGGGACTGAATAGTTAGTTACTTATTTAACGCCGATTATTTATTATGTAAACTACATAATCTTCTTCAACTTATCCTACTAGAAAGATTCCAGGAAGAAGACCTGTGATACCAAAGATATCACGGCTACACAGTGGTTTCAACAAAGTACCAGTTTTTTGCTTTTATTAGTAACCTCGAAAATCAAGACGGTTGGTTACCAACCTCCAGTAGGTGACGGCAATTAAAGGAGCAGAAACAGTCTGTTAGCTTTTAGAATACCTAATACCTCGGCTACTATCTGATAGAATCGGACATATTCGTGTAATAGAAATATCGGAACTAATATGACACTTTAAATAACTTTTCAAAATAGTGAAGAAAGTTTTATACAGAGCAGGAAGTAGTATTACACTCGTGTGCTTTCGGCGAAAACAGAAGCCTACTTAATTAACCTGAGGTATATTCTTAAAGCTAACTGAGTGGACATTATTATTTTTATTTATTTTTTATTTACTAAAACTTGAAAAGTCAACAGCTTTAAGACTTACTTAATAACTTCGAAATAATAACTGTGAGCTAATTACAGGTTTTCACTTATATACCACAGATTAAAACAAATAAGCCAGCCAGATTAACATTGAATAACTATGTGTTGGTTTCTCAAAAAATCTGGACGGCCATAGTGCAAAACTGACGAAAAATAATTGTCCAGTCTCTTTCTTAAATTAACAAGGCTATACTAAGATATTGGACGGTATCTAAGTTCAAGTGATTCTAAATTAAGTTAGTTAAAGCAAAATGTCCTACGTATCGAATACCTGTTTAAAGTCTATCAAATTCGTCATGTAAATTAGATAAAGATAAAGTTTATTGAAATGCATATAACTAATATAATATTAGAAATATTTCATGTGAAAATATAAATAGATAGAAAAAGATAAATATTGAATTCATTGAAAAACTCTCACTGTAAAGTACCTTAAAATTGTGTAATATAAAATTGTGACAGGAACTTTAAAGAAATATGTAATTTATTTAAAAATATATTTTATTACATTCCTTTCCCGTCACAATTTTGCAAACATTCCTCATGTACCTGTATAGAATAGATTTAATCTCATAGGCACTTTATTAAGATTACTGAATGTATTTACTTTAAGAAAGCTGGTTTTGCTTACTAAAATATTTTTGAACACTCAAATATTTCAAATTTCCTCCAACTTTTTTTTTCTTTGAGAGGAAGGTTTTATAAACTTGATGATATTTTATCCAGTTTTTTTTACTGACAACAGCCTCTGTAAATTTGCCTTACATTAAATGCCTAATAGCATTTAATCCAAGGATTTTTTTTAGTTTCTAAGCCTTTTAAAAGCGCCTCTATTAAGACCAACAATGATTCTGACACTTCGAAAAGAAATTGAAAAACTTTTATTAATCATTGGAAGCGCAGTGGACAGTTGCATCTAATAGAGGGTCTTCGGGGTCTTGGTGCAATATTTTGCACCGTCCTTGGAAAATAAGTCACCGGACTAGAGCACAGAAGTATTTTTTTATTAAATAGTTGTTATAACATAAATTGTTACCTACTAATTACATATACAATGCGACAAACTTATCTAACCCGGTGAAGGCTACACTTTTCTCGTAGTTCATTTGATGTTTCGAACCTCTTCTTTGCAATATCCTCTGTATTACCTGCGTACAGGCAACGACATCTGGCTGAAGTAATTTGCATCACTTGCAGCCCCAAGTACCTACTTTGCAGTTAGGTTTTACATCGGTTAGTTAGGTTAGTTAAATTTTTCATGACAGCTCTCCGTAAATCTATTAAAGATAATAAAAATGTTTCACAGTAATTTTGAAAAAAGTTTTCTTCCGTGCCCTTAAAAAATTGCTTTAGACTTTTGTGCTTTATTCCGGCGACCCTGGAACTGAGACGCTGTCTTTCTAAAACTTACTATACAGAGTGTAAATGGACATTAGTTTAGTTGACGTGTCACACGTTCACTCCACCTGGTTGAATGTCCCGTGGTTCAAAGTAGCACTTTATTATTTTACAATATATACAAAATTTTAATGCTTAAATATGGTGGCAAAAGGGAGGGGCGACTCCGTTCAAATGGGGATTTTGTTTTAGTCAAAATGCTATATTTATTTTTGTCTGCTATACTTACGCCAGGTAATCTTTTTGTACAATTTTGTTCAAAACTTTTTTGTACACTTAATTTGGTAAAAAAAGCAGAAACCGTAAAACAAACTCAATAACCTACTAATTATACTACTAATCCTCGAGATACTAGAAAATTACCTTCAATGAATTCAATGGCTTTAGTTTTTATTTTTACATCACGTATTAGAAAATAACAGACAAACACAAAGTTTGACGATCGTCGTACCTACTCTTTAATTTCTCCTTTTTTTTACCAAGCTCAGGGTGTGTTTTCACTGTGTTTTGTCAGATGAAATTTGCTCCAAATTGTTAAATAGATAAATATTTTGACACTTTGGAAACGGTGAAATACAGGGGACAGTTACAGAATAGGAACAGGCGGGACTAATTCACGCTGCTCGCGATGCGCGTAGCCTCAATCGTCCCTTGTAGTGTGAAAACACCTTTAATTGCGTGCGCTGGTTCAACTACGCGAGAAAAACATCAAAATACGCCAAGATAAAAAAAAAATTGTAATTATATCAAAATGATGTCTTTAAGATATAATTATCTACGCTGAGGGGTTTTCCTCAGATTAATTAATTAGTAGAAGATAAATGAATTAATCTGAGGGGCCTTTCATTTATTTATTGACGGTATTTGAGAGGAGGGGCCCAGCCAAGACTACCTATTTCATATTTTTTTGTCTTGTGCAAAAGTCATTTACAAAATTGTCTCACGCAATAAATTAAGAGCTCCGAAGCAGAACGACATGACTATCGTACCTACGTAGGTAATACCAAAATATGAACAAATAAAACGAGGAATATTTTGCAATAAATAGAAGTTATGTTACTAAATTGATTTTGCAATAATTAGTAGGTATTTCGTGCAATGTACCTACGCGCAATAAAATCTTCTAAATTTTCACAATTCACTACTGTTATACCTATACCTAGTCCAAATGCACTAATCTCCATTTCGGTACAAATACTTAGCTAGGTACTATTTTCGACATGGAACTTTGTTTCTGTCAACTGTAGGTATTATTAATGTCGATACTTATCAAACGCACCTAAGTCACGCATAAACAACTTCTGGGAAAACGCATTATTTTGTTTCTGTTTGCTTTATCCATGACTCTTGAATACAGAGCAATAATACCAACACTCTCATAATAATGTCTACTGGTAACATGGTCAAAAAAATGGGTGAAACAACCGTCAGACTTTAAATTAAACCGGTTTTTATTTTGGACTTAAGCACTTTTGGTTTGTTTGAAAGCAACTGTTATTGGACTTAAGCGAATCTGAAAAAATACAATGTGACTTAGGCCGGTTTGATGTAATGTAACGCCAACAACTGCGGCCATGACACTATACAGGGCTGTCTGTCTTTGGTCGAATCGGATTTAGGCGAGTTTGATTTCCAATGACGTTGTGACTTAGGTTTGTATGAAAACAAAACGAATATTTTGAGCCTTATTTCCACCAGTTACAGAGGACTTAAGCTGGTTTCATCCAAAACAATATTTAATTTTATGTACAAAGAATCCGGCCAATCAAAAACATTCATTCGTTACTATAGTGGACTTAAGCACCTTTGATATGTATCGACACATTTAATGGAATTTCTGAGGAGCATTATAGTATAACACTAAAACTTATCTAGGTAGGATTTCTGACAGCACTGAAATCGAAATAAATACAGTAGGTAGGTACATATGTATCAAAATCCTTTTATGCTGCGGAAAGAGGAGGTTCTAGGTGGTAGTAACCGACGAATTCGTTCTAATGATAAGTTTTAAGCTGGAATCACACTAATTCTATATACGCGACGCACGTCACGCACCCGCATGCGATCTGGGGATCTATCATGGAAGTATCTTCTGGGTTGAGCGACGTCAATTTTTACTTGTTTTTTAAGCCACTCCAGTATTTGACAGCTGGAGTAGCTTAAAACACCTCCTCACTTCACCTCAAAAGTAAGACAGAGTCTGATGCAAAATTCGCGTCACTTACCTACTTAGAAGAAACGTGCATCGCATCCATTGCGTAGGTACGTATAGGACCACTATAGTTTTATTTTACTGTGTGTTTACTAGATACCGAGGATATTAAGATGCTTGGAAATTGCGTATAAACTATCAAAAGGTTGGGTTTTGTAAGTAAGAACTTTTAGTGAGAGACAGAGAGAGAAAATAAGCTTTCACAAATATGTTACAATAGCATGCATTAATTTATATTATTTGATTTACGAAATTTTATTTCGAATTTTAATTAGCCCGCCAATTGTACAATCTTTACAGGTACAATAAAGAATTTAATAATAATTACAAAAATATATATATTATAATTTATTAATTGGCTGCCCATTTCTGAGTAAAGGCCTGCCCCAGATATGCCCATACAGTATCCAAAGCAATTTCATTAATAGTGCATACAGCCCTCTATTACGTAACATTCCACTCCATCGAGTTAAGCATTTAGACGACTTCAAAGTGTCAAAATATGTATGCGTTTGACAACTGGAGTAGCTTAAAAAAAGTAAAAATCACGTCACTCAACTCAGTTGATACTTACATTAGAACCCCAGATCTTTCCGATAAAATAAAGTGGATTTTGATGCATGAAATGTAACTGTTTTCTTCTACACACTTTATTAAAAAATAAAATAATAATTGGCGCCGCAAAATTGAAGTACCTATGTAAAATAAAACAAATAGTTGTGAATATGGCGTTGTGTTTATCGGATGTTTACTAGTTATAAGTTGAGAGTAAAACTATGACTGTTATTTTAACTTTTTAATTGGAATATATTTATTTGAAAATGAACAAGACTTGTCTTTTATTGAGCATTGCTTTTAAAAAAAGCCGGGTACAAACATTTATCCCAAGGAATGTAAATAATACGAAATTGTTTCATACGAGGCTAAGTTACATTTGACTTTGGCGCAGTTATGGATTTCCGTCATGGCCGTTTAGAAAGTTATAAGAAACCTACAATGATAAAAGCCGGATTAAGGTGCAAAATATTTTAGATTATTCACATGCCATGATATGAAACTTAGCAAAATTAGGATTATACACATTTATTTATCAGAAAATAATATTTTCAACAATTCAAATCTTGGCTGCATAACACTTTATCTGTGCCTCAAGTGATGCACCGCATGTTTAAAAACACAAAAGTTGTTTAGAAAAAAAATACCGTGTATTGATTTTCCTTGCAGTAGGTAGCGCCCAGATTTTCCACTGAAAAGGCTCCCGATAACTCAATACCTGTGCCCGGGAGACCCACATCACCTAGATAATTCTGTGTCACCCAATTAAAATTATCGAGCCCCTCGAAACGCCATCTTTCCATCCAAATCTACGCTGCAACGCAAGCCATTGCGGGCTGAATAAATTACATCCCGAATAAATCTCTGATTTCTCGCGAAAATTCTGTGAAAAAATCTGTTATTCTGCCGAAATGAGTACTATAGCGCAGCAGGAGTCGCTCGTCAAGGAGAGTTTATTTCAATTCATCACTACAAGCATCCCATCTGCTGACTTGAGCGCTATCGACGATATAGTTTTGTCCTATGTTATTTCCATTCTTGAGGAGGCATCTCAGGATCCTTGCTTCGACGTCGAAGGTAAGAAACACCCCTATAAGTCTCTATTAATCATGAGATCTGCAACACTCGAAATTATGTTGAAGAGCACAAAAATGCATGCTTGAGTACCTTTCTGGCACTCCCATAGTACAGTGTATGCTTTCATTAATTTTATAGCCATAACAAAAGAGTTTGAGGCCATTGCACTGTTTTGCTTTACGGTCTATACTCTTCACCCATGTACTGTTACCAGGCTACTATCAATCAAGGCTTGATGGATGTAGAGATTATATTTTTTATAGACAAAGGCCTGAGCCTGAAAGACATTTTGTTTACTTAGACAGATCGCATAATGCTTAATTGTAAACTGAACTAAAATTGCAAAATATCAATACCTCAGGCTATTGAAATGACATCGCCATTTTCCAATTTTAGTTGACCTTCTAACTATTTTTGGGTTTCAACTTGTCAAATCAATTAATGTTAAACTTTCAGCCTTATTCATAAAAAGTCGTTAATCAGCAGCTTAGCAATAGTTAACTAGGAATTAAGCTTTAAGCAATGCTTAAATTTTTCTTATTCATAAACCTCACTTAGTGCATTGTGTTTATCTCTACATTACTATAGGATTCTATTTCATCTTAAAAGGATTTGAAAAGCTCCGTATTATACGTACTTATATGCAAAGAAGAAATTCCTTGAATGTCCTGGGACTGCGCTTCTCAATTTTATTTTGTCTTAGACACACTTGGGAGCTTCTCTTTGTGTTGCCGCCCCTCTATCTGACCCAAATGTAACCAGCATAGTTAACATAGTGATATGGTAGTAATACTAGTTAATAACCTAGTAACAGGTCACAAGAATTCTAAATTACCTATAAATTGAAGATTTTAATTTAAATTAAATAATTTTTTTTTTTTTATTTGTATTATTTATTTAATATATATAATGAAATTAAATTAAGTGACAGCCGCAAGCATTAATATGTTTAAAAACAAACTGGATAAATATCTAAAGGAAACAAAACAGACAAGGAGTTAAACACAAATGTACATCTGGATACAGGCTTCACCAGTTCTATAACTGCCTGCCTGAATTACAAATAAGAATAATAAATAATAATAAATAAGGATCGTCATCATCGGGCGCTCACCCACAGTGAACGGTTTTCCACCACATGGATTGCCTAGTACATGCTGGCAACGACCTGCGTGGTCTCTTTGATTATATTACTTAAAATTACATTTTGTAGTTCAATTTCACAATTATTTTTATTGACAGCGAAAACAAATAGGCTCAATTGGTAGAGCGCTGGCACGGATAGCCAGAGGTTGCGGGTTCGAATCCCGGCACGGGTGAAATTTTTAGCCTCTAAATTTGTTCCTTAGCACGGGTTAGTGCATTAAAATAAAAATAGTATAATCATGTGGGTACAGTGATATCGTTCCGATGTTAAACCTAACTGCAAAGTAGGTAGTCGGGGCTGTAAGTAATGCAATTTGCTTAAGTCAGATGTCGCTGCCTGTACGTAATACAGAGAATAGTGTAAAGAGGTTCGAAATTTCACTGATGCCGTGAGTCGCCCATTGGCTCAATTGGTAGAGCGCTGGCACGGATAGCCAGAGGTTGCGGGTTCGAATACCGGCATGGGTGAAATTTTTAGCCTCTAAATAGGTTTCTAAATTTATAAGTATGTGTTACTTAGTATTAAGTTGGCAAATCTACGTACGTGCGTGCGTGCGCGTGTATGCGTGTGATTAAGTTGGCAAATCTACGTACGTGCGTGCGTGCGTGCGTGCGCGTGTATGCGTGTGTGTGTGTCTGTGAGAATGAGTGCGAATAGTCTTACTAACTCCTCACAATAGTTAAGCAGTTGGCTTTTTTACATACTGGATGTGTTCTATTCTAAACGAACAAACAGTAGAAGGGGATAGTATACATCGTTACAATAAACATCATTCCGGCGCGGCGGTGGCCCAGGGGGCAGAACAATGGACTCGCAAGCCAGAGACCCAGGATCGATTCCCAGTGAGGCCATTATATTTATAATAGCAATATCACTCGCTAATCGTCGTGGAACGTTAATAGGCTACATATAAAACAAAACAAAGATAATATTTTAAAAACCTATTTAGACGCTAAAAATTCCACCCGTGCCGGGGCTCGAACACGCGACCTCTGGCTATACAATCTGGTAAAGAGGTTCGAAATTTCACTGATGCCGGTTAGGCTGATTTCACTCTAAATAGGTTTTTAAAATTGTCCTTAGCACGGGTTAGTGCATTAAAAAGAATATAAAGATAATATTACATTAAGCTGCAGCCAAGGACGTTTTGGCTAAAACTTCCTTGACTGCAGCACTAGCAACACCTACTGCGATTCCATAAGTATGCAGTGCATTCTACTTAAGACTATTGAGCCGGATTGGTGGAGGCTTGCAAGACTAGTGGCTGGTCTTACTGTCAGAAGTTATCATTTTATCAAGCCGCCCATAAGGCCTCTGACATTATATGACAGCCGGCACCAACGGCTTAGCGTGCCTTGCAAAGCACGGAAGCGCTCGGGAAAATGCCTAGCGGTAGTCACGGAGCGCTCACCCATCCCGTAACTGACCGCGCCTGCTGTTGCTTAACCAAGTGATAGATTCCAATCACTTGGTTCGCCTAGGCCACAAGCGTTTAAAAATTATTTAAAGCAATCCAAATCATAATACGGGCTATGTCCAGCAGTGGACTTACATAATATAGCCTGAACAACGAGAAGAAATAAAAATATTAAGCACGGCTCTCGAATATACCTTCGTTTACGAGTAATGAAATTAAAACTTTTTTTAGGGCAATGCCCGTTTTCAGTCCAAAAATTGACAGTTTCTCTTGGAGATTTTGAGTTCATACGAATGTATTTCGCACACATTATGCTGTTTTAACTCTTAATTATGTAGTTCCTAATTTACGAAACACATACTGGCGTGTGTTCTAGTTTGAATCTAAATGAGTCATGCACAGCTTTTCGTTGCTCTAGCAGTTAACATAACATAATATTTACATACAGGCACATACATTGCTTCTGGCCGTATACTAGGATACCCTGTGTCGTGGGAACCAGAAACAATGACATCACAAACATGTAAACATCCAAGACCTGGGGTTTTTTTGTTCCCAGCCGTTGTTCGAACCCCGGACCTCTCGCATAGTTGGCAGATGCACTACCGCTGCGCTACAGACGTCGACAACACGCTCCACTATCAGAATAGGCCCTAGAGTCTAATACTTACGTAGTTTTTCAATAGAATGATAAAAGCAAGACAATGGTTGTTAATTGCCTCAATTTGATAGCCTTAACATTTTCAGACCGCGAGTGTACAATCAGTACAATACATTCCAGGGGTGTAACCCGCGCAAATTAAATAGGCATCTCTCGCGAAGAAGATCGAATCGCGGGAGGCGCCGAGTTAAGTTGCAAGGGTTATACCATTGCAATGCGATTGGTTACTAGACGACCGATAGTGTGAATGAAACGACCATTAGCGGACTAATAGGACTCACGAAGCGCTCGTGGCCTAGTCGAACCGGGTGATTGAAATCAATCACTTGAGTCAAGCAACAACAGGCGCGGTCAGGTGCAGGATGGGTGACCATCCCGTTACTACCGCAGTGGCATTTTTCCAAGCGCTTCTGTGCTCCGCAAGGCACGTTAGGCCGTTGGTGCCGGCTGCCATGTAATAGGAGTCGTTTAACCATGTCAGAGGCCTCAAGGACGGCTTGATAACTTCTGACCCGCCACTGTCTTACAATCCTTCACCAATCTGGGACTGGGTTCACTACGCCTTTTCGAAAAACTTATAGGGAGATAAAATATTAACATAACCTTTGTTTGAAATGTCAAAAGGTGAAATGAAGCACCGGTGTTTTATAATTTGTCATGAAATTTTAGTTCTATTCATTTTAAGATGAGTCGTCACTCGTCATCGAAATGTAATCGTGTTTTTGAGTGGCGTAGTGGACCCACCCGGACTTGGCCCCCGAGGCGTAGTATGGCCTAACCTTCCTGCGATGCAGGAAGAGACCCTTGCCCCAGCAGTGGGGACGTATAGTCTGTTAGCTTTTAGAGTATGCCTCGGCTACTATCGGATAGAATCGGATATATTCGTGTAATAGAAATATCGGAACTAATATGACGCTTAATTTCGAAATCAGAACTCGATCAAAAAGCGGCGAAAACTGGCGAAAACCGAAGCCTACTCTAGAGCCCGAGGTATATTCTAAAAGCTAACAGACTATGCAAGGGGTGATATCGATTTTGACTAAACCTTGTGACGGTGCAAACCTCTTCACACCATTTTTATTTCTTTTCTATCTATCATTTTCAAATATTTAAATTACGTCACACATTCTTCGATTTCCCTCATTTTTCATCACTACTACTTTACCCTTTGACCAGATCTGACTATTTTACCTGTTTCTCCGTTTTTTTATCCAGTTTTCTTTTTTAAAGTTACTATAAATCTACAAATAAAACCACACCTGAAGTCGTTCCAGAGTTTATTATATATATATATAAAGCTACAATGCGATATACTCACTGATCTATTCATCCATACGTTTTCTCGGAAACGGTAAGATTTGGACGAAAATGATGTATGAGAAAGTTGTAGGAAATGTATGAATTACAGCCATCCTATGAAGCCGATTTTTGAATTTCGAACGCGTTCCACTACGCGAAGGTGCTAACTCTGTAGTTTACCGACCGATTTGGATGAAATTTTGATAGAATGGTGATATAGTGATCCGATTGAAAAAAAAATTTTGGTTGTTCGAAATTCAAAATGGCGGCGCAGATATAGCCGACCGAAAAATCGACCTTTGCGCAAAAAAGTCGGCAGCCAACTGGGCATATGCTGAAGATATGCCGTAAACGGCATCGCGTTGCCAAAGGACCCAGGTATATGAGAAAAATCCGACATCTTGGAATTTCAAGATGGCGGCCGAGATATTGATGATTGAAAATGACAAATTTTTGTATGGAGATTTAGTACTAAAATTGACTTTTCAACAGAGAAATGGGACAAACTTGCGAGGCCGGAGGCCGAGCTCCGCGAAGCGGGCACAAAAAGTTCTGCCGCGGCGAGGCCGAAGGCCGAGCTCCGTTTAGGCCGAGGCCGAAGGCCGAGACGATTCAGGTTATAGCGCACAAGTACCAGCGCAAAAGCAAAAAGGGACAAACTTGCGAGGCCGGAGGCCGAGCTCCGCGGAGCGGGCACAAGGAACTCCGCCGCGGCGAGGCCGAAGGCCGAGCTCCGTTTAGGCCGAGGCCGAAGGCCGAGACCATTCAGGTTACGGCGCACAAGTACCAGCGCAAAAGCAAAATGGGACAAACTTGCGAGGCCGGAGGCCGAGCTCCGCAAAGCGGGCACAAGGAACCCCGCCGCGGCGAGGCCGAAGGCCGAGCTCCGTCCAGGCCGAGGCCGAAGGCCGAGACCGTTCAATTTACGGTGCATAAGTACCAGCGCAAGAGCAAAGAGGGACAAACTTGCGAGGCCGGAGGCCGAGCTCCGCGGAGCGGGCACGAGGAACCCCGCCGCGGCGAGGCCGAAGGCCGAGCTCCGTCCAGGCCGAGGCCGAAGGCCGAGACCATACATGTTCCCATGCAACAATTCACTACAATAAGTGTCTAGCGAGGCCCTAGGCCGAGTGCCGCGGAGAGCGGAGCTCGGAGTGGCTGGGGGTTGGCGCGCGTAAGCGCGCAGGGGGCTCGCCCCCTAGTTTATTATTATAAAAGTTATCCAACGTTCCAACCTTTTCTCGCCAGGCTTTATAGAGATGATGGCAGCCTACGTGCCGCAGTTTGCACACATCGACGCCGCCCGTGTGCTCTCCTGGGTCCTGGAGTTGGAGGCCGAACTGACCCGCGCCCCAGAAACTCCCGCAAGCGGTAAGCGTAATCATAAGTGTGAAGTCGGCTTATGACTATGGGTTGTAATATAATATTGTTACTTACTAGTTGATCCGGCGAACTTCATGCAGCCTAACAGTCGATTCTTTGTGTTTTTTCTCTCCGTAAGAACCATCCTCGTACTTCAAGAAATATTCTAAAAAAAGAATTTACGAAATCGGTTCAGCTGCTCTCGAGATTTGAGCTTACCAACACATTCAGTGATTCATGTTTATATTATAGATAGATAGAAGACTAGCTTAACTTCGTACCGCCTAAGAATCGTTTCTTTTTTTTATATTTTTCTCTCCGTGAGAACCATCCTCGTACTTCAAGGAATATTCTAAAAAAAGAATCATCGAAATCGGTGCTCTAGAGATTTGCACTTACCAACACATTCAGCGATTCATTTTTATATTAGCTGACGCAGCGAACTTCGTATCGTACGCCCTAATTGTACGCTGATAACAGTAGAACATGTAGATCCGAAGTAATTTTATTTAATACTAGCTGACAAGGCGACTAGCTGAGTGTTAGTAATGGTATACGTTTCGTGCTTCGCAAGGCACGTTAAGCAGTTGGTGCCTGCTGCCGTCGATAGATGGCAGTCGGTAAGCCAAGTCAGAAGCCTTAGGGCGCCGGGCGGCTTGAAAACTCCTGACAGTAAGACCAGCCACTAGTCTTGCAAGCCTCCACCATTCCGGACTTGGCCTCCGTTGTGGAGTATACCTTCTCAGGGAGGCCGTCAACTGGACGCTGACCAGGGTTCGAAATTATCAAGGTAATTACGCTGCTTGATATGATAATCTATAATATAAAAATGAATCGCTGAATGTGTTGCTTACCAACACATTCAGCGATTCAAATCTCAAGAGCAGCTAAACCGATTTTGCTAATTCTTTTTTAGAATATTCCTTGAAGTATGAGGATGGTTATTAAGGAGAGGAAAAAAAAATAAATAAAGAATCGACTGTTAGGCGGTACGAAGTT
Source organism: Yponomeuta sedellus (assembly GCA_934045075.1). Classification (NCBI taxonomy): domain Eukaryota; kingdom Metazoa; phylum Arthropoda; class Insecta; order Lepidoptera; family Yponomeutidae; genus Yponomeuta; species Yponomeuta sedellus. The sequence goes on along the minus strand of OW203751.1, from coordinate 6,659,042 downwards.
CGCTGGGTCAGCTTGTTATCCGATAATTATCAAGATAATTACGCTGCTTGATAATTATCCGATAATTATCAAGATAATTACGCTGCTTGATAATTATCCGATAATTATCACGATAATTATCTGATAATTACTACCCGCGTAAGAAATTTATTTGCTATATTGTTTGATAACAAATACATTATAATAGCCATAATTTGGCCAATTGTAACAAAAACAAATAAATTTTATGATTTTTATTTAAAACTCAATACAAATTAACATTAATTAAAGTAAAAGTCTCCATCAGGTTCGACATTCTAAATATATATTAAATTGGATTGACCAAAGATGCCAAAGGAATATCTTTATCCGATGATGATTCTATTTCCATTGGCTGTGTTGCTGCTGTAGCTGCAGTAGAACTTATTTGTTGACCTAATCCTAAAGGCCAAATAAGATCTTTCTGCTTGATTTTGTTTGCTTGGCATAAAAAAAAATTTTGTTATTATCAATTGATTTATCGAGCTATTTATATCAAGATAATTTTCATGATAATTATCCTTTCGAACCCTGACGCTACACTCACACCTTCGCTTGCAGATGACTCGGCTGGCAGTGACAAGATCACCGTGGCCCTGCAAAGTCTCAGCGAGATGCTCCCAGCTGTCTCCAAGAGGCAACGGTAAGGCGGCGGCTACCAATGTAAGCTACTAAAAAAAACACCCGACTTCAGAAAAACGCAGTGACAAGAAGACTTGAATACTTTAAAAACCTATTTCGCCAATGGGCGATTCACGACATCAGTGAAATTTCGAACCTCTTTACAATATTCTCTGTATTACGTACAGGCAGCGACATCTGACTTAAGCAAATTGCATTACTTACAGCCCCGACTACCTACTTTGCAGTTAGGTTTTAACATCGGAACGATATCACTGTACCCACATGATTACACTATTTTTATTTTTAATGCACTAACCCGTGCTAAGGAACAAATTTAAAAACCTATTTAGAGGCTAAAAATTTCACCCATGCCGGGATTCGAATCCGCAATCTCTGGCTATCCGTACCAGCGCTCTACCAATTGAGCCAATGGGCGACTCACGACATTTTTAAATTTGTTCCTTAGCACGGGTTAGTGCATTAAAAATAAAAATAGTGTAACTTGAATACTTTCCCATGGTTGTGATCGGGTCTTGATCTGTTTTATGGAGAACCCCCTTTCTGATGAACTAATAATTAACGAACTTAATAATGAAACTTTTCTTGTGTTAATTGTTAGTTTGTTTTCTCTCTCTCTCTCTCTCTCTCTCTCTCTCTTTCTCTCACTCTCTCTAACTTTCTTTTTCCCTCCTTCCCCCATTCCCCCATCCTCCCTCTTTTTTCTCTCATTCGTTCACCTGGCATTGTAACGAATCGGAACACACCCCGGCAGCTCCGAGTCCCGCTCCCACTCCAACTCGGAGAGCTCCGAGGACATGGGCCGCCGCGGCGCCACGCTCGACGACGCGCCAGGACACTGGGACGAGCAGTGCGCCGTGCTCCACGAGATGTTCCCCAACTCCTGCGCCATGGAGGTAAGATGGGACGAAGATGGCTCGTCTGGATCTGGCTGTAATGTCTGGGATAATACTGGAACAGAGTCACTTCAATACTCACAAGACTCTGCTCTAACCAGAGCAGCCTGGGTTATCTCAAGCAGTGAGAGTCTTGAGGTGGGAGTCTCCAACTGGGCTGTAATATCTGGGATACTGCTGGAACAGAGTCACTTCAAGATTATCACTGCTTGAGATAACCCTGTCTTTTCTGAGCAGAACGGCCAGGGTTAACTCAAGCAGTGAGAGTCTTGAGGTGGGATAGAGCGTCTTTATCTGGGTTGTTATATCTGGGATACTGCTGGAACAGAGTCACTTCAAGACTCTCACTGCTTGAGATACCCTGTCTGTTCTAAGCAGAACAGACTGGATATCTCAAGCAGTGAGATTATTGAGGTAGGATAGAGTGTCTCCATCTGGAATACTACTGGAACAAAGACACTTCAAGACTGTCACTGCTTGAGATAACCCTGTCTGTTCTAAGCAGTACAGACAGAGTTATCTCAAGCAGTGAGAGCCTTGAGGTAGGAGTCTCCATGTGGGCTGTAATTTCTGGGATACTGCTGGAACAGAGCACTTCAAGATTCTCACTGCTTGAGATAACCCAGTCTGTTCTAAGCAGAACAGCCTGGGTCATCTCAAGCAGTGAGAGTCTTGAAGTTCTAAGCAGAACAGACTGGGTTATCTCAAGCAGTGAGAGTCTTGAGGTGGGATAGAGCGACTCCATCTGGGCTGTAATATCTGGGATACTGCTGGAACAAAGTCACCTCAAGACTCTCTCTGCTTGAGATAACCCTGTCTGTTCTAAGCAGAACAGACTGGGTTATCTCAAGCAGTGAGAGTCTTGAGGTGGGATAGAGCGTCTCCATCTGGGCTGTAATATCTGGGATACTGCTGGAACAAAGAAGCTGGAGGAAAGTTCTGTCTCGTGTGAGTTTAGTTATCGTCGCCATTTGCAACTGAGAGTGCGAGCTGGGCTGTTTCTATATAAGAGCGAGTAAGGTCTTCTGCAGCTGGAGAAGCGCTGGGACTGGGGTTAAGTGTCAACCTATCTTACTTAAGAAAAAATTTTTTTGCCATACCTGATTTTTTTCCCTCTCTCCCGCTAACAGATAAAGCACTGCGTCTCCATCGCCCACGGTGACATCGAGAGGGCCGCGGCCACACTCCTCCACCGCCGCGAGCAGGGCCAGGCCCTAAGCTCGGCCGCGCTGCACTCGGCCCGCGCCCAACCCATTGACGACCACGAGCTGAAGAGCCGCATCATCGCCCGGTGAGGAGACCTGCACACATACACATACATACATACATACATAACCTCGCGCCTGTATCCCAGAGGGGTAGGCAGACTGCCACCTGCCTCGATACTGACAGATCACGTTCGTAAGCCGTTGCATGCACGCACGCCGGTTCCGGGTACTTTTTAACTTCCCCTTTGCTAATACATCCCCTATAGGGAAAAGTTGATAAAGAAAAAAAAAATTTCGAAACGATTGCCAATATATTCGTTAAAATGAAAGATTACAATACTCCTTTCAGCCATTTTGACTGAAACAGCGTGTGACGTCACGCTTGGGTAACATTGGTAAACTTCACCCCTGCTTTGTTTTGACGTTTGTTTAGCTATGCGTGACGTCAGATTCGACGCTATGACAATAGATATAAAATACATTTAGATAAATGGCTTTTACCTTCGTTAATTACTTCAATACTGAAATATAAGTTTTTTTGTAAATAATGTGTTGCCACATTATGGAAAAGGATTTGAAAATCTTTCGTCATGCCTATATTTTGTCCTTGAACGAAACTTTATAAATGACATTCTCAGTGACAATATCTAGTTAGAACACTATTAATATTTAAATATTTTTGACATAAGTTATTAAACATATGAATTTCAATATTTATAACAACAAGTGTGGCAATTTTTATAATACAAGTCTTAACATTTTTTTTTGTGCAATTAATAGAAACGTTTGAACCCGTGTCCAGACATTCCGTCACTCTAATTGTACGCTAATTGTAATAAATATTCATGGACATATTACACAGATCTCGTTAGCCCTATACTGCCAAAGTACAACTAAATGACTTGTGTTATAGGTGCTAACTCGACGACAGGTTTAATACAACAAATACATAGATAACATCCAAGACCCGAGACAAACTAGGAAACGAACTTTTCTAGTTTGTCTCGGGATTCGGCCGGGGATCGAACCCGAGGCCTTCGGTTTTTACAGTCAGCGTGCCAAACCGCTGCGCCACCGAGGCTGTCAAACATAGATAGATCCAGTAGTGATAACAGTAGAACATGTAGATCCGAAGTTATATTCAATAACATTTTAAGTTATATGTTGACATTCAGTCAAAAATGCATGCTTGTATTTTCACTGACACATGCTTTAGCAAATTTTAGATGCTGGATGCGCCAAGCTGAAGACACGGCACGGCTATGTCCAGTGGACGAAGAAGAGGTTTTAGCAAATAAATAAACTCTTTATCTGTATCTTTAACAGTTACTCGTATGTCGACAAGAACTCGGATGCCAAGGAGCACAAGCCGTTGGCCCCGAAGATCGAGCCCAAGAAGTTGGTGCGCTACCGTGACAACAAAATCGTGTCCCTCAAGGTAATATAATATTGCAATACTTACTCTAGTGACCTAGTCGAACCGAGTGATTGGAATCAATCACTTGAGTTTAGCAACAACAGGCGCAGTCAGATGGGTGACGGTCCCGTGACTACCGCTAGTGGCATTTTTCCGAGCGCTTCCGTGCTTCGTAAGGCACGTTTAGCCGTTGGTGTCGGCTGTCATGTAATGGCAGTCGTTAAGCCATGTCAGAGGCCTCACAGGCGGCCTGATAACTTCTGACAGTAATTCCCGCCACTGTAAGACCAGCCACTAGTCTCGCAATCCTCCACCAACCCGGACTTGGCCCCCGTGGTGCAGTGTGGCCTAACCTTCCTGCGATGCAGGAAGAGACCCGTGCCCAGCAGTGGGGACATACAAAGGGTCGATATCACACACAAAAATATCGTAAAAATCGGTGAAGCCGAACACTGACCTTCAACCCATTACGTCTCCACCTAGGGGCACGGGTCACTTCTCTGAGGAAGGTATAGGCCATACTCTATCACGGGCGCCAAGTCCGGATTGGTGAAGGCTTGCAAGACTAGTGGCTGAGCTTACTGTCATAAGTTTTCAAGCCGCCCTAAGGCCTCTGACTTGGCTTAACGACTGCCATCTATCGACGGCAGTCAGCACCAACTGCGGACATTTCGTCGTCAGGCTATACTAGTCCACTGCTGGACAAAGCCCTCCCCTAAAGAGCGCCACGTTGCGCTATCATAGCGGGTAATGCTCGTAATCCCCACGCTGGGCATGCGGGTTGGGGATCGCAGTTCGGTGGAATTGTACTGCAGGGGGCGCTGCCGCCCATCCCCCGGCTTGTGTCCCTTAGTCGCCTTTTACGACACCCGCGGGAAGAATTGGGTTGGTGCTATTCTCTAGGCCAACACCACTCAGCAGACAGACATTTACTTGCCTCTCACTAAAGCATCTTCCTCAGGGCGAACGCTACACCGAGATCCCGAAGTCCGGTGTGGACGAGGAGAATTTAAAGAAGCCCAAACGCCAGCATTGCCCTTAACACGAGCGGTCCGGTCAGCTCGGAGAAAAAGTGGAGCCGCGGGTCCCACATACCCCTCGTAGCCTCCTCTCTCTTGTCTCTTCTAGTCGTTGTTTGCCCTTGGCGTCTTTGTTTGGGGGTAGTGTTAAGGTAGGGTTAACCGTCGCCGCGTTGGCTGGCCTCGTCTCTGACGGCTTTAGTAACTTTGGCCGCGTCTTAGTCGATTCGTTACTAAATCTACTAGTGGACGGTGCAAGATCTCGTAATTTAATAGTGGTAGTCGGTTTTTTGGCGGGCGTTCGGTTGGGCGCGGTAGTTTTCGAGAGATTTAGTAACGTGACTCGGGTGAAGGGTGACAGATTTGAAATTTTGGTTAGGTTTAGTAGTCTGCCAAATAACGTAGCTTCCCGTGTGGCAGATGGTGTTTGTTTAGGAAGCGACTGTGGTTACACAGCAGTTGGTCTGGAAGCTGAAGACAGTGATTTTAGAAGCACAAATGGAGCCGCTAGAGGCTCTTATTGTGTTTTAGTAACGACTCCGTCAGACGGTTACGTGTTTAGTAACTTGTCAATGTTAAAAATAATGTCGGTTGTCCTAATTAAATATTTGCTTAAATTAAACCGAATTGGATCATCAGTGAATGCTTATTTGTCTCGAAATTATCGGCGTAACGCCAGATCTGAGATCAGGATTAGTAATCTCACAGCAGTATTGGTAATCTCACGTCAGAATCTGCTGTTCGGACATTTGAACAGACGAGTAATTTCGCAAAGTGATTTGATCGAGAAAAGTCTGATAACAGTATTAGGTGGAAATCTAGAAATTACCACGTCATTGTGGTTGTTCGGTACAATATTTGTGACGACCGTAGTTAAAATTTTAATGACGGAGAAATTTAAATCGAATCTGTCATCGGTGAAATGTCATCGTCAGAATGACGCTTTAGGTAATATTTACCCCCAAACAAACGTACTTACTAATAAAATTAGTGTTTGTGCTTTACCCCGCAAACTATGTGTGTGTAGTCTTAGTGTATTCGAAGCGCGACCTCTATCATTATTTCCGTTATTAATGATAATGATTATTTTCCATTATAATTATCCGCTTTTTCTCGCGACTGATTTTTTACCGTCACAATTATTTAGTGAAAACAAAATGGACTGCATTAGTTATATTCTAGTTAAGTTATTGATACGTTTAATTTGTATTTTATTTATTCGCATAGTGTTTATCATTAATTTTAAGTTAAACTTGCAGCTTAACAGTATTATTGTAGCGAAGCGCGTGTGCCCCGAGGTGTCATCAGAAAGTGTAATATTCGATAGTAAGTGTAGGGACTGTGAACATGTAGAGTGTGATTTTGCGAACAAATTGTATGAGTGTATGGAATTGTATGACGATACCATACATTGTTGTGTCATGACGGCGCGTAGAAGCGTCGGAGCGCTAAAATGGTCTGAAGAGAACATCTCGGAGAACTGTGCACCGGTCACCCCAGAGCGCCATCTTAGGCCCGTCGGCCATTTTGTATTTCCTCTAGTTTTAAGTGACATTTGTCTTAGACCTGTGATTTTTAATTGTTATAACAATAATTTTACTGAAGTCAATGTGATTCCTATATTTTTTACGTCCCCCGACTGCGTATCTGTGATTTTGAAGCCAATTCATTTGATTATAATTTACCGAGCGTATTATCATTATTGTTTAGTTGTAGTTTTTATAGTTACTATTCAGAATAGTCGTTTAATATTATTACATTTAGTTGTAGTTTTTATTGTTTATAGAAATCGTTTACTCTGACTGCAATTTGTGATGTTTTTTCTACCGACTGAAGTTCGAAACGGAGATCTGAAAATGGGGAATAGAATTGTTATTTTATGTTTTATTTATGTCACAGGAAAATATAAACTTAAATACAAAGACGACTGTACTTATCCTATTTCAAGCGAATTTAAATACTAATAGATGATTAAACTCGTGACTGGAAGGGTAGGTAGGTAAAGTATTCTGTTTCTGCCATGTAACATAAAAAGCTCTACGCAAAATTAAACCTGTAGAGAAAATCATCATGGCCACGTAAAAATATTATTTTCGCCAAAAGGAAGATATTTTTAATTTATTTTAAATACCAATTTAGTATTTTTTACCAAATTGGTATTTGGTTAAAACAGTCTGTTACAGAGAAGTAGCCAGTAGATAGGCAGGTCAGCAACCCGATGGGTACAACCTACCAGTGTGACAATGCGACAAAAAAATGCTTGCCTTTTTTTTTAATTATTTTTCAGTAGAGAAGGAAAAGAGAAAAGACCCGTATCTTTTCGATTTCTTCCTGGACACATGTCATATTTAATAAGATAAATTGTTTAACCGGAAGTGACGTAGCTCTGAGACTTGTGTGAATATTGTGTCAAATGTCAATGCCTCACCTCAAAACAATAGGATGTTCATCTGTCAAACAGCCACTGACTTTTTTTTTTGGCGGCAGCGAGGCGAGCAAAGGAAACTTGCTTATTGTGATCGAGCTGTGACATCACATATAGGTTTTAGAATTAATTTTTTATTGAAGTAAAAATTTACTAAGTATATTTCCTGTACTCTATAGAGGTCAATTTAGAAACGGTATTTTTTATTTCAGCAAAATATTTTTTTGTTGTATTGTCCATTGCTGAACAATGGGCTATTTTGACAGTGTGAAAGAAAGTAAAAAAAATTTATAAACCTATTTATAGGCTAAAAATTCCACCCATGCCGGGACTCGAACCCGCGACCTCTGGCTACCCGTGCCAGCGCTCTATCCAACTGAGTTAATGGGCTACTCACCGGCATCAGTGAAATTTCGAACCTCTTGACACCATTCTCTGTATTGCGTACAGGCAGCGACATCTGGCTTAAGTAAATTGCATCACTTACAGCTCCGACTACCTACTTTGCAGTTAGGTTTTTACATCGGCATGATATCACTGTATCCAAATGATTATACTATTTTTATTTTTAATGCACTAACCTGTGCTAAGGACAATTTTTAAACCTATGTAGAGGCTATAAATTTATTTTTTAAAAATTTTCCTTAGCACGGGTACATTAAAAATAAAAATAGTATAATCATGTGGGTACACATCATCCCACATGATTATACAATAAAAATAGTATAATCATGTGGAATAATATCATTCCGATGTAAAAACCTAACTGCAAAGTAGGTAGTCGGGGCTGTAAGTGATGCAATTTACTTAAGCCAGATGTCGCTGCCTGTACGTAATACAGAGAATGGTGTAAAGAGGTTCGAAATTTCACTGATGCCGGTGAGTCGCCCATCAGCTCAGTTGGATAGAGCGCTAGCACGGATAGCCAGAGGTCGCGGGTTCGAGTCCGGCATGGGTGGAATTATTTGCATCTAAATCGGTTTTTAAAAACTGTCCTTAGCACGGGTTAGTGCATTAAAAATAAAAATAGTATAATTTGTATTTATGTATATACTTGTCATGAGTTTTAAAAATTATTTTAGGCATCAAAAAAAAATATAATTTCTGCAAAAAGCATGATTTATCTTGATAATTTTGTACCTGTAGAATATTTTTGAACACCGCCAGGATCGGTCGAATTTATATCGACGTCACAAGTTACTTAATATTGCGATCCGAGAACCCGAGAGTTGACTTGAAGTTTGTTTACTGACCAGTGACGTCACGAATTCCTGTGCGACGCCATATTGCTCAAGAGCATTTTGGCGGCTTATTTACAAAAAATATTTTAGCTTACTTTTTTTACAAATATACGAAAAATTTAAAAATTATCAATTTCTGAGCACTTACTCAACATCAACGTTGGTTTGCAGAAACCTGTGAAATAGCCTATAGTAAAAGTATTTAGTAAATTTTCCTGTGACACAATTTCTTTCTTACAACTTTATATTCTTCTACTAAAAGTATTTTTGGCATAGCCGAACGTTTTTATTAAGTTTTTACTATTTTTACTTCCACTGTGATTTAAAAAAAAAGAAAAGGATATTTAGCCAAAATTGGGTGCTAAAGTGTTAGTGCCAAATTGTCTATAAATTATTGAGGGATTCAAGAAATTTGTGGAACTGTCAGACTTCAGTTGCAAATTATTCCTTACTTTTGATCTCAATTTTATGGATATTATGATTGATATTGTAGGAATTTGGTGGACAAACTATGATTTTATTTATTTACCCATTTGAATTAAAATATGTAACTATTCTGAACAAAGAGCTTCCACACGCGTTAGCTATCTTCATGTTACAATTTAATTGCGAATTCTGTGATCAACAAGTTTCCCGTTCTGTACCCGTCAACATAATATTCCGGTAGAATGGGCATTGTCTTATGAAAACACTTGTTTTTTTTAGAGACTCGAATGTTTCGATTTCTTAATGTTCATAGCGAAAAAAAAGAATCTGAGTCTACGAAACCGGAACTACGTCATCGAAACAAACAAAACTAAAAAGAATACTAATCTGTGCAAACGTAGAATACTGAGGTAGAATACGTTGTTTGTTTTTTTTACAGAGTACCGAGATGTCAACATTTTGGCGCTTTTTATTATACAATTTAAAAAAAAATCACGTGTGAATTGTCAGGAAGGTCGTATGAAAGTCATACACGTATGCGCAAAAATACAAGAAACTTGTGAATATTATTCATTAGTGAATTATTTATTTATGAGTATTGTATGTTATTTATTTGTTTAATTTTACTTCATTAGGAACAGCAACAGTGTGCACTGGTTATAAATACTATTTAACTAATAACTAAAAATTAGACCAATAAAAGGATGTCCCCAGTTGAACAATTAATTTATGGATAAACGCGTTAGTACAGAAAACTTGTTGGACAATGCTTTCAAAAATTATTGATAGTCAAATATTAAATGTTATGTTGTTATATTGTACCTTTAATACCCGTATCATTTGTACTATTGTCAATATTTAAGGCGCTCTGGGATGCAGACAAGCGCCATCAAAGTAATAAATATCAGAACTTGTTTTAAAATAAGTTTTATTTTCTTCAAAAAGTTAACATAAAAAATCGGGTTAATATCTGTGCTAACAATTTTTGGAACATACAGTCTACAACCTAGGACTTTTTGTTGTTGATCCTAGGTTCTATAATAGACTGTGGGTTCTTCAAATAGTTATCACAGATAATAAAAACTGTTTTCATCCGGATTTTACTCGTTTATAATTTTCATTTTTACAATTTTCCGACGTTTCGGCACTTGAACGTAAAATAAACGAGTAAAATCCGTGTAAAAACAGTTTTTATTAAGTCTAGTGCTCGTGTTAACCTTAGAAAATACTATGGTTATCATATCACAGATATTAAGATAATTGTTGTTAACTTTTTGAAGAAAACGTATCATAAAACAAGTTATGACCTTTATTCCATAGGTGGCGCTAGTTGGCAACCCAAAGCGCCTTCGTCCCGTATAAATAGTACTAAGTATTATCAATATTTATGACAATGCCCACTACAGAAAGAGTCACTCCCATGACTGACTCGTCATTGGCAGAAATAGTCGTCCAAATTAGGACCGATTTGAGTTGCCATTAAAAAAAAACTTTTTCAAAAACATCGCCACTACATACACACTTCAGGAGAATAAATACCAGGTCCTGGCGTCAAGGTCACAGATGCGTTCGAACAAACGGATGGCGGAAACCTTGTTAAAGTCTGGTCGAAAAGCACGAAGATGTCTGTACGAAGAAGTAGGGGTGCTTCAATACTTTTGTGGCTCTGGCATAAAAAGTAACATGACGTAACCTCACGCCTGTATCCCAGAGGGGTGGGCAGAGACCAGGCCACTGCCACTTGCCAAGATCCTGACACTTAATAATATTAATAAGATAACATAACCTCACGCCTGTATCCCATAGGGGTAGGCAGAGACCAGGGTCTGCCACTTGCCACGACCCTGACAGATCCCCTTCGCTTCATCGACGTTTATAAGTCGTTACATAAAGTAGTTAACATAGTAATTTAAAATGTTTTATTTTTCATAACGAATGTATTCTTTACCTCTCTATCTCGCCCGAAGGTGAAGATGAGATCAGATGTACCTACTTTAGAAAGCTACGCATTAAAACTTCCGGAGAAGCTTATGTATTTTTCGATATATAGTAGATTTCCCATTAGTAAAAGGAGTTTTGGCTAACAGTGCCAGCCTCTCCCAACTGAGCTATTGGGTGGAATTTTTGGCCTCTAAATACGTTTTTAAATAGCGAAATATTCGTGTAAACTTCGAAATGGTAAATTTACGAATTTATTCCTGGTATAACTCTGGTCTCAGCCTGCCCCTCTAGAATATAAGCGCGAGCTTATGTATGTACGTCTTCGTGCTTTGTTACTGGACTTGACCAGAGCTAGAAACCTCATTCCTAGCCGAAATATCGCATTTAAATATTATAATCTCATTTTGTATGTAATTAATTTTAAGCTATAAACATTTACGTAACAATAATGTGTGATTGTACTTTAGGTTTTTATATTACCTGTATAATGTTTTTCTTTGTGACGATTTAATCCGATTGGCAAGACAATGAAATCATGAGAAAGTAGTGACTAAAATAATTTAGTGCAGGAAGAGACCCGTGCCCTAACAATGGGAACATACAAGGGTTGAGAACGATTGGAAAAAAACATTGTTTTGTGTAACAAAACACTGCAGGAGACGCGCGTTATGTCCGAATCTCATGTAGCCGAAACCAAGAAATGATGTGCAGAAAGTTCCTAATGCTTCATTAGCGCCATCTAGAGTCGGAGGTTTAGTCGAGACCCATAGAAAATCAGTCATTTTGGGAAAAGTTCTTTTCGAAGTACGTACTTTACGTGGATCAGTGCATTTTGACATTCAGACCTAACAGACCGGAAAGGAATTTTCTCTTGGCCTGCATTGCTTTGCCAATCGAATTTGACCCCACAGTTGTAATAATTAAGTTGATTTTCGTACAGGAGCGCTTACTCGATGTCATATCCCATCTCCCAGTGTCTGGTCAATACAGTGTATTGAAATATATCGTTAACACCCGTACCAATGACTTTGTATTGTAATATGTATCTAGATTGTTTTATTCCAAGTGTACTAAAACAAGATAAAAATAATAACAAAATACTTAATTACCCGACTGCTGAGAGGTTACCTACATCGCAGTTCTGTGTTCAGTTCAGCAAAAGTAGCAGCGTCATCTAGTGTTGAGTAGCAAGATATAGCGCCATGTATTGACTTGCGAGGGAATCTCTTGGAAAATTAATTTGTAATTTTCTAGTAGTTCTACGGCGTTACTTATATAAAGACTTTTCAACAAAGTACTCCTTAGGGGCAGTTTAAATAGTCTGTAGTAAAGGGAAAAAGTTAACCACAGATTACCACAAACAAACTGCCTCCAAGATGTGTTTATAGGACCATTACTTCTTTTCGCGTGGTTCGATTTCATACAGCAAATTTTAACAGACTTCGGTGGAGCATAAAAAAGAATTGTTCGGTCATTAGGTATGTATGTATAGTATATGACTTTATGTATCTCACAATTCCTTAACCAATTGTCAGATTCGCATAAGAACTCAGTCGCCCAACTATGATAAGGCGGGCGGTAAACCAGGCAAATCAGATAGATACGGCACAAGAAAAAAAAGAAATAAAACACATGAAATTCCTGAACTATTTTCCATTAAAAAAAAACACCCGTGCTCCTACTAACTACCACTAGATGGCGCTGCTATTGCAAAATAAGAAATACGAAGTACATAACAAACTGCTCCCAATTTCAACATGTGCTGATGAGTGGCTAAGTATTGAATTTTACGATTTATTAAAACATTTGTGGCCTCCATAACATGGGTGTCCCAACACATAGCTAACGCCTCCCGTCTTTAAGACCAACATTTTGGGTTATTTGCCACCTCTGACCACTCCGGGAGATATTTATCGTAATCATGCCGCCAGCGTCTTCTTTACAGGACCCTGAGGACGCAGAAAAGTCGCGTCGTCTGTCCAATTCAATTTCATACAAAGTTTACAGTACGTAGGGACGGGACGAATCCCACACAGAAAGTAAGAGGCTAGGACGCGAATTCTATAGACCTCGTCTTTTCCACGCGCCCTCGTCCGACATCTTTCCAGTGTGTCCCACATCGTTCCTGTGTCCCACGCCTCAGCGGGCGTTACTTTACAAAACCACAGTACGTATTTGTGTCACTGGAACTAGGCCTTATACAGTCAATAAAATTATTGTGGTCACTTACTAACAATTACCCCCACAAGTTTATTTTCTCATTGCCTCTTCAATCGCATTAAAACATTCGTTATGTAGTCTAAGAAGTTCCCATCATGGACGTCACCTAACTGCATAACAGAGGGTAAACGCAAATAAAACCAAAAACGTCATATAAATATTTACATTTTATTCGTTTCCTTCAACCTACATCCTAGATGGTCGACAAAGTCATTGGACGAGAAAACCAATCGCCTGTTCACATCCAAATCCAATCTGGAGACCAGCTCAGTGGCCAAAAGGAAAATAATACGTTAAATTTACAAATCAGTCAAAAAAACCTACGCCTTTTTAATTAAACTAATTCTTGCAGAAAAATATAATTATCGACTAGTGCTATGAATCAAGGTAACACACGAAATGTGCCCCAAGTCGGCTTTAGGATTTGTCTAACAATGATAATAGCACGGCAAAGGTTGTTTTATGACACTTGGCAGCCTACTAACCAATGCAAACTGGAACAGTCTGTTAGCTTTTAGAATATACCTCGGACTCTAGTAGTTTGGTTTTCGGCGAAAGCACACGAGTGCAATACTACTTCCTGCTCTGTACAAAAAAATTCTTCGCTATTTTGAAAAGATTTCGTAATTAAGTGTCATTAGTTCCGATATTTCTATTACACGAATATATCAGATTCTATCCGGTAGTAGCCGAGGTATATTCTAACAAACTGTACCTCATTACAGATTCGACCCGCTGCAATTGAAGTTCGATGAAAATGGCTTTATGACGTCATTGGTAGAGTAGACAGACAATATTTATTTATGTTAGAAACAGCAATTTAAATTTAAAAACCTATTTAGAGGCTAAATAAAAATTTCACCCATGTCGGGATTCGAACCCGCAACCTCTGGCTATCCGTGCCAGCGCTCAACCAATTGAGCCAATGGGCGACTCACCGGCATCAGTGAAATTTCGAACCTCTTTACAGTATTCTCTGTGTTACGTACAGGCAGCGACATCTGGCTTAAGCAAATTGCATCACTTACAGCCCCGACTACCTACTTTGCAGATAGGTTTTACATCGGAATGATATCACTGTACCCACATGATTATACTATTTTTATTTTTAATGCACTATTTCGAATCCCGACATGGGTGAAATTTTAGCCTCTAAATAGGTTTTTAAATCTGTCCTTAGCACGGGTTAGTGCATTAAAAATAAAAATAGTGTAGCAATTTAAATGTTAGTATAAATTGTATCTTATGTTAAACGAATAGACCTACAGTCTCTCTTTCCAATAGGTAGGTACAGTCTTTTAAGGTAAGTAAGACATCGTTCGGAGAGCTTTCGAAAATATTGGCCAAATGTAGCCACAAACTATGCTATTATCACCACTGGACACTTCTGAAACAGGTGGACAAAGTTCAACAAAGCCTGTCGTACCATCTTTGAGTTATATATAGAGATCGGATAATCAGAAGCATATTTGCCTAAAGTTGAGGTGTTGGCTAACATGGATAGCGCTTTCGTATCGAAAAAATCCCGGGATTTCGGGATCGTAAAATTTCGTTATATTTGCTATAGAATCAAATCGGGTGTAGCTATATTTACTTATTTTAATGCTAAGTAAATACACAAACAGTTATGTAATCCCGGAGACGTGTCTTTAAAAAAAAATTACATTTTAAAGACTTCGTTTTCCCACCATGAAATCGACTAGATTCGCATTCACTAATATCCCGGAATCCCGAGATTAAAATAAACAAAAATATTTTATAAGAAGCCGCTTCCATGATATTGTAGCCAAAAATGAACTAGGTAAAATATACATCGGCTTACTGATCTCTAGTTATATTTGAGTAAACGTTACTTTATCAAAGATTATGGCTTGGCGTCGACTCCGTACATTTAGTCGTTAGACAACTCTGATTTGCGCCTTGATGCATACATCTGTGTGTGTTAACTTTTTCTCTATTATTTATTCAAAGAAACAAAATACATAAAATTAAACAAAAAAGCCCTTATTAACCCGTGCAGCTTTTTCTGTGAGGTTAGTTACTTACTCTTTGCCTAAAATTAACTTAAAAAGCAGCTTAGCTGTGCCGTGTCTAAGACAATAGCCCTTCCTTTTTCTACACTACATAACGGCCCGAAGGCAGCAGTTTACATTTTACATTGTACATTGACATTCAGTAAACAGAATGTTGGTAAATTCTTTACGCTGATATTAATTTTGATTTGATTAATCAAACATAGTGGATATCGCATTTCGTGGATATCAGAGACGTGACAGTGATATTAAAACAATGATTGAGGTAAACAGTTGTAGGTATACTTATCTATGGCGAAAGTACAGTTGATACTTCGCTCTGCACACAGATGCATAGGTTGAATGTTACTCGATCAAGGCGCGGTTCACGAATTGTGTGCGAAAACAATTGATTAAGAAAGAGATTTGCAATCATCATCTAATTAAAAATTAAAGTTTTAATCAAACTTAATTAGTCTGTTAGCTTTTAGAATATACCTCGGCTACTATCGGATGGAGTCGGATATATGCGTGTAATAGAAATAACGGAACTAATACGACACTTATGAAAAGTTTTATACAGAGCAGGAAGTAGTATTACACTCGTGTGCTTTCGGCGAAAACCGAAGCTCACTCTAGAGTCCGAGATATATTCTAAGGTTTCTAAAATTACGTAGTAGATTTTGAAGAACTATTTCTTCTTGTTGTCCAAAAAATGATGAGGAAAATGGACCTGGAACAGTAAGTTTTCCGAACTTCCTACTAAATAATTGGGTGTGAATTAAGAAAGTTACTCGTGATGTCCTATTTCTAGGACGCCAAGGCTTAGGAGGATAAAGCGTACGATGCAAACATCAAATAATACGCCATCAGGAGTTCGTAAAACATCCAGACCGTAGTTTCTATAACTAGCAAAATATTCTGATCCGACGTGTTAGCTAAGCATACAAACTAAAAGTACGTTTCCACGTCTCATTCAATGCGAAATTCAAGTAGACAATGAAAGGGCTACACTAAACAGCATTTACAGCCCCAAGGAGTTATTAGGCAGTTCGGTTCGGGGCAAAATGCACTCTATTAACTACAGTAACATGAACAATTATTCTGTGACATAAACAGCTTATAGCGGCCTTGGCAGATAAATAACTTCTGGCAGTAAGGCCCGCCACTGTCTTACAATCCTCCACCAACCCGGACTTGGCCCCCGTGGTGGAGTGTGGCCTAACCTTCCTGCGATGCAGGAGGAGACCCGTGCCCCACCAGTGGGGACATACAAAAGGCTGATATCGATTATAAACACAATTTTAACCGCGATTTTAGTGAAAAATGTCGACCGAACGAACATAATTGCATTTATAGAGTGACTAAGTTGATCCGGCCAAACTATAGCTTACGCTTAAGGTAAAAAGTGTAACGACTAAGGAAATCAATTCAAAAGAACATGGGGTTTATCTGAAGCCGGGAAATCTGTAAAAAAAAATATTTTATACTTTTATCGTATTATTTAATGATAACTTAACACGTTGACTGTTAATAACACGGCTAGCCGGAGGTTTAGCGCGAGCGGACACCAGTATTGGCATCTCGCGTTCAATATCGGGACAAAACGTTGCTAAGAAGTTATTAAAACATATTTTTGTAAAACAATCCTAACGTGTAGTTACAAAAACTTTGGGTATGAAGATCATTGTAACTGCATTTTAGGATTACATTTTGAATCGTATTTTACAAAACATTTAAGCAAAAGTTTGAGGGTTAACTTCATTTTTTACAAAGAATACCTACTATTAATAAATTAACAGTAATTGTATAACATATTTGTATTTACCCATCTTTGGTTCGAAACACAATCTAAATTCAAATAGATAGGAAATACGTAAACACTGTTTTTTTTTTTCTTCAATAATGTTACATGTTCAAAGTTTCGGTCGTTTTACATGCGTAAATAAATGAAATAACAATTACGTTGGCCGGCACCGACCATAAAACGCTCCAGCCATACATAGCTTTTTAAGACTTTACGAACTGTTGTTGTTTTATTACGCATAAATAAAGTAATATTGGGTGTCAAAACAGTGTTCTTTTTTCGAAACTATCACCCTACGTTTCTAAATCATTGGAAGAATGTCCCAGTTAAAAAAACTTAAATCATTTCATAGATGTAAACATCGAACGAATTCGAAGTCTCCCCGTACTTCGTCCTAAGCCGTTAACAGCTAACGTGTTAATTACTGCTATAAAAAATTAAACAATGCTGCTACGAGACAGATAACCGCGGCATCAGACCCACGGAATTATGATTTGTTTTTTGGCATTTTTATGGTACAAAATGTACATTCTAATTTAAGTTTACATCGTTAATTGTTAATTACTAAGCGTAAAATTTCCGGCGTTTCAAAGAAGCGCCCCCAGGTATCCTTTGAGAGCGTAACATTTTGAGAAAGGCATCGAGTATTGTTTACGAGGACTTTTACAGAGACATTACTGTCAAACGGGGTGGTTAAAAACTGGAGTAGGATAAGAAACGAACTGTGTAAAGGCGTTTTGTCACGGATTTCCTACAGAACTTTCACAACTACGGCTACGCCACCAGATATTTAGATAGATATTTAGACAGATATTTCAGACAGCCTAGGGGCTATAGGTATTATGCGCTCCAAATCCTGAACGATTTCTATCGTCTGCCAAAATCCTGTACGGTTCCCATCGTTTGTCAAAATCCTAAACAATTCCTATTGTCTAACTGTTAACATCCTGAACAATGCCCATCGTCTGTCAACATCCTGAACAATACCCATCGTCTAACTGTCAACATCCTGAACCATACCCATCGTCTGTCAAAATCCTGAACGATTTCCACCGTCTAACTCTCAGGATTTTGAGAGAACGACTCGCATCGTCGAAGTGTCAAAATCATGAACAATTCCAATAGTCTATCAAAATCTTGAACGATTAAAAGTCTGTCAAAATCCTGAACGAATTGACAGTTAAACGATTCTGGATTTGACGTTTTTAATTCGGTCACAGATCCTGAGACGTCGCTGAACTAAACTTAAAACTATAACGACAGAAAAAAACCAATTTCCACTCTTTATTTCTATTCATAAGTAGGTACTCCAGTTTCCAATCAGCCCGTTTCACGGTACGCCATTTTAACCAAGAGATAATAATGTACCAAAACAGTCTATCTTTTGGTGGTACTGTAAAAAACTTCCATAAAAGATATTTTTTTCAGTCTAGCTTTTTTGCTTCTAGTATGGTCCCAAATTTCCCTACAGGTAAAAAACTAATACAACACCGAGCGCAAGACACCTTTCTCAATATTTCAGGCTCTAACCTCTTGTACAAATGTTCAGAACACACACGATAAGCTAAAAATTACGTAAAGGCTTGCCTGCTTAAAGATTAGAAAGAAATATTATACAGTAAACAAAAAAAAAAAGACTGTTACAAATAACACTTAGCTTCTTTTGAAAAATCTACGTAAACTAGTTTTATGCTAAAGGTGATATTTATAAAAAAACCGTTTTCTCTAAAATGCTTCTCAAATGCAGATTAAATAGTACGTGGTAAAGTGAAAACGAATTTAAACTGCATTTGATTCGGAGTGTCGAGAGTTCGAGACTAGTCCTAAAACCATCCTCAAATATAGTTCAGGTAAAATGTAGTGATTAAACTGCATTTGAGGCGTTTTTATTTGAATAACACCACAGCGGCGATTGTTAGGTATCAAAGAGTAGGAATTAAATTAACCTTCAAGAAAGGATCGATCAAGTCTGGCTGTATAATCGAAACAAATAACTAGTACTCGTATAAAGTGGATTCTTCAAAAGCTGCTAATTTCCCCACGCCAAGTGAGACTAATATTATTTTAACTCAATCGCAATGAGAACGAACGAATCTAATAAGATAACAAACTGTCCCTTGTGTTACTAAAGACTGCTACACAATCTTCAATTTCTTTGCTAACTCTCACTACATTCCGATAGAGTGAAGCCACTCCTTTTTTGATCTAAAACTTTCACAATCACTACAACGGACCTAAATCCGGATTGAGTTACTTGACTTTTGTCGGAAGAGTCCGACCAGCAGGTCGGTTCTCGCCCATGCGAATTGAAAGCGTAGACGCAAAATATAGACATTTGTCGCATAAACATAGGATAATCATTCGAATTCAATCTAGCATGGCGTTCAGAATACAGATTTTGGGTGCCGCTCGACTTTTTATGTAGAATCCCAAATCGTAAGCCTTAAGAGTCGTATACGACTTATTTGCTAATGAAGACTTAGACATTTGTCGCATAAAAATAAGATAAGATAACTCGACAGTCTAATGACTCTGTCGAGTCACCTTTTTTAGAGGAAAGACTAGTCAATACATGTGGAGCCAACCAAGCCGCGGGTTTTCTGCGATTAAGCTGTGTGAATCAGAGCGAAACATGGGGCGTGAGTCTCTAGAATGCATAGTTCAATACAGTCATATTTATATATTCTTTTTAATGCACTAACCCGTGCTAAGGACAATTTTAAAAACCTATTTAGAGGCTACAAATTCCACACATGCTGGGATTCGCACCCGCGACCTCTGGCTATTAGCTCAGTTGGAAGAGCTCATGACTCAGTGTCTGTTATCAAACTTCTCCGACGGCTTCACCGATTTTTAATGTTTTTTTTGTAAACATATGAGTATTTTAAAAAGCTATTTAGAGGCTGGCCCGGATAGCCAGAGGTCGCGGGTTCGAATCCCAGCATGGGTGGAATTTTTAGCCTCCAAATAGGTTTTTAAAAGAGTCATATTAGTCCGGTAATGGTCGTTTTATTCACACTGTCAGTAGTCTAGTTACCAATCGCATCGCAATGGTATATCCCGTGCTACTTAACTCGGCGCCTCGCGAGATTCGATCTTCTTCGCGAGAGCTGCCTGTTTAATTTGCGCGGGTTATACCCCTGGAATGATATTGTACTGCTATTGCTTTGTAGACTACCAAATTGAGGCAAATAACAACCATTGTCGTGCTTAGACCATTATATTGAAAAACTATTACTTTTAATGCACTTACCCGTGCTAAGGACAATAATTTTAAAAACCTATTTAGAGGCTATAAATTACACCCATGCCGGGATTCGAACCCGCGAACTCTGGCTATGTAAGTATTAGACTCTAAGGCCTGGGAGTCAATTCTCACTCCATTAGAAAATAATTCGTATACGACTCTAAGGCATAAATGACTTGAATTCTACATAAAAAGTCGAGCGACAGTCAAAATCTGTATTCTGAAGGCCATGCTACATTGAATTCGAGTGAGTCATTGTTCTACATTGAATCTATGGAGAGAGCTGTAGTAAGTTAGTTAGACCTGAGATTTCCGCACTTAGCCTCATAGTTGAGCCATTGTACGTAGCAAGCGCTGAGGTACGCTAACACCTCAGACACTAGGGTTTCCTTACGATGTTTTCCTTCACCGTCAGCGAGTACTATAATTTCACAAATGTACATAACTTTGAAAACAAAGTCATTGGTACATGCCGGGGTTCGAACCCACGACCTCCCGATTGAGAAGCCGCCGTTCTACACCGCTCCGCTACCACCGCTCTCGAGAGAGCATGCTCGGAGTTTCTCTGAAGGATAGGATTCGTAACGAAAGCATCCGACAGAGAACCAAAGTTATCGATATAGCTCAGAGAATCAGCAAACTGAAGTGGCAGTGGGCTGGCGATATCTCGCGAAGAACCGACAACGGTTGGAGTAAACGTGTCCTTGAGTGGAGACCGCGACTCGGCAAACGTAGTGTAGGACGGCTTCCGATCAGGTGGGATGACGATCTGTGAAAAACTGCCGGCAGACGCTGGATGCGGCAAGCTGAAGACAGCGCGCTGTGGCGCTCATTAGGGGAGGGCTATGTCCAGCAGTGGACTACATAATATAGCCTGAAGAAGAAGAACAAAAACTGTGAAGTATTGCAAACGGTAATTCTATAGTGTGCTCCAAAATCATCCGTAAACCTCTCAGGTTTTTAGCATTATGTTTGAAATTTTCTTGTAAAATAAAATAATATATCACATTACGTTGCAATACAACACAGTATAATACACCTGGTCGTCTCACCTTGACACCAACCTGGTGTCAGGTGAGGTGAGGGCTATGTCCAGCAGTGGACTACATAATATAGCCTGAAGAAGAGAAAATAAATGTCTAATGACTCTGTCGAGTTAGCTTATTTTTATGCGACAAATGTCTAAGCCTTCAAATGTTTGCGTCTACGCTTTCAACTCGCATGGGCGAGTCGGATCCCAGCACGTAACTTTCGTTGTACACTCGTAGTATTGTCCATTTGGGATGATAACATTGCAACTATAGTCCATTTATTTAGGTACTTAAAACATGTAACCAAACTTGATGCGTCTTTTTTAACGAAATACACACTTTTTAAATCAAAATCTTTTACAAATTCAATCTGAAAATTAATGATATTTCAAGAAATGCGTGTATAATGTAAATACTTTTGTTTATAAAGTGTAGACATCTATAATATAAAAGTTAATCGCTGAATGTGTTGCTAAGCGGAAATCTCGAGAGCAGCTGAACCAATTTCGCTCTAATTCTTTTTTTAGAATATTCCTTGAAGTACGAGGATGGTTCTTACGGAGAGAAAAATATAATGAATCGACTGTTAGGCAGTACGGAGTTCGCTGGGTCAGCTATTATTTCAATAAAAAGACTAATCAAGATTATTTACATTTATTTAATTACCTAACTAAATGGACTATAGAAGTGGAAAATAGTGTTCGTGACAATAGCGAAATTGTACTGGACAATCAGTGGTGTGAATAGCCGCATTTAGCTCAGCAGACCACATTGATTGAGTCGCGGAATCGATTACTAAAAATTTCTCAGTATTTGTGAACGCACACAATAACTGCGATTGTGCAGTACAATTTCGCAATGGTCACGTTTTAGACAAAATTATAGCCAAACACAAGAGATCGAGTCTCCATCTGAATTTTTAAGCATCAGCAAGATGAATATCCATTGCGCCTACCTATTAGAACTAAAAGTGCCACTTTAGTTTAAAAATGACGTCACTATAGTAGTAAAACTAACGCAATCCCGAGACGCCATTCGCAAATTCCGCTTTCAACCACACCGACCGTACTGCTATTCCCTCTACACTCACAGTAGGGCATAACACGGTAAAAAAACGTCCACAGTCCGGACGAGAGTCCACTATCCACTAGAATCCACTGTCACGAATCCCACGCGCCGTGGGCACACGAATCACATGTTTCACTCAGGTTCACAGTTCACTCGTGCGTGTAGAAGATCAACTGACGGTTGGAGTCGTCCGGTGACATTTCCAGTTGGACGAACTGTGGCGTGGTGCGGGCCGACTCGTAATTCGTGCCACCGTTGCGGGAGAGGGAGTTTCTTGATCTGAAAAAGAAGAAATACATTTATTTATCACCACATGGACATATCGATATCAACCCTTGTACCTATGTCATTACAGCTGGGGCACGGGTCTCTTCCCGCATCGCAGGAAGGTTAGGCCATAGTATTTTCTAAGGTTAACACGAGGAGTAGACATAATTAAAACTGTTTTTATACGGATTTATGCTCGTTTATTACATTTTTTACAATTTTCCAACGTTTCGGCACTTTTTCACGATGACAGTCATCCGGGACCACGGCACCTGAAAAAGTGCCGAAACGTTGGAAAATTGTAAAAAATCTAATAAACGAGCATAAATCCGTATAAAAACAGTTTTAATTATGTCTACTGCTCGTGTTAACCTTAGAAAATACTATGGCCTAACCTTCCTGCGATGCGGGAAGAGACCCGTGCCCCAGCTGTAAAAAAACAGTTTTAATTAGGTTAGGCCATACTCCACCACGGGGGCAAGGCCGGTTTGGTGGAGGATTGTAAGACAGTGGCGGGTCTTACTGCCAGAAGTCACCGCCGAAACGGCAAAACACGAAGGAACTCATTATGGTGTAACATCTGCATCTTACACCCAATTGAATCGCTCGTAGCCTCGGCTGCCTGAATGATCGTAAACGATTACGAAGTTTAAGCAACACAGGGCACGTTCTGTGCATGGATGAGTAACAATCCATGACTAACGCTAATAGTGGTATTTTTCCGAGCGGTTCCGTGCTTCACAAGGCACGTGAAGCAGTTGGTGCCGGCCGTTAAGCCAAGTCAGAGGCCTTAGGGCGGCTTGAAAACTTCTGACAATAACACCAGCCACTAGTCTCGCAAGCCTCCACCAATCTGGACTTGGCCCCCCTGGTGGAGTATGGCCTATACCTTCCTCAGGGAAGAGACCCATGCCCCTCGGTGGGGACATAATGGGTTGATGATGATTATAGACAAAATCGCTCGTGGCCCCGGCTGCCTGAGTGATCTTAAACGATCACGAAGGTTAGGCAACATAGAGCGCGTTCAGTGCATAGACGGGTGACGATCTGTAACTAACGCTAGTGGCACAGGTGTTTACGCAAATGATTTAATTTGAGTTTGAAAATATTTAATTAAAATTCGATAGCACGGTGTTTATTCTCCCTGAGGAGCGGCCCTGAGGCGTGGAGCCCCGAAAAGGGCTGATACTGACTTGGCTTTGGCGTGGGTGAGTATGTGCGACTTGAGATTAGTGCTCTGCGCGAACTTCTTGTTGCAGCTGTCGAAGGGACACACGTAGGGCCGATCCCCCGTGTGGATGCGCACGTGAGTTCTGTGGACAAACGAGAGTACAAAATAAATAAATCGTCGTCAGGCTATACTAGTCCACTGCTGGACATGGCCCTCCCCTGAAGAGCGCCACGTTGAGCTATCATATTCAAATTCAAAATTCAAATCAACTTATTTCAACGTAAAGAATTTACATTCTGTTGGCTGAATGTCAATGTACAATGTAAAATGTAAGCCCTCGGGCCGTACTGTAGTGGAGAAAAAGGCAGCGGAAAAAAAAACCCGGCCGACCGGCCAATCAACCTTTTTGTATTATTATGTCTATTTTTTAGCGATAGCTTTTTGTATTATTATGTCTATTTTTTAGCGATAGCTTTTTGTATTATTATGTCTATTTTTTAGCGATAGCTTTTTGTATTATTATGTCTATTTTTTAGCGATAGCTTTTTGTATTATTATGTCTACTTTTTAAAAATGGGACAATGTCATTGTAAAACAAGAAAAAGACAGATTAAAAGATTCCTACAAGTTATTCGAGTTTTCATCAATTTTACGTGCATTCGTTTCACCATCTTTTCTCAAATCATGTTAAAACCAAATACATCAGATGCCATATGTAAACCTAATAAGATTTCATGATTGCCATTAACAACCCTAAATGCCAAAGCATTAGTCAAATGTCTCACAATAATAGGGGAAAACATAAGTGCTGCGGCCAGACACACGAACAGCATAGGGGGTAATGCCCATAATCCCCACGCTGGGCATGCGGGTTGGGGATCGCAGTTCGGTGGAATTGTACTGCAGGAGGCGCTGCTGACCACCCCCCGGTCGCCTTTTACGACAGCCGCGGGAAGAATTGGGTTGGTGCTATACTCTAGGCCGACACCACACAGCAAATAAATAAACCAGGAATATTTTAAAAACCTATTCAAAGGCTAAAAATTCCACCCATGCCGGGACTCGAACCCGCGACCTCTGGCTGTCCGAGCCAGCGCTCTTTCCAAAGTTTCCAACTGAGCTTTCGAACCTCTTTACAATATTCTCAGTATTATGTACAGCATTGGTGGCATTTTTAGCTTCTCAATAGGTTTTTAAAATTGCCCTTAGCATGTATTTTTTTTCTTACTTTAAATAAATAAATAAATAAATAAATAAATAAATAAATAAATAAATAAATAAATAAATAAATAAATAAATAAATAAATAAATAAATAAATAAATAAATAAATAAATAAATAAATAAATAAATAAATAAATAAATAAATAAATAAATAAATAAATAAATAAATAAATAAATAAATAAATAAATAAATAAATAAATAAATAAATAAATAAATAAATAAATAAATAAATAAATAAATAAATAAATAAATAAATAAATAAATAAATAAATAAATAAATAAATAAATAAATAAATAAATAAATAAATAAATAAATAAATAAATAAATAAATAAATAAATAAATAAATAAATAAATAAATAAATAAATAAATAAATAAATAAATAAATAAATAAATAAATAAATAAATAAATAAATAAATAAATAAATAAATAAATAAATAAATAAATAAATAAATAAATAAATAAATAAATAAATAAATAAATAAATAAATAAATAAATAAATAAATAAATAAATAAATAAATAAATAAATAAATAAATAAATAAATAAATAAATAAATAAATAAATAAATAAATAAATAAATAAATAAATAAATAAATAAATAAATAAATAAATAAATAAATAAATAAATAAATAAATAAATAAATAAATAAATAAATAAATAAATAAATAAATAAATAAATAAATAAATAAATAAATAAATAAATAAATAAATAAATAAATAAATAAATAAATAAATAAATAAATAAATAAATAAATAAATAAATAAATAAATAAATAAATAAATAAATAAATAAATAAATAAATAAATAAATAAATAAATAAATAAATAAATAAATAAATAAAATAAATAAATAAATACTTAAATAATTTGGACAATTTACACAGTATCTTTATAGATTTTGGCCTATATGTTATTCTGATGTATAAGCTATATTATATTACTAGGATATTGTTATCTTATTCTATACTACTATTACTCTATATTATATATAAGTATTCTATTCAGTATGGTATTTCCCATGCTTGCACCACAACGCAGTCTGTAACGCTCGCGGAGCACCCGGCACTGACTGAAAATCAGCGCTGAAGGCTTGCCCATCAGCATAATTATGCGGAGTCAGTTGCCGTTTATAGCGGCAGTGACACGCCGTAACCTTTAGTGTTCTTTTTTTTTATTTTAATGTTATTTAGTAATGTGTTTTAAGTTTGCTTTGTTTTTGTGGCTATAATAAATGTTTTTTCTTCTTCTTCTCTCTTCTTATATAATTAATCTAAGTACATTTAATAAATATGTAGGTACCTCAAGTTGAAGTCCAGCGAGAATCGTTTCCCGCAACCCTCGAAGGTGCACTGGAAGGGCTTCTCGCCCGTGTGCACGAGCTGATGCCGCTTCAGCTTCGAGCTCTCCACGAAGGCTTTGCCTGCCGACAGAAATACGAATACCGTATATTCATTGCATTCTACAATCTTATATTCCTTTTAATGCACTAACCCGTGCTAAGGACAAATTTAAAGACCTATTTAGAGGCTAACAATTTCACCCACGCAGGGATTCGAACCCGCAACCTCTGGCTATCCGTGCCAGCGCTCTACCAATTGAGCCAATGGGCGACTCACCGGCATCAGTGAAATTTCGAACCTCTTTACACAATTCTCTGTATTACGTACAGGCAGCGACATCTGGCTGAAGTAAATTGCATCACTTACAGCCCCGACTACCTACTTTGCAGTAAGGTTTTACATCGGAACGATATCACTGTACCCACATGATTATACTATTTTTATTTTTTAATGCACTAACCCGTGCTAAGAACCAATTTAAAAACCTATTTAGAGGCTAAAATTTTTACCCATGCCGGGATTCGAACCCGCGACCTCTGCCACGGATAGCCAGAGGTCGCGGGTTCGAATCAGATCTCCTTAACGTAAGTACAACTAAATGACTTGTGTTACAGGTGCTAACTCGACGATAGATCTAATACAATAAATACATAGATAATATCAAAGGCCCGAGACAAAGTAGAAAAGTTCGTTTCCCAGATTGACCCGAGCGGGGATCGAACCCGAGACCTTTGCCGCTGGTAACACCGCGGGGCACACACAGTTAGTCTATAATATAAAAATTAATCGCTGAATGTGTTAAGCGCAAATCTCGAGAGCAGCTGAACCGATTTTGCTAATTCTTTTTTTAGAATATTCCTTGAAGTGCGAGGACGGTTCTTACGGAGAAAAAAAAATAATTAAAGAATCGACTGTTAGGCAGTACGAAGTTCGTCAGTTTTCTGTTTATATTAATAATAATATTGGCCTTTTTTTTTTTTGCATCTACTTAATGAGATGATTTATACAGCGTCCAGTGGTATCTTCACTCTCACTAGATGGGTGAAGGGACCACTCCGTCGCTGTAGTGCCTGGGACATGGTTTTATAGATGGTGTAGGCTTGCCCAGCACCTATACCATCCTGACAGCTTAGTCGGCCTAGCCCACAGGAAAGACTAGTCAATACGTGCGGAGCCAACCAAGCCGCGGGTTTCCTCACGATGTTTTCCTTCACAGTTAGCGTGTGGTATTGCGACTACAAATTCGCAAATGTACGTAACTTTGAAATTAAACAAAGTCATTGGTACATGCCCGCACTCGGGATCGAACCTGGGGCTCTCGCTTGCCAGTCTATGGTTCTACCCACTGAGCTACCACCACTCCTCCACCATTAGTTTATAATATAAACAGAAAACTGGATAAAAATGGAAGCAGGTAAAAATAGTCAGGTCTAGTCGCGATGTGAAGTAGTAATGCTAAAAATGAGAGAAATCGTAGGCGGTACGAAGTTCACTGGGTCAGCTAGTTAAAAATGAATGTAAAGTACTAAAATACCTATTTAGAGGCAAAAAATTCCACCCACGCCGGGATTCGAACCCGCGACCTCTGGCTATCCGTGCCAGAGGTTGTCCTTAGCACGGGTTAGTGTGTGTCAACATTGTAATTATCGTTCACTCACGGGCACGATGGATTTCCATCGATTGACCGCTCACTCATTCAATTCAATCATTCACACGGTAACTCGGTCAATCGTTCTTCTCTCCGCTACGTCTGTGACAGCAGGACGTGCTCGTGGGATTTTTGGTTATAAAGAGACGCTATAACCTCAGGTGAATAGGAAACTGTTTATCATCGTCATTGTATTTGCTGTTGTGTGCTGGTGTAAAATAAAAGCCTTAATTTTGTAAAGAGACTGATATTATTGTCGCCGACATCCTCTTAAAGTGCATTAAAAATAAAAATAGTATAACCTATTTGAATGTAAAGTAATTGCGTTGCACTCACCGCACTCCGCGCAGACGTGCACTCGCGGGCCGTGCGTGTGCAAATGTTTTCGCATCGCCGAGTTGTCCCGGAACATTTTCGTGCAGCCCTTGTGGGGGCAGGCTGCGGGAGACGGGGTAGTCATCAATGCAGGCGACAACAGACCTTAGAGTCTAATACTTGCATAGTTTTCGGCGATTGTTAGTCCACTGCTGGACATAGCCCTCCCCTAATGAGCGCCACGTTGTGCTATCATAGGGGGTATAGCCCATAATCCCCACACTGGGCATGCGGGTTGGGGATCGCACTTCGTGCGATCGGTGGAATTGTACTGCAGGCTGCGCTGCTGCCCACACCCCGGTTTGTGTCCCTTAGTCGCCTTCTTTCGCTCCTTCCTTCGTTCCTTCTTTCGCTCCTTCCTTCGTTCCTTCTTTCGCTCCTTTCTTCGTTCCTTCCTTCGTTCCTTCTTTCGCTCCTTCCTTCGTTCCTTCTTTCGCTCCTTTCTTCGTTCCTTCCTTCGTTCCTTCTTTCGCTCCTTCCTTCGTTCCTTCTTTCGCTCCTCCCTTCGTTCCTTCTTTCGCTCCTTCCTTCGTTCCTTCATTCATTCATTCCTTCGTTCCTCCCTTTATTCATCCATTTATTCAATCATTCCTTCCTTCCACCCTCCCTAAGCACCGAACGCCTTACAAAATAACCTTATTTAAGGAACTAAAGACTGATAGATCGGAACATTCATTTGTAACAGACCATTGAGCGTTATTGAAAGGTAACGGCCAGAGCCTAGAATGGAGCCACACATAACATAACATTTACATAAAGGCACATACATTGCTTCTGACCCCACACTAGGATACCCTGTGTCGTGGGAATCAGAAACAACGACATCACAAACATGTAAACATCCAATACCTGGGGTTTTATTTTGTCTCCAGCAGAGATTCGAACCCGGGACCTTTTGCATGGTAGGCAGATGCGCTACCGCTACGCCACAGAGGTCGTCAATGATATAAATAATTTCACGATAATTCCGGCGAACGCTCTAGTTAATGTTAGTCCTCACTGGGCGAGCCGAGCAAATTTGTCATTGCTCCGTCGTCTGGCATCGGCCTTAAAATAAGTAATATACGCGTCGAATTCGACATTTCAATACTATGTAAGAGTAATTGAACCCTTAACACGGAAGGGGTAGTAAATTTTTTTCACTGGATTTACGCTTTATTTCAAGGTGATAGAGTTTAATATAAAGTCGTAACTATTTTACAATTAGGGGCCATCCATAAACTACGTCACACTAATTTCGTGATTTTTCACCCCTCCCTCGTCTCGTAGTGCAAAGTACGTGTTTTAATACGTAGATTTGGGAATGTGACGTCACGAAATATAGGGCCCCCCGCCCCCTGTAACACCATGTCACACTTCGTCAACCCCCTTCCCCTTAACGCGTGACGTAATTTATGGATTTATGGATGGCCCCTAATTGGGCCAGTGTGCAGAAGTCGCTTTTTATATTTTAATTTAAAATATTTATTTCACGGTGGCCCCATAAGGGTTAAGATATGAAGACACGGACCTGGAGACAAACGAGTTATGGTTTTAGGAGGTCCGGATCCACTCAATCCGTACGTATATTTTTTAAAGTTAAAAAAAATAAAAAAAACCTCCGCCTTTTTTGAAGTCGGTTACGAAAATACGATTCCACTACAACACTCCTTCTCCAGGCTATATTAGTCCACTGCTGGACATAGCCCTCCCCTAATGAGCGCCATAGCGCTAGGTTGTGCCATCATTGGGGGGTAATTGTTGGTTTTATGTAATTTTATTTACAAAAATTAATCTAAAATCGATTACTAAATAATCGAGTTTAACAACGTGATTTTAACGCCATCTTCTTTCGTTCAGTCGAAGTCTGTCAGTGCCAAGAATCAGTCGATATGGCTTCCGAGTGCCGCGTAAAGAATAAATAATTATTCGTTTCCTTTAAACTATCTTAGTGGTTTCTATTCAGCTCCTAACCTGAATTTCCTATAGTAATGCCCATAATCCCCACGCTGGGCATGCGGGCAACACTCCTAGAGGCGTTTTAATCTGTGTCACACTGGTGCGACAAAATAGTGTGGCAGCGAGCCCGCACCCTATTTTATCTATGGTTATGTATTTTTCTTGTTTGATCTTTGTTTTTGAAGTTTGATCTTGCTGCACATCAAGTTCTCAAGTTAAACTCACAGCTATAAAATGTGATGAAGGCACAATGTAATTGCTCATGGCAGACAAACGCAAATGGACAATAATTCAAAAAACTAAGGTGAAATAAAAAAAAACCATTTGGAGACTAAGCTTCGATTTTTCTACAAGAAAAATACTCAAAGATTGTTCTGTACTTTTATTTCAGAGAAACATGACAAATTATAAAATGAAATAGAAAACCGACACACCGGCTCTACAGCGTGGTATCTGCGCCTTTGCCTTTGTCACCCAAAAAAGAAAAGTAAACTGTCAATTGTCAACAACTTTTAACGTTTTAGTGGTTTGTCGAATCGTGGTCGAATCGAATCAAAATCGAACAATGCTCGGCTTGGCCAAAATGTCTAAGCAAATTTACTGCCGCTTCGCTAGTACGTTC
Source organism: Yponomeuta sedellus (assembly GCA_934045075.1). Lineage (NCBI taxonomy): Eukaryota > Metazoa > Arthropoda > Insecta > Lepidoptera > Yponomeutidae > Yponomeuta > Yponomeuta sedellus. The sequence continues at coordinate 6,627,835 of OW203751.1, read as the reverse complement.
GCTAGAATTCTATCTAAAACGTTCGCTAGAATTCTCGATAAGCGTTCGTTATAATTCTCGCTAAATTCGCCAGATTGTTCTCTAAATCGTTCCCGTTCAATTCGAAAGCTTTTCCCTGTGTCGAACGTTTGCAAGAATGCTCCTTGCGCGTGAATGCTCAAATCTATCAGCACGTTAACTCCCCAGTCCTGACCTTGAAAATGACAGTGGTTTTTTATTGTTATATTCAAATGACAATGGATCTCTATTGTTATTTTCAAGTTCTGCGCCTTGATTATGTAACTTTCACGTATACCTACATCTGTGTTCAAAAACGAAATATGAAAATAAGAAACGCTGGGTGGCCTAGCCGAAACTAATGATTGGAACCAATCACTTGAGTTGAGCAACAGCAGGCGCGGTCAGGTGCAGGATGGGTGACCGCCCCGTGACTACTGTTAGTGGCATTTTTTCCGAGCGCTTCCGTGCTTCGCAAGGCACGCTAAGCCGTTGGTGCCGGCCGTCATGTAATGGCAGTCGTTAAGCAACGTCGGAGGCCTTATGGGCGGCTTGATAAATTCTGACAGTAAGGCCCGCCACTGTCTTACAATCCTCCACCAACCCGGACCTGGCCCCCGTGGTGGAGTATGGCCTAACCTTCCTGTGATGCAGGAAGTGACCCGTGCCCCAGCAATGGGGACATACAAGGGTTGATATCGATGGACTTTGTACAATTACGTCGCTCAATATCACCGTCACGTATCTTGATGCAATATGCACTGTGTGACGTCTCATAGCTAAGTAATCATTCCGTTTTCGCACGCAGATGTATACGTGTATACGTGAAACGTTACATAATCGAGGTGTGGGTCAGAGTGCTTAGTGCGAGTTTGACAGATCCAATCGAATAACTTTACTACCGCGTTAATCGAGATTCGAGCAGTGAGTATGAGTAAGTTAACCGTTCGAACTGGCAAAACGCTGTCACAGTACAACTCGCACTCGCGTTTATTCGTGTTTTGGCTGGTAAACGTGTTCACTTCTCAAAGTAAACCATTACAACTCGCACTTAGCAATTTTAATTTCCATACTTGTCGCTAGGTGGCGCTTCCTCGATGCCATAGAAATATGAGTTTACGTTAACGCGATGGAGTAGTTAAAAAACTCGCACTAAGCACTCTGAGGAGATTAATAACTAGTAACTACGAGTTAGAAGAAGAAAATGTGTCGGGTTATACCTATGGACTCACCGATGGTGCGGTCCGAGCTCTCGGGTGACGGTTTCTTCAGCCGGATCTTGTGACCGGGCCGAGCGAACTCCGCCAGCTGCTTCGGATCGGATAGATCTAGGCCTGCGAGAGACACGTAAAAGATAATATCGACGCCTTACTGCTAAAACCGACTATCTGCATGAAATGTTGTTATGCACACAATAACAAGTTTTAGTATAGTTAACGACATCCGAACCTTAAACTCGAGTTTTCTCGAAACAACATTTCATGCAGATAGTCGGTTTTAGCAGTAAGGCGTCGATATAAGCGAATAGTTAAACTAACTTAGCTTGTTTATATTGCATATTTTAAACTTTCGCGACTTGTACACATAATTAGAATATTTTCGGGGCTCAATCGCGTAGTCATTTATTGCTATTGATGATGTGTTCGAGTGGAAAAAAGTCGCATGGCTTATCGTCCGACATTGTTAGTGTAGTGTGTCGCAATCCTAATAGTGTTTTGTGATAGCTGATTGAGGGTAGTCTGAAACCTCATCAGCCGAAGATGCGAACGGGTGCCAGCCACATCAGTCTTCTCGTGACCACGATGGCTGTAACGTCGTCCAAACGTCGAGGTAAAATAGCAATAAATTACTACGCGATTAAGCCCCGAAAATATTCTAACTTGTTTATATTATTTTTAATGCACTAACCCGTGCTAAGGACAATTTTAAAAAACCTATTTAGAGGCTAAAAATTCCACCCATGCCGGGACTCGAACCCGCGACCTCTGGCTATCCGTGCCAGCGCTCTTTCCAACTGAGCTAATGGGCGACTCACCGGCATCAGTGAAATTTCGAACCTCTTTACAATATTCTCTGTATAACGTACAGGCAGTGACAAAGTACTACCTACTTACGTAGTACCTACTGTCACTAAACGCGCCCTATGTTGCTCAAACCTTGTGATCGTTTAAGTTCACTCAGGCTGCCGGGGCTACGAGCGATACGAGGCTACAAGGAACCGAGTGATTGGAATCCATCACAAGGTTAAGCAACAACAAGCGCGGTCAGGTGCTGGATGAGCGACCGTCCAGCGACTAGAACTATTTTTTCCGAGCGCTTCCGTGACTCACGAGGTACGTTAAGCCGTTGGTGCCGGCTGTTATGTAATGGCAGTCGTTAAGCCACGTCGTCATTATCAACCACGTAGTAGTTAGGCCTTATAGCCGACACACATCACTCACCACGCCCGCAGACAGGTCCGGTGATAAGGCGTGTGATTTGTATTTACTTAGCACTGGATTCCACGTACTTTAGAGCTTGAAACCATCCTCTCTGTTGAAATTCTTGTTTTTTTAATTGCAATTGCTTCCCGAACGATTCTCCGATAATAATGTCGATCGGTTGAGAGAACTTTCGGTCGATGTTGCTCGATCCGAAGGTTCGTTCCGGCCTTCAATAGACCGGGATATAACTAGGCTGCATTATATAGGTACCTGGCATAGTTTCGCCGCCCAGAATGTTCTTCTTGCCAGACATGTACTCCGTGTAGTCGGGATCCGGTTCAGGATTCGAGCCGTCGTCTGCAAATAACAATAGATTGTTTTATCGTTTTGACGGCCTCGGCGGCGCAGCGCTTTGGCACGCTGACTGTAAAACCAAAAGTCTCGGGTTCGATCCCCGGCCGGGTCAAACTAGGAAACGAACTTTTCTAGTTTGTCTCGGGTCTTTAATGTTATCTATGTATTTATTTGTATTAAATCTATCGTCGAGTCGCCTTTTACGACACCCGCGGGAAAAATTTGGGTTGGTGCTATTCTCTAGGCCGACACCACACAGCAGTGTTAGGCATCAAAGAGTCGAAATTAAATTAACTTCTAAAGAAAGGATTGTGATCAAGTAGGTACTCGGCCGACACCACACAGCATAGTAATTTTCACATTTTACTGCTAAACCATGTTATCAACCCTTGTATGTCCCCACTGCTGGGGCACGGGTCTCTTCCTGCCTCGCAGGAAGATTAGGCCATACTCCACCACTGCTGCTCCAATACTGCTAACCCATCTTCTTCAGGCTATATGAGTCCACTGCTGGACATAGCCCTCCCCTAATGAGCGCAAGGTTGTGCCATCAACAGGGGGTAGTGCCCATAATCCCCACGCTGGGCATGCGGGTTGGGGATCGCAGTTTGGTAGAATTGTACTGCAGGGGGCGCTACTGCCCACCCTCTGGTTTGAGTCCCATAGTCGCCTTTTACGACACCCGCGGGAAGAATTTGGGCTGGTGCTATTCTCTAGGCCGACACCACACAGAAATATTTACCCAGCTAACAAATTTACACAGCTAACCCATAACATTTAAGAATTGCAACGATCAAAATTTTGTGTTTGACAATGGCGTAGGCACCGTACCGGGCTCCTGCAGTTTCTCACCGTCATCTTCGCCGGTGGCCCACATGGTGACCGAGAACTCCCCCTCCATGGTCTTGATCTGCACCTGCTTCTGCTCCCAGCGGCGCGCGGCTGAGCGGCCGCCGCAGCCTAGACCCTCCATCAGGCCCATCGGCACCTCGCCTGCGGGTCAACGATCAATGGTTTCATTAAGCACCGAAAAACCTGTAGGAATTCTGACCTTTGCGATAGTTATAGTGGCATTTCGGACGTAGTACCTAAGTGATCTTAAACGATCACGAAGGTTAAGTAACAAAGGGCGCGTTCAATGCATGGATGGGTGTCTTGGCACCTCGCCTACAGTTCAACGATCAATGGTTTCATTAAGCACCGAAAAACCTGTAGGAATTCTGACCTTTGCGATAGTTATAGTGGCATTTCGGACGTAGTGCCTAAGTGATCTTAAATGATCACGAAGGTTAAGTAACATAGGGCACGTTCAGTGCATGGATGGGTGTCTTGGCACCTCGCCTGCGGGTCTACGATCAATGGTTTGATTAAGCACAGAAAAACCTGTGGGAATTCTGACCTATGCGATAAACATAGTGGCATTTCGAATCGCTCGTAGCCCCGGCTGCCTGAGTGATCTTAAACGATCACGAAGGTTAAGCTACATAGGGCGTGATTAGTGCATGGATGGGTGTCCGTCTATGACTAACGCTAGTAGAATTTTTAAACGCCGAGCGGTCCTTGCTTCGACTAAGACAGTAGTTTTTTTTTTTTTTAAACTTGTGGCAGTTCATTCGGACTCACACGACAACGTCAAAATATCATGACGTCCCAGAATGGGGAAAAAGTCCAACTGCGCAATCAAGTAGCGGGCGTGGCGACGACGAGGACGGCGCCACACGCGGACCGCTAAGTGCTAGAGTGACGGAATTTACTGGCTGCGCTCGCGCACCAGCCTAACCTGCTGACGTCAGTCTGCATCGGATGTTTGACGCGAAGCGCCGCTTAATTGTAACGCCTTACTTGCTACGTAATATTTGTTTTTGCTACTTGTCTTATCGCTATATTTCTGTTTTCTGCTTCATCTTACTCCTTCCATCTCTGCTAAGCTAATGAACTCTGTGAACTATCTGTGCTGTGCTTAATAAATAAACTGTGAATGTATGAGTACTTACTTGTGTTCACTCCGAACCCGGCATCGAACCTACATCACATCACCCACATTAGCCACTTCACTGGTGACCCCGATCGAGCACTTACATCAAGATGACGAGCAGGACCCATAACGACGAGACCGACCCTCATCACTCCTCTGAATCTACCAGAAGCGCCAGTGCATAGTGCACTTATGTATACATGAAATTAGTCTTCCCTCAGAAGCTTAGAAGCGTGGCCTAGTCGAACCGAATGATTGGAATCAATCACTTGAGTTAAGTAACAACACAGACGCGGCCAGGTGCAGGATGGGTGACCATCCCGCGCCTACCGCTAGTGGCATTTTACCGACCGCTTCCGTGCTTCGCAAGGCACGTTAAGCTGTTGGTGCAGGCTGTCATACGACGGCAGTCGTTAAGCCATACCTGCGACCTTATGGGCGGCTTAAAAACTTTTGAAAACTTTAAGTCCCGCCACTGTTTTACAACCCTCCACCTACCCGGAATTGGCCCCCGTGGTGGAGTATGGCCTAACCTTCCTGCGATACAGGAAAAGACCCGTGCCCCAGCAGTGGGGGCATACAAAGGTTAATATCGTTATGAAAAGAAAAGTTTGTAAAATCATGGACAGAGAGATTGTGTTGTATGGATTTTGTTATCATAACTCTCTTCTAGTCTTACCGATTGGCATCAAGTGCTGAATGCTGTTATTTGTGGACCCACGCGGCCTGCCGCGCCCTCTCCTGTGAACAAAATATCTTTAATTACCAACCTGCACTCTCTTAGGCGTGACAAAAGTATCAAATAATTTTTAATAAAAAGTAATTTGTTAGGTAGTTTATGAAACTTAGTTTTAATGTGAGGGTTGACATTCAGAGACGAAAACTGAAGCTAAGACAGGTCTCTTTGGACATTTGTAAGACCAGTCTTTGCTTAGTTTTCGTCTCTGAATGTCAGCCTAATAAGTCTGCCAACAAACTATCATTTAGTTTGGCGGGAACGATTGTTGTAAAAATTGCATGAACCTTTTAAAGAATAAACCTTTCTTTTTAATAATCAAAGATTTAACGACATTAGGGGAAAGTTAATATTGACCACCTCTGTGGCGTAGCGGTCGCGCATCTGCCTACCATGCAAGAGGTCCCGGGTTCGATCCCCGGCTGGGGACAAAAAAAACCAAAGTCTTGGACGTTCGCATGCTTGTGATGTCGTCGTTTCTGGCTCCCGCGACACAGGGTATCCTAATGTGGAGCCAGAAGCAATGTATGTGCCTGTATGTAAATGTTAACTATTTTTAGGGATAGGGATATTAGGGATATTACGTCGTGGACAGCAGAAATAGTCCAACAATCACTTACCGACTGGAAGTGGCCGGCGCCGAATACACTGGATCATAAGTGTTGTCTGCTCCGGTGTTCAGGACTTCCTCCGAGGAGATTCCGGGCAGGATCACCTCTTCACTGCCCACTGCAACGGGGAACGCTGCTTTACTTCGTTATTTATTTCATAGTGATGCATTGAGCGTTAAGCAGTTGGTGCCGGCTGCCGTCGATAGATGGCGGTCGTCAAGCCAAGTCAGAGGCCTTAGGGCGGCTTGAAAACTTCTGACAGTAAATCCAACCGCTAGTCTTGCAAGCCTCCACCAATCCGGACTTGGCCCCCGTGGCGGAGTATGGCCTATTTCTTCCTCAGGATAGAGACCCGTACCCCTCGGTGGGGACATAATGGATTGATGATGATGAATGCATTGAAAAGTTACAAAACGGGTTTTATTGCTATTATGACCAAGTCAAGGCGAGAGAAAAATCATCATAATCAACCCGTTACGTCCCTACCGAGGGGCACGGGACTCTTCCCTGAGAAAGGTATAGGCCATACTCCACCACGGGGGCCCAAGTCCGCATTGGTGGAGGAAAAAATACTATGAAATTATGCCCCGCCAAAATTCTTAAACACATACATAAAAAAATCGTTTAAGATTTGTGGAAGGTATGCGACCAACCCGGACTTGGCCCCCGTGGTGGAGTATGGCCTAACCTTCTTGCGATGCAGGAAGAGGCCCGTACCCCAGCAGTGGGGGCATACAAAGGGTACATACATACATACAATACATGCGACGATATAGTAAATAAAAAGTAATACAAGCGTCGAATTGATAACCTCCTTTTTTGAAGACTGTTAATTAAAAATAAGATATGTCAGAGCTACCACCGAAGCTGTTTCAAAAATATTTATATTTAAAGTGAACCCTACCTAATTACTTTCACTATGAATAAATAGTTTCTAAGTTTTTTCCATATACTGTGCAGGAAAAAACCAGTTGATCATAAGAACCAGTATCAACTGAACCTGCTTTACAAACGCGATCTGTACTTTTAAGTGTCATTGTATTTTAGTCTATTGGGAAGAACAACTACTCTGCCGTAACACAGTTTTTACTAGTACCGAGGGTAGGAACAAATCTCCTGCTGTTACCTTTTTACTTACTTAAATTTATAAACTACCATCATCTATGACACCAGACCAACTACCCTATTTGTTAATGTTAAGTATCTTATCCTTTTTGCATGTTAATTATTAAGCACTTTGCAGTATACTTGTTAACAGCAATAAGACCTGTTTTTTGGAAATAAATATTATCATTGTCAAAAATGCGTTGGGCATTGTTTAAGACGCCATTATAACATTAAGAGCGATTTCACACTACGTACGATCCGAGTCCGTGAAAATAAGGGTCAAGAAACCTCGGCCCTATTTCGCACATTGCTTACGCACTAGTCCGATGTCTGATCTAAATGCAAGCAGTTCAGGGGGTACATCTAAGCTGTCCTATAAGCATGTTATTTTCTACTCTGACGCCTGTACATAATACCGAGAATATTGTAAAGGGGTTCGAAATTTCGCTGATGCCGGCACTTGCCCGTTAGCTCGGTTGGGAGAGCGCAGGTAAGGTTAGCCAGAGGTCGCGGGTTCGAGTCCCGGCATGGGCGGAAAGTTTAGCCCCTAAATAGGTTTTTATTATGGTTCTAATTTCCTACTATCCAGTAGGAAATTAGTAGGTTGCTCGTCACCTTCTTCGAGGTGCTGAATGCCGATGACCTGCTCCTCTTCCACTTCCTCATACTGGTCGTCGATGATGTACTCCTCATATTGAGAGGACTCTATCTCCTCATACTGTTGAAAAAGAGAAATACGGACTTGTGATAAAGCTGCAAAGAGTTTTTGAAGAGCGCTCATTAAATTATTTAATAAACTAGCTGACCCAGCGAATTTCGTACCGCCTACCAGTTGATTCTTTAGTTTTTTTTTTCTTTCTCTCCGTAAGAACCATCCTCGTACTTCAAGGAATATTTTAAAAGAAGAATTAGCGAAATCGGTTCAGCTACTCTAGAGATTTGCGCTTACCAACACATTCAGCGATTCATTTAATTAGATAAGTATATAAATTATAAAATAAATAAAATCTTTATTAACTGTTGGTGAGACATTAAACTAGGTATCTATATATAAACAAACCTCAGAATAGTTATCATAGTAGGTAAATAATATTTAGCTAATACATATTTCACTGCGGCCCCACACTAGGCAAGCCTGTACCGCTGTACCACACTAGTAAGCATGATGGTTCGAATGGCAGGATTTACAAGCATATAGGCCTGCGCGGACGATGTACTATCCCCCGGGTACTTTTTTGTCCGTCGATATAGATCTCTTATGAACTTTTGACAGTAAGACCAGCCACTAGTCTTAGAAGCCTCCACCAATCCGGACTTGGCCCCCGTAGTAGAGTATGGCCTATTCCTACCTCAGGGAAGAGACCCGTGCCCCTCGGTGGGGACATAATGGGTTGATCATGATGAATACTTGAACAGCCCTAATAAATAAATTTTAAAATTCCTAATAGATAAAATCTGTGAACGTGGAGTAAACGTGTTCTTGAGTGGAGACCGCCAGTCGGCAAATGTAGTGTAGGACGCCCTCCGACCGGGTGGGATGACGATCTGCGAAAAACTACCGACAGATGCTGGATGCGGCAAGCTGAAGACAGGGCGCTATGGCGCTCATTAGGGGAGGGCTAAATCCAGCAGTGGACTACATAATATAGCCTGAAGAAGAAGAAAAACTGTGAAGTATTGCAAACTGTAAGTCTATAGTGTGCTCCAAAATCATCCATAAACCTCTTAGGTTTTTAGCATTTGGAATGTTTGAAATTTTCTTGTAAAATAAATTATCACATTACGTTGCAATAATATTGGCCTTTTTACATCTACTTAATGAGATGATTTATACAGCGTCCAGTGGTATCTTCACTCACACTAGATGGGTGAAGGGACCACTCCGACGCTGTAGTGCCTGGGACATGGTTTTATAGATGGGCATGGGCTAGGCCGACTAAGCTGTCAGGATAGTAGGTGCTGGGCCAGCCTACGTTTGCAAAACAACACAGTATTATACACCTGGTCGTCTCACCTTGACACCAACCTGGTCATCGCCGTCAATCTCGATACCCCCGTGCGTGCCGATTTCCACCTCGCACATGATCTCCTGGTTCATCATCGCGACGCCCGATGATGACGCCCTGGGGATGAAGAGACAAAGTCGGTGATGACGACTGTTTGTTTTCTCAAGCAAAAGTAATATTTGCTCGCCCTGAACAGCATGCCCATAGTCTGTTAGCTTTTACAATATAATATACCTCGGGCTCTAGAGTAGGCTTCGGTTTTCGCCGAAAGCACACGAGTGTAATACTACTTCTGCTCTGTATAAAACTTTTCTTCACTATTTTGAAAGGTTACGTGAAATTAAGTGTCATATTAGTTCCGATATTTCTATGACACGAATATATCCGATTCTATTTGATAGTAGCCGAGGTCGTCGAAACGTCGAGGTAAAATAGCAATAAATTACTACGCGATTAAGCCCCGAAAATATTCTAACTATGTGTACAAGTCGCGAAAGTTTAAAATACCTATTTAGAGGCCAAAAATTCCACCGATGCCGGGATTCGAACACGCGACCTCTGGCTATCCGTGCCAGCGCTCTTTCCAACGGAGCTAATGAAGAATAAGACTAAGAATAAAAAGAATTAATGAGCGACTCACCGGCATCAGTGAAATTTCGAACCTCTTTACAATATTCTCTGTTTTACGTACAGGCAGCGACATCTGGCTGAAGTAATTTGCATCACTTGCAGTCCCGAGTACCTACTTTGCAGTTAGGTTTTACATTGGAATGATATCGCTGTACCCGCATGATTATACTCTTTTTAATGCACGAATTTCAAAACATATTCCCTCTAATATGGTTGAGACAGGCGATGGCTGACCGCTGCATTATCCTTGTAAATTGGAGCTCTCTGTATGTCTAGTTGCAGTATTGGCGTTTTCTAACTTTTGTAACAGTAAAATAATGTTAATTATTCCTTGTTGTTGCTTACACTCATGGGAAAATTGTTAGCCAGCGGAAGTGGGACGGGGATGACATGTCATTAATGCACTTTCATACGAAATGTAGTGAAAGGATGGGACAAATACATTTTGTGTAAACGTCTTTTCTGCATCGTGTTTTTAGGTAGGTATTTGCATCAACTGATGTTTTATATTTAGGATGATTAGTGAATAGCTATTTTATGAATCATTTATTTGGATTTACACACCCCCCCCCCACACGACGTTACCACGATGACTGTAACCTCGTCACGAGAGTCTTCTCGTGACCACGATGACTTTAACGTCGTCGAAACGTCGAGGTAAAATAGCAATAAATTACTACGCGATTAAGCCCCGAAAATACTCCAAATAGGTTTTTACAAAATGTATTTGTCCCATCGTTTCAGTATATTTCGTATGAAAGTGAATTAATGACATGTCTTTTCCACATGCCCGTCCCACTTCCATTCCGTGTGCTGGCTAACAATTTTCCATGAGTGTTATCAACATCAAGCAATAATTAACATTATTTTACTGTTACAAAAGTTGGAAAACACCAATACTACAAGTAGATATATGGAGATCCTCAATTTACAAGCATAATGCAGCGGTCAGCCATCATCTGTCTCAACCATATAAGAGGGAATGTTTTGAAATTCGTGCATTAAAAAGAGTATAATCATGTGGGTACAGCGATATCATTCCGATGTAAAAACCTAACTGCAAGTCATGCAAATTACTTCAGCCAGATGTCGCTGCCTGTACGTAACAGAGAATATTGTAAAGAGATTCGAAATTTCAATGATGCCGTTGAGTCGCCTATAAGCACAGTTGGAAAGAGAGCTGGCACGGATAGCCAGAGACTGCGGGTGGTTTTTACAAAACGTATTTGTCCCATCATTTCAGTACATTTCGTATGAAAGTGAATTAATAACATGTCTTTTCCACATGCCCGTCCCACTTCCATTCCGTGTGCTGGCTAACAATTTCCCATGAGTGTTGTCAACATCAAGCAATAATTAACATTATTTTACTGTTACAAAAGTTGGAAAACACCAATACTACAAGTAGACATACGGAGAGCATCAATTTACAAGCATAATGCAGCGGTCAGCCATCGCCTGTCTCAACCATAGAGGGAATATGTTTTGAAATTCAGATAGGTAGCTAGCCAACAGAAGATAGTGTGGTTTCTTAGCACACCTACCTACTTAAAACAGATAATATTAGTGTAAGTTGTGATGTGCTAAATAAACAACAATTATTTATTGTGTTTATGTATGCCAGCAAGCTGTGCGTTAACAGAAGCATCAGTATCAATGAATAAACTCATTCAGGCAAACATAGATCTTATTAACTCAGCTAGTGGGGTCAAAATGATAAATCACTGGGGATTTTCAGGTAATGCTAATATCTGGAAAGAATTTAATGCTGCTGTGAATAACAAGTTATTTTCATACAATACACTGTGTAACATTATGAGTGTTATAGTAGGTACTTTAGCACTTGAATAGTAGGATATGACATAGCCTATATTTAGCAGTCTATCTGTGAAAAACAACTAGTTTGAACGACTCTTGATAAAACTTTTAGTTCGATTCTCGCCATTATAGCTAGCCGGTTAAGAGCTATTGTGACTGATCGCTAACTGGAGAATTATTATGCGTTTATAAACGAAACGTTTGCGTTCTTGCTCTTAGCATGTTTCGAAACGCAACCTATTTGAAAACAAATCGCTTGTCTTTGCCTTTCCGAGCTTGTCACAGAATCGGACACAAAATGCGAGAAATTCAGTGGAAACCCGTTTTGTAATACTTTGAGTACAAAAAGCAGGCTACTTTTTGGTACAAAGGCCGCTTTGTTAGTAGAAATACAAATATCTACGGGTAAAAAACGATGGGTCTGAAACCCGGCGAATGAATGAGTCAATTTGATAGCGACTTTTTTTGATAATTATAAAATCAACCACGCCAAACGATGCCCCGCTGGTATATTCAAGAACGGATCTTCGCACGGGCGCTCCGTTGAGGCGTAGCGATGCGTAATTTCATAGAAAATACGAAACACTTGTTCTAAAGTGTCAAACTAAAGTAGATTTTTAGGTGGAAATCGCTTACCTTTATTTATCTTGTAACAAAGCAGAACGACCCCCAGGAGACAAATATGGGCAGTGGCGTTGGCACAGATATTTTCCACGTAATATTTACTGTAATCAACGCACCGGGCTTCAGTGAAAAAAAGTTGGATATTTAGGCTCAAAAATATTTGAAATTTACGCGAAAATGTTTATAAAATATGTCCGACTAAACATGGCGTCCAAAGATGTCCGACCAAATTCAATATGGCGAAGCAAAATGGACGCCCGAACCGTGAATCTGGGGAAGGGTAAAGTCGCCACACACGATGCATGGAACAAAATCGTTTGTGGCCTATGTTGCCAACACCAAAAAATATTTATCTTGAAACCGGTATTGTCTTTGCAGAAATGTTACAGAGAAACTGTTGAATGTATTACATAATAAATAAAAAAAATACTTTATGTCAGTATTTGCTGTCTTTACCTCAAACTGACCAGAAAACCTAATTAAACATTATAAATATTATTTCACGTGTCTGTACTTTACTACGCTACTAACGCCATCTACACCAAAACTTTGACAAAACAGCGCCCTCTAGCGCATTTTTCGTGCACTTGTGTCCGTTTTCCTTCCTGTGATTACCCAACAGCTGTATTCCTGAAAGTAAAAAAAGGCTTTTTGAGCTGTTTAAAAGGAAATACACGATGGCAGTAAGGCTTCTATCCAAACTAAAGATCCTGCCTGAGCTGCGGGGCGCGGCTTACTCCAGCTCTGCCGCCGCGCCAGGAAAAATCTCGGATTTTGATATGCAGCACAAAACTCCAGTTATCAGAAGGCAGAAGATGATTCCTAAGGCTCATTATGGTGGGAGACACGCCGTCTCCATGCTTCCAGGCGGAGGCATCGGTCCGGAGTGCATGGGATACGTTATGGAGATTTTCAAGTAAGTTCTTTACCTGTGGTATTTTGGTCATGGGAGCTAAGGTTAGCCTGTGACGCAGTATCCTACTATCGTACTACTAATATTATAAACGCGAATGTTTGTAAGTATGGATGGATGGATGTTTGTTAAGTATTAGGAAACTTTACAAAAATATTGCTTACTAGCTTTTGCCCGCGACTTCATCCGCGTGGACTTTTTTTGCAACCCCGTTCTCTCCCTTAAGGGTTTAATTTGGATAAACGGCGAAACACGTGTTCAATCAATACTATTGAAGAGCATTTATTTTAAGTTTCAAGAAAATTAGACAACATTTTTTATACCTCCCATACAAATTTAGGCAACCCTTTTCGCCCCCTTAGGGGTTGAATTTCAAAAAATTCGGTCTTATTCCTTGCCTACATTATATATAGACCCTCTGTGCAAAATTTCAGCCTCCTAGGTCAAACGGTTTGGGCTGGGCATTGATGAGTGAGTCAGTCAGTCAGGACTTTGAATTTTATTTATATAGATACATCAGAATAACACATAGGCTACAATTAATAAAGACATTGTGTGAAGTTGCATGATAACACTTCAGACACTAGGGTTTCCTCATAATGTTTTACTTCACCGTTGCCAAGTTTTATTGCTGTCATAACTCCACAAATGAATGTACTTTATGCTTAAATTTTGCCTATATTATATTATGTCTATCGTCATTATCAACCCATTATGTCCCCACCAGGGGCACGGGTCTCTTACCTAAGGAAGGTTAGGCCATACTCCACCTTGGGGGCCAAGTCTGGTTTGGTGGAGGCTTACAAGACTAGTGGCTGGTCTTACAGTCAGAAGTTTTCAAGCCGCCCTACGGCCTCTGACTTGGCTTAACGACTGCCATCTATCAACGGCAGCCTGCACCCACTGCTTAAGGTGCCTTGCGAAGCACAGAACCGCTCGGAAAAATGCCACTAGCCATAGACGCTCACCCATCCATGCACTGGACGCGCCCTAAGTTGCCTAACCTTCGCGATCATTTAAGATCACTCATGCAGCCGGGGCTACAAGCGATTTTGTCTATCATCAACCCATAGTTTAGTTAGTTTGTCCTGTGGTTTCTGCACTTAGCCACATAGTTGGGCCATTGTACGTAGCAGGGCTGTGAGATCACTCCAGCCATCCAATTTCTTTCCAGAAAGCCAGCAGTGCACCAATGTTACTGCTGAAGGGATCCCAGCTTTCCGATGGTGGCTGTCCGTTGCACTTTTACGCCTTCACACTGGATAGTCACGTGGGCGGGAGTTTCATCTTCCTTGAGGCATCCTCGGCACTATGGGCTGTCAGTCAGTCCCATGGTGTGAAAGTGTTTATTCAGCCGACAGTGGCCCGTCATAAGTGCCACAGCTATGTGCAGATTGCATCTCAGAAGCAGCAGGCTGCGCGTGAGGCGCTTCGACATTTCCGCTAAAGCCTCTCTGGCTTGTCTGCATTTCGTTTCCGTTTTCCATAGTTCGGCATGCTGTGTTAATTCATCATCAACCCATTATGTCCCCACCGAGGGGCACGGGTCTCTTTCCTGAGGAAGGTATAGGCCATACTCCACCACGGGGGGCCAAGTGCGGATTGGTGGAGGATAAGATAAGATAAGATAAGAATATTCTTTATTGTTTAGGATTTGACGAGGATGCTGACATTAAATTCTAATTCTAATCAACAGATACATCGGTGCTCCTGTAGACTTCGAAGTAGTCCACATTGACCCCACGAAGGATAACGATGACGATGTTAACTACGCTATTACCACCATCAAGAGGAACGGCTGCGGCATCAAGGTAGGTGTCATGTTCTTTGTTCCATACTTTTTTTGTTGTTTATTTTTCATATATTTGTGTTTAGTGTATGGAATCAGGCGTTACTTTGCGGAAATCCATAATAGCTTTAAACTGTGAAAATTAATAATAATAAACCTAATAAAAATAAACATAATAAATAATAATAATTTATTTCTTGACTTTTGCTTACTATATATGAAACTATTACTATTTTTATTATGTTCACTAGTACTGAAACACGTCAAGTTGTCTCTGTACATCATGTTTTTCCACGTCGCCCTATCCTAATTCAAAATGGGAAAATTACTTTGATAAATTCCGCCAAAAATCCCACAAGCACCATGCGGTTAATGCACCGCCCTCCCTCCCACTTTTTCAAGCAGAAGCAAGACACGAACACCCCACCACCGACACCAATATTTGTGTGAGAAAATGTGCGACGTGTTTCGCCTCTAACACGAGGCATCCTCAGGCTTACAAGTCAAGAATTGACATTTTAATGTTATTTTTATAAGGGTCCTTTTGACTCAAATAAAAGGCATAAAAAATATTGTTATTATTATTATTATTTCTAAGTTCTAATACAGAAGAACGAAAATTGCGTCCACAGACAAGTTCAAGTGTACAAAACAAATTAAATAAAAAATAACCCACAACGAATGGATCGAGATCTCAATTTATTATTATTTCTTAAGTAGTAATAATAATAATAATAATATTGGCCTTTTTGCATCTACTTAATGAGATGATTTATACAGCGTCCAGTGGTATCTTCACTCACACTAGGTGGGTGAAGGGACCACTCCGACGCTGTAGTGCCTTGGTCATGGTTTTATAGATGGTGTAGGCTTGCCCAGCACCTATACCATCCAGACAGCTTAGTCGGCCTAGCCCACAGGAAAGACTAGTCAATACGTGCGGAGCCAACCAAGCCGCGGGTTTCCTCACGATGTTTTCCTTCACCGTTAGCGTGTGGTATTGCGACTGCAAATTCGCAAATGTACGTAACTTTGAAATTAAACAAAGTCATTGGTACATGCCCGCACTCGGGATCGAACCTGGGGCTCTCGCTTGCCAGTCTATGGTTCTACCCACTGAGCTACCACCGCTGTCAAGTAGTAATACAGAACAAAATTTTCGTCCGGAGACAAGTTCAAGTGTACAAACAAAACAAATGAAATAAAAAGACAAGAAATAGATAGAGATCTCATTTATAAAATCCGTCCATTGGTTAAAGAGTTATGAGGGGACATACTTACATACACTCATATGAGCCCAAAACATGAACCTTTTTTTGGGATCCGCTGCAGTCGGTTAAAAATAAGATCAAAAATATAGAAACGCACCAGAATTTACTGTGTGGTGTCGCCCTGGAGAATAGCACCAACCCAATCCTTCCCGCGGGTGTCGTAAAAGGCCACTAAAGGACACAAACCGGGGGGTGTGCAGCAGCGCCCCCTGCAGTACAATTCCACCGAACTGCGATCCCCAACCCGCATGCCCAGCGTGGGGATTATGGGCATTACCACAGAACATAAAAAAAGAGTAGAAGTAGCGACATGACACATTAGTACGAAAACCAGTGTAACCAAACTGATACACATAAACCAAACGCACACTACGTATGCCAAGCTGCCATTGGTAAATAAAGTCAATGCCGAAAAGGTGTACATAATAAAAGTTTCAAGTAAAATATGCACCTTTTCGTAATGTTAACAATTATCAAAGTCAAATGACAATGATGAAATTAAGGTTGACATTTTGTAGTAACGCTACTCTACACTAGATGGAACTACCACCGCGTCGGACCGAAAAGAACTTTTACCTAGTAAGACATAAAGTTCAAAATTGAAAAACAAGTACATTCTCAGTTTGGGATGGGACAATGCGAGTTCCAGTTTGTCGATAGGGAGAGCCTATCGACAAATTATACAAAAAGTTTAACACAACGGCCGAATACGAATACTGGTACTCAGAAGTATCTTTTTAGCTATTTATTTGTTGCCTGCGGGTTGACTGGTAGAAATGCATCTTTTTTACATTATCTTTTGTGCAATAAAGAATTAATACTAATAGGGTGGATAGATGCACAAATAAAACAATGTGGTAGATATCATAATATTTAAAAATTTTATCTCTTATTAAAACTAGCTTTAACCCCTGCTTCGTCGGCGTTAGAAATTATAACACGGGAAATATTATTCTACGACTCAATTAAGATCTTTGTCTATCTGTACGCCATGTTTCATACGTAATACTAATTGATGATTGTACTAATATAAATTCATTTATACGCAAGAGTCTAACCTGGAAGTGAAGCACATTTTTTCTGGTATTGCTGCATCACATAAGTGCCACCTTCCGCCTTTTTTAGTTATTATGAAGTGTTCATGAAAATGCTCTGAATATGTTGTGCTCATCTTCGTTGGGAACCAATTTTGCCTTTTTATCGCTGCCTTCCATTTTAATTTCGTATCCGGTTTCCTTAGGAAAACTAAACGAAAACTCACTTCCAAATTGTTTTGATTCCGAGAGGGTTGTTTTATCATTGCCTCGGTTTGCTGTTGTCAAAGCGGTTGAAGTATTAAGGGTAAATAGCAGAATAATAAAAAACCATAAAACAAATAACATAACAAAACTAAAATCTGATGCTCGCCAAAAGAACAACCACTCGAACAGGTAAACAATATAATAAGTAATTTACTTAATGTTTTTAACCGAAGTAAAAAAAAACCATTGAGTCGTTTTCGATAACTTCACTTTAAATCTCGGTTGGAATATTTAAAAATGTAAGATTAAAATTACTTTGATAGTTTCTTAAATATTTCAGTCCCTGATAAATATATCGCGATCTAGCTGTGCTCATGTCATGTCTTGTATGAAAAGTAATGTATGAGCTCCAATGACAGTTTTCACATGCACAACGACCAGCCGGCGACCGGAGCTCATACATTACTACTTTACCCGGCCCGGCGACCGGACGGCGACCGGGAGCACTTGAAAAGGCACTTAGGAAGAAGGTATAAAATAACAATAATTATTTTACTTACTTAGACGAATTGGAATTTATAATACCAAGTATGTATGACTACTAAGTCATAGACAATTAATTATCGATAGATTTTTATCATGTGTGCCCCCATCCGTAATTGAGTAGAATTCAAATTTTGACAGAAACTTCTAGAGAATGTACACTTTCTTCGATGAAAATTTAACTTTACTAACCAGTATATAAAGGTGGTTTCACTTTCTCATTTTCGGATTGGTTTCCGTGTTCATGTCATTACAAATTTAATTAAAAATACAATGAAATACGTCTTACAGATGAAATGTTACGGCATGATCGGTATATTTTGGTCCCCAACTTTTATTTTTGCTCTCTAACACAGCATAACAAGGCATTTTAATAAGGTTTTCACCATTTTTTCTTTACTAGAAGCGCACGGCAACTGAAGTCAACAAAACTGTCACCGACTACGCATAGGCAATACATTGCTAATGTGAGGCACGCGGGCACCGCCCACTTACGACTTCTACTCTTTTTTTATGTTCTGTGGGCATTACCCCCTATTATAGCATATGATATGATAGAGTCGATTGCAAACATTTTGTTTAGAATCGTCTAAATTCAAACAAACAAAAAAAAAACCTTCCTGCAATACAGGAAGTGACCCGTGCCCCAACAGTGGGGACAAATAAAGGGTTGATATCGAAACATTTTGTCAGAGCAAAAGTATCGTCGTCGTCAGGCTATACTAGTCCACTGCTGGACATAGCCCTCCCCTAAAGAGTGCCACGTTGTGCTATCATAGGGGGTAATGCCCATAATCCCCACGCTGGGCATGCGGGCTGGGGATCGCAGTTCGGTGAAATTGTACTGCAGGGGGCGCTGCTGCCCACCCCCCGGTTTGTGTCCATTAGTCGCCTTTTACGACGCCCGCGGGAAGAATTGGGTTGGTGCTATTCTCTAGGCCGACACCACACAGCACAAAAAGGTGTGAAAAAGGGAGCAAAGGTGTGAAATACTTTATTTAAACATTTTCACGTACCCGTTGGCGGCTCTTCATTGGTCGTAATAAAATTAACAAGAATATGTCAACTTTGCCTTAACATCTCTATGCTAAATATTTTGCTCAGAGACTCGTCAATCTATTGAAATTGACAAAACACTGCAGATTGGCGATTTCAAGAGTCCATGTGAGATATGGGACCATCCATAAATTACGTCACACGTTAAGGGAGTGGGAGAGGGTCGACGAAGTGTGACATTGTGTCAAAGGGGGATGGGAGGGTTCCTCACAGTCATCCAAACACGAGGATTTAACACACGATCTTAACACCGTGTTAAAACACGAATTTTGCTCTGTTATGGAATAAGGTACTCAACATATTTGCAACTCTTTATATAAAACTAATTTCGGAACTGCTGTTTGAATTCAATAATTTATGTTATATTGCAAAGTATGTGACGTCACACTAGGAGGCCCCCGTGTGACGTCAAACATTTGTAAGACTCCCCAGTCTTACAAATGTGATCAGCTGTGACAAGGACGGGGAGGGGTAAAAAAATCAAGAAATTCGTGTGACGTAATTTATTGATGGCCCCTAATACTCGTATGAACTGAAAATTTGAACTAGCTGTTATAACTATGAGACGGAATTTATTCATTCGTCATTCACTCAGCCATCTTCATTCACTCATTCTTGCAGTATTGCCAACATAGGGACAGCACATGGAATGTTTTTAAATTTTGCCGGGCTATCGCGCGTCTAAGACGGAGTTTACACATTCAGTCTGGCGTCAGTCAATCCCATCAGTCGGGTTAGACTGACGGCAGACTGATTGTATATTCAGTGGAATGATGGACCAGACTGACGCGTATGGGAATATTTTGATGCTTCATCAGTCTGGCATCACAATCTAAGCTTGATCAAGGTCACGGACTGAGCTGACGCCAGACTGAACGTGTAAACTCCGTCTTACCAAAGATTGAGACTTTTAAAGGTTACATGGACAGAAAGACAAACTGACCGCCGATGCAGGGTCTCGATTGGCATCCTTCAATTCAATTCAATTCAATTCAATTTATTTCAACGTAAAGAATTTACATTCTGTTTGCTGAATGTCAAAGTACAATGTAACATGAAAGTGAAAGCCGCTGCCTTCGGGCCGTAATGTAGTGGAGAAAAAGGCAGCGGGAAAAAAAACTCCACTCTGACCATCTTTTCTCAAGTCTTAAATCTAATACATTAGATACCACCTATACGCATAAGATTCCATGATTGCCATTAATAACTTTAAATGTTAAACATTATTAAATAAATATACTTTTTTTACATAGGCCGTGAAAACATGACAAGTGCTGCGGCCAGACACTCGAACAGCACTCGTTCACGAGCATAACGCAGAGGTCAGCCATCATCAGTCTCAACCATTTTGGAGGGAGATAGATGACCCGGCCACCACGCCACCATTCGAATGACCTTTAGCAAACCTGCAGATTCTTCCTTCTATTACGGAACCCGAATATAGTTTAAACCCTAGTTTTTAAATGTTTCGATGTTAATTTTTATTTTTACAATGATGCCAAATAAACGATGTCTTCCCTTATAATGTCCTCACTATTGGGCTCGGGGTCTCTTCCTGTATGGCAGGAAGGTTATTCTATTTTCCACCACGGGGGCCAAGACCGGGTATGTGGAGGGTTGTAAGACAGTGGACAGCTGCACGATGATGGTGGATGATGGCTCGCTTTAGCTGTTGGGCAGATGATGAGCGGTGATGGATGAGCTGATGCGTCCAGCGCACGGAGAACACTCCTGCACTGTTCACTTATAGTGTAATATTGTCAATATATTGTTCTTTGAGCTGATAAAGTTTCTTGGTCACCAAATGTCTATCACTTCACGAGAATTCGAGCACTTATCACGCGCGTATGTCACCGTGCGAATGTGTGTGCAGATGGCTGGATAAATTAGTAGCTAGCGAGCGGCACGAGCGACGGCACCGGAGCGACCAGAATAATGAACGAATGACCACAGATTCATGATGAAGTCGCGCGATCGATTCTCGCGCGAACAGTATCTTTGTTACTTCTTCACGTCTAAACGGCTGGAGGGATTTTAGTAAAATTTGTTACGGAGTTAGCTGACACCCTGTATTAACACATAGGCTACGTTTTACCGCGGGATAATGTCTTACTCCCACGGGAAAATCGATAAAGCGCGGGGCATAGCTAGCTGTAGATAACCATCGTGAAATGGTCTTTGCGTCCGCAGGGCAACATTGAGACGAAAAGCGAGGCCGCATACGTGACGTCACGCAACGTGGCCCTCCGCAACGAGCTGGACATGTACTGCTACGTGCTCAACTGCAAGTCCTACCCCGGTGTTGCCAGCCGGCATAAGGACATTGACTGCGTTATCATTAGGTTGGTACTCTTTTTTTCTTTTTTTTTTGTATTTGTCAGGCAATAAATTACTAAATAATATTTAGTATTAAGCCCGTCAATTGTTGATACAATAAAGATAATTTAATAATAGTACAAATGAATGCACCACAATGCGTTTATTCGTGTCTATGCAACTGCAAATCCTACCCCGGTGTTGCCAACCGGCATAAGGACATTGACTGCGTTATCATTAGGTTGGTACTATTTTTTCTTTTTTTGTATTTGTCAGGCAATAAATGATTAAATAATATTTAGTATTAAGCCCGCCAATTGTTGATACAATAAAGATAATTTAATAATAGTACAAATGAATGCACCACGATGCGTTTATTCGTGGCTATGCAACTGCAAGTCCTACCCCGGTGTTGCCAGCCGGCATAAGGACACCGACTGCGTCATTATTAGGTTGGCACCGTCACCGTTAGTGAGTGGTATTGCTACTGTAACTTCACAAATGTACATAACTTAGAAAACATTTGTACCCGTCGGGACTCGAACCCGCGACCTCCCGATTGAGAAGCCGGCGTTTTACCGCTCCTCTACCACAGCTCCCCCGGTGTACATAGAATATTCTTATCTTAGTTCATCTCATTCGTCCACAGACAAAACACAGAAGGCGAGTACGCCATGTTGGAACACGAGTCTGTGGTCGGTGTGATCGAGTCGATGAAAGTTGTGACTGCGAGTAACTCGGAGCGCGTCGCGCGCTTTGCCTTCGAGTTCGCCAAGAAGAATGGACGTAAGAAGGTAAAAAAAATCACTCATATTAGAAGTGGGATAACTCAGTGGTATTTCCCAAGCTTGCGTAGTCTGTAACGCTCGCGGAGCACCCGGCACTGACTGAAAATCAGGGCTAAAGGCTTGCCCATCAGCATAATTATGCTGAGTCAGTTGCCGTTTATAGCGGCAGTGACACGCCGTGACCTTTAGTGTTCTTTTCTTTTTTATGTTATTTAGTAAGGTTTAAAAACCTATTTAGAGGCTAAAAATTTCACCCATGCCGGGATTCGAACCCGCAACCTCTAGCTATCCGTGCCAGCGCTCTACCAATTGAGCCAATGGGAGACTCACCGGCATGAGTGAAATTTCGAACCTCTTTACACTTTTCTCTGTAGGTATTACGTACAGGCAGTGACATCTGGCTTAAGCAAATTGCATCACTAACAGCCCCGACTACCTACTTTGCAGTTAGGTTTTACATCGGAACGATATCACTGTACCCACATGATTATACTATTTTTATTTTTAATGCACTAACCCGTGCTAAGGACAAATTTGAAAACCTATTTAGAGGCTAAAAATTTCACCAATGCCGGGATTCGAACCCGCAACCTCTAGCTGTCCGTGCCAGCCTGAGTTCTGCCTGTACGTAATACAGAGAAAAGTGTAAAGAGGTTCGAAATTTCACTGATGCCGGTGAGTCGCCCATTGGCTCAATTTGTAGAGCGCTGGCACGGATAGCTAGAGGTTGCGGGTTCGAATCCCGGCATGGGTGAATTTTTTAGCCTCTAAATAGGTTTTTAAATTTGTCCTTAGCACGGGTTAGTGCATTAAAAATAAAAATAGTATAATTTAGTAAGGTGTTTTAAGTTTGTTTTGTTATTGTGGCGTGTGTACTGTGGCTATAAGAAATGTTTTTCTTTCTTTCTGCATAATTTTTCTTGTCTTTTGTTACGATTTATTTACCTTTTATCGTATATCTTATATATCTTCTATAATATAAAAATGAATCGCTGAATATGTTGGTAAGCGCAAATCTCGAGAGCAACTGAACCGATTTCGCTAATTCTTTTGTTAGCATATTCCGTGAAGTACGAGGATGGTTCTTACGGAGAGAAAAATAAAAAAAAATTAAAGAACCGACTGTTAGGCGGAACGAAGTTCGCTGGGTCAGCTAGTTATAGATAATAGGAAAACTTACAGCTATGAAAAAAAAAATGCTGAACCCACTTCGTCCTCAGGTGACGACGGTCCACAAGGCCAACATCATGAAGCTGTCTGATGGTCTCTTCCTGGAGACCTCCCGTCGTATGGCGAAGGAGTACCCCGATATCGAGCACAATGATATGATCATAGACAACTGCTGCATGCAGCTCGTGGCCAAGTAAGTTGAGACTGTCCGAAAATTCAATGAAATATTGGTTTGCGACGGAGTTTAACATTTGTCGATATTAGATTAGATTTATATTAGAACTCTTAAAATGAAATGAAAAGGTTCTATTCAAAGTGGCGCAGAAACTGCGGCTTAATCAACGTTACAAGTCAAACTAGGTGTCCACTTTGATTGATAGATTCTTGCACTTTCCACAGCCCCCACCAATTCGACGTGATGCTGATGACCAACCTTTACGGCTCCATCGTCTCCAACGTGGTATGCGGCATCATGGGCGGCGCCGGTATACTCTCTGGTCGCAACTACGGGGACCACTATGCCGTCTTCGAGCCCGGTACTAGGAACACTGGTGAGTGAAATGAAATGGAATGTTAAAAAACCTATTTAGAGGCTAAAAATTCCACCCATCTCATTCGAACCCGCGATCTCTGGCTATCCGTGCTAGCGCTCTTTCAACTGAGCTACGCTGCCTGTACGTAATACAGAGAGTATTGTAAGGAGGTTAGAAATTTCACTGATGCCGGTGAGTCGCCCATTAGCTCAGTTGGAAGAGCGCTGGCACGGATAGCCAGAGGTCGCGGGTTTGAATCCCGGCATGGGGGGAATTTTCAGCCTCTAAATAGGTTTTTGAAATTGTCCTTAGCATAGGTTAGTGCATCAAAAGTAAAAATAGTATAATGAAATCGCTTTATTCAATTCAATTCAACGTAAAGAATTTACATTCTGTTTGCTGAATGTCAAAGTACAATGTAACATGAAAGTGAAAGCCGCTGCCTTCGGGCCGTAGTGCAGTGGAGAAAAGCGGCAGCGGGAAGAAAAACTCCACTCTGACCAAATTTTCTCAAGTCATCTTAAATCTAATACATTATTACATTATCTAATACATTATCTAATACATTAGATACCACCTATATGTATAAGATTTCATGATCGCCATTAATAACTTTAAATTTAATTCAAAGTAAAAATTCACGAGATAATTGTAAAGTTACCTATTAGAGCTATTCTACAGTTAGGTATGTTAACACTTCAGATACTAGGGTTTCCTCACGATGTTATCCTTCAAGAAGCACATTTGTGAAGTTATAACAGTAATGCTACATAACTTAGAAAACATTGGTACGTGCCGGGATTGAAATGAAAAGGTTTTATTCAAAGTAGCGCAAAGACTGCGGCTTAGTGAACGTTACAATTCAAACTAGGTGTCCATTTCAGAATCTAGATCAGTTTGGAGAAAAAATGGACAAAAATACTCCAAACTTAGTCTTTTCAAAGTCCTTAATCGACAGAGTTTACACAATTATTATGAAACATAGAACTCATGCGTTGTACTGGCTTTAATTCCAGACATCATTGTCATCTAAATGAACCTTTATGTTATAATAGCCCTTTTGGCACAAAGTGTACTTAACACATTTTTTGAACCGCGTCTCAGGCAAGCTTAATATATCTTCAGGAATGTTATTATAGAATTGTATACAATCCCCATGAAGGATGTATGATCCTTTGCCAGCCTAAATAGTGGGAACGAAAGCTTGTGTTTATTTCGTATTTACATTATGTTGGCTACCTAAAGTTTTAAATTTACTGATATTTTTCCTGACATAAATAATATTTTCATAGATATACTGACTGGTTAACTGTCAGGATGTTAGTTAACTCCCGAGAATAGTTCGTTGACTAATTAATAAAAAAATATTACACACTGACCAAATATGAACTTAAGAATAAAATATCATAATGGTTACAGAAACTTGATTACAGCTGCACTGAATTTTTTTTTTTCACAATTTTATAATTAATCTTTTAATTTCATTAAAATTTAACTAAGTTTAATAACTTAAATTTCATTTAAATTTAATAACTTAAATTTAATTTTAATTTAAGAACTTAAATTTCATTCACTTTTAAATTTATGCATGTGATTTATTTTGCTTGATTCTGTCCTTTCCGCTGTTACGTCTCTGTTAAAATATGTTTTTTATTAATACCAGTAGGAGAACCAACGATCCCTAAAACACAGGTTTCCACCTAGTTTAGGGCCAGAAGTTCGAATTGTACAATGACAAAAAAATAGGGTAGACTTTTAGTCCGGATCTACTTACGGGTGTTGTTAGCAACCGACTACGCGAGCTCCGTCTCTGCTCACCATGATTAAGCTCTACGAATCGGAGCGAAACCTGGTCGGACTCTTCCGATATAACAACAACCGTAAGTAGATCCGGACTAAAAGTCTACAATGTGTTGTGCTTACGAAAGTTTTAGTTCAAAAATAGGGTAAACAAAACAAGGTTTGAAGGGTCAGCTAGTGATAGTAACTTTGCAATTTCTTCACAGAGTGCTTAGTGCGAGTTTCACAGATCCAATCGAATAACTTTACTACCGCGTTAATCGAGCATTGAGTAGTGAGTATGAGTAAGTTAACCGTTCGAACTGGCAAAACGCTGTTACAGTACATCTTTATTCGTGTTTTGGCTGGTAAACGTGTTCACTTCTCAACGTAAACCATTACAACTCGCACTCAGCTATTTTAATTTCCATACTTGTTGCTAGGTGGCGCTTCCTCGATTAAAAAACTCGCACTAAGCACTCTGGTTACAGTAGATTGACTTGCCTCATATCGACAATTACTCAAAACAACATTTACCCCATTACTAGGTTCTAGGCAACAGTCCGTTCCGTTGCATTCCATTACATACGCTTTTATAACTACCCTCAAGTTAGTCTTTCATCTTCTTTGTGTTTTATTTTTATTAGTAGCATAGTGTGTTTGAACGTTACTAAATAGTACCTTTGTAGATGCAATAAGGACACAACTCGGCAAGTTGATGTGCACTGAAACATTACGAATGTAGCTGAGTAACTTAAGTGATAATATAGGCATCGTACCATTGAAGCCACTGTTTTGAAAGGCGCTATAGTCTCATAAAACTATCTTGATGTTTTTGAACTAAAACTTTCGTAAGCACAACACATTGTAGACTTTTAGTCCGGATTTACTTATCGGAAAAGTCCGACCAGGTTTCGCTCCGATTCGCAGAGCTTAATCATGGTGAGCAGAGACGGAGCTCGCGTCGTCGGTTGCTTGTCTCATACTGTGAGACAAGCAACCGCTCCGATTCGCAGAGCTTAATCATGGTGAGCAGAGACGGCGACGACGCGAGCTCCGTCTCTGCTCACCATGATTAAGCTCTGCGAATCGGAGCGAAACCTGGTCGGACTTTTCCGACATAACAACACCCGTAAGTAAATCCGGACTAAAAGTCTACAATATCTTGATGTTATTATTTTGTGTGTCTACACCTCGCATGTTTGTAAGTATTGAGCTAATAAAGAACTTTAAATATCAAAATCAATTTCTTCACTAAGGTACTGCAATCGCCGGCAAGAACATCGCGAATCCGATCGCCATGCTCAACGCATCCGTGGATATGCTGGAGCACCTTGGCCACGACTTCCACGCCGGCCTCATGCGGAGGGCTATCCACAAGACCGTCAATGTTGACAGGGTATGTTGTAATAACTCTTTCGATCGATATCAATCCTGGTAAGGCCGCACTGCTGGGGCACGGGTCTCTTCCTGCATCGCAGGAAAGTTAGGCCATACTCCACCATGGGGGCCAAGTCCGGGTTGGTGGAGGATTGTAAGACAGTGGCGGGCCTTTCTGTCAGAAGTTATCAAGCCGCCCGTAAGGCCTCTGACATGGCTTAACGACTGGCATTACATGACAGCCGGCACCAAGGGCTTAACGTGCTTTTCGAAGCACGGAAGCGCGGAAGCTCGGAAAAATGTCACTAGCGGTAGTCACGGGACGGTCACCCATCCTGCACCCGACCGCGCCTGTTGTTGCTTAACTCAAGTGATTGATTCCAATCGCTCGGTCCAACTAGGCCACGAGCGCTTCACATCCACACCTAGTTTTCTATGTGTCAATTCATATTTGTCTATCTGTGCGAAAGATAACTTATGTCTGTAAGACCCTCCACTGTATAACACTCCTCCACCAACCCGGATGATCTTCCTACGATGCAGGAGGAGACCCGTGCCCCAGCAGTGGGGTACAAGGGTTGCTATCGAGTACTAGATAACCTGGTAATGCGATCCCGTAGGATAACCTCTAACGCGGGCGTAACTGCGGCTTAAGGCTCTAGGCGGTGCTAACTGGCGTTACCATACATACATAACCTCACGCCTGTATCCCAGAGGGGTAGGCAGAGACCAGGGACTGCCACTTGCCACGACCCTGACAGATCACCTTCGCTTCATCAACGTTCATAAGGCGTCGCATGCACCAATGGAATAAAAATCATAGCTACATAATTGTAAAACATTACAATAAGTGTTTTTAAAGTGTACATAATAAATCTTAACAACTGCGACAACTATTTTTAGAACTTACAGTCTAGAACCTGGGACTTGAATAGATTTCCGCTGAAAGCGTTTGTTTTTGGCTTAACTGCCTAAACTTATAGATTCTAAATAGAGCTAAATTTATTAAGTTTTATGATTATATTTGACGGCCGCGGTGGCGCAGCGGTTTGGCACGCTGACTGTAAAACCGAAGGTCCCGGGTTCGATCCCCGGCCGGGTCAAACTAGGAAACGAACTTTTCTAGTTTGTCTCGGGTCTTGGATTTTATCTATGTATTTATCGTATTAAATCTGTCGTCGAGTTAGCACCTATAACACAAGTCATTTAGTTGTACTTAGTATGGGGCTAACGAGATCTGTATAATATGTCCATGAATATTTATAATATTTATTTTATATTCTTTTTAATGCACTAACCCGTGCTAAGGACAATTTTAAAAACCTATTTAGAGGCTAAAAATTCCACCCATACAGGGACTCGAGCCCGCGACCTCTGGCTAAGTTTTGTAAGTTTTATGATGCTCACTTTTACCTAAAACGCGTTATAAAAGATGTTACTTTTCCACTGGTAGCCTTAGACAGCACAATCTAGTGTGTTTATTAGAGGTGAGCGTTGATTGAACTAACGAGTTTCAAAAGCCGCTTTCATTCCGCCAACGAACCAACTGATTTCTGATTACTGAAGAAACGGTAAGCGTAGCGCAATCGCTCATAGCGGATTATTTATTTAATAACTAGCTGACCCAGCGAACTTCGCACCGCCTAACGTCGATTCGTTAATTTTAACGAATCGACGTTACGTCGATTCGTTAAAATTAATGTTACGCTAAAAAAATAATTAGCGAAATCGGTTCAGCTGCTCTCGGGATTTCCGCTTAGCAACACATTCAGCGATTCATTTTTATATTATAGATGACCCAGCGAACTTCGTACCTCCTAACAGTCAATTCTTAAATTTTTCTCCGTAAGAACCATCCTCGTACTTCATGGAATATTCTAAAAAAAGAATTAGCGAAATCGATTCAGCTGCTCTCGGGATTTGCGCTTACCAACACATTCAGCTATCATTTTTATACTATAGACTAGCTGACCTAGCGAACTTCGTACCGCCTAACGTCGATTTTTTTTTATATTTCTCCGTAAGAACCATCCCCGTACTTTATGGAATATTTTTAGAAAAGAATTAGCGAAATCGATTCAGCTGCTCTCGGGATATGCGCTTACTAACACATTCAGCGGTTCATTAGCCTTGGGTAACTCAAGAGCCAGATATGAGTGGACACACAACTCCCTCGCCGTCAAGTGTGTCCCATTCATATCCCAGAGATGTCAACTATATCTGGCTCCCAACATACTCTCAACTCAGTACGGAAGTCATCTCCTGCTACTTTATCCAGCTCACACACAATGCGCGAGAGCGAGATCAACATCGTCTGACATCGGTTACATTCGGCCGCATTTCTCGTCGTAACCAACGAGCGATGTGAGAAAGTTCAACAAAAAAAACGTGTGATCTGGATAAAGTAGGGAATAGGTAGACTAGACTGACTCACCAGTTGCGTCTCTTGTTTCCACACGCACTTAGTTGATTAGACGTCGTATGAGCTAGGACACAAGTGGGGAGCGAGATATGTTAGAGATATAGTGTGTCTCGGTGAGCAAAGATATGAGATATAATATAACAACTACCTCTAAGGACACACTGCCCAAGTCTACAGTTCATTCATATATTAAGATTATATTCATATATTATAGATAGATTATACAAGCTAGCATGCAACTGCGCTGCCTGTTTAAAAATACTTCTTTCTGTCTCGGTTATCCAAAGATTTCTTTGCTTATTTTTCCATTTTAAACAATGATTCGAGACCGAACC
Source organism: Yponomeuta sedellus (assembly GCA_934045075.1). Taxonomy (NCBI): domain Eukaryota; kingdom Metazoa; phylum Arthropoda; class Insecta; order Lepidoptera; family Yponomeutidae; genus Yponomeuta; species Yponomeuta sedellus. The sequence goes on along the minus strand of OW203751.1, from coordinate 6,598,018 downwards.
CTACCGCAATGTAGGAAGTGGCCAGCGCCATCTAGCGGAGCGTTATGTAAACTATAAAGATCACGAGGTGCTTTGGGGTGCTAACTAGCGCCACCAACAATGGAATAAAAATCATAACTTGTTTTATAATAAGTTAAAAACAAACTAAACCTAAAGTTACAACTTACCTTGTCCAATATCGGTATCAATCCTTGTGTGTCCCCACTGCTGGGGCACGAGTCTCTTCATGCATCGCAGGAAGGTTAGGCCATACTCCACCACGGGGCCAAGTCCGGGTTGGCGGAGGATTGTAAGACAGTGGCGGGCCTTTCTGTCAGAAGTCATCAAGCCGCCCATAAAGCCTCTGACATGGCTTAACGACTGCCATTACATGACAGCCGGCATCAACGGCTTAGCGTGCCGTACGAAGCACGGAAGCGCTCGGAAAAATGCCACTAGCGGTAGTCACGGGGCGGTCTCCCATCCTGTACATGACGGTGCCTGTTGTTGCTTAACTCAAGTGATTCATTCCAATCACACGGTTCGGATAGGCCACGAGCGTTTCCTTGTAATTTTATTATATTATTTATGATTTATGTAATTGCTCACAATAACTCTCTCCAGGCACTGCCCGCACCACCATCCACATAACCCAAGGTTAGCTGGAAGAAAATACTCCTCAGTATTTTCTTCCAGCTAACCAAATATCTTTCAACACTTTATCCTACACATTTTATCATTTAATTAATAAAATATAACCCTAAAACGAAAATGTCAACATATTAAAATAAAATCAACTCACCAAAAGCTTCGTCAGAACTACTATTGGCGGCCTTATTGCTTTTAGTAATTATTTTGTATTTGTTATTTTTCCAGTGTATAATAAAGAACATTCTTATCTTAAAAATAGAAAATGAAAATAAAACATTGAAACAAACTATTGTAAATGCACCACGACACGCACCCCGTAGTACCATTCGGTTACCTCGGGCAGTGACTGAAAATCAGCGCTGAGGGCTCACTCCCTCAGCACAACGCTGAGTCAGCTGCCTTTTATGGCCATTTAAACACACCATCGTCATTGTATATTTGGTGTATTTCTGTTGTGCACATATTGTGTTAATTGACATTTCAATTTTTAGCATAGGTATTTTACAGTCTTAAAGGAAACCAACCCGCATGCCCAACGTGGGGATTATGGACATTACCCCGCAATGATGGCACAACCTTGCGCTATGGCGCTTATTAGGGGAGGGCTATGTCCAGCAGTGAACTAATATAGCCTGAAGAAGAAAGGAAACTAGATACGAAATAAAACGGCCCATATTTTTTTTATTTTCGCAAATTCGATGATTTTCATTCATAATTTTCTGTTTGAATTTCGTCTTATTCTAAAAGGACGTACGTAACCGCCAAATGACGTCACACATACGGCTTAATAATACCCTTACTTTAAATTCAATGATAATACTAACACCCTTGCCGCCTTTTTAAAAACCATTGGAATTAAGGAATAAGTGCGGTAAGTTGAAAATTACAGCCGAGGCGATATTACTAGCCCGAGCCATCGGCGAGGGCTATAAGGAAGCAGAGGCTGTAATTTTCAAAGCGCACGTATGTCATACGACGTTTTATAACATATTTACGAGGAAATTAATAAAATTCTGACTTTGTTATCATCACTACTTGACGACATTTTCAAATAAACAATACATCGAAAAGAAAAAGCGCGCGGATTTATTTTTACTTGTCCACAAATAAGCGATGCGCGCGCATCAACTTTTTTTTTTTAGGCAAAGGTACAAAAACAGCCAGTATTACTAATAAAGTAAATTAATATTTTTGTGTTTTTGTTACAGATAAATGGTTGTAATTTATTGTCAAAATTAATTAAATTAAAGAATTAAATGTTTATTTGTTATATTTTATTTCCCAAAGTTAATTTTATTCATAAAATATTAACCACTTTCTAAGATTTTTAAAAGTATCGTTCATTTTTAGACGGAGTATCTTATTCCACCGTATGTGTGACGTCATCACACAATTTTTGGTTTCCATTTATTTTCTCTAAACTTAAGCAATATTAAAAATTCTAAATATTTTTTTCGTAATCAAGATAGCAACATTAGGAAACGGTATTTTTAGTTTTGCGCGTTGTAAAATATGAAATGTTGTCAATTGCCGGTTTTTTTGTTTATGTGGTGTGTCTTGTTGGTATAATGTCTCATTTTCATTCTTTTTTTCTTTCTAAACAAAGAAAAAACACAAACATAAAAAACAATAAGAGAATAAGTCGCCCCGGGACATATCCGACCCAAAGGTGCTCGCTACGCTGGCGGCGTTACCTAGTGCCATTTTTCCGAGCCGTTCCGTGCTTCACAAGGCACGTGAAGCCGTTGGTGCCGGCTGCCGTCGATAGATGGCAGTCGATAAGCACTGTCAGAGGCTTTATGAAGGCTTGATAACGTCTGACAGTGAGGCCCGCCAGTGTCTTACACTACTCCACCAACCCGGACTTTGCCCCCGTGGTCGAGTATGGCCTAACCTTCCTACGATGCAGGAAGAGACCCGTGCCCTAGCAGTGGTGACATACAAGGGTTCATATCGAAGTTTGAGACGAGCTCCTCATGAATCCAATATTGCTTTTCAGGTACTCACACCCGACGTTGGCGGCACCGCTTCCTCCCGAGATGTGATCAACTCCATCATTGCGAACATCGGACAGGAGAATTAAGTCTCAGACTATTAACAGACGATCGGACATGGTACGGACCGGACAGCGGGTTTGGCGTACCATCGGACCGAAACCTATTTATAGGCTAAAAATTCTTGTTTTTTTTATTAATTATGTTTTTTAGTATTAATTATGTTCGGCAGACAACTTTCCAGACGAACGGATATGGTATGGAGCGTACCGAATCCGCTGTCCGGCCGTACCAAGTTCTCTCGTTTGTTGATACTATCAAACGTACATAGCTAAATTACGACGCTGTCGCGTGTTATGAATGTCAAAAGTAGTGACTTTCCACTACAATAACTGTCAAATTTTGACGTTTCTGCGCCTTGACTATGTAACTTTTCTTGTATACATCTGTGTGCAAAAACGAAATATCTACTGGACTTTGTCGTACATTTGTTGATACTATCAATAGTACATAGCTAAATAACGACGCTGTCGCGTGTTGAATGTCAAAAGTAGTGACTTTCCACTACATTAACTGTCAAATTCTGACGTTTCTGCGCCTTGACTATGTAACTTTTCATGTGTACATCTGTGTGCAAAAATGAAATATAATAATTATGTAACTTTCACGTATATACAGATTTACAGTCTGTTTATTCTTACTTAATAAACAAGATTCTAACCTTAAAATTGAGATTAGATGCTTAAACTAGACATTTTCTCGCAAATTCATGAACTATCATGAACTATGTTAATAAAATTGGCAGCGTGTTATCTAAAACAGTGTTCCAGGTTACTTCATTTATGGAAATATGGCAGTTTTAGACTAAAAAGTTACAGTTTACGAGCAGAATCTCGTTTACTAAATTGGATAAGTAAGAATAAATAGACTGTATACGTGAATAGTTACATAATCATCATGGCTCCAAAATCGAGTTGTTCAACACGAGAAACATAGAACTGTTCTGAGCTGCAACATCACGGGATAGCAACAATGATAGCGACTTGTAAATAGCGTTAGTTAGCACCGGACAGCGTCTTGATATCCAGACAAGTGGAAAAGAAAAAGTCGACTAAAGATCCCAAAAGTTTAAAAAAAAAGCCAGTATAATCTGATAATATCGAAACTCCCGCCAGACGTATGTGTGGTAAAGAAATGTATAAAATAACATCATAAGAAGAGTTGTAAAACCAAACGGTTAGTAGATCTTTAAACAGTATTTATAACTTATTGTACTTATAGTGTTTAGTGAATCATCTTGTAAAATAAAATGTCATGTCACGAATCAAATTGACCTTTTTATCTTTTTTTTTAATTCAATAAAAGTTGTTGAACGTAATGAAACTTATTAAATTGAATTTTATTACCTTAATTTGACTACCCTGCCCCTCTAAATATGCAAAATAAGTCAAGAATATCGACGTAGTCAACGTTTCAGTTGTAAGAGGTGAATTTCTGAAAAAAAAACTATACTTTATGTATGGTCCTTTTCTTTATTTGTGTTAGGCTAAAAATGTTAATAAATCGCCGAGAAAATATTTCAGATTTTTATTTTCCACAAATACTTACAAGGTTACCTCTAAATGCACAGTTCCTGGAAAACGTTAGAGGTTAGGATTTATCAACAACTTCGTTATTTTTTGTTGTTTTTTTGCTTTGTACCTGGATAGTATTGTTGAAAATACATTTTTCCCAAAACACTCCACAAATGCCGGGAAAGTTGTTACATTTTTGTGTTTCAACTGCATCTGAATAGTGTTATAAGAAAACGTGTTTTTGAAACTAACAATGTGTATGTTACTGCTAAAAGGTCAACAAAAGTACTTTTCTCCAAAGCTTTTGGTCAGTAAGATTTGAAATACCAAATGGCAAAAACACCTAAAATTATGCATCACATCTGCGACAAAAAAAATAAAGGTGCGACGAAGCGTAGCGTAACTTAGCGGAGCGCGAAGGAGGGTGTTAGGTTGAACATGTATGTAAGACCTGTGCGAAAACCAACTAAACACAAAACTAGTTTGATTAAATTTAAAAGTCAAAACTAAAAACCTATTTAGAGGCTAAAAATTTCACCCATGCCGGGATTCGAACCCGCAACCTCTGGCTATCCGTACCAGCGCTCTACCAATTGAGCCAATGGGCGACTCACGACATCAGTGAAATTTTCGAACCTCTTTACAATATTCTCTGTATTACGTACAGGCAGCGACATCTGACTTAAGCAAATTGCATTACTTACAGCCCCGACTACCTACTTTGCAGTTAGGTTTAACATCGGAACGATATCACTGTATGTATGTAATTTGTTCCTTAGCACGGGTTAGTGCATTAAAAATAAAAATAGTGTAAGTCAAAACTAGTTTTATATATTATAATATAAACATACTACTTAGCTGTGCCCCGCGTCCTACCCGCAGTTTATTTATCATCCCATGTAAAAAAGATATTTTCCCGCAGTAAAACGAAACCTATGTGTTAATCCCGGTCGTCGGCTAACTCCATACCAAGTTTTATTAAAATCGCTCCAGCCGTTTAGACGTGAAGAAGTAACAAACATAAACATTACCAAACTTTCGCCGTTATACTATTAGGCTGACATTCAGAGACGAAAACTAAGCAAAGACTGGTCTTACAAATGTCCAAATCACGTACATTTTGACATTTCTGAGACCGGTCTTAGCTTCAGTTTTCGTCTCTGAATGTCAGCCTAGTGTCAAGTGTGATGAAGTGATGATGATGTGCTGTGTGGTGATTCTGTGTCCGTCGGCTATCTTCAAGAAAGAGGCTTTTTCAAAAGGAGTTATCTGCGAGTTCTGCGACGAATGCCTTACTAGATTATAAGGCCCTAGCTACATATACTTTGTAAAAAAAGTGTAGAATTTAAAGAGTAAGGTTTCGCTCAGACTTTTCGTCTGTGTTACATAAAAATTTAAAATAGAGTCATTACATTAAAAGGATGTACTGTGCTTAATCAAAGGTAGTAAATGGTCTTAATTTTCGATAATACCTACCAATAATAAAGTTTCTCTTCCGGTTTCTTGAATTTTTTGAAGGGATGTGAGTCTAAGCGCGAAAAAAAACGATTCGCTTTCATACAAATATACTGAAGGACGAGACGAAACCCACATTGAAGACACGCGCGAGAACTCGATATCTAAACAACGCACCGTGCCCCACGTTCCTTGCTGTGTGACCAGGGGTTCTATTATGTAAGTAGGTATCCACTGAGTTGAGTGACGTTGATTTTTACTTTTATTAAGCTGCTCCAGCTCTGTCAAATGCATATATATTTTGACACTTGGGAGTCCTCTACATGCTTTACTCGATAGAGTGGATAATGTTACGTAATAGAAGGGCAGCAGGGGCCAGCGTATGCATAGTCTATTATGTAAGTATCCACTGGGTTGAGTGACGTTGATTTTTGCTATTTTTAAACTACTCCAGCTGTGTAACGCATACATATTTTGACACTTTGGTCTTGTCTAAATGCTTAATAATTCGATTGTGGAAAGTTACGTTATACAAGGGCTGATCCAGATACATACAAATAGTAAACCATGAAACACGAACATGAGACAATAAATAATTTTCCGCTACTTGACAATAGATAGCGCTCGTGTCTTCAAAGTATAGTTTACATAAATTTACGTAAAATCTGAAAATCAAAAAAACTTTTTCTAAAGAAGTCTAATTATTATTTTAAACAGAATGACCTCTTTTGTGTGTGTACCTACAATCGAAGAAGGTAAAAAGAGTATGGACTTCTTTATTTTGGGGATGAAACTGCGACTAATGGAGTTCTCCTTGCAATAACTAAACGCCATCTGTTAAAAATGTCTCAAGTTTCGAAAAAACGAAGTGGACTTGAAGCACTCCTCTCACTATCCCTATGACTTGCTAGCGTTGTCAAAGCCACAGCCACGTCTTTACGTCCACTGGTCGACCCTGTGGGAAGAGAGTAGTCGCTTCAAGGGTTCTCGATTTTTCTCTATTCAACCAACTATAACACCCAAACCTTAGTTTTTCAAATTTAAATAAAAAGGTTGGTAAGAGGGTAGTGTCGGTGATATCAAGGCTTCGGATCGGTCACTGTTCTGTTCACTGTTGTACGCCTGTCTTTTTAAATAAAATCAGAGTGCGTGATAACTCGATTTGTGAGTGTGGTCTGGAGGAGGGTGATCTCGACCAAATTTTCTTTAACTGCTCAAATAATAATAGATCAGTTAATTTGTATAGTTGCATTCCATCTGTAGATATTCCACTACCAATTAATTTCATGTGTTTATTAACGCATTTATCATCGTCCATGGGCCTGTATTACTTATAAAATTCATTGGAGAAAATGATATTAAGTTATAATTAGAGTTTTATTTTAGTTGTGGTATTATTAAGCGTGTATTTAGTTTTAAAAATATGTATTATTTCAGTTTAATGTAAGTACTCATTGTTAATTTTATATTGTTTCAGAGTTGCTGTAGATAGAACATTCATTTAGTTCACACTTAGTTCAAAGTCTTCACAAAGAAATCAAAATTAGTAGGTAAACATAAAAAAATAAAATTGCTCATTTCGTGTCAAGACTTGACTGTGGCAGAATTTGTCGACATCGGCTGGTTGCCATATCAATAAGAAAAAAAAAAAAAAAACGCGCGGGTAAGCGAAAAATTTTCAAGGTTACCTTTCAATATCAAGAGCATCAAGAGGGTCCGTTTACTACTTCGAACAAACAAAATGTTTTCTTGTGAAAACTTCGCCAAACCATCCTTTAGAATTTAAATAAATGTCGGAAGTGTAAAGTGCATGAATCCTGCAGTTAACGCTGGATCCTAAACGTCAGCCATGCAGAAAAAGCCGGCTCCCTCAGGCGGCAACAGAAATGTATGGCTCCTGCGCCAAAGCAGACGGTTTCCAGGTGAATATTACTGCTTCAACACCGCCAATGGAGAAGCTATGTGGTGCCGGAGCGAAGATGTAAGTTTCACTGTTGATATTATACTGTTTTAAACGATGTTTTGTTGACCTATTCAAAAGTTTTTGCCGTGAAATTTCGTAGGTAAAAACTTTTGCTGGTAGAACTCAGTCGTCGACAACTTTATCAGATTTGGTGAGTTGCAGATAAAGAGTGTAAGATAAAAAGTACCCGCAACCAGCGTGCGTGCATGCAACGACTTTTGAACGTTGATGAAGCGAAGGTGATCTGTCAGGTTCGTGGCAAGTGGCAGTCCTACCCCTCTGGGATATAGGCGTGAGGTTACGTTATTTTATGAGTGGTGTCGCATTTGGGTTTTGTGTTTAATGATGCAGCTGCCCCATTTTGGATTAACTATGGAGATACTAGCTTGAATAAAAATATTTAAACTACTTCAATAACCATCATCTCTTGCTCACAGACAGTTTATTTTTGTATTCAGCTCCCTCAGTAAATCATTTTTAAAACATTTTCAAATCCATTTTCATATAATTTTTGGACAGTGAAGAAAGTCCTGGAAATTGTCCCATCACATCCTTTTCTGATTATACTGTTAGTGGTATACAGACTAAATGGTATGTAATTTCATTAGTTTTAGTCTACACATTGACAGAAATTGTTGAAATATCGCTAGCTCAAAATGTCTATCAAGTGAATTGATTATCCTACATAATTCATTCATCTCTTATATTCAAGACATAGTGTAAATTGTAATTTTTTTCAGTGATTGTATTAGAAAAAAATTGTATGCACCCATAGCTGATAACATAACATAACATTTACATACAGGCACATACCTTGCTTCTGGCCCCACACTAGGATACCCTGTGTCGTGGGAACCAGAAACAACGACATCACAAACATGTAAACATCCAAGACCTGGACTTTTTTTTTTTGTTTCCAGCCGGGATTCGAACCCGGGACCTCTTGCATGGTAGGCAGATTGAAAATAAGTTTAGATAGAAATGCCAATCTATTTTACTTTAAAGCCAGAACACACAATGTCGGGAAATGTGAAATTTCAGTGCACACACTACATATTTAGATAAGAATATTTATTGCACGACCAGAAAAAAAAGAATTAAATTAATTTGTTTACACTATATTTTGGCATACGGCTGAAATTATCATTTTGGATGTTTTGTTTGTGCATCTACTTCCTTCTCTATGTATTAGTCCAGTCCATCCAAAGGTTATCTGGAAGAGATCACTCATAAGGCCACCATCTCTACTCTTAGGTTAAGAAACATCTGTGTAATTTCCATTTCTATGTAAAGCAGCGGCGGGTTTACAAATTTGCCGCTAGTAGGCTATTCAATTTTTGCCACCCCTACTGACCTTTGAAATTTAATAGGTTAGTTTAGTTCATAATCATATTAATTACATTTATTCTGAAATTGCAACTTTATGATTTGTGTTCGGATTACGGATTACGGACGTAATGTGTATACATATAATTATAAGTTTTTTCTTTTCTGTAAGACAAAAAAAAATTTGGGCTAAATTTGCCGCCCCTCTAAATCTGCCGCCCTAGGCTCCAGCCTACTTAGCCTATTGGTAAATCCACCACTGATGTAAAGTTTTCTCTATCTATTATTTCTTAAATCTAAGAATGTTCTGATAAGTACTGAGTAACTTTTGCGCCATTACAGCCTCTATGAGGATCACTAAAATAAAAGAAAATTTGTATCTTGTGCAGATAGAGATTATTGTGAGATTTTTTGCAAATAGTGTCTTTCTGGACACTTTGGACATGAATTGAATGAATGATCTTTCTTAGGGTGATATTACACTTATTTCACTGTCAAATATTTTATAAAATCTCTTTGAGGTAAGCCCATTCCACTTGTCCAATAACTTTGTCCAATATTTTTTGCATAGTCTTAAGAAAATGGAGGAACGTGGAGCGTCTTCATGTGCTGCTATTGCGTCTTTAAGTGGCGCTTTTATTATCGTTATTTTATTAATGAAAAACCAAAAGTCAAAACAAAAAAAACTATTCATTAAAAATTTTGTCATTGGAATCGTCCACAATATCTTGTTTGCAGCTATTTTGATTTAAGTGTCATTAATATTTGATCAAATATCGGTGTTTCCAAGACATTGGATAAAGTTGTCCAATTTCTTCCAATTTCTTTGATCAAATCATACATTGGACAAAGATATTTGATAAGTGTAATACCACCCTTAGGCTGGCTGGAAGAAATTTCTTTTGAAATAAGTCCGCCTTTGTACATCAACACTTACCTGTTATTTAAGTTACTTTTCTGTTTCTTAATTTTTGTGCAATAAAGCGTAACAAACAAACAAATGAATGAAAATTCTTTATTGCACTAAAACAAATTTGTACAAAGGCAAGCTTAATAGATAGTATTTTCCTCCAGCCAACCCACGGTGAATTTACTGTCAAACTTGTTTCAGAAGCCAAGCTTTGCCAAACCCTGTGACAATGGCCCAACAAACCTTATGGAAGACACAAATGTGTATCCTGAACCACTCAGCCCACCTCACAACTACAATGTATTAAACACATTTAAACCTACCTCCAAGCCCAATGTACCAACATTTGGAACCGTCACATTCCCCACCTACTTACCGCAAGTCAGCAACGTACGACCAACATACACCAACGTTTGGGGTCTCCCAAATAACCAGAAAGTCTTTCTAACGCCAGCCATACCTATGTACGTTCCCAACTACCCAAACCTGGAAAGAGTTGACCGTATTACACAAACCTCGAGGGATAACAGCCCTATCTTCGTTGAGACCACTAGAGTGCCTATCAGTCGAAGAGTCAACGGGCATTTCGATCTAAGCCGAACTGTGAGCTTTGGTAACAAGCAGAACTGCAACTTAGCCCAGCCCAACATAGCTGGTTTCACACCGATAACACCAGTGGACTGTATACCTGTGAAGGAAGTTAATGTGGAATTGAATAGACCAGTGCCTCGAAAGAGGACTACGTCTGAGGACTCGGAGATCTTGAAGAAGCATGGCGTGCCCAAGGAGATGTTTGTTAAGAAGCGGAGAGTTTCCTGCATGGAATCGTCAAGTTTCAGTGCTGTTGAAATTGATGAGAATGTTCAAGGTAATGCGTAAACCAAAACATTTTTTTATTGACGTCTGTGTTCTACCACTTTGATACCCTTGTGGTAGTGGATCGGCAGAACAGCGGCTTCTCAATCGGAAGGTGGTGGATTCGAATTCCGGCATCTATCGATGACTTTATTTCTAAGTTATTCAATTCAATGCATTTGTTGCAGTCAAGTTTTACACAAGATGTTGTACCCGGGAACAAAACTAACATAAAAAAATAATAATAAATAAACAAAACAAACAACAAAACTAACAACAAAATTACATGACGCCCTCTAAGGCTTGGCACTATAAGGTGCATGATTATAAATTTAATATAATTACATGTTATGAATGTACAATTGTGAAGTTATAGTAGCAATCCCACTCGCCAACGGTGTAGGAAAACATTGTGAAGAGAGCTGAGTGTCTGAAGTGTTAACACTTCCTCAGCCCTTGCTGCGTACAATGGCCCAACTATGAGGCTAAGTCCGCAAAATCTCTGGTCTATCTAACTATAGTGTACATTATGATGGAGGCGCGAAAAAAAATTGCATCACTGATTTAGGAGAAGTAATTTGGAGAAATTATTTTATTCTACGATCTTCCGTGCTTCGCAAAGCAAGCGCGGTAATAGGCAGTTGTATATCAACCCTTGTATGTCCCCACTGCTGGGGTCTCTTCCTGCATCGCAGAAAGGTTAGGCCATACTCCACCACGGGGGCCAAGTCCGGGTTGTAACACAGTGGCGGGCCTTACTGTCAGAAGTTACCAAATCCATAAGGCTTTATTACGAGTACATAGCTTAACGTCTGCCATTACATTGCAGCCGGCACCAACGGCTTAACGTGCCTTGCAAGCACGGAAGCGCTCGGAAAAAATGCCACTAACGGTAGTCACGGGACGATCCTGCACCTGCGCCTTTTGTTGCTTAACTCAAGTGTGTGATTCCACCCACCCGGTTCGACTAGGCCACGAGCGCTTCAGTTATTCAATATTAATTGTATCAAGTATTATCAAAAAAATGCAATAAAGGCTACTATTTATACTTTCAGCTCTTTCTTCAGAACCAACAAATAAAGACGAAATCGCTAGCAGACTCAGTAGGAGCACAACTAAAGCGGAAATCGATGAGGCAGCAGTTACTACCTTCACGCTTACAGATCAGCCTTCAGAGGGTACGCCACTTGTGGCCAATCTCGCTGAAGACGATCTCAGGTACAAGTTGCTGGCGAAAAGAAGGAAGACCGCGAACACTTCTATAGACGTGGCGAAAGAGAAAGGTAATGGGCATGTTTTTAATAACAATAACATAACAATTTTAACATACAAGCATGTACGGTCTATACCGCACACTTTGTATTTTGCTGCGTTAGCACTGTACACCATAATACGTATTTTACATTGTATTGAGTCAGTAACGAAATAACCGTAGGGTAGCTAACACGTGAAAGTGACAATAAATAAATAACTATGTTACTCATCTTTAACTAAAACTCCACACTGCAACTAACAATCTACAACTTCTACTGAATGGGCCTAAAACCCCATTCAAAGCGTATACATTGCTTCTGGACCCACACTAGGATACCCTGTGTCGTGGGAACCAGAAACAGCGACATCACAAACATGTAAACGTAACGTAACATAACATTTACTTACAAGCATAACATTGCCTCTGGACCCACACTAGGATCCCCTTTGTCGTGGGAACTAGAAACAGCGACACCTCAAACATGTAAACATCCAAGACTGGGGTTTTTTTGTCCCAGCCTGGGTTCGAATCCGGGACCTCTCGCATGGTAGGCGGATCGCTACCACTGCGCCACAGAGGTCGTCGTACACAGCACAATCGCTTACATAGTGATATATTAAATTGGTCTAATCGCGATTATTTAAGCGGTGGTAGCTCAGTGGGTAGAACAATGGACTCGCAAGCGAGAGACCCAGGTTCGATCCCCAGTGCGGTTGTACCAATGACGTTGTTTAATTTCAAAGTTACGTACATTTGCGAATTTGTAGTCGGAATACCACACGCTAACTGTGAAGGAGAACGTCGTGAGGAAACCCGCGCCTTGGTTGACTCCGCACGTATTGACTAGTCTTTCCTGTGGGGTTGGCCGACTAAGCTGTCAGGATGGAATAGGTGCTGGGCAAGCCTACACCATCTATAAAACCCATGTCCCAGGCACTACAGCGTCGGAGTGGTCCCTTCACCCATCTAGTGTGAGTGAGGATACCACTGGACGCTGTATAAATCATCTCATTAAGTAGATGCAAAAAGGCCAATTAAAAATTTTTGGTAAAACGTAATTACCTTATTTCCTGACGTTTCGGCAGCGTTACAGCTGCTGTGGTCTCGGGTAGACTGAAGTGGCGAGGGCAGTCAATTATTGTGGGTAATCACTATTAATTTTTCGCAGCTGGCCGACACACAACACTCACTACGCCAACGGACAGGTCCGGTGATAAGACGCGTGACTTTTAATTACTTAGCGCTGCACTAACATGTACTCTCGACTTTCCCGACACAATCACTCTGCGGGGCAAGTCCCTAAAATGCATCGATTTCAACCCTGTATGTCCCCACTGCTGGGGCACGGGTCTCTTCATGCGTTGCAGGAAGGTTAGGCCATACTCCACCACGGGGGCCAAGTCCGGGTTGGTGGAGGATTGTAAGACAGTGGCGGGCCTTACTGTCAGAAGTTATCAAGCCGCCCGTAAGGTCTCTGACATGGCTTAACGACTGGCATTACATGGCAGCCGGCACCAACGGCTTAGCGTGCCTTTCGAAGCACGGAAGCGCTCGGAAAAATGCCACTAGCGGTAGTCACGGGACGGTCACCCATCCTGCACCTGACCGCGCCTGTTGTGGCCTTAACTCAAGTGATTGATTCCAATCCACGGGGGCCAAGTTCATGGCCTAAAATGCATAGTTGTTCAATATAGTAGTTGTTGCGGTGGTAGCCCAGTGGGTGGAACAATGGACTCGCAAGCGAGAGACCCAGGTTCGATCCCCAGTGCGGGCATGTACCAATGACGTTGTTTAATTTCAAAATTACGTACATTTGCGAATTTGTAATCGCAATACCACTGTGAAGGCTAACTGTGAAGGAAAACCTTGTGGCATTTTCTATATTCGACGAAAAGTTAAATTTAAATGCCTAGTTAACCTAACTAACAATTAATTTTCTATGTAATATATTTCAAATGTAACTGAATTATCAGGAGTAGTCTTTACGTAAATGATAGATTTGATCATTTTATAGTAAAGGTTTATTAATAGATCCACAAATGTAAATATTGATTGATAACACTAAAATGCTAAACATGAAAACACGGCGGCGGTTTATCGTGTACTGACTTGAAATGATATTTTACTTCACTGCTATTGAACTTGCTGATTAAGGTGTTTGATGCATGTTCGAACAAATTTAGATATAAAAAAAAAATCTGTAGTCAGCAATTTGATCTGATGTTATTAATATTATCCTAAATTTTAATTTGTACTAAAATGTTAATTTATAAACCTATTTAGAGGCTAAAAATTTCACCTATGCCGGGATTCGAACCCGCAACCTCTGGCTATCCGTGCCAGCGCTCTACCAATTGAGCCAATGGGCGACTCACGGCATCAGTGAAATTTCGAACCTCTTTACACTATTCTCTGTATTACGTACAGACAATTTTTAGCCTCTAAATAGGTTTTTAAATTTGTTCCTTAGAACGGGTTAGTGCATTTAAAATAAAAATAGTGTAATCATGTTAATTTATTTTCATCAAAATTCGTAAATTAATTTAATTAGAATTTCGATGAACTAATTCAACTTTTACTGAACACAATTTTGAAAGTTGTTTACTCCTGTGAAGCTGTTTCACACAAAATTGTACATTAGAATAAGTAATTTTTAAATGAAATGTGAAAATACTGTTTGAGTAGCTAATAAATAATAATAATTATATATCTTCTATGGTACAAATACAATGCCGCCCCAATCTAATTTTGAGGCGTGCTTCCCATTTTCCAGAATCAACAAACGGAAAGGACCAAGCAGAACCGCTGAAAGCTGCTGAAACGCCAGTCAAAAAAGTCTCATTCGATTTTGATACCGGACAGATGGGTCCGTCTGTACCCAGTGAAGAAATTTATGAGGTATGCTAGCTTCGGAACTAGGCGCAAGTTTATGTATGTATGTAATATTTCAGCCCAGCTCACAAGAAAGAGTGAGAGAGATTATGACCCCGGCCTCATGACCACGCGTGGTGAGGTATGGTATGTAAGTATGCGTTAATCGGCCCGTTCTTCTCCTTTTCTGGGAATAGGCCTTCCCCAGGCACGCCACTTACCTCAAAAATATGTAAATTATTAGGTACCAAACTAATATATTTTTTAAACGATTTATTTTAATTTTCTTCACTCAACTCCACTCCTCTTCGCTGCACTCCGCTTCGCTGCACCCTGTATTATCCCACTCCGCTTCGCTGCTCTCCACTCCACATCACTCCACTCCGCTTCGCTGCTCTCCACGACTACATTTCAACCCATTCGACTCCACATCACTCCATAACACTACACTCCGCTTCGCTGCTCTCCACTTCACATCACTCCATACCACTACACTCCACATCACTCCACTCCGCTTCGCTGCTCTCCACTCCACTTCACTCCACTGCACTCCGCTTCGCTGGTCTCCACATCACTCCACACGACTCCACTCTAACCCACTCTACTCCACATCACTTCGCTCCACTACACATCACTCCACACCACTACACTACACTCCACACAACTACACTACACTCCACTCCACACCACATCAATCCATTCCACTCTACTCTACTCTACTTTACAGGACCGCGAAGGAACATATGCAGAGCTCCCTTCTTCAGCCGATTTGCTACAGACCGGTTATAACACAGCCAAATTGAGAAGTCTGACCGGCGACCACATAGCGGGGAAACGCTGGTACATTGCCGCCGATATTGACGTGCTGCTTAATGAATTCGGGTTCATTGAAAACTTAGTGCTGTCAGGTAAGTAGGTACCTATTTTGTTTTGGATATTATGGCTGAAGTGGCAGTGGACTGGCCATATCTCACGAAGAACCGACAACCGTTGGAGTAAACGTGTTCTTGAGTAGAGACCGCGACTCTGCAAACGTAGTGTAGGACGCCCTCCGTCCAGGTGGGATGACGATCTGCGAAAAACTGTCGGCAGATGCTTGATGCGGCGAGCTGAAGACAGGGCGCTATGGCGCTCATTAGGGGAGGGCTATGTCCAGCAGTGGACTAGTATAGTCTGACTACGACTATGCAAAGGAAAAGTTACGAGATTAAATCAAATTAATATTTCAATTTAATGATTACGTTATGTTTTTTGAAGGCAAGTGTAAATGTGAGCCGCTGCCTTCGGGCCGTAGTGTAGTAGAGAAAAATGCAGCGGGAAAAAAACTCCACTCTCACCATATTTTCTCAAGTCATCATAAATATTCTAGATTAAGCGGACGTTTGCTACCTCGATGACACTGAGGAGCTACAAGACAAGCTGGAGCGACTTCAAAACCTCGCAATCCGTTTTATTTTCGGGTTACGGAAGTTTGACCGCATCTCCGAATATCGCTCGAGGCTTAAGTGGCTCCCAATCATACAGCGCCGCGATGTGCACATACTTTCTGTTCTATTTAAAATTCTCCATGACCCTTCTTGTCCTGAGTATCTCCGCTCCCGTTTCAATTTTCTTCCACTATCGTCCAGGTCAAGGCGCTCCTGCTTCCGTAACGCTCTTGACTATGCTTCCAGGAACACAATTTTTTTCTCCAACTCTTTCACTGTCCGAGCTGCGCAACTTTGGAACAAGCTTCCTAACTACATTCAAGAGAGTCCATCAGTATATACTTTCAAGAAGAGATTAAAAGAGAACTACCTTTCTAACATCACATAGTCAATAGGTTTATGTATGTATAAGTATATTTATATGTAAGTATATTATCGTATTATTACTTATTTATATAGTTATAAATATTTCTCCCTTCCTCCCGCTATCTTAATTCAAACACCCAATGCTAAGGTTGGCTGGAAGAGATCTCTATTTGAGATAAGTTCGCCTTTGAAACAAATTTTATGTAATGTTATTTCGTTTTTACTGTTTGCAATAAAGAATATTATTAAACCTAATGTATTAATGTTTCTTAATGATTCGCGATTTAAACTGTTGTCTCAGTAATTATTTGTGTGTACAATAAAGAATG
The DNA here is from genome assembly GCA_934045075.1 of Yponomeuta sedellus. Taxonomy (NCBI): domain Eukaryota; kingdom Metazoa; phylum Arthropoda; class Insecta; order Lepidoptera; family Yponomeutidae; genus Yponomeuta; species Yponomeuta sedellus. Next base: position 6,581,063 of record OW203751.1, on the reverse strand, counting down.
TTCTTATCTTATCTTACTGCTGGAGCCCAAAATACAATAGAATTATCTAAATTATTTACATAGACATAAAAAAAAATTACAAACATAATCAAAATTCACAAAGAGCTTCGTCAAAAAGAATGAAATTAAAAGAATGGCAAGGCAATAACAATAAAATAATAATTAGTCCCCTTGGAGCGCTCGTGGCCTAGGCGAACCGAGTGATTGGAATCAATCACTTGGTTAAGCAACAACAGGCGCGGTCAGGTACGAGATGGGTGAGCGTCCCGTGACTACCGCTAGTGGCATTTTTCCGAGCGCTTTCGTGCTTCGCAAGGCACGTTAAGCCGTTGGTGCCGGCTGTCATATAATGGCAGTCGTTAAGCCATTTCAGAGGCCTTGTGGGCGGCTTGATAACTTCTGACAGTAAGGCCCGCCACTGTCTTACAATCCTCCACCAACCCGGACTTGGCCCCCGTGGTGGAGTATGGCCTAACCTTCCTGCGATGCAGGAAGAGACCCGTGCCCCAGCAGTGGGGACATACAAGGGTTGATAACGAATAGTCCCCATAATACTGGCCGCGTTACCGCGCTGCACAGCAAGGGAAATCCTTTGGCTCAGATATGCCCCAGAGCGAACGTCCATGCCACGGTCCCTCAATCGGCGTCCCAGCTCCCTAATAAAAGCGCTGCGCTCCCCATACACCAGAAGTTTCTATAGCCAGCGGCACAAATATGTAGGAATTAATTAGCTGGCTATACTTCTGCGTCTTATGCCTCGCAGCCAGTTCAGCCGCGGCGCCAGCAGAATCTGCAGTAGATACGACATGCGAGGGCGCGAACGTGCACACACAAGTCGCATCCCACAACAAACTTCGACCCTTCTCCCACGGAACCAGAGCGAGGCCGTCCGGACGTTTCCCATCGTTCCGGCATAAGCCCGGAGGCTCAAGGACAGAAGGGATATTTGCCGAAACTCACTGCTTGTAGAATTTCACTTTCACATGTCACTTTTTGAAGCACGAGCGCCTTGTCGAACCGACTGATTGGAATCAATCACTTGAGTTAAGCAATAACAGGCGCGGTCAGGTGCAGGATGGGTGACCATCCCGTGACTACCGCTAGTGGCATTTTTCCGAGCGCTTTCGTGCTTCGCAAAAAACGTTAGGCCGTTGGTGTCGGCTGTCATGTAATGGTAGTCGTTGAGCCATGTTAGAGGCCTTATGGGTGGCTTGATAACTTCTCACAGTATGGCCTGCCACTGTCTTACAATCCTCCACCAACCCGGACTTGGCCCCCGTGGTGGCGTATGGCCTAACCTTCCTGCGATGCAGGAAGAGACCCGTGCCCCAGCAGTGGGGAGATACAAGGGTTGAACACGATATCACTTGTCTTCCAGACCAGCACTGCCGTCTCGTAGTTCCGACAGGCGTGCGATCGCAGCTGGCCCGACTGTGCGGCAGACCGGCGGCGGCGCGGGAGTCGCGCGTCTTGGTCGCGCGCCGGCTGTCGCGGCGACTCGCGACCGCCGAGTTTGTCGGTAAGACCGTTTAAATGTTTTAATAGATTTAGATAGATAGATAACACGTTATAGATTCTGCTGTGTGGTGTCGGCCTAGAGAATAGCACCAACCCAATTCTTCCCGCGGGTGTCGTAAAAGGCGACTAAGGGACAAAAACCGGGGGGTGGGCAGCAGCGCCCCCTGCAGTACAATTCCACTGAACTGCGATCCCCAACCCGCATGCCCAGCGTGGGGATTATGGGCATTACCCCCTATGATAGCACAACGTGGCCCTCTTTAGGGGAGGGCTATGTCCCGCGACTAGTATAGCCTGACGATGACGTTATAGAACAACCAGAATTTTTTTTTAATTAATTGTTAAGCACTAAATTATAACTTATTGTATAATCCTTTTTTTAAATAAGCATCATAAATCTAGACAACTGTGATAAGTATTCTTAGAATGTACAGAACCCATTATCATCATCATTATCATCCGCCTAGGATTAAATCGATTTCCGCGTGAAACGGCAGTTTTCGCCAAAAATTCTTCTTGGACCTAGGTCCTTGTCGTCGTCGTCAGGCTATACTAGTCCACTGCTGGACATAGCCCTCACCTAAAGAGCGCCACGTTGTGCTATCATAGGGGGTAATGCCCATAATCCCCACGCTGGGCATGCGGGTTGGGGATCGCAGTTCGGTGGAATTGTACTGCAGGGGGCGCTGCTGCCCACCCCCCGTGTTGTGTCCCTTAGTCGCCTTTTACGACACCCGCGGTCCTTGGCAGTAGGTTATATTTATTGAGCTTTCTGATGTTTTAATATTCTTCGTTAATTCAAATTCTTTTCTCCTTAACCAGTTCATGAGGAAAAACAGAGCTGCCGTAATGAACCAGACGGCATCATAGAATGCTGCAAGCGATATCATGCGGTGAGTTATACACAAACTGAGAGACTGAGGTAGTTTTGATCTATCACGTAGATATCGAATCCACGACCACCCTACACAAAAAGAATTGAAATAGGGAAAAATCTTATAGGGTTAAAAATAGAAAGTAAAATATACAAAATAATAAGTGTTTATGTGCGAGTGTGTGTGTGTGAGGGTGTATGTGTGTGTGTGTGTACAGAACAACAACATAACAAAGCTCTTATTGTGCATGTACAATTCATATACCTCTGAAACTGAATTCTTTGTTTGTACCCCTACTTCCTTCTCAAATGTACATGTCCAGTCCATCCAAAGTTTATGTGAAAGAGATCACTTTTTGTATCAAATCAGGCGTTACTTTGCCGAAATCCATCATAGCATTAAAATATGAAAATTACTTTGCTAAATTCCGTCAAAAAAAGTAATAAATTCTATATGCTAAATTCGGCCAAAAATCCCACAAGCACCATGCGGTTAGTTAATGCATCACCCTCCCTCCCACTGTCCAGGCTCCTTTGTGAGCCTGAGGATGCCTCGTGTTAGAGGCGAAACGCGTTGCGTATTTTCTCACACAAATACCGTGCTTGTGGACCATGCGGCTAGCTAATGCACCGCCCTCCCTCCCAATTTTTCAAGCAGAAGCAAGACACGAACACACCACCACCGACACCAATACTTGTGTGAGAAAATACGCAACGCGTTTCGCCTCTAACACGAGGCATCCTCAGGCTCACAAAGGAGCCTGAAGAGTGGGAGGGAGGGCGGTGCATTAACTAACCGCATGGTGCTTGTGGGATTTTTGGCGGAATTTAGCATATAGAATTTATCACTTTTTTGTGATAAGGGCGCCGTCTGTACCCTTAGGTTAAGAAATGTCTATGTTATTTCCTTTTATAAGTATAACTAGCTGACCCAGCGAACTTCGTACCGCCTAACAGTCGATTGTTTATTTTTTTTTCATTTTTCCCTCCGTAAGAACCATCCTCGTACTTCAAGGAATATTCTAAAAAAAGAATTAGCGAAATCGGTTAAGCTGCTCTCGAGATTTGCGCTTACCAACACATTCGGGGATTCATTTATAGAATAGATGACTTTATAAATGATGTAAGCCCTTGGCAGTAGACCAATTCCACAACGAGTAAATCATAGTTATTAAATAAATATTTTATATGTAGCAACCGAATCACTGCAATCCTCAGTGTTAGTTATGTATGTCATATTTTAATTTAAGTTTGTACAGACGACGTGATTGCATATTAGTAAATATATCATACATTCTATAACTGACAAAAACTTAATCTGCAGGTTTGCTAAAGGTCATTCGAATGGTGGCGTGGTGGCCGGGTCATCTATCTCCCTCCAAAATGGTTGAGACTGATGATGGCTGACCTCTGCGTTATGCTCGTGAACGAGTGCTGTTCGTGTGTCTGGCCGCAGCACTTGTCATGTTTTCACGGCCTATGTAAAAAAAGTATATTTATTTAATAATGCCTTAACATTTAAAGTTATTAATGGCAATCATGGAATCTTATGCGTATAGGTGGTATCTAATGTATTAGATTTAAGACTTGAGAAAAGATGGTCAGAGTGGAGTTTTTTTTTCCCGCTGCCTTTTTCTCCACTACATTACGGCCCGAAGGCAGCGGCTTTCACTTTCATGTTACATTGTACTTTGACATTCAGCAAACAGAATGTAAATTCTTTACGTTGAAATAAATTGAATTGAATTGAATTGAATTATCATATTATAGATAAAAGTGTTCCCAAACTACCTACAAATCTATTTCAATTTCAGATCCTCATAACGAACCAAACCGCCCTCCACGCCAAAGCCTCTTGCGCGCAAATAACATCCCTGACCCTCGATAAAGCCAAAAAGATTACCACAGACATGGCACCCATACACTTTGGGGGCAAGCAGATACAAGTCACTTTAAATAACTTCACCGCTACCAAAGGAGATACCAGCATGCTCTTGCAGAACGAAATACAGGCCAACGCGGAACGGAACCACTTTTCCAAAGAGATAAAGTTCAAAGAATCTCTCAGATCGCACCTCGCAAACGCCCGAGGAACTAAGGAAAGAGACTTAAGCCGTCAAGACACTCCCAGTTGCTTGACAATCACCAGCGGCGACGCCACACGGTCCTCGGAAACCAACTGGGGCATTGAAGACCTGGATTTGCGGGACAAATCGCCCATACTGTCCCAAAAAGTACCCACCAGATGTCAAACGTTTGCAAATGATCACCGGAAAGGTGTACAAAGGTACTGTCTATTTATCCTTACTTGTTCATTTTAGTAAACAAGAAAAATTAAAACCTTTAAAAACCTATTTAGAGGCTAAAAAGTAAAGATTAAAAGTAACCTCCAGATGTCAAACGTTTGCAAACGATCACCGAAAAGGTGTTCACATGTCGTATGAATAAAGCATTATCTTATCTTATGTCTATTTGCCCTTACTGGTTCATTTTAGTTAGGTAGCAAGATTCTACCGGTAAAGTTGACTTTTCTAAACTGTCGTATTCCTATAGGGAAGAGCGGGTGATCGTGCTCTTCCACTATAAAGGGAAATTTCCCGCCAGGCAGATCATATGCCTGGGGACGGCCGGTCCAACTATTGTCAGTCGGACGTTATGGTATGTAATTGAAACACTTTGATTGCGCGATGCAGGAATGTTGGAGTTTGTAGTGCGCGCGCACTACAAACTCCACACACTTGATATGTGCTCGTCACATTCCCATAAACGAAGTAACCCGGGACACTATTTTAGATAACACGCTGCTATTTTTATTAAAAAAGTTCATGAACTTGCGAGAAAATACCTATCTAGTTTTGGCATCAAATGTCAATTTTGAGGTTAGAATCTTGTTTACTAAATTGGACTAGTGCCAAAAAAGGCTACTATATTTAATTCCAGACATCATTGTCATCTAAATAAAGGATTATTTAGATGACAATGATGTCTGGAATTAAAGCCAGTACAATGCATGAGTTCCAGATTTTACAATAATTATATAAACTCGAAAAACCTGTTTAGAGGCTAAAAATTCCACCCATGCCGGGACTCGAACCCGCGACCTCTGGCCAACCGTGCCAGCGCTCTCCCAACTCAGCTAATGGGAGACTAACAGCATCAGTGAAATTTCGAACCTCTTTACAATATTATCTGTATTACGTACAGGCAGCGACATCTGGCTGAACAATGCATGAGTTCTAGGTTTTACAATAATTATGTAAACTCTGTTTATTAACGACTTTGGAAAGACTAATTTTGGAGTTTTTTTGTCCATTTCGAATTGTAACGTTCATTAAGCCTTCCGTGCTTCGCAAGGCACGCTAAACCGTTGGCGCTGGCTGTCATGTATGGGCAGTCGTTAACCCATGGTCACGAGCGATCTCAGAGTCCGTATGGGTGGCTTGATAACTTCTGACAGTAAGGCCCGCCACTGTCTTACAATCCTCCACCAACCCGGACTTGGCCCCCGTGGTGGAGTACGGCTTAACATTCCTGCGATGCAGGTAGAGACCCGTGTCCCAGCAGTGGGAACATTCAAGGGTTGATTGCGTTCATTAAGCCGCAGTTTACTTTGAATAAAACCTTTTCATTTCAGGTGGAACCAGGCCACTACTTTAGAAGAAACTGTGCAGGAGTTTGAAAATGAGTTGCTTAAGTTTGGCGTGGTGGACCTAATGGTGGAAGAGAAGCTTCTGTCGAGGAGGGAGGAATGGCTGTGCCGATTTGTGCAGATCTTAGAAGAGGCTCTGACTGGCGTAGTGTGTGTAAGTTGGCTGTTTCAAACTTTTTTTATACTATTTTTTTTTTTAATGCACTAATCCGTGCTAAGGACAAATTTAAAAACCTATTTAGAGGCTAAAAATTTCACCCATGCCGGGATTCGAACCCGCAACCTCTGGCTATCCGTTCCAGCGCTCTAAAAATTGAGCCAATGGGCGACTCACCGGCATCAGTGAGTGAACTTTTTTTTGTTCAGCCATTTTAAACATTTGTGTATGGATAAAATGGCATCCTAGTTAGTTAATTGGCCCTGTGGTTTATTTATTTTTAGTTTATTAAAGACGTCACCAGCGAACACAAATTATTTGATGATAATAATAAAGATACGGTTCACAGGGCCAATACCAGGCATCCACGAATAGGCAGTCGATAATTACTAAAAATATACCACGACAACGCTTTGTAATATACAAATACATGTAGCATTAAAATGTGAAAATTATGCTAAATTCCGCCAAAAATTCCCAAAAGCACCATGCGGTTAGTTAATGCGCCGCCCTCCCTCCCACTTTTTCAAGCAGAAGCAAGACACGAACACACCACCACCGACACCAATACTTTTGTGAGAAAATACGCGACGCGTTTCGCCTCTAACACGAGGCATCCTCAGGCTCACAAGTGCAAGTGACCGTCTCCGCAAAAATGCTCCATATTTATAGGCTAGGTCGCCCCGCCCCCCGATGACGTAATCTTACCGTCAAACCGGTGACCGTTGAACCGTCAACCGCCTATCGGTCATTATTGTTTTGCGCAAAAATAGCGATTAATGGGGTAATAGAGGAGCTGCCTACCTGTTCATTCAGCATTGTAAACAACCTATCGCTAGATAATTTGGAAATTTCCAGCTGCTCAATTACAGACAATCTCAACCCCTTACTGCAGGTGCGTACATTTTCCAAACTATGGTTATTATTACGTATATGACCCGCATCCAAAAGGTCTTTGGCAAAAGGATTGGATGTCATCCCTTGTATGTCCCCACTGCTGCGGCACGGGTCTCTTCCTGCATCGCGGGAGGGCTAGGCCATACTCCACCACGGGGACCAAGTCCGTGTTGGTGGAGGATTGTAAGGCAGTGGCGGGCCTTACTTTCAGAAGTTATAAAGCCGCCCATAAGGCCTCCGACATGGCTTAACGACTGACATTACAGGACAGCCGGCACCAACGGCTTAACGTGCATTGTGAAGCACGGAAGCGCTCAGAAAATGCCACTAGCGGTTTTCACGGGACGGTCACCCGTCTCGCAACCTACCGCGCCTGCTGTTGCTTAACTCAAGTGTACTGTGATATTTGTACATTTCCGCCATCTTGAATTTTCCACTCCACAGAGTAACTCTGAGAGCACCACAGTCCTACCCACGCCACTGCTCCTAGACGAGGCTCTGGTGGCCGTCAGCCAGCTGCATTCAGGGGACCGTGCGACGACGACCTTGCGACTGGCGTGCGACCAGGTCGCAGCTCTATTCGTGTACCCAACCAGGGAAGGCGACTTTGGTAAGATACACTTCGTTTCTACCATAGTTTCTACAGAACATTTGAAATTTTCTTTACAGATATTTTCTTTTATTGTATCTATCTGTTCGTGTGTCTGGCCGCAGCACTTATGTTTTCCCCTACTATTGTGAGACATTTGATTAATGCTTTGGCATTTAGGGCTGTTACTGGCAATCATGAAATCTTATACACTTCGTTTCTACAGAACATTTGAAATTTTCTTTACAGATATTTTCTTTTATTGTATCTATCTGTTCGTGTGTCTGGCCGCAGCACTTATGTTTTCCCCTACTATTGTGAGACATTTGATTAATGCTTTGGCATTTAGGGCTGTTACTGGCAATCATGAAATCTTATACACTTCGTTTCTACAGAACATTTGAAATTTTCTTTACAGATATTTTCTTTTATTGTATCTATCTGTTCGTGTGTCTGGCCGCAGCACTTATGTTTTCCCCTACTATTGTGAGACATTTGATTAATGCTTTGGCATTTAGGGTTGAAAATGGAAATCATGAAATCTTATTAGATATGCAACTGATGCATTTGGTTTAAGATGACTTGAGAAAGGATGGTAAGCTTTTTCGTTTGTGGTATAAAATCATTAATTCATCCATTCGTTCATTCAATTTTTCAATCATTCATTCATTCCTTCATATCTAATGATCAAATCGGATTGTACGGAGTATAGACTAGATCCGACCTTTAATTGTTGTGGATAAACAATTCGATCCCAAACATCAGTATCCAATTTTTTTGGTATATATTTTTAACACATTAAATATAACGCCTAACACATTAAATGAAGCTCTCGTGGCCTAGTCGAGCTGAGTGATTGGAATCAATCACTTGAGTTGAGCAATGACAGGCGCGGTCTGGTGCAGGATTGGTGACCGTACCGTGACTACCGCTAGTGGCATTTTTCCGAGCGCTTGTGCTTCGCAAGGCACGTTAAGCCGTTGGTGCCGGCTGTCATGTAATGGCAGTGGTTCATCATCTTGCGGTAGTTAGCAGTGGTTAAGCCATGTCAGAGGCTTTATGGGCGGCTTGATGACTTCTGACAGTAAGGCCCGCCACTGTCTTACAATCCTCCACCAACCCGGACTTGGCCCCCGTGGTGGAGTATGGCCTAACCTTCCTGCGTTGCAGGAAGAGACCCGTGCCCAAGCAGTGGGGACATAAAAGGGCTGATATCGAAATAAAACGCCATCGTGTTTATCTATGTATGCCATTGTACATTTTTTAGAAATGGCCTCAATGTGGTTGTATTTGCATGTCTGTGATGTTCTTACCTAGTTACCATAGGGTATCCTAGTTTGGAACCAGGTACGTGATTGTGTAGTGTGGAATGATTTTAATTTATCCTAAAGAAACTGTTTTCAGCGTTGCATATTAGGATTTGTTGCAATTTCATAATGACACTTATTACACTATTTAGATGCTAAAAATTCCACCCATGTCGGAACCCGCGACCTCTGGCTAACCGTGCCAGCGCTCTCCCAACTGAGCTAATGCACGACTTACCGGCATCAGTGAGATTTCGAACCTCTTTACAATACCCTCTGTATTACGTACAGGCAGCGACATCTGACTGAAGTAATTTAAGTAGAAGATTGAAGTAATTTTACTTCAATCTTCTAACTGCTAAGTAACTAACTGCAAAGTAGGTACTCGGGGTTGCAAGTGATGCTTCACTTGCAACCCCGAGTACCTACTTTGCAGTTAGGTTTTACATCGGAATGATATCACTGTACCCACATGATTATATTCTTTTTAATGCACTACCCCGTGCTAAGGACAATTTTTAAAAACCTGTTTAGAGGCAAAAAATTCCACCTCTAAATAGGTTTATAAAAATTGTCCACGGGTTAGTGCATTAAAAAGAATATAACTTATTACACTGCTTATTAAACATTTTTCTCTTCCTAGTCCAAATAAAACGTGACGTGAGTTCGAGGGAGCTTATCAGGATTTTAGGCGCTGGCGTCATTCTGATTAAATGTCTAATTGTGAGTTTATTTTAGTTTATTATTGTTTTTTTCATTTTGAATCGCTCGTAGCCCCGGCTGCCTGAGTAAAATTCGTATCTTATATTCCAGCAACTCCATCCAGCGAGCGAAGCGCTGAGCGCAGCGCTGGACTGTCTAAAACAGTTGGTTCACGACACTCGGAACCCGGGTTCGACGCCCGACGCGTTCCTTTCGGACTTCAAGGGGAAGGTCCCGTACAAGAGCATACCCGAGGATGTTAGCGTGGAGGGTAGACTCAATGGTAAGTACATACTTTAAAAGGCCCCGTAAGAAGCAATAGGCGTGACGAGAGTATCAAACATTCAATGATTTAACGATATTAAGCGAAAATAAATATTAAAAGGATTTGAAATGTTGATTTAGTTTTTAAAAAAAGAGTTTACTAATATTTAAAGGCCTCGGTGGCGCAGCGGTTTGGCACGCTGACTGTAAAACCGAAGGTCTCGGGTTCGATCCCCGGCCGGGTCAAACTGGAAAACGAACTTTTCTAGTTTGTCTCGGGTCTTGGATGTTATCTATATATTTATTGTATTAAATCTATCGTCGAGTTAGCACCTATAGAGTCAACAAGTCATATATTACACAGATCTCGTTAGCCCTATACTAAGTACAACTAATTGACTTGTGTTATAGTTGCTAACTCGACGATACACTATATACAATAAATACATAGATAACATCTAGAAAAGTTCGTTTCCTAGCTTGACCCGGCCGGGGATCGAACCCGAGGCATTCGGTTTTACAGTCAGCGTGCCAAACCGCTGCGCCACCGAGGCCGTTATATATGCTCCACCAATCCGGACTTGGCCCCCGTGGTGGAGTATGGCCTATACCTTCCTCAGGAAAGAGACCCGTGCCCCTCTGTGGGGACATAATGGGTCGATGATGTTTTGCAGTGACGAAGAAACCGTCAGAGGTCATAGAGTATCTGAAACGCCACTTCCCGGCCTGGCAGGACTACGAGGGACAAGCTTCGGAGCGCACCAACCAATTCAGGACTGTGGCCGAAGATTTGGTGGCGAACGAAGAGGTATGTATTTTATATCGAAGCGGACATACATCGACCAAATAGGGGATGTATTAGCAAAAGGAAAGATAAAAAGTACCCGGAACCGGCGTGCGTGCATGCAACGACTTATGAACGTTGAAGCGAAGGTGATCTGTCGGGATCGTGGCAAGTGGCAGACCCTGGTCTCTGCCTACCCCTCTAGGATACAGGCGTGAGGTTATGTAAGTGTGTATTCATATTCCACCACCAAGTACGAGGGTACTTGGCTCCCGTGGTGGAGTATCAATACTTTTTTCTCTTAAGATCTTGTTCAATTAAATCTGGTTTCTTTTTATATCATGACTTTTGTCAACCTACAGGAGACGGGCCAGTCAAACGTGAGAATCATCCGCACCTGCGGGCGAGACCTGGGACGGGTGAAGCTGAAACCGCATACCATCACGCTGGAAGCAGGTTACTTTTAGAAAAAAACTGATACCATAACAATTTATTTTGTTACCCACCCTAAATTTAACAATTACAGTCCCTGATCTCATCTATACCAGAGGAATAGCCAGAGATCAGAGACAATGTTATGTTTACTACTATCATAACATAGTTGTATCCTTATACTATTTTTATTTTTAATGCACTAACCCGTGCTAAGGACGATTTTAAAAACCTATTTAGAGGCCTGTACGTAATACAGACAGAGTATAGTGTAAAGAGGTTCGAAATTTCACTGATGCCGGTGAGTCGCCCATTGGCTCAGTTGCTTAAAGCGCTGGCACGGATAGCCAGAGGGTGCGGGTTCGAATCCCGGCGTAGGTGGAATTTTTAGTCTCTAAATAGGTTTTTTAAAATAGTTGTATCCTTGTTTTTTTTGTTTGCGCAATAGTGTGCTCTATCTAGTTATATACTAAACGGGTCTAATCGCGATTATTTAATTATTAAATAATCGCGATTAGTAAATTATTATTTAAGTGAACTAGGTATACTAGGTAAATTATTATTACCTAATAAATTATCGCGATTAGTAAATTATTATTTAAGTGATCTAGGTATACTAGGTAAATTATTATTTATTACCTAATAAATAGTCGCGATTAGACCCGGTTAATATATAACTATGTATGAGTATCGCGAATCATTAAGAAACACTGTTCTACATATCTATCTTTTCTGTTCTACAGGAGCCAGTCAGAGGGACGATTTCACGAGCGACAGTGGTATCTGTCAATCGGACGAGAGTCAGCATGTCAAGCCGCTGATAAACACGTTTCTCGGCGAGATCAGCGACTTCTTCATACTCGTGTGTGATATTGTGTGAGTACCTTCGATGATAAAAAAAATACAAAAATGTTCCAACCCCCCCATCAACGTGGGTCAGCTGAAATCATCGTCATCGTCAGGCTATACTAGTCCACTGCTGGACATAGCCCTCCCCTAAAGAGCGCTACGTTGTGCTATCATAGGGGGTAATGCCCATAATCCCCACGCTGGGCATGCGGGTTGGGGATCGCAGTTCGGTGGAATCGTACTGTCTGAAATACTCGAGTGTAATGAGTGTAGACATGAATTTTGTTCACAGTAAGGCAACTGTACTGGAATTTGAAGACACACTGCTGGAGAGACGAAAACGCGTGATCAGTCGAAAGGTGAAGAAAATTCAGAGGGTCATCTTGGAGAATCGCGAAAAACTTCATAGGTAAGTTGAATTATATTTTGAGCTCTAGAACTACAGTTTGTCCAAAAATTCAAGAAACCGGGATTGGCGCACGTTTTACTGCGAGAAAAGATATTTTCCTGGAGTAAAACGTAGCCTTTATGTAATCCAGGGTGTCAGCCACAGAACATAAAAAAAGAGTAGAAGTCGTAAGTGGGCGGTGCCCGCGTGCCTCACATTAGCAATGTATTGCCTATGCGTAGTCGGTGACAGTTTTGTTTACTTCAGTTGCCGTGCGCTTCTAGTAAAGAAACATATGGTGAAAACTTGATTAAAATGCCTTGTTGTGCTGTGTTAGAGAGCAAAAATAAAAGCTGGGGACTAAAATATACCGATCATGCCGTAATATTTCATCGGTAAGACGTATTTCATTGTATTTTTAATTAAATGTGTAATGACATGAACACGGAAACCAATCCGAAAATGATAAAGTGAAACCACCTTTATTTACTGGTTAGTAAAGTTAAATTTTCATCGAAGAAAATGTACCTTCTCTAGAAATTTCTGTCATAATTTGAATTCTACTCAATTACGGATGGGGGCACACATGATAAAAATCTATCGATAATTGTCTATGACTTAGTAACATACTTAATGGTACTTAGGTATTGTAAATGGGATTGTCTCATTAAAATTGTACTTTAGAGTTTTTTTCTTGTCCTTGTTCTATCTTCCTAAATAACACCTTAAATTTATACAATGAATAAGAAAGTGATAATTAATTTAATAACTGGAAGTATTTTAAAGTAATTACTCTTAAGAAACACACAAAAGTTCTATTTAAATATTTTATTATCAGCAATTAAAGAAACTTATATTTTGACTCTTCATACAAAATATTTTGTCCCCTGGTGGTACCTTTTTGCCGAAAATATCAAAGTATAAAAAAATACTTCAATCGGTGACAAATTACTATTTCGGTTGTTGAGTACCCATATAAACTTACATTTCTTAATAGAAATCGGTGTAAAAAAACTCATAAAATTTCGATTTTTATTTGTTTAAACTCTGTCCCCTGAAATTTTACATGGGCGTAACGCTACAAATGATTTGCCCATTTTGGCATTAGAAAAACCAAACAATCTAAATAAGTAGATTTTTTAACACTAATTTACAAGCCAGGAACAACAAAAGGCGGCCATCTTAGAATCTTGTCAAAATTGGTGAAACAAAGTGAAGGACGCTCTGCTGTTTAAAGAAATTTACATGTGCTTAACGGGCTGGCTGCGCTATAAAGGTAAGTTATTTCAGTTATTTAGTTGATTATTTCTAAAGTACTTATAGTTACTTAAGGAATAAAATGGAAACCATGAAGATTTAGCTATCTTTTTGTACACCACCCACGATTTTATAGGTTAATTTACATGTGCGCAACAAACATGTGCGTAACGTTTCGCCTAAAGGTGTGTTATAGTGTATTAGGCTGGTCAAATCTTACATTAAAATTGCAAAGCGAGATTTAAAGCTATAATAGTATCTTTTTTTTTTTTTGTGAAAATATTTAGTTGGAAGATGCAATTTTTGTGCCCTGACGGTTTTTGTTAATACCTCGAGAATAAAGAGTACTTGATGTATCGATAAAATTAATAGTGATATCCGTTAGTTATTTAGTAATTCGCGGAAGTCTTTTAATGCTTTCATTGCAAAATTAAAAGTCAATGTTACCTATGTAAATATTTAAAAACCTATTTAGAGGATAATTATGTAAATATTTGTTCATCATTTTATAAATTCACTTTTCAGATGCCTTTAACGTCGGCAGAAAGACAAAAAAGATATCGCGAAAAGCTAAAAAACAATCACGAGAAAATTGAAGAAGTGAAAAAAAAAAGCAAAGTGTCTGAAGAAGAAAAGAAGAAGATATCGTAGAACAGTTATCAACGTTGACTGATCATGTAGCTTGGCTACTTTTTGTTGTACTCATTAAAGACTTATAATAATTTATAATAGATTGTATGCAAACCTTTAATTCAGTGTTAAAATAAATATTATTATTTTCTTAATATATGTTTTATTTTTTATTTTGAACAAGCCCTTATATAAACGTTACTTTTTTGACAGGTGCGTTACACACATTTGCGTAACGAAAATTATACATGTGCGTAACGGTACATTTATTTTGAGACAATCCCAAATTCCAATTAGTCTAAGTAGGTAAAATAATTGTTTAAAAACCTATTTAGAGGCTAAAAATTCACCCATGCCGGGATTCGAACCCGCAACCTCTGGCTATCCGTACCAGCGCTCTACCAATTGAGCCAATGGGCGACTCACGGCATCAGTGAAATTTCGAACCTCTTTACAATATTCTCTGTATTACGTACAGGCAGCGACATCTGACTTAAGCAAATTGCATTACTTAAGCTTAAGTCAGATGTCGCTGCCTGTACGTAATACAGAGAATATTGTAAAGAGGTTCGAAATTTCACTGATGCCGTGAGTCGCCCATTGGCTCAATTGGTAGAGCGCTGGTACGGATAGCCAGAGGTTGCGGGTTCGAATCCCGGCATGGGTGAATTTTTAGCCTCTAAATAGGTTTTTAAATTTGTTCCTTAGCACGGGTTAGTGCATTAAAAATAAAAAATAGTGTAAAATAATTGTTGTTATTTTATACCTACTTCATAAGTGCCTTTTCACATGCAACCGGTCGCCGTCCGGTCGCCGGGCCGGGTAAAGTAGTAATGTATGAGCTCCGGTCGCCGGCTGGTCGTTGTGCATGTGAAAACTGTCATTGGAGCTCATACATTACTACTTTTCATACAAGATATGACATGAGCACATAGATCGCGATATAGATTTTCTTCACAAGTTTATCAGTGACTGAAATATCTAAGAAACTATCGAAGTAATTTTCATCTTACCCCTTTGACAACAGAAAACCGAGGCAATGTTACAACTACCCTCTCGGAATCAAAACAATTTGGAAGTGAGTTTTCGTTTAGTTTTCTAAGGAACTGGATACGAAATTAAAATGGATGGCAGCGACAGGAAGGCAAAATTGGTTCAAAACGACGATGAACACAATATATTCAAAGTATTTTCATGAACACTTCATTAACACTAAAAATGGCGGAAGGTGGCACTTATGTGATGCAGCAATACCAGAAAAAATGTGCTTCACTTCCAGGATAGACTCTTGCGTATAAATGAAATATATTAGTATCATCGTCAATAAAATTAGTACAACGTATGAAACATGGCGTACAGATCAAAGTACAGACAAAGATCTGAATTGAGTCGTAGAATACATTATATTTTCCGTGTTATGATTTCTAACGGCCGCGAAGCAGCGGGTTAAAGCTAGTTTTAAAAAAGAAATAACATTTTAAAATATGAAATCTACCACATTGGTTTATTTGTGCGTCTATGTACCCTATTAGTGTTAATTCTTTTTTAATACAGTTGCTCAAAAAGTGACGTATTACACGGACGTATAGCATGCGGGATGTGGGCTATTACACACTCGTGCTTTTTTTTACATTTCCCGCACTCGTGCGTTTTCTTTCCCAACTGTCAAAATAATGTCTATTAAAAAGAAAAACCAACCATGAAGATTTTACTAAAAAAATCATAGAAGTTTTTATGAGCTACTAATTTGTTTCAATATCAGATTTAATGATTTGATTAAATGAGTTAAGTTACGTTTCATTTCATTTCATGTCATTAAATTTCATTTTCATTTCATATCAATAAAAAAATTCTTCTGAAGACTTGGCTGTATGGGCATAGTTCCCTCTGCCTTCTAGAATAAGTGAAGAAAAAAATCTCTGCTTATATTTTTTTACGGTTGGCGCCATTTTCTAAATATTTTTTCTTTATTAAATTGCTTATTTTTTTCGCAACTGTATTAAAAATAGTCGTTCAGTATACGTGCGGAACCGTCATTGCAACTTGTCGGAACTCTTTGCAATGACAGCCTTTCCGCACTTGTAATGAAATATACTATATTGCACAAAAGATAATGTAGAAAAGATGCATTTTCTACCAGTCAACCCGCAGGCAAAATGAAATAGCTAAAAATACTTCTAAGTACCAGTATTCATATTCGGCCGTTAATGTGTAAACTGTTTGTACGAGTATAATTTGTCGATAGGTTCTCCCTATCGACAAACTAGATTTCGCATTGTCCCATCCCAAACTGAGAATATACTTGTTTTTCAATTTTGAACTTTCTGTCTTAGTAGGTAAAAGTTCTTTTCGGTCCGACGCGGCGGTAGTTCCATCTAGTGTAGAGTAGCGTTACTACAAAATGTCAACCTTAATTTCATCATTGTCATTTGACTTTGATCATTGTTAACATTACAAAAAGGTGCATATTTTAATTGAAACTTTTATGATGTACACCTTTTCGGCATTAACTTTATTTACCAACGGCAGGTTGTCATTCGTAGTGTGCGTTTGGTTTGTAAGTATCAGTTTGGTTACACTGGTTTTCGTACTAATGTGTCATGTCGCTACTTCTACTCTTTTTTTATGTTCTGTGGTGTCAGCTAACTTCATAACAAATTTTATTAAAATCGCTCTAGCTGTTTCGGCGTGAAGAAGTTTTTTTTTAAGTAGGACAGGTTACACTTGACCTCAGACACGCCTGATTGTAAGCGAAGACGATGTTACGTGCTTACCTGTTAAATGCCGGTTAACTCTACTTTTAAAGACACCAAGGTTATATGTCTCCGAATTCGCGAACCGCTTGGTGCGGATTCGGAGAGCGGTGCATTTGTGCTTGTCGGATTTTTGGCGGAATTTAGCAAAGTAATTTTCACATATTTATGCTATTATGGATTTCCGCAAAGTAACGCCTGATTCCATACAAAATATGTTTAAATTAACCCCTTGTTTTAGCATAATAAAGAGGGAAGTATCCGACTCCGAGAGCACGCTGAAGATGTTGATCACAAAAGCGGGCGTCACCGCTAGCAACATCAAGATGAGCCGATACAGGTGAAGCCTACAGTGCATTTACTTCTTATAGTTAGTACCTTACATACATATGCATATGCACATACATACGCTTGTATAAAAAAGAAGTAATGCGCAGTGCGCATACATAGTTAAATAAATATTCATGGACATATTACACAGATCTCGTTAGCTTTATACTAAGTACAACTAAATGACTTGTATTATAGGTGCTAATTCGACGATAGATTTAATACAATAAATACATAGATAACATCCAAGACCCGAGACAAACTAGAAAAGTTCGTTTCCTAGTTTGACCCGGCCGGGGATCGAACCCGAGACCCTCGGTTTTACAGTCAGCGTGCCAAACCGCTGCGCCACCGGTGGCCGTCAGCTGTGTTGCTGTTTGTTTGTTTTGTTACACTTTGTTGCACAATAGAACCATAACAGCAACTTAAATAACATACAATGTCATTCAAATAACGTACAAAGGAGGACTTATTTCAACCCCTTCGGCCGGTAAGGTAACCAGAGTTTGGTAACCAGTTTCGTAAAAGGATTTTTTATCCTTCTACGTAACTGGTTTATATTCGGCCGGTAAGGTAACTAGAATTACGTAACCAGTTACGTAAAAGGATTTTTTATCCTTCTACGTGAAGGGCGGTGGTAGCGGAGCGGTGTAGAACGCCGGCCTCTCAATCGGGAGGTCGTGGGTTCAAACCCCGGCATGTACCAATGACTTTGTTTTCTAAGTTATGTACATTTGTGAAATTATAGTAGCAATACCACTCGCCGACGGTGAAGGAAAACATTGTAAGGAAACCCTAGTGTCTGAAGTGTTAACGTACCTCAGCGCTTGCTACGTACAATGGCCCAACTATGAGGCTAAGTGCGGAAATCTCAGGTCTAACTAACTATCCTTCTACGTAACTGGTTTATATTCGGCCGGTAAGGTAACCAGAGTTTGGTAACCAGTTTCGTATAATGGTTTATTATCTTTTTACGTTACTGGTTTCCCTTCGGACATTAAGGTAACCAGAGTTTGGTAACCAGTTACGTAAAAGGATAATAAATCCTTTTACGAAACTGGTTTCTCTTCGGCCGTTAAGGTAACCAGTGCTTAAAAACCAGTTACCCAAAGGATTTTTATCCTTTTACGTAACTGGTTTCCGGTAAAGATTGTTTCATACTTTGTGTTTTCGACGGCCTCGGTGGCGCAGCGATTTGGCACGCTGACTGTGAAACCGAAGGTCTCGGGTTGATCCCCGGCCGGGTAAACTAGGAAACGAACTTTTCTAGTTTGTCTCGGCTCTTGGATGTTATCTATGTATTAATTGTATAAAGTCTAACGTCGAGTTAGCACCTGTATCACAAGTCATTTAGTTTTAAAAACCTATTTAGAGGCTAAAAATTCCATTGTACATTTTTTAGAAATAGCCTCAATGTGGGTGTGTTTGCATGTCTGTGATGTTCTTACCTAGTTACCATAGGGTATCCTAGTTTGGAACCAGGTACGTGATTGTGTAGTGTGGAATGATTTTAATTTATCCTAAAGAAACTGTTTTCAGCGTTGCATATTAGGATTTGTTTTGTTGCAATTTCATAATGACACTTATTACACTATTTAGATGCTAAAAATTCCACCCATGTCGGAACCCGCGACCTCTGGCTATCCGTGCCAGCGCTCTTTCCAAGTGAGCTGATGGGCGACTCACCGGGATCAGTGAAATTTCGAACCTCTACAATATTTTCTGTATTACGTACAGGCAGCGACATCTGGCTGAAGTAATTGGCATCACTTGCAGCCCCGAGTACCTACTTTGCAGTTAGTCATTTAGTTGTACTTAGTATGGGGTTAACAAGATCGAGAATACGTGTAATATATCCGTGAATATTTATTTATAATTCATTTTTCCTTCTTTGCAGGCAAGTTATTATGAAACTATTGGAACAAGCCGACATACTGGACGGCTCTCTTCAAACCATAGCGCATCTCACCAAAGGGGACAAAGTCGATTTGGAGCTGATCGAAAGAGCATGCGACATCAAATACATCAATATTTTCGATGCTTTAAGCGATGCCTAACCATTGCTCCAAATTCTAGGTAACATTAGTGATCTGCGCTGTGAAGCGCTCGTGGCCTAGGCAAACCGAGTGATTGAAATCAATCACTCGATTTAAGCAACAACAGGCGCGGTCAGGTGCAGGATGGGCGACCGTCCCGTGACTACCGCTAGTCGCATTTTTCCGAGCGCTGCCGTGCTTCGCAAGGCACGCTAAGCCGTTCGTGCCGGCTGTCATGTAATGTCAGTCGTTAAGCCATGTCAGAGGCCTTATGGGCGGCTTGATAACTTCTGACAGTAAGGCCCGCCACTTTCTTACAATGCTCCACCAACCCGGGCTTGGCCCCCGTGGTGGAGTATGGCCTAACCTTCCTGCGGTGCAGGAAGAGACCCGTGCCCCAGCAGTGGGGACATACAAGGGTTGATAGCGATTAGTGATCGGAATCTGTCCAAAGTAAGTGTTCGAGAGATGGCGGTGATAGCGGGGCGATAGAACGTCAGCATCTCAATCTGGAGGTCGTGGGTTCGGATGAATCTTGGCATGTAAAAAGACTTTGTTTTCTATGTTATGTGCCTACATTTGCAAAGTTCTGGTAGCAATACCACTCGCTAACCGTGAAGGAAAACATCGTGAGGAAATTCAAGTGTCTGAAGTGCTATCACAAGCAGAGACCAGAGACTGCCACTCGCCACGATCCTGGCAACTTTCACGTCATCTACATGCATTACTCGTTGCATGCACGCACTCCGCTTTCGAGTTCTTTTCATCTTGCCCTTCAAGTAGACATTTCACATAAAATCCCCCATGTGTAATTTGTTGCATAAAAGTTTACAGTGTAACTTGTAAAAATACGGTCCTTTCAATAATAATAATAATCGTTTATTTCGGACCATACAAAATCCATATAACTTAACCTAACCTTAAAAATCTAGATGAAATTGTAAATTTATTACAGCATAATTTATAAGTCAATTAATCAAATCAGTCGATTAATTGACTAATTTAGATGCATCTGTTCAAAATGATGCCACATAGGGCAATCTGGCCTGTCAGCCAGTACCTGCAGGATGCCAATTTCTATACCAGATAAGATTCAATGACTGTCCAAATGCAGTTTAGATAATCTGTGGTAAAAGTATGCTTACACCTCCGACGCAGAGGTTTCGTCACGATGTTTTCCTTCCCCTTCACAGTTAGCGAGTGGCCCCAATTCAACTTCACAAACTTTGTACAGTCTGTTAGCTTTTAGAATATACCTCGGGCTCTAGAGTAGGCTTCGATTTTCGCCGAAAGCACACGAGTGTACAGTGCTACACAAGAAATAAGTCTCGCGGATGTACCTGCGCAGGTGACCAAATTTTGGATGTGCGGCAAGTTGATCGACCAATCAGATAGTTTCATTTTATGGCAGGCCGCGTGCCTTTGTTGCTATTGGTTGATACAACGTCATCGATGCAGGTGACTATTAGTTTGGCAATATTAGCGTGAGCGAAATAGGTAGCGCTACTGCGGCAATCAATTCTGCACCTTAACTGTATCGGTTAAAGGTCATGTTGAATGTACTTATAGCTTCGGGTACTTTCGTTACACATCTTCCTAGTCTGCGCGAACGTAGATTCCCGAAGGGACTTTTATGATGTGTAGTACTGTAATACTACTTCCTGAACGTACCAACATCGAATCTAACCAAGGCTGTGCCTATTATGAGACTTGTTAGTGAGTAGGTAATCCATAAATTTAGCATGTAAGAAATATAGAAATGCTAGAAAAAAAATGTTATTTAGTAAGGAAAAGTTTTGAAAATATTAATCAAAACTAACGAAGCGATTATATAGGACTTATTACCAAAATGTACGTTAATTCTATCAGTCTGTGACTAGTTGAACCTTTTGTTTTGTTTTGTGTACAGTGCAAAGTGTAGTTTAAGTTTTGACTGATAAAGTAGCTTGTAAGTAAAAAAACTTGTCTTATTAAAAACAAAATTTCTCTAAAACATTCCTCAGAGGCAGTTTATTAGTCTGTGGTTGCGTTTTCCCTAATCTTCTCCACAGATTATTTTAATCAGCGTTTTTCGAATGTCTCAAGGAATCGTGTTTTTTTTTAATAAGACCGTTAAGCTGGGTAATGTATTATTACTATATAGTATTAAGCCCGCAAATTGTACAAACTTTACTGGTACAATAAAGAATGTAATAGTAATAATAATGTAACCAGCGTTGCCATTTTGTCACAAACTTTGTAACTTTCGTACCCCCTTTGTAACTTTCTATGGCATGGCTTAATTTGTAACTTTTTGAAGCTATACTTCAAGCCTGTCTGTAACAGATTGCAGGAGAAAGCAGTTTTTATATTTACTTTTTAGTTTTCAAGTTCCAATAGAAATGAGGATTCAAAAATTAAGCAAGAGGTTGCATCAAAGGAAATGTATCTGGAAATAAATTGTAACTTTTGGATACATTTTGTGACTTTGGTTGTTTCTGACGCTGGTTTTCGTAACAGTACGTACGTACTGTCAGCATGAATGCACGCTGTGTAACATGTTACATTACCGTTTTATTTATTTCTTTTTGGGGAACTTGCAGCTTACATAGAAATGGACAGTTACACCTCGTAACATTGTCAGTGCCCAGCTTTAGAGGTGTGAAGTTTATACAAAGTTATTCGTTGACATGTGATTAGTTGATTACAGCGCGCAGCGTTCGTAAATTGTTTCGCGTTGATAGTTTAAAAAACACTGCACTGCAGTGGCGTAACTATACCATCTGGGGGCCCGAGGCAAATTCTCTTGATGGGGCCCCATCATTAAAAACCGTCACGTTGCATTTAGTTTAGTTTTAATAAACCAACACTAACAACAATTTTATTTTTTGGGTTTACATTTACATTTACGCCGGCGCCATACTGAAGTTCAAACAAGTGATCACATAAGTGGGCACACAAAATGTGTGGCATTTTATGTGACAATAGTAACAAATGACCGCGCCACACATGTGCACACTTATGTGATCACTTCTGTCTGGCGCCGGCATTATATTAATTCGCATTCACTAGCCTATTTAGGTACGACCCAGTGCTGAGAATAGGCCTCCACTTTTAGGCGAGAGGGAATGAGCTAGTCCCATTCCCTCTTGCCTAAAAGAGGAGGCCTATTCCCTTCGTTATTGCCCTTCGCTAGCCCAATGCGGATTGGAGATTTCATCTTCTATTCGCTAGCTTTTCGGTGATGGAACAACATCGTGATAAAGCCTGCATATATTTACAATGTAATAACAATTAAATTTCAATAATTTCTGACCTCGCGGCCTCTTGGGGGGGCCCTCTTGGATCGGGGGCCCGTGGCATTTGGCCAGCACTGCCACCCTAGTTACGCCACTGCTGCACAATTGTCCAGTACAATTTCGCCCATGCCACTAGAGACTAGAGTATGGCTGATCAAAAGTGAACGCCGCTCCTAATAACTTATAAAATAGATACGACTATCTATCAATTATTGTGTTTTTATAGAATTTATTTGGTTGATCTTTGAAATTAGATTTTGTTCTCGTAAATTATAATTATATTGTGAGATGTTTTGTTCAAAAATAAACACGCACTCTGAATATTCAGTTTATTTTATTTACACTCGTCTAATAATTTAACATTTCATATATATATATATATAATATTCTAGTACATATATTTAAGTACATAAATTTCTTGATAAGTACATGGAATGGTTCATTGTTAGAAATATAAATGCAACTAACTTAAAAATAGCGTCAGTTTTTATGTTAACACATTTTACACCCATTGCTCAAAGTAAAAATATAACATACCAAATTTTTTTTTTTATGGAACCTCGATTGGTATTTATTTTACAATACAGTTCCAGAATCCAATATATAGGTAAATAAAACAAAACAGAAATAAAATTAATCAAATAATATCTATTGCACCTTGTACCATAACATCCTGACAGCTTAGTATAGGTGCTGGGCAAGCCTACACCATTTATAAAACCATGTCCCAGGCACTACAGCGTCGGAGTGTTCCCTTCACCCATTTAGTGTGAGTGAAGATACCAGTGGACGCTGCATAAATCATCTCATTAAGTAGATGCAAAAGGCCAATATTATTATTAATTACTGTACCATAATACCTACATTTTGTTATAAACTAATGGGGGTTAGAAAATACTGGCATCATGACTGAGACGTGTACGTCTGTATGATCAATTTCCTAATCGCAAGAACCAATTTCTGTTCGAACCTTCTGCTCAAGCCACGAATTGGCCGACGCGACGCGGTCAATTCAGTGTGGCTTGAGCCTTGGCGCTCCGTGGTAAATACCTACATGTTTAATTAGGCATCTATTATATAAAGCAATTAATTTAGTCAATAAACGGCAAGAAAAAAAAACCTAAGCGTCAATCTGCTTTTTACGTAGCCAATTTCTTTATATAGACAATCAAAAGATTCTATAGTAACCTAAAGAAGAGCAACGTCATTTTTTAAAGTCGATCCCACTAAAACACTTAAGACGGAATTAAATTCAGTCAGACAGATATAAACAGAAGCGCTCGTGGCCTAGGTGAACCGAATGTTAAGCAACAACAGGCGCGGTAAGGTGCAGGATGGGTGACCGTCCTGTGATTACCGCTAGTGGCATTTTTCCGAGCGCTTCCGTTCTTCGCAAGGCACGTTAAGCCGTTGGTGCCGGTTGTCATGTAATGGCAGTTGTTAAGCCATGTCAGAGGCCTTATGGGCTGCTTGATAACTTATGGCAGTAAGGCCCGCCACTGTCTTACAATCCTCCACCAACCCGGACCTGGCCCCCGTGGTGGAGTATGGCCTAACCTTCTTGAAACACAGGAAGAGACCCGTGCCCCAGCAGTGGGGACATACAGGGGTTGAAAACGAGTTATAAACCGGCTTTAAATCCGCCTCCAGGGTGTTTTAGCGTAATCCAGGGTTTATAAATAAAACTGTAGTCCGGTAATAACACCTAAAATTACCCTACAGCAGCCACGACCATCTGCGCTAACCCCTGAGCAGGCGACCTCGCCACTAGCTGCATAGTGACTCCGCCTTCGGTCGGCGCCACCCTCCCCCTTACAACCACAATAGCGCCTGACCTATGCTGCCCGCTTGCCCTAATTTCCACCATTGCACTGTCTTCCTCCTTGGCTATGACAGCCTTGGGCAAACCAAGGTGATCGCAGACAGCCTTCGCGGCTGCCATAGCGTCTGTTTGGGGCAGGACAAACGTGTCAGTCTCCTCCGTGACTTGAGAGTGCTCCCACAAAGAGTTGTCATCCAATGGCCTGCGTAACTGGTCTCCGACTCCTATTTCGAATTCCTCTAGCGGATAAGTGTCCGCGTACCCTTCTCCCGACTCGGGAATGCCTGAATCAGGATCGCAATCGCGTACAATGAAGTCTAGATACGCCTCGAAGGTGCCGGGCGAGTCTTCAACGTTCGGTGGGAATCTCAGAACGCTGAACGCGTGACCAGGTCTGTTGTATGGCAGCCTGTCGCAGGGTACCTCGTCTATGATCACGTAACCTGGTGGAGTGACTAGGCGGACATTCACGCGCTCTAGGAGTTGGTCGTTCAGTGTATTTAGACACTCAAACTGCAGGATCAAGTGGCTGGGATAGACGTGTTTGATGCAGCTGACGCGGTATTCCGTTTCTGGTTCGGTCAACTCCACCGGCGTTGCGGACTTGAATATCTGGCCGAATCTCCTTTTAATTTCTGGAATGACGGCCATTTGCTCCGCGTACAGTTCCTCTTTGGAAACCTGCACTGGCCTCTTTGGCTCCAGTGCTATCACTTCTTTGGTTTCTTCAGGTGCCTCTTCCTTGGGAACGGATAGAATATCAAAGTAATCGTCGGGACGCGTAGCCAGGTGTACCCTCAGAGCTTTTTCGAGTAAAGCATAGTTGGGTTTCGGCACATTTATGATGTAGTCCTCAATCAGTTGTCTATCCCCGGTTTCCAGGATAGCGCTGTAGTAAATAGCTCTGTCGCGAACCTCGTCGTCATCATCCAATTGGCACCTCTCTAGAAGAACCCTTATATTGGGCATCAGTTCCGGTCTTTGAGCGCCGAACTGGGCTACAGCCCATACCGCGGCCGCTCGCACAGGTCCCGACTCTAAAATGACTCTGTTGTAGATAAATCGGATGTACCGAGAAGGTTGACGTGCCTTTGGGCCCTCGCGACCGAGCAGATGTAGTATACGTACAGCCAAGGTCATATGTTCGCAGTCCTCGATGAACTCGCAAAGGTGGGCCAGCCCAGTCTCTTTCGCATCTGGATTTTCTTCGACCAGGTCTATTAAGGTGTCCGCTATGGCTGCTTTATACTCCAAACCGCCTTCGTCGCGAAGCATGGTTGCTAGAAACGACGCTAGCATCTGATGCTTCCGGGGAAACTTAGTGCAGAGACGCCTTATAGCCTTCACCACAACTGTTTTGTACTCGTCCGAGATTTCCGATACGAAACTTGCGATTTGCTTGAGCAGTCTCTCCACAGAGCTTTCCGCGCCGGTCGCCAAGAGCGTGGTAACGGCCAGGGTAGCGACGGACCGGTTGGAGTCCGATATTAAGTTCTCCAAGTCGACGGCGCACGCCGCCACAGCGGTCGGGTGTTTCGCCGTCAGTTTAGCAAGCGTTCTGGCCCCAGCCAATCTGAGAGACGGCTTCGACGAGCCGCAGAAAAGCTGCAGCACTGAAACGGCTGGTGCCAAGTCCTTGGTCGACTTCTTCAAGTTAACGATAGCGTGGGCGGCCTCGTAGATGACCATCTCAGACTTGTGCCTCAGACAGCACTCTATAAACTTCATGCACAGCTGTGAGTCTGACTCTTCGTTATCGACCAATTGAGCTGCGAGACGAATGTACAGGCATATGGCGTATGGGGATTGCATATGTATGTCTGCAAGCCGCGTAACAAGCTTGGCGGTGGCTAATTTGTCGTTGCGACGGCTCATGGCGACGACGCCGAGCGCGTGGTATGAGACCATTGGATCCTCAGAGGTGATGCATTCCTGCAAAGATGCAAAGAGAACATGGTTTGTAGAAAATAAAGAAGTGACGGTTGTGCAACATCAGAGAGCGGACCGGTGTTAAAACCACGGAGGAGCTGATCAGAATTGCACTGAACAGAGACCGCTGTAAAGAGCCATCTGCAGTAATGGAGAGTCACTTTAAGAAGAAGATGAAACTAAATTGGAAATTTGGTATTGTGTGAAAACAAAAATAATGCAATGTTTTCGTAGGGTCAGATGCCGCAGGAGCCGAGGGGTTTGAAAAAAAACGTAGGTATTATAAAAACAAGTAATGATTTTTATTCAATTGGTGGCGCTAGGTAGCGCCCCTAAGTATCTTAATAGAAAAATTTACTCATGACATGCCTATTACTGACCTCCTTTTATAAAACGGTCCAACATGGAGCTTCATACATACACGCGTATCACATTGATTACAGCGTCGCCCACGCATGAAATTGTATTAGTACACATGTCAACAAACTGATTCTTCATTATACTATTCCATTCCAAATTATTGTATTGTAACATGTTGAGTTAATTTATTAATTTATTTAGAAAAAGACTGGAAACAGATGTTGAAAACATTGAACCCATAAATATTTATACCTACTATTTTTATTTTTAATGCACTAACCCGTGCAAAGGACAATTTTAAAAACCTATTTAGAGGCTAAAAATTCCACCCATGCAGGGATTCGAACCGTATTCTCAGTACGTAATACAGAGGATAGTGTAAAGAGGTTCGAAATTTCACTGATGCCGGTGATTCGCCTATTGGCTCAGTTGGAAAGAGCGCTGGCACTGATAGCCAGAGGTCGCGGGTTCGAATCCGGCATGGGTGGAATTTTTAGCCTCTAAATAGGTTTTTAAAACTAAATGACTTGTGATACAGGTGCTAACACGACAATAGACTATATACAATAAATATTGATAACATCCAAGACCCGAGACAAACAAGAAAAGTTCGTTTCCTCTAAATAGGTCCATAAATAGTTTTCACTAAATAACTATGATATGGAGTAGTTACATAACGTGACAATTTTATGTACCAAGCGCTGAGATCTATAATTACCTTAGACACTAGGATTTTCTCACAATGTTTTCTTCACCATTAGTGAGTGTTCTTGCAAGTATGACTTCACTCGTATAACTTGTGAAGTTAATCACACAGGGAATCCTAGTGTGCAAGTTAGGGTAAGAAAATGACAAATACTCATTGAAACATTTAATTAATTCTGTGATGAAAATGTTATTTGTCACCAATAAAACTTTTTATTAACTTTTTAACTGTACGTAATACAGAGAATATTGTAAAGAGGTTCGAAATTTCACTGATGCCGGTGAGTCGCCCATTAGCTCAGTTGGGAAGAGCGCTAGCACGGACAGCCAGAGGTCGCGGGTTCGAATCCCGGCATGGGTGGAATTTTTAGCCTCTAAATAGGTTATATTATTTTTCTTTTAATGCACTAACCCGTGCTAATATTCTTTACAATATTCTCTGTATTACGTACAGGCAGCGACATCTGGCTGAAGTAATTTGCATCACTTGCAGCCCTGAGTACCTACTTTGCAGTTAGGTTTTACATCGGAATGATATCGCTGTTTTTGGCCTCTAAATAGGTTTCTGTATAGGTTTTTAAAACTTTTGAACTTTTTGTATACTTGCAAGAATGTTTGTACAAAAACATAGAAAAAGAGCCATTGGTACATGCCAGGATTCGAACCAACCACCATTCAACAGCGAGGCTAACGATCGAACAGTCCAGAGGTATTCATATTATTTAGACGAAGGACTCCTAAACCGAAGGACTCCTTTCAGAGACAGTTTCCTCCTTCTATATTTACTTTTGCAATCAATAGAACTAATATTGCATCAGTCATGTTGTATTTAAAGATGCATCATTTAGAAGTCAAATCTTAGATACACAAGTCACAAGTTTGCTGTGTGGTGTCGGCCTAGGGAATAGCACCAACTCAAATTCTTCCCACAGGTGTCGTAAAAGGCGACTGAGGGACACAAACCGGGCGAGTGGGCAGCAGCGCCCCCTGCAGTACAATTGCACCAAACTGCGATCCGCAACCCGCATGCCCAGCGTGGAGATTATGGGCACTACCCCCCAATGATGGCACAACCTTGCGCTATGGCACTAATTAGGGGAGGGCTATGTCCAGCAGTGGACTAATATAGCCTGAAGAAGAACAAGTCACAAATGTTTGTGACATCATGGTCTGGTTACCATAGTACAGGGTATCCTAGTTTGGGACCAAGTCAAGTTATTGTGTTGTGTGGAAGTTATTATTACTATAAAACCAATGCCACACTTGTCAGCAAATTTATAGTAGATTTATAGAAATTTATACTATTCATTTATTAACTTAATCAAGACAGGATATCCTGTTTTGATGTACCTACAACCAGTTTCACTCGTAATTACGAACATTACTAAACAGTTTCATCAGCTGCTTTCAAAACAACAATGACTTTACAAAGCTTACAAGAGGAAATAATCATCTATTCTCACCTGAGCTTCGTTAGCCCACCGACGAACTAAATCAGGCGCCGAAGAGGACAGATGTAGAGCCGAAACCAGCGCGGCCGAGCTGACCGCCGGATTTTTATCCACAATCGCCTGTTTCATGTATCTTTCGATGGATTGCAGCATTGTAATGTCAGTAACACTGCACAGAGCTCTTATAGCCGCAGCGCGATACAAATCCTCTTTGCCTGTCATGTCTTTAGTTAGGGAAGAAGTCACGATGATAACATCTTGAGCCAGGGCGCTCAGCTCCTTGATACAAAGGTACACCAGGCGACGTAATATTACGTCTTTGCATTGGAATAGCTTAGTGGTAGCGAAAAAGACGTCTGTAGCTTCCTGTGTAGTCAGTTTTTCTCCCTGGTTTAGGAGGTAAAGGATTTTCGCCAAAATAACAGTGCATTTGCGAGGGTTGACCGGAGTCTCGTTGAAGTATCGCGTTTCTTGCAAGACGATGGTTTTGTCGAGATTGGCGAAAGGGTTGGTTAGGCCCTCTTCTTCTTCCTTTTTGTCGCGTTTGAAAGAGCTCATCTTGAGCCCCTTTTGGTGGGAGTTGAGAAAAATATGTGGAAATAAAAAGTCCACGATTTGAATACACGTCACTCGCGCATTGATTGATGATTTCGCGAACAGATGTCAAAATATGGCTGGACTGGACGTTTCATTCGTTGTGGTTATTTTGTTTGGAAAATAATTAATGGTGTATTTGTTTCAAATTAAAGCAAAAATTTCTAATTAAATATGCCTTTTAATTGATAATTTTCCACATCTTTTATTTCAAAAAGAGGAAATAATAATTTGGAATTCAAAATAAAACATGTGCAAAAGAAGTTTCCCAACTTTTCTGCGAAACGGAACGTGATCCCGCAAATGTGAAATGTGTTGTCAGTATAGCTAATATTTGCGAAATTAGGCAAATGTTGGTTTCATAGCAAAAAGCAAAAAGTATATAATTATGCAAAAAGCAAATCAGCTGCTGCCAGCGCATGCTTCGTTTATGGTAGCACAGTGGAATGACTGATTACAACCGAGCACGGATAACGATAACAAGATACTAGGACGACATTTAATTTTCTGTTTTTTTTATGAAACAAAACCTTTCCAAAAAGTTTATGAAATAAAAACGGCTGTAGACAAACAAGTGATTTTTTTTATACAATCCTGGCTCCCATTTCTTAATTTGGATGCCGGAGCCGGTAGTGGATGCACTTTCAAGTAAATGACTATATGTATACTAGTGAATAAAAAAAAAAAGTGCCAGTGTAGGATATTTAAATAATAAAAACTATAATTATATAACAATTTATTTACGTACAAAAATCTTAAAGATACTTATATAAGTGAGCAAAAATCATTTTAAAACTTAGGTTAGGAACTATCACAGCTAAACCCACTTAACCTAAAATTTAATGTTAAAACCCTACTTTTAAATTTTTACAAACTGAATAAAAATTATAACAAAACCTTCACAAGGCACTCGATTTTTAGATTCTAAATTGATTATTCAGTCTTTTTAGGTTAACTAAATTTGCTATATACGCAGTACGTAGGCGTTTAGGTATTCTTACAAACTTTTTCTACATAGTTTTAACTAGGTTTTTTAAAAAATGTTTCTTGTTCATAAGAGAAAAGTTTGGTCCCCGGCAAAGTATCAGCAATATTGTTCTTAAATGGCGACGCTTTGCTACTTTCACCTTGCCACTTGTGAATGTAAACTTGTTTGACCAAAAGGTAACACCCAAGTAATAACAGGAAAGTAAACAAAACAGTTGACAGCGGCGGTAGAATTAGCACCATAAAGTAAAGAGTTGAGCTTATAAGCGTTGGCAGCCCCTCTTGATTCTGAAATAAAAAAAAAACTTATATTAAATAATTATACTATTTTTATTTTTAATGCACTAACCCGTGCTAAGGAAAATTTTAAAAACCTATTTAGAGGCTAAAAATTCCACCACTGCCGGGATTCAAACCCGCGACCTCTGGCTATCCGTGCCAGCGCTCTTTCCAACTGAGCTAATGGGTGACTCACCGGCATCAGTGAAATTTCGTACCTCTTTACACTATTCTCTGTATTACGTACAGGCACCGACATCTGGCTTAAGCAATTTGCATCACTCAGCCCCGAGTACCTACTTTGCAGTTAGGTTTTTACATCGGAATGATATCGCTGTACCCACATGATTATACTATTTTTACTTTTAATGCACTAACCCGTGCTAAGGACAATTAAAAAAAAAACTATTTATAGGCTAAAAATTCACCCATGCCGGGATTCGAACCCGCGACCTCTGGCTATCCGTGCCAGCGCTCTTTCCAACTGAGCTAATGAACGACTCACCGGCATCAGTGAAATTTGAAAGAAAGAAAGCGACTACCTACTTTGCAGTTAGGTTTTTACATCAGAATGATATCACTGTACCCACATGATTATACTAGCCACATGATAGCCAAAGGTCACGGGTTCGAATCCCGGCATGGGTGTAATTTTTAGCCTCTAAATAGGTTTTTTAAAATTGTCCTTAGCACGGGTTAGTGTATTAAAAGTAAAAATAGTATAATCATGTGAAAATTACTTTGCTAAATTCCGCCAAAAATTCCACAAGCACCATGCGGTTAGTTAATGCACCCGCTCTCCCTCGCCCTATAATAAATGTATGTAGGTATAATTATACTATACGTGTGTATGTCACTGAACTCCTCCTAAACGGCTGGACAGATTAGAATGTTATTTTTTGTATGCGTTTGGGTGGCGCCCTGGATGGTTTAGATTCGTAATTCAGCACATCGCTAGGAATATCATGCAGGACAATGTCTGTCGGGCCGCTAGTTTCCTATAAAATAATTCTAAAGGCCTGCGCAAACGAGGGACTTTTGTCCCCGAGGGACAAAAGTTCCTGAATCGTAAAAAATGTCCTCCGAGTACTTGTCGCGGACTCAACGCCTACGCTGTCCGGTCATTTTGCTCCCCGGAAATTGAGTGAAGCGTAGATACGCTACGGAAGCAAATATTCTGAGATTATATTGTGTTGTAATTTACATGAAGTTGAAAAAGAAAAAGCGTTTTAAGAGAGAACGCCGAACGTTTGTCCAGTCCGGTCTCTTGATGTTCTCGGTAACTTGAGGGACTTTTTGTACGGGGTTTTTTTAGTCCTTCGTGTGCGTTACTCGATACAATTTATAAGAGATCTATGTCGACGGACAAAAAAGTACCCGGGGGATAGTCCCGCGTCTGCGCAGGCCTTAACAACTACTATAACCACTCACATATTCAACCCAGCACAGTGGGATGATGAGATTGGAGAATTTATCGTAGTCCTTCGAAAATCCTGACAGATCATTCACGCGCAGGTTACTCTGCATCCGGGCCACAGACCGGAAGGGAGTTCCAGTTAGCTGAAAGATTAAAGAAACAAGTCAGAAAACAACGTTTTTCTTAATTTTTCTTTTCTTTATGTGTACTGTAAAGATACTTCTTTATAAAAGCTGGCCGGCGCAGCTGTCCAGTCAAGTTTGAAGTCGATCGATTGATATCAACCCTTGTATGTCCCCACTGCTGGGGCACGGCTCTTTTCCTGCATCGTAGGAAGGTTTGAATTATTTTTAAGGAAATCGTTACGTTTTGTTTAGGTGTCAGTCGACTTGAGACCCGCAGCTAGGCTAGGGTTTCGATATACTTAAAAAAGATGATTAAAAGACATTATTGCTGCCTGTACGTAATACAGAGAATATTGTAAAGAGGTTCGACATTTCACTGATGCCGTGAGTCGCCCATTAGCTCAGTTGGAAAGAGCGCTGGCACGGATAGCCGGAGGTCGCGGGTTCGAGTCCCGGCGTTGGCGGAATTTTTAGCCTTTAAATAGTTTTAAAAAAAGACATTATTTTGGCTTTAATTCAGTGTTTTAATAAGTATATCGCTGACATAGCAAACATTGTTATGCAATATTCATTTGCCTATGACCTACTATCAGATCCACTAAATATACACAGAAAAAAATATAAAAGTCTTTGAAGCAATTTCGGAGGATTTGGGTAACAAACACAGTTATCGATGTTTTTTTTATAAAGCCCGTATCCGTCCCACTGCAGACCAATGCCTTCTCTCTCAGAGAGAGAGAGAGAGAAAGAGAGTACAGACTTAATTACTTCGCGTGCCCGCAGATGATTGGCAATTTCAAACGCTAGGGTAGGTTAACACCTCAAATGTTCTTTCTTTCACCGTTAACGTATATTGCAACTATAATTTCAAACATGTGCGTAACTTAGAAAACAAAGTCATTGGTACAGGCCGGGATTCGAACCCACGGCCTCCCAATCGAGAAGCCGGCGTCCTACCCGTTAACAAAGACTAAGTTTGGAGTTTTTATGCCCATGTTTTCTCCATCCAGATTTGAAAATGGACACCTTGATTTACTTGTAACGTTTATAAGGCCGCAGTTCCCGTGCTACTTGGAATTAAACATTGTTCAATTAGAATTTTGAATTAATTTTTTTTTTATTTCAATTTTGAATTAACTAAGTAAACCTTTTTTATTTTATTTTTGAATTAAGCCTTTTTTAATTTAATTTTGAATTAAACATATTTATTAGAATTTTGAATTAAACATATTTATTTCATATTTTTTTTGTAATAGAGTTTTTTTAATACACAATTTTCAATTACATTTTTTATAATAGCCTTTTTGTTAAACATTTTCAAATTTGAATTTGAATTAAACATTTTTTAAATTAAAATTTAGTTTTGCTTACCGGCTCGACCACGATGTAGGAGTTATGCTTGAGCCGGTCGGGCTGGAGACCTGTGACGAACGTGTCGGGCGGAGGCTGCCCCGTGTAAAAGTGAGGGTACGACACCACCATTGGGAAGTCTGTGAACGATACAGTGTTGCTTTAAACATGCAGCTGTGGTATTGCAAAACTTTTATATATAACTAGCTGACCCTGCGAACTTCGTACCGCCTAACGGTAGATTCTTTATTTTTTTTATCTTTCTCTCCGTAAAAACCATCCTCGTACAGCGTACTTCAAGGAATATTCTAAAAAAAGAATTAGCGAAATCGGTTCAGCTGCTCTCGAGATTTGCGCTTACCAACACATTCAGCGATTCATTTTTATATTCAAGATAAAACTGGAACAACTTTAACTTTGTACTTTCTTTGTACTGTTTTATTTATTTTATATTTATAATAAAAACATAAAACTGGATAAAAACGGATAAGCAGGTAAAATAGTCAGTTCTAGTCAAGATGTAAAGTATTAATGATGAAAATGAGGGAAATCTTGAAAATGTTTGACATAATTTTAAATATTTAAAAATGATGGATAGAAAAAGAAATATAAAAAATGGTGTAGAGAGGTTTGCACCGCTAGACAGATACCAGGAATGTTAATTAAATGTGCCTAAATCTGTAACTGCCACTCGCTCAGGTTGAAGCAGCTATTATATGCAGATTATTATAAGATGTAATCAGTAGTCGTTCAGTGAACTCATTTAAAAACCGACTTTGATAATAGCACGAAAGTGAAATACACGCTATAAATAAATAAATAATCAAATAAATGAATAAATAATAATATTAATGTCTTTAAAAACCTATTTAGAGGCTAAAAATTTCACCCATGCCGGGATTCGAACCCGCAACCTCTGGCTATCCGTGCCAGCGCTCTACCAATTGAGCCAATGGGCTACTCACCGGCATCAGTGAAATTTCGAACCTCTTTACATTATTCTCTGTATTACGTACAGGCAGCGACATCTGGCTTAAGCAAATTGCCTTTAGCCTCTAAATAGGTTTTTAAATTTGTCCTTAGCACGGGTTAGTGCATTAAAAATAAAAATATTTTAATTAATGTCTTTCTTTACTAAAACAAAACTTGGATGCGTCGCTCACGTCAGCAGGAGGAATGTATATGATCGTATGTGAGCATTCAAAGCGGCTCTAACTGCGGATACCTTCATTAAGTGTTTTCTCACCAAAATAGCACTTCGACGCGTCGCTCACGCTAGCAGGAAGCGAAGGCCGTGTGTTGTAGCAATCGGTTCCGTTGGTGACCCGTTCTCGTTCAAATTGAAGCGGTTGTCAATGCGGATTCCATAACAAACTGTTTCCTTACCAAAATAGCACTTCGACGCGTCGCTCGCGCCAGCGGGCAGCGAAGGCTGAGTGTCGTAACAATCGATACCGTTGGTGACCCGTTCTCATTTAAGTTGAAGATTCCCTCAAAAAGTGTTTCCTCGCCAAAATAGGATAAGGCTGATTGTCGTAGCAATGGTACCGTTGTGACTGATTCTCGTTCAAATTGAAACGGTTGTCAGTGCGGATTCCATCATAAAGTGTTTCCTCACAAAAATAGCACTTTGTCACGTCGCTCACACCAGCGGGCAGCGAAGGCTGAGTGTCGTAGCAATCAGTACCTACCTACTTGAACAGAGCACGCCCTCGGTCATGTTGATATGACTAACTGCGGATACCCTCACAAAGTTTTTCCTCACCAAAATAGCACTTTGACGCGTCGCTCACGCCAGCGGGCAGCGAAGGCTGAGCGTCGTAGCAATAGGCTCCGTTGGTGACCGGTTCTCGTTCAAGTTCAAGCGGTTGTCAATGCAGATTCCTTCACAAAGTATTTCCTCACCAAAATAGCACTTTGACGCGTCGCTCACGCCAGCCGGGAGCGAAGGCTGCGTGTCGTAGCAATCGGTACCGTTGGTGACCCGCTCAAACACACTCTCGCTCAAGTTGAAGCGGTAAACTGGTACGTTGTCCACCGTCAGCTCCTCTGGTACGGAGATAAGCAGGGTTTAAGAGTAACATAATATGCACTGCAGGGCACAGGTCTTCTCGTATAGGTATACTGGCTTTTGCCTGTGACTCCGTCCGCGTGGACTTTTTTTGGCAACCCTGTACACTTAAGGGTTAAATTTAGAAAAACGGCTAAACACCTGTTCATTCAATTATGTTGAAGAGTATTTATTTAAAGTTTCAAGAAATTAGACAACATTATTTATACCTCCCATATACAAATTTTGGCAACCCTTTTCGCCCCCTTAGGGGTTGAATAAAAAAAAAACGATCTCATTCCTTGCCTACATTATATATAGACCCTCTGTGCAAAATTTCAGATTCCTAGGTCCAATGGCTTGGACTGGGCGTTGATGAGTGAGTCAGTCAGGACTTTGAATTTTATATAATATGTACACATATAGATAGATAAAGGCTTGCCCAGCACCTATATCGTTCTAACAGCCAAATGGCGGGTTTCAAATAAAACAGTTTTGAATTGATGTTTTAGATTTTCCCACGACCTAAAATTGCCTTAGAATAAGAAAAAAATAAGACATTCGACGTAAAATTCGCCAACAAACTGCCACGCAGTTTGGCGAATGATTTGGCCTTAACATACTTTCATACATGTATCGTTATCAACCCTTGTATGTTCCCACTGCTGGGGCACGGATCTCTTCCTGCATCGCAGGAAGGTTAGGCCATACTCCACCACGGGGGCCAAGTCCGGGTTGGTGGAGGATTGTAAGATAGTGGCGGGCCTTACTGTCAGAAGTTATCAAGCCGCCCATAAGGCCTCTGAAATATATATATATATATACATATATATATATATATATATATATATATATATATATATATATATATATATATATATATATATATATATATATATATATATATATATATATATATATATATATATATGTATATATATATGTATATATATATATATATATATATATATATGTATATATATATATATATATATATATATATGTATATATATATATATATATATATATATATATTTCAGAGGCCTTATGGGCGGCTTGATAACTTCTGACAGTAAGGCCCGCCACTATCTTACAATCCTCCACCAACCCATGAATATATATATATATATATATATATATATTCATGGACATATTACACAGATCTCGTTAGCCCTATACTAAGTACAACTAAATGACTTGTGTTATAGGTGCTAACTCGACGATAGATTTAATACAATAAATACATAGATAACATCCAAGACCCGAGACAAACAAACAGGCCGGGGATCGAACCCGAGACCTTCGGTTTTACAGCCAGCGTGCCAAACCGCTGCGCCACCGAGGTCGTCATGGCTTAACGACTGCCATTATATAACAGCCGGTACCAACGGCTTAACGTGCCTTGCGAAGCACGGAAGCGCTCGGAAAAATGCCACTAGCGGTAGTCACGGGACGCTCACCCATCCCGTACCTAACCGCGCCTGTTGTTGCTTAACCAAGTGATTGATTCCAATCACTCGGTTCGCCTAGGCCACGAGCGCTTCATATACATTGTATAAGAAAATAAAAAAGTACCTAGTTTTATGTAACGCGGGCGACCACTTACGATCGAAGTATAGTGGCATCAACTTGCAGACGGTCTTCCTCCAGTAGAGCAATATGTCTTCTTTGCTGATGCGCTGCCGATACATCACACCCTCGGTCGAGCCGAATATTCGGTCCGGGCATTCCTGTAACATTATTATTACCTCAGCTTAATTTAATTTATTTAAGTACCAACGCACGCAAAAATTACAAAGCTTACCTATAATGTGACTTAGGGCTATTGCCAATTAAAGGTATATGCAGTCCATTTGTAGACTGTACTCGTATGTGAACTAAGACATTTTAGAGAATGCTTATAGGTAATACGGAATCAACTTCGAAATGTAGGTAAGTAATAATTATGGTGCTATTAAAAAAAAAAAAATGATATTAAACAAATATGTATGTATGTATGTATGTATGTATGTATGTATGTATGTATGTATGTATGTATGTATGTATGTATGTATGTATGTATGTATGTATGTATGTATGTATGTATGTATGTATGTATGTATGTATGTATGTATGTATGTATGTATGTATGTATGTATGTATGTATGTATGTATGTATGTATGTATGTATGTATGTATGTATGTATGTATGTATGTATGTATGTATGTATGTATGTATGTCTGTATGTATGTCTGTATGTATGTCTGTATGTATTTGTTTTGCCACAGGGGAGCGATGGTAAGCAGTAAGTCAGTTTACGTTATATCTTGTTTCTCTCTCTCTGTGATAAGTGCTCTGCAGAGTGACATACACAGGCATGTAAAGGCCTGTATAAATGTTATTTTAAAAACCTATTTAGAGGCTAAAGATTCCGCCTATGCCGGGAATCGAACCAGACCTCCGGCTTACCGTACCAGCGCTCTTCCAACTGACCTAATGGGCAAGTGCCGGCATCAGCGACATTTCGAACCTCTGTACAATATTCTCTGTATTATTTACAGGCATCTGGCAGCGACATCTGGCTGAAGTAATTTGCATCACTCGCAGCCCCGAGTACCTACTTTGCAGCTTTTTAGCCTCTAAATAGGGTTTCAAAAGGTTAGTGCAACAAAAAGATTTTTTTTCTTTGTGAAATACGTTATGTTATATAAAAGTGTTTTTTATTAGCTAGCCGCTCTCAGAAACCTGTTCGGTTTATATGTTAGCGGCGGTCGTTCTTAGTTTTTAATTTTACATGCACAACTCAAGAAAGGCCTACGGAACGTACGTTTTGGCACGCTATATTTAGAAATTAATTACAATAAGTAGCGGCCATTCACAACTGAGGTAGGTACGGTCTTCAGCATTTATCAGACCTCTACAGGCGTTCATAAAGATAGGTAGATAGTATAAGGTAGGTAAATATAGTGGTTGATCAGCTGTCGACCGCTCACCGACCGCACCCCCGCTCCCCGTGTAAAAAAAATTATGTAATAAAATTGTTATTTTGTTATGTTCCATATATAGAGTATAGTGGGATTTTTTATAGGTCCTCTTCAGCTCCTTTGTCTAACAGAAACTGCTTATAAAAGTTAAAGCCCTCACATCGGCGTCATAGCCTGGCAGCTGCGGCTGGCCGCGGAACCGGTTGATCTGGAAGAAGTTCTCGTCCCCCCATTCGGGGCCCACCAGCACCGTTATGTCGTCCACGAAGTCTGCGTAGATCTGAAAAAATATATATCTATAATATAAAAATTAATCGCTGAATGTGTTGGTAAGCGCAAATCTCGAGAGCAGCTGAACCGATTTCGCTGATTATTTTTTTAGAATATTCCTTGAAGTACTAGAATGGTTCTTACGGAGAGAAAAATAAAAAAAAATTAAAGATCGACTGTTAGGCGGTACGAAGTTCACCGGATCAGCTAGTCTATAATATCTATAATATAAAAATGGATCCCCGAATGTGTTGGTAAGCGCAAATCTCGAGAGCAGCTGAACCGATTTCGCTAATTCTTTTTTTAGAATATTCTTGAAGTACGAGGATGGTTCTTACGGAGAGAAAAATGAAAACAAATTAAAGAATCGACTGTTAAACGGTACGAAGTTCGCTGGGTCAGTTAGTAGGTACTAAATAGTATTTTATTCTAGCCAACCAACAGGTGAGACGTGGAGAAGGTGGGAAGGGTGTCTCAAACAGTGAGGTGATATTTTATTGTCAAATATCTTTTTTAAATTAAACTATGTATTAATATGTACAATAATTATAAACATACACATATACAAAGATAAAAACCAAACCATATATAAAAACCAAACTATATATAAAAAGAAAACTGCGTCCAAACCAAACCTAACCAAACCAAACCTTTAGATGCAGTTTCTGTCTTACTTTAAAAAGAACATTAAAATGACAACAGGATTTATTCATTAATTGAAATCCTATAATAAAAAAGTTATCACACCTATTTTAGCTACCCGACAACTTTAATATCGCTTGCCCCTAGCGCGGAATTATCCAAAAGTTCAAACTAATTAGTCTGCTTATGCTCGTTAACGTATAATTTAAATTGTAACATTATCTCTGTTTTCTCGAACTCGGGAAGTGCAATGTATGCATTATTAATAGACTGATAAGTGTTAACACACTGACGCGCATTGACGCTGATAAGTCTTTGGAATAAACAAAGGTGGCTGGATATATTTGATCTGGAAATTATTTCCTGTGTACAATGTGTTGCATATTATGTAGTTAGCATTTCAGTTAAGCAGCAAAAATTCCAGAAGCACCATCTTCGTATTCAGGCTATATTAGTCCACTGCTGGACATAGCCCTCCCCTAATGGGCGCCATAGCACAAGGTTGTGCCATCATTAGGGCTAATGCCCATAATCTCCACGCTGGGCATGCGGGTTGGGGATCGCAGTTCGGTGGAATTGTACTGCAGGGGGCGCTGCTGCCCACCCCCCGGTTTGTGTCCCTTAGCCGCCTTTTACGACACCCGCGGGAAGAATTTGGGTGCAAGCAACATGCGATTAGTTAATGCACCGCCCTCCATCCCGCTGTTTCAAGCAGAAGCAAGACACGGACACACAACCACCGACACCAAATACTTGTGTAAGAAAATACGAACCGTTACACGGTGGAGTTTAGTTAGCTTGATGTAGGTACAAGCGTGCCTGTTATTATGGATTTCCGCAAAGTCACGAACGCCTGATTCCATACAATATTATGTAGATATTATTAAACTGTCCAATCCGGACTTGGCTCCCGTGGTGGAATATGGCCTATACCTTACTTAGGGAAGAGACCCGTGCCCTTCGGTGGGGACGTAATGGGTTGATGCTGATGGTAAGACTGTAGTGACATGACTAATTGAAATTCTACTTTGATCATAGCATAGAAAAGTTGAATGAGACATTATTATATTATTTTTCTGATACAAATTCCAATGATTACACTATTTTTTTATTTTTAATGCACTAACCCGTGCTAAGGAACAAATTTAAAAACCTATTTAGAGGCTAAAAATTTCACCCATGCCGGGATTCGAACCCGCAACCTCTGGCTATCCGTACCAGCGCTCTACCAATTGAGCCAATGGGCGACTCACGGCATCAGTGAAATTTCGAACCTCTTTACAATATTCTCTGTATTACGTACAGGCAGCGACATCTGACTTAAGCAAATTGCATTACTTACAGCCCCGACTACCTACTTTGCAGTTAGGTTTAACATCGGAACGATATCACTGTACCCACATGATTACACTATTTTTTTATTTATTTTTAATGCACTAACCCGTGCTAAGGAACAAATTTAAAAACCTATTTAGAGGCTAAAAATTTCACCCATGCCGGGATTCGAACCCGCAACCTCTGGCTATCCGTACCAGCGCTCTACCAATTGAGCCAATGGGCGACTCACGGCATCAGTGAAATTTTGAACCTCTTTACAATATTCTCTGTATTACGTACAGGCAGCGACATCTGACTTAAGCAAATTGCATTACTTACAGCCCCGACTACCTACTTTGCAGTTAGGTTTAACATCGGAACGATATCACTGTACCCACATGATTACACTATTTTTTTATTTTTAATGCACTAACCCGTGCTAAGGAACAA
This sequence comes from Yponomeuta sedellus, assembly GCA_934045075.1. NCBI lineage: Eukaryota > Metazoa > Arthropoda > Insecta > Lepidoptera > Yponomeutidae > Yponomeuta > Yponomeuta sedellus. The sequence continues at coordinate 6,539,657 of OW203751.1, read as the reverse complement.
ATTTAAAAACCTATTTAGAGGCTAAAAATAATAAAATTTTTAAATTTGTTCCTTAGCACGGGTTAGTGCATTAAAAATAAAAAAATAGTGTAATCATGTGGGTACAGTGATATCGTTCCGATGTTAAACCTAACTGCAAAGTAGGTAGTCGGGGCTGTAAGTAATGCAATTTGCTTAAGTCAGATGTCGCTGCCTGTACGTAATACAGAGAATATTGTAAAGAGGTTCAAAATTTCACTGATGCCGTGAGTCGCCCATTGGCTCAATTGGTAGAGCGCTGGTACGGATAGCCAGAGGTTGCGGGTTCGAATCCCGGCATGGGTGAAATTTTTAGCCTCTAAATAGGTTTTTAAATTTGTTCCTTAGCACGGGTTAGTGCATTAAAAATAAAAAAATAGTGTAATCATGTGGGTACAGTGATATCGTTCCGATGTTAAACCTAACTGCAAAGTAGGTAGTCGGGGCTGTAAGTAATGCAATTTGCTTAAGTCAGATGTCGCTGCCTGTACGTAATACAGAGAATATTGTAAAGAGGTTCAAAATTTCACTGATGCCGTGAGTCGCCCATTGGCTCAATTGGTAGAGCGCTGGTACGGATAGCCAGAGGTTGCGGGTTCGAATCCCGGCATGGGTGAAATTTTTAGCCTCTAAATAGGTTTTTAAATTTGTTCCTTAGCACGGGTTAGTGCATTAAAAATAAAAAAATAGTGTAATCATGTGGGTACAGTGATATCGTTCCGATGTTAAACCTAACTGCAAAGTAGGTAGTCGGGGCTGTAAGTAATGCAATTTGCTTAAGTCAGATGTCGCTGCCTGTACGTAATACAGAGAATATTGTAAAGAGGTTCAAAATTTCACTGACGCCGTGAGTCGCCCATTGGCTCAATTGGTAGAGCGCTGGTACGGATAGCCAGAGGTTGCGGGTTCGAATCCCGGCATGGGTGAAATTTTTAGCCTCTAAATAGGTTTTTAAATTTGTTCCTTAGCACGGGTTAGTGCATTAAAAATAAAAAAATAGTGTAATCATGTGGGTACAGTGATATCGTTCCGATGTTAAACCTAACTGCAAAGTAGGTAGTCGGGGCTGTAAGTAATGCAATTTGCTTAAGTCAGATGTCGCTGCCTGTACGTAATACAGAGAATATTGTAAAGAGGTTCAAAATTTCACTGATGCCGTGAGTCGCCCATTGGCTCAATTGGTAGAGCGCTGGTACGGATAGCCAGAGGTTGCGGGTTCGAATCCCGGCATGGGTGAAATTTTTAGCCTCTAAATAGGTTTTTAAATTCCAATGAGTTTTTTTTTTAGTTTTTATTTAATTTATTTTTATTATATCCTTTCTTTGTAGTCTTTTCTTGAACCACCACTAGCAAAATAATAAATATAACATGAAACCTTGTCCATGTCCCAAACTAGGACACCCTGTGCTATGGTAACCAGGCATTGACATCATGAACATGGAAATACTCTCAGACTGAAGGCATTTATCAAAAGAAATAAAATTAAAACAAAACACTCGACTGTATAAAAAAAACAAATAAAATAAATAATAAAAAAAAAACTAAAACACCTGACAGAGAATTTTTTTCGATATCCAGCCTTGTATAAATGTGGACAATCCAGGAAGAGATCCGTGCCCCAGCAGTGGGGACATACAGGGTTGCAATCGCCACCCTTGTATGTCCCCTCTGCTGGGGCTTGTTTCTTCCTGCATCGCAGGAAGAAACGTAGGAGTTTTTTTGTCCATTTTTTCTCCTAAATGATCTAGATTTTGAAATGGACACATAGTTTGAATTGTAACGTTCATTAAGCCGCAGTTTCTGTGCTACTTTGAATAAAACCTTTTCATTTCATTTCATTTCAAAGAAGGTTAGGCCATACTCCACCACGGGGCAAAATCCGGTTCGGTATTATTTTAAATGTAAATAGGTTTAATATTTTTTAACACCCAATGTCACTCTTATAGTTATGATGAATCGAAAGACACCTGTCAAACTAAAATCTATCAAACCGTTTTGGCTACTAACAGAGCGCTACCAAAAAAATTACTTACATACACTCGAAAAACACAACCCTCCTTCTGGGGCAGACGAGTAATAAGATTTTAGATAGATAGATAGATAGGGAACACTTTATTGTACAACCAGAAAAAGAATACAACCATGATTTCTTAAATCTAAGTAGTGTTATACACCGCCTCTACCGACAGGCCTAAGAGATTTTAATGTAAAGTAAAACTTTTAATTGTAACTGGCACCCTTCACAAAAAAACATCAGCGTTTTTTATCGCTTTACCTCCTTCTGGCGCAGTCGGCTAAAAACGAATACAAAATACGTAATACAGAGAATATTGGTAATAGGTTCGAAATTCCACTGATGCCGGTGAGTCGCCCATTAGCTCAGTTGGAAAGAACGCTGGCACTGATAGCCAGCGTGTTGGAATCCCGGCATGGGTGGAATTTTTAGCCTCTAAATAGGTTTTTAATAAAGTTACACTTTTAATTGGAATTGGCATCCTTTACAAAAAAAAAATCAGCGTTTTTTATCGCTTTACCTTCTTCTGGCGCAGTCGGCTAAAACACTTTGACTAAAAACGTTTGTTCCTGTTTCCATCATACATGTAAAAGACATGTTGTAAGGGATGGATGAATGTGAGTACACCTTTTAAGGTAAGATTTGTTGAATCTATTTTAAATAGTAACTGTTATTGCTGAATGAGTAACCCATGTCTATGTACACAATAAATATTCGTATTCTTATATATAAATGACAGCGGTGGTAGCTCAGTGGGTAGAACCATAGACTGGCAAGCGAGAGCCCCAGGTTCGATCCCGAGTGCGGGCATGTACCGATGACTTTGTTTAATTTCAAAGTTACGTACATTTGCGAATTTGCAGTCGCAATACCACACGCTAACGGTGAAGGAAAACATCGTGAGGAAACCCGCGGCTTGGTTGGCTCCGCACGTATTGACTAGTCTTTCCTGTGGGCTAGGCCGACTAAGCTGTCAGGATGGTATAGGTGCTGGGCCTACACCGTCTATAAAACCATGACCCAGGCACTACAGCGTCGGAGGCGTCCCTTCACCCATCTAGTGTGAGTGAAGATACCACTGGACGCTGTATAAATCATCTCATTAAGTAGATGCAAAAAGGCCAATATTATTATATATAAATAACAAATACAAAATATTTTCATGTGTTAAAACAATAAAATAAAATACAAAATGTAACAAACACTAACCCTCGCTAACATGCCCATATTACTTGTAGGCACCAGGCCCGGTGCGAGGCTATTGGACGTGTCCAGTATCGGCTCCCGGTAGTCCCAAAGGTACTCGTGGATCGTCTTCCGGACGAAGAAACGGCTCCTGTGGGAGTTCACCAGCAGCCGGAACCCGCCGCGGACTATAAACGACGCCTTGTGCAGGTAGGAGGCGATGCCCTGCGAAAAGTAGGTATCTTAACATTAACGGCGCCACAAATCGTCGTCGTCGTCGTCAGGCTATACTAGTCCACTGCTGGACATAGCCCTCCGCTAAAGAGCGCCACGTTGTGCTATCATAGGGGGTAATGCCCATAATCCCCACGCTGGGCACGCGGGTTGGGGATCGCAGTTCGGTGGAATTGTACCGCAGGGGGCTCTGCTGCCCACCCCCCGGTTTGTGTCCCTTAGACGCCTTTTACGACACCCGCGGGAAGAATTGGGTTGGTGCTATTCTCTAGGCCGACACCACACAGAGGCCTTAAATAAGATAAGAAAACTTATTCTTTGTTGTACACTGGAGAAATAACAACAAATACAAAATATTTATTGTAGAACACGCTGCCATCGTCTGTCATTCCGGAGACATAACCTGGGCGTCTTTAAAAGTAGAGTTAACCGGCAGCAACCGACGGCCTCGGTGGCGCAGCGGTTTTGCACGCTGACTGTAAAACCGAAGGTCTCGGGTTCGATCCCCGGCCGGGTCAAACTAGGAAACGAACTTTTCTAGTTTGTCTCGGGTGTTGGATGTTATCTATGTATTTATTGCATTAAATCTATCGTCGAGTTAGCACCTGTAACGCAAGTCATTTAGTTGTACTTAGTATAGGGCTAACGAGATCTGTGTAATATTTCCATGAATATTTATTATTTATTTATTTAACATGTAAGCATGTAACATTGTAGACCAGGTCTTCGCTTACCATCAGGCGTGACTAGGGTCAAATGTAAGCTGTCCTCTAAAAGAAATTACAAAGATAAATTTGTATTTGCCCTTGACTCGCGATGCTAACACATATTTATTCATACTTAAACGTTAACGTTACACCCATACGTTGTACGTTTTACCTAATAAATAATCGTGAGGAGCCATAGTCAAAATTTCTTATAACTTAATTTTTAATTTCTTATGAAATTTTTAGCCTCTAAATAGGTTTTTAAATTTGTTCCTTAGCACGGGTTAGTGCATTAAAAATAGTGTAATAATGTGGGTACAGTGATATCGTTTCGATGTTAAACCTAACTGCAAAGTAGGTAGTCGGGGCTGTAAGTAATGCAATTTGCTTAAGTCAGATGTTGCTGCCTGTACGTAATACAGAGAATATTGTAAAGAGGTTCGAAATTTCACTGATGCCGTGAGTCGCCCATTGGCTCAATTGGTAGAGCACTGGTACGGATAGCCAGAGGTTGCGGGTTCGAATCCCGGCATGGGTTAAATTTTTAGCCTCTAAATAGGTTTTTAAATTCTTATAACACTCCAAAAATTACCACCAAAATAGTCTGTGGTGGAGAATTTTCAAGGAAAATACGTAACTACAGATTAAATAAAACGCCTCTAGGAGTGTTTTAGTGGAAATGAGTTTTTATGAAAGAAGACTTATAAAAAAGACTTATAAACATAAGAAATGAATAAAAACAGAGACATTAACAAATGGCAATGATGATGCAGCCGCACCCTCTCACCATCACGTGCTGATCTTTTTAATGAGTGTAAAATATCTGCTTTTGATAAACATTCAGCAGAAAATTTACAGATTTTTTTTTTACCAATTTTTACAATTTTTTTTGTAGGGAAATTTAAATAATTATGTCAATAATTTCTGATCTGCAACATTTTATTACTGCCCTGCACCCCTATCTGCTACATCTAAGTCTGCCTCATTGTTCTAGCGGTATCGCGTCTGATTACCATGCCGGAGGCCGTGGGTTCGATTCCCACTGGCGACCGCCATACAATATATACCAATATGCCTACAACTTTTATCCAAATATCACGCAAGAGTTACATAGGTTAAAACAAGAGTGAAATTTATTAAGTATACTCTCTATTTTCAATTTTCGGGAAAAGTACTTTTCGGAAGCTTGCAACACTTTTGGGGTAAAATCGTTAACCTTTCTAGTTTTCGTCATGTCGGGTTGAAAGTAAATAATAAATAATAAAAACTTTAAAAAGAAATGTTGGACAAAAACAAAACAGAACGAAAGTTGTGTTGATGACGATGATTGGCCTTTTTGCATCTACGTAATGAGATGATTTATACAGACAGCGTCCAGTGATTAAATTGTGTTAAATTACAAACAATAGTTGCATTTTTTGTTTAAAAATTTCATATTTTTGACGAAGGTATCTTTGAATACAAAAATAACAATAATAACCGACTCATTCATCATTTGTAAATAAATAAGTCTAGGGCAAAAATCTAAGGGCACGGGCTCGTGTTTTTAATGAAATATTCAGCACAATCAAATATTTCAAATATTGTTTTCAGCTCAATGTTTCAAATATTGTTTTTATATAAAAAAGGTACCTATATAGGTACCTAAGTACCTCCCCCGAGCAACAAAAATGTTTTGCGCAAAGAAAACTAAATGCTTTGTGTAAATTTTAGCAGGTGAAGTGTCTTAATAATTACGTGATGCACAGTGTCTGCCGTTTGTTGTTATTTCGATATTTAAAGAGCAATTATCTCGCGTAATCTTCACACTTCCGCAAGTAGGTACACGCCATAGACATACCACGCAAAGACAGTCTGCGCGAACAAAATTCCGCTCAAAAGCGACGCGACACGCACACGTAACATGCGTGTGCCTAACCATGTGTGTGTTAAGAAAGGAACTAAAGATAACTATTTAAACATTTGCTTTTAGCAATAAGGGCGCCAAGTTAGTGTGCTCTGTATATTTACATGATTTTTATATCGTTGTCTCTGGTGTACAATAAAGAATATCTATGTAGTATTCTTATCTTCGATTATCTTAACGGGTCTAACAGCGACTTATTGAGTAATCTGACTAACTTTCCCAACGGTCTACATTTTTTTAGTAGAACTTATTGTAAGTATGTAAATTATATTTACATTCTTATGTACCGTAAACTATGAAATTATAATTATTATAGAATAATTATTTGCTTCGCTCTCACACCATATGGACGTCATTACATTAATGATTGCATATTGAATTATGCTTGAATTAACAGTTTTCTAGTACCTCGTAACCCGGAGAGGTAGGCAGAGCAGTGTTGCCAGAGCCTGTAGGTCAAAAGTTAATGCAGAAACAGTAACTCTCGGCAGTCATGCTGCCTATTTTTTTATTTATTGAGTTACGTTTCTATTGCAGAGTTTTCAATTTTATAAATTATTCGCCAAACTGCGTGGCAGTTTAATTAACTAACTGTCGAGGGTAATTTTCTGGTATTTTTTATTTACTGCTACCCGTTGGGCCAGATGGCTTTGGACCCTCTTCCGGATCTGACCAAAATCTCCACAAAAATAACAATTTTCAAACTAAAAAACCTCTTACCTATTCAAAGTAGGTGTTTAGAATAAAACTAGAAACATCGGTAAATAGGGAATTTCAATTAAAAAATTCAAAACGCCAAAAATTCAAATTGTAATACGTATGTTATTCTGTATCCAATTGTACTCCATTTGTTCCCTTCGAAATTCTTCCCTAAGCATAAAAAACCTCAGACATTGGAGAAAATTCCCAGGTTGTTGCGTCACTTTGAAAGCTCAATCTGCAGTTCCAGTGGCGGATTTACCATTAGGCTAAGTAGGCTGGAGTCTAGGGCGGCAGATTTAGAGGGGCGGCAATTTAGCCCAATTTTTTTTTATCTTACGGAAATAAAAAATAAACTTATAATTATATGTAAGTATACACATTACGTTCGTAATCCGTAATCCGAACACAAATCATAAAGTTGCAATTTCAGAATAAATGTAATTAGTATTATTGTGAACTAAACTAACGTATTAAATTTCAAAGGTCAGTAGGGGCGGCAAAAATTGAATAGCCTACTAGCGGCAAATTTGTAAATCCGCCGCTGTGCAGTTCTATCGTATTTATAATTTTATGGCACTCGCAGTCGATTATAGGCTGCAGAGGTCAGCGCAGAAGTTAGATTACAGCATAACAGCTTACACGCGGGGACCATGACTTTGAGACACCGGGTTACGAGGTTGGGCAATAGCGCTGACAGCCGTTTGATGTGTGATCGGCGATACTCGAAAGCCGATTACGCTGTTCGGAAAGGTATGAACCGAAAAGGTTTTATTCCAAGTAGCAGAGAAACTTTGGCGTAAGTCGCTTAGGGGCGCTAACTAGCGCAAACACTGAAATAAAAATTATAACTTGTTTTTTAATACGATTTTTTCCAAAAGTAAACCTTTGACCGAGAGTAAGAGACCCGTGCCCCAGCAGTGGTGACATACTTGTTGATATCGAAACATGCGAAATCTAAATATGTGTGGTATCTTAATGCCCTTCTAAATTGTAAATGTTTGTTTTATATTGTACTAGCGGCCGCCCGCGACTTCGTCCGCGTGGATTTCGGTTTCCGAAACTTTCAACCCCTATTTCATCCCCTCACAGGTCGAAATTTCAAAAACGATAGACCAAATTGTTCTTTTATTATTTCTTATCAAGTTCCTAAATAAAAAGTTTCATGGTTTTATCCCCAAAAATGACGAACTCCCATACAAACTTTCAACCCTTATTTCACCCCCTCACTGGTCGAAATTTCAAAAACGCTAGAACAAATGTTTAATTATTTCCTATCAAGTGCTTAAATATAAAGTCCATGGTTTTATCTTTTAAAATTAATAAATCCCATACAAATATTCATCCCTTTTTTTCGCAACAAAAGGTAGCCTATGTTCTTTCTCAGGGTCTAAAGACTGTCTGTGCCAAATTTCATCAAAATCGGTTGAGAGGTTTAAGCGGGAAAGCGTTACAGACAGACAGAGTTACTTTCGCATTTATAATATTAGTAGGGAAGTAGGGATTGCTAGGGATTCTTTGTTTTATAATATTTTTCTTTGTTCTTTCTTTTCTTATTTGTCTGTATTATTTTAATATCGTGTTTCATTGTGTTATGTGATTATGTGTATTGTATCTTTGTGGGTTCAAATAAATGTCTCTCTCTAACTATTTTTAGAACATGCAGCCTAGAATGTAGTATAAATATCCTAAAATTTTAATCGATTTCCGCTAAAACGGCCGCTTTAGCGGAAACCGATTAAAGTCCTAGATTGTCGATCCTAGGTTCTAGACGGTAGATTCTAAAAATAGTTATCACAGTCGTTATGATTTCTCATATTCACTTTGAGATAATTTTAAAACTAGTTATGATTTTTATTCCATAGGTGGCGTTAGTTAGCGCCCCTAAGCGCCTCAATGAACGCGCAGAGGAGGGACTTTTGTCCGCGAGGGACAAAAGTCCGTGAATAGTAAAAAATGTCCGCGGCAAGTACTCGGAGGACCCTATATGGGCCTGTAGGCAATTTCAAATAACGTATTTCGAAAGTTTCGGAATGATTACGCTACAAATTATTATCACGCTACGGAAGCTTACAGACGCACCCAACGAATCGGGGATTCCCCCAACGTGAATGAAGTCCAGTTGCGTTCCGAGGAATTATATTAGTAAGTTCTAATATTAGATACTTGATGGTTCTGTATGTATAAAGTGTTACATGCGTTGAAAAAAAAGAATAGTATTGTTGATTATCATTTTCAATCCATAAAACTTTTTTTTTGCGGACTGCAGTGGGCCCCTGTCGATCCTGGGCCCCTAGGCAGTTGCCTACTCTGCCTTAAGGTTAATCCGGCTCTGCTCAACGCCTACGGTGTACGGTCATTTTGTTCCCCGGATATTGAGTGAAGCGTACGCTATGGAAGCAAGTAATCTGGGATTACGTTGTGTTGTAATTTACATGAAGTTGAAAAAGAAAAGGCGTTTTAAAAGAAAACACCGAACTTTTGTCCAGTCCGGTCTCTTGATGTCCGCGGTAACTTGACGGACTTTTTGTGCGGGGTACTTTTAGTCCTTCGTGTGCGTTACTCGATACAATTTATACGAGATCTATATCGACGGACAAAAAAGTACCCGGGGGATAGTCCCTCGTCTGCGGAGGCCAGTGTCCATTTCAAAATGTAGGTCACTTCTTCCTCTTAGTCGTACAGTACTACACATCATAAAAGTCCCTTCGGGAATCTACGTTCGCGCAGACTAGGAAGAAGTGTAACGAAAGTACCCGAAGCTATAAGTACTTTCAACATGATCATTAAACGATACGGTTAAGGTGCAGAATTGATTGCCGCAGTAGCGCTACCTATTTCGCTCACGCTAATATTGCCAAACTATAGTCACCTGCATCGATGACGTTGAATCAACCAATAGCAAAGGCGCGCGGCCTGCCATAAAATGAAACTATCTGATTGGTCGATCAACTTGCCGCACATCCAAAATTTGGTCATCTGCGCAGGTACATCCGCGGCACTTATTTCTTGTGTAGCACTGTAACGCTTTTGACAGAGCGGTCGCGGTCGTTACGTCGGCGCTGTGGCCTGCCTCACACACAATCCTCCGCCACTCCTCTCGCACCGCCGCTTTCCTTGCGCACTCGTTTAAGGTAATGTCAAAAGCAGTCTTAATTTGGTCGGTCCATCTCATGGGTGAACTGCCGCGCGCTCTTTTGCCCTTCATTTAGGGTAGTTTAAGGAGAAAAAAATTGATTGATTGATTAAAATTAAACTCACCACTTGGGACACTTGGCTAGAAGGGAAGACGGCCGGGCAGTATCGGAGTGGTGGCCAGGGAGGGAAGGAGGTTGGTAGGCAGACCACCAACACGATGGTTAGACGACATCGTGAGGGTTGCGGGGCAGAGATGGATCAGGTTAGCACAGGACGTGAGGAATGGCGCAATAAAAAGGAGGCCTATGCCCAGCAGTGGGTTGATGTGGGCTGATTATAGATAGATAGATAGAAACTCACCAGTACAGCCAAGTTGGGCACGAAAATGGTAGCGTTCAAGTCGATGGTGTTTTCTTCGGGCAAGTAAATCGGGAAGCGCTTCGCCGTGTAAGTCATTGTGCTGTTCTCGTTATTCCTTATGTTGTAGTGGAGCAGTTTCTCTCTGTAAGAGAGATACATATGTCGTATGGATATCAAGCCTTGTATATCCCCACTGCTGGGCCACGGGTGTCTTCCTGCATCGCAAGTAGGTTAGGCCTTACTCCACCACGGAGGCCAAGCCCGGGTTGGTGGAGGAATGCTAGTGGCGGGCCTTACTGTCAGAAATTATCAACCCGCCATAAGGCCTCTGACATAGCTTAACGACTGCCATTACATGACAGTAGGCACAAATGGCTTAACGTGCCTTGCGAAGCACGGAAGTGCTCGGAAAAATGCCACTAGCGGTAGTCACGGGACGGTCACCCATCCTGCACCTGACCGCGCCTGTTGTTGCTTAACTCAAGTTATTGATTCCAATCACTCGGTTCGGCTAGGCCACGAGCGCTTCAAAAAAAATATACTCACAGATAAACAATAGGCCCAATCTCCTGCACGTTCAGTTTCTCGTCCAAGCCCTGGATGAACCGCTCGTGGTTGGTTACGTTGAAGACGTAGGTGCGCAGGCGCACCTCGTCTGGTGGATCAGCCCACCACTCGTAGGGGGGGAAGCCTGGAACAAGGGGAGACAAAAGAACTACAGTCTACAGTCTATTTATTCTTACTTGTCCAATTTAGTAAACAAGATTCTACCCTTAAACTGTGACTTTTTAGTCCAAAACTGCCATATTTCCATAAATGAAGTAACCTGGAACACTCTTTTAGATAACACGCTGCCAATTTTATAAACATAGCTCATCATGATAGTTCATGAATTTGCGAGAAAATGTCTAGTTTAGGCATCTGATCTCAATTTAAAGGTTAGAATCTTGTTTACTAAATTGGACAAGTAAGAATAAATAGAGAGAGAGAGAGAGAGAGAGAACTCTTTATTGCACAACCAGAAAAATATTACAAACATGATTCTTAAATCTAAGTAATGTTATACAATTGGCGGTCTTATCGCTAAGAGCGATCTCTTCCAGACAACCTTTGGATGGAGTGGATTGCATGAAGAATATAGTCGGTACGTGGTGCATGTACATAAATAATTAAATCGAAAATATATTGAAAACAAACAGCAAGGGAGTGCGAGAATATAATAGCTTATAATTACCTACGATATAATGTACATATATTTAAATAATAATATACATAGACACCTAAAAAATAAATACATATCCAATTAAATACATATAGGTAAGCAACATATACTTAAATAATAATATACATAAATACCTATAAATAAATACTTATACAATTAATACATATTTAATAAGCAACAGTTTTCCAGTTTATCCAGTGAGATAGTGGGATTTCACCAGCGCCTTAAAACAAGCCAAGGACTTTGCTTTTCTCACTTCCACGGGCAGATCATTCCATAAATGGACTGCCTGAACCGTGAAAGAGGACCCATAAAATTTTGTTCTGTGGATGGGAGTTTTGAGGAGAAGGTTTTGGGATGAGCGAAGAGTCAGGCTATGGGAAGAATGGAGAAACTCGAAACGCTCTTTGAGGTAGGATGGGGTAGCTGGGTTGAACAGAGTGCAATAGAGGAGAGAAAGAATGTGAGCATTCCGGCGGAGACGAATGGGGAGCCACTTGAGCTTAGTTCGATATTCAGAAATATGGTCATATTTGCGTAAACCAAATATGAACCGGATACAAAAGTTTTGGAGACGCTCAAGCTTATTTAGTTGCTCCTCTGTGAGGTCTAGATAGCAGATGTCAGCGTAGTCGAGAATCGGTAAAAGGAGAGACTGAGCCAACACAACTTTGGTAGCCGTAGGAAGGAAATTGCTGAGACGCCGAAGTGAACCTGCGGATGCAAACATCTTCCGACTTACCATTTCCAACTGAGGAACCCATGATAAGGTAGTGTCAAACAAGATCCCCAGATTTTTTACCACTGAACTGAACGGTATGGGTATACCATCAAACAGGATAGGTGGTAAGGAACTCACATCAACTCTGGAGATAAATCGGGGACTACCAATAATTATAACTTGGGTTTTTTTTGGATTTACATTCAGTCCATGTGCCACACTCCAATCCAGAATATGCGCAAGGTCACTATTTGTTACATTTATTGCTGAATGAAGTTGGTTCAGTGGAGCTTGTGTATATATTTGAAGATCGTCTGCATAAAGGTGGTAGGAAGAAGATAACTTGTGGGAGATACTGTTAATGAAAATTGCAAAGAGAAGTGGAGACAACACGCCACCTTGCGGGACACCGGCAGATGTTCCGCACCATTCGGAGAAAGAATCATCAATACGAATACGTTGCCGGCGTCCGTGTAGATAACTACGAAACCAGTCAATTACCGTTGGAGATATGTTAAGAGAACAAAGCAACGCCAACAAAATGTCGAAATCGACGGCATTGAAAGCGTTGCTGAAGTCGAGCAGCGACAGAACTGTCAACTGCCCTTCCTCCATCCCCAAACGCATGTCGTCCGTTATTTTAATAAGCGCCGTAACAGTGCTATGTGCGGGACGGAAACCTGATTGGAGAGGATTGAGGAGATTGTTTTTTGTAAGGAAATAACTTAACTGGGAATGGACAAGACGTTCAAGGACTTTGGACAGGAATGGCAGGATGGATATAGGCCGATACTCGGAGAAGGAAGAAGGGTTGGAGTTTTTAGGTAGTGGGGTGATTTGGGCTTCCTTCCACGTTTTCGGAAATATCCCAGAGGAGATTGATTTATTTAGGATTTTGGTTATTATCGGCGCAATTATGTCCAGAATCGGTATCAACATGTTACGGCTGATATTATCACAACCAACTGCGTTAGACGTGATAGAGATGATGTTTTTCTTAACATCACAATCCGAAAATTGACTCAGACTAAAAGAAGAATGATCAGGAGTTGGAACTGAGGAAATGAGATTAAGTGTTTCAGATTTTTTAGCTCCATCAATGGCAGACGCAGAGGAAAAATATTGATTTAATAAATCAATGTTTAAATCTTTTGGGATAGAATCTTGACGAGAGTTTCCAACTCCTAAAGATCGAAGGAATTTCCAAACTTTAGCTGGATCTCCATTTTCAACAGATTTGTGAATGTGGCGTCGTTGTGCATCCCTACACACCTTATTGCAGCGATTTCGAATGAGCGCATACTTTTCCCTGTTTAAGTCAGTTGGCCGAGATTTAAATCTAGATTTGGCCTGAGATTTTTTACATAAGAGAGACTTGATCTCATCCGTTAGCCATGGTGCCGGTAGATGTTTCATCTTAACAGCTCGAACAGGAGCGTGGACATCATACAGCTGCGTGAGAAGTAAATTGAACATTTCGACTTGCTCATCGACGGTCTCCCTACTGATAACAAGTGACCAGTCAATTTTAGACGCATCGTCTAAGAGCTTACTGCGGTCCATGCCACCAAAGTTGCGTTGGAGAAGAATTCTCGGCTTCGCTTTTGGGGGACGAATTTTATATGATAGGAATAACAAATCGTGATATGAGAATGCGTCGGCGGAGCATTGGCCATGCAGAGCAACATGATTGGAAGATGATACTGCAATGAGATCGAGAAGGGACGGAGTACTGTTCGGAAAATTGTGAGTGGCACTAAGAGGTGGGACGTACATGTTGCTCGAGCGAAAAAGGGAGGTCAAAGTCGTTGATCGGGTGTCATTCTTAAGGAGGCATGTATTGAAGTCACCCATAATAATAGTATGACTATAAGATGGAGTAAGATCTTCAAGCAGCTTCTCGAATGACTTAAAAAAGTTTACTTGAAGGGAGGGGCTATAATAAACGCCAAGTAAAATTTTGGTGTGGGTTAACATAAGTTCTAGAAATAAATGTTCACCTGCATTGGAAAGAGGGGGCTGGGCTGACATGCTGATAATGGAGTAGGGAATGTGGGCCCGAAGATAAATTGCAACACCACCACCACGACCGTTTACGCGGTCGTTTCTGATGAGTTGAAATCCTGGCAGGGAGTAAGACGTAGAAGGTAGACACGGTTTGAGCCAGGACTCAGATACAAGAATGGCATGAATATTTTTACATTGAAAAGAGGCGAGCATGTCAGGAAAATGTGCCGGAATACTTTGTGCGTTAATATGGACAATATTGAAGTTTTTCTTAACTGAAGAGAAATGAGAATCTAGTGTGTCAGCTAGCGAGGGTATACTATGAAAGCTATCGCTTCTGCTCAAACCATCTGAGGAAGAAGAAAAGGATTGGTAGAGATCACCCTCGTCACCGCTGTCAGTCTGTTGCTGTTGCATATTAAAAAAAAAATATAAGATATACAATATATACAATATTATAAATACGTAAAATAGATAATATACTTAAAGAAACTACTTATAACAAATATTATGCAGTGAACTCTCACCCGCCAGTACAAAGGAAAAGTACAATGTTGTTGTTTTTCGTGAAACGGAACGCGTCCACAGATTAACAACAATCCGCCTGACGCTCGTTGACACATTCATGTCACATAAAAAGGAGAAAAAAAAAAAAAAAAGAAGAAAATTACAGTGACATGACACTAGTCATCGACAACAAAACGTAAACAACCAAAAAAAAAATAAATTTTGAAGGTACAATTGAGTGAATATAAGTAACGAAGAAGCGGCTAATTGATCTTAACACAATGCTGTGAAGATAAACAATGATTAAGCAACGGATTTAAGTGTTTTACGCCTTCTGCGAACTACTAGCCTTCGCAGCAGGTTTATTAGCCGCAACCGGGGCACTGGAGATGTTGCTTAGCTCTGCTGTCGTCGTAATACGATGCCGCGACCCATCTGGAGCCGTGACATGAACGCAGCCGTCGCGCGTCCAGCACTGCGACACCCCGAAACGCTGTCGCGCTGCCATGAAGGCGTCATGCCGCCTCTTCGTCAAAAACTCCGATACAGTTACTCCAGAGCCCTTAAGTCCGGTTTTGGAGAACCAAACTCGGTCCCGTTCGGCAAGGTTCTTGAACTTAACAAGGATTGGCCTTTTTCGGTCCTTAGAAGAAGTACCCATGCGGTGACAGCGACTGATGCCAGCGATGTCGAAGTCTGGGATTCCCAGCTTATCCGCTACCAATCCTGCAACAACCGCAGCGGTGTTCTCTTTGGTACCCTCCGCCACGCCATGCACCAAAAGAATCTTGCGCCGTCCTCGCATCTCTAGCTGGTCTGTCTCGCGTGCAATTGTCTCCACTTGCATCTGCAAGTTCTGCAAGGCCAGCTTTACAAATGTTTTGAATGAAGCGAACTCAGTGGTAAGACCTTTCACTGTGGGAGCAGCCGGGCTGGTTTTCTGCAACTGCTCCTCGAATACAGCCATGCGGGAGTTGAACAACTCAATCATATCTGTCAGACTTTCTTTAATAGTCTTGGACTCCATTGTGTAGAAGTGACAGTTACTTGCCCGAGTTGAGTGAAGTGTACAGTGGAGTGGTTTGAGGAGTGGTTGTCACTGTGGATAATAATTTCTGGCAGGTGCTTGCTCACTGTGAGTAGTTATAACATATAAGTTTATGTACAGTTACACTTTTACTACAGTAAGTTAAAATAAATTAGAGAGCAAAAATTTTCGATGTTTATGTTTTCACACCTACCGCCCAAAAAAAAATAGACTGTATTTATACTGACTAGCTCCACCAATAACAAATCATAAAAATCATGGAATAAACATCATACTTTTCTTGTCGGAAATCGATTAAAGTCCTAAAGTTGTTGATCCTAGGTTCTGTAGGTTCTAAAAATTGTTGTCATAGTTCATCATCAGCCCACTGTGTCCCCACCGAGGGGCACGGGTCTCTTCCCTGAGGAAGATATAGGCCGTACTCCACCACGGGGGCCAAGTCCGGATTGGTGGAGGCTTGCAAGACTATTGGCTGGTCTTACTGTCAGAAGTTTTCAAGCCGCCCTAAGGCCTCTGAGTTGGCTCAACAGCCGGCACCAACTGCTTAACGTGCCTTGCGCAGCACGGAACCGCTGGGAAAAATGCCCCTAGCGTTAGTCATAGACGGTTTACCCATCCATGCACTGAACGCGCCCTGTGTTGCTTAACCTTCGTAATCGCTTAAGATCACTCAAGCAGCCGGGGCTACGAGCGGTTCAATTATTAATTGTCACAGTGGTTAAGATGTATGATGTTAATTTTTTTTAAAAAAAAACGTATTATATAATAAGAATAAGTTTTGATTATATTCAAACTAGTTACTAGGCACTAGTTAGCACCCCAAAGCGCCTTAACGCGCCTTAAATCTTAAAGCGCGTTAGGTATTCTCTAACACTAATTTTACTAAAGGTCAAACAGAGGCAATTTTGAAAAAAATCTCTAATTTAACTTACATGTTATGAATGTATAAAAAATTCATCGAAGCGCTCGTGGCCTAGGCGAACCGAGTGATTGGAATCAATCACTTGGTTAAGCAACAACAGGCGCGATCAGGTACAGGATGGGTGAGCGTCCCGTGACTACCGCTAGTGGCATTTTTCCGAGCGCTTCCGTGCTTCGCAAGGCACGTCAAGCCGTTGGTGCCGGCTGTCATATAATGGCAGTCGTTAAGCCATGTCAGAGGCCTTATGGGCGGCTTGATAACTTCTGACAGTAAGGCCCGCCACTGTGATACAATCCTCCACCAACCCGGACTTGGCCCCCGTGGTGGAGTATGGCCTAACCTTCCTGCGATGCAGGAAGAAACCCGTGCCCCAGCAGTGGGGACATACAGGGTTGATAACGAAATAATTCATCATCATCATCAATCCATTATGTCCCCACCGAGGGGCACGGGTCTCTATCCTGAGGAAATTATAGGCCATACTCCACCACGGGGGCCAAGCAAGTCTGGATTGGTGGACGCTTACAAGACTACTGGCTGGTCTTACTATCAGAAGTTTTCACGGCCTTTAACTTGGCTTAACGACTGCCATCCATCGACGGCAGCCGGCACCAACTGCTTAACGTGGCTTGCGAAACACGGAACCGCTCGGAAAAATGCCACTAGCGTTAGTCATAGACGTTCACCCACCCGTGCACTGAACGCGCCCTGTGTTGCTTAACCTTCGTGATCGTTTAAGATCACTCAGGCAGCCGGGGCTACGAGCGATTCATACATTACATTACAGACGCCTAGTTCATTATACACGTCTAATTATTGTAATTCTCTTGTTTGATAATAATTCTCGCATCTTCAAGTCGCACCTGGGTTCAAGGTAGGTCTTACAGAAAACCAAGCTTACTTGAGTTCTCCACGAGTCTTGTCTCGAAAGCCAAAGAGGCGGTTTTCCTCGAGCACAGGTAAGTAAACATGGTTTTTGCGGTAAAAAGTATGTCAAGGCCGTTGGTAAGTACCCGTTAACACAAACTTACAAATAACAGAGGGTTCATAAAATGTTTTTTTAGCGGAAAGGAGATAATTAAACATGATCAAATTCATGCCAAACATGTTACGAGTATGTTAAGCCAAGTCAGAGGGCTTGGGCGGCTTGAATACTTCTTACAGTAACACCAGCCACTAGTCTCGCAAGCCTCCACCAATCCGGACTTGGCCCTCTAGTGGAGTGTGGCCTATACCTCCCTCAGGGAAGAGACCCGTGCCCCTCGGTGACGACATAATGGAAAGGTTAAATTCTTGCCACTACTAGAACGATTTGATGTACTTACACTCTAAGTTCACTTGCGGGTTTAAGCTACACTCAGCCACGCCCATCTTAGTTCGATTTAACTGCGACATAGCAACTTAACTAAAGTGACTGATTCCAATCACTCAATTCGACTAGGCCACGAGCGCTTTGCCTCCTCTTCCTATACCGATGGATTATCGCAAAAGAATCAAGCTGACTTTCTATCCAGTCAGGACTTATTCTATGCCAAATCACAGTCGCCCATCAATTCGAACTAAGGCTGAGGTGGCTAAATTAGAGGTGTTTGCTGATAAAAACACGGAAGAAGGTACAATTTACGGATCTACAATTTACGGATGTTTGCAGAGACTATGGTTTTATTGTTTTTTTGACATTGGCGCGTGGTATGGCGGTTCGTGGTGGCATGGTACAGTCGAGAAAAGTAAAATCACAGACTACAATATTATACTAGTAAAATAAAAAAAGATATTATGCCCATGGAGCTATAAACTGATGCGAACTAAGGAATGGGTTGAACCAGTTGTTTTATAATAAGTTTTTTTCAAAAATTATAAATTTTAACACTGTCACAACTTTTTGTAGAAGACAAGATTGGAATATTCTTTATTATTTTTATTTATTAATATTCTTCAACCAACCTATTTGGGCCATTAGTTAGGCCAAGGTGATATAGGTGACGCGACCTCTAATAGGCTGAGTGGGACATATCCACGTACCTGGCCGCATATTCAGCTTCTCCCACAGCATGAAGTCTAGAGGCGTGAATATAAGGCTGCCCACAGACAGGCACAGGAGTAAAACGCCCCACACACACTGCCCCACCGTGTCTGAAAAAAGAGAAAATTCAGGTTAAATAACTTGCACACGATACGATCCCTTGTCCTGGGGCCAAACTAGGATACCCTGTGCTATGGTAACAAGGTAAAACTTTGTAAAGGTGCAAACCTCTATACACCATTTTTCTTTGATTCTATCATTTTCAAAAATTTAAAACTATGAAGGAAAAAATGAGGGAAATCTCGAAAATGTGTGATATAATTTAATTTTTTTGTAAATGATAGATATAATTAAAGAAATATAAAAAAATGATGTAAAGAGGTTTGCGCCGTTACAACTTCACAAACTTGGAAATAGAACCAGACTGAGGCCATTTGTACAAATCCATGGCGGCCCCAAAACTATCTCTATCGGAGAGCCTCCCGCTGGACATAAATTTCACTGGGCAATCTCTTCCATCTCTTCTCTGGCGCTCATTAGTGGAGGGCTATGTCCAGCAGTGGACTACATAATATAGCCTGAAGAAGAAGAAGAATAAGAATCTCTTCCAGACATCCTTTGGTCCGATAACAGTTTTTCCCACCTCCTCTTCCTCTTCAGGCTATATTAGTCCACTGCTGGACATAGCCCTCCCCTAATGACCGCCATAGCGCAAGGTTGTGCCATCATTGGGGGGTAATGCCCATAATCCCCACGCTGGGCATGCGGGTTGGGGATCGCAGTTTGGTGGAATTGTACTATTGAATTGTACTATATTTTTTCCCACCTCACCTCACTCTTTTAGCACTGCACCTGCACACAGAATGTCAGCGCCGAAGTTTCTTCCGAACTTTCAGCACATGCTGAGTGGGAGGCCATTTATTGCCGAACCGTGCATGACTTATTTTCTATGTAGTTATATATAAAAAGGGGCAAATCGCGATTATTTATTAGGTAAAATCCCGAGACCACGGCTAGGGTTGCCAGGTGAGTCGCGAAATAATACCGGACAACCCCAACCGGTATATGCTAGGTCGCAAGAAAATACGGCCTAGCATATAAGTTGGTACCGGCTTGGACCGCGTTCAAGGTCCAAGAAACTGAAGCTACTAAATACCGAGTTTTCGAACTGGAACCACTTTTTCAAGACAGCTCGTTGATAAGCAATCAGAGCGTGTTTTTTAAACTCCTGAGTTTCTTCCTCCGATAGGTACTGTTCCTCGAAATACCGGACATTGTTCTGTCCGGTATGACCATTTATTTTTTAACGGACAGGCCCCAAAAAAACCGGACTGTACACTTTAATACCAGACATCTGGCAACCCTAACCACGGCAACTGTAACGCTGCCGAAACGTCGGGAAATAAGGTAATTACGTTTTACCTAATAAATAATCGCGACTTGACCCGTTTAATATATAACTACGTATGGGAATCGCAAATCATTAAGAAATACAAATTTTCTGTGTGTTTCGCTTTTCATGTATGCTACTGATTATATTACGTGCTAAGGACAATTTAAAAACCTATGTCCGCTACTGTTCAATTATGCTCTCTTTGTGCAGTGACTTGTAATTAGATTTCTATGGCTTCACTTTGTGTACGTGTGTGTCTTATGTGCATAAATTATTTATCTTACTATCTAAAAGGTAAATTTTGGACGGTACTTAAAAAGTCTAGCTAGAGAGGCCGAGAGCGCGCGGAGCGATATATTTTTTCAAGTTTACTACGCCTTATATGGCTGACTTGCTGTGTGGTGTCGGCCTGGAGAATAGCACCAACCCAAATTCTTCCCGCTGGTGTCGTAAGAGGCGACTATGGGACCCAAACCGGAGGGTGGGCAGCAGCGCCCCCTGCAGTACAATTCTACCAAACTGCGATCCCCAACCCGCATGCCCAGCGTGGGGATTATGGGCACTACCCCCTAATTATGGCACAACCTAGCGCTCATTTGGGAAGGGCTATGTCCAGCAGTGAATGTAGCACTGCTGAATGTAGCAGTG
The DNA here is from genome assembly GCA_934045075.1 of Yponomeuta sedellus. Taxonomy (NCBI): domain Eukaryota; kingdom Metazoa; phylum Arthropoda; class Insecta; order Lepidoptera; family Yponomeutidae; genus Yponomeuta; species Yponomeuta sedellus. Next base: position 6,518,905 of record OW203751.1, on the reverse strand, counting down.
AATATAGCCTGAAGAAGAAGAAGATATGGCTGACTTTACAAATACTAAAGTAAATAGCTTAGGCAACGGTTCTAAGTCTTAAATAAGCAATATGCACAAACGGCTGGGGCTTAAATTTCAATGCAAATAAATGTGCCAATTCTAGTCAAAGCGGATGGCCTAACTAAACACGGCTCTTTCGAAGGTTAAGAATAAAATCCTTCTATATTTGAGCTAGGATTTAACTCTGCTAAGTATCTACTAAGCGGCTTCTCGTTCGGAAGGTCGTGGGTTCAAATTCTGGCATGTACCAAGACTTGGTTTTCTAAAGTTGATTATGATAAGTATTAGTAAGATAGAGAACACTTTATTGTACATAAAAATGGAAATAACACAGATATTTCTGAACCTAAAAGTACAAACGGCGGCCTTATCACTAAAAGTGATCTCTTCCAGACCACCTTTGGATGGACTGGACTAATATATTGAAGAAGGAAGTAGATGTACAAATATACAAGATTATTACAAGTATTCATGTTGATTTGTCCGCCAGCGGGAGTAGTGGAACGTATATAAGGTTAGATAGAGATAGGGAACACTTCATTGGCTTGAAAACTTCCGACAGTAAAACTAGCCACGTCTTGCAACTCTTGCAAGCCTCCACGAGTCCGGACTTGGCCCCCGTGGTAGAGTATGGCCTACACCTTCCTCAGGGACGAGACCGTGCCTCTCGGTGGGGACATAATGGGTTGATACCCATGTGCATCAAAAGTTCGAAGCGCTCGTGGCCTAGTGCAACCGAGTGATTAAAATCAATAACTTGAGTTAAGCAACAACAGGCGCGGTCAGGTGCTGGATAGGTGACCATCCCGTGACTATATTGAAATTGAAATTGAAAAATGTTTATTTATCACACACAGATTAGAGAACACATGAATACCTACTATGGAAACATAGTGACAATAATTGTGATAAAAAGGATAGGGCTCAGCTAGGTGCTGTGAGTGCATGCATCATCACAGCGCTGATTTTCAGCCCGTCCTTGTTCTCACTGAATTAAATAAAAATACCGCTTGTGGCATTTTTTCCGAGAGCTTCCGTGCTTCGCAAGACACCTTAAGCCGTTGGTGCCGGCTTAGCGCGCCTTGCAAAGTACTAAGGCTGACATTCAGACGAATCCCAAGTTCACGCTTAGAGCAGTCTTAGCAAAGTAAACTAAAGTCATACTTAGTAAAGCGCCGAAATCTTCGTATTCACATTCGATCGGGAGCCGGAGTTAAGCTTGAGACTATGAGCTAAGAGAAGACCTCTCTTAAGAAGGTCTATTATTTTTTAGTGATGTAGTAAACACAATGCTAATCACAAACTCAAACCAAAACAATACGACAAAAAGGTAGGTAACCTCAAAGTGAAGAGAACCAAATGACAGAGATGACAGTTTTATCTAAGTTTACGTAAAGTCACCAATATTGGCTACTTACACTTAGCTAAGTACCATTTCATACTCAACTTGATAAGATTCGATTCTGAATACGAAATATTTCTAAGTACGTGATTTTGACATTTCTGAGACCGGTCTTAGCTTAGTTTTCGTCTCTGAATGTCAGCAAATGTTAATGTGCCTTGCTTAGCGTACCTTGCTAACTACTGTGGCGAGCACATGTCAACTCTGCGCGCGCACTACAAACTCCAACATTCCTGCATCGCGCAATCAAAGTGTTTCAATGACACCATAAATATAACGTCCGACTAACAATAGTCGGACCGGCCGTCCCCACTCATACGAACTGCCTGGCGGGAAATTTCCCTTTATAGTGGAGGAGCACGATCACCCGGTCTTCCCTACACTACTTACTATAATGTTAAAAGTGCTATAAGAAATACTATAATACTATAATGTAGGTACTACTGTTTCTACCACTTCTACTGCCTTATGCCCATAAGGCTTGATAAGTTCTGACATGTAAGGCCCGCCACTGCCTCCGCCAATCCGGACTTGGCCCCCGTAGTCGAGTTTGGCCTATAACTTCCTCAGGCAAGAGACCCGTGCCCCTCGGCGGAGACTGACTACTGTTTTTAATCCCAAATAAATAAAATAAGAAGTGAATAAAGAAAACTGGCGTTGGCGCCGACTGTCATGTAACGGCAGTCGTTAAGCCATGTCGGAGGCCTTATGGGCGGCTTGATAACTGCTGACAGTAAGGCCTGCCACTGTCTTACAATCCTCCACCAATCCGGACTTGGCCACCGTGGTGGAGTATGGTCTAACCTTCATGCGATGCAGTTAAGAGACCCGTGCCCCTCGGTGGGGACACAATGAGTTGATGATGAGTACTGTTTTTAATCCCAAATAAATAAAATAGAAACTAAGACTGTCTGAAAGAGATCGCTCTAAGTGATAAGACCTGTATACGATTATACTTATACCTAAAATAAGAAATCGATTTAATAATGGTAATTTTTTTTTGTTGTGCCTTAAAATATTCTCTGTCTATCAAGTTGGGATGTTTAAGGAATTGTATCATATTATATAGCTTACCTTATACTTGTACTTATAACCATCAGAAGCCTTCTTTCAATGACCAGAGAGCGTATGAAACCATGGCCTTTGAGTATCTCATTTCGGGCGTCACGTCTACCAGAGGTCAACGGCAAGGGTACAGTACAGTAGATATTAATATAGCATATCAACCTTTGTTGACTTGCTACAATCGCAATAGGTGTGAGAGGGAGCTGTTGCTATCTTATGTTTATACTAGCTTTTGCCCGCGACTCCTTTCGCATGGACTTTAGTTTTTCGCAAACCCGTTAACTCCCTTAAGGGTTAAATTTAAAAAGACGGCGAAACACGTGTTCCATCAATTAATTGCATTATATATAGACCCTTTGGGGAAAATTTCAGGTTCCTAGGTCCAACGGCTTGGGCTGGGCGTTGATGAGTGAGTCATTCAGGAGAACAACATTTTGCAACCCCGTTAACTCCCTTGGGTTAAATTAAAAAAACGGCGAAACACGTGTTCAATCAATTGTGTTTGAAGAGCCTTTATTTTAAGTTTCAAGAAAATTAGACAACATTCTTTACACCTTCCATACAAATTTTGGCAACCCTTTTCAACCTTTCAACCCCGAAGGGAGCGCCCTTCGGGGTTGAATTTAAAAATATCCGGTCTTATTCGTTGTATACATTATATACTCGTATAGACCCTCTGTGCAAAATTTCATCTTCCTAGGTCCAACGGCTTGGACTAGGCGTTGATGATTGAGTCAGTTAGCCAGTACTTTGAATTTTATTTATATACGTATAGATAGAAGAATAATGACTAGCTGGTGCGCGCGACTTCGTCTGCGCAGGATTAGTATTTCGAATAGCTTATATTAGCGTGGCGTAGAGATCGCACAGGGGGTCTATCTCTGTGCAAAATTTCAGCTTCCTAGGTCCAACGGCTTGGACTAGGCGTTGATGATTGAGTCAGTTAGCCAGTACTTTGAATTTTATTTATATACGTATAGATAGAAGAATAATGACTAGCTGGTGCGCGCGACTTCGTCTGCGCAGGATTAGTATTTCGAATAGCTTATATTAGCGTGGCGTAGAGATCGCACAGGGGGTCTATCTCTGTGCAAAATTTCAGCTTCCTAGGTCCAACGGCTTGGACTAGGCGTTGATGATTGAGTCAGTTAGCCAGTACTTTGAATTTTATTTATATACGTATAGATAGAAGAATAATGACAAGCTGGTGCGCGCGACTTCGTCTGCGCAGGATTAGTATTTCGAAAAGCTTATATTAGCGTGGCGTATAAAAGGTTTTGGCAGCGCACGCCAGAATAGCTCGCAGATGGTAGATTTTTTCCTACTTACTTGACACTTATCGCCATATTTTGGACAATTCACACAATATCCTCATGAATTGTAGCCTACGTGCTACTCTGGTGTGTAAGTTATTTCTATTTTTATTTTTAATGCACTAACCCGTGCTAAGCACAATTTTAAAAACCTATTTAGAGGCTTAAAAATTCCACCCATGCCGGGATCCGAACCCACGACCTCTGGCTATCCGTGCCAGCGCTCTATCCAATTGAGCTAATGGGCGACTCACCGGCATCAGTGAAATTTCGAACCTCTTTACACTATTCACAATCGATATGTAAAACAGATGTTTAGTCCGAGTATGCAATTGATGGTTACTCCCGAGGTAAACACTCTGCTTTACATATCAATTGTGAGGTAAGTAAAAAAACAAGAAAGCAAATTTCTATGAACATTTATTAAAGAGAAACATGTGTATTTTAAAATTAAAACTAATAGTAAAATTAGAACAATTTTAAAAACCTATTTAGAGGCTAAAAATTTCACCCATGCCGGGATTCGAACCCGCAACCTCTGGCTATCCGTACCAGATATGGTTCGAATCCCGGCATGGGTGAAATTTTTAGCCTCTAAATAGGTTTTTAAATTTGTTCCTTAGCACGGGTTAGTGCATTAAAAATTAAAATAGTGTAATTAGAACAATTTGTAATAAGATATGGTCAAGTTCTTATTATTAGGAATATTTACAGTTTGAGTATGAGTTTGTGATGATAAGACGTGAGTTTGAGTGACTTGAGGTTGAGGTTCTAAGTGACTACTATTAACTCCAAAAGGCGAAAAAAAATTACTTTCGCGCCTAGCTAGTCGACTGACTTTTTTACTCTTCACGATTTTATGGCACGCAAGCGCGTCAAATCGTGCTGGCCAGTTTGATTTTTAAATCGATTACAATTAACATACGATGTGACTGCGAAACAAATAGTTCGATATTTAAAATAAAATCTTCATAAATTATAAAAAAATTGTCTCGATTCCGATTCGAGTAAATAATCGATACCGAGAAAAAAAATATTAACTTTTAAAAAATATTCTTCTTGCAGTATGAGTATGACAGATCTTTTTTCAAATTCCAAAACCTATGCTGTAATAATAACATTACATGGTATTTTAAAAACCTATTTAGAGGCTAAAAATTCCACCCATGCCAGGATTCAAACCGGCGACCTCTGGCTATCCGTGCCAGCGCTCTTTCCAACTGAGCTAATGGGCGACTCACCAGTGACTCGATCAGTGAAATTTCGAACCTCTACACTATTCTCTGTATTACGTACAGGCAGCGACATCTGGCTTAAGTAAATTGCATCACTTACAGCCCCGACTACCTACTTTGCAGTTAGGTTTTTACATCGGAATGATATCACTGTACCCACACATGATTATACTATTTTTATTTTTAATGCACCAACCCGTGGTAAGGACAATTTTTTGACAAGAGATATGTAAAATTCATTCGGTGCTTTTTAGGTGAAAGAGTAACAAACATCCATCCATACTTACAAACATTCGCGTTTATAATATCGAGTAGGATGTTGATCGTTATACATATCAATCCTTTTTATGTCCCCACTGCTGGGGCACAGGTCTCTTCCTGCATCGCAGGAAGGTTAGTCCATACTCCACCACGGGGCCAAGTCCGGGTTGGTGGAGGCTGTGGCGGGCCTTACATGTCTGAACTTATCGAGCCGCCCATAAGGAATCTGACACAGCTCACTGCCATTACATGACAGCCGGCACCAGCGGCTTAACGTGCCTTGCGAAGCACGGAAGCGCTCGGAAAAATGCCCCTAGTGGTTGTCACGGGACGGTCACCCATCCAGCACCTCAATACTCAATACTCAATACTTTATTGCATTCCACAAGTTTCAAGGTTGTTACATTATAACTTAACAGTTATTTGATAAGATCTTTGTGGACCCTGTAGGGCACGCAACATTTTAAAGTGCTATATAAATGTATTACATTACCTGTACGCCTGCTGTTGCTGAAACCCAATTGATTGATTCCAATCACTGATGCTTTGTTTCACCTACTCCACTCATACAATGTCCGTGTAATAAACTCAGTTAATTAGCAACAGACATGTATAACTTGATCAGCAGTTCATTGTAATTTATATACGATCACTGGTATAAATAATACATGTCATAAAGACCTGTTTTGCATGCAAATGAACCCATCCCGATTCCGCGATCCAGTATCATCGCTGATCGGTGACAAGTTGCGCATGAGCATGCGTCACACACACGGAGCTTATATTCTGTCAACGGTCTGCCATTGAATGGAAAAGTAGCTTGCGCGTGCGCTAGTGGCCCGTGCTCGATCCTTGAGCGGTAACTGTTTAAAAGGCAACAAAATGAAGAAAAAAATGGAATTCTTAAACCCGTCTTCGTTTATCATCAGGCTTGACTGCAATCAAGGGTTACCTATCCGAATAAAAAAACTATACCTGGAAATAAAAAAAAACTAATTTACTTGTCAAGGAGTTCTGCCCTGCCCTAAAATCGTCAGGGAATACACTCTTGTCGCAGATTTCTGTCATCGCCACTCTTTATAGGCAGTACAACGACACTTCACACTTTTAAATGACAATAGTGGCGACTTTCCAGTACATTAATTTGTCAAAAATGTACCCGAAATCGGCTTGCGTGCGTGCAACGACAAATGAATGCTGATGAAGCGTAAAAGACCTACCAGAATCGTGGCAAAAGGCAAATGCTGGCCTCTGCCTACCCCTCAGGGATACAGGTTTGAGTTTATGTGAAGTCATTACAGTCCATTTGTACAAATAGCGTCAGTTTGCGTATATTTCCATGTTTGTGACGTCCTTGCGTAATTAGTAATTACCATAGGGAAGGGTATCCTAATTTGGCACTGAGGCAGGTGATTGTTTTGTGTGGAAGTTACATATTTACGTTATTTTATTTTGTGTAACGTAAGTGTCATAAAATAAAATAACGTAAATATTGTGGAATAAATATTGTAGGATCACCTGGACGAGGCTCGCCGCCGATAGGCACACTTGGCGCGGGATGGAAGAGCCCTATGCTCGACTTACGAGCAATCCAAATTAAAACAGACATTTTACAGAGTGAATTAATTTAACTGAATTGAATATTACATACTCTATTTCCATTTATTTATATTACTACCATACTATACTATTGAAAGTTTATTACGATTTTAAGTGAATTGTACGAGTAATAATTATTGTCATCATTATAATAGAATTATGATTTTATTTCATGGCAAATTATCTTGAAAGTGAATGTATCAAGCTTGTAATATTTTTTTGGAAATAAATAGCTTATTATTATTAACGTAATTGTCAAATTCTGACATTTTACCGCGTGCCTTCTGCCGTTGAACTCAGGCTGGAGGACGCGTGAGGCCAACCGAGTCCGCGCAATCTACACCGGCCTAGCCCCAAGGCTGCAGTGCTATTATTGCGTAGTGAATCCGTTAACACTTCCTTGTTGGCCACAATGAGATGGTGAGCTTACTTTGTGTACGGTTAATCCCGCAGTCGAAGAGCTCTTCAGCTCTAACGAACGACTAAGGACCAGTTTCAGACTGAGAATTTTACACTATTTTTATTTTTTTAATGCACTAAACCGTGCTAAGGACAATTTTAAAAACCTATTTAGAGGCTAAAAATTCCACCCATACCGGGATTCGAACCCGCGACCTCTGGCTATTCGTACCAGCGCTCTTTCCAAATGCACCCATAGTTCTAAGTTTTGATGTACGTAATTTCATAAAATTATATTGACAAATGAAAAAATATTGTAAAAAAATATTTGGAGGCTAAAAATTCGACCCATGCCAGGACTTGAACCCGCGACCTCTGGCTAACCGTGCCAGCGCTCTCCCAACTGAGCTAATGGGCGACTCACCGGCATCAGTGAAATTTCGAACCTCTTTACACTATTCTCTGTATTACGTACAGGCAGCGACATTTGGCTGAAACACTGATGCCAGTGAGTCGCCCATTAGCTCAGTTGGAAAGAGCGCTGGCACGGATAGCCAGAGGTCGCGGGTTCGAATCCCGGCATGGGTGGAATTTTTAGCCTCTAAATAGGTTTTTAAAACTGAGAATTTGCTAAGTAAATAGTTAACTGTATTGCCGTCTCTTCGAATATCTCAGAAAAGAGTGTGAGAGAACGTTATTTAAGTATTTACTCAGAGAAATAAATTCTCAATGGACAACTGACCCTATTTCGCTGTAATTGCGGTGTATGCCCAAGTATAAAAAAACAGGACAGGTGCGAGACGGGCTCGCCCACCGAGGGTTCCGTACAAATTTGTCGGTACTTATTCTGATCCGATGTAAAACCTAACTGCAAGTAGGTACTCGGGGCTGCAAATCATGCAAATTACTTCAGCCAGATGTCGCTGCCTGTACGTAATACAGAGAGTATTGTAAAGAGGCTCGAAATTTCACTGATGCCGGTAAGTCGCCCATTAGCTCAGTTGGGAGAGCGCTGGCACGGTTAGCCAGAGGTCGCGGGTTCAAGTCCTGGCATGAGTCGAATTTTTAGCCTCCAAATAATTTTTTTAAATATTATTTCATTTGTCAATATAATTTTATGAAATTACGTACATCAAAACTTAAAACTATGGGTGCTTTATAAGATAAGAATATTCTTTATTGTACACTGCAAAAACAACAAATACAAAATTATTACAATGTACATAGTACAATTGGCGGCCTTATTGCTAAAAGCAATTTCTTTCGGACAACCTTACTACGCAAAGTTGCTGAAGAGAAATTGAATAGACATTTTTTGTCTTTTTTAATTTTGACGTTATTCAGAGAAGACTAATAAATTCTACGCCCTCCGACTAGGTGGGATGACGATCTGCGAAAAACTGCAGGCAGATGCTGGATGCGGCAAGCTGAAGACAGGGCGCTATGGCGCTCATTCGGGAAGGGGGCGTCGTCAGGCCATACTAGTCCAGCAGTGGACTAGTATGGCCTGACGACAATGATGACGTGCAATAGTGCGAGTAGGTAAAAAATTAAATGAAAAGGTTTTATTCAAAGTAGCGCATAAACTGCGCCTTAATGAACATTACAATTCAAAGGTGTACATTTCAAAATCTAGACAATTTTGGAGAAAAAATGGACATATAAAACACCACACTTAGTCATTTCAATTAAGGACTAAATGCATGCTAGGTATACAACCTTAGGGTCATAGACTAGATCTGATCTTATAATGTATGTGAAATTTGGAAAATGTGTCTGTAAGCTGTCGATAGATAGATAGAGAACACTTTAATGCACTACCAGAAAAAAAGGATACAACTATGATTTCTTAGATCTAAGTAATGATAAGAATATTCTTTATTTTACCTACACTGGAAAAACAACAAACACAAAACAATTACAATGTACATAGTAAAATTGGCGGTCTTATCGCTAAGAGCGATATCTTCCAGACAACCTTTCGATGGAGTGGATTGCATGAAGAATATAGTCGGTACGTGCGCGTACGTAAATAATTAAATCGAAAATATATATCTTAATTAACATAGTAGCCAGCATACTGGGGACCCTCCCCAGAGGCGGCGATGATCTGGGCGCAGTAATTGGCTTTTCGGTAGTGTTTTAAATTAATTAATTTATATATACGTGGGACACTCAGAAAGTTTTGAGAAACTAAAAGTTTTGTTTCTGGATCATATTGAAATATCCAGGATTCGTCACCTTTCACAATGTCGTAAACGCGCTGTGACGAGCCAGCATCAAATTTTTGTAACATATCATGGCACCAATCCACACGGGCTTGCTTCTGAGCTTCGGTGAGGTTGTGCGACACCCAGCGGGCAACTATTCTCCTTACGCGAAGGTGCTCGTGCAAAATCTTGTGAACACTTCCTGAACAAATCTGCAGTGTATGCTGAATCTCTTCGTATATACGTTATTCGTCTGTTTTCTTGAATTATTTTTTTACTGCCAGAACACTTTCTTCGGAGACAGCCGTCATAGGACGACCACTCCTTTGTTCATCCTCCAAAGTAAGACGACCGCGTTTGAACTCGCTATACCAGCGGTACCGTAGAGTTGCTTTTGAAGGTCCTTCATCCATAAAAGCAATTCGAAGTCGATCAAATGACTCATCATCAGGTTTTAAGCCACATTTGAAATCGTAAAAAATCATGGCACGAAAATGTTCTCGATGCAGATCCATTTTTTAATGAGACAAGAAAATTTTAATTGGCTCTCAAAAAATGCGGAGGGAAATTTGAAATTCGAACAGTAGTATTTTTACTTTTAAATAATCGACGTTTTCAAAACAATTATAAGTGGCCAGTGACTTCTACATAAAAACTTTTTTCGCAAAACTTTCTGAGTGGCCTGGTATATTTAGGTTTGTTTTGTTGCGCTATAAACGCTGTACAAAACGCTTCTCGTCTCAACCGTGTCATAGGCCTAAGCTATTTACTATGCAAGGGGAGTGCTCAAAGCCATAACATTAGACCCATGTCTGACGTCTGGCCTAGCCCGTCAGCTGATTTGTTTATTACGATTACGATTGTATTATGTTTGACATCTTTTGTTGCGTTAAAAGGGATTGTACTTGCCTAATCCGCTCTTAGCGATATGACCGCCAATTGTATAACATTATATTTAGGTTTAAGAAATCATGGTATTCTTATTCTTTTTATATTCTTTTTAATGCACCAACCCTTGCTAAGGACAATTTTAAAAACCTATTCAGAGGTTAAAAATTCCACCCATGCCGGGATTCGAAACCGCGGCCTCTGGCTATCCGTGCCAGCGCTCTATTCAACTGAGCTAATGGGCGACTCACCGGCATCAGTGAAATTTCGAACCTCTTTACAATATTCTCTATATTACTACAGGCAGCGACATCTCATCATCGTTGACATTTTTAGCCTCTAAATAGGTTTTTTAGAATAAGAGTATCATGTATTTTTAATGCAATTAGTTTAGACACTTTTAATTCAGAATCTGGTCCTATGTGTCTTAGGGATACTTTGATACTTTGCGAATGTATCAGCAAACAGCGTGACAGAACGTTACATAAGTGGTATTTCCTTAGTGAAATTCTCATCTCAGATATTAAACTTTATCGCCCGGTCCCAGACCAGGATACCCACTCTGTGCTATGGTAACCTAGCGCCGGTTTCACAGAACCACAATCGTGGTTGAATATGACAATTAGACGTACCTACATTGCAAAGTTGATTAACCAACTGATTGAAAACTAGACTTGCCACGCAATGTACCTTGAATTGTGATAATACGTAAACTCGAATTGTAGTTTTATAAAACTCTGCCCAGACAAGGACATGACAAATGTGTCGCTGTTTGTCACGATTTTTTGGTTGTTTGTTTTTTCAATAATTAGGGTTCCGTACCTCAAAAGGAAACTACGGAAACCCTATAGGGTCACTTTGTTGTCTGTCCGTCCGTTGGTCTGTCTGTTTGTCAATACCCTTTATCTTGGAAACGCGTAGAGAGTAGGTACCTACCGAGTTAAAATTAAAACCGTATACTGTGGTCTACACTCCCGTTGAAGAGATTTCTCTCTTTTGCAAATCCTCGCAGAAAAGATACGACGACTTTTGAATAGAATCAGTGCTTTAACTACAACTATAATATTGTGTTGCTTGCGCAAATATTTTTACAAGAAGAAAAAACAAAAGATGATTTATAGAAAAATAACAAGTTTCAAATAGCTAGGAGGTTGGCAAACACCTTTGAAGTTGTGAAAAAAGTCAAATTATAAGTTAAATTAAAAAAAAGATACAGCCGCTGCGGTAAAAAAATATATTCCGACACTCACGGAATCAAACTTTATAGCGTAGGTACTTTCCGTTTAGCTAGAATACTTTAGAACTATGAAATTGGGCAAGTAATATCATCTTTTACAAGTTACAGAGAAAACAAACATTTGTAATTAAATTATAATAAAAATATTATTATGATTATTGTTCTTTTATAACTCTTTATGCGATTTTGCCAAAAGCAGTGCCTTTGTAATTTTTAATTTATTTTAATAGTGCATTAAAACAAATTAAAAATTACAAACACGAACTAACAGTTTAAATGCTTAATCTTCCTTTAAAAACTACTCTTTGAAGTTCAGCAATAGCTCGAAAAAAAGAGTTTGATATTATATTATTTACAAAAAATAATAAATAGTAAAATAATAAAAATATTTTATTTCGTTACCAACTTAACATTAATTTTACACTGTGGTGGGGACTTCCTATTAAGTGTATAGACACCCGTGCCAGGAAGCCCCGCTCTTCCTATACTAGATGAATTCAGTCAAGTTCGACAAACATGCCTGTACTATTATATAATTTGTTTTTAACTATGAGTTAAGTTTGTAAGTACCTACAAATTTGTACGGAACCCACGATGGACGAGTTCGACTCGCATTTGTTCGGTTTTTTATAAAACAATGCCCATTGAGTCCTCTGTGCAGACTCATGGTACTTACTCATAGGCCTTGAATGGTGCCATGATGATGTCGGTACATCTCTTTCGCGTGTTATCTTACCATTGTGCAACCATCGAACAATTATTTTGAAGCTATTTCCTCATCTTAGCACGACTACTGAGACAGTTGCCGGAAACAATAAACTTATAATAGTACGGCTAGGAATATTTAGTGAAGAAAGAGATAATTCATGGAATTATCTCGGACGGAAATAAGTATGAAGTTAATTTTAAAGTACTTCTACTTAACTCTACGAAGGTAAGTGTTGACGACGTGACGGACATGAATGTTTTGTAATAGATGCCAGTACCTATATAATTTAAAAACCTATTTAGAGGCCTAAACACCTATATAAAAAAACCTATATAATTGTATTTTAAATTTACTATGGTCTGCGAGTAAAGATTTTCTCTTTGGGGAAAGATAGTAAAGACACGTATACGTAGGTCAAACTATAAGTTTTGCATAAATTAAAAAAACAACATGTTTTAACCAGATATGTGATAAAAACAATTGACAAATCCCGGCAATTGTTTTTTTAATTAATAAGAAGGTTGAAACGTTTAAAAAAATATAACATTCGAAATTCAAATAGTTCCGATTAGCTAGAAGTGCAAAACTTTTAGGGCGAGATAAATAGTCGCTTCTAAGAACGAGTCTTAGCGAAAGCACTTGCTTAAGAATCGATTTGTCTATCATAGACAGTACTTTGGCACTCTCTAAGTCGCCAAACCCGGACTAATTCTTAGCATTGGCCTTAGAACATGCTTAGCTAAGCAAACGTCTATTTTAGTAACGCATTGATACTTAGCTAAGTTAGCCTGAAGTAATGCTTAGGGAAGCATGAGTACGGACTTGGGCTAAGCAACTACTATTTATCTCGCCCTTAGTGAGCCCATATGTATTAGGGCGCGAGGATACACAATGTGAAATTGTAAATAGTGAACTCGAGACTTTACACCTTAGTTGCAATAAAAGCTACGATGACATAATAAAATAAGAAAAAAATCTAATTACAGATACGGATCTCGTAAGTCTAAATGCTTTGTTCCGGCCATTTATGAAGAAATCCCAGAAGAATGATGTAGGTACTTTAGCTATAAAAGATTTACAAAAAGCGCAATTTAAAAAGATGCTTAAGCACTTTGAGTGGATTGTAACACTAGACATATAAATTAAAACACTCTCTCGTAGCCCCGGCTGCCTGATTGATTTTAAACGATCATAAAGGTTAAGCAACGCAGGTCGCGTTAAGTGCATGGATGGGTGACCGTCTATGATGACGGTCACCCATCCGTAGTGGCATTTTTCCGAGCGGTTCCGTGCTTCGCAATGCACGTGCGGCTTGAAAACTTCTGACTGTAAGACCAGCCGACTAGTAGTCTTGCAAGCCTCCACCAATACGGACTTGGCCCCCGTGGCGCAGTTTGCCTTATACCTTCCTTAGGGAAAAGACCCGTGCGTGCCCCTCGGTGGGGAGATAATGGGTTGATGGTGATAGTGTTGACGAGTAAGTTATGGATAAAGGTCAAGTGCGTGCTGTGACACGCGCATTGTAGGTTTCCATTTTTTTAACATATACATACAGGCACATACATTGCTTCTGGCCATACCCTAGGATTCATACTGGCCATACCTGTGTCGTGGGAACCAGAAACAACTGTACAACATCACAAACAGGTAAACATCCAAGACCTGGATTTTTTTTTGTCGTCAGCCGGGGTTTTTGGTCCTAGAATGAACCTAGAAAAACTAACTTGACGATTGTTTTAACCTACTTCATCGAAGTAATTTTCAGTGTTCATACAGTTTGAGTAGTGATTTATTCAATTCAATTCAATTCAATTTATTTCAACGTAAAGAATTTACATTCTGTTTGCTGAATGTCAAAGTACAATGTAACATGAAAGTGATAAAGCCGCCGCCTTCGGGCCGTAATGTAGAGGAGAAAAAGGCAGCGGAAAAAAAACTCCACTCTGACCATCTTTTCTCAAGTCCTCTTAAATCTAATACATTAGATACCACCTATACGCATAAGATTCCATGATTGCCATTAATAACTTTAAATGTTAAGGCATTATTAAATATATAGGTACTTTTTACATAGGCCGTGAAATCATGACAAGTGCTGCGGCCAGACACACGAACAGCACTCGTTCACGAGCATAACGCAGAGGTCAGCCATTATCAGTCTCAACCATTTTGGAGGGAGATAGATGACCCGGCCACCACGCCACCATTCGAATGACCTTTAGCAAACCTGCAGATTAAGTTTTTGTCAGTTATAGAATGTATGATATATTTACTAATAAATATGCAATCACGTCGTCTGTACAAACTTAAATTAAAATATGACATACATAACTAACACTGAGGATTGCAGTGATTCGGTTGCTACATATAAAATATTTATTTAATAACTATGATTTACTCTTTGTGGAATTGGTCTACTGCCAAGGGCTTACATCATTAATAAAGTCATCTATTCTATAATAGGCCTTTTTACACATCGCCTTTTTAATGAATTTTTTAAATTTGCTTTCAGGCAGGGATAGAATATGTTCTGGAATTTAATTGTAAAAACGTACACATAGTCCTACAAAAGATGCATTTACCTTGGCTAATCTGAATTTCTGGATATCCCTGTTTAATTTAAATGTTGTTAAGTTTTTTCGTACGTACATTATGTTATCGAATATATATTAGCAAGCTATCGTTAGAATTCCGATTTCCTTGAAAATATCCCTTAGCGATTGCCTGGTAGGTAAATTGTAGATAGCTCTAACAGCCCTTTTTTGTAGAATAAAAACTGTTTCTATATCTGCCGCACGCCCCCATAGTAACAAACCATATGACATAATACTGTGAAAATAACTGAAATATACAAGCCTCGCAGTTGACACATCTGTTAGTTGCCTAATTTTTCTAAATGCAAATTCGGCTGAACTTAACCTACCCGCTAGATTTTTTATCTGTGGACCCCATTGCAGTTTCGAGTCTATTGTAATACCTAAAAACACCGTGGACTCTACTAAGTCTAGTCTGTCACCAGCTATAATTAAACTTGTGTCCACTTTTTTTACATTGGGCAATGAAAACTTTATACATTTTGTCTCTTTCGCATTCAACATGAGATTGTTTACAGTAAACCAGTTTAACACTTTAGAAGGGGCGTTGTTTACATCGTCTAGATTAGATTGACCTCTCTTGATTTTAAAAATTAGAGAAGTATCGTCTGCAAACAATACTATTTGTGACAATTTCTCAAATAGGTAGGACAGATCATTTACATATACTAAGAAGAGGAAAGGCCCCAAAATAGAACTCTGAGGAACTCCTATTTTAACATCAGATCCAGAAGACTTAACCCTATTTATGTCAACTTTCTGAACTCTGCTAAATATGATTGAAGAAGAGCTAGAGATCCATTACTGAGACCGTATCAGATCTGTTCAATTTACAAAGGAGCGTTTTATGGTCTACACAAAAGCTTTAGAAAGGTCACAGAAAACCCCGATAGCATCCTGCGCCTCCTCCCACGCATTAAAGATGTGATTCATTAATGCCACTCCTGCGTCGGTCGTTGAACGACCCTTAGTGAAACCGAATTGTTTTTTTATGGAAGAGTTTATTTAAACTAAAGTGTGTCAACAATTGGTGTAAAATTAGTTTCTCAAACACTTTACTTAATACCGGTAGTATTGCTACGGGCCTAAAATTGTTTGGATCCTCATTATCACCTGCCTTAAATAGAGGAGATTTAGTTTTCCTTTTGTAAGTTAGCCGACTACCAATTACTCGTTATCAAATCTTGTATGTCCCCACTGCTGGGGCATGGGTCTCTTCCTGCATCGCAGAAAGGTTAGGCCATACTCCACCGCGGGGGCCAAGTCCGGGTTGGTGGTGGATTGTAAGACAGTGGCGGGCCTTATTGTCAGAAGTTATCAAGCCGCCCATAAGGCCTCTGACATGGCTTAACAACTGCCATTATATGACAGCCGGCACCAACGTCTTAACGTGCCTTGCGAAGCACGGAAGCGCTCGGAAAAATGTCACTAGCGGTAGTCACGGGACGCTCACCCATCCTGCACCCGACCGCGCCTGTTGTTGCTTAACCAAGTGATTGATTCCAATCATCCGATTTGCCTAGACCACGAGCGCTATATACTTATACTTAGCCGTGATATCTTTCCTTTTAACCTCTTAGTAGCACCTATTGGTGCTACTAAAGCTGATTGTCTGAGGTGCTCAAAAACCTCAGGGCTTGAAATTGCCAATCCGCGGTGGGCACGCGTGGCAATTAAGCCCATAATACTCTCTCCGAGAGAAGGCCTGTGCCCTGCAGTGGGACGTTTATATAGGCTACATAAATACTCGTAAAAATGGGTGCTGCTGCCAAGGATAAATTTTATCTAAGATTAAAAATTTCGTGTCACAGTGTTTGTGGGTGGGGTAGGTACTTAGGGGTACGTAGGTACTTGGGGTAGGTACTTAGGGAAGAAAAAAAAAAGACTTCTCTACAATCTTCAGGCGGGACTACGTACTGAACATTATGTTCTGGGTTGACAAAAAATATTTTTATTGGTTATTTTCATTAAAATATTCAATTTCACAGCGAGCCGAGCGAGTCCCATGCCGTCATTAGTACATTACAAATACTTTTCAATCTCGTAGTGCAATATGTCATGAATCGGCCTCCGCTGTGAACGTGTTAATTCCCTCTGAAACATGTTTTTTAAAATATAGGTCAGTTAGCTAGTCCTCACATTTCCGCACCTAGCCTCATGGTTGGGCCATTGTACCTACGTAGCAAAGCTGTGAGATTACTCCATTCGGCCTTTTTAATATAGGTATCCTAATATCCTAGTAATATTATAATTGTGAAAGTTTGTAAAGATGTTAGGATGTCGTTACTCAATCACGCAATAACGGCTGAACGGATTTACATGAAACTTGACCTACAGATAGACCAAAATCAGAATTGAGACTTAGGATACTTAAGATCCCGGTAATCTTATGTAAACGAAGTCGTGGAAACCAGCTAATCTATCTATCGATATAAATAAAATTCTAAGTCCTGACTGACTGACTCACTCATCAACGCCCAGCCCAAGCCGTTGGACCTAGGAAGCTAAAATTTGCACAGAGGGTTTATATATAATGTAGGCAAGGAATAAGACCGGATTTTTTGAAATTCAACCCCTAAGGGGGCGAAAAGGGTTGCCAAAATTTGTATGCGAAGTATAAAGAATGTCGTCTAATTTTCTTGAAACTTAAAACAAATACTCTTCAACACAATTGATTGAACAAGTGTTTCGCCGTTTTTCTAAATTTAACCTTTAGAGTGCAAAATTTTGTTCCTTGAATCTTTTCCACGCGGACTGAGTAGCGGGCATAAGCTGGTAATATTATTAATGTGAAAGTTTTTTACGTTGCTTGGATGTTTGTTACTCAATCACAAAATAACATGGCCTCCAGATAGACAAAGATCTGAATTGAGGATAGTGTATGTCCCGCTAATGCGTTCCCGTGGGATACAATTTTATTGTTACCTTTTTACAAGCCAAACTCAAAGATATTTACTGCGTTGCCATGGTAACTAAAATCGCATGACCTGATTCTGTGGCGGTACGAAGTTCGCCGGGATAGCTATAGCTATCCTTACTAATATTATAAACGGGAAAGTTTGTAAGTGTGGATGGATGGATGTTTGTCACTGTTTCACCTAAAAAGTACTGAATGGATTTTAATGAAACTTTACACTATTATAGCTTATACAGCAGAACAACACATAGGCTACCATTTATAAAGATATTATGTGAATTGTCCAAAATATGACGATAAGTGTCAAGTACGTAGGAAAAAATCTACCCGATAATCCTACGTAGACGAGGTCGCGGGCACCAGCTAGTTAAACGGTCCCCAACTTTACCCACCAACCAATAATAAAAATACTCACTGCAACAAAACCCACGCCGCCTCTCCGGTCCCTCCTCGCAGTTCACATCGCACTGGTCACATTCCACGTCACTAACGCACCCCTGGTCACTAGCACACCCTTTGTCACTGTCACTAGAGTCCCGAGTCTTCAGTAGGCTGTTAAGGGAGTCACTGGCGCTGTCCGGAGAGTCTGAGTTCACGCAGCGCGTCGAGGCTGTACGCGAGGAGTCTTTGCTCGTGGCGAGGGATTCGGTCGACATGGCGGCAGCTGTGGGCGAAAAATAAGTTTAAAAAATAATAAAATCATGGCTGGCGGGATACAGAAGTTTAAGAAAAAACAAAAGGAAAATGGCGGGAAATAGGCGAATAAAAAAATAGGAGCGACAAAAATAAGTTTAAAAACAAACATGTGACAAAAATTGTGACGGGAGACTAAAATAAAAAGAAAAATTTTATAGCGTGTGGTCAATAATGTGCGTTCACATTAACTTGACGCGTGAGAGAATTGGTAGCACTGAGATGTTTACTGTTACCATGTTAAATAAGAAATCATTCCCATTACTTGGGGAAAATAAAAGGATTGAGGGCTTGTTTTATCATCTTCCGATTAGGTCCAAAAGCTAATTCACATGTTATGTCCTTGTTACCAATTCTCTCACGCGCCAAGTTAATGTGAACGCACTGTAACTACCTACCTATGGAGAATTTAGCCTGGGCACATGAATAAATGTTTTTTTAAAAAAAATTCTTATAAAATCTACTTTTTTTAAAGCAAAGGTTCATAAAAATTATCGGTATGTTTCGTTTTCGTCACGATATTGCTTTAAGAGGTATTTTAGTGTTTTTGTTCCATAATAACGCTTAATAATAATAAGTTTTGAACAATAATAAGTTTTGAACAAACAAATACAAAGTTTTTTAGACACGTCCCCTTATTTTTCGAAAACTTTGTATTTTCTAGGTACGTAACTTTTTCTGTTTTCTTTTTATTTAAAATTAAATATCACTTTTAAATGTACTTTGTTTTAAAATATAATCAAACTTCAACCAACCAGTCTGCTCGCGTCGCAGCCAGCTCCTAACTGAGCGACACGCAAAGATCCAATGTCAGAAGTCTCACTACTAATAAAGTCCTTTACTTCACAGTACAGTTGACCTCACATTGTGTTTTATGATTATTTGAATTTAACACTATGCATTTTTGATGACGCCGGTGAGTTGCCTGAAATTTACATGCTAAGGTTGGCTGGAAGTGATTTTAGAGATAAGTAGGTCATTGAAACGGATTGTACAGTACAGACTGTTAGCTCTTAGCTTTTGAAATATACCTCGGGCTCTAGAGGAGGCTTCAGTTTTCGCCGAACGCACACGTGTGTAATCGGTATTTACGGTAATTCATCCTGCTCTGTATAAAACTTTTCTTTACTATTTTGAAAAGTTATGTAAAATTATGTGTCATATTAGTTCAAATATTTCTATTACACGAATATGTCCAATTCTATCCGATAGTAACCGAGGTATACTCTTTTATATTACTACGTATTGGCATTATACAGGGCGTCCCACGGCCATGCTACATGGAGGGAAAGTACCTTTAATATTTATAATATGGAACATTTTACTGAAAAAATACATTATTTTAATTTCAAGAACAATCTAAACTGCATTCATAGATTTAAAAATAATTACACGGTTGAACCGGGAATCGAACCCGCTACACGGGAAAAAAAAATACCCTGTAGCTTTATCACACCGATCGGAAGGCTTCATCATAAGGATTATTTTTTGCTAAATAACATACTATCATCACCCAGCGAAGCCTGGTCAGCGAGGGTGATGAGACCACACCCCACAAACCACAAGGCTTGTGAGAGGCCAAGCATGTCCCGGAGAGGGACACCCTAATAAAAATGCAAAAAATACAATTTATAAAATTTATTTAATTATTAACTCGAGTAATACAATGATCAATATGTCAATTTCAATTTCTAATTGTTGCATGTAAATAACTATTATTTTGAAAAATTTATAAAGGCTTATATTATTATTATTAACTATCAGAAATAAAAGGAAGACCATAAATTTTAACATTTGAAGTGAAATTTCGTTCATTTTTTTTTATGGGGTTATGTCATAAGTTTTGATTTTACTGTAATAAATAGAGAATATTATTTTATTATTACAGTGTTATGTATAAAACCTCGATAGTGTTACTTCTTCACGTCTAAACGGCTGGAGCGATTCCAATAAAATTTGGTATTGAGTTAGCTGACACTCAGGATTAACACGTGGGCTTACAACGTTTTAACAAACAGGCTTACGTATTACAGCGGGAAACTGTCTTATTCCCGTGGGAAAATTGATAAAACGCGGGGCACACTGCTCGTGGCAACGTAAAATAAAACGGCAAAAGAGATAATTTTCAAGTAGGTAGGACATGTAATGAGCGGTGGTAGCTCAGTGGGTAGAACCATAGACTGGCAAGCGAGAGCCCCAGGTTCGATCCCGAGTGCGGGCATGTACCAATGACTTTGTTTAATTTCAAAGTTACGTACATTTGCGAATTTGTAGTCGCAATACCACACGCTAACGGTGAAGGAAAACATCGTGAGGAAAACCGCGGCTTGGTTGGCTCCGCACGTATTGACTAGTCTCTCCTGTGGGCTAGGCCGACTAAGCTGTCTGGATGGTATAGGTGCTGGGCAAGCCTACACCATCTATAAAAAAACCAAGACCGGAGTGGTCCCTTCACCCATCTAGTGTGAGTGAAGATACCACTGGACGCTGTATAAATCATCTCATTAAGTAGATGCAAAAAGGCCAATATTATTATTAGGACATGTAAAAGTTTTTGACTTTCAAATGATAGGATAGAAGGGAGGAAATAAAAAAAAATGGCGTATCAGTTTATTTATCCTTACTTGTCCAATTTAGTAAACAAGCTTCTACCCGTAAACTGTACTTTTTAGTCCAAAACTGCCATATTTCCATAAATGAAATAACCTGGAACACTCTTTTAGATAACACGCTGCCAATTTTATAAACATAGCTCATGATAGTTCATGAATTTGCGAGAAAAGGTCTAGTTTAGGCTTCTAATCACAATGTTAAGGTTAGAATCTTGTTTACTAAATTGGACAAGTAAGAATAAATAGACGTAGAGATTTGCACCGTTACAAGCGCCTTACAACCGATCTGACGATAGGTAATCTGCATCGCCAATCGGCGACCTTCTTTAGCCAATGCTATCTATGAAAGAGTGATTAGCTGAATAATAATGACGGAGCTCATGGTGGATTGGGGCCTAATTAAATCACCTACTTGACCATTCCGAGGGTCGACGAATTGAGGAGGCAATTACTTAGAAATGAAATGAATTGAAACGTTTATATTTCAGACCGAGATCCATACACATTCACACAAATAATTAAGACACAAAAATACCACATGTCACAGATTAATACCAAAAATTCAAAATATTGAAAAGTCAGTTATAATGTTAATTAATAACAATGTCAATTAATAAGAAAAAAATATATTTAAATTCATCTAAATTCATTAAAGTTATTATACGTATTCTTTTTAATGCACTAACCCGTGTTAAGTACAATTTTAAAAACCTATCTAGACCTATTTGTACGTAATACAGAGAATATTGTAAAGAGGTTTGAAATTTCACTGATGCCGGTGAGTCGCCCATTAGCTCAGTTGGAAAGAGCGCTGGCATGGATAGTCAGAGGTCCCTGGTTCGAATCCCGGCATGGGTGGAATTTTTAGCCTCTAAATAGGTCATTAAAGTTAGACCTGAGCTATCCGCACTTAGCCTCATAGTTGGGCTACTTACTGCACGTAGCAAGCGCTGAGGTATGTTAACACTACAGAGTGCTTAGTGCGAGTTTTTTAACTACTCGATGGCGTTAACGTAAACTCATATTTCTATGGCATCGAGGAAGCGCCACCTAGCGACAAGTATGGAAATTAAAATTGCTGAGTGCGAGTTGTAATCATGTAATGGTTTACGTTGAGAAGTGAACACGTTTACCAGCCAAAACACGAATAAACGCGAGTGCGAATTGTACTGTGACAGCGTTTTGCCAGTTCGAACGGTTAACTTACTCATACTCACTACTCAATGCTCGATTAACGCGGTAGTAAAGTTTTTCGATTGTATCTGTCAAACTCGCACTAAGCACTCAGACAGTAGGGTTTCCTCACGATGTTTTCCTTCACGGTGAACGAGCGGTATTCCTACTACTACTACTATATACTTCACAAGTGTACGTAACTTAGAAAACAAAGTCATTGGTACATGCCGGGGTTCGAACTCACGACCTCCCGATTGAGAAGGCGGCGTTCTACCGCTAAGCTACCACCGCTCTCTGGCGAAAACTTACAGGAACTTAATAAGGTACTCTCTGTTTAGATTACATTAGATTCGAACTGTTTAATAGGCGCGTAATTATCTGTCGATATTACCGGACCGGTATCAACCTTTGTATGTCCCCACAGCTAGTGCAAGGGTCTTTAAATATAAAATGTTTTGTACTGTATAGTTTATACATTATACTTTATACTTTATACTTTATACTTTATACTTTATACTTTATACTTTATACTTTATACTTTATACTTTATACTTTATACTTTATACTTTATACTTTATACTTTATACTTTATACTTTATACTTTATACTTTATACTTTATACTTTATACTTTATACTTTATACTTTATACTTTATACTTTATACTTTATACTTTATACTTTATACTTTATACTTTATACTTTATACTTTATACTTTATACTTTATACTTTATACTTTATACTTTATACTTTATACTTTATACTTTATACTTTATACTTTATATTTTATACTTTATATTTTATACTTTATACTTTATACTTTATACTTTATACGTTATACTTTATACTCTAATTAATGACACAGTCTGAATTCTATAGAACGCCACGCTTCTTTTCTGCACCCTCGTTCCACGCCCTTATTGCCCCAGGCCAATGTGAGGGAGTACGGGGATCAATGGGAAAATACTTCGAATTTTAGTTTAGTCAAATTAACAAAAACCTAGATAATAATAATAAAAAATAAATATTTATGGAAATATTACACAGATCTCGTTAGCCACATACTAAGTACAACTAAATGACTTGTGTTACAGGTGCTAACTCGACGATCGATTTAATACAATAAATACATAGATAAAACATCCAAACCGAGACAAACTAGGAAAGTTCGCTTCCTAGTTTGACCAGGCCGGGGATCGAACCCAAGACCTTCGGTTTTACAAGAATGGCAAACCGCTGTCCATCGGGAACCATCGCAACTGCGTAGATTTTTGTATAAATTGTCTGTCGTACATTACACCTTCTGACAAAGGACAAAGGTAATAAAAACTGATTTATCTGCTTACCAGAAAATATTATAAGTAATTTATCTCTTTCAATAAATCATTGCCAATTAATTTTGTTATTTGTTATCGACGTAACAAAAATATATTTCAGTACCGACCGACATCGAGACAGTATCACAGTGATAGAACAGTTGAGAGCATATCAATATTAACGCACGTAATTGCACTCTAATCGCGATATGTATGAGGTAAAACGTATTAATTACCTTAATTCGCTTTACGTTCGTACATTATACCTTCTGACAAAGGACAAAGGTAGGTATTAAAAACTGATTTATCTGCTTACGAGGAATGCTTAAAGAAAATATTATAAGTTATTTATTTCTTTCAATAAATCATTGCCAATTGATTTTGTTATTCTGTTATTTCAGTACCGACCGACATCAAGACAGTATCACAGTGATAGAACAGTTGAGAGCATATAAATCTTAACACACGTAGGTAATTGCACTCTAATCGTCTAATCGCGATATGTATTAGGTAAAACGTAGTTACCTTAATTCGCTTTACGTTTTACCTAATAAATAATCGCGATTAGACCTAATTAGAGTGGCCACGAGCACAGATTAGACCCGAGGGGCGTGTCTCTAAAATGCATAGTTGTTCAATAGAGTCCTATTAGTCCGGTAATGGTCGTTGCATTCACACTATCGGTAGTCTAGTAACCGATTGCATTGCAATGGTACTTAATGGTACCCGTGGTAATTAACAGGGCGCCTCGCGCGATTCAATGTTCTTCTCGAGAGACGCCTATTTAATTTGCGCGGGTTACACCCCTGGAATGGCATTGTACTGCTAGTGGTTTCTAGACTACCAAATTGAGGTTAATAACAATTACTGTCGTGCTTATATCATTCTTTTGAAAGCTGTGTAAGTATAGGTCCCGGGTTCGATACCCGGCCGGGTCAAACTAGAACGAACTTTTCTAGTTTGTCTCGGGTCTTGGATGTTATCTATGTATTTGTTGTATTAAATCTATCGTCGAGTTAGCACCTATAACGCAAGTCATTTAGTTGTACTTAGTATAGGGCTAACGAGATCTGTGTAATATGTCCATGAATATTTCTTCTTCAGGCTAAATTAGTCCACTGCTGGACATAGCCCTCCCCTAATGAGCGCCATAGCGCATGGCTGTGCCATCATTGGGGGATAGTGCCCATAATCCCCACGCTGGGCATGCGGGGTGGGGATCGCAGATTGGTGGGATTGTACATGAATATTTATTATTATTTATTGGACTCTAGGGCAGTTTAATGTATAACTATGTATGAACATCACAAATCATTAGAAATACCACTCTAAACAGTTAGGCTAAGGGTGATTTTTCAACAATAATATAAAGATTGACTAGCTGTCAATAGTACTTTAATCTACTTTCATTGTAACCTACCCGGATGCTTTATCGACTTATGCTGCGCATCGCGTTTTATTTATAAAAGTAGGCAATCAATCATCAATTACAAAGTAATTTATTTATTTGAGGGTTGAGGCGTAGTCCTTGCAATACACAAACACACATACACACAGTTACATACACATTCATACCGCCGCGGTCGTACTTCTAAGATTTAAATGTACCACAGGTTCCTAGCTTTGTAACCAAGTAGGTAATGGTCGTAGAAAATCGTCGAAGAACCAAGGTCGAAGACGTTGGTAAGCGGATCACAGAGTTAAAGTGGAGATGGGCGGGACACTTGGCTAGAAGGGAAGACGGCCGGTGGACTAGGCCAGTATCGGAGTGGTGGCCAAGGGAGGGAAGGAGGTTGGTAGGCAGACCACCAACACGATGGTCAGACGATATCGTGAGGGTTGCGGGTCAGAGATGGATCAGATTAGCACAGGACCGAGAGGAATGGCGCAATAAAAAGTAGGCCTATGCCCAGCAGTGGGTTGATGTGGGCTGATTATAGATAGGTAATGGTATGATAAAGTCTGGGTAGTTATATATTGAACGGGTCTAATCGCCAAATCGCGATTATTTATTAAGTAAAATTATTTAACTAACAAGTAATCGTGATTACACTCGTCGTCAGGCTATACTAGTCCACTGCTGGACATAGCCCTCCCCTATAGAGCGCCACGTTGTGCTATCATAGGGGGTAATGCTCATAATCCCCACGCTGGGCATGCGGGCTGGGTATCGCAGCACGGTGGAATTGTACTGCAGGGGGCGCTGATGCCCACCCCCCGGTTTGTGTCCATTAGTCGCCTTTTACGACACCCGCGGGAAGAATTGGGTTGGTGCTATTCTCTAGGCCGACACCACACAGCACACAGGGTACTCACTTAGAACAACCACTAACCACTAGCTCTTAAAATACACGTTTTCTCCTAGTTTATGAGTCGCGTCCTTATTTATAAAAAACACTATTTTTAAAATATTTTTCTGGTTGTGCAATAAAGTGTTCTCTAAAAACACCCCATAACGCTAAGTAAAATAGTCTGTGGTGAACATTTAACAAGATTTTTTTGGCGGCCTCGGTAGCGGCCGTCTAAAAATTCTAAGGCCTCTGACATGGCTTAACATCCCTAGCCATGAACAGAGATAAGTGGAACGCCCAGACTCCACGGATTAGTAAAGGGCCAAAGAAGAAGATAGAGTTGGGTAAAATCCAAGCAGCGTAAAGCGTTTTAGCAGCAAACACTCTAACTGTTAAACCGAACGTCTCAGGTTCGATCCCCGGCCGGGTCAAACTGAGAAACGAACTTTTCTAGTTTGTCTCGGGTACTTGGACATGTTATCTATGTATTTATTGTATTAAATCTATCGTCGAGTTAGCATCTGTAACACAAGTCATTTAGTTGTACTTAGTATGGGGCTAACGAGATCTGTGTAATATGTCCATGAATATTTATATGGCGTGAACACAGATTAAATAAAACGCCTCTGACAGTGTTTTAGTGGGATCGTGTTTAAAATGCATAAACATTCTAATATCAATACAAACTTCACCTTTATTATATACTTATTAAGGCATAGCATGCACGTTGTGGTTTCTGTACCACGTGACTAAATTGATTTTCGACAGGTTATATAATGAGAAATATAATAGTATCTTGTTGTTTGGCCTGTCCATGATACGAAAGGTTTTATTTTCTTCTTATTTTTTAACAGAGACATTAGAGGAAAAAAAAATACTGGCATTCATTAAAGAAATAAGTAATAATAAAGAAATTTATTACTTATACGAACATCTAATCTTATCTTATCTTACATACTTCATAAAGTACAAACTTTATTTGTCTAAAACTTATAAAATAAAAAAGTTGAATGCTCTTTTGTTTTTCAATCGTAGAAGGTTATGTGTTAATTTATAAATAAAAAAAAAGACAATAAAATTAGAACCGAAATAATTTGTGCTAACCGTTCACAAAGGAGTAAAGAACATAAAACTGACAAGTCTGACCATTATAACGGCTATAACGATGCAATTACAAAGACGTGGCTTTCAATAATAATACATTAAAATTATAATTCGTTCCAACACCATTTTTGTTAAGATAGGATGGATTTCATGCAGCGATATACAGGGGGAAAATAATTTAATGCTTGTAAGTATTAGCAGGAAGCGCTCGTGGCCTAGTCGAACCGAGTGATTGAAATTAATCACTGGAGTTGAGCAACAAAATGCGCGGTTAGGTGCAGGAAGGGTGACCGTCCTGTGAATGCCGCTAGTGGCATTTTTTCCGAGCGCTTCCGTGCTTCGCAAGGCAGGCTAAGCCGTTGGTGCCGGCCATGTCAGAGGCCTTATGGGCGGCTTGATATCTTCTGACAATAAGGCCCGCCACAGTCTTACAATCCTCCACCAACCCGGACTTGGCCCCCGTGGTGGAGTAGGTATGGCCTAACCTTCCCGCGATGCAGGAAGAGACCCGTGCTCCCGCAGTGGGGACATTCAGGGGTTGATATCGATTTTTTATTATCGATTTTTGAGAGCGGAGGTAGCGAAGCGGTAGATAACTAGCTTAAAATAGTAATGACCCGTCTTTCCCCCCAGCACTCGTGCTGTCCGAACGTGTTCGTGCAGAACGTGTTCGTGGACACGCACGATGTCCCCAGTAGTGGGGACATACAAGGGTTGATAATGATACGCTTAACAATATAATATGAAAGTACATTAATTTTACTTCCCAGACCGGGCGTGACAATACAAATAATACCCGCCGAAGGCTCACGACGACCCCTCGCCCTCCTCGGCCTCCGCCGGGGGTCGCTCTCGATGTGGGTTTAGGGGTCCTTAGGACCAAAACCAGCCCCAAGGTGGTGTTTAGAGGGTAGGCGCACTTCTTGTGAGTCCCACATTGGCAGCATGGCCGGGTCCGTGCTGTTATGCATGAGCATTCACCACCTCCCTCCCCCGTGTCCTCAGGAGGGTGCCCTTTATAGGGCTTAAAACCCGGAAGACAGTCCCAGACGTGGAAGAGATCAGTCCTCTCTTTAGAAACACTCCATGTGGAGTGTTTCTAAATAACATCGTGCATTTGCTTATATTCTACGTTAAGTGCTGACTAAACATACGTTATCAACCCTTGTATGTCCCCACTGCTGGGACACGGGTCTAACCTGGAACCTAACCTTCCTGCATCGCAGGAAGGTTAGGCCATACTCCACCACGGGGGCCAAGTCCGGGTTGGTGGAGGATTGTAAGAAAGTGGCGGGCCTTACTGTCAGAAGTTATTAAGCCGCCCATAAGGCCTCTGACATGGCTTAACGACTGCCATTATATGACAGCCGGCACCAACGGCTTAACGTGCCACGAGCACAAAACATAAGTGCAAACTATTGTAATAATAAGGCTAATACAACGTGAAGATTAAGCGCAAAAAGCGCTGCAAATCCTCGATGGTGGCGCTGGACGTAAGCATTATAATTATTTAACATTACATCACATTGAACACAAGCCATTCAGTTGTTCTGAACCGTTTTAGGTGTCACGGCCGCTCCCATCAGTTGGTGGAATAAATTGTGCACGTTCTACGACCGATTTCAATGATAACACTATTAGGTCTAGCACGCATTGGAGTAAATATGTCGTCGTGATTTTTTTCTGACGTAAGTATTATAAAGAGCGTATTTACTGACTAGGTTGGGGAATAATTTTCGAGCGATTTTTTTGGTTGGGCGGGTCGCTCGCTCCCTCGGTTGATTGGGGAATGATTTTTGCGCATGCTGAGACGCTGGCGACGCAGCACAGCGCAGCACAGTTCAGTACAGGGCAGGGCAGTTGAGGCAGACATAGGCCCCCGCATGCTGCGACGCTCGTTCCATTCCTTGGCAATTCTCACCCATAACAACTCTTTTAATGTCTTTTTTGAATAGTCTGGATGATTTGTATCATGCAAACAAGGTTCACAGCGAACTAATACAATTAAATGTTCTGTCATTGCAACAAAATTATTAGTAAACACGCCTCGACGTGCACGCGTCGCGCAGAAATCTGTGCCGGCACTACAACGAGACGCAGAGCAGGTCTGCGTCGCACGTACGTGCGCCGCAGCGTACGTAGCTCAATGACATTCTATGCTTTACGAAATCTGCGCTGCCCTGCACTGCGCTGTGCTGCGTCGCCTGCGTCTTAGCAGGCGCTCAGCCTTAGTTTGGGCACCTTCAGTCGATCGATCGGTCGGTTGCGGAATTATTTTCGCGCAAGTGCTTCATGCATTTTCCATAATTATATCACAGATTTTTTTGGGTCACCTGGTGAAAAATCGTAATAAGTGCCTGTGGGGCACTTAGGGCCTGTGCACAAGATAATTTCAAACTAAAACTGTTTTTTTTAACCGACTTCAAAAAAGGAGGAGTTTATTTATTCGATCCGTAATTTCTTTTTTTTTTACTATGTTCTCGTATTCGGTTAAGATATACTTCAGCATATCTTAACCGAATACGGTAATTGCTTTTTTTGTTCGAATAGATATAACGTCTCATTAGTCCTATTTTTTTTTGCAGCCTATAATATCCCAATGCAGGGCCCAATATGCCAATACACTGGTATTATATTGTTAGAGTATTCTCGGGGCTCAATCGCGTAGTAATTTATTGCTATTTTGCCTCGGCGTTTAATATTCTAACAATGTTTTCAAGTCGCGAAAGTTTAAAATACTGGTATTATATATATTTATTTAAGTTCACCCTGAATGGATCTCTGCATCCTAAGATACACGTAAATTTATTAAGCCTGGGGTTTTACGTATTGTTAAGTTTTCTTCTGCTCACTGCCTCGATGCTCTAGTAGAGGCATTACGTCGGATTACCACGCAGGAGGCAGTGGGTTCTATTCCCACTGGGGCCTCCGTACATGCTTTTCAATGTTTGTCATGTCCCGTATCCTAGTTTGGGACCATGACAAGTGATTGTGTTGCATGGAAGTTACGTGTAGGAGTTGATTTTTCTGCGCACTGTCACGAACCAGTTCCGGGTTGGTCTCAAGTTTTGTTTTTTGTTACACAAAAAATGAAGTGCAATACCAATAGATGAGTGTGTGTAAATGTATTTGCAGTGTCTCATTAGCAAGGTTACTTTGTACGAGTGACTGTACCAATGACATCCACTGCAGTAAGGCTAGGCGCGCACGGGTTACTTTTGTCACCGTGACTGTTTCGTCACTCCGTAGATATTTTATTTTATTTTTAATTTTATTTTTACATTTGGAGATCTTACAGCTTGTACGAGTAGTTAAAAATACAAAAAGTAAAATAATACAAAAAAGCCATGGGTTAGTCTCGCAGTTAGCAATAAATTTAAGGGAAGGGGGTTCTAATTTTGTGTTAAAGTTCATTGTTGTACTTCAATGTTAAAAATACTTATAATTTTGATTGATACTGAGCTAGACGATGATACTATCGGATTAAGAAAAAATCTTTCATTACATATTTAAAGAGGTTAATAAACAGAGTTGTACACAGCTTCGACAAAGTTGTCCACAAATAGCTTGAAAAAATTGAATAGAATATGTAAGGAGATGCGCAAAATGTCACCCAGTCGTCACCTCGTAACATACGCGCATCTCCACGGTCTTGATAAGGCTAGGCGCGCACAAGTTACTGTTGTCACCGTGACTGTTTCGTCACTCCGTAGATATGTATGGAGATGCGCGAAATGTCACCCAGTTGTCACATAGTACGAGTAACATACGCGCATCTCCATACATACCCACGGTTTTGATAAGGCTATGCGCGCACGGGTTACTGTTGTCACCATGACTGTTTCGTCACTACGTAGATATGTATGGAGATGTGCGAAATGTCACCCAGTCGTCACGTCGTAACATACGCGCATCTCCATACATATCCACGGTCTTAAATGTCCATACATATCCTAGCCTTATCAAGACCGTGGAGATGCGCGTATGTTACTATGTGACAACTGGGTGACATTTCGCGCATCTCCATACATATCTACGGAGTGACGAAACAGTCACGGTGACAAAAGTAACCTGTGCGCGCGTAGCCTTATACGACCTAGAGGCCAAGTCGGGGGGCACTAGCCGATCTGAATTGGAACGTGAACCACAAGTGGAAAGCTGTGGTTGAGGCCCCATGCTCCCCTAGGAGCTAAAGGACCGGATGAGAAGAAGAAGTACCAATAAGTAGCAAGTTAACAACCCTTGTATGTCCCCACTTCTGGGGCACGGGTCTCTACCTGCATCGCAGGAAGGTTAGGCCATACTCCACCACGGGGGCCAAGTCCGGGTTGGTGGAGGATTGTAAGACAGTGGCGGGCCGTACTGTCAGAAGTTATCAAGCCGCCCATAAGGCCTCTGACATGGCTTAACGACTGCCATTACATGAAGATTATATGCCGAAGTGCCTTGCAAAGCACGGAAGCGCTCGGAAAAATGCCACTAGCGGTAGTCACGGGACGCTCACCCATCTCGTACCTGACCGCGCCTGTTGTTGCTGTCCGTCCGTCCGCGTGGACTTTTTTTGCAACCCCGTTCACTCCCTTAACGATTAAATTTAGAAAAACGGCGAAATACGTGTTCAATCAATTGTGTTGAAGAGTATTTATTTTAAGTTTCAAGAAAATTAGACAACATTCTTTATACCTCCCGTACATAGGCAACCCCCTTAGGGGTTGAATTTAAAAAAATACGGTCTTATTCCTTGCCTACATTATACATATATAGACCCTCTGTGCAAAATTTCAGCTTCCTAGGTCCAACGGCTTGGGCTGGGCGTTGATGAGTAAGTCAGTCAGTCAGGACTTTGAATTTTATTTATATAGATAGATTACAAGGGCACCTCGGTAGGGGCTTTTAAATGTATTCATCATCAATCCATTATGTCCCCACCGAGGGGCACGGGTCTCTTGCCTAAGAAAGGTATAGGCCACGGGGGCCAAGTCCAGATTGGTGGAGGCTTGGACTAGTGGCTACTGTAGCGACTGCCATCTATCGACGGCAATAAATAAAAAACAAACCAACGAAGAACTGATGGCCGTTGAGGCGAAAAAGTTTTGACTCGGCGACCGCGGTCCGGACGACGCAGCGTGGGCAGGCCCTCCACCAGATGGTCTGAGGACCTGGTTACAGTGGCGGGGAGTCGGCACAAGACCGTGAAGCTTGGAAAACCTTGAGGGAGGCCTATGTCCTGCCGTGGGCGTCGATTGGCTGATGATGATGATGAGTTTATGTAAACTAACTTAGTTTACCTAATTATACTATTTTTATTTTTAATGCACTAACCCGTGCTAAGGACAATTTTAAAAACCTATTTAGAGGTTAAAAAATTCACCCATGCTAACTGCAAAGTAGGTAGTCGGGGCTGTAAGTGATGCAATTTACTTAAGCCAGATGTCGCTGCCTGTACGTAATACAGAGAATAGTGTAAAGAGGTTCGAAATTTCACTGATGCCGGTGAGTCGCCCATTAGCTCAGTTGGATCGAGCGCTGGCACGGATAGCCAGAGATCGCGGGTTCGAATCCCGGCATGGGTGAAATTTTTAGCCTCTAAATAGGTTTTTAGAATACCTAATTTCAATATTTGTAAATTGCTCCAACTAACTACCGGTCTCTAATTTCTATCTTGTCTCCGTCTATGGTTCTTCTTCAGGCTATAATTATTATGTAGTCCACTGCTGGACATAGCCCTCCCTTAATGAGCGCCATAGCGCCCTGTCTTCAGCTTGCCGCATGGTTGCGTGGAAGAAATGGCTTTTAGTAACAAGGCCGCCAATTGTACTATATTTTTATATAATTTCTATCTTCTATCTGTCTATCTTCCATCGATATAATGGATCTAATTGTGATAAAATATTAAATAACTGTATCTTTAGATACGAAAAATTTATATTTGAAACCTGTTACCCACGGAAGGCCACTGCTCGAGTTGAAATTTTAATATGTACTACCTGTAGAGTCGGCAGCTTAGGGTTATCCATCGGCAGTCCTTAACGCTTTTGTGTAAGGTCGATTATTGCGTGAAAGGTCGTCTCTATGGTCGCAGCGAACTTTACCACAAATTAATTTGCTAATGTTTGCACCAGCACTATTTAGGCCCAATAATAACTCAATAATAATCTTCCGCGTTAGTCAACTTATACGTATTACATCAAGAAACACGAATCGTTGCTAATTATAATAGAATCGACCAAATCGGCTGCGTAGCGTGGGTGTCTGTCGCCCGGGGCAGGTGAATAATTTGCCGCCCTGTTAGTGCAAACATTAGAATAAAAATAGAATAGAATAGAGTACAGTATAGTAGAGTAGAGCAGAGCAGAGCAGAGCAGTACAGAACAGAACAGAACAGAACAGAACAGAACAGAACAGAACAGAACAGAACAGAACAGAACAGAACAGAACAGAACAGAACAGAACAGAACAGAACAGAACAGAACAGAACAGAACAGAACAGAACAGAACAGAACAGAACAGAACAGAACAGAACAGAACAGAACAGAACAGAACAGAACAGAACAGAACAGAACAGAACGGAACGGAACGGAACGGAACGGAACGGAACGGAACAGAACAGAAATGGTTTTATTCAGAAATTAATTGAACACAGTACAATGATACCTAAAGCTAGGAAATAACAAAATAACAAAAAAAAGCAATAACAAAACAAGTCATATAAATTCCGCCCCAGTGTATTGCATTTGTGAAAAGGACCCAGCTCAGCATGTGTTACAGAAAGGCAAGCCAGAAATCCCCATTTGTTAACTTTCTGTTCACGAATCCCCATATGTTTCAGTATTTGCCATGGGGATTTTTTTGTGTTTTGATTTGCATTTTTTTGTAGAGATTTTTATGATATTTTCTCTAGAAACAGGAAAATTTATTCTTGATGATAATGATAAGCATAGCTTATTATGATATGCATATTTGTGATATTAACTCAAATTTCAATTCAGCGACTCCTCTTAACCGAGGTCCATGCCCCACTGGTGGGTCCACTGTTTATTTAGATTTAACTGCTAAAAGTGTCATAATTAATTAACAGATCTCAGGAGCGGTGGTAGCGGAGCGGTGTAGAACGCCGGCTTCTCAATCGGGAGTACCAATGACTTTGTTTTCTAAGTTATGTACATTTGTGAAATTATAGTAGCAATGCTACTCGCTGACGTGAAGGAAAACATCGTAAGGAAACCCTATTGTCTGAGGTGCTAGCGTACCTCAGCGCTTACTACGTACAATGGCCCAACTATGAGGCTAAGTGCGGAAATCTCAGATAACTAACAGATCTCAGGTAATAATAATTTTCTTAGAATGTCGTCTTAAAAAACGTCGAATGAATTCGGAGGCACCCTGTATATTTGGGTCACCAGGCTTGCGAAGGTTCGGATCGGTAACACACACACATCAAGGTCTTAATCTCCACTCACCCGGATTGGCGCAACTTCATACCTACTTGAGTACAGACAGTCGAAAAAGTTTTTAAGGCAGTCGATAAGCCGTTACAGAGGCCTTACGGACGGCTTGATAATTTCTAACAGTAATGCTCGCCACTGCCTTACAACCCTCCACCAACCCGGACTTCCTGCGATGCAGGAAGAGACCCGTGCCCCAGCATTGGTGAAATGAAATGAAAAGGTTTTATTCAAAGTAGCACAGAAACTGCGGCTTAATGAACGTTACAATTCAACACTAGGTGTCCATTTCAAAATCTAGATCATTTTGGAGAAAAAATGGACAAAAAAACTCCAAACTTAGTCTTTTCAAAGTCCTTAATTAACATAGTTTACATAATTATTATAAAACATAGAACTCATACCTACATCATTGTCATCTAAATAATCCTTTATGTTATAGTAGCCCTTTTGGCACAAAGTGTGCTCTTATTTTTTGAACTGCGATTCAGGCAAGCCTAATATATCTTCAGGGATTTTATTATATAGTGACATACAAAATACCCCCCAATATACTCGTACAACACAAATCTACTTAAATGTTCTATCACAGCTCTCTGAAGCACCTCTTACGGAAATTTGCAGATGTTTAAATCAACTCTACACATTTGTGATAAAAACGATTCAAAGTTTATTCAAAGAACTTTGGAAGTTCTTCACTTATTCTTGATTTTGAAAAGTCCGCGGTTGCTTACGTAATACGCTATGGACACTGTTTAGGGTTGCGTACCTCTAAAGGAAAAACGGAATCCTATATAGAGATCCCGACCGTATTCGGCCACAGCGACTGGGATCTGACTATTGAGGGCGGCGACGTTCGTGTGCCCTCTGGTGACTGACACAGCCAACTTTGGCAGCGAATGTGCGACCACATTCCCTGCACGTCAGCACCCCTCCAACGTAATTTTAATTAATGGCCGCAGGTGGTCGGGCCTTGAGCTCATCTCGCTTAGCAACGAGCTCTGTTCTGCGTTTTGACTCAAAGTCAAACACTTTGGTGCTCCGCCACAGTACGCCTCCACTTAGCTCGGTCCCCGGCAATTGTCTCCCATTGTAAAGGGTCTAGGTCACACCGCTTCATATGACATTTAAGCACATCTTTGTACCGCAGGAGTTGACCGCCTCGGTTACGTTTTCCAACTTGCAGTTCGGAACCTTAACCCTCACTTTTTGCCCGTCTGTCAGTCAGTCTGTCAAGACCTTTTACCTCAGAAACTTGTATTTAAAGGTATTACGTTAAAATTAAGACCAATATACTTTCACATGTTTGTTACTTAGCTTCCATATGCGGAAACTTATTTTTAGCTTATAGTTATGCTATCGCTGTGTGGTGTCGGCCTAGAGAATAGCACCAACCCAAATTCTTCCCGCGGGTGCCGAAAAAGGCGGCTAAGGGACACAAAGCGGGGGGTGGGCAGCAGCGCCCCCTGCAGTACAATTCCACCAAACTGCGATCCCCAACAAGCATGCCCAGCGTGGGGATTATGGGCACTACTCCCCAATGATGGCACAACCTTGCGCTATGGCGCTCACTAAGTATTTATTAAATTAACTAAGTATGTGATTAACTTAGTCTATTTTAAGTTGTTTTTGTACTTTTTTGCGATAATTAAACAATTTTTCTATTTTATTAGGGGAGAGCTATGTCCAGCAGTGCACTAATATAGCTTGAAGAAGAAGAAGTAGTTATGGCATCTATCCATTTTATGTAAGCTGCGAGTTTCCCAGAAATAAATAAATATAATCAAGATCACAGTCCATTGAAGTTGTGAAAAAATTTAACTTCTAAGTAAACGCGAAAAAAAATTATGGCAGCAAAAAAACGTATATTTTGACACTCAAGGGAATCAAAATTCATAGGGTACTTCCCGTTGGACTCAGAATTATGAAATATGGCAATTAATATCCTCTTATATTACAAATACATATAAAAATATGAAAACTATACATTTGTAAATGGGTCATTCTTTGGGACTCATTTTTCAAGCGGCATCGCTTAAAAATAATGGAATTCGAAAACCCAGCCAGCCACTTTTTTTTTCAGGCATACCTATAATCATCTTTTAATTGGGTAATTCATAATTTTTAAATTACGTTTACATTTACTATAGTTAAAAAATTAAAACACCCCCATTATTTGATTTGCGTGGAGCGTCCCAAACCCAGATCCAGTCACTTAGTAAATAATATATTTTAAACTAAGCGCTACAGGCTTACAAAAAAAAAACACTAAGTCCTAAGAAGTTAACGATGCCTTAAAAAAATATTCTATAGTTCTAAAATAACAACATTCACTAAAAAAAAAAAAAAATGTAACTGTCCCGAGGAAGCCACTGATTTGCGTGGATCATTGTAAATTCGCAAGAGTACATCAATAACGAGACGGACCATGTTGCGTCATTTGAATGCGAGTTACAACTAACGTGCTCCGACGGCCGAGCAGAGTGCTTGTGTGACGATGCGTCGAATTTCCGAAATATAAAGTTAAGAATCTAGTTGCGTGGGCATGGTTTCTCAAAACTTTGATTTGCGTGGTACTATTTTCTCCGTTAACTGTGAATTTATTTATTGAATAATATGTTGTAGCGAACAAATATTAGGTAAAGAAACTTATGTACAGAACACAGTTAATTTTCTCAAAAGGTATTTTAAGGTTTTAACATAAACGGGTTTATTTTGATTTTCGTGGTCGTGATTTGCGTGGTTTACGTGGTAGTTTTGACCCACGTAAGTCAATTTTTAACCATGCAAATGAAATAAGTTTGAGTTTTTTATGATAATATTTTTTTATGTCACAGTTTATGGGTTTCTGATTTTACAAATACCTTACAATTATTAAATAGCACTCGATTTTCTATTTATACTTTTAAGTATATTAAATATCAATGGAATTTACATTTCAGACTAAAAATGCCGTTAACAAGAGAAGAAAAACTAGAAAGAAAGAAGTTGTCCGAAAGAAGACGAAGAGAGAGGCTTAAAAATAATGAAGAGTGATTCTAGTAAACTGATTCTAGTAAAAACAATTTGTTTTAGTTTTTTCTTTACCAATTATTTTATTTGATAAACATTATAAGTAATAATAACTCCTTTTCAATATGAAATAACAATAAACAACTCGATTGAGAAAGTTAAATTTAACAATATCATTTTCGTGGGGAGTTTTCTGATTTGCGTGGCCTCCAATTTTTTAACCTCGATTATCTCTGTAAGTATATCGCTCTCCGAGCTGCCTCTTCCTTTAAAAATATTATTTATACGTATAATTTAAGATTCAGATGTCAATTTAAAAAAAATACTAAGTTTGAAAATTGCCACGCAAATCACCAAAGAACACCTTGCTCGAAGAAGCACCCAAATAAATCATAACGAAATTAGTCTTTGAAGTTGGGCATAAGCTCAAACAAAACTGCGTGACTCGACTCCTTAATTATTTACAATAATAAGTAAGTACCTACATACAGTTTTCTACGGAACCCTCGGTATGCGAGTCCGACTTGCACTTGGCCGGTTTTTTTTAAGAAACCTAGATCTTAAGTGTCTATAATTTTAAAAATAAACATTGAATGTTTTTGAGGCTTAGAAAATTACCTCACTTCAATATTAAATTTAACTATTATGAACAAGATGAAAACTCTGTCCAAATGATGTTTTAAGATTACGTCCGTCATGACGTCTTATGATTTGTAAACAAACAAATGTCACTGGCTGTACAATTACATACATATGCCGGTAAGATTTTTCTGACTCGTACAACTGAGATTTGTACAATAGGCGTGACGCAGTATCAAATAATCAAAGATTTACCGATATTAGGGGAAATTACATATTAGTAGTATTTAATATACTGAATTAGTTTTACAAATATCTTGCAAATAAATTAGATTATACTATTTTTATTTTTAATGCACTAACCCGTGCTAAGGACAATTTTGGCTAAGAATTCCATTCATGCCGGGATTCGAACCCGCCACCTCAGGTTAACCTGAGGTTCGAAATTTCACTGATGCCGGTGAGTCGCCCATTAGCTCAGCTGGAAAGAGTGCTGGCACGGATAGCCAGAGGTCGCGGGTTCGAATGCCGGCATGGGTAGAATTTTTAGCCTCTAAATAGGTTTTTAAAATAAATTAGATTACCAATATTTTGTATAAAAATTAATTTTCTTTCATTGATGTGTCTTTTTTTTCATTACCATAGCAAATTTCGCCCACGGAAACCACAGCAATGAAAACACGGTGATGAAAATCGAGGCAATAAATAGAAATAACAAAAAATCTATTAACCATTCGACAAAGTAAACACTTGACAAATAATCATAAGAGAAATAGCGTTCTATCGAATGTTTACTTAACATGACAATCTTACACTATTTTTATTTTTAATGCACTAACCCGTGCTAAGGAACAAATTTAAAAACCTATTTAGAGGTTAAAAATTTCACCCATGCCGGGATTCGAACCCGCAACCTCTGGCTATCCGTACCAGCGCTCTACCAATTGAGCCAATGGGCGACTCACGGCATCAGTGAAATTTCGAACCTAAATATTGTAAAGAGGTTCGAAATTTCACTGATGCCGTGAGTCGCCCATTGGCTCAATTGGTAGAGCGCTGGTACGGATAGCCAGAGGTTGCGGGTTCGAATCCCGGCATGGGTGAAATTTTTAACCTCTAAATAGGTTTTTAAATGACAATCTTAATTTAAATAGAAGTTATACCTATCCACGGCAATGAAAGAAAAAATGTCCAGCAACAAAAAAAAATATTGATTTAACGAATATCGCGAAAACGCAGGCACGTGCGTACGTCCTTCTGCGACGAGCACTTAGGCGGCATTAAACACAAACGTTTCGCGCACCGGGGATGGGAAACAAGTCGTTAGGTAAAACAATATACTTGAACATGATTAGGACACGGCGATTAAAAGTAGTTCTGGGACAGATATATTTTTATTAACCATTCGTTGTACTGTGTAAATATTTCAATAAATGTATTTCGTAACAATACTTTGACTATTAATGTATCAAATAAAATTAGTTTTTAGTACAAAGAACCAATAGATGTTTATCAATGAAGAATAATACACAACAAGGTGACGTTCGGACAAACATGGCAATGAAAGATTTCGGGATTTAATATTTTTTTTTGGAGTATCCATTATTTTTATTAACAAAATGTTTAGGGCTACACATAGATTACCATATCATCTAACCGTAAAAAAATGTTAGATCATTAACACTTTCTTTTTTATTACCAATTTCATTGGTGCCACGCAATTTTTAGTTCCGGGAAATTCACCCTAATAATATTTTATGATTGCCATTAACAACCCTAAATGCCAATGAATTAGTCAAATGTCTCGTGTTAAAAAAAGGAGCGTATTGTAAGCAAATTAAAACGTATTTATTGCTTAATATACTAATAGTTTATATGTAAGTACCTAGTTAAGTAATAAAATGCTTGGTCAGTTGCGAAATAATTAGCGGCAAAGTGCATTCTAAAAAACATGCATTTTCAGTTTCGCAACAGACCAATGAGAAGATGTGAAGGTCCGAAAAAAAGCACAAAAAAAAAGGTAAGCAGAAGTACCATTTTGGCCAGAATCGAGAAATGGGTGTAACCAGTGCTAACCAGTTTAAACTAGTCGCAACTGATTGTATGTAATTTAAGTTTTAATGTGCAATAAAGTGAAACAAGCAAATTCAAAGCTATGCTTTGAAGGAGGTAGCGTCAGCAACAAATTCAAAGCTATGCTTTGAAGGAGGTAGCGTCAGCAACAAATTCAAAGCTATGCTTTGAAGGAGGTAGCGTCAGCAACAAATTCAAAGCTATGCTTTGAAGGAGGTAGCGTCAGCAACAAATTCAAAGCTATGCTTTGAAGGAGGTAGCGTCAGCAACAAATTCAAAGCTATGCTTTGAAGGAGGTAGCGTCAGCGACAAATTCAAAGCTATGCTTTGAAGGAGGTAGCGTCAGCAACAAATTCAAAGCTATGCTTTGAAGGAGGTAGCGTCAGCAACAAATTCAAAGCTATGCTTTGAAGGAGGTAGCGTCAGCAACAAATTCAAAGCTATGCTTTGAAGGAGGTAGCGTCAGCAACAAATTCAAAGCTATGCTTTGAAGGAGGTAGCGTCAGCGACAAATTCAAAGCTATGCTTTGAAGGAGGTAGCGTCAGCAACAAATTCAAAGCTATGCTTTGAAGTAGGTAGCGTCAGCAACAAATTCAAAGCTATGCTTTGAAGGAGGTAGCGTCAGCAACAAATTCAAAGCTATGCTTTGTAGGAGGTAGCGTCAGCAACAAATTCAAAGCTATGCTTTGAAGGAGGTAGCGTCAGCAACAAATCCAAAGCTATGCTTTGTAGGAGGTAGCGTCAGCAACAAATTCAAAGCTATGCTTTGAAGGAGGTAGCGTCAGCAACAAATTCAAAGCTTTGCTTTGAAGGAGGTAGCGTCAGCAACAAATTCAAAGCTATGCTTTGAAGGAGGTAGCGTCAGCAACAAATTCAAAGCTATGCTTTGAAGGAGGTAGCGTCAGCGACAAATTCAAAGCTATGCTTTGAAGGAGGTAGTGTCAGCGACAAATTCAAAGCTATGCTTTGAAGGAGGTAGCGTCAGCAACAAATTTAAAGCTATGCTTTGAAGTAGGTAGCGTCAGCAACAAATTCAAAGCTATGCTTTGAAGGAGGTAGCGTCAGCAACAAATCCAAAGCTATGCTTTGTAGGAGTTAGCGTCAGCAACAAATTCAAAGCTATGCTTTGAAGGAGGTAGCGTCAGCAACAAATTCAAAGCTATGCTTTGAAGGAGGTAGCGTCAGCAACAAATTCAAAGCTATGCTTTGAAGGAGGTAGCGTCAGCAACAAATTCAAAGCTATGCTTTGAAGGAGGTAGCGTCAGCAACAAATTCAAAGCTATGCTTTGAAGGAGGTAGCGTCAGCAACAAATTCAAAGCTATGCTTTGAAGGAGGTAGCGTCAGCAACAAATTCAAAGCTATGCTTTGGAGGAGGTAGCGTCAGCAACAAATTCAAAGCTATGCTT
Organism: Yponomeuta sedellus; assembly: GCA_934045075.1. Taxonomy (NCBI): domain Eukaryota; kingdom Metazoa; phylum Arthropoda; class Insecta; order Lepidoptera; family Yponomeutidae; genus Yponomeuta; species Yponomeuta sedellus. Next base: position 6,477,327 of record OW203751.1, on the reverse strand, counting down.
TGAAGGAGGTAGCGTCAGCAACAAATTCAAAGCTATGCTTTGAAGGAGGTAGCGTCAGCAACAAATTCAAAGCTATGCTTTGAAGGAGGTAGCGTCAGCAACAAATTCAAAGCTATGCTTTGAAGGAGGTAGCGTCAGCAAAATGAAGCATGATTTTTAGCGGTTTAGTTGCACATTTGTTAAGTTATAGCAGCAATACCACTCGCTAACAAGGAAAACATCGTGAGGAAACCTGAGTGAGTGTGGTTGAACATCACCGTTCTGAATTATGTACATTTGCGAAGTTACACTAGTGATACCACTCGCTAACGCTGAAAGTAAACATCGTGAGTATTTGTTGTGTTCATAATGCTAATGCGCGGTGGGCACGCCTAGTAATTAAGCCCATACACGCTCTCTGAGGGAAAGCATGTGCCCTGCAGTAGAAAGTTTATAGGCTACTTAAGAAAATACATTTAAAAGCAATAATCTAAGTAGACGAAATTTTAATTACTAATTGCATAACCGTGGCATTCAAATCACCCAGATTTCAGCGTGCATAACAACAAATAATAGAAACCGGTCCATCATCATCATCATCGGCCTACGATTGTCCACTGCTGGACATAGGCCTCTCCTATTGCACGCCACTGAGCACGGTCCTCGGCTACTGTCATCCAGCTCTTGCCAGCCGCCCTGCGAAGATCATCGCTCCACCGAGTCTGAGGACGTCCTACACTACGTTTACCGATCCGCGGTCTCCACTCAAGAATTCTTCTACCCCATCGGTTATCAGTTCTTCGGGTGATATGGCCGGCCCACTGCCACTTCAGCATGCTAATTCGGTAGGCTATGTCGGTGACTTTGGTTCTCTGTCGGATGACTTCGTTTCGAATTCGATCTTTCAGAGAAACCCCTAGCATAGCCCTTTCCATAGCACGCTGAGCGACTTTAAATTTGTGAATCAGCCCCACCGTGAGTGTCCACGTTTCGGCACCGTATGTCATGCATGACAGGTAGGACGCACTGGTTGAAGACTTTCGTCTTTAGACTCTGTGGGATTGGCGATGTGAAGACTCGACGTAGTTTCCCATACGCTGCCCAGCCCAGCTGTATTCTTCTATTGGCCTCTTTCTTGAAGTTGTTTTTACCTAATTGCATGGTTTGCCCGAAGTAGACATACTCCTTAACAACTTCAAGAATACTGCCTTGAACTGCAATTGGCTCCGGACTTACGTGTTCATTGAACCGGTTCATATAATTAAGTAATATTCTAAAACAATCTATAATATAATTAAAAACGTAAGCTGAAGCTTAGGTTTTTAAATTAAAATTAAGAATATTAAATAAAATATACAAGTTAAAATTAAATTAAAAATATTAATAAAAATATAATAAATAAAATAATCTAAAACAATAATTTTAGACGAAAATGTCGATACAAAATTAAATAGTTACAAATAAAAAAGTCAAATACAAAGTATTTTGTCTGCAAAAAAGTATTTTATGTCATAGTAGCATTTGCCATAATTATGTTTTCTTTTGAATACAATTCAGTGTTTTCTGTTTTAATTTAAATTATGAACATTCAATCAATCAGCGCTTATTCGTCCCCTGCGAGCCTTCTGTGTTGATTTGTGATAAGAAACTTATATATACTAATAGCAATCAAGGTTGTTCGAGCATTAAATATTGCTACGTGACTGGCCTGCCACCTGCATCACCTGCATGTTTAAGGGGCTCTCAGAGACCTTTCATGGATCTAGAATTCAGAACGACAGCCTCTGTGGCGCAGCGTTAGTGCATATGCCTACCATGCAAGAGGTCCCGGGTTCGAACCCTGCTGGGAACAAAAAAAACCTCAGGTCTTGGATGTACTTACATGTTTGCGATGTCGTTTTCTAAATATCATAAAAAAATCATGAAGAATCATGAAAAATCCAATCAGAGTGAAGACAGGAAAAACAACAAATACAAATTATTTAAAAAGTTGCAAGATACAATCGGCGGCGTTATTGCCAAAAGCAATTTCTTGCAGACAACCTTAAGGTGGAAAATTGATGAAGGAAATTCGAAAGATGGGAAGGCAGCGCTAGAATATTGAAACTTTATACCTAATAACAATAAATATATACAATACAATTATTAAATACTTGTTTATGTAACCTATAAACGTCCCAGTGCAGGGCACAGGCCTTCTCTCAGAGAGAGAGTATGGGCTTCATTACCACACGTGCCACAGCGGTTTGGCAATGGCAAGCGCTGAGGTATTTGAACACCTCAGACTCAGGTTTCCTCACGATGTTCCCCTTCACAGTTAGCGAGTGGTATTGCTAACTTCACAAATGTGCATAACTTAGAAAACAACATTGGTACATCCCCGCACTGAGTTCATTGTAATAAAGTAGTTATGTTCCTTACAATATTTTTTTTTAATTAGCCATGGCTGTGTCCCAGTGTCCCACTGCTGGGCAAAGGCCTCCCCTTCAGATTTCCACTCCTCTTTGCTGACGGCCAATGCTTCCAACCCAGGTAAATATTTGGTCAGGTCGTCACACCATCTCCGCCTTGGTCTGCCTTACAATAATAACAATTAAATTTGTTTGTTTTAAAAAACGTGTGTGAGTGTGTGTGTCAAAAAGCGCCAATAAATAATTATCTTAACTTAAATAGTCCTTATAATAATTAAAGGGGAAAGAAATATGGTGCAAAGTTCCTTGAACTTTTATCAATGGCCGATGACACCAATATAGCCGCTGGCACTAAGGCTGGGCGCATGCTGAGACGCAGGCGACGCAGCAGCGCAGCGCAGGTTTCGTAAAGAAACAGATTTCCCGGTTGTCCCATCTTGTTAGCCTCCAAAGGTAACAGGCACAAAATGTCACCCGGGTGATAACCGGGAAACCACTTCTTCGGGACAGGGCTAGAGAGGACTAATTTATTTATTTATTTCATTTAATTTACAGACAACGTGGTTCATCGTAGTCCTGATTGTTCCCATTACAGAATAATGGGAACAATCGGCGCACAGATGCATAAGTTGAAAGTGACACAATCAAGGCGCAGTTCACGAAAGGTGTGAAAACAATTGATTATACTATTTTTATTTTTAATGCACTAACCCGTGCTTATAATACCAACAATTGATTACCGAGAGAGAAAGAGATTTGTTGTGTTACGTTACGCTGCGACGCAGGCACGTGCGACGCAGACATGTGTCTGCCCTGCTCTGCGTCTCGTTGTAGTGCCGGCACAGATTTATGCGCGACGCGTGCACGTCGTGGCGTGTTTACGATACAAATCATCCAGTCTATTCAAAAAAGACATTGAAAGAGTTAAGGTGAGAATTGCCAAGGAATGGAGCGAATAGTTGCGTCGCAGCATGCGGAGGGGCCCTATGTCTGCTGCGACAACTGCCCTGCCCTGTACTGAACTCATGAACTGTGCTGCGTCGCATGCGTCTCAGCATGCGCCGAGCCTAACCGTTGTGCTATTTCTTAGATTGTCTATTTAAAATAATTGTAAACGAAAGGACATATCAATTTCGCCGCTGCTCTACTTAGAACGCTATTTTAAAAAAATTAAAGTATTTATTGAGATACAGTACAATTGGCGGCCTTATTGCTTAGAGCAATTTCCTCCAGACAACCTACGATGGAGAGTTGCTGAAGGAAAGGTGAGACGGGTAAGTAGTTGGTGCAAATATGAAAGGTCGTCGGTTCAAACCCCGGCTCATGGACCAATGACTGTTTTCCCACGAAGTTTTGGATCTAAGATAAGTAATTTGGCATGAGCTAAGATTTAATAAGTGATTTGGGGTGTGCTAAGATAAGAGATTTAGCACGTGCTAAGACAAGTGATTCAGCACGTTCTAAGATAAGAGATTTATCACCTACTAAGAAAGAGCTTTAGCACGTACATTTGCGAGCACATCAACCTTACATATTAGCTACAAGAATGTAAAGGATGACCTGCTGCCGACTGTACTGAGATACATAATTTTGTTCGTGCTGAGATAAAAGTCACATCAACCTTTACCTAATTCATTTAATTATACTTTATTGCACACGACTCGAACCCTAGCTAACCGTGCCAGCGCTCTCCCTACTGAGCTAATGGGCGACTTATTACCAGCAACAGTGAAATTTCGAAGCTTTTTACAATACTCTCTGTATTACGTACAGGCAGCGACATCTGTCTGAAGTAATTTGCATCACTTGCAGCATTTTTTACCTCTAAATAGGTTTTTCAAATTGTTCTTAGCACGGGTTAGTGCATTAAAATAGAATATAGGTAACACATATTACTATGATTATACTATTTTTATTTTTAATGCACTAACCCGTGCTAAGGACAAATTTAAAAACCTGTTTAGAGGCTAAAAATTTCACCCATGCCGGGAATCGAACCTGCAACCTCTGACTATCCGTGCCAGCGCTCTACCAATTGAGCCAATGGGCGACTCACCGTCATCAGTGAAATTTCGAACCTCTTTACACTATTCTCTGTGTTACGTACAGGCAGCGACATCTGGCTTAAGCAAATTGCATCACTTACAGCCCCGACTACCTACTTTGCAGTTAGGTTTTACATCGGAACGATATCAATATCACTGTACCCACATGATTATACTATTTTTATATTACTATGTTACAGTCTGTTAGCTTTTAGAATGTACCTCGGGCTCGAGAGTAGGCTTCGGTTTTCACCGAAAGCACACGAGTGTAATACTACTTCCTGCTGTGTATAAAACTTTTCTTCGCAATTTTGAAAAGTTATGTAAATTTAAAAACCTATTTAGAGGCTAAAAATTTCACCCATGCCGGGATTCGAACCCGCAACCTCTGGCTATCCGTGCCAGCGCTCTACCAATTGAGCCAATGGGCGACTCACCGGCATCAGTGAAATTTCGAACCTCTACACTATTCTCTGTATTACGTACAGGCAGCGACATCTGGCTTAAGCAAATAGGTTTTTAAATTCGTCCTTAGCACGGGTTAGTGCATTAAAAATAAAAATAGTATAAGTTATGTAAAGTTATAGTCATAATATATACTGACGGCCTCGGTGGCGCAGCGGTTTGGCACGCTGACTGTACAACCGAAGGTCTCAGGTTCGATCCCCGGCCGGGTCAAACTAGGAAACGAACTTTTCTAGTTTGTCTCGGGTCTTGGAAGTTATCTAGTTGTACGTACGTAGTATACGGCTAACGAGATATGTGTAATATGTCCATGTATATTTATTAATTATTTATATTACTTTCGATATTTTCTATTAGACGAATATATCCGATTCTATCCGACAGCAGCCGAGGTATAAAAGCTAACAGAATATAATCTCTAAGTTTTATTTCGTATTATTGTAACTATTGTCGCACTAGGGTAAGACAAGCGTAGAAATGATAATCTGACTTACAATATTTACAAAATTTTAATTACACTATTTTTATTTTTAATGCACTAACCCGTGCTAAGGAACAAATTTAAAAACCTATTTAGAGGCTAAAAATTTCACCCATGCCGTGATTCGAACCCGCAACCTCTGGCTATCCGTACCAGCGCTCTACCAATTGAGCCAATGGGCGACTCACGGCATCAGTAAAATTTCGAACCTCTTTACAATATTCTCTGTATTACGTACAGGCAGCGACATCTGACTTAAGCAAATTGCATTACTTACAGCCCCGACTACCTACTTTGCAGTTAGGTTTAACATCGGAACGATATCACTGTACCCACATGATTGCACTATTTTTATTTTTAATGCACTAACCCGTGCTAAGGAACAAATTTAAAAACCTATTTAGAGGCTACAAATTTCACCCATGCCGGGACTCGAACCCGCAACCTCTGGCTATCCGTACCAGCGCTCTACCAATTGAGCCAATGGGCGACTCACGGCATCAGTGAAATTTCGAACCTCTTTACAATATTCTCTGTATTACGTACAGGCAGCGACATCTGACTTAAGCAAATTGCATTACTTACAGCCCCGACTACATACTTTGCAGTTAGTTTTAACATCGGAACGATATCACTGTACTCACATGATTACACTATTTTTATTTTTAATGCACTAACCCGTGCTAAGGAACAAATTTAAAAACCTATTTAGAGGCTAAAAATTTCACCCATGCCGGGATTCGAACCCGCAACCTCTGGCTATCCGTACCAGCGCTCTACCAATTGAGCCAATGAGCGACTCACGGCATCAGTGAAATTTCGAACCTCTTTACAATATTCTCTGTATTACGTACAGGCAGCGACATCTGACTTAAGCAAATTGCATTACTTACAGCCCCGACTACCTACTTTGCAGTTAGGTTTAACATCGAAACGATATCACTGTACCCACATGCATACACTATTTTTATTTTTAATGCACTAACCCGTGCTACGGAACAAATTTAAAAACCTATTTAGAGGCTAAAAATTTCACCCATGCCGGGATTCGAACCCGCAACCTCTGGCTATCCGTACCAGCGCTCTACCAATTGAGCCAATGGGCGATTTTTAGCCTCTAAATAGGTTTTTAAATTTGTTCCTTAGCACGGGTTAAGCGCTCTACCAATTGAGCTCAATTGGTAGAGCGCTGGTACGGATAACCAGAGGTTGCGGGTTCGAATCCCGGCATGGGTGAAATTTTTAGCCTCTAAATAGGTTTTTAAATTTGTTCCTTAGCACGGGTTAGTGCATTAAAAATAAAAATAGTGTAAACAGAGAATATTGTAAAGAGGTTCGAAATTTCACTGATGCCGTGAGTCGCCCATTGGCTCAATTGGTAGAGCGCTGGTACGGATAGCCAGAGGTTGCGGGTTCGAATCCCGGAATGGGTGAAATTTTTAGCCTCTAAATAGGTTTTTAAAATTTTATTTACAAAAAGAAAGGAAGACAGTGGGTTGTGGGAATAAGGTAGGTTCGTGCCCTACACCAGTTTTTTTTTTTTTTTTTGGTAACGCGGGGGAATGCATTTACGCACTTCACCACTCTGCTGTCAGGGGACAACAGAGCGGCTTCGTGTGGGACTCCCAGCCCGAGGGCTGGACTACCCACTAAACCCCCGCGGTGATCCTCCTCTCCTCTACCGGGTCGCGGGGTAGGCCAAAGGTTAAGTCACCGCGACCCGGCAAGAGGTCGCCCCTCCACGTGAGGGGCTCGACTAGTGGGGGAGCCAAAGTGGCTCCCCAGCGACGCCCCCTGCCCCATCGCTACGACGGGGCAAGGAAACGCCGCGTCTCCTCGGGGGGGCCATAAGGGCCCCCATACGCTCCAATGCGCCGCCCCCCCACATCACATTGCTAAAACAATGGGACTAGAGGGGGCGGCGCATCGCTGCGAGGCCCGTCGCGTCGCTCACCAGCGCTTCTCTGAGAACAGAGAAGGTGGAGAGCGAGCGCGCGGGCCCTCTCTGTGCCGGAAGGCACCCCCGGATCACGCAGGGGCGCCCTCCGGCCCGCCGTGTTAGAGGCGGAGAGTCCCCTGACCCCCCGCCCACGGCACTGATCCGACTGGTACGAGGCGCCCGGAGGCGCCCCCCCCCAGCCGGACCTCTTCCTCTTGGTCGCTTGGGTCCCACTCCACGGTGTGAAGCAGGGCCCAAGCGACTGAACGGTCGCGGTGCTGCCCGTACAGCACCGCCACCTACTGACCGCTCGACTCACGAAGAGGAGCGGTCCCTCCGCGGTTGCTCTTTGTTTCACCGTGGTCCCGCAACCACGGCTACTAAAGCCCCCTCGCCACGACAAGGCGGCAACCGTCGAGGGGGGCCCTACACCAGTTAGGTTAGTTCAGTTTATGTTAACTGTGGTTCAGTTCACGCTGCCGATAGGTTTTCGCCTTGGCTGGATGGAATGACGCGCCGTGTTGCCTCGATAGGAAAGTAGAAGGCCGGCGCCGATCCCTCCGGGAAGCCACACCAGGACTTGGCGTTAAAGGTGGTAGAGGCGGCTTCTTTCAGAATGAGTCCGGAAGAAGCTTGTCCGGACTCTATGGTTTAAATCCGGATCTTGAATCCCAAAAGCGGGGGCAAAGGGTCGCAGACAAGAAAATATTTGTATTATAAAAATACTGATTAAAAAATGGACGCTAGGGCGGTTGGAGACTGGCGGCGTAGCAGAGCGCACAACCAACTCCTTCCGTGGTCAAAATGAGCCGCGAGAGCCGAGATGAATGAGTGAAAAAAATAGCTGAATGAAAGTATTGAATGAGTGAGTGCCACAGATAATCACTCATTCAAAGATAGCTCAAAATAGTGGCCAAGATACGAGTGAAAAAAGAAATAAAATGAAAATTATAATTTTGTGAAACGAAAAAACGTAATGTTGGAAATAGAAAAATATCAATTTTAGTACATAGCGTATTTCGCTAAAAATTAATAACGCTATACTATGCTGTGTACTTGTTGTGGAGATTAAGCTGGATCTTACAGAATTATTTATGAATTTTATCTTAATACTTAATAAATAACATAAAAAATTATGATCGATAAAGAATTCTTTATTACATAACCAGAAAAAAGAATAGGTACAACCACGACTTCTGAAATGTGAGTAATGTTATACTATTGGTGGTCTTATCGCTTAGAGCGATCTCTTCCAGATAACCTTTGGATGGAGTGGTATGCATGAAGAATACGGGCGGCAGGTGGCATGTACATAAATATTAAAATCGAAAATATATGGATACGAATAATGATTTGAGTTTGATAAATTATTGAATTATGAGATGAATAAATTAACTATAACGAGCAAACAACTTGATAGTATTGCTTTCTATCAACTGTTTGTTTACACGATGAGCGAACATTGCCATGTTTATAATCACACTTTCGTTCCATTCTCGAACGTTTTGTAAGGAGATAAGAGATTGATACACCAGACATACTTACGTACCTACGACCTAAAGAGATAGGCTGAACTTTTGTTCGGGGTTACACGTTACTAGTACAGTAAAAAAAACTCAACTGACCTGCTTTTCCTCCAGCCAGTGCAGACAAAAACAAAACATTAAACAAAAAAAACTATTAAAAAAGAGATTTCAGGACGCACCTAGTAAAACAGTTTTAATTTACAATAAAATTTTAAACGCGTACAAATTTTTCTTTTTTTTATTAATATTTTGAACCGTCACCAAACTTACAAACTTTTTTTAAAACCTTTTTCGTCGCGAATTGGCCTGCGCGCTATCGACCGCTAAGCGCGCACACTTTGTTTAATGACCGCTCTTTGAATGAATGAGGTTGGCGTTCGTTACAAGCTGTGCTTACAAGTCTGCGCAGAGGTTTAGGCGTCTTCGTTTATTCTTATTGTCTTATCAAACGATAGGGCTGACATTGTGCCATTTGGACTAAAGTCCCAAAATACTCGTAAATAAAGTTCCCAAAATCTTCGTTTATATAACGCGTCTTTGGAAAAAGTGAAAATTTTAGTTCTTTTTGGAACATACTGCCAAGAACCTAGCCTGACCTAAAAATAGGACATCACGAATAACTTTCTTAATTCACACCCAATGATTTAATAGGAAGTCCGAAAAACTTACCGTTACCGGTCCAATATTTTTCTCATAATTTTTTGGACAACAAGAAGAAAAAGTTCCTCAAAATCTACGTAGTTTTAGAAGACTTGAAGTAAGTTACCCCAGGGCTTAGGAGGCTAGATCTGCTTTAAATTCCTAGATTTAAATTCCTAGAGCAACTTGAAAGAAACTTTTGATCCTAGGTTCTATGCTGTAGGTGACTAAGTATGTTCTAAAAATAGTTGTCACAGTTGTTAAGATTTATGCCGTCTTGGTACAAAAAAAATTAGACAAATGTTGAGCAAGTTTTAAAAATTTGTATAGCACAAACGTGCCTAGCGAAGCACGTAACCCTGCTTCGCAAGGCACATTAAGCAGTTGGTGCCGGCTGCCGTCGATAGATGGCAGTTGTTAAGCCAAGTCAGAAGCCTTAGGGGCGGCTTGAACTTGGCCAAACTTCTGACCGTAAGTCCAGCCACTCGTCTTGCAAGCCTCCGCCAATCCGGACTTGGCCCCCGTGGTGGAGTATGGCCTACACCTTCCTCAGGGAAGAGACCCGTGCCCTCGGTGGGGACATAATGGGTTGATCATGATGATTGATGCTTTAGCAATATACATATTTGTAGCGGACAGTTTCACCTCCTGTTTACTATTCTATGTTTTTACTGTCCCATTTGTCAACCACTCTGTCTCATACCATTTTCTTGCCTACATTTTCCATTAAATTTATTATTAGCGTTTTCCTTAGTTTCTCTTCAGTTGTCTTATACAGTCCACCCGTAGCTAACAATATTTTTGTTTGCAACGCAATGGTCCCACGAATCCTTGGCTCCTAAAGTAATACTTGAATGACCCCGAATGGGGTAACGTGCCAATGACCTTTAGCTAGGTAGAGTACTTACCTAATAGCTATTTACTTAATAACTTCTGGCGAACTCGACGACACGCATTTAACCCCAGTTCACAAGATGCTTAATGCATAAAAATTACTATGTAACAAGTAACAACGCTGGCCTACTTGGTTGTTATGGGCGTGGACAGGGTATTGTGCGGGGTGGTGAGGAGGGAAGGGGGACGGTGGGGACAAATATAAATAATAATAAATTATAAATATTAATGGACATAACAGATCTCGTTAACCCCATACTAAGTAGGTACAACTAAATGACTTGTGTTTACAGGTGATAACGAAAAATTCAAATTAAAAAAATCACAATTATTTAAAAACCTATTTAGAGGCTAAAAATTTCACCCATGCCGGGATTCGAACCCGCAACCTCTGGCTATCCGTGCCATTGCCATGCCATGCCAGAGGTTGCGGATTCGAATCCCGGCATGGGTGAAATTTTTAGCCTCTAAATAGGTTTTTAAATTTGTTCCTTAGCACGGGTTAGTGCATTAAAAATAAAAATAGTATAATACACAATTATTTATTTCTAACAGTGGTAACAATAGTATTTTGTAAGGTTAACACGAACACTAGACATAATTAAAAGTGTTTTTACACGGATTTTACTCGTTTTACATTTTTTACAATTTTCCGACGTTTCGGCACTTTTTCAGGCGCCGTGGTCATCCGAGACCACGGCACCAGTCAGTGCTCGTGTAAACCTAACAGGCCCGAGGCCCAAGGCCTAAAACCTAACAGGCCCAAAGCCCAAACTTTTGGAGATAATAACATAACATTTACGTAGGTACTTGTAAATTGCTTCTAGCCCCACACTAGGATACCGTGTGTCGTGGGAACCAGAAACAACGACATCACGAACATGTAAACATCCAAGACCTGGGGTTTTTCTTGTTTTCAGCTGGAGATCGAACCCGGGACCTCTTGCACGGTAGGCAGAGACTATTCCTGCGCTACAGAGGCCGTCAATATTTATTCTACAATATAAATATATATGGCCTAAGCTTTTGGCTAAGATAAACATACCATGATTGTAATATCCAGAAGGACACAATTTTTGTTTTTGAATATCCCGAACGAAGGGTTAGGACACGTTGTAAATAATGGCTAAGAAATGAATGACGAATAATACATTTTAAGGCCTACGCAGACGAGGGACTATCCCGAAGGGACAAAAGTCCCTGAATCGTGTAAAAAATGACCTCCGAGTACTTACTCGTCGCGGACTCAACGCCTGCGGTGTGCGGTCATTTGTTCTCCGGAAATTGAGTGAAGCGTACGCTACGGAAGCAAATACTCTGAGATTACGTTGTGTTGTAATGTACATGAAGTTGAAAAAGAAAAGGCGTTTTGAAAGGAAACACCGAACGTTTGTCCAGTCCGGTTTCTTAATGTTCTCGGTAAATTGACTTTTTGTACGGGGTACTTTTAGTCCTTTGTGTGCGTTATTCGATACAATTTATAAGAGATCTATATAGACAGACAAAAAAGTACCCGGGGGATAGTCCCTCGTCTGCGCAGGCCTTTATGCAACGTACAGGCATACCACGCGACTTTGAGTCGGTCGTGTCATACTTATGTAATACTACTCACTTATTTAAAACTCAGCGTAAAATCACTTGCTCAGAGCAAGGTTAGGCTAACCTTAATTGGCTCCACCTAAAGTAAACGGATTCGCTAAACACGTTTCTGATCTAACTAGTCAGTTCAGCCAGTCCCTGCCGCGTCCAATGACACGAGTAGTTGAGCACTTGAGCACGACCTCGATAGATATTCCTAACTAGCTGTGCCCCGCGGTGTTAGGCTGCGCATTCTGAGACGCAGTCGACGCACCACAGCGCAGCGCAGGACAGCTCAGATTTTATAAAGCATGAAACGTCATTGAGCTATGTGCGCAGGCACGTGCGAAGCAGACGTGTCTGCCCTGTTTTGCGTCTCGTTGTAGTGCCGGCACAGTGATTAGTGCGAGTTTTTGAACTACTCGATCGCGTTAACGTAAACTCATATTTCTATGGCATCGAGGAAGCGCCACCTAGCGACAAGTATGGAAATTAAAATTGCTGAGTGCGAGTTGTAATGGTTTACGTTGAGAAGTGAACACGTTTACCAGCCAAAGCACGAATAAACGCGAGTGCGAGTTGCACTGTGACAGCGTTTTGCCAGTTCGAACGGTTAACTTACTCATACTCGCAATGACAGAACATTTAATTGAACCCTTTCGCTGTGAACCTTGTTTGCATGATACAATCATCCAGACTATTCAAAGAAGAATGGCCAAGGAATGGAGCGAATAGTTGCGTCGCAGCATGCGGGGGGGCCTATGTCTGCCTCAACTGCCCTGCCCTGTACTGAACTGTGCTGCGCCGTGCTGCGTCGCCTGCGTCTCAACATGCGCCCAGACTTAACCGCGGCTTATCGGTTTTCCCATGGGAATAAGATATTTTCCCGCAGTAAAACGTAGCCTGCCTGTGTTAATAAAGAGTGTCAGCTAACTCCATACAGTTTGAATAACCAGTTGTCTGTTTTTATTATAAATATAAAATTAATAAAACAGTTATCGTTATCGTTATCAACCCTTGTATGTCCCCACTGGTGGGGCACGTGTCCCTTCCTGCATCGCAGGAAGGTTAGGCCATACTCCACCACGGGGGCCAAGTCCGGGTTGGTGGAGGATTGTAAGACAGTGGCGGGCCTTACTGTCAGAAGTTATCAAGCCGCCCATAAGGCCTCTGACATGGCTTAACGACTGCCATTATATGACAGCCGGCACCAACGGCTTTACGTGCCTTGCGAAGCACGGAAGCGCTCGGAAAAATGCCACTAGCGGTAGTCACGGGACTCTCACCCATCCCGTACCTGACCGCGCCAAGTGATTGATTCCAATCACTCGGTTCGCCTAGGCCACGAGCGCTTCAATATAACAGTATCAACCAATAAAGTACATAAAGTTAAAGTCGTTCCAGTTTTATTAGATATTTAAAAACAGGTATGTGGGTAGGGGTCTTTGCCTAAACATTGTTTTTGATTTAATATCATGAGTGTGTACCTTTTCTGTCAGACAATAAGAGTTTCCGGCGTTCTTAAAACTTTAGAAAATCATAATTAAAACTGTTTTTATACGGATTTATGCTCGTTTATTAGGTACATTTTTTACAATTTTCCAACGTTTCGGCACTTTTTCAGGTGCCGTGGTCCCGGATGAGTCATCCGTGACCACGGCACCTGAAAAAGTGCCGAAACGTTGGAAAATTGTAAAAAATGTAATAAACGAGCATAAATCCGTATAAAACAGTTTTAATTATGTCTACTGCTCGTGTTAACTTTAGAAAATCAGTCATTTTGGCAAAAGGTGATTTTGATATTTGTTTATTATGAGATCAGTACAATATAGGAATCAGTCCTAACAGACCGGAGACAAAAAAAATCTATAAAAATACAACAATCGAAAAATCGTTTTCCCACACGTGATGTAGGCGAGACAAATTTTAATATGTATCGCTAATTAAGACGTAAGAGAGGTACCCTAAACGTATTTTTTAAGTATTTATTTCCTACTGTTTTGTTGGCGTGACTATTAAGTAGGTAATCGCCAATTGTATACTATGCACAGTCTGTTAGCTTTTAGAATATACCTCGGCTACTAACTGATAAAATCGGATATATTCGTGTAATTGAAACAAATAATAAATTGTTATATTTATAACTTTACATAGCTTTTCAAAATAGTAAAGAAAAGTTTTATACAGAGCGATACCATTCCGATGTGAAACCTAACTGCAAAGTACATGTACTCGGGGCTGCAAGTGATGCAAATTATTTCAGCCAGATGTCGCTGCCTGTACGTAATACAGAGAGTATTGTAAAGAGGTTCGAAATTTCACTGATACGCCGGGTAGCCGCCCATTAGCTCCGTTGGGAGAGCGCTGGCACGGTTAGCCAGAGGTCGCGGGTTCGAGTCCCGGCATGGGTGTAATTTTTAGCCTCTAAATAGGTTTTTAGAGTTCAAAATGCCTGAACTAGGCCTGAATTCTTCCCGGTTATATAAACGTTTTATAAAATTTTATATAAAATTACATACACACATCAATTCCCCTTCCCTAGCTTAATTTTGCACGACTTTTTTTTTAATAAGTACGTAGGTAATTTAATTATCCTTTTTAAGATTTTGTTAAAGACTAATATACAGGGTGTCTCATTCAAATCGGTCAGTATGGAAAAGTCTGAAACTATAAGACATACGAAGATCTGTTCTGAGGAACCATGTCATCGATTTTAATAATTAGAAAAACTGCATTCATACATTTTAAAAAACATCTGTACTCCGTACGGGAATCGAACCCAGTTGTTTTGAAAAAAAAAACCTACACTATTTCTATTTAGATATCGATTGTGTAGGTCTTAAGCAGTAAATGTCTGTATGAAACATGATGTCTAAAATGAATAAAATGCATTGTTTTCATACAAAATGCAATCGTAAGATCGTTACCTAAACGTGTTGCTTTAAAAACAACGTCATTGGTGCATCCCCCACTGGGATTCGAACCTTGGGTCTCTCGCTTCCAAGTCCATCGCTCTACCCACTGGGCTACTGCCGCTCATTTTTCGTTATCAACTCTTGTATGTCCCCACTGCTGGGGCACGGGTCTCTTTTTGCATCGCAAGAAGGCTAGGCCATTTTCCACCACGGGGGCCAAGTCCGGATTGTAAGACAGTGGCGGGCCTTACTGTCAGAAGTTATGAAGCCGCCCATAAGCGCTCTCACATGGCTTAACGACTGCCATTACATGACAGCCATCAAAGGCTTAACGTGCCTTGCGAAGCACGGAAGCGCTCAGAAAAATGCTCAAGTCAGGACGGTCACCCATACTGCACTTGACCCCGCCTGTTGTTGCTTAAGTGATTGTTTCCAATCACTCTGTTCGCCTAGGCCACGAGCGCTTCTCATTTAAGTTTTACTAATTTAAATAATGCCTTCTATTTGTCGTTTAGATAGATATTAGAGCTTAGATAAAAATAATAAAACCATTATACTAAATCTTTAACTTATTTATTCAGTTGTACTTAGATCTTAAGGGAAAACATTCACTTATTTTAAGTCACTCTTAAATAACAAAATCATAGTATTTCTTAATGATGCGTTTAATATATAACAAACAAAATCATGATACTGAACTAAACCAATATCAAATGAGTAGTAAAACACCTAGTAAAACAGTTTTAATTTACAATAAAATTTTAAACGCGTACAAATTTTTCTTTTTTTTATTAATATTTTGAACCGTCACCAAACTTACAAACTTTTTTTAAAACCTTTTTCGTCGCGAATTGGCCTGCGCGCTATCGACCGCTAAGCGCGCACACTTTGTTTAATGACCGCTCTTTGAATGAATGAGGTTGGCGTTCGTTACAAGCTGTGCTTACAAGTCTGCGCAGAGGTTTAGGCGTCTTCGTTTATTCTTATTGTCTTATCAAACGATAGGGCTGACATTGTGCCATTTGGACTAAAGTCCCAAAATACTCGTAAATAAAGTTCCCAAAATCTTCGTTTATATAACGCGTCTTTGGAAAAAGTGAAAATTTTAGTTCTTTTTGGAACATACTGCCAAGAACCTAGCCTGACCTAAAAATAGGACATCACGAATAACTTTCTTAATTCACACCCAATGATTTAATAGGAAGTCCGAAAAACTTACCGTTACCGGTCCAATATTTTTCTCATAATTTTTTGGACAACAAGAAGAAAAAGTTCCTCAAAATCTACGTAGTTTTAGAAGACTTGAAGTAAGTTACCCCAGGGCTTAGGAGGCTAGATCTGCTTTAAATTCCTAGATTTAAATTCCTAGAGCAACTTGAAAGAAACTTTTGATCCTAGGTTCTATGCTGTAGGTGACTAAGTATGTTCTAAAAATAGTTGTCACAGTTGTTAAGATTTATGCCGTCTTGGTACAAAAAAAATTAGACAAATGTTGAGCAAGTTTTAAAAATTTGTATAGCACAAACGTGCCTAGCGAAGCACGTAACCCTGCTTCGCAAGGCACATTAAGCAGTTGGTGCCGGCTGCCGTCGATAGATGGCAGTTGTTAAGCCAAGTCAGAAGCCTTAGGGGCGGCTTGAACTTGGCCAAACTTCTGACCGTAAGTCCAGCCACTCGTCTTGCAAGCCTCCGCCAATCCGGACTTGGCCCCCGTGGTGGAGTATGGCCTACACCTTCCTCAGGGAAGAGACCCGTGCCCTCGGTGGGGACATAATGGGTTGATCATGATGATTGATGCTTTAGCAATATACATATTTGTAGCGGACAGTTTCACCTCCTGTTTACTATTCTATGTTTTTACTGTCCCATTTGTCAACCACTCTGTCTCATACCATTTTCTTGCCTACATTTTCCATTAAATTTATTATTAGCGTTTTCCTTAGTTTCTCTTCAGTTGTCTTATACAGTCCACCCGTAGCTAACAATATTTTTGTTTGCAACGCAATGGTCCCACGAATCCTTGGCTCCTAAAGTAATACTTGAATGACCCCGAATGGGGTAACGTGCCAATGACCTTTAGCTAGGTAGAGTACTTACCTAATAGCTATTTACTTAATAACTTCTGGCGAACTCGACGACACGCATTTAACCCCAGTTCACAAGATGCTTAATGCATAAAAATTACTATGTAACAAGTAACAACGCTGGCCTACTTGGTTGTTATGGGCGTGGACAGGGTATTGTGCGGGGTGGTGAGGAGGGAAGGGGGACGGTGGGGACAAATATAAATAATAATAAATTATAAATATTAATGGACATAACAGATCTCGTTAACCCCATACTAAGTAGGTACAACTAAATGACTTGTGTTTACAGGTGATAACGAAAAATTCAAATTAAAAAAATCACAATTATTTAAAAACCTATTTAGAGGCTAAAAATTTCACCCATGCCGGGATTCGAACCCGCAACCTCTGGCTATCCGTGCCATTGCCATGCCATGCCAGAGGTTGCGGATTCGAATCCCGGCATGGGTGAAATTTTTAGCCTCTAAATAGGTTTTTAAATTTGTTCCTTAGCACGGGTTAGTGCATTAAAAATAAAAATAGTATAATACACAATTATTTATTTCTAACAGTGGTAACAATAGTATTTTGTAAGGTTAACACGAACACTAGACATAATTAAAAGTGTTTTTACACGGATTTTACTCGTTTTACATTTTTTACAATTTTCCGACGTTTCGGCACTTTTTCAGGCGCCGTGGTCATCCGAGACCACGGCACCAGTCAGTGCTCGTGTAAACCTAACAGGCCCGAGGCCCAAGGCCTAAAACCTAACAGGCCCAAAGCCCAAACTTTTGGAGATAATAACATAACATTTACGTAGGTACTTGTAAATTGCTTCTAGCCCCACACTAGGATACCGTGTGTCGTGGGAACCAGAAACAACGACATCACGAACATGTAAACATCCAAGACCTGGGGTTTTTCTTGTTTTCAGCTGGAGATCGAACCCGGGACCTCTTGCACGGTAGGCAGAGACTATTCCTGCGCTACAGAGGCCGTCAATATTTATTCTACAATATAAATATATATGGCCTAAGCTTTTGGCTAAGATAAACATACCATGATTGTAATATCCAGAAGGACACAATTTTTGTTTTTGAATATCCCGAACGAAGGGTTAGGACACGTTGTAAATAATGGCTAAGAAATGAATGACGAATAATACATTTTAAGGCCTACGCAGACGAGGGACTATCCCGAAGGGACAAAAGTCCCTGAATCGTGTAAAAAATGACCTCCGAGTACTTACTCGTCGCGGACTCAACGCCTGCGGTGTGCGGTCATTTGTTCTCCGGAAATTGAGTGAAGCGTACGCTACGGAAGCAAATACTCTGAGATTACGTTGTGTTGTAATGTACATGAAGTTGAAAAAGAAAAGGCGTTTTGAAAGGAAACACCGAACGTTTGTCCAGTCCGGTTTCTTAATGTTCTCGGTAAATTGACTTTTTGTACGGGGTACTTTTAGTCCTTTGTGTGCGTTATTCGATACAATTTATAAGAGATCTATATAGACAGACAAAAAAGTACCCGGGGGATAGTCCCTCGTCTGCGCAGGCCTTTATGCAACGTACAGGCATACCACGCGACTTTGAGTCGGTCGTGTCATACTTATGTAATACTACTCACTTATTTAAAACTCAGCGTAAAATCACTTGCTCAGAGCAAGGTTAGGCTAACCTTAATTGGCTCCACCTAAAGTAAACGGATTCGCTAAACACGTTTCTGATCTAACTAGTCAGTTCAGCCAGTCCCTGCCGCGTCCAATGACACGAGTAGTTGAGCACTTGAGCACGACCTCGATAGATATTCCTAACTAGCTGTGCCCCGCGGTGTTAGGCTGCGCATTCTGAGACGCAGTCGACGCACCACAGCGCAGCGCAGGACAGCTCAGATTTTATAAAGCATGAAACGTCATTGAGCTATGTGCGCAGGCACGTGCGAAGCAGACGTGTCTGCCCTGTTTTGCGTCTCGTTGTAGTGCCGGCACAGTGATTAGTGCGAGTTTTTGAACTACTCGATCGCGTTAACGTAAACTCATATTTCTATGGCATCGAGGAAGCGCCACCTAGCGACAAGTATGGAAATTAAAATTGCTGAGTGCGAGTTGTAATGGTTTACGTTGAGAAGTGAACACGTTTACCAGCCAAAGCACGAATAAACGCGAGTGCGAGTTGCACTGTGACAGCGTTTTGCCAGTTCGAACGGTTAACTTACTCATACTCGCAATGACAGAACATTTAATTGAACCCTTTCGCTGTGAACCTTGTTTGCATGATACAATCATCCAGACTATTCAAAGAAGAATGGCCAAGGAATGGAGCGAATAGTTGCGTCGCAGCATGCGGGGGGGCCTATGTCTGCCTCAACTGCCCTGCCCTGTACTGAACTGTGCTGCGCCGTGCTGCGTCGCCTGCGTCTCAACATGCGCCCAGACTTAACCGCGGCTTATCGGTTTTCCCATGGGAATAAGATATTTTCCCGCAGTAAAACGTAGCCTGCCTGTGTTAATAAAGAGTGTCAGCTAACTCCATACAGTTTGAATAACCAGTTGTCTGTTTTTATTATAAATATAAAATTAATAAAACAGTTATCGTTATCGTTATCAACCCTTGTATGTCCCCACTGGTGGGGCACGTGTCCCTTCCTGCATCGCAGGAAGGTTAGGCCATACTCCACCACGGGGGCCAAGTCCGGGTTGGTGGAGGATTGTAAGACAGTGGCGGGCCTTACTGTCAGAAGTTATCAAGCCGCCCATAAGGCCTCTGACATGGCTTAACGACTGCCATTATATGACAGCCGGCACCAACGGCTTTACGTGCCTTGCGAAGCACGGAAGCGCTCGGAAAAATGCCACTAGCGGTAGTCACGGGACTCTCACCCATCCCGTACCTGACCGCGCCAAGTGATTGATTCCAATCACTCGGTTCGCCTAGGCCACGAGCGCTTCAATATAACAGTATCAACCAATAAAGTACATAAAGTTAAAGTCGTTCCAGTTTTATTAGATATTTAAAAACAGGTATGTGGGTAGGGGTCTTTGCCTAAACATTGTTTTTGATTTAATATCATGAGTGTGTACCTTTTCTGTCAGACAATAAGAGTTTCCGGCGTTCTTAAAACTTTAGAAAATCATAATTAAAACTGTTTTTATACGGATTTATGCTCGTTTATTAGGTACATTTTTTACAATTTTCCAACGTTTCGGCACTTTTTCAGGTGCCGTGGTCCCGGATGAGTCATCCGTGACCACGGCACCTGAAAAAGTGCCGAAACGTTGGAAAATTGTAAAAAATGTAATAAACGAGCATAAATCCGTATAAAACAGTTTTAATTATGTCTACTGCTCGTGTTAACTTTAGAAAATCAGTCATTTTGGCAAAAGGTGATTTTGATATTTGTTTATTATGAGATCAGTACAATATAGGAATCAGTCCTAACAGACCGGAGACAAAAAAAATCTATAAAAATACAACAATCGAAAAATCGTTTTCCCACACGTGATGTAGGCGAGACAAATTTTAATATGTATCGCTAATTAAGACGTAAGAGAGGTACCCTAAACGTATTTTTTAAGTATTTATTTCCTACTGTTTTGTTGGCGTGACTATTAAGTAGGTAATCGCCAATTGTATACTATGCACAGTCTGTTAGCTTTTAGAATATACCTCGGCTACTAACTGATAAAATCGGATATATTCGTGTAATTGAAACAAATAATAAATTGTTATATTTATAACTTTACATAGCTTTTCAAAATAGTAAAGAAAAGTTTTATACAGAGCGATACCATTCCGATGTGAAACCTAACTGCAAAGTACATGTACTCGGGGCTGCAAGTGATGCAAATTATTTCAGCCAGATGTCGCTGCCTGTACGTAATACAGAGAGTATTGTAAAGAGGTTCGAAATTTCACTGATACGCCGGGTAGCCGCCCATTAGCTCCGTTGGGAGAGCGCTGGCACGGTTAGCCAGAGGTCGCGGGTTCGAGTCCCGGCATGGGTGTAATTTTTAGCCTCTAAATAGGTTTTTAGAGTTCAAAATGCCTGAACTAGGCCTGAATTCTTCCCGGTTATATAAACGTTTTATAAAATTTTATATAAAATTACATACACACATCAATTCCCCTTCCCTAGCTTAATTTTGCACGACTTTTTTTTTAATAAGTACGTAGGTAATTTAATTATCCTTTTTAAGATTTTGTTAAAGACTAATATACAGGGTGTCTCATTCAAATCGGTCAGTATGGAAAAGTCTGAAACTATAAGACATACGAAGATCTGTTCTGAGGAACCATGTCATCGATTTTAATAATTAGAAAAACTGCATTCATACATTTTAAAAAACATCTGTACTCCGTACGGGAATCGAACCCAGTTGTTTTGAAAAAAAAAACCTACACTATTTCTATTTAGATATCGATTGTGTAGGTCTTAAGCAGTAAATGTCTGTATGAAACATGATGTCTAAAATGAATAAAATGCATTGTTTTCATACAAAATGCAATCGTAAGATCGTTACCTAAACGTGTTGCTTTAAAAACAACGTCATTGGTGCATCCCCCACTGGGATTCGAACCTTGGGTCTCTCGCTTCCAAGTCCATCGCTCTACCCACTGGGCTACTGCCGCTCATTTTTCGTTATCAACTCTTGTATGTCCCCACTGCTGGGGCACGGGTCTCTTTTTGCATCGCAAGAAGGCTAGGCCATTTTCCACCACGGGGGCCAAGTCCGGATTGTAAGACAGTGGCGGGCCTTACTGTCAGAAGTTATGAAGCCGCCCATAAGCGCTCTCACATGGCTTAACGACTGCCATTACATGACAGCCATCAAAGGCTTAACGTGCCTTGCGAAGCACGGAAGCGCTCAGAAAAATGCTCAAGTCAGGACGGTCACCCATACTGCACTTGACCCCGCCTGTTGTTGCTTAAGTGATTGTTTCCAATCACTCTGTTCGCCTAGGCCACGAGCGCTTCTCATTTAAGTTTTACTAATTTAAATAATGCCTTCTATTTGTCGTTTAGATAGATATTAGAGCTTAGATAAAAATAATAAAACCATTATACTAAATCTTTAACTTATTTATTCAGTTGTACTTAGATCTTAAGGGAAAACATTCACTTATTTTAAGTCACTCTTAAATAACAAAATCATAGTATTTCTTAATGATGCGTTTAATATATAACAAACAAAATCATGATACTGAACTAAACCAATATCAAATGAGTCTACAATAAAATAATGTGCTCATTTTCACTTCCAGGTTATTAGTCATGCGAGCGTCGTCATCCTGTAAGATATAATATTGAAAAAAGGTAGTGAAATCATTACGTCTAACATAAACACTTTCCATGCATAAATTTCATCTTTCTACTTCGGCGTTCCTCAAGCTAAATCATAGGTCTGTCACTATTTCTCCTATTCACCACTTATTCTGAAACTTTTTGATGGTTTTTGAGCGCGGTTCGCCATTAGAGGCCGGGCATGATATAGGCGATATTGTGCAGCGTGTCGGCCGTGAGGCGCGGGCACGGTGCTATGGCGGGCACGGCGCGGCAAACTGCTAACAGCGGCGCCAGCGAGCAAAGCAGCGTGTCCAGTAGGACGCTGACGGAGCCCGAGACAGCGATCTGGCCCTGCAGGTTGGATTGGAAAATTAACATTTTGGTTAGATTATCTATGTAGTGAATAGAAGATTTATTGATATTTTAGGTACTGCTTACAATAGAAGTTTGATTTCTGAACGCACCCATGGCGGGCGGAACTACTTGAAAGCTGTCGTGCTTGTTAAACGTGTGATTTCCCAAAATTGTGTGGCAATTAGATTGCCGGGCTCATATCTTTGCGTGAAGTGCAAGATAAGTTCAGGGACGGATCCCAGTGTTGACAGTGTTGTTTTGTCGGGCGACGGATCGCCCAAAATAGTGGACATCTCATTTGGTGAGAACGTGGTGCCGTGCATTGATGGTAGATTTCTGGGGAAAGAGCTCTTGGGATAGAAGGGTAAGTCTAGGGATCCCCTGACCTTCCAGTGCACCCATCCCGAACGACGCCGGCTGCCAAGTCGAGAGGCGTCGACGAAGACAGACTTTGTAAGTGCCTTGTTTTTTGATTAATTTTTAAGTAGGTATTAGTGTTTAGGTGGGTCCTATATCCCACAGGAACCAATATTTAATTTAAGATGACTTGAGAAAAGATGGTCAGAGTGGAGTTTTTTTTACCCGCTGCCTTTTTCTCCACTACATTGCGGCCCGAAGACAGCGTCTTATTGTATTATATTGTACACTGACATTCAGCAAATAAAAATGTTAATTCTTTACGTTGCAATAAATTGATTTGATTGATCGATTGATTGACTGAAGCGTGTGAAAGAGAGACCCAATCCGTCCCAGAATGTCCAATTCGCATAATGTACAAAGTGGCGAAACATAGGAAATTTTGCTACCAAACGGTTCTAGCGTTTAGTGTAGGTTAGGTTGGTTAGATGAATGAATGGCTCCTTATACAAGCCAAGCTGCGGGCCGGGCGTAACCACGCGCTTGCCCCGCGATCGGAATGGTGTGCCGAGCAGATATAGAAGGTGATGGATGAGTGGTGCTCAGATCGTGCTAGATCGACGTGGAGCGGGCGCCACCTTACGGGCGACCCACGATCGTAACTGGTGCGATCAGCACAACAAATAAGATATGATGGATGCCACGATGAAGAGGACAGGGTTAGCGGAGCGCCTATGGCTCCTCCACCGCTGCCCTATGCGAAAACGCAAAAGGCGGGGACTGGGTCGCCAGCCGAGTTGCGGAGGGGTCTTTGCGAATCACGTCGCTCGGTTTGAATGGCGGGAGGCGGAACACCGGAGGGGTTTTAGTGGGTGCGAGCCCCCGAGACGCCGGGTATCTGTCAGAGATTTGCCCTCCGCAAACAAAAATGGTTACTATGTTTAGATAAGATAAAGTTTATTCGTCCAAAGCACAAGTATAAATCACTTACATTGTATGCTACATTGAAATATTCATACGTGAAGTAATAGTTGCTTGGTATACATAGTAGGCTACAAACCTGTGTTATGAAATACCAGCTCCTTCATTTAACAGTATTTTAAAAAAAATATATGTGGGTAGGTGGTCGCACTTACAAACGACAAAATGAGGCAAGAATCTTTTAGCCAAGTCAATCTTGACTTGAAGACAATAAAATAACTTAACTACTTAAACTACGAACCTAAGTAAACATTTTTTTTTACATTATGCTATGCCTTTATTATGTGGATTGGCTTATATTGTAGGTAAATGATACTGTTACGGGCTAGGGTTCTGGATTTAGATGTAAAACGCCAATGACAACTTCTTAGGATTTATTCACGCAGGGTCTGGTCTGCAGGTCTTCACGACACGAAGTCCACACGTAGATTCCAATCGCAGGTCAGGTCTTCACGACACGAAGTCCACACGTAGATTCCAATCGCAGGTCTAATCGAAGTCCAATAGTATCGCTGAGGTCGTAGGTTATCGCTCGTATCGCAGGTATGTTCGCTCGAAGTTCACTCTTCGCTATTCCAAACGGAACTGACAGCGCGCCGCGGCGGCCGCTATTTATATCCGCCGGCCAGGGTTCTAGAACATTCCCGTAACTATGTACCTACACTCGGTACACGCGGCAAGGTCGCTCGAACAGTTACTCATTTAAAGAGTTTTGAACCTTACTCTAGTGGACATACGAGTCATTATTGCTTGCAGCGTTTATTGTTTACTAAAACGCAGCATGCGGCGACTATTCGATAGGCTCCTAGAAGGCTCTATTCTAGATGGTTCGGGATAGGACCGCGACAATACTATAAACACATACGTTAGTTTGTGTATCATTACATTTAAATAAGGTTGACGCTCTTTTCGGAATAAGGAATAGAAGAGCACCTAGAGGTCTTTAATACGTTTATAGGTACGAGTGTGTGTTTCGCCACTTTGGACATTTTGCTGGCCAAACCGAAAGACCCACCTCATGCTCCTTGAGTCGCTCTCCGATGATGGCAAGGCTCTCGCCCAATAAACGCAGGTGGGCCGCCACTTCAGCCGCCCCGTAGCCCTGTCCGCGGGCGCCCGTGGCCGCCGTTGCGGGCTGTGGCAATACACATATCAATATCAACCCTTGTATGTCCCCACTGCTGGGGCACGGGTCTCTTCCTGCACCGCAAGAAGGTTAGGCTATACTCCACCACGGCGGCCAAGTCCGGGTTGGTGGAGGATTGTAAGACAGCGGCGAGCCTTACTGTCAGAAGTTATCAAGCCGCCCATAAGGCCTCTGACATGGCTTAACGACTGCCATTACATGACAGCCGGCACCAATAGCCTAACGTGCCTTGTGAAGCGCTCGGAAGAAATGCAATTAGCTGTAATCACTGGACGGTTACCCATCCTGTAAGGTGATGAAAGTACTCCTAATAGAAGGTGGTGCATTCGAAACCGGTACCAATGACTTTGTTTTCGTTATGTGCTTTTGTGAGTAGCTAGACCACTAGCTAACCACGTAGGAAAACATCGTGAGGAAACCCTACGTGAAGTGATAACATACCTCAGCGTTGACTACTTACAATGGCCCAACTATGAGGCTAAGTGCGGAAATCTCTCGGGTCTAATTACTTGAATATCAAGTTTGTTCAACTCCTCATAGTAAGGCTTTCCACAGGGCACACTAAGTCCTATACTATTTTTTTTGTTTTACCATTATTATATTCTTTTATATCGACAATTTTAAAAACCCATTTAGAGGCTAAAATTACCACCCATGCTGGGACTCGAACCCGCGACCTCTGGCTATCCATGCCAGCGCTCTCCCAACTGAGCTAATGGGCGACTCACCAGCATCCGTGAAATTTCGAACCTCTTTACAATACTCTCTGTATTACCTACGTACAAATGAATGAAATGCAGTAGGTTTTACATCGGAATGATATCGGTGTACCCACGTAATTATATTCTTTTTAATGAAACCATTATGTTTATATTCTTTGTGTACTTGCAGTGATCGGGAATCGAACTCCCACCACGGCCTGCAAGGGCGGTGTCGTAGGCGAG
Organism: Yponomeuta sedellus; assembly: GCA_934045075.1. NCBI lineage: Eukaryota > Metazoa > Arthropoda > Insecta > Lepidoptera > Yponomeutidae > Yponomeuta > Yponomeuta sedellus. Next base: position 6,451,320 of record OW203751.1, on the reverse strand, counting down.
GCCTGCTGCTTAACGCGTGAGCCTCGGGATGGATTTGTATATTTAGAGATTATTTCACCTATCTATCTAAGTCTAATCTATCTAACAGACTATGTCGTAAAGAACCTAGGACACAATTTTCGTTGCTCTTTCTAAGCCCAGCAAATAAATATCCATCCTCATACTTGCGTCCAATGTGAAGTTGGTTCAACTTCTCATAGTGAGGCTTTCCATAGGGTGGCACACTAAGTCCTGTACTATTTTTTATTTTTACCATTATGTTTATATACTTTGTGTACTTGAAGTGATCGGGACTCGAACTCACCACCACGGCCTGTGAGGGCGGCGTCGTAGGCGAGGCCTGCTGCTTAATGCCTTAGCCTCGGGATTGATTTGTATATTTAGAGATTATTCTACCTACATTACAATTTTCGTTGCTCTTTCTAAGCCCAGAAAAACAATATCCATCCCCATACTTGCGTCCAATGTGAAGTTGGTTCAACTCCTCATAGTAAGGCTATCCACAGGGGGGCACAATAAGTCCTGTGCTATTTTTTATTTTTACCATTATGTTTATGTACTTTACGTGCTTAAAGTGATCGGTACTCGAACTCACCACCACGGCCTGCGAGGGCGGCGTCGTAGGCGAGGCCTGCTGCTTGGCGCGGGCTGGCGGGCGGCCCACTTGTCCGTACGTGCGCTTCGGAGTCGCGTTGTAGATCACTTTACTGGCCGCCGCATTAAGACTCTGCTCCTTTTGGATGGCGAAGCGTTTCGCTTTGCGCTTCCACGAGTACCGCTCGTTGTAGTTCACCTGAACGAGGAACATTATTCTGTAATAGTTCATTTCATCTAATTCATTCATCGTTCGTTCATCCATTCATTCTTATCGCTAATTCGTTCGTTGTAGTTCGCCTGAACTCGCTCATTAAATAATTATACTTTATTGCACACGAAAAATTTGGTCATCTCTTTGATCATCTCTTTTCAAATTTGATCATCTCTTTGAAAAATGCCACTAGCGGTAGTCACGGGACGGTTACCCAACCTGCACCTGACCGCGCCTGTTGTTGCTTAACTCAAGTGATTGATTCCAATCACTCGGTTCGATTATACGACGAACCGAGTGACTGGAATCATGACGCCTCGTGTATAAGCTGTCGGTTTTCCAATAAACAATAAAACAAAACAAAACAAGACTAGGCCACGAGCGGTAAGTTTTCATGACTGCCGTCAATAACTTTAAATGCCAAAGCATTAGTTAAGTGTCTAACAAAACTAGGGAAAACATAACTGCTGCACACGAATAGCACTCGTTCACCACTCTAAACGAGTGCTGTTCGGTCACTCGTCTTTCAGTGACCCTATACAGTTCCAGAAAAGTTCCAAATGTAAATAAAAAAGCATAATAAGACCAGTTATGATTGTTATTCCGTTGGCGGCGGTAGTCAGCAGTCCTAAGCGCCTTGAAGCACTCAGCCCCTACGATACATACATTGGCCCACATCTCGCCCAGCCGCTTGGAGATGGCTGAGAAGTCCATGTCGGGGTGCTTACGCAGCAAATCGTTGCGCGCCTCTTTAGCCCACATCATGTACGCGGTAATACGAGTCTTGCCTGTTGGCCGGAGAGAAAACAGCGTAAAGTAAGAGAGAAATAGTTATCTTCTATAATACAAAAATGAATCGCTGAATGTGTTGGTAAGCGCAAATCTCGAGAGCAGCTGAACCGATTGCGCTAATTCTTCTTTTAGAATATTCCTTGAAGTAAGAGGATGGTTCTTACGGAGAAAAATAAAAAAATAAAGAATCGACTGTTAGGCGGTACGAAGTTCGCTGGGTCAGCTAGTCTATAATATAAAAATGAATCGCTGAATGTGTTGGTAAGCGCAAATCTCGAGAGCAGCTGAACCAATTTTGCTCATTATTTTTTTAGATTATTCCTTGAAGTACGAGGATGGTTCTTACGGAGAGAAAAAATAAAAAAATATAAGAATCGACTATTAAGCGGTATTAAGTTAGCTGGGTCAGCTAGCTATTAAAAATAATACTTTTATTGCACTTAAATTTGAAGAATAAAATCGTTCAATGTGCGAACTTTATGCCATAAGCATTTTCTACCAGTCAACCGCAGGAGGTAGGCGAAAGTGTTGGTAGGCGTGCAAAAAAACAAGAAGTTTATTCAGTCTAATCTATAAAGATTTTTTTTATAACGTCTTACGACGACTCTAGTCGCGTTAAGTCGTTGGTCGCTTAGAGTGTATAATTAATGTATTGTTTCGATAACAACCCCTGTATGTCCCCACTACTGGGGCACGGGTCTCTTTCTGCAACACAGGAAGGTAAGGCCATACTCAACCACGGGGGCCAAGTCCGTATTGGTGGAGGCTTGCAAGACTAGTGGCTGGTCTTACTGTCAGATGTTATCAAGCCGCCCTAAGGCCTCTGACTTGGCTTAACGACCGCCATCTATCGACGGCAACCGGCACCAACGGCTTAAAGTGCCTTGCGAAGCACGGAGCCGCTCGGAAAAATGCCACTAGCGTTAGTCCTAGACGGTCAACCATCCAGGCACGGAATGCGCTCTATTTCGCTTAACCTACGTGATCGTTTAAGATCACTCAGGAGCCGGGTCTACGAGCGAGCTTATCGACTCGCCAAGACGAAGATTAATACTATTGTAAGGTTTGTCAATGCGGAGTAGTCCCACGCGCTGCTACACTATTATTCTTTATTGCAAACAGTATAATCCAAAGATCATTACATAGAATTTGTTTCAAAGGGGAACTTATCTCTAACAGAGATCTCTTCGAGGCAACCATAGCATTGGGTGTTTAAATTAAGATAGCGGGACGAAGGGAGAAATATTTATAACTATATATATAGTATACCGGATTGAAGCTACAATCCGGTATACTCACTGATCTAACATAATACGTTTTCTCGGAAATGGCACGAGTTGGACGAAAATGATGTATGACAAAGTTGTAGGGAATGTACGATATACGGCCATCCTATGGAGCCGAGTTTTGAATTTCGAACGCGTTCCACTACGCGAGGGTGCTAACTATGTCGTTTACCGACCGATTTGGATGACATTTTGATAGAATATTGTTTTAGTGATCCGATTGAAAAAAAAAATTTTGGTTGTTCGAAATTCAAAATGGCGGCGCAGATATAGCCGACCGAAAAATCGACCTTTGCGCAAAAAAGTCGGCAGCCAACTGGGCATATGCTGGAGATATGCCGTAAGCGGCATCGCGTTGCCAAAGGACCCAGGTATATGAGAAAAATCCGACATCTTGGAATTTCAAGATGGCGGCCGAGATATTGATGATTGAAAATGACAAATTTTTGTATGGAGATTTAGTACTAAAATTGACTTTTCAATAGAGAAATGAGACAAACTTGCGAGGCCGGAGGCCGAGCTTCGCGAAGCGGGCACAAAAAGTTTTGCCGCGGCGAGGCCGAAGGCCGAGCTCCGTTTAGGCCGAGGCCGAAGGCCGAGACCATGCAAATTGCGGCGCACAAGTACCAGCGCAAGAGCAAAAAGGGACAAACTTGCGAGGCCGCAGGCCGAGCTCCGCGGAGCGGGCACGAGAAACCCCGCTGTGGCGAGGCCGAAGGCCGAGCTCCGTCCAGGCCGAGGCCGAAGGCCGAGACCGTTCAGGTTACGGCGCACAAGTACCAGCGCAAGAGCAAAAAGAGACAAACTCGCGAGGCCGGAGGCCGAGCTCCGCGGAGCGGGCACGAGGAACCCCGCCGCGGCGAGGCCGAAGGCCGAGCTCCGTCTAGGCCGAGGCCGAAGGCCGAGACCGTTCAGTTTACGGCGCACAAGTACCAGCGCAAGAGCAAAAAGAGACAAACTTGCGAGGCCGGAGGCCGAGCTCCGCGGAGCGGGCACGAGGAACCCCGCCGCGGCGAGGCCGAAGGCCGAGACCATACATGTTCCCATGCAACAATTCACTACAATAAGTGTCTAGCGAGGCCCTAGGCCGAGCGCCGCGGAGAGCGCAGCTCGGAGCGGCTGGGGGTTGGCGCGCGTAAGCGCGCAGGGGGCTCGCCCCCTAGTTTATAACTATATAAATAAGTAATAATACGACCTATAAATAAATATTCATGGACATATTACACAGATCTCGTTAACCCTATACTAAGTACAACTAAAATGACTTGTGTTACAGGTGCTAACTCGACGATAGATACATACAATAAATACATAGATAACATCCAAGACCCGAGACAAACTAGAAAAGTTCGATTCCTAGCTTGACCCGGCCGGGGATCGAACCCGAGGCCTTCGGTTTTACAGTCAGCGTGCCAAACCGCTGCGCCACCGAGGCTGTCTACTATACATACATAAACCTATTGACTATGTGATGTTAGAAAGGTAGTGCTCTTTTAACCCCTTCTTGAAAGCATATATGGATGGATCATTACTGCGGTCGAACCTTTATCTTTCCGTTGAGCCTTAGCTCTGCCGACCACCTTTCCGTCCTTCACAATCAGCTTCTTCTTGGAGCTCTTCTCCATCATATAGAGGGAGTTAGCGGGTGTGCGGGTGGCATTACCGCCAGAGTATTCGTCTGAGGAACTGTCCGTCTCCATTCTGAGGGTAAATTGGTTAGATAAGATAAAATTTTCTTCTTCTTCAGGCTATATTAGTTCACTGCTGGACATAGCCCTCCCCCAAAGAGCGCCACGTTGTGCTATCATAGGGGGTAATGCCCATAATCCCGACGCAAAGCATGCGGGTTGGGGATCGCAGTTCGGTGGAATTGTACTGCAGGGGGCACTGCTGCCCACCCCCCGGTTTTATTGTACATCAGAGCACATATTATAAAACATCTAAAGATACTTGACAGTGTACAATGGAGGCCTTATTGCTAAAATCAATTTCTTATTTAATTACTTAGATTAGATTAGAACTCCTTAGGCCCACTTGCGTCAGCCTGGGGTAGCTCATTTAACTCCAGTTAACCGGTCAAATCGATCATTTTATTTGTTGATCTTCTTAAAGTAAGGCCCGCCACTGTCTTACAATCCTCCACCAACCCGGACTTGGCCCCCGTGGTGGCGTATGGCCTAACCTTCCTGCGGCAATCGATCATCTCGTATGCGAATGATCGATTGCCGCAGGAATCGATCGCATACTCCACCACAGGGCCAAGTCCGGGTTGGTGGAGGATTGTAAGAGTTAAGGATGACTCACGCTACACCGTGTCGGGTCCGAGCCGAGTGTCGGCCGTAGCACGGTCACCGAGCCGGTTCCGTGACTGCAATTACAAAGACGGGCCTCAACCGCGCCATTACCGTTGCACCGTGATGCAGTATATTCGTCCGAGCAAAATTAGTGTTGTAACTAGTCTACAATCATGTTGAATTTTGACGACCAGCCCTCCTATTACGTAGCAATCCACTCTATCGAGTGAAGCATTTAGACGACTCCTGAGTTTTAAAAAATGTATGCATTTGACAGCCGGAGTAGCTTAAAAAAAGTAAAAATCAACGTCACGCAACTCAGTGGATGCTTACGGTAATACGGTAATAATGCCCCTGGAATTAGCGGCTATTGCAATCGCTCTGGACGACGAAGAATCTGAGGAATCTTCAACTACTAGGAAATGGAGCGTGCATCCACTTTGGAGAGAGCGACAGCAGAAAGGAGAATATATGAATCTTTGTAAAGATCCATGTAGTTATGAAGACAAATATTGGGACTACTTTAAAATGACTAAAGAATCTTTTGACATCTTAGACATGAAAATTAAAGATGATTTGACTAAATGCATGGTAATGCATTTAGTCAAATCATCTTTAATTTTCATTGTTCATCAACTTTACCAAGTTTCAGATTCCTATTTCATCCAAACATCGATTAGTGTAAACATCGTCAGTGCGCTTCTATTAGCATCACTACGACTAATCGGGCGCAACTCGGTGACACAGTATTCATGCGACGGGCCGTGGCCGAGCCGAAGCGGGACCGGGTTGTTTCCGAGCGCTGTCCGTTGTTAGGCCGTCACTCGGTTGCCGCTCGGTATAGCGTGAGTGAGTTCATACAAAATATATGTAATATTAGTTAACCGTGCTACGGCCGACACTCGGCTCGGACCCTGCACGGTGTAGCGTGAGTCATCCTTTAACCGGTTAAATTAACAGATAAATGAGCTAACCCGGGCTGACGACACAAGTGGGCAATTATTGTGCGCACCAGAAATCATAAAATCATAAAATTCATAACATGGTATCAATCTGCACTGCTGCGGCACGGGTCTCTTCCTGCATCGCAGGAAGGTTAGGCCATACTCCACCATGGGGGCCAAGTCCGGGTTGGTGGAGGATTGTAAGACAGTGGCGGGCCTTACTGTAAGAAGTTCAACCCGCCCATAAGGCCTCTGACATGACATTTGACACAGTGAAAAAAATAATATTACGTTTTTATAAAAAAGTGTATAATTTTTTTTTACGACTTCTAAGGCAATTTAACTATAAGACCTACATGATTTATGCAAAAAAACAGGATAAAACTTGATGATGATAGATAACGAAAGATTTAAAAATTATCACTTTCAAACCATCACGTTTTCCGACAGATTTAAATTTATTTAAAAAAAAGGGCATTTACCTTGTTAAACTTTAGTTTGTTACTGACATATAGGTTTTTTTTTGTCAATCATAAAAGTGTCCCCACATTGTGTAAGAGGATTAAAAAATCTTTCGTCATGCCTATTGCCGTGCTTCGCAAGGCACGTTAAGCCGTTGGTGCCGGCTGTCATATAATGGCAGTCGTTAACTTCTGACGGTAAGGCCCGCCATTGTCTTACGATCCTCCACCAACCCGGACTTGGCCCCCGTGGTGGAGTATGGCCTAACCTTCTTGCGATGCAGGAAGAGACCCGTGCCCCAGCAGTGGGGACATACAAGGGTTGATAACGTTGCACAGTACTTACGAATCGGCATTCTCTCCATTATTCTCATAGTAGTCTGACTCACTGCCGGAGGCGGTGTTGGCCCCCTCCTCCTGGGCTGATCTGGGCACAGGGGTGGACTGTTCAAATTCCTGAAATTTGAACAAGAGGATGTGTAAAGCAAAATCAAAGTATTTTATTAAGACGGCCTTTTTGGCGGCCTCGGTAGCGCAGCGGTTTGGCGAGCTGACTGTAAAACCGAAGGTCTCGGGTTCGATCCCCGTCCGGGTCAAACTAGGAAACGAACTTTTTATTTTGTGTCGGGTCTTGGATGTTTGGACCTATGTATTTATTGTATTAAATCTATCGTCGAGTTAGCACCTATAACACAAGTCATTTGGTTGTACTTAGTATAGGGCTAAAGAGATCTGTGGAATATGTCCATGAGTATAATTTTTTTTTTATTTTAAGGCGCTATGCGGCGCTAACTAGAACCACCGCTGAAACAAAAATCATCCTCATCAGCCCAGTAAACCACGCTGCTGGGTATAGGCCTCTTCATTCCAAGCCAACCAGCACGGTCTCGCGCTAGTCTCATCCACTGTTTATTGGCTACTTTACACAGATCATCTGACCATCTGGCTGCTGGTCTGCCCACCGACAGTTTCCCCTCCCACGGCCGCCACTCTGTCACTACCTTCATCCATCTGCCATCATTCCGCCTGGCCAAGTGTCCCGCCCATTCTTCAGAGTCGAAATCCGTTTGCCGATATCTACCACCTTTGTTTGGCGTCTGATCTCGACGGATCCGGTCCAGAAGTGTGATTCCTAGCATAGCACTTTCCACTGCTCTCTGTGCGACTTTGACTTTGTGCACTGCGTCCTTAGTTAGAGTCAGGGTGCGAAATTATCAATATAATTACGCTGCTTGATAATTATAAGATAATTATAATAATTATATATCCCGTGTAAGAAATTAATTTGTTATATTGTTTGATAACAAATACATTATAATTAACGTAGCGCTCTTGAGGGGAGGGCTATGTCCAGCAGTGGACTAGTATAGCATGAAGACGACGACATTATAATTTGGCCAATTGTAACAAAAACAAATAAATTTTATGATTTTTATTTAAAATCCAACACAAATTAACATTAATTTAAGTAAAAAGTGTCCATCAGATTTGACATTCTAAATATATATTAAATTGGATTAGCCAAAGATGCCAAAGGAATATCTTCATCCGATGATGATTCTATTTCCATTGGCTGTGTTGCTGCTGTAGCTGCAGTAGACCTTATTTGTTGACCTAATCCTAATAGCCAACTAAGATCTTGCTGCTTGGTTTTGTTTGCTTTGCATACACGAAATTTTTGTTTTTATCAATTGATAATTACCCCTCTGGGATAAAGACGTGAAGGTTATGTATGTATGCTTTAAAGTTGGATCCAGCGTGCGTACATGCAACGACTTATGAACGTTGATGAAGCGAAGGTGATCTGTCAGGATCGTGGCAAGTGGCAGTCCCTGGCCTCTGCCTACCCCTCTGGGATACAGGCGTGAGGTTATGTATGTATGTATGTATGTATGTATGTATGTATGTATGTATGTATGTATGTATGTATGTATGTATGTATGTATGTATGTATGTATGTATGTATGTATGTATGTATGTATGTATGTATGTATGTATGTATGTATGTATGTATGTATGTATGTATGTATGTATGTATGTATGTATGTATGTATGTACACTCTATTTATTCTTACTTGTCCAATTTAGTAAACAAGATTCTACCCGTAAACTGTAAATTTTTAGTCCAAAACTGCCATATTTCCATAAATGAAGTAACTTGGAACACTCTTTTAGATAACACGCTGCCAATTTTATAGACATAGTTCATGATAGCTCATGAATTTGCGAGAAAATGTCTAGTTTAGGCATCTAATCTCAATTTTAAGGTTAGAATCTTGTTTACTAAATTGGACAAGTAAGAATAAATAGACTGTATATGTATGCTTTAAAGTCCTAGATTCTTTGACCTGAGTTTTTGTCAGTCGGTTTTAAAAAGAGCTACTATATTTATTAAGTTTTATTTTGTTCACATTTTCCAAAGACGCATACAATAAACATCCAAACATATACAGATAGATTTTATTGAGTCTTATAATCAGACCTGAGATTTCCGTACTTAGCCTCTTAGAACGTTAACACTTCAGACACTAAGGTTTCCTTACTCCCTATCTTAATTTAAACACCCGTTGCTAAGGTTGGCTGGAAGAGATCTCTGTTAGAGATAAGTTCGCCTATGGAACAAATTTTATGTTATGACTTTTCGACTTTACTTTTTGCAATATAGAATATATAGTCTTTTACTTAGAGCGGTGGTAGCGGAGCGGTGTAGAACTCCAGCTTCTCAATTGGGAGGTCGTGGGTTCGTACCCCGGCATGTAACAATGACTTTATTTTCTAAGTTATGTACATTCGTGAAATTATAGTAGCAATACTTGCTGACGGTGAAGGAAAACATCGTAAGGAAACCCTAGTATCTGAGGTGTTAGCGTACCTCAATTACGAACAATCGCAGAAATCTCAAGTCTAACTAACTAGTCTTTTACTTACACCCACCTGCTCTTCCATCCGGAATTGCCCATAGCTCTTGACCGGTGCCTGGCGACGGTACCGCGCCTCGATGTCGTCCGGTGACTCAAAGTCCATCAGCTTAGAGCTCTTCTTTCTGACTCTTCCGCTACGGGACACACCGGTCACTTCCAGGTCTGTTGAGGGGCGTGAGCATTCAAAACATTTTTACAGGTGCACAAAGAGATATTCACGACTTAGCTTTAATTAGGTACTGAGTTTTAAAAACCCATTTAGAGGCTAAAAATTCCACCCGTGCCGGGATTCGAACCCGCGACCTCTGGCTGTCCGTGCAAGCGCTCTTACCAACTGAGCTAATGAGCGACTCACCGGCATCAGTGAAATTTCGAACCTCTTTACACTATTCTCTGTATTACAGCTGTGGGTTGCCGGTTGAGCTGCCGGTTTCTATAAGGCGCTCCCCATCTTCTGATATATTTAAATCTAAAGTAGTAGAATTCTTTCTTTCCAAATAATTTCTTATTTTCTTTTTGTCTGTAGATAAATCCCATTTATTTTTCCCATCATGCTTGCTATTATAACTTAATGTTTATGTATGTTTATAATAGTATTTATCTATGTAAGTTTATTTTATTACATATACGTATGTATATAAATATTCGATGAGCACCAACTACCCGTCTCAATTTCTCCTTCAGCAATCATTCCGATTTAAGGTTGCCTGGAAGAAATTGCTATCAGCACTAAGGCCGCCAATTGTACCTCTTCTTTTGTAACTGTTGTCTCTGTAATTATTTTCTGGTGTGTACAATAAAGAATATTCTTATCTTATCTTATCTTACGTACAAAATTGTCCTTAGCACGGGTTAGTGCATTAAAAATAAAAATAGTTTAAAGAGATATCCACGACTCAGCTGAAAAAGGAAATTACGCAGATATTTCCTAACCTAAGAGTACAGATAATACATCCTTCATGGGGCATTGTATACGCTTCTATATTAAAATACCTGAAGATATATTAAGCTTGCCTGAACCGCGGTTCAAAAAATATGTTAAGCACACTTTGTGCCAAAAGGGCTACTATACCATAAAGGATTATTTAGATGACAATGAGGTCTGGAATTAAAGCCAGTACAATCTATGAGTTCTATGGGTGAATATATGATAAAGGTATTTTTAGTGTCCCCTGAGAAAAAGTTATGTATTTTAATTGGTATTAAATATCTAGCATCTTCGTAATGTGTGTGTATGTATAATGTTATGGGCCAGAAGATAAATTGTTTTTTTTTTATTTTATGGGCTCCAGGGGAAAATGTGTAGTCAGGGGAGTGACACCATGAACAGAGTAATGACAAATTAAGACAGGGAAGTGACATCCTATAAGTTTTTTATATGTTAAATGAAATGTATCAATAAAAGTTGCTATTTATTCATTTTTATTATTTTAATTAATTAAATTATATCAGTCTCAAGTGTGACATGTTCTTTTTTAATTATATTTATCACGAGATCCTAGTACAAAGTTAATTTGAATATAAAGACAAAAGAATTAAATAAAAAATCAAACCTCTTTTAAAAAATAAAATAACTGAATTAAAGTGTAAGTCGAACCTATCAATCTCCATTTAAGATATCAGGCTTTAACATTTATCATTGAGAGCAATGAACAATTAATTAATTAAATTCTATCAGTCTCAAGTGTTACATGTTCTTTTTTTAATTATATTTTATCACGAGATCCTAATACAAAGTTAATTTGAATATACAGACAAAAGAATTAAATAAAAAATCAAACCCTCTTTTTAAAAATAAAATAACAGAATTAAAGTGTAGGTTGAACCTATCAGTCTCCATTTAAGATATCAGGCTTTAACATTTATCATTGCTCTAAATTCTTTGTACTTATTACTTCTTTAAGAAAAAAATAACAAAAGCTATGTTTTCATCATAAAATCAACATTTCACTTAAAATTAGTACTATATTTTTAAAGAAAAAAAAATACTTTCTTAAACACTAACAACTACTTTTCATATACTTCAACTGTCTTTTGAAATTTGTAAAATAACCTATTACCCTGCATGACTATATTGGGCACTGGTAATTTTTTAATGATTTGTTCCCATCTTACATTTGCGACATCATTATCATCTAGTTTAAAAAGAGTTCCATTGTTAGAACTTATCTTCAGAAAGGTCACTAAGATCTCTCCTTCCTCTTCGTCAAAATCAGATGAACACACGCCAGCATATCTATACTCTTTATTTTTATTCTGGTATTGTATAAGTACAAAATCACCGTTTTTATATTTGCAGCTTGTATCATCGATAGACTTTGAACATGAAGGCATATTGGCGCTATCATTGCTATCAACTGCAACATCCGAATTTGTAATATTTTGTGGGAGACATTTTTTGTGTGTATCGTCATCAGACTCTGAGTATATTTCAGCAGCATCTAATTTGGCAGGATTTTTGTATGCATAAGTGATTTCACCCAAGTTGAAGTGACTACAAAAGTTAGAACAAAAGCAACTTAGGCTTTTCATATTCAACTTTGGACCTGTAAAGACATTACCTCGTACTTGGTGTACCTTCAGCGTTCCAACAAAAGGCTTGATAATCGATCTATTTTTTTCAATAACATTCTTTTGTAATTGAATTTCCTTTTCGGGTATGATGAAAATTTTTATGCCACGACACTGTTCATCTAATGCCTTAACAAGTTCATTTATACTAGGAATGTCGGTTCCTGATGCGACGATTTTGTCGGCTGTTCGTTTGCACGTCCCTCCTATTCCATCTGGAGCTCCCTTGCCGTGCCCAGCTTCATGATAGTTCCATGTAAAATCTAATATGTTTGGGTACGCTTCAGACAATTGACAGGCCAAATAGTAGAACATGTCTTTGTTCCGGTACTGTGTTACTGGGCCATCGCTTAAAAAATGAACAGTTTCTACTGAATCCGGCAGTAGTTCCATTATAGGTCTTAGATGAGCCCAGATAACAGGTACGTTATGATTTAGATTTTCAGAAAGAGAAGCAAAGCATTTTGTCTCTCCCTTCAAATATAAAACAACAGTGTGTAAGCTAATTTGAGTACGTGACCCACCGAAATGGAAGGATTGAACCTCTTCAGAATATTTGGTATTATAATTTTCTGAGAAGTCCATATGTATCACAGCCTGTTTTTCAGTTAAATTATCTTTTAGGGCTTTTAAAGCTTTATATTGATGAACTATATTAACCTCATGTTTTAAAAATAACTGCAAATCATTTTCAAGCTCCATAACCAAATGTTTCGGAGGACAGTTTGAGGTTTGTTTAACATATTTGCGTATCCTGCGTTTGTTTTTTGTTTTTGTGTCTATAATTTCTTCTGCAATACACTGCCACGAAGCGTGTTTTATTTCAACAGCATTGTCAAACTCATGATAATGTATGAAACGAGCTTTGCAGTTGTTACATTCTCGTAGTAAGCATTCTTCATTGTAACGATCGCAACATAAATAATTTAGCATTTCTTGGTGGTTTGAAAAATCTATTATTTTTGCACGTTTTAAAGAAATCAAGGTCAAATCCATGTTCGCATGAGTAATACATAAGCAGGTTTCTCTTTGATTTACGTTTGGAGATACAACCCAAAAAGGTCGCAAGCGACAAAACATTGCGTAACTTATTTTAATATTTTTTGTTTCTACAAACCTCGAATACAGATTTTTCAATGAATCCTGTAGAAACCTCTTCTGTTTTTTAATTTTACCCCTTGTAATACTGTCCTTTTTTCCTGGGCATAAGCGACTGTTGCAGTCTTCTTCAAAAAAGTCAGCCACTGTTTTCTCCAATTTCAAATTTATTTTGTCTTTTCGTGTCTTCCGTGTCATATCCAGTAAACTTTTTTGAGTAGTTGGTGATCGTGTATAGGGTTTCATATGAATTTGATCTAAAACTTTATATTTCTTGACTATTTTCCCACTTAAAACTTTTCTAAATATCTTCTTCTCATTATCATTCCTTGTCAATTCTATATTTTTTTTAAGTTGGCTTTGGACCACCTCACTAAATAATAATTTCTTTTTAACCTCTTCTACCTTCTCTTCATTATTATCTTTCAGGAGATCGGCTACTTTCGAGTTCGGAGTCATTGTCTGCTTTTTTACACGTCTTAACTTCTTTTGATACTTCTTCACCTTTTTTCGTAATCGCTCTATTTCATCCTTTTGTTTTTTAATAACTCTATTCCTTAATTTCCGTTGACATTCAGATCGTTTTTTTGCAGCTATTGCGATATTATTTTGTTCTTCAGGAACTGGAGGATGTTCATCATTGTCAGATGATGGCGGTGTCATAGGACAATTTTCAATAGACTGAAGCTTTAAACGATCTCTGTGCCTTTTAGTTTTTTCTCTCCATATTTTTCTTACATTTCTTTTTTCTCTTTCACTCATATCTTTGATACTCTTTATTTGACCATTTTCCTTCTTTCTTTGATATTTCAGTTTCTCTTTCTCTTTTAATTGTTCATTCTTAACTGGATCATTTTTTATTCTCTGGTAACGTAATCTTTCAGCTTCACGTTTCTTTTTTAGCCTTTCTTCCCTCGTTTGCTTCTTTTTGATTTTTGCCATGATTCCAGCTTATGTATGATAACTATGATAAGCGAGAACTGGAATAAATAAACGTAATTATAAGAAAGAATATTAATAAGTAGCATTTTAAGTCATTTCCCTGGCTGTAATGTATTTCCCCTGGCATACAAAATGCCAGGGGAGTGGCGCCAGAGAAGTGACAAAATCGCTAATAACCTCAAAATACAGCTAAACACTTATGTGCTTCTACTTTTCTTTGTTATTATCTCTTCTGGCTCACAATTATTATATTTTTTTTAAATTCAAACGTACGTCACAATAAAATGACAAAATATACACTTACCAGGGTAAATACTGCAACGACTGGCACCAACACGCTTTATGACGCCGCAATGGCTACTGACGCGACGCCGATTTGAAAATCCTCGCTGCGATTGACTTGTTGCTATGTTCACTTCATTAAATACGCGCCTATCAAGGTCAAACGTTGGCGTTTACGATTTGTTTCTGGATAATTTTAACAAAATTTCGCCAGGTGTAGGTGACACTACTTAGCGGGACTCGAAACTTTGTTATTATTTGTTACGTTCCGAATATTTTATATACTTTTATTTCATGAAATTGTGTTTTATACTATATTTAGTTACATCATTATTGAGGAGATATCATTATATGATTTAAATAAAAAAATGTATGCTTACAAGTTCATTAAGATTAGGCAATGGGGCATGCCAGGGTAGTATACATTTTTCAACTTTTTGATTGTTACTAGTTTTTACTAGTCTAAAGTTATATAGTCAGCGTAATTTAAATACACGGATTAAATAAAACACGATATTAGCAGTTACTTTCAAGATATGGGACAATAAATAAATTAATTTTGTTAAAGATATCTGATGGGGCCATTACAATCCCATTACTGTATATTGACCCCTATGTTTATAATAATTATGTAAACTATGTTAATTAAGGACTTTTGAAAAGACTAAGTTAGGAGTTTTTTGTCCATTTTTTCTCCTAAATGATCTAGATTTTGAAATGGACACATAGTTTGAATTGTAACGTTCATTAAGCCGCAGTTTCTGTGCTACTTTGAATAAAACCTTTTCATTTCATTTCATTTCAGATGGGGGCCTTATCACTAGAAGTGATCTCTTCCAGACGGCTTTTGGATGGACTGCAGCAATACATTGGAGAAGAAAGAAGATGTACAAACAAATTAAATTATTTCAGATATAGGTATATATTTTTGAACTAAAACTTTCGTAAGCACAACACATTGTAGACTTTTAGTCCGGACGTGTGTGAGATGAGCGATCGACGACGCTAGCTCCGTCTCTGCTCACCATGATTAAGCTCTGCGTATTGGAGCGAAACCTGGTCGGACTTTTCCGATATAACAACACCCGTAAGTAGATTCGGACTAAAAGTCTACAATAGGTATATATAAATCATAGATACTTTATTCATAGTTAATTATTAGTTAGCCTTATAGATGGGACATTGTACGTAGCAAGGACTGTGCTATGTTAACACTTCAGACTCTAGGGTTTCATCACAATATTTTCTGTCACAATTAGCGAGTGATAACTTCACAAATGTACACAAAACTGTCTAGGGTTGGTAGGTAAAGTTGGGAGCGGTGGAGCAAAAATAAGCAACTTTGAAATGTTTCTATGAAAATGCGTATGAAGCTATAGGTTTTTTGTTACATAGGTATATATTAGATATTTCTAAGTATGTACAAACCTTGATTAATTATTTTCAAGGGCGTAATTACGTGCGTTCGTTAACAAATTGAATGTAAAAAAAATTTGATGGCATGCAATCAAACCAAGGAGGACAAGTAAATACAAGCAGTTAGGTTAGGTTAAAAAATATTCTGAAGCAAAATTACTGCATATATAAACAATAGTAGTGATAATTAACGAATTGGTAATTGCGAATAGGGAAAAACTTTAAACTAAATAGTATCAATAACAAATCCTACTAAATTTATATAAAAAGGTGAAATTATCGTGTAACTTACCGTCCTGCATGTTTTTGGACTCAATTTTGGCTACGTGAGATTTATTTGTTGAACAATAGAATAGGACAAAATTAAACGCTTGCCTGAGCGTTTTTCTAATTTTCAAAAAATTACGCCACACAACGCAACAAGCAAACCACAAAAAGCAAACAAACAAATTCAATTCAATTCTGTTTTATGGACTCAGACTCAACAAACAAACCAACCAAACGAAACTATTTTTTTTTAAATGAATGACGTTTGTTCTTTTAAATGTACAAACATGCGTGACCGGATTATACGAATACAGCCTACACCGCCATCTGTATTTAGAATATAGAAAAAAAAAAGTTTGCTACTCCACGGTAGATGGCAGTATTTACCTACTTTCCAGGAAACAAAAAATGAAGGTATTTAAAAAATTAAAAAAACGTCGGGAAATAAGGTAAAAATTACGATTTACCGAATAAATAATCGCTATTAGACCCGTTTTACATATAACTATGTTTGAATCGATCCATATCGCGTGATATTCTGTGCACGTATCGTAGGCAATAAATAATATAATCAGTAAAACGGAATTATTAATTAGGTTATAATATAGCTCTTTGTCATTCGGGAAAATTGGAAATTATCCTAATTGCGAGTACACACGCCATTTTGAATAATAATTTCACGGATGTCAAAAAAATACATTCGTGAATAATTTAGTACCTACCTATCTTTTTAAAAACCTATTTAGAGGCTAAAAATTCTGTGGTGGGGCACATAGCTCGAAGCAAAGAGTATATAACCACTAGACTAGCTCGAAGTACTGATGGCCGTTGGAGGCTTGGGGTTGGGGCGAAAAGTTCTGACCTGGCGACCTACGGATCGGACGATCTACGGTGGGGGAGAGTCGCTGTATGCAGATGGCACAAGACCGTGAAGCTTGGAAAACTATTAGGGAGGCCTAAGTCCTGCAGTGGGCGCCAACGCCAAATGGCTGATAGGTAATTGGATTGAGGATTGTACGAAAGAGTCAGGCCTTAGTGTCATCATAAGTTATCAAGCCGCCCATAAGACATCTGACATGGCTAAGGCTATGTTAGTTATGGACCTTAGCTTGCCACAAATTTGCAAATGAATCTGAGACACAATCTGAGAAATAAACAATTTTTTTCCAGGAACTCAGAACAACAAAGCAGTGAGTAAACCCTTAAGGACAATGAATGCGAATTCCGTCTGCACCGCCATCTATTTTTAGATGATAGAACAAAAGTTAGCTACTCTGCCCCATCTGCCCTATATAGGTACCATCCAGTGTTGCCATATAAATCCTGCTGTCAAAATGACGTTTTCAATTTCAAGCCGACAGGAATTCAAGGAATTTTTTCGGGCGAAGATCAAAATCGGCTTGGAAAATGCAAATAAACTACTAGTGCCGCTCTCACAGTGCGAAAAACTATGCGACGATGGCCGACAAGATACGCCAGCTAGCCCAGAGGCTCAAAGACAGGGTGCACATAACGCAATTGAACGCTCCAAGTCGCGAAAAGGTCGATCAGCTGATAACAAAGTACATGCCTGCTGCTAAAGTGAACGAATTTGCTGAGAAATTCAAGCAGGAGGCGGTGGTCCAAAGAGTAAGAGAGCTGGTGAGACGGTATGAGAAATTCACGGGCGTTGAGGAAATCATGGCGATCCAGAACACGGTTATAGATGCTCAGGTTTGTAGACATTTCTTATGGTTTCCTTGTTGCTTTGGCCTGTGACCTCATCGATGACATAGGAATCATGGGAATTCGTGTGTTATTTATATGGTTCTGTTGATCACTCTGAGTGTACAGTAATGTATACTCATATCTTATTATAATTTTATTTAGTATTAATATTATTATGTTGCACAAATGTGCAATAGGTATATTATATTTCAAATTCAAATTTCAAATAATTTTATTTCAACGTAAAGAATTTACATTCTGTTTGCTGAATGTCAATGTACAATGTAAAGTGTAAGCCGCCGCCTTCGGGCCGTAATTGTAGTGGAGAAAAAGGCAGCGGAAAAAAAAACTCCACTCTGACCATCTTTTCTCAAATCATCTTAAAAACCAAATACATCAGTTGCCATATGTAAACCTAATAAGATTTCATGATTGCCATTAACAACCCTAAATGCCAAAGCATTAGTCAAATGTCTCACAATAATAGGGGAAAACATAAGTGCTGCGGCCAGACACACGAACAGCACTCGTTCACGAGCATAACGCAGTGCTCAGCCATCATCAGTCTCAACCATTTTGGAGGGAGATAGATGACCCGAACACCACGCTACCATTCGAATGACCTTTAGCAAACTTGCAGTTAAGTTTTTGTCAGTTATATAAGGTATCATATAGTTATTAATATGCAATCACGTCGTCTGTACACACTTGTATTATAAAATATGTTATACTTAGTTATACTTAACAATAAAATCGCGGTGGAATTGGTTTACTACCACGGATTAGGATCGTTTATATAGTCGTCTATTCTATAATATGCCTTTTTACATAGCGAATTTTTAATGAAAGTTTTAAATTTATTTTCAGACAAGCATAGAACACGTTCTGGAATTTTGTTGTAAAAACGAACGCAGTAACCTACAAATGATGTGCCTACCTTGGCTAATCGGGATTTAGTACAAGCAACCTTGTTTCTATTCCTTGTGTTTACGTTATGAACGTCCCTATTTAATTTAAACATTGTTATATTTTTTCGGACATACATTATATTATCGAATATATATTGGCAAGCCAGTGTAAGAATGCCTATTTCTTTAAAACGCTCCCTTAGCGATTCTCTACTGTTTAAGTTGTAAATAGCTCTTATTGCTCTTTTTTGCAAGACAAATATGGTTTCTATATCTGCTGCCCGTCCCCATAATAACAAACCATACGACATGACACTGTGAAAATAACTAAAATAGACCAGCCTCGCCGTCGACACGTCTGTAAGTTGTCTAATTTTTCTGACTGCAAACGCTGCTGAACTCAACCGACCCGACAGTTTTCCAATATGCTGACCCCATTGCAGTTTTGAGTCTATCGTTATGCCTAAAAAAAGCGTGGACTCTACCAGCTCTAGCCTCTCACCAGATATTTTTAAACTCGTGTCAACATTTTTAACATTGGGTAGTGAGAATTTGATGCATTTTGTCTTTTTTGCATTTAGCATCAGATTGTTTATAGTGAACCAGTTTAGAATAGTAGATAAAGCATTGTTTACATCGTCTACATTACTTATACCTCTCTTTACTTTAAAAATTAAGGAAGTATCATCTGCAAACAACACTATCTGCGAAAGCTTTTCTACTAGGTAGGGCAAATCATTTATATATACCAAAAAAAGGAACGGACCCAGTATAGAACCTTGAGGGACTCCTACTTTTACATCAGAACCCGAGGATTTAACTCTATTAATATCAACCTTTACAGTTCTGTCTGTTAAGTAAGATCGAAGAAGACTTAGTGATTTATTACTTAAACCATATCGGTGCAATTTTATGAGAAGTGTTTCGTGGTCAACGCAGTCAAACGCCTTAGAAAGGTCACAGAAAACCCCAATGGCATCCTGCGACTCCTCCCACGCCTCAAAGATATGCTTTACTAACGCTATGCCTGCTTCCGTCGTTGAGCGGCCTTTTGTAAACCCGAACTGTTTCTTATGGAAGAGCTTATTTATACTAAAATGAGTTTGCAATTGATGTAATATTACTTTCTCAAAAACTTTACTTAGCACCGGCAGTATTGCTATAGGTCTGAAATTATTTGGATCTTCACTATCACCAGATTTAAACAAGGGTACGATTTTACTTAACTTTAATAGATTAGGAAAGGTTCCCTGGTCAACACATTTATTAAAAATCAAAGCAAGGTAAGGTGCTAGAATATTGATTATAGTGGATATTAATTTAACCGATAACCCCCACAAATCTTCAGTCTTTTTTAAGTTTAACTCTTTAAATGTTTTGACAATAGTTAAGGTAGTTATATGGGAGAATTGGAAGTCAACTTTACATGGATTTGTACTTTCCAAAAGTAAGGTATCGGCTAATTGGGAGGAAGAATTTAAGCTAGCCGTTATATGCAGTGGCATGTTTTTAAAAAAAGTTTGAAATATTTCTGCTATGTCCTTCTTCGAATTAACTAACTTACCTTCGATCTTCAACGCAAATCCCTGGTCCTTAGGTCTCGTTTTACCTGTTTCTTTGTTAATTACTTGCCAGACTGTTTTTATTTTATTAGTAGACGCCATAATTTTTTTACTTATACTTATCGATTTGGCTGTTAAACAAGTTTGTCTAAAAGTTTTTGAATATTTTTTTACGTACTCTTTGAACGTCGGATTGTGATTGAATTGTTTTTCTTCATACAATTCATAAAGCCTTTTCCTACTTCTATATATACCTGGCGTTGCCCATTCTGAAAACCCGCTTTTTAACTCTGTAATTTTTTTTACGTTAAAAACATGTTCAAATTCTTTTGATATGGTTGAAAACAATACTTGATATAACGTATTCGGATCATTGCTATCGAAATTCAACGAATTTAACTTTATGTTTATATTTTTTTTAAATAATTCAATTTTTTTCTCTGTTATTGGCCTACAATTTAATTCATTGCATTTTTTTGCTTCCAGTACTGACGGTAGGACTACCCATAGCCCGCTATGGTCCGACTGTAATTTGTGTATGACTTCTTTTTCTAAATATTCACAATTGCAAAAGACATTATCTATGCAGGTAGCGCTAGTAGCAGTTGTCCTAGTGGGTTCTGTAAATAAATTATCTAAATTATATGACCTGAAAAGGCTTGCGAGTTTAGTTTTAAGTGGACCTTGAACTAAGAAATCTATATTGAAGTCCCCACACACCACTATGCTCTTCGTAGTACTGAATAGGCGTTTTAAGGCATCCTCCATAAGTAATTCAAATTCATTATAATTTGATTGTGGCGGCCTATAAACACACATTACTATATACCTATCCAATTCCACACACGATATCTCAATTAAACGTTCAACAGATAGACTGACAATATCTTTTCTTTCTTTAATTTTCAAACTACTTTTGACAAAGATCATTGAACCTCCTCTTATTGAGTGTTGTCGGTTAAAAGTGCTTGCTGCTAAATAGTCTTTTAAAGTAAATGACATTTCAGAATGTTTCAGCCAATGTTCTGTTAAACACAAAATATCTACATTGAAATCTGCTAAAAATAGTTCAATTAAATTGTCTTTGCCGGAAAAACCCTGTATATTTTGTGCAACTAAATTGATACCTAACTTAGGGTTTTCCTTTGTCTGCGATGGCAGTTTAAAGCCATTGACTGTGTGTTTGAGCCCGCTGTTGAATTATTACTAATACTAGTAACACGGTTGTCATTCCTATCAGGTTGTGTTATAATTCCTATAACCACAGAGTCAAAAATATTGTAAGCTAACAAAGTAGCTAACTTACGTCGACTATTTTTCGTGAGGTACACAGTATCTCGCGTCAAAAAGTAATTCTTAACAAATTTGTTAAGATCAAAAAATGATATGTCACTATGACGACATGTCAAATGGTGAATGTGTATGTTCAAGCTATGGATGTCATTATTTTCTTTATAATACAAACTATCTCACATACACTCACTCTCTTCTCTCACATACAATCACTCGTCCATCTCACACTGACAAAAGAGATAATACATTTGTTATAAAATATCTGGTGTATAAATCTTCCTAGAATAATCTGTATTATTAAATGGGCCTAGAACCTAGCACAGGTGCAGGTTATACTATTTTTATTTTTAATGCACTAACCCGTGCTAAGGACAATTTTAAAAACCTATTTAGAGGCTAAAAATTCCACCGATGCCAGGATTCGAACCCGCGACCTCAGGTTATTATGTTTCCATTATTGTGTGAGAAGTGAATGAGTGAGTGTGACAGAGGATGTGTTTGATAGGGGTTTTGTGGAAGATGACACACATTATTAATAAATTATTAATTCCTACGACCTCCTCGGTATCACTCCAGTCCATCCAAAGTGAAGAATAGATACTAGACTCGGGTTAGACACTGTGCTATCTAGCTTACAGGAACGTACGAGAGAAACACGTCTATTCGATACAACATTTATTACAAGAGGAAGATATTAATCTACCGCACAATAATTCATATTTTGTCCGTTGTCTACTACCCCATATATCACACCCCCCAACTTAAATAACAGTTAACTATGCTAACGAATTAAAACTATTTTCGTACATTTATGACATCCTTATTTCTATTCCCATACTCCACAATAATTAACAGTTCACTTAATCTAAACTAAATTAAACTAATCGCATTTAGAACATACAATAACTTGTCTTAGGTATTATGTAACATCGTAACCGTACCTTAACACCGGTCTTACTATACGGCCTGATCGGGTGGTCGGCAAGGTGGGTCCCACCGGCTCTCTTGCCAGCCCGGAGGAACCCGCGGAGGACGGCTCTGTGCTGAACTCGCCAGTATCAAGGGTGGAGCCACCCGAGCAGGGCAAATCAAACATACAGTTGGGTCTACGCTTTACTTGATCCACATGTCTCTTCACAGGTACGCCGCTTTCCGTGCCAATTATATAATGCCTAGAGCCTAACTTCTCTTGTACTTGTCCACAACTCCACTTCCTTCCTACACCGAAATCCCTAGCCCAGACCCTATCCCCTACCTCGAACTCCCTATGCAGTCCCCCTGCGTTCTGTGCCTGCCTACGCTGGGCCTCAGCCACCCGTGCCTGTACTTCCAGCTCGCTACCCAGAAGGTCTAGTCTCGAGCGTAATTTTCTACGTTGTAACAACATAGCTGGGGCCACGCCTGTCGTGCTATGAGGTACGTTACGGTATGCCAATAAATACGCCTGTAATGCTACATCCACGTCGAGGCGGTCTCGTATCGCTTTTTTAATCGCTCGCTTGCAGAGTTTTACTGCCCCTTCTGCTGCTCCGTTCGATGCTGGGTGATAGGCTGCTGAATATGTGACCATAATTCCATTATTATGCATAAATTCAGTATATTCTTTACTTGTAAACGGCGGTCCGTTATCTGAAACCACCTGCCTCGGTAAACCGAACCTCGCAAACGTTTCTCGCAATACTTTAATGACTGCGGTCGCTGTTGTCCTAGCCATCGTAAACACTTCTATCCATTTAGAAGTAGAATCTATCACTACTAAATACGTGCGTCCCTGGAATGGACCTAAAAAGTCGACATGCAGGCGCGACCACGGCTCTGCAAGGTATGGCCAAGGTTGCGGTGGCGCATGCGCCGGGGCCGGACTCTCTGCTGCGCAAGTGTGGCATGCGCGGCATACGCGCTCGATATCTGCATCCACGCCGGGCCACCAGACGTAGCTTCGCGCTATCGCCTTCATTTTGACTATACCTAAATGGGCCACATGTAACTCTTGTAATATGGTGGCTTGTAACGATTGTGGTATTACCATCCTGTAACCCCAAACTACGCAGCCCCTATCTATGTACAATTCATTGCGTTTAGTGAAAAATGGCTTTAATTGTTCTTCAGTGGCCGATGCCGGCCATCCCGTCTGCACGTATAAATAAACTTTTTTTAAAATTTCGTCTTTCTCGACTTCCTCTTTTACCCTTTGTCTACTAACAGGCAAAAAATTTTGCACAAAATTAACGTAAGTCTTTTCTCTGCTCTCGGATTCACTCCTGGTGTTCGCTGTTGCCGTCGGTAACCTGGACAAGGCATCAGCCGCATTCTTCTCACTTCTTACGTATTCTATATCATAATCATAACCTGCTAATATTACTGCCCACCGCTGCATTCTGCTCGCCGCCATCACGGGTATGCCTGTTTTATCTCCGAAAATAGTAACTAACGGTTTATGGTCCGTTCTCAAAATAAATTTTCTACCGTATAAATACTGATGGAACTTACGGATACCATATATAATCGCTAATGCCTCTTTTTCTATCTGCGAATACGAGCTCTCTGCTTTATTCAATACTCGTGACGCATATGCTATAGGACGTTCGATAGCGGCCGCATTCCCTTCTTCATTTGCCTGTGGTAGCATCAAATGCGATATTACTGCCCCTATCCCTACACTACTTGCGTCGGTTGTTAAAACTAATGGTAGTTCCGGTGAGTAATGTGCCAGGACCGCGCTAGAACCTAACATTTCTTTTACCTTATTGAACGCTAGGTCACAATCCCTATTCCACTCGTACCTAGTATCTTTTCTTAATAAGGCATACAAAGGAGTTAGTATTGTGCTCATGTTATGTACAAATTTGGCATAGTACATAACTAACCCCAAGAAAGAACGCAATTCAGACACATTTTTCGGTGCGGGTGCCTCTCTTATAGCTTTTATCTTGCCTGGACATGTATGTACCCCGTCTTTGCTAATCACGAAACCTAAGTATGTCACAGACTCCGCAAAAAAAGTGCATTTCTCTTTTTTTATTTTTAAACCATATTTCTGCAGTCTTTCAAATACTTCATGTAACGTAGCTATATGTTCTGCGTCGTCCTTACCTGTTATTATGACATCGTCTAGGAAAACACCTACCCGAGGTATATCGCCGAAAAGCTGTTCAATCTTTCTTTGAAAAATACCCGGGCTCGAGGCTAAACCATAAATCAACCGATTGTACATAAACAACCCTTTGTGCGTATTTATGACTGCGTACTTCTTTGATTCGTCTAGTTCTAGCTGTGCGTAGGCTTGAGACAAGTCTAATTTAGTAAATTTCTGTCCTCCGTGCAACTTAGTAAACAAATCTTCTACTCGAGGCAAAGGAAAGCGGTCTACGTCCAAACATTTGTTCAAGGTAAGCTTAAAATCGCCACATACCCGGATCGCTCCATCCTTCTTCATAACTGGTACGATGGGTGTCGCCCAGTCCGATGTGGTCACCGGCGTGATAACCCCGTCCTGCACTAAAGCGTCGAGCGCGCGCTCCACCGGTTCCCGCAGCGCGTACGCAAGCGGCCGCGCGCGCATGTAAACGGGCCGCGCCTCCGGTCTCAAAGTAAAACCCACCTTGCCGCCCATGAAACGACCCAAACCATCTTGGAATACTTCAGAGAATCTGGAACTGAAAACATCTAGATTAAACTCTTTCATCCCTTCTAAGCTATTACAGTATTCAACAGGTCTTAATTTGAGTTCTTGTAACCACTGTCTACCTAACAAGTTAGTTTTTCCTCCTTTAATTATATATAAATCCATTTTCTTTCTAATATTACCATAGCACACCACCGGTTGTATTTTACCTAACGGTTTTACCATCTCGCCTGTATAGTAGCGCAGTAACAAACTGGTTTCGACAATACATTCATTGTGAAATTGCTTCAGGTACAATTCTTCACTAATACAAGAGATTGCGCTGCCTGTGTCAATAACCATTTTTACATCTACCTGGTTAATGTTTATGACAATAGTGTATGGTACAAACTTTTCTAAGTCGCTACTAATTGAATACTGGAATACCTCTTGGCTTATGTCGCTGTTCACGCCTGATGCCTCTTCTAATACTGCGTTGTTGTAAATGCCCGCCGCCGGGGTTCTCGACCTCCATCTGGGGCACATTTTCTTAAGGTGCCCTTCCTGATTACATACTCGACATACGTAAAACCGATATTTGCACCCCGTTGCGGCATGCGAGCGGCCACAACTGGCACATACTGCATGCTCATGTTTTCCTTGGCTGCTAGACCCGCTTGTTCTTCCGGCCCGTACGCTTCCGCTCGCCGCGCTGCTTATGGCGCTTGTACTACGCGCCGTTCCCGCTGCCGCCGTCGCGATGATGCCGTTCCGTGCAGAACGCTTGCTCGTCACCGTGGAGTGAACTTGGTACACCGCGGTTGATAAGCCTTCTCTGCCACGGCGATTGCAGTCTTCGTCAACTACCGCCGCCTCCAACTCGGCCGTTTCCATCGTTACCGCTATCTTAAATGCTCTTTCAAACGTCAAATCATCCTCTGCGAACAGTCTCTGTCTAATATAGTCACTAGTTAAGCCACATACGAATTGGTCTCTCAGGTTTTCGGTTAAGCCTGCTACTGTGAAGTTACAGTTTTTAGTCATCTTTTTTAATTCTGACACGTACACTGCAATGCTTTCGTCCTTAGCTTGTCTTCGCTGTCTGAATTTGTACCGTTCAGCTAAAATGCTGGGTTTTGGTTGTAAATGATTACGCATTACCGTCACTAACTGCGTAAATGTTTTTGACGAAGGTCTGTCCGGAGTACACAGGTTGGCCATCAACTCGTAAGCTTCACTGCCAATCACCGTTATCAATGTAGCCACTTTCACTTCATCTTTCACCGAGTTCGCTATAAAGTATTGTTCTAAACGTTCGATGTATAACTGCCAATTGTCTTTTGTCACGTCAAACGCGCCCAGCTTGCCCACCGACATTTTATAGCACTCACTAATATCCTTTTTGTCTATTAACATTTAATTTGACACACGCGTTCGTTCGTATTTCGTCGCCAATGAAGAATAGATACTAGACTCGGGTTAGACACTGTGCTATCTAGCTTACAGGAACGTACGAGAGAAACACGTCTATTCGATACAACGTTTATTACAAGAGGAAGATATTAATCTACCGCACAATAATTCATATTTTGTCCGTTGTCTACTACCCCATATATCACACAAAGGTTGTCTAGAAAAGATCACTTTGTGATAAGGCCCCCATCTGTACATATAAATTAAGAAATATCTGTGTAATTCCCTTTTTTATGTACAACAAATTGGTCTTTGGACTCGGTCCCCGTGGTGGAGTATGGCCGGAGACTGGTGTCTCTCAGTGGGGGCATAAAGGGTTGCTGATCCGTTTGCCACGCGAACGTAGTTACGGGTACTGCTAGTTGTCAATACAGAAGTAACAACTCTCAGGGTTTGCGCTATCCACCTCCAACCCTCGATGCCCGCAGGAGAAGTTCATGACGGCGCAGGACCGCCGCCGTGAGCTGGGCCGCCGCCTCGCCGAGATCGAGGCTCGGCTCAAGGAGCTGCACTCCGATATGCAGAACACCATGAAGGGGGACGAGAAGTACCTGCAGCTGTGTACTGAGGAGCATAAGGTGTGTTTGTTTAGTGCTCTGAAACTTAGCTTAATAACTGTCAATCATAGTTAGAATATTTTCGGGGCTTAATCGCGTAGTAATTTATTGCTATTTTACCTCGATGTTTCGACGACGTTACAGCCATCGTCGTCACGAGAAGACTGATGGCTGGCACCCGTTCGCATCTTCGGCTGATGAGGTTTCAGACTACCCTCAATCAGCCATCACAAAGCACTATTAGGGTTACGACACACTAGTAGTAGGAGAACCACAGTTCTGGCG
Source organism: Yponomeuta sedellus (assembly GCA_934045075.1). NCBI lineage: Eukaryota > Metazoa > Arthropoda > Insecta > Lepidoptera > Yponomeutidae > Yponomeuta > Yponomeuta sedellus. The sequence continues at coordinate 6,423,849 of OW203751.1, read as the reverse complement.
CACTGACCTCCCGCTCTCCCAAAGGTCCCCCCTTTGGTTCAGAAAGTCGCGAAAGTTTGGGAAGCGGGTCCAAAAAAAAAAAAAAGAAAGTTTGGTGTCTAATCCCACTAAATCGGGTGCGCTGAATCGATTGCACTCACTCCCAGAGCTCTAGGATAAGCGGTTTCGGAGATAGAAATATCGTGCCATGGTGATTAAGATAATGGTATAATCACCTCATTAACAAAGCGATGTTTTCGTTTGGGCGTTATGATCGAGCAGGTCATTAGGGCTCAGGTGACTTGTTAGTCACCACAATGACTACACATTTTGTTTCTTATAACTCTTTCTTCATTTATTTTTATACATCACATAAAGCATAAATTAAACCAATCTTTCAGCATTACATCATTTCGAACGGTATTCTCAGTGAAAATATTTATAAAATTATCTAAACTCCTTCCACTATACTTATGGGCTAAGTACATCACGCAGTATTCTCCACAAACTGATGTTAACTCATTCTGCAAAATTGCGTTGTTATATCGCCATTGTTTACTATTTCTCAGTATAAACCTATGATAGGCTCCTGATGGCTTGCGACCGTATGAATCGAAGTATTCTCCAGTTCGATTTGCATCAATATGAATAGCCACCCAGTGAGATCCGGGCTGTGTGTCTGGATCAAAATTTCCTATCAAATACATTGGTACCTCTACTACCACAGGAATGCGGTTGGCGGCATACACATTATACCTCATCAGCGGATTTATTTTATATAAACAATCTTGTATGTCTATGGTATCCATGGTCAACAAATTGTTATACGTGTAACTGATTCAAAGATCTTTTGTATTGTGTAAATCCTGGAAGTGATTCACTTATTTTTGTGGTCCGTATTTCTCTGACCTACCTATACCATTACTTTTGATACTTACTGACGTCATTGGATGCTTTGCAACAATCTCATTAGTTATAGTGCACCGCTTCCGATGATGGAAAGTTTAAAACATTAGATGTTTGCGTAAATGCAATTAGCAATCAACTATCTGGTTTCCAAATGTTACCAATAATCATCTTGTTTCGTTCAACATAATTACTGACTAGGTTTAAACAAGATTAATAACGAGCAAAACTGACTATATAACGGCTTCCACGGGTCTGAGTACGATACAGTTTCTATCACCAACACGGTGAAGTCTTAAGTGAATCAGCGCAATCATCTCTGCACTCTATCCAACACACCATGGAGGTAAGTCACAAATTTTGTTTTTTATATGTACTCTCTCAATAGCAAGGCAATAATTTATGTAGATATAATAATTATTCATTGTTCTTTACAGAATTTTTCATCTGATCTCATCGTCGATGAAGAAAATACATTTAAGAATTACTACTATCCAACTCTTACTGATGAGGAGGAGGACTCAAGACAAAATCGTAAGAGAAGTAACAGTGCAGACAGCAGCTTTGATAAGTTATTTGAGGTGCCAGCAAAAAAACATAAAAGCAAGAGTTCATCAACAGTCGGTCGGGCGAATAGTGAAGGCGGCGTGTCTTACATATCAACAAACGTAGATGACGGTCGAGAAGCGACTCATCTGATAAAAATTGAAATATACGACGTGAGAAAACTCGTCAAAATTCCACCCTCTCAGCACTGGAAACATGCCAATGTGCGAGTGAAATACTACTGCAAAGGTGTAAATAATAAACACCTAGGTAAAACCAAAGAGGTGGTTCATACAATCACCAAAGAAATCAGCACAACTCAAGACTGCCGGAACTATTCCTATAGTAACTAAGGGATTTTTACTTAGTTATTACTGAATGACCTATTCTTATTATTGAAAACAAATTGTAAAATATTCCTTTACTTAACACGAATAATTAAATTAATAAAACTGCACTTGCTTTTTTTCTTTTTCTTTTAATGCTCTAATAAGTTTACAATAAAAACTTTACATTTGACTTAATTAACTACTGAAGTCTACAGTAACATTACGATTCTTATCAATTTCTATAATATTATCAAACTCTGCATAAACAATACAATTAATAGTTTGTCGTAGATCATTGTCAAACCTTACTTCCAACCTTACACTGCCATGTCTTACAAGATTCCAATGAGCAGTAGAATTAGCAGATAAGTCAGGAGTCAAATCAAATGCCATCAAACAGTAACCATTTTGATATTGTTCCTGAGATATATCATTACCCTCATTCAGGAAATGAATTCCTGTCCCGGAAAACAACGTATGGTATGCAGCAGTATGTACTCCACCATTGAATGAAGGTTGCAAAGCTTTAGATGGTATTTGCTGACCGTCAATATAAAGGCTAAATGAATTAATACCATGGTTATCAAAGTCGTATGGATTTCTTACTAAACTACCGTTAAATGCTGCGTTATTTACAAACCCAATAATACATCTTTTAGGTACTTGACCTAAAAATATATTATCTAATGTTTTCCCCTGAACTCCAGCCGGTATAGTTAAAACTTTTACTTCAGCACGTGTTATTGGATACTTAGCAGTGGTCGTTGCTAATACCTTTTGATGAGCGAGTAATACAGTTGGATTGATTCGAGCTCTACGTATTATAAGTGTAGCATCGGTTATGCAAACTTTGTATTTAGCATCTGCTACAGCAGCCATGAGATTAAAGCTCTCCCTTGAACGAACTAATTTTACACACATTTCAACACCATTAATTAAAAACTTTTCTTGATTGAATATGTCTCCGTGAAGATGTCCAATCATTTCTATCTCTTTACTCTGACGAGAAGCTGTCTGTCTCTTAACGAAACCGGAATTATTATTATCAGTTGCATTCATGTGGCCCGCAGTATCTTTGTACCAAAGCCCACAAGTAAGATGGGATTCTTTAGCCGCGGGAGCATAATTCAGTAAAGTTTCTATAAATGCTCGGTAGGCATATGTATTGTTGGGTGGTGACACTAGTTTCTGATTTAAGTGCACATCCAACTGGCTGAATAGAGAATGTAACCAATTATTAACCGGAGCTACGGCGGTGTCAGCAGCTAAGTTGGTAGAGTCTTGATTTAATATTTTTGCCTTAATATGAAGTAAAGTGTGTGACAAGTCAATGTAATCATCTCCGGTGCCAGGAACTTGAAACTCAATCGGACCATCATCGGTTAGCGAAGAAATGGGCTTATAATGAATCCATAGTCCACTTTCAATACTTGTTTGTGTAGATGGTAAAGCAAATAAATCTAATTCTGACTTAACACATTCACAAGAATTATTATGTAAGAATGACATTTTCAACTTGAAAATATATCTTTGATATTTTTGTTATTTAGTGCTCTTGAATTTTTTTTAACAGCCTTCACTTTCGACTGCAGTGATTGAATGAGTGCTGCTCGTTGTTTTCTTTTAGTTATATACCCAGAACCAGACATGAGTTTGTCAATCTTATCATCAGCTTTTCTTTTTAAGTTTGTATTGACCTCTTTAAGACGTTCTTTGATAGATTCATCCATAGGACGACTGTTGACCATATCTGACAAGAGTCCTACTCCTGCATTTAACGCTTCTTTACCAATAACCTTTGCTCCACTAGATAACAAAGGGAAAACACATCTAAATAAGCCTCCCAAGAAACTTCCAATGCCGTGGCCACGTTGATAAGGAGATCCTTTGAAAACTACACCAATACCGGACCCCGCCTGATGTGTATAATAGTGTTCATAGGGACAAGTTATATTATCAAGCTTGGAATACATTATATTTTTCTAAAGTGTAGTTTAACGCTCACAGTCCCAAATTGGAATGGTATCTTTTCTCCTGTGCTTGATCTTATATCTATTTCAATTGTATCGAATTCACGTCTCATAACAGGTAAGAAATGAGGTGGTGAGAATATATGCATTTTGTTTGATCCGTAGATATACTTTGATGGATCCAATGGAATTATTCTTAACAAAGGTGCCATGACGTCTCCCACTATCTGAGGTTCAATAATGTCACAGTAGACAAATAACTGCGATGGTAGTCCTAAAAATATATTTGCAGGACACCTTCGGTAGTTTTTATCGACAAGATTAGTATTTGGTTCAAATCCCATTTGAAAACTTAATTTAGGTGACAAGGTTAATGATGTGATTGAGTCATCATTGATTGTTGCCATTACAAGTTTGGAGATGTCATCAAATCGGAATGTAATATTTTCTCGCAAATTATTCAAAGCTGTTATAATATTGTTGATATTTTCATAATTGGTTGCCGGTATATGTTTTTTATACATAACTGATGATGACTTTGATTCATTAGGCATAATTATACGTTTGGTTATGTAAACAATGTTTTCATGTTTTTGTACGTTAAACATTGTACAAGGGTATTGAAACTCGACGATCCCCACTGCCCATTCACCTTCTAATTTCAGAGGTTTTGGTAATTTAGTTGAAAAGTTCGTTGTCCTGTTATCGGGAAAATACTCCACGGAGCTGTTACTCAGCAATGTTAAATAAAAACTTTCTTTAGTCATATTTTTTGTAAATTGGCTGCAGATATCCAACTGTTAAACTTATCTGGATAACCTTTCCACTTGACTAACGCTTCCTTTCTGCCACTAATGTAACGATAACGAATTATTTTATCTATTTTGTATGACGTAGTGGGGTCATAAGAGACTTTCTGTAATTCTTTTTCATAAAATGTCCCAACTATGGGTTCGTTTTGTAAATCTTTTAATGTATAAACCACCCAAGGAGATCTCTCTATTATCGAGGATATGATGAAAACTTCATCACTCCAGTTACTTTCGTATCCTTTTTGAAAAATATGTTTGTACTTTGTTATCCTCACATGGTCACCTATATGGTAACTTGGTGGTTTCATAAAATTTGATTCATTAGATATACGAGACTTCCCAGTGTCATATAAATTGGTCCAGACTGTCATAATGTTGTTCGTGTTTACGTCACAAGGTCGCATCTTTATACTTGAATGAACGGTATGGTTATATGCAAATATTAAATCAGGTAATATAGTTACATATCTATAAGTGTTTTTATGAGTGAAATAACGCCACATTCTCATTTTAAGAGTTCTCTGAAATCTTTCTACTATGCTAGCTTTAATGTCGGGATTGTTTGTGGTATAGTAATTGATACCGCACTCTTTGAAGTACTGACGTACATGTTTGGAAATAAATTCTGTACCTTTGTCGGACTGGATGTGTCTCGGCGTTGCATTAGCTTCTGTAAATATACTCTCAAAACAATCTCGAACAGTCTCAGAGTTTTTATTCTTCATTGACCTAGCGAAAGCATATTTACTGAAAACATCGATTACACAAAGAATATACTTGAAACCATCGTTATGTTCTGAGTAAGTTCGCATGTCACTTAAATCTGCCTGCCAAAGTTCATTATAATTGGATAGTATGTATTTATTCCGAGAAAACTTTTTATTGACAGGTCTATGTAAAGTATATGTTTCTTGAGCCTGTAACCATTTTTTAACATCGTCTTTTGACATTTGACCATGCATGGCTTTTGTTAACTTATCTAAACTACTATAGCCGGCGGGGTGTTTAACATCATAATAAATATCATTTATTGCTAATAGGGGCTCCATTTTTCCCAATCTATTTTGTTTCTAAGCTTGTATGAAGCAATGGATGCAGTTGGTGTTACCGCAGAATCTATTTCGCTCGCACTCGTAGACAGTGCATCTTGAAAGTCTTCAGCTTGTCGTGATTTTTCTCTTTTATTTTGAATTTTATCGGCGTATAGTTGATTAATGTATTCAATCCACTTCTTGTTTCCAATGTAAGTCAACGGTACTCTTATATCTTTTAATGCATTGGCAAAGGGTTTCCATCCAATAGGGCTATTGCTTCGTCTGAGTGATCTTAAGGCGTCATTTACCAAGTCAACAATGTTACTACCTGGAATTTTTTGCTTGTCAATAATAAGTGTACCTTCATCGTCCCAAGAAATTTTATCTTTACTTGCCAAAATTGATTCCAATAGTAACTCACCTTTCTTTGTGTAAGATTTTGGTATTAATTGGAGAACATGTTTTGCAGTATGCGAGGGTTTAAATGAAATAGCATGCTTAACCGGAATCTGTTGTGCCACTGCATTCTTATCATCTAATTCCTTTTTTATATATGAACCAGTCATGTCGTTTGCAACATTAACATCGCTTAGAGTTTCGGTTATAATCGGTAACATTAACGGTTTCCGTTCTTCTTCCGCGAAGTGTAAGTATCTTTGCAGTGTTTGTAAATATAATGACCACTTTGCACGATCATCTGTTTTACTGTTCAATATTTTTTGCATTTCAACATCTAAGCGAGATAATGGGGTATTGGTATTTGTTTCTTGTTTGATTCTATCTAAAAGACCAGGTTCCACAAGCAACATCTTCTTGGCGCTTTCCATTTCGGTTAACTTTTTAATAACGAACTTACTAGCCCACTTAAAACTGATCCCAATATTATGGGTAAAAATGCACCTCCTTTTTGTATAATAATTTTTTTTCTAGTTGCGTGTTTTCCTTTACGTAATAGTTTTCGGAGAACGTTTTTGTATTTACCGAGTTTAGATTTTTCTTTTGGTTGTAAAGGAACTTTACCACGAAGAACGTTATGTATACATTCACAAATGCAATTTATTTCTTCTTCTTGACAGGCCTTTAATAAAACTCTACGATATTTTGGTTTAAGAGTATGTAAAGCTCTTAACAACTCTTGATGTGTCTTGACACTATGATGCATTATTCATGAATGATTGAAATTTGCTGATGCCTTATGTATTTGAATTCTTTTTTAGGTACATATACTATGCAGTTGCCATCAAACGGAAATACATTAGTCTTAAAACGACAAATATCGTTTGTATTTTGTTTCAGATCTATCATTAAATAACCATGAGCATCTTTGGTTGCATCTTTGTATGCATCTTCGATGAACTTTAAATTCTCTGGAGAAACTTGTCTGGATAAGTATCGAACTTGTGTTTTATCACGAGGATTTTTGAAATAAATAATGTAGCTTGAATTCAAAGATATATCTCTTTGACCTTTACCTTGATGAAATAAATTTTGTGATATGTAGAATACACTTAAATTTCTATGATGGCTTCCTTTAGTAAATAGATCAACGATGCGTCCATCTGATTCTCTCATTAAGTCATCAATAATTATAAGATACGGTTCTTTTCCATCAAACATACCCATGTCAGGTAGTCCTCGATGATAGATGACGTTACTTAAATTATACAAAGGTTGCATTTCATCATAGCACCACATTATTTGGGAAAACTCCTTGTTACACATATCTTTTATATTTTGAAGGAAATTCGTAACGAAGTTAGATTTACCACAACCACTTGGCCCCGCCACTATGGCAGTAAAAGGATGATTAAAATGAATCATTATGGGTTATACGTGTGAGTCGTAAGAAAGAAATCAAAGAAGTGAGGTGAGCTTAGTAAAACAATATATTTATTTATCCAACATCAAACTTGGCATAATATACACACTTAATAATAAATTTATACAAATTAGTTTATCTTATAAATATACAACATTACAAACTATTACTTAAAACCTATATGCTAACTATACTATCTTGTAATGACCCCAAGGTAGTGTGTCAACACGATTTGGTAGAATATGTCGTTTAGTATCATTCGATGATAAACATGTTTTATTAATTTTTTGGGTGAATATTACATGTTTTATTGACCTAAACCTGTACATTTCACAAATCTTAACATCATTATCAAACAAACAGGACTTATAGTTATTAATAGTCATAGATTTCGTAACACATTTATTAACACCTTTGGCTTTCGCTGCGATTTTATTTTCAATATCAATTGCATACATTTTCGATCTCAATCCAACAAATTCCCGAAATATTTTGCCATTATTTTCATCCTTGAAGAAACCTAACTTTTTTCTATTTATTTGAGGGTATCCAAATACATTGTCGCTCGGATAATCCGATGTATCAAAATATTCATTTAAATCGGGTTTGATGTCGGCATACAAATCATTTGTGAATATTTGATAAATCAGACTGTCTGTATCCGTATACAATAATTTTATTTTGTTAACAAACTTTTGCATCATATAAGTATAATGAAAATTATACATCAAAGTTTTTGATATATCCAAAATGCAAAAACCTAAATATATTGGTTTATTATAAACTAGCTTAATCTTGTTCATCTGAACGGCTACAAGCGAGTCCGAAAATATGGAAAGACTATGGAACTCAGGTCGAGCAATCAAAGTCTCTGCACCCAGGACTTTACCTTCATTTTCCCAGTGAGTTAATAATTTTACATTTACCCGTTTTTCAATGTTTTCCATGGTCTTTCCAAAAACTGAATTATTCATTAACTTATAAAAGTCTTTTTCAAAACCTGATTGGGATAATGATCTCAAATGTGTATTCAAATCAATGTATTTCTTCAAACATGCACTTTGGTTAAACTGTAGTATTCTATGTACTTTGAGTAATTTCAAACCCATTTCCAAACACTGTTTCAAGTTTCTGTAATGAATTACGTATTTGGTTTTACTACACAAATTTGATATTAACTTTACCTCTCTACTAACTCCAAAGCAAAGGTTTTCAGGACAAAGCGGTAAATCAGAATGTTGGTCATGAAGCTCTTTGGGATATTCTAAGTCCACTTCTAATATGTAACCAACATCAGAGGTATCTGATGTATTAAAATCAACATTCGCATCCACCCATTTAAACCCTCCAGTCGGTAACATCTGTGACATGGCCCAACCATACAAATTGTTAGCATCAAAGTAAGCTAAAAATGAGCTTGGTAAATCCTTATCATAATCATCCATAAATTTGTTGTTTGCTTTAGCATGCCGATTACTGCATTGAGATACACCACCCCTTATACCAGACTTAACGAACGCAATTTTCTCAAAGTCCGTTAATAGTTCTAGTTCGATCTTTGTATATTTCAACATCGCATCCCAGCTCAATCCTGGAGCAGTATAATAATGAGCGGGATCTAAATCATAAGTTTTCAAACATAACTCGCGAAAGTTTTCAAAAACATCAGTCAAAAGTAGTACATCTGTTTTTAAATATAGGTTCGAGTAATCTGACATGTTGTGACATTCGAAGTGTTGCCACACATCTTGAGCGTGAGAGTAGTCATCAACCGAGACGTTGCAATTTGTAAGGGAGCTATAAAATTTTTCTTTGTTGGGAAGAGAAGTCAACTTCAAAGTTTCGAACGATGTCATATATTCATAAGGATAAACCCCTTTTCTTTTTAATCGCGAGAAATCATCCGGAGACGGGAAGGATTTTTTTAGATCAACAAATTGTTCATCTTTGAGATTTCTTGCTAATTTATCTAGACTACACGATAGGAACTTGAAAGAATCAACGAACCGTAAGCTTACAGTTTGATTGTTAATGTGCAAGAGTTTTGAAAAGGAAATATATTTTTCCTTGTTTTGAGGTATAATTTGAATTTCACCTTGTACTAAATTTAGAGCATGAACAATGAAGTGAGCATCATAGTTACTGAGGTTATGTAAAAATACAGGAATGTAGCGTGGCGCATGAAATTTATCGATGCATATCTGATGTCCAACACCTCTAAAGTCACCAGTGTACCAATCGTAATCAATCACTTTATTTTGATCTAGTGCCCTCTCACATATGAAACAGGTGGAGGTTTGTGATACAATGCTCCGAGTCTCAATAGATAATGGATTGGGGCACTTTTGAAAACTGTTTCTACTACATATTTGTTTAATGTCAGTCAATAATCTTTCCATAAATATCTGTGCACAATTGGGACCGCTATATGTTTCATATTTGGATAGGCTATTATCATACGAACATTTGATGTAGTAACCAAAGCTATACACTTCATGTTTTTGAACATTTGTTGTATGTGACTTAGATGGATCGTTGGAACATGAATCAATTGGATTTAAAAACGCCTCAAAATCACCGTAGACTACAAACGGGACTTTCATTTTATTTTGATAATTATCAAAACTTAATAAATTGTTTGGTGTCAGCTCACCAAGCCAATTTTTACGTTTACTTTCCGGACTAGGTAAATCAGTCCGAATATGTCTGCAATCTGTCGTTTGATGAGTTTCTAATATATCACGAGATGAAAAGTATATCAAACAACCATCGCAGATATGAATTGCACCATCTGATTTTTTTACTTGTTTACTTACTAATCGAGACAAGTTTTTAATGTAGCAATAGTGACTGTTCGTGCCATTAGTAATTAATAGCAAATTAACATGAGTTGATTTACGGGATTTTGTGAAATGAAGTGGACCTACAACTGTGTGTGTCTTTGAACGTTCATTGTATTCTAAGCCAAATACGTTGATGCTAATATTGTTAAGGGTTTCTATTTTGCTGATATCTTTCAGTTTTATTGGAAGTGATACATTGCCAAATTTTATTTTGTTGCTGTGTCTGCTGTATGATGTCACCCTATCTGAACTTTTTTGTACTGGAAAAAGGGCTGAAAGCAACGCCCACTTGAAACATTGGTTATCATTATTTTGCACATTGATAATTGCTTTTTTAAGCAAAATATCCCTGGGTAATGGGATGTATGATGATCCTCGTAGGGGTGTGTATTTATTAACATTCATTTCCATATGTTTAATTTCCTTGAGGGACCAACCACTGTCTTTCTTTTCAAAGTTACTAACTTTTTCAACAATTACATCTCGTAAATTAGATATAAAAATGTCTAGATCATCAGATTCACTTAAGATGAAGTTACATGTTTGAAAATCAAATGTGTTTTTGATGTCTTTTGTCTCTTGTACAAAATCAGCATGCAAAATGAAATTGACTTTGAAGTTTCTAAGTTCTTTGGTACATTCACTAATCAAAGTTGAAACAGTGTCTTTAATGGAATTTAAAAATGCTTCTGGAGTTTCAAACTCTCCTTTTGTCTTATCACAATGTGATAAAATTTTGTAAGTTAGTATCCTATGTCTGAATGCACTTTCAACGAGTGTGACATTGGATAACGCATGATTTGATTTGAGAACATTATTTTTGTGAAGATTACTTTTGTAGTGATTAGTAAGGTACCTTTTGGTCACAAAAACCTGACAAGTGGTGCACTCCACTTTCAAACTGTCAGCTCCATCACGATTGTTGCTCACGTTTACAGTTGCAGATGTAGAGGGCTCTGGAGATTGTCTTGACTTCTTGTCATGGCTGCTCAGTTCCGCAGCATTTTTTCTTTTTTGTCCTCGACCAACTTGAGGTGTATCACTAAAACAAAGATAAAACGCGTTGAAATTTGTGTACGTTATCATTTCGAGTTGTTGAGGAAAGTCAAGGAAACTTAGAGGCTGTTGAGGGAAGAGGCATGCCTTGAGGGAGACCTTTGACCAGCAGTTGACGATTACATGCTGATTGGTTGAGGAAAATTTATAAATAAACGGTTACTTACTTGAGACTTTTCTCCACAGAGACACACAGGTCATATAGAGCTAGATCTTCCACATCAATATTGTCTTCAACTGCCGCGCAAAGATCTGCCATTTCTTTATCAAACGAGTCACTGATGGAGCTATTTTCTAGCATCACACACGCAGCAGACATTTCTTCATCAAATGATGAATCACACAGAGCACTTTGAACATTATTAGACACAAAAAATGCACTAACACAAACTTTATCGTGACCGTTCATAGTTAACGATAGTGTACCTCAGAACAGTGATACTCTTGAACTATTACAATATCTGTAGCTTCATTCGGCTTTTATAATTCTAGCCTAATGGAATTCAACGAGTTAACTAATCACTTAGATACGATCCACATTAGTACACTTACAATTTGTTTTCAATAATAAGAATAGGTCATTAAGTAATAACTAAGTAAAAATCCCTTAGTTACTATAGGAATAGTTCCGGCAGTCTTGAGTTGTGCTGATTTCTTTGGTGATTGTATGAACCACCTCTTTGGTTTTACCTAGGTGTTTATTATTTACACCTTTGCAGTAGTATTTCACTCGCACATTGGCATGTTTCCAGTGCTGAGAGGGTGGAATTTTGACGAGTTTTCTCACGTCGTATATTTCAATTTTTATCAGATGAGTCGCTTCTCGACCGTCATCTACGTTTGTTGATATGTAAGACACGCCGCCTTCACTATTCGCCCGACCGACTGTTGATGAACTCTTGCTTTTATGTTTTTTTGCTGGCACCTCAAATAACTTATCAAAGCTGCTGTCTGCACTGTTACTTCTCTTACGATTTTGTCTTGAGTCCTCCTCCTCATCAGAAAGAGTTGGATAGTAGTAATTCTTAAATGTATTTTCTTCATCGACGATGAGATCAGATGAAAAATTCTGTAAAGAACAATGAATAATTATTATATCTACATAAATTATTGCCTTGCTATTGAGAGAGTACATATAAAAAACAAAATTTGTGACTTACCTCCATGGTGTGTTGGATAGAGTGCAGAGATGATTGCGCTGATTCACTTAAGACTTCACCGTGTTGGTGATAGAAACTGTATCGTACTCAGACCCGTGGAAGCCGTTATATAGTCAGTTTTGCTCGTTATTAATCTTGTTTAAACCTAGTCAGTAATGATGTTGAACGAAACAAGATGATTATTGGTAACATTTGGAAACCAGATAGTTGATTGCTAATTGCATTTACGCAAACATCTAATGTTTTAAACTTTCCATCGTCGGAAGCGGTGCACTATAACTAATGAGATTGTTGCAAAGCATCCAATGACGTCAGTAAGTATCAAAAGTAATGGTATAGGTAGGTCAGAGAATACGGACCACAAAAATAAGTGAATCACTTCCAGGATTTACACAATACAAAAGATCTTTGAATCAGTTACACGTATAACAATTTGTTGACCATGGATACCATAGACATACAAGATTGTTTATATAAAATAAATCCGCTGATGAGGTATAATGTGTATGCCGCCAACCGCATTCCTGTGGTAGTAGAGGTACCAATGTATTTGATAGGAAATTTTGATCCAGACACACAGCCCGGATCTCACTGGGTGGCTATTCATATTGATGCAAATCGAACTGGAGAATACTTCGATTCATACGGTCGCAAGCCATCAGGAGCCTATCATAGGTTTATACTGAGAAATAGTAAACAATGGCGATATAACAACGCAATTTTGCAGAATGAGTTAACATCAGTTTGTGGAGAATACTGCGTGATGTACTTAGCCCATAAGTATAGTGGAAGGAGTTTAGATAATTTTATAAATATTTTCACTGAGAATACCGTTCGAAATGATGTAATGCTGAAAGATTGGTTTAATTTATGCTTTATGTGATGTATAAAAATAAATGAAGAAAGAGTTATAAGAAACAAAATGTGTAGTCATTGTGGTGACTAACAAGTCACCTGAGCCCTAATGACCTGCTCGATCCCTGAGCCCTAATGACCTGCTCGATCATAACGCCCAAACGAAAACATCGCTTTGTTAATGAGGTGATTATACCATTATCTTAATCACCATGGCACGATATTTCTATCTCCGAAACCGCTTATCCTAGAGCTCTGGGAGTGAGTGCAATCGATTCAGCGCACCCGATTTAGTGGGATTAGACACCAAACTTTCTTTTTTTTTTTTTTTGGACCCGCTTCCCAAACTTTCGCGACTTTCTGAACCAAAGGGGGGACCCTTGGGAGAGCGGGAGGTCAGTGCGCCAGAACTGTGGTTCTCCTACTACTCACACTACACTGACAATGTCGGACGATAAGCCATGCGACTTTTTTCCACTCGAACACATCTTGATGACCGGATCCCACGTTTGCGACAGTTTGAAACCACATTCCCGATAAAAAAAAATGTGTTTCTTAATCTAAACTACGTGATTAAGCCCCGAAAATATTCCTACTATGTGTGTACAAGTCGCGAAAGTTTAAAATATGTTATAACTGTCAATCAATGAATCGATCGACCGCTCGGTCATGTATCATTCAATCAGTCAGTCAGTCCATCAATCAAATAATCAATCAATCATCCAATCAATCACTCACTCACACACTTACACACACACACTTACCCATTCACTCAATCACCCACTCACTCATTTGAGCGACCAATCAAACAAGCGAAATCAGCTACTACTTGTCAACTACTGAACATCCCACAACCTTCTGTGTTGCCAGCTTCCACCTTCCCCGGCACCCCACCAGCGGGCGGGAACCCTAAAACACTGCTTCTGATGATTCCAGCTGATAATCCAAGAGCGCTCGCTAAGGCTCCTCTTCAACGAATCCGAAAGGGAGGAGCGTGAACTGTTCGCCACGATGTCGGCCGCCGTCAAGTTGGGTCACGAGAGGGAACGCGCACATGCTGAGAGAAACAAGTACTGGTACATCGTCGCTTCTATATTTGGTGAGTATGGTACGGTATCAACCGTTTGTATGCCCCCACTGCTGGGTCTCTTCCTGCATCGCAGTATGGGTAGGTTCTCCACCACGGGAGGGGGAGGGGGGCACGTCCTATCTGGTGGAGAAATGTAAGACGGAGTTTACACGTTCAGTCTGGCGTCAGTTCAGTCCGTGACCTTGATCTAGCTCGGATTGATGCCAGACTGGTGATGCATCAAAGACGGAGTTTACACGTTCAGTCTGGCGTCAGTCAATTCCATCAGTCTGGTTAGACTAACAGCAGACTGAATGTCTTTTCAGTGCACTGATGGACCAGACTGACGGATATTTGGATATTTTGACGCTTCATCAGTCTGGCAACAATCAAAGTCTGCCGTCAATCTAACCAGACTGAAGATATTGACTGACTATGACAGTGGCGGCCCTACTGTCCGAAGTTATCAAGCCGCCCATAATAGTGATTACATACTCTTTCCATAAGGCCTCTGACAGGGCTTTGTACATTTCTATGAAGAGAAAAATGTTGAGTGAAATTACGGAGTGAAAGAAAGGACACATTGCCCCCGCTCTCTTTTGATTTTACATTGTTGTGAGCTTTAGACCTTTTTTCACCGTACTCTGTTAGTTAATTTAACAATCTATTAAATCTTGTAACGGACTGTTAAGGCCGTCGATCGTTCCACCCTGCTCTAATGGACCGTTATCTTCATTAGCGACTTTAATCATTGTTTTTGAGGTCCGTTAAAACATTAACAGATGATTTGTAAACTGTCAAAATGGAAGCTGTTACGAGTCCGTACCTGCACCGGTTGCAATATAACAAAGGCAGATTCCCAATATAATATGAATCATCAGAAGGATTGCCAAATCTAGATGCTGAGCAAGCAAACACTCAATGTGAGGTCTCCGCGAGCAGCCCCGAAGCCTTTGCCGCACCACCGCTGGTAGCGCGAGGACATCCCTGATCATCGTGATCAATAGAATAACTTAGTATTTAATTTAATAGTATAATTTATGTAATTCAATCGAGAGTTAATTAAATCAACATCGAGTTGAACTTTGTCTTGTTTTTTAAAAATCCTCTCCGACGGCCAAGTCCATATTTGGCGCAGCCGGTAGGATAGTGAAGTCAGTGTGTGAATCGCGAATCGCCGTGAAAACTCGCATCCTGATAGTCGTTTTGCCGACGAGTTCGCTATCCAGAATCTACGAGGACCCAGGCTGTTGGAAGGACCCAGGACGTCACCCAAACTTCGGTGATCAACGGCGATCCAGAGATGCTGCTTATGTGAGTCATAGATTGATAGTTCTTAGTCTCAACGAGTACTCATCATCAATTACATTGAAGTACGCATTTCCTCTTGGTTGCCAGTCCTTTTTCCCTTAGATAAGATTAATTAAGTAGCTTTAACGCCATATCGTATGGTGAAATTGGAGAAATTTTTTTTCTCTTTATGTCTGTAATTTAAATTATATAAAAAATATATTTTATTACGTTGATTTGATTAGATAATTGTCAAAATTTTCTTCCCAAGGAAAGAAAAGGGTATATCACCCTATGATAGACGAGAAATTCGTAAAGTGTTAAGGGATTCCCGACGTAACATAGATCTCTTAGAACCTATTTCTGAAATTGAAAAAGGCTTAACAATGACGCAGCCAAACCAACCAGAGAATGGGGCAGTGCCATTTGTAGACAACACTGATAAAATCTATAAAGCTTTGAGACTTGTACCTGAATTTGATGGGAATAGTAATGTTCTGGTTCGATTCCTGAACATTTGTGACCAACTTATCGTCAATTACATATGCTTAACACCCGGGCACGAGTTGAATAATTCCTCTTTGCTTAACGGGATATTAAATAAAATAACCGGGCCTGCCGCCCGAACGCTTGCGACCAATGGGATTCCAAGTGATTGGAACGGAATAAGAAACGCATTAATTAACACGTTCTCCGACCATCGTGACGAATCGGCGCTATACACCGATCTGTCCTTAATCACCCAAGGCCAGGACACACCCCACGTATTTTATGAAAAAGTACAGAACTTGTTAAGTGTGATTATGACGTACGTTGAGCTCCACGAAACTATTTCAACTACTGTGGAAGCTAAACGGGCGCTTTATAAGAAATTGGCTTTGCAAACTTACACTCGCGGCCTACGTGAACCACTAGGATCACGCATTAGATGCATGAAGCCGTCCTCTTTAGAACAGGCGTTAGAATTTGCACAGGAAGAATTGAACGTAATGTACCTTCAAAGTAGGAGCCAGACGCAAGCTAATAAAAGTTTTCAGCCTGCACAGTTCAGTCAGCCTTTACAAAAACCATCTCAATTTAGCCCACCCTCACCAGCTAATTTTAGAATGCCCAATCAGGGCCCACCACCTCCACAATTCCCAGCGAATTATGCAAGAACCTTTAATCCCGCAATGAACAATTATGCATCACATGTTCAAGCGCAAGGTCCTTCGAGGACGCAACAAGTGATGAAGGCATTACCTCGATCTAACATGTCGACCGGTTTCAAAATACCACCCCGGCAATATCCATCTCAACAAAGATTCCCTCAGCCCATGAGTGGCGTGAGTCACCCTGTAGCTAGAACTTTAGCCCCACAGAGACAGCTCCATATGAACGAGACATACTCTGAAGTGCCCTGCGAGTATGAACACGAGTACCCAGCTGAATCAGGCTTTGACTATCAATGCTCTTATGACGAGTACGCACCCGAAACATCAAACGCGGAAAGTACTCCCTCCAACTATTTAGACTTAGAGCAAAATTTTTGCCAACGTACGAATGCGAATGCACCCGTATAGAACTAAATGTGCAAAATAAAAGACAGCTACCTTACATACAGATAGCTAACCCACCCCTGAAACTTTTGATTGATACAGGCGCTAACCAATCATTTATAAGCCCTGAAGCTGTAGAAGCTTTTTATCAAAACTTTTCACTGGATTATGACCCATTTATTGTGACTAACATCCATGCAACCACTAAAAACGATTTTTCTATCACTATTCCATGTTTTGAGGAACTTAATGACGAAACTCCGATCAAAATGTTCGTCTATCGCTTCCACGAATTTTTCGACGGTCTTATCGGATGTGACTTAATTGAACAGTGGCAGTCAAAAATCGACCTTACGTCCCGAGCATTCATTACGCAATTTGCTTCGAACCCAATTCACATGCATGAATCACGGAACAATACAAACTTATTTGAGGCAGTCATACCGGCACACTCCACTCAACTAATAAGAGTGCCTACAACTGTCCCAGAAGGAGAAATTTCCATAGACCAAATCACAGTTTGTGACTGTAACATCTCGGACTGTCTATCCACAGCCACAAATGGCAAAGCGTTTGTCGAAGTAACCAATCCGACGAGTAGTGACGCGATTTTTTCCCTTTCGGAACCTTTAAGCGCACATGTATTTAGCGAACGAACTTTACCGACGGACGAGACTACAGACCGAACACGAGACGTCTTATCGCGGTTACGCTTAGATCATTTAAATGAAGAAGAGAAGGCTAATTTAATTGCGCTCTGCAAACAGTATGCCGACGTTTTCTATTTAGAAGACGAAGTGCTGACTTTTACCAACCAGATAAAGCATAAAATTAAAACTACGGATGAAAATCCCGTACACTCCAAGACATACAGATACCCTTTTGTCCATAGGAACGAAGTAAAAACGCAGATTCAAAAAATGCTTGAACAAGGTATCATTCGACCATCTTCTTCCGCTTGGAGTGCCCCAATCTGGATTGTTCCCAAAAAAACGGACGCATCCGGAAAAGTTAAATGGAGATTGGTAGTTGACTTCCGAAACCTTAACGAGAAAACAATTAACGATAGATACCCTATCCCCAATATAACGGACATTCTCGATAAACTAGGCAAGTGCCAATATTTTACGACATTGGACTTGGCTAGCGGCTTTTATCAGGTCGAAATGGACCCAGACGATATTCACAAAACCGGATTTAGCGTTTCAGATGGTATAGGCCATTTTGAATTTTTGCGAATGCCCATGGGCCTCAAAAATTCTCCGTCAACCTTTCGAAGGGTCATGGATAACGTGCTTAGAGGCCTACAGAACGTTATTTGCATTGTCTATCTTGATGACATCCTAGTTTTTTCGACATCTTTACAGGAGCACATGGTGAACCTGCAAAAAATTTTTCAGCGACTTCGCGACTCAAACTTCAAAGTCCAAATGGACAAGTCTGAGTTTTTAAAGCGCGAAACCCCGTATTTAGGACACATTATTACGCCAGACGGAATCAAACCCAACCCTGACAAAATTACAGCAATTTTAAAGTACCCCATCCCCAAAACAGCCAAGGCCATTAAAGGTTTCTTAGGACTGTTAGGTTACTACAGACGATTTATTCCCGACTTCGCTCACTTGACGAAACCTCTTACGAAATGCTTAAAAAAAGGCGCAAAAATTGATTTAACCCCAGAGTACGTCAAATGCTTCGAGCATTGTAAAACCCTGTTGACTAATGACCCAATTCTGCAATATCCAGATTTTTCCAAAGAGTTTATCCTCACATGCGATGCTTCGAATGTCGCGCTAGGAGCAGTTCTGTCCCAGGGAAATATTGGTTCAGACAGACCAATAGCGTATGCTTCTCGAACTTTAAATACCAGTGAAATGAACTATTCAACTATTGAGAAGGAACTCCTTGCAATAGTTTGGGCCACAAAATACTTCAGACCCTACTTATTCGGTCGTAAATTCAAAGTAGTAACGGACCACAAGCCATTGCAGTGGCTAATGAATGTAAAGGAACCTAGTTCTCGCCTTACGAGATGGAGACTATCCCTTTCAGTGTACGACTATACTGTTATCTATAAGAAGGGAAAATGTAACACTAACGCTGACGCTCTCTCACGAGTCGAAATTCATAACGATGAGGTTGCTTCCATGGCAGTCAACATGTCTGGTAGACCCTCAAATTCATCGACAATCACAGTGTCAGAAAAAGGTTCCGTAATAACACTCTCATCGACTGAAACGGACGCACGCTCACATTCTTCGTCCACAATCACCGCACCTGACGACAGACCATTCATAAGTAATTCTTCCACTGACACCGCACATTCCAGTTCAGAAAACCCTATTTTGAATATACCAATTTTGGACGAACCTATGAACAAATTCCGACGACAAATTCTTATTAACATCTTGCCCAACCCGACAAATAAAAAACCTAAAATTTCGAAACCATTTGATTTATATCAAAGGATCACAGTTAATATTTCAGACGAAAACCTAGAGCAAGACCTAGTATCAATCGTCAAAAATCATATTGACCCCAAAATTCGTACAGCTATTTTGGTACACCCTTTAGAAAAAATGTACTCCATCGTACCTATTCTGCAAAGGACGATAAAAAATAACTCTGTCAACCTTGTTCTAGTAAAAAGCGAAATACAGAATATTCCCGAGTACCTAACCCAACAGGACTTGATAAGGAAATACCATGAGGGCAAAACGAACCATCGAGGCATAAATGAAACTTGTCTCGCCCTATCTCAACGATATTTTTGGCCTAAAATGAAAGATAGCATAACAAAATTCATAAATGAATGTTCTATTTGTGGCCGAGCAAAGTACGATCGTAACCCTATACACCCACATTTTCAGATTGTGCCCCCACCCACAAAACCATTTAAAATTGTCCATGCAGACGTCTTGACAATAGAGCAAGAAAAATATCTGACTCTAATCGATGCTTTTTCGAAATACGCACAGGCGTATCGTATGGCGGACTGTACCGCACCGAGTATTGTAAAAGCTCTCCTTAATTTTAGTACACACCATGGTTTCCCGATGACTTTAATAACTGATCAAGGTACCGAATTCACTAATCAAGTTGTAGCTGAATTTCTCAGGTTACACAAAATTCAACATCACACTACAGCTGCTCACTCACCCAATGAAAACGGGATGATAGAGCGTTTCCATAACACCCTGTTAGAGCATTTGCGAATATTAAAATTAAAACATCGAAATGAACCCGCCCAGAATTTGGTTCCCCATGCTTTAATAGCGTATAATAGCTCTATACACAGCTTGACAAAGTGCCGACCTTTTGACCTCCTCACAGGCCATTTTGACCCTAGGGATCCGATAGATATAGATTTGACGGAACGACTTTTACAGCAGTACTCACAAGACCACCGTAGTAGAATGGAAACGGTATATAAAATAATTCATGACTCATGTTTCTCCGATCGCGAAGCTATAATGAACCGTCGTAATCAAGACAGGGAAAACGAAATACAGTATGATGAAGGACAGGAGGTTTACATAAAAAACCCTTTAGCAACGCCACAAAAAATCGCTCCACGATTCACTCATGATAAAGTTACCACTAACATGCCTATTCACATATTTACATCGAAAAAACGTGGACGAGTAGCAAAAGCTAGAATTAAAAGGCCTAAAAAGATTGTTCCTACGTTGTTACAGACTATTAGTGCTGACGACGGCAGTGGCCCGAGCCGAAAGGACCCAACCTGACATCCAGCTTGACGACTTGACTAAAGGACCTGGAATATTGCCCTCTAAGCTTGGCCCCACTAAAATAACTTCTCATTTTCATACATTTTTACGAGACATAGACCTTGACTATATACATACGCAAACTGATTCGTTGAAAACTGAACTGACGAACGCGGTTAGCCTCTTATCTAACATAGACTACTCTCTCTATAAATTTAATATCGAATATCTATTTTCTAGATCAAATAAATTGACCTTGCAATTGGAATCTTTTGAGCCAAAACGATCGAAGCGTGGTCTCATTAACCCTTTAGGTACCCTCATTAAATCTTTGACAGGTAATCTAGACCATGAGGACGCGATCAGATTTCAAAGTGCCCTAGATATCTTAAACAAGAATGAGCACGACTTAACGACTAATTTAAACAACCATATTAGCCTATTTAAAGAATACTCTGCTCAGCAAAATCAGGTACTAGGTAACTTAACTATGAATCAGCAGAAATTAAGTAAAGCCATTTTATTTATACGTAATGTTAGTGATACTAGCAAAGAGAGAGTATCTAATTACGTTCGGTTGTCCCAGCTGTTCAGTGTTTTAAATCAAAATGTACTAGATCTTTCTAACGAAATAGATAAGTTAGAAAATATATTAGCTTTTAGTCGCACAAATTCAATGCACCATTCTTTATTATCTGTGCACGATATTTCGCACATGTTAAGTAGATTAAGAAAATTGTATGGGCTTTCCCAAATTATTAATCTAGATATTAGGTATTACTACGATATTATTAAAATAGGATCATACTTTATAGATAAGAAAATAGTTATCGCATTTAAGTTCCCTATTGCAACACCCGCTACATATGAATTGTATAAACTTTGCCCAGTACCAAATAGTATTGGCCATGTGATCCTGCCCCCTTTTCCCTTTTTGGCAACCAATCCACAGGAATTTGCGTACATAGCGGCAGAATGCCCGAAGGTTGACTCTACTTATATCTGCGAACAAACGACAGGACATCAAATCCGGAACCACCGTGACTGCGTGCATACTCTCATATACCTACAGGAGATAGATGAAACGTGTAGTACCACGCCTATCTCTCTGACAAAGGAGGCTCTGATAGAGCTTGATAGCCGACACTATGTACTATCATTTCCGACTAAAACCAAAGTTTTATTCACATGTGGATCAGACCGTTATCAATACTTGGAAGGAAGTTACTTTGTGACTATACCCCGCACATGCAAAATTGCGACACCTGAATTCACATTAATCAACCTGGTTGACAAAATTAAAGGCCAAGCTGTCGAAATCATCACTTTGCCACACTTGGGCTCGGACTCCGAGAAGTTGACTCATAAAAGTACATTCAACCTGAGTACAATTGATTTGAATAAACTACACGACATTCAGCAACAAATCACAATGGAAGTTCCAGCGAAAATTGCGTCAATCGATACTTCAAGTATCTACCACACTACTCTTCCAGTATACGGACTCCTATTACTATGCGGAACTGCAGCCATCCTCTATTACTTACGACAAACCAAACGTCGAACTTTAAAGATTAATGATAAAACAGACTCAACATCTCAAACAGAGTTTCCATCGATGGCCGACAGAAAAGCCGCAACATTTTCATTAGACATTGGAAAATAGTTGCTCGTCTAGGAGGGGAGATGTTACGAGTCCGTACCTGCACCGGTTGCAATATAACAAAGGCAGATTCCCAATATAATATGAATCATCAGAAGGATTGCCAAATCTAGATGCTGAGCAAGCAAACACTCAATGTGAGGTCTCCGCGAGCAGCCCCGAAGCCTTTGCCGCACCACCGCTGGTAGCGCGAGGACATCCCTGATCATCGTGATCAATAGAATAACTTAGTATTTAATTTAATAGTATAATTTATGTAATTCAATCGAGAGTTAATTAAATCAACATCGAGTTGAACTTTGTCTTGTTTTTTAAAAATCCTCTCCGACGGCCAAGTCCATATTTAAGCTCATAATATTATTTTATTGAAAGAAAGTTTACAAATATTGCAACAACCCCCCTGGTTTTTCATCAAAATAGAATTCTGTACAATAAGTGATTTTTATTAATTTTATACTTTTAATTTAAAATGTTACGACTGATTTTCATGTGCCATGTCAAAGTGTTATCAGACTTTCAGATGTATTAACCTTTGCCAACCCAAACCTTATGAACGAAAGTTTGTTTATGTCTAGTGTTTACATCGTGTTGGCTACCCAAAGTTTTAAAGTTACTGATATTTTTGCTGACGTAATGTTTTCATAGATATACTGACTGGCAACTGTCAGGATGTAAGTTTCTTTAAAGAAATCTCTTAACGAATCTCTACTGCCTAGCTTATAAATGAATCTGACGTCAGATGCCCATTTTTACTCATGTGGGTAAAAAATTATGCGTGTGTGTGTTTTATGTGTATAAGTAATTTTTTCTATAATTTATTAATTGTGAACTCTGTGGCATCTCTTGTTTCCAATGGGATTCGAACCCGGGGCTACCCCGGGTTCGAATCCCATTGGAAACAAAAAAACCCCAGGTCTTGGATGTTTACAGGTTTGTGATGTCGCTGTTTCTGGTTCCCACGACACAGAGTATCCTACTGTGGGGCCAGAAGCAATGTATGTGCCTGTATGTAAGACTCTAAAAAAATGCAATATCTCCAAATGTCTCAAGATGCTTGACTAGTTTGTCTTTTTCCCTGGAGTCTTCATAATGTTATGTTATCTCACCAACAGGCACAGTGCTCGGCATAGCCGGCTCAACAATAAACAACAGACTCAAGATGGCGGAATTCCGGGACATGATGGAGCAACAGATGGCGCGCAGTGCGAGCGTACTCTACACCATCGCCGGGGGAAAGCAGTCGCCCAGGGAGGACATTACTGAGGCCATGAAGACGGAGTTCGCTTATCAGGTTAGGCCAACGTAGGCGCTCGTGGCCTAGGCGAACCGAGTGATTGAAATCAATCACTTGGTTAAGCAACAACAGGCGCGGTCAGGTACAGGATGGGTGAGCGTCCCGTGACTACCGCTAGTGGCATTTTTTCGAGCTCTTCCGTGCTTCGCAAGGCACGTAAAGCCGTTGGTGCCGGCTGTCATATAATGGCAGTCGTTAAGCCATGTCAGAGGCCTTATGGGCGGCTTGATAACTTCTGACTGTCTTACAATCGTCCACCAACCCGGAGTTGGCCCCCGTGGTGGAGTATGGCCTAGCCTTCCTGCGATGCGGGAAGAGACCCGTGCCCCAGCAGTGGGGACATACAGGGGTTGATAACGTTAGGTCAACGTCAGCGGTCTTTGGTCAACAGGTCAGCGATAGTGGGCTAGCGCCACTGCTGGGTTGACTATATCAACCCTCTGTATGCCCCCACTGGTGGTGTAGAGGTCTGTTCCTCTACGAGTACTGCAGGAAAGTCAAATGAAATGAGCCTTGATTTCCAAATTGAATTTATACATATTTTAAGTATTTAAATGAAAAGAAACTATTTTAGACATTAATAACATGCTATACCAATGATCGAAGACGTTGGTGAGCGGATCACAGACTTAAAGTGGAGATGGGCGGGACACTTGGCTAGAAGGGAAGACGGCCGGTGGACCAGGGCAGTATCGGAGTGGTGGTCAAGGGAGGGAAGGAGGTTGGTAGGCAGACCACCGACACGATGGTCAGACAACATTGTGAGGGTTGCGGGTCAGAGATGGATCAGATTAGCACAGGACCGTGAGGAATGGCGCAATAAAAAGGAGGCCTATGCCCAGCAGTGGGTTGATGTGGGCTGATTATAGATAGATAGATACCAATGATCATATAAAATTACGTATCATCATCATCAACGCATTATGTCCCCACCGAGGGGCACGGGTCTCTTCCCTGTGGAAGGTATAGGCCATACTCCACCACGGGGGCCAAGTCCGGATTGGTGGAGGCTTGCAAAATGACATAATGTAAGGTCTTAAATTTGGGAACCCAACTTTGGGTGATGGCTTTCTCATCTTATGCTGGCGCCAGACAGAAGTTCAAACAAGTGATCACATAAGTGTGCCATGTGTGGCACGGACATTTTATGTGACAATAGTAGCAAATGTTTGAACTTCTGTCTGGCCACAAGTATGGTGCCCTTACGGACAATTACCTTTTTGTTCCATTTGCGGTTGAGACAATGGGAGTTTGGGGGACTCAGACTAAGATCCTTGTTAGGGAGCTGGGTCGCCGCTTGAGGGACCGCGGGCTTGACTGCCGCTCCGGTGCGTATCTGGGACAGAGGGTCTCTTTGGCGGTGCAGCGTGGCAATGCTGCCAGCGTGTTGGGATCCTTTGGCTCAGATATTTTCCGGAGTGGTTTGTGCAGTTAGTGTTTTTTTTTTGTGTTTAAATTATTATTATAATTTTATGTGTTTTTGACGAAAATTTATTGGATATTGTTCTGTGCATGTATTTTTTTTTTATTAAGTGTGACATGTTTAGTAACTATTTTATTTTGTAGTGACATTTTTATCTGAATAAATGTATGTAAATTCTATAGTAACAAATGTCCGTGCCACACGTGTGCACACTTATGTGATGACTTGTTTGAACTTCTGTCTGGCGCCGGCATAAAAAACCGACACGGAACGGCAAAGCGCACTTAAGTGTTCAAATATGTGACAATAGTTTGAAATGTCCGTGCCACACATGTGCACACTTATGTGATCACTTGTTTGAACTTCTGTCGGGCGCCGGCATTATGCCATTCGTGGCGATCTGCGGCCAGTCTGGTCCAGAGTGCTTAGTGCGTGTTTGGCAGATCCAATCGAATAACTTTACTACCGCGTTAATCGAGCATTGAGTAGGGAGCATGAGTAAGTTAACCGTTCGAACTGGCAAAACGCTGTCACAGTACAACTCGCACTCGCGTTTATTCGTGTTTTGGCTGGTCAACGTGTTCACTTCTCAACGTAAACCATTACAACTCCCACTCAACAATTTTAATGTCCATGCTTGTCGCTAGGTGGCGCTTCCTCGATGTTTCTTCCATAAATATGAGTTTACGTTAACGCGATCGAGTAGTTAAAAAACTCGCACTAAGCACTCAGAGTGCTTAGTGCGAGTTTGACAGATCCAATCGAATAACTTTCCTACCGCATTAATCGAGCATTGAGTATGAGTAAGTCAACCGTTCGAACAGGCAAAACGCTGTCACAGTACAACTCGCACTCGCGTTTATTCGTATTTTGGCTGGTAAACGTGTTCACTTCTCAACGTAAACCATTACAACTCCCACTCAACAATTTTAATTTTCATACTTGTCGATAGGTGGCGCTTCCTCGATGCCATAGAAATATGAGTTTACGTTAACGCGATCGAGTAGTAAAAAAACTCGCACTAAGTACTCTGAGCGGACCCGCCACGCGCGTTACATCGTCACTCCAGCGGCGTCGCGAACGCCCTCGGTCAAGGTGTCTCATCCCGCGGCCACCAGTGCAGCACCTTTTCGCTCCGCCGTTCGTCTTTGCCTCTCCCTACATGTCCTGCCCAACGCCATTTTAACCGACAAGTTAGCTCCGTCACGTCTACTAGTTTTGTGCGATCCCTAATGTCTGTACATTTATTTTATCTTTTAGTTTTAAACCCATCACACTTCTTTCTGTTGCCCTCTACAGAGATTCCAGAGAGCAGGAAACATAGACGAAAAAAAATCCTAGTAAGTTGATAAATGACCGTATTAACAGTTGCTTATTCTTTTCAGGAACAACTGGCCCATAACTTAAGATTAATGCATGAAAATATAAATCATCTAGTCAGCAAACAGTCATCCCTGATCGGTGAGTAACCATTTTATTTACTAAAGCATGTATTAACCTTTGGCAGCCTAAACATTGGCAACGGAAGTTTATTCTTTATTATTATTTAGGGCTATGTGCAGAATGGGTGACCGTCCCGTGACTACCGCTAGTGGCATTTTTCCGAGCGCTTCCGTGCTTCGCAAGGCACGTTAAGCCGTTGGTGCCGGCTGTCATGTAATGGCAGTCGTTAAGCCATGTCAGAGGCCTTATGGGCAGCTTGATAACTTCTTACAGTAAGACCCGCCACTGTCTTACAATCTTCCAGCAATCCAGACTTGGCTCCCGTTTTGGAATATGGCCTAATCTTCCTGCGATGCAGGAAGAGACCCGTACCCCAGCAGTGGGGGCGTACTAGTTGATATCGAAAGCCCCTTTAGGTTCAATTCAACGTATCACGTTACGTTTCAGACCACCTGAACCACCAAGACCACGTGCTTGACACCAAAATGAAGGAACTCCGGCGTCTCATCATCACAGCGTCTCAAACCAGCGCCACTTCGGACGCCACACTGGCCAAAGCTCTCTCGGGAGCCCACCACGAGTGGATTGAAGAGGCCACACACGACAGAGACAAGGAGTTACCCGACGGGACCAAGATTGTCATTGAACCGACTCATGTACTTACAGGGATTGGCCTGATCATGTGCATCGGCTTGATTTTCGGCAGTTTTATCGGTAGGATCAGTTGATTTTGTGGCTTCGAAGCTTTTAGTGGTCGGATAGAGGCAATGCCAAAATCAAAGTAATTTTTTTTTTTATTTACTATAAACACATTTTTTTCCTGCCTCCTGTCTGTTTCCTATATTGTACTGATCGGATATGGAACAAATATCAAAATCATCTTTTCGCAAAATGACTTTCTGATTGATTTTTGAAATTATTTCTGGAAACAAAGGGTCCTAACAGACTGGAGGCGAAAACTGTTCAGACGTATCTAAAACAGGTTCAGGTTATAAGTGTTATGTTTACTTATTTAACGTCAATGCTGTAGTTTTACAACTTTTTGACTGAAGCATCCATCATACCGCGTGACGTCACCCTTAGGTTAACATTGGCGTACTTCGCCCGTGCTTTGTTGTGTTTACTAGCGATTGCTCATGTTTGTTTACCTGGGCGTGACGTCACATTCGGCGCCATGACACTGCCAACTGTTTTCCCGCAGATTTAAAATAAATTAAGAAAGAAAGTAAATTGTGCATACACATATATTGTAAATAATAAGTGCGTACCACATTATGGAAGAGGATTTAAAAATCTTTCGTCACGCTTTTGTACTTTGATTGGAATAAAACTTTGTTCTAAGCCACTGGTAGAACAAAATGTCTTCGGATACGGAAATACAGGTAATTGAATCAGCTCTGACCACAAAATAATATTATTTAGGCAGTTAAGTACGGTTTATTTGGCTTGTGATTGTTTTTATATATATTAAGTTATTTTGTAGATGTGTAGTTTCTTTTTCACTGATTCGCTTGAAGTGGTATCTCTACGCCTCAGACTCACAAGAGAGCTCTAAAAAAATATTAAATGACTAGTATTTTATTTTTATTACAAAACCAGCGGACCCAACAAACGTTGTCCTGCATGCAGCGCCATTTGCCGGGCTGATTTATGAATCTAAACCAGGACGCCACCCAAACGCATAGGTACAACAAAATCATTCAACTCTATCCAGCCGTTTAGGAGTTCAGTGACATGCACACGTACAGTAAAATTATAATTATATGTTACAGTCAAAACTCAAACTCAAATAATAATTATTCTTTGCCTCACTTCGGTACTCGCCCTCCAGGTCGGCGATTTCAGACACTACAGTCTATTTATTCTTACTTGTCCAATTTAGTAAACAAGATTCTAACCTTAAAATTGAGATTAGATACCTAAACTAGACATTTTCTCGCAAATTCATGAACTATCATGAACTATGTTTAAAAAATTGGCAGCGTGTTATCTAAGAGTGTTCCAGGTTACTTCATTTATGGAAATATGGCAATATTGGACTAAAAAGTCACAGTTTAAGGGTAGAATCTTGTTTACTTAATTGGACAAGTAAGAATAAATAGACTGTACTGAGGTTATGTGAATACCCCTCTTAGCTATGTCCTTAACTTCATAATAAGCGTCTAACTCACGACAGTGATAATAATGTAATCAACCAAATAAAGTGATATTCTATTAGCCTGACTACTTTTTTGCCCTCCTGTAGATAAATAACACATGTCGACATCAACCCTTGTATAGCCTTGGATAGCCAGAGGTTGCGGGTTCGAATCCCGGCATGGGTGAAATTTTTAGCATCTAAATAGGTTTTTAAGTTATCAAGACGCCTGGCTTAACGACTGCCATTACATGACACCCGGCACCAACGGCTTAGCGTGTCTCGCGAAGCACGGGAGCGCTCGGAAAAAATGCCACTAGCGGTAGTTGCGGGACGGTCACCCATCCAGCACCTGACCACGCGTGTTGTTGCTTACCCCAGGTGATTGATTTGAATCAGGTAGCCCCGGCTGCCAGAGTAATCTAAAACGATCACGACGGTTAAGCAACACAGGGCGCGTTCAGTTGGCCCCCGTGGTGGAGTATGGCCTATACTATACCTTCCTCAGAGAAGAGACCCGTGCCCCTCGGTGGGGACATAATGGATTGATGATGATGATTCGAAGGGTGGGTCTCATTATTTCCACTAAGAATAACCATTGACGGTTATTCTGATACTACATGTATAACTATTTCCATTGCGTTTTTATAATCGCACCGCCGCCGACTTCACGGTCGCTTATCAGACGCCGCAATTGCCTCAACCAATAGATAGGTACTGGCTACTTGATAATGTTTTTGATAGATTAATTGTCAATAATTCGACAGCAAGCTGAAGACAAGGCGCTATGGCGCTCTTTAGGGGAGGACTATGTGCAGCAGTGGATTAGTATAGCCTGACGACGAAGTCGACAGTGATACGCTTACAATGGTAATACTGAGACGGTTTGTTGGAGAAACCGGGTATCACTATTTCCATTCGATATTTTTCACGTCGATTTCTATTGTGAGACGGATTGGCATAAATCTGGCAGTATCAGAATTTCCCTTCCAATGGAAATAAAACATAATGAGACCCATCCGCCACGAACTGTTCAAGGAAGATTACGTAGGTATCTAAATAAAACAATACGAATTCACGAAAAAGCATTTGTTTTAATTCCTTCAATACATACATCACAAAGTAGGTAACTACAAAAACTAGTGTTTTTGTAGTTACCTACTTTGTTACCATCATTCCTTTAGTTAAGGGATTTTCATTTATTAACTAATACAATTGCAACCACTTTTTCAGGCCCTACGCAAGACAATTGTTATATCATTCTATTGACAAAACGAAGTTAAGGGCTAGATCTCGTGATTTGTTATTACAGTACTACACATCATAAAAGTCCCTTCGGGAATCTACGTTCGCGCAGACTAGGAAGAAGTGTAACGAAAGTACCCGAAGCTATAAGTACATTCAACATGATCTTTAACCGATACGGTTAAGGTGCAGAATTGATTGCCGCAGTAGCGCTACCTATTTCGCTCACGCTAATATTACCAAACTAATAGTCACCTGCATCGATGACGTTGAATCAACCAACAGCAACAAAGGCGCGCGGCCTGCCATAAAATGAAACTATCTGATTGGTCGATCAACTTGCCGCACATCCAAAATTTGGTTGTCTGCGCAGGTACATCCGCGAGAATTATTTCTTGTGTAGCAATGTACCTTCAATGTGTATGTACGTATATGTCTATTTATTTATCTATGTATTATCGTTGGTGTAGGTTTACCAGAATTTTTATTATTCAGTGCCCCCCCTGCCCCTGTAGGTCTAAGTAAATGTATCTCCCTATGATTATGTAACTTTATTCTAGTACCTTCTTTTCCAGCCTTATTCCCTTCCCTTTGACAGTCTCTTCAACACCAAAGGTTTGCTGGAAGAGAATGCTTCTTGCATTAAGCACGCCCTTGTACATTTACTCATGTAATTAGTGCAATAAGGAATCAAAATAAATAAATAGGGCCTGGAAAGCAAAGGAGACCATTCAAATTGGGCCCAAAACTCAAAGTGCCGGCCAGCGAAAAAAAACATTTCCAAACTGTTACGGACATTGTCCAGAACATTTGATACTATGGCACCAAAACAGTGAAGCCTATTGTTTAGCTACTGTCAGACATTGAAAATCTTATATTCCCATACATTGGAAAAAACGTGTTTATAAAATTTACGTATTAGGGTTTGTGTAGGGAGTCTTCCTCAACCCTTTTCTGACCTTTAACGTCTACTAGCACTTAAGATATTCATTTTACGATATAGGTTTCTTAGTATGAAATCAACAAATCAATGTGGCCCATAGTTTAGAATAGTTTTTTTTCGCTGGCCGGCACTTTCATGTTTGGGCCCAACTTAGTATGAAGCCTGAATGGTCTTCTTTGGCATAGATGTACATATTAATTACGCCCTAGAACGGTATAATATTGTGGCCATAGATCTAAATATAACCCTGTATTTACCTGTGCGTATATTTAGAGAAAAAAATTCGAAAATCAGACATTATTTACCTGAAAGCTTTGAAGCTTCAAAGTATTACCTGGTTAATTTAATTTTAATACCAGTTGTCAAGAATCGATTCATCAATTTATAGACATTTACCTCAAGTTTCTGATTTGACCACTTCACTATTTAATGTAGCGTGGAATACTCAAAATGGTATAAAAACCTCTAGAATAAAAAACTAGTTTAGAATTTATTAAGGTTTCTAAATATTACGTCGTCAAATCAGAAAAACGGTTTTAATTAGGACAACCTGGACAACACCAAACAAAAAGGCAACATTTGGCAAGGTAACTATAAAAGAACCCACCAGAAGGCGCTTGCTGAAAATCAGTGTTGTGGGTGCAAACCCTCGGCTTATACTGAGCACGAGGCCTTTTTTCCGCTGCATCGACATACTGTGTAGCATTGGAATTTATGTTCATTTCATTCATGTGTAGTTCTTCTTTTCTTATTGTTTTGTTCTACTACTGCTTTTTTTCTGTATTTTCCTTTTCTTGTCAAATTTGATATGTCCATGTGGCGTTAAATAAATATTTTTCTTCTTCTTCAAAAGAAATTATATTTAAGCAATAGTAAGCTACATCCAGACTGTAGCCATGACAAATGTACCCCAGTGGGACTCAAACTCGCTACCTCAGGCATGGTAATCATACATGATACCCCTAGACCAATGAAGCAATCAATTACATGAGCGGTATACCCATGAAGTTCTTTCCAATTTATAGTAGAATTCTCAAGTCAAAACACTAGTACGTTGACACAAAAAATCTTTATATTCTCAAATATCTTCTACTATGATAGTACATAAATATTATACAGAACATATTTTAAACTTTCGCGACTTGTACCTACACATATTTTCGGGGCTTAATCGCGTAGTAATTTCAAACTGTCGCAAACGTGGGATCCGGTCATCAAGAAGTGTTCGAGTGGAAAAAAGTCGCATGGCTTATCGTCCGACATTGTCAGTGTAGTGTGTCGCAACCCTAATAGTGCTTTGTGATGGCTGATTGACAAAGCTGACATCTTCGGCTGATGAGGTTTCAGACTACCCTGAAACCTCATCAGCCGAAGATGCGAACGGGTGCTAGCCATCAGTCTTCTCGTGACCACGATGACTGTAACGTCGTCGAAACGTCGAGGTAAAATAGCAATAAATTAATAAGCCCCGAAAATATTCTAACTATATTATACAGAAATTGGAAATTGAATTACATTGACACAGAAAGATTATAATCTTTAGAGTATTCTTAAAGAATATTATTCTTATCTTATTTTATCATTTAATTTAAAAAGAAAAACGTCAGTCTAAAGCACATAATATTAAACGCAAATTTGAAAATGAATTACTTTGATACAAAAAGATTATAATCCTTTAGAGAATTCTTAAAGAATATTTTATTTTATTTTTCCTTTCATTTAAAAAGATAAACCATCGTCTGTAGCACATAATATTATATAGAAATTTGAAACTGAATTATTTTGACATAAAAAGATTAAAATCCTTCTTAAATTTAAAAAGAAACACTTTAGTCTAAAGCACATAAAATTATGCAAAAATTTGAAGTACTTAAACGCAAAAAAGATTCTAATCTAGAGTATTCGTAAAGAATATTATTCTTATGCTATTTTATCCTTTCGACAAACCTCAGTCAAACAAACAAAGCACATAGTATTTAGAAATTCGAAACAAGTAGTTTGACACAAAAAAGATTCTAAAGATTCTAATCTAGAGTATTCGTAAAGAATATTATTCTTATTTTATTCTTTCATTTTACAACATAAACCTTAGGCCAAAGCACATAATATTACAGACCTCAAGTGGCACAAATCCCCACCGGGTAATAAACTTAGTGTTACTTAGTTAATTTACAAATTAGTTTTAGAATAAACTTACAACTAAAGTCTGCATTACGTTTCCGACAAAGAACGCGAATGTGTATCGTGGACAGCTATGGTCCATGGCAAATTTGCCCTTAAGCGTATGAACATAGACGCAAGTTTCCAAAACCACGTCGACATTAATTTAAAACGAGTCTCGATTTTTATAGATGAGATAAAAATTGCCATGTCAACGGATTTTTCTTGCCTGTAACCACATCGACAGTAATTTAAAACGAGTCGCGATTTTTATAGATTAGATAAAATTTACCATGTCAACGGATTTTTCTTGCCTGTGTCCACACGACAATTTGAACTTATCTCCGTTTTATTCTTTTTGTTGCACTAGCCCGTGCTAAGGACAATTTTTAAAAACCTATTTAGACGCTAAAAATTCCACCCATGCCGGGACCCGAACCCGCGACCTCTGGCTAACCGTGCCAGCGCTCTCCCAACTGAGCCCAGTAGCTCAGTTGGGAGAGCGCTGGCATGGTTAGCCAGAGTACTAAATAGGTTTTTAAAGTATGGAATTGTAGATATTTTTTTGAAACGTTTTAACGAGTGGACCACACATTTTTGGATATTGCACAAGGTGAATTTGTTTCAACTGTATATGAAATGAACCTGGCTTGCGGTCACGATCGAATTGCTTTATAATGGATAGTGCGCTATTACCATGGAGATAAGGCGCCTTTTCATGAGCGCTCATTTAAACTCAATTTTACGGTTTTTTACCATTTTTCCAAAATAGCGATCGGCGCCATCTCCTCAGTAGCCCAGCCAGGTCTTACAAAAGTCGCCCCCGGCAGTTGTGGGCACCGCAGTAGTAGTAGAGCACCTTCTCGGACACAGAGCCCACGTCGTAGTTGTAGTTCAAAGTGATCTCAGTACCCGAGCGGTTGTGGCATAATACTAATACATAGTGCGCCTTATTACCATGGAGCTAAGGTGCCTTTTAATTAGTGTTACATCCTCAAACCAAGCTAGCCCAAATACATTGATAAAACTAGTCTAAAGGTTTAAACTCAATTTTACGGTCTATTCATTATAACAGCAGAATATGATCTTCAATTTTACAAAATCGCGATCGGCGCCATTTTTACGGCAATTTCCCAGCGAAATCTTTGATTCTTCATTAACTCGCGTGTTCTTTTACAAAAGTCGTTCCCAACAATTGGTGGCACCGCAGTAGCAGTAGAACGCCGTCTCGGGCATTTAAAATTCAATGTAAGCTCGGTGCCCGCGTGACTGTAGCATCCTAGTAATAGTGCGCTTTATTACCATGAAGATAAGGCGTCTTTTAATTAGAGCTATTTGGATGGAGGATACTATCCAGACTAGCCGCAATACTAAAGCATAAAACCTAATTTAATCGCTAACCACATTCATTTAAGTACACAGCAGAATTCAAACCTCACCCAATTCATCTCTATCCAAAATCGCGACCGGCGGCATCTTCGCGATCGGCGCCATCTTCGCGATCGGCGCCATCTTCGCGATCGGCGCCATCTTCGCGGTCGGCGCCATCTTCGCGATCGGCGCCATCTTCGCGATCGGCGCCATCTTCGCGATCGGTGCCATCTTCTCAGTAGCCCAGCCCGGGCTTACAAGAGCCGGCCCCGGCAGTTGGGGGCACCGCAGTAGCAGTAGAGCACCTTCTCGGGCACGGAGCCAACGTCGTAGTTGTAGTTCCAGGTGAGCTCAGTGCCCGCGCGGATGTGACTGAGCGCGAAGAATGCGACCCACGGGAAGCGCGGGTCGTGTGTGTCCACGAACACATTCTGCACGAACACGTTCGGGCAGCACGAGTGCTGGGGGGGAGAGGTTATGCATTACATATTAATAAGAGGCTTAATTACCAAGCGCGCACGAGAAGCGCTCGTGGCCTAGGCGAACCGAGTGATTGGAATCAATCACTTGGTTAAGCAACAACAGGCGCGGTCAGGTACAGGAAGGGTGAGCGTCCCGCGACTACCGCTAGTGGCATTTTTCCGAGCGCTTCCGTGCTTCGCAAGGCACGTTAAGACGTTGGTGCCGGCTGTCATATAATGGCAGTCGTTAAGCCATGTCAGGGGCCTTATGGGCGGCTTGATGACTTCTGACAGTAAGGCCCGCCACTGTCTTACAATCTTCCACCAACCCGGACTTGGCCCCCGTGGTGGAGTATGGCCTAACCTTTCTGCGATGCAGGAAGAGACCCGTGCCCCAGCAGTGGGGACATACAAGGGTTGATAACGACGAACGATACATATACATATCATATTCACATATTTTATTTATTGTTATCATGTGTATCGTATCATATCCATAAGTATTATTAGGGTAGTATAAAAATGGTTTAGGGCTTAGTGGTTTTAAGGGTTCCGTAACTTAAATCGCGGAACCTTACTTTACTTTGTTTGGTTTTTATTATTTTACCCTGTGTTTCTCTGGGATGTTATTCTTTATTTCCTTCTAGTCCTCGGAATCCCAAAACTCGGAATCCAAAAGTCCGTTTCACTGGTTTCCTCCACACAGGGTATCCTAGCGAGGGGTCCAGGCTTGCAACTACTATTACCGGTTGAACTTAGTAGGCCACTAAATCAAGGAATCTTCTTTATGTATTTCCAGTTTTTTAGGCTTGATTTCTAACCCTGTATGTACCTACTAAAAGGCAAATAAATGAATAACTGAATGATAAAAATAATCTGCGCTCAGCAAAAAGTGGAGAAACGTAGTGTAGGACGCCCTCCGACCAGGTGGGATGACGATCTGCTAAAAACTGCAGGCAGATGCTGAATGCGGCAAGCTGAAGACAGGGCGCTATGGCGCTCACTAGGGGAGGGCTATGTCCAGCAGTGGACTAGTACAGCCTGATGATTTATATAGAGTAAGCTATCTGGACACGGCAAGCTGAAGACGGAGCGCTATGGCGCTCACTAGGGGAGGGCTATGTCCAGCGGTGGACTAGTACAGCCTGATGATTTATATAGAGTAAGCTATCTGGATGCGGCAAGCTGAAGACAGGGCGCTATGGCGCTCATCAGGGGAGGGTTACGTCCAGCAATGGTCTAATATAGCCTGATGATGACCATAAAGCAAAATTTGGCTAACGTTTCCCTCTTCTTGTACTTGCACGCCTATAAGACGACCTCTGTGGCGTAGCGGAAGCGCGTCTGCCTACCATGCAAGAGGTCCCGAATCCCGGCTGGGGACAAGAAAAAGCCCAGGTCTTGGATGTTTACATGTCTGTGATGTCGCTGTTTCTGGTTCCCACGATTCAGATTATCCTAGTGTGGGGCCAGAAGCAATGTATGTGCTTGTGTGTAAATGTAAAATAAGCGCCATCTATGTAGCGCTTTGTGAATTTGTGTTGAAAACGGCTCCTTCTTCAGGCTATATTAGTCCACTGCTGGACATAGCCCTCTCCTAATGAGCGCGTTGGGTTCTGCTATCATTGGGAGGAATTGGCCATAATCCCCACGCTAGGCATGCGGGTTGGGGATCGCAGTTCGGTGGAATTGTACTGCAGGGGGCGTTGCTGCCCACCCAACGGTTTGTTTCCCTTAGTCGCCTTTTACGACACCCGCGGGAAGAATTTGGGTTGGTGCTATTTTCTAGGCAGACACCACAATCACCACCAAATCTGGCTATCCGTACCAGTGTATCCGTACACTGGTACGGATAGCCAGAGGTTGCGGGTTCGAATCCCGGCATGGGTGAAATTTTTAGCCTCTAAATAGGTTTTTAAATTTGTTCCTTAGCACGGGTTAGTGCATTAAAAATAAAAATAGTGTAGACACCACAAGCCAGCGGAAAACGGTTTATTGGACATCAAAAATGGTGACTCACGTTGAGGTATCTGCCGATGTTGCCTTGAACCTTGGCGTCCATGATGTAGCACGCCTCGTCTTTGCCGTATAACGAACGTACAGACCTGCGGAGAGGTGTAACATAACGATACCTTGCTTTATAAACAGTCGAGTAAAATACGTAAAGGAATTGGCGCCCCGGCATTATACTACGAGTACATATTAAAAAATCGTAATAAATATAATATTATCTCTGAGAAAAGGCCTGTGCCGGGGATAAAGAGCAAGCATTTCTTTAAATCACTTTGGACGTGAAACGTCAGTTCGGTAAATAAGTAAATCATTTATTTCTAAAAAGATTATACATATTAACATAAAGGAAGGCCAATGAGACGAGATAAAGAATGTAAATAAAGTTTCAGGGGTTCAAAACATTTTTATTTTAATAAATTATAGTTATACAAATTTCGGATTCCCTATTCTAACCGCTGTCGTCTGTATTAGTCAAACATGATACACCCGAAGAGTCCGAATCAGGCGTATTTATGACAAAACTATCCACAGTATTATCAATCATGTTGTCAATATGGCTATAAAAATTGTCCTCGTATCACTTCGAACGCAATCTAAACAGGAATGAACTATTATAGTTCTCAAAATGGCGGATGACACCAAATGTTGACAACTGCCGTACTGAAAGTTTTCCTGTACCACGAAATACGCAACGACAGCTGTCGTCGATCAATGACGCCATTACCGCATGCGTGTGACAAGGACAGAGATAATAATCGCTCACTATCGCAATGTAGCTCAGTAACGGTCAGTTTGTTTACATTCTTTATCTCGTCTCATTGGCCTTCCTTTAGCTTATGAATACACAGTGGAGGGTATTACAACAATTGTTTTAAAAGTAGTGGGCCAGAGCTGGAGGTAGCGAGGTCAAGATACCACTTGCTAAAACCGCTTGCAACGAAAACACGTCGTCTCGGCAAGGGCTGTAAATCTGAAACTAGGTGTCGTGTGCAATTCATTTACGTATCATTGAGTAGAGCAACCATTACTCAGACCCTCTTGATTCGCGCCGCTAGATGGCGCGAGAGCCGTGTAACGCGGAGCTAAAAATATTATTACTTACAGACGCTTCAAGTTAAACCAACGATCGTATAACCCACCACAGATAAACCTTACCCGCCGTAGGGTAACTATACCATCTGAGGCGCGTGGCAAATTGGTAGGATGGGGCCCTCACAACTTTGCGAATGCGTTGGAAATCTCAATAATATATTTCAGTTTATAAATGGTCTTTAGTTGTAGTATTAAATGTATATTGTAGGTATATATACATACATACATAACCTCAAGCCTGTATCCGAGAGGGGTAGGCAGAGACCAGGGACTGCCACTTGCCACGATCCTGACAGATCACCTGCGCTTCATCGACGTTCTATAAGTCGTTGCATGCACGCACGCCGGTTCCTTTTATCTTCCCCTTTGCTAATACATCCCCTATTTGGTCTACATACAATTTTTGAGCTCGGGGCCTCACGGACCGGGGGCCCCATCGGGCTGGGGGCCATGGCATTATGCCAGCACTGCCACTCTATAGTTACGCCACTGCCTACCCGCTTATTTACATACATACATAACCTCACGTCTGTATCCCAGAGGGGTAGGCAGAGACCAGGGACTGCCACTTGCCACGATCCTGACAGATCACCTTCGCTTCATTAACGTTCAAAAGTCGTTCCACGCCGCACGCCGCATGCACGCCGTTCCGGGTACTTGTTATCTTTCTCGATGTATGTCCGCCTGGGACGTTCCTTACCAGCCCTTCCTCTCACATTAGCAATATAATATTTGTTTCGTCAATCCTTCTTCCTTCATCCTCTCCACATGTCCAAACCAACGCAACATTCCTTTCACCAGCTTATTTCTTTAAAAAAAACAGTTTTACACTCACCTATACTTAGATACACGCTCGTTGTCACCCATATCAGTTTGTGCCATGAACCGGGATGGCTCCCTCACTGCAAACAAGAAACTCATCTTTATGTACTTTATTTAAATATGGCGGACGACGCCGGTGCCTATAATACAGTGGACTTATTTATTAATGCTTTTAAGAGGTAGGAAAAGTCGTCACTGACTGTTTTTATATGAATATTAATTGACATAATTCGCTAAGTTGGCCTAACTATAAAGCAATATTTTAATTATTTTTACACACGTTTATTATTATGTTGACTGTTTTTTACTGTTATGTCGAATGTATTTATTATATTGTTTTATTTATTACTTTGTAACAGGCCACGCCGCGCTCTGGAGCACTTAGGGCTTTCGGTACTGACTGAAAATCAGCGCTGAGCGTTCACGCCCCAACACTAGGGTAAGGTTGCCACCATTGAACCGACGCTTTGATTGGACCACCGAAGTTTTTCGAAAACGAAGGTACCTAGACGCGAACGAAAGAGAAAAAACAGTGGCCCGTGAGGCCACTCGCTCACTCGGTAACCGCCAGTGCTCGAGCGGCCGCCGTTTCGAGTGTACGTGTATTTCTGTGTTTTGGTGGGATCAAAAATTATTTTGTCGTCGTACAAAATAATTTTTGATCATCACATCGAACCTTGGGCTCTCGCTTGCCAGTCCATGGTTCTACCCACTGAGCTACCATCGCTCTCATATATCTACTTCAGTACAAATTTGTATAGTTTTTCAATAAAAATATTATGACAAATCGAGCATTGAAAAAAAAGTGGTCCAATACTGGCAACCTTACCCTATGCTGAGTCAGTTGACATTAATTTGCAGCAGCAGAGACACACCACGACAAAGTTTGTGATGTGTTTTATTTAGTTAATTTTACTGTCAATCTTTGTATTCTTAATTTAATGTGTGTGTTTTCAATTCAATTCAACTCAAGTCTTTATTTGTCAGCAAACACGGTACATGTAGGTTTTATATAATACATAAATACGGACAAGCGTGTAGCACCATTATATGGTATACAAATATAATGATTTAAAATTAGAAGCTATATTATTTACAAAATTATTATACAATGTCAAGAATTTAAGATGTCATTATTGGATTTGAAATTCATTATGGTTTAAAGAAGTCATTTACACTGTATATACATTTTTGAACCAACCAGTTAGAAAGCGCTTTGTCGAATCTATTTTCTGGGAGAGAACTTATGTCTTTCGGCAGTCTTTGACTGGATTCCGCGCGATGGATATCACAAACGTGGCCGACCCAAAGCGGAGATGGCGGGACCACCTCACGACGACCTTGTTACCGGGTTGGCAAGAGGTGGCCATGAACAGGGAGGAGTGGAAAGCGAGGGAAAAGGTGGACACAATCGAGGCTACATAAAAAAACTTTTATTGCACTTCGATATCGATATCAACCCTTGTATGTCCCCACTGCTGGGGCACGGGTCTTTTCCTGCATCGCAGGAAGGTGAGGCTATACTCCACCACGGGGGCCAACTCCGGGTTGGTGGACGATTGTAAGACAGTCAGAAGTTATCAAGCCGCCCATAAGGCCTCTGACATGGCTTAACGACTGCCATTACTGCCAATATGCTACGACTGCCACCGACGGCTTACCGCGCCTTGGGAACTACGCAAGCGTTGGGAAAAAATGCCACTAGCGGTAGTCACGGGACGGTCACCCATCCAGCACCTGACCGCGCCTGTTGTTGCTTAACCAGAGTGATTTATTTCATGAACAATAGGCGTGACGACAGTGTCAAATAATCAAACATTTAACGATGTTATGAGAAAGTACATATTAAAAGGATTTAAAACACTGATTTAGTTTCAGAACAAAAAAAGAGATTACCAATATTTTCAATGAACTAAAAGATTATAATACTGCTTTCAGTCATTTTGACTGAAACACCCATCACACCGCGTGACGTCACGTTAACACTGGTAAACTTCACCCGTGCTTTGTTGTGACTAATAGTCATTACGATGTTTGTTTACCTAGGCGTGACGTCAGATTCGACGCCATGACACTGCCAGCTGTTAAAATAGTTTTAGAAAAATGGCTTCGTCATACTTTAGTTTATTACTGAAATATATATTTTTTTTGTAAATAATAAATGTGTCTCCACATTATGGAAGGGGATTTAAAAATATTTCGTCATATAGTTACACCCAATGAACTTTAAGTAGGGCAGCTGAAAAAGTTACTGGTCTATGTCGAACCTTTTGTTTAATGACATTTTTGGACCATTGTGTAAGTTTTAAAATGTACGTAGTTTTAGGAGGTTGAAGTACTTTTTACCTTCAGGTGTTAGGAGGATAATTTAACTCACCCTCTTCATCATCACTGATGGTGATGCAGTCTCCTTTCTCTTTCTCGCCCGTCGCAGCCGGTTGCTCGCTCTTGGTGTCAGCCTCCTTCGCTTTCTGTTCATTTTCCTTCGTCTTTTTGTCGCGCCGGCGCAGACGCTTGCTGCGGATGGAGACGCCATTTTGAAAACGTATTCTATTACGATTGGTTATTGAATTGCTAACGACAATTATATCCGTGATAATAATATAGTACGAGAATATTACAGAGAGTATTGTAAAGAGGTTCGAAATTTCACTGAGGCCGGTGAGTCGCCCATTAGCTGAGTTGGAAGAGCGCTGGCACGGATATCCTGAGGTCGCGGGTTCGAGTCCCGGCATGGGTGGAATTTTAAGCCTCTAAGTAGGATTTTAAAAATGTATTTATCGTCATGAGGGTCTCCCCACGGCACGAACCTGAACGTCTGCTGCGTGTTCAACGGGATCAGGGGCCGGAAGTCGCCGTCGGCCTGGTCGGCCTTCCGCTCGTCCTCCGAGGAGGAGGACAAATCCGAATCGGCCTCGCCGCTGCCTTTAGAGTCCTTCTGTCGGGGTAAAGGTACAATTACAATTAAAGAGTCCTCCTGTCAGTGAGAAGGTACAGTTAGAATTAATCTTTGGTTTTTAGAGAGAGAGAAATAATTTATTCAACGGCACAATACTAAAAACATAACAAATTCAGAAAACACAACAAGATATATAATGATATTCGTTACCTTGTATTGTATTGTATTAACATAGTTATAAGACTCTTACTAACACAAATATTACTCGTATATTATAATTTAAAATGTAAATATGGACTAATTGTCTGAAATAAATAATTTGAAGAAAAAAATAATGTCCACACAGTTTACACTACCTACATTATAAACAAACAGATGAAAAAAGAAGTGAGAAAAATAAAAAACAAATAATGAGCGAAACGACATTTTAAAATTAAATAAATGAAAGCACACAAATTTAAACATGGTTTAAATAAATACGGATTTGCAAAAGAATAATAATAACAATCTATATTTTGTTTAAATTATTGAGCCCATAAAATGGTTCCCGACTCAGTATGTGTTGTAGGAGCCACCGAGGTATCTGTCTACAACGCTGATATTCTGTCGAGACCATATTGCGGGTTAGTCGCGTGTTTGTGAATAATAAAATGATTGGTAGGCAGACCACCGACACGATGGTCAGACGACATCGTGAGGGTTGCGGGCCAGAGATGGATCAGATTAGCACAGGACCGTGAGGAATGGCGCAATAAAAAGGAGGCCTATGCCCAGCAGTGGGTTGATGGGGCTGATTATGGATAGATAGATAATTTAATATAAGAAAATTTAATTTGAGAGTTCTTGTCATATTTGAGTGGTTTGATAAGATCTTTAATTTATGAAATCTACCATACCATTCAGTGTAATAATTTACATGTTGTACACTTCATATCCATTCACCTTGTGCCTTTCGTGGGGTGGAAGCTAAATAATGCTTAACAGATTTTTGTTTGATTACAACTGCGGTGTTCTCTTTTTAAAATCCGCTAACTTTTATTTAATTCAGTGAGAACAAGGACGGGCTGAAAATCAGCGCTGTGATGATGCATGCACTCACAGCACCTAGCTGAGCCCTATCCTTTTTATCACAATTATTGTCACTATTTTTCCATAGTATTCATGTGTTCTCTAATCTGTGTGTGATAAATAAACATTTTTCAATTTCAATTTCAGATAGAAAATGATAAAAAATATTGAACGGTTTGAAGTTTGTGCCTAATTACATGGTATGTAAAAGTGTAGTGTGATGTAATGTGTCAGTCTGTGTGTGGGAATACTGTGCAGATAAATTACTTGGTAAAGCGTACTGTAATATAAAACAAAGTGAAAGGTGACTTGTAATTGGCCGGCGTAAGGCGGTAAGCGCTTATTCATCACGATTATCTACCCACCGCGAACAAGTAGTTAAAAAAGAACCATGGGCGGCTTGGTAACTTTTAGCTTCCATGATCTGAGGCTGGCAACCAAAATTGATATTTATAGGGCAGTGGTGTTGCTGACCATGCTATACTCCTCAGAGTCATGGACGGTTTATCGTCGCCATATACCAACGCAGGACCGCTTCCACCTAAAATGACTGCGCAAAATTCTGAAAATTCGTTGGTTCGATCGCATTCGAAATACGAAAGTGCTGCAGAAGGCCACAGTACAGTAAAATCACAGGGATTCAGGCCTATCTTATGCAGCGGCAACTCCGTTGGAGTGGAATGTATCGCGAATTCGCGACTGTTAGAGCAACGTATGGCAAAGTGCATCTCTTTCTCTGAACTTGAGGAGGGCAATCTTTTTTTTGTACGAAGTACGAGGATGGTTCTTTGAGAGATATAAATTTAAAAATAATTGAAGAATCGACTGTTAGGCG
Source organism: Yponomeuta sedellus (assembly GCA_934045075.1). NCBI lineage: Eukaryota > Metazoa > Arthropoda > Insecta > Lepidoptera > Yponomeutidae > Yponomeuta > Yponomeuta sedellus. The sequence goes on along the minus strand of OW203751.1, from coordinate 6,380,043 downwards.
GTACGGAGTTCGCTGGGTCAGCTAGTCTATATTTAGTCTATATTTATATGTATATAGATATGTATATACTGTTTATTTTATATATGCGCTTAATTATTATCTTTGTATATAATTATTGGTTATATTAATAAATAGTTTAATTGTTATAAAAGATATTTGACACTAAAATATCACCTCACTGGTTGAGACTACTCCCGCCTTCTCCACGTCACCTGTTGGTTGGCTAGAATAAAATACTATTTAGTATTAAGCCCGCCAATTGTACAATCTTTACAGGTACAATAAAGAATTTAATAATAATAATAATAGTCTATAATATAAAAATGAATCGCTGAATGTGTTGGTGAGCGTAAACCTCGAGAGCAGCTGAACCGATTTCGCTAATTCTTTTTTTAGAATATTCCTTGAAGTACGAGGATGGTGCTTACGGAGAGAAAAATAAAAAAATTAAAGAAACGACTGTTAGGCGGTACGCAGTTCGCTGGGTCAGCTAGGTTTGTAATAAAAATGAAATTAAATGGTTTTATTCAAAGTAGCACAGAAACTGCGGCTTAATGAACGTTACAATTCAAACTAGGTGTCCATTACAAAATCTAGATAATTTTAGAGAAAAAATGGACAAAAATACTCCAAAAGTCTGAGATAGAGCAATAACATTATTTTACAAGCGTGTCAAAAAGTTTCTCTCTCTTTCTTTCTCTTTCTCTCTCTCTCTCTCTGATAGAAGGCCTGTGCCCTGCAGAGGGACATATTTAGGCTTCTTCTTCAGGCTATATATATTAGTCCACTGCTGGACATAGCCCTCCCCTAATGAGCGCCATAGCGCCCTGTCTTCAGCTTGCCGCCTCCAGCATCTGCCGGCAGTATTTAGGCTACACAAAAACAAATGCTGTGTGGTATCGGCCTGGAGAATAGCACCAACCCAAATTCTTCCCGCGGGTGTCGTAAAAGGCGACTAAGGGATACAGATGGGGGGGGGGCAGCAGCGCCCCCTGCAGTACAATTCCACCGAACTGCGATCCCCAACCCGCATGCCCAGCGTGGGGATTATGGGCATTACCCCCCCAATGATGGCACAACGTGGCGTTCTTTAGGGGAGGGCTATGTCCAGCAGTGGACTAGTATAGCCTGACGATGGGCATTATGGGCATTACCCCCCAATGAGGGCACAACCTTGCGCTATGGCGCTCATTGGGGGAGGGCTGTATCCAGCAGTGGACTAATATAGCCTGAAGAAGTAGAAGAAGAAGAAAAACCAATGTTTCCGCCGCCACCCGTTTTCCATCCGCGGCCACTCACGTCCATCTCCTTGTCCTTATCCGGGACGTCGTCCTCGTAGCCCTCCTTCATCTGCTCGACCACCTCGATGTAGTCCAGCTCGGCAAGGTACTCGTCGCCTTCGTTCAGGCCGTCCTGTTAACGGAAACTTCGCTGTGGATCTAGGACGGACCACCACTCAGTCGTCTTCGCCAGAACGAAGACGACTGAGTTGTGACGTGTCACGTAAACGCCCGTTTCAGTCAGTTATTTATAAAAAAAAAACATGCCTAAAACGTGCTCGTGGTCTAGACGAACCGAGTGATTGGAATCAATCACTTGAGTTCAGCAACAACCGGCGCGGTCAGGTGGGTGACTACCGCTAGTGGCATTTTTCCAGCGCTTCCGTGCTTCGCAAGGCATGGCAAGGTTGGTGCCGGCTGTCATGTAATGGCAGTCGTTAAGCCATGGCAGAGGCCTAATGGGCGGCTTGATAACGTCTGACAGTAAAGCCCGCCACTGTCTTACAATCCTCCAACAACCCGGACTTGGCCCCCGTGATGGAGTATGGCCTAACCTTCCTGCGATGCAGGAAGAGACCCGTGCCCCAGCAGTGGGGACATACAAGGGTTGACAACAATAATGAGATGTCTAAAACACGCTCTAAATGCAGTTTGAATAGTCTGTGTTACTCTTATCTTAAAATCTTTTCCTAATCAACATCCACCCTTTCGGCCTTACTAATAAATTAGTTATACACTCGGAATAACAATTTGACGTATATCAATTTAAACTGGTCAATCGCATTTAGCGTACAAATAATCAGTTTGTCAGACCTCGCATAACGGCTGTATACACAGCTCATAACCTTTATTAATAAGGCCGATTATGTCCGCACCAGGGGGCACGGGTCTCTTCCCTGAGGAAGGTATAGGCCATACTCCACCACGGGGGCCAAGTCCGGATTGGTGAAGGCTTGCAAGACTCAGTGGCTAGTCTTACTCTCATAAGTTTTCAAGCCGCCCTAAGGCCTCTGACATGGCTTAACGACTGCCATTACATGACAGCCGGCACCAACGGCTTAACGTGACTTGCAAAGCACGGAGCACGCTCGCTCGCTTAGTTACTAAGTGCCATCTTTTAAATATGTACTTAGGTTAAACTAAGATAGATAGAGAACACTTTATTGCACAACCAGAATAAAGAACCATGATTTCTTAAATCTAAGTAATGTTATACAATTGGCGGTCATATCGCTAAGATTTTAACTTAGGTTGATGAAAATCTTATAAATACAGAGAATATGTATGTAATAACATTATAACATTTACATACAGGCACATACACTGCCTCTGGCCCCACACTAGGATACCCTGTGTCGTGGGAACCAGAAACAACAACATCACAAACATGTAAACATCCAAGACCTGGGTTTTTTTTTGTTTCCAGCCGGGATTTGAACCCGGGACAATAATAATACAGAGAATATTGTAAAGAGGGTCGAAATTTCACTGAAAGAGCGCTGGCACGGATAGCCAGAGGTCGCTGGTCCGGATCCCGGCACGAGTGGAATTTTTAGCCTCTAAATAGGTTTTTAAATCATATAAAGACAAGAATCAGCTGGAAATTACTTTTTCATTGTCTGCTATAGACTCACCAGGTTGGCGGTGGCGTCGGTGAGAAGGTTCCCGGCATACACGCAGAGGAACGCCCCTTTGGGCACGTCGTTGAGGGCGCGAATACCCCAGCCGCGGTTTGGCGTTTTGAACACCTGGAATAAACATCACACTTTGAATGTGCATAACATACCTCTGCTGCACCTAAGTAATGAGATGAATAATACATATCCGGGAGAGCTACTAGAAATTGTGCAGAAGCTATTACTTCTTAGGCACCGACTAACTAAAACTAGTAAGCGTAGACTTCGGTTTTCGCTGAAAGCACACGAGTGTAATACTACTTCCTGCTCTGTATAAAACTTTTTCATTTCTTATGCTCGGAAAGTAGTGTTTTGATCTGATTATTGGGTGGAAAATGCTGCTTCCCTCCATAGAGAGGGAAAAACTCATTCAAATTACTTCCCACCTAAGACCCGGAATGAACTTTGAAAATAGAACTACTGTCAGCTGTGAAGAGTTTTATGTAAAAAAAAACACTAAATTAAAAAAATGCTGCGGCCATCTGAGTTTATAAACAGCCAGTGTGAATTTAGCGCAAATTTTTTTGAGCGGAATAAGCCGCAACGCGGTGAGTTCCATATTTAAAATTTTAAAAGTCGACATAAATTGGAGGGATAATAATCTGTTATATGTATCTGTGACGGAATTAAAAAAAATAGGTAATAATCTTTAATTAGCATCTTAGCAGATTTGAATATTAAAAATGAGTTTTTATTTTCCTCATATTCGAAATGAAAAGTAGTGTTTAACACGGGTGAAAGAATCAATTCCTACTCTCGTCTAAATAGAGACTAATCGTCTCAATTCCTCGGGAATTTATTCTTTCGGCCCTCGGTTAACAACCTACTATTCTTCAAGTTTCAAATTTCAAGTCTTTATTTGTCAGCAAACACGGTACATGTAGATTTTACAAGACACATTGTTACGGACCATCGTGTAGCACCATAATATGGTATACAAATATTATAATAAAAAAATTAGAAATTAGCTACGTTATTTACAAGATTATTATACAATGTCAAGAAAATAAGATGTCATTGATGCATTTAAAAGTCATTTTGGTTAAAGTAATCATTCATACTGTATATACATTTTTGAACCAACCAGTTAGAAAGCGCTTTGTCGAATCTATTCACTATTCGCGTTCCGATATCGAAATAGATGTCATATTAGTTCCGATTTTCCTTTAACCTATACCCTGTGTCGTGGGAACCAGAAGCAGCGACATCATAAACATGTAAACATCAGAGATCTGGGATTTTTGTCCCCAGCCGGGGTTCGGGGTAAGCGTGTAATTTAAAAACCTATTTAGAGGCTAAAAATTTCACCCATGCCGGGGTTCCCGCAACCTCTGGCTATCCGTGCCAGCGCTCAACCAATTGAGCCAATGGGCGACTCACCGGCATCAGTAAAATTTAAAATACAGAGAAATACAGAGAATAGTGTAAAGAGGTTCGAAATTTCACTGATGCCGTGAGTCGCCCGTTGGCTCAATTGGTAGAGCACTGGCACGGATAGCCAGATGTTGCGGGTTCGAATCCCGGCATGGGTGAAATTTTTAGCCTCTAAATAGGTTTTTAAATTTGTTCCTTAGCACGGGTTAGTGCATTAAAAATAAAAATAGTAGAAGCGTGTAATTACCACGTGGGCCCACCGCGGATTGACAAATTCTTCATACGCTTAAATCATAATATAGACGGGCTGAGTGCCAAAAAGGATTCAGTGTTTATGTATTTATTATTACAGAGGTTGTATTAACTAGAATTGAGAAAGGAATGCTGCGTTGGTTTGGACATGTGGAGAGGATGAAGTAAGAAAGAGTCACGAAACAAATATATAATGCGAATGTGAGTGGAAGGGCTGGTAAGGGACGACCCAGGCGGGCATACATCGACCAAATAGGGGATGTATTAGCAAAGGGAAAGATAAAAAGTACCCGGAACCGGCCTGCGTGCATGCAACGACTTATGAACGTTGATGAAGCTAAGGTGATCTGTCAGGATCGTGGCAAGTGGCAGTCCCTGGGCTCTGCCTACCCCGCTGGGATACAGGCGTGAGGTTATGCATGTATGTATGTATTTATACCATACCTGTAACTTGAGCTGCAAGGGATGCTGCGCCACCCGGTTGAGACATGTGTGCTTGCATTTGCATCTGAAAAATACAAATGGTTTAAGATAAGATTAGATAAGATAATAATATGCTTTATTGTGCACCAGGAAAAAAAAAACAAACAATTAATTATAAAGATACAGTACAATTGGTGGCCTTATTGCTAATAATAATCGATCCAAATCGATCGGCACTAGCTGGCCTGAATAGGAAGCTGCCGCGGACCACCGTCAGAAGTGGAAATCTGTGGTTGAGGCCCTATACTCCGCTAGGAGTTAAAGGACCTATACGGAAACAGTTATATACTTATAGTAAACATACATAAATACGTTATAATAACAATCTACGCGATGATGATTAATCAATTGTTAATTTTTTTTTGTTGAATATTCCTTGAAGTACGAGGGTGGTTTTTGCGGAGAGAAAAATTTAACAAATTTTAAGAACCAACTGTTAGGCGGTACGAAGTTCGCTGGTGTATATTTTGTATGCCTCTGTCGTTGTAAAGTATGGTAAAGTAAGAATTAAAAATATTTATTTAGAAAAAGGTAATTGGCAGTGTACAGTTTTACCTGTAAGTTTCGATATCAACCCTTGTATGTCCCCACTGCTGGGGCACGGGTCTCTCCTTGCAACACAGGACGGTTAGTCCATACTCCACCATGGGAGCCAAGTCCGGATTGGTGGAGGATTGTGAGGCAGTGGCGGGCCTTACTGTCGGAAGTTATCAAGCCGCCCTTAAGGCCTCTGACATGGCGTAACGACTGCTATTTCATGACAGCCGGCACCATCCGATTTACGTGCCTTGCGAAAAAATGCCACTAGCGGTAGTCACGGAACGGTCACCCATTCCGCACCTGACCGCGCCTGTTGTTGCTTAACGCAAGTGATAGATTCCAATCACTCGGTTCGACTGGGCCACGAGCGCTTCTGTAAGTTTACTTTCTATTTTATTTATTTAAGATTACTAACAACTTGTATACCAACACGTTCACAAAATACCAACTTAAAGATACTGTCGCGGTCCTATCCCGAACCATCTAGAATAGAGCTTTCTAGGAGCCTATCGAATAGTCGCCGCATGCTGCGTTTTAGTAAACAATAAACGCTGCAAGCAATAATGACTCGTATGTCCACTATCGTAAGGTTCAAAACTCATTAAATGAGTAACTGTTCGAGCGACCTTGCCGCGTGTACCGAGTGTAGGTACGGGAATGTTCTAGAACCCTGGCCGGCGGATATAAATAGCGGCCGCCGCGGCGCGCTGTCAGTTCCATTTGGAATAGCGAAGAGTGAACTTCGAGTGAACATACCTGCGATACGAGCGATAACCTACGACCTCAGCGATACTATTGGACTTCGATTGAACCTGCGATTGGAATCTACGTGTGGACTTCGTGTCGTGAAGACCTGCAGACCAGAACCTGCGTGAATAAATCCTAAGAAGCTGTCATTGGTGTTTTATATCCAAATCCAGAACCCTAGCCCGTAACAATACCAACACGTTCACAAAATACCAACTTAAAGATAAGTATACAAGCCAATTATAAGTAATCACTGTATGCAAAATTATACAGGTTCACACTAAAGGTACAAGTTTAAGGAATTATATAGGTACATTCTTTGCTGGAAAGAAATCTCTTACAGAGATAAGCTCGCCTTTGTACATGCTACTTTCTATGTAATGTCCTATTCAATGTTTTTAAATAAAAAAGGCCGTGTGATGTCGGCCTGGAGAATAGCACCTACCCAAATTCTTCCCGCGGGTGTCGTGAAAGGCGTCTAAGGGACACAAACCGGAGGGTGGGCAGCAGCGCCCCCTGCAGTACAATTCCACTAAACCGCGATCCCCATGCCCAGCGTGGGGATTATGGGCATTACCCCCTAATGATGGCACAACCTTGCGCTCATTAGGGGAGGGCTGTGTCCAGCAGTGGACTAGTATAGTCTGAAGAAGAAGAAGAAATAAAAAAGGGGCCTCACCTGGAGTTGCACTCGTAGATCCCGGAGGGTACTGGTTCCAGTAGCCTCTTGTACACGTAGCCCACATCGTCGCCGTCCTGCCCCACCGTCCTTGCGCCGCCTAGGGTCAGCTGCCAGCAGTTGCACTTGGTCTTGTCCTGGGGGCGGAGGATAAAGACAAGTTGAGACAAGATAAGGAAATCTGTAATATAAAAATTAATCGCTGAATGTGTTGGTAAGCGCAAATCTCGAGAGCAGCTGAACCGATTTCGCAAATTCTTTTTTTAGAATATTCCTTGAAGAAGTACGGGGATGGTTCTTACGGAGAGAAAAATAAAAAAAAATTAAAGAATCGACTGTTAGGCGGTACGAAGTTCGCCGGGTCAGCTAGTTTATGATAATTATATTCTTTTTAATGCACTAACCGAGTATTGTAAAGAGGTTCGAAATTTCACGGATGCTGGGTAGTCGCCCATTAGCTGAGTTGGGAGAGCGCTGGCACGGATAGCCAGAGGTCGCGGGTTCGAGTCCCGGCATGGGTGGAATTTTTAGCTTCTAAATAGGTATTTTCTAAGGTTAACACGAGCAGTAGACATAATTAAAACTGTTTTTATACGGATTTATGCTCGTTTATTACATTTTTACAATTTTCCAAAGTTTCGGCACTTTTTCAGGTGGCGTGGTCCCGGATGACTGTCATCCGGGACCTCCTGAAAAAGTGCCGAAACTTTGGAAAATTGTAAAAATGTAATAAACGAGCATAAATCCGTATAAAAACAGTTTTAATTCTAAATAGGTTTTTAAAAATTGTAACTAGTGTGTCAAGTTATATATTAAACGGGTCAAGTCGCGATTATTTATTAGGTAAAACGTAATTACCTTATTTCCCGACGATTAATATATAACTGTGTATGAGTATCGCGAATCATTAAGAAATACCAGTGTTTCAAGCTTACCTGGCAGTCGTCGTCGCAGTCGCAGCCGCACAGGAACTCCGGGTCAAGGTAGCAGAACTCGGGGAGAGACGTATCGGACCATTTTACTGTCTCTCCCTCACTCTCTATCTCTCTCTATCTCTCTCCCTCTCTCTCTCTCTCTCTCTCTAGAAGGGAGAGCTCTCCCCTGTCAATGGTCTTCAGAGTTGTAGCCGCGAAGAAACTCGGCATTAAGATCAAATTAAGTACCTACGATGTAATTCTGTCATTGACGTGTAATCTTACAGAGCGACTGTAAGCTATGTTGCTCAAATTACGAAGTAGATTAGAAAATTACGAAGGAGAGATTATTGTTTCGCCTATTCACATTTATACTGTAACGTTTGTCGCACTTTTATGTTTTTTAAAGTAACTTTTGTAGTCCTATATTGCCCTTCTGTACGCTTTTTTCTTTCTTAATATTCCACTTATTCTGTAACGTTTGTAGCACTTACATATATTTGACAGTAAGTTTTGTTGACCAATGTTTTTGGCCAATATTTTTTGGCAGATATTTCTGTTCACTGTAACTAGTTCGCCAAGCTTACCTGGCAGTCGTCGTCGCAGTCGCAGCCGCACAGGAACTCCGGGTCCAAATTGAGAATTATTTTGACTGTAACTTTTGTAGCCCTGTATTATTTATACTGTATTTTTTCTACGATCTGTCGGGAAATCGTATAGAGAACAGTAGAGAGTAGAGTAGCTTATCCACACTATAATGTACTACGATGTTTGTTACACTTTTACGTTTGTTACTTTTTTACTGTAACTGTTGTCGTCAAATGTTGGCATTTTCTGCTTCTTAGTTTTTTCACTTCTTAACAAGTTTTTCTTTCACTTTATTTCTAGACTTGTCAGCTAATTCGTCAAGCTCACCTGGCAGTCATCGTCGCAGTCGCAGCCGCACAGGAAGTCCGGATCAAGGTTGAGCGGCACGCCGGCGGTGGGCGTGCGCTGTGTTGTAAGAGCAGAACTCGGGCAGGGACGTGTCTCTGGGTTTTATTGTCTGTCTCTCTATAAAGGAGAGCTCTTCCCGTAGAATCGTCTAGAGCGTCGCCACCGCACAGACACTCGGGATTAAGGTTGCCACTGGACGTGTATATGTTCTTATAGAGCGGCCCTGACTTACTGTAACCCCTACTTATTGGGCGAATTACGGTTAGCCGACTCGTATAGAAAACTGTAGAGCTTATTCACACTCGTATTATAATGATTTTTACTTTACTATACACTTTCATGCCAGTAACTTTTATTGTCCAAAATTTTGTCCGGTTTTTTTAGTTCTTTTGGTTTTTGAAAGGTTATTTCTTTTAATTTCTTGACTTGTCATTAGTTTGTCAAATTACATGTGGAGTAGCCTATTCACTTATACTGTAACGTTTGTCGCACTTTAATGTACTTGACTGTAACTTTTGTTGGCAAATGTTTTTTCCCAATATTTTCGTCTGCTTTTTTTAGTTTCTTCACTTCTTACTTTTCTTCACTTTCGGCTTTTCTCTTCCCTAGTTTCTTGAATGTCAACTTGCTTGTCAAGCTTACCTGGCAGTCGTCGTCGCAGTCGCAGCCGCACAGGAACTCCGGGTCAAGGTTGAGCGGCACCCCGGCGGTGGGCGTGCGCTCAGTGTTGTACGAGCAGAACTCGGGGAGGGACGTGTCGTAGTAGTTCACGCACGGCACGGGGACGTTCTCCTTGCCGTGGGACAGGTCCTGGGGACGGTTCGATGGACTGTATAATAATTGCGTTTAATTTTCCAAAATCGCCGTTTATTAATCTTATAGGGAAGAGCGGGTGATCGTGCTCTTCCACTGTAAAGGGAAATTTCCCGCAAGGCAGATCGTAAGCCTGGGGACGGCCGGTCCGACTGTTGTTAGTCGGACGTTATATTTATGGTGTCATGTGAAACACTTTGATTGCGCGATGCAGGAATGTCTGAGTTTGTAGTGCGCGCGCAGAGTTGACATGTGCTAGCCACAATCATGGATTCAATTAGAGATGGATCAGATTAGCACAGGACCGTGAGGAATGGCGCTACTGTACTCGTATGAAATTTGACGCGACAAATGATTTCATGTAGTATTTAACGTAAGACACCGAAACATATTGACTTTTCTAAGTATGCTGGATGGCTGCAAAATTAGCAAATTAAAAAAATATTTTCCTCTTTAAATTAGGAACTGTGAAATCCAACATCTATCAGAGTTTCTGTGGACATTTATTATTAAAGAACTTACATCAAAGTGATCTTCACAATACACGAACTTAAAAACTAATTTAGAGGCTAAAAATTCCACCCATGCCAAGATTCGAACCCGCGACCTCTGGCTATCCGTGCCAGCGGTCTTTCCAACTGAGCTAATGGGCGACTCACCGGCATCAGTGAAATTTCGAACCTCTTTACAATATTAAAAACCTATTTACAGGCTAAAATGCTCTTTACAATACTCTCTGTCTTATGTACAGGCAGCGACCTCTGGCTGAAGTAATTTGCATCACTTTTTGCACTTTTGCAGCACTAACTCGGCCAGGCAGTGCGTGGCGGGCGGTATTGAATGTAGTAGAAGATACATGTGAGGCAAAATATACTAAAATCTAACATGCGGCATGCCATTTATGTTTGTCTGTGTAGGTATATGTGTGTTGGTTTATGTTTTTTGTGTGTGTGTTTTCGCCTGATTGAAAGAGGATATGTGTGTTTTAACTGTTTACGAACTTTACTGTATCGTCATATGTTAGTGATTTTAGACGTTCATGATCATTGATGTTCACGACACCCACCTACTTGCTGACGAGGCACCGGTTGAGCACGAACTCGGTCAGGAAGTGCGTGGCGGGCGGTATTGAATCTAGTGGAAGATACATGTGATGCAAAATATACTAATATCTAACAGGCGGCGCGCAATTTATGTGTGTCTGTGTATGTGTGTATATATGTGTCTGTCTGTGTATGTGTGTTTTAACTGTTCACGAACTTTTCTGTATCGTCATATGTTAGTGATTTTAGACATTCATGTTCACGAGACCCACCTTCTTGCTGACGAGGCACCGGTTGAGCACGAACTCGGCGAGGCAGTGCGTGGCGGGCGGTATTGAATCTAGTCGAAATTACATGTGAGGCAAAATATACTAAAATCCAACATGCGGCATGCAATTTATGTGTGTCAGCGTGTGTATGAGGGTGTGTCAGGGTGTGTATGTGTGTTTTAACTGTTCACGAACTTTTCTGCATCGTCATTATGTTAGTGATTTTAGACATTCATGTTCACGGGACCCACCTTCTTGCTGACGAGGCACCGGTTGAGCACGAACTCGGCCAGGCAGTGCGTGGCGGGCGAGAAGTCGAAGAGGTCGACGGCCATGTCGGCGGCCGTGGCGCGCAGGTAGCGGTGCAGCTCGCGCAGCCCGCGCACGCGGCGCCCGCACGGCGCGCGGTACACCACCTCCTTGCGGCCCTTGTGCCGCACCAGCTGCCTGCGCGACCAGCCCACATGCACTTTACACGCGCGCAATGTATAGGGCTATTATAAAGTTAACTAGTGCGCATCGTTGGCGCCGAGATTGCACGCGCACGCAGTGTATAGGGCTACTGTAAACCTAACTAGCTACAGTAATCCTCACAGGTTTACACGTGTACACAGTGAATATGGCTACTGTAAACCTAACTAGAGCTGGTGTAAGCTTGTGCCGCACCAGCTGCCTGCGCGACCAGCCCACATGCACTTTACACGCGCGCAATGTATAGGGCTACCGTAAACCTAACTAGAGCTGGTGTAAGCTTGTGCCGCACCAGCTGCCTGCGCGACCAGCCCACAGCCACTTTACACGCGCGCAATGTATAGGGCTACCGTAAACCTAACTAGAGCTGGTGTAAGCTTGTGCCGCACCAACTGGCTGCGCATTGTTGGCGCCGAGATTACACGCGCACGCAGTGTATAGGGCTACTGTAAAGTTAACTAGAGCTGGTGTAAGCTTGTGCCGCACCAGCTGCCTGCGCGACCAGCCTACAGCCACTTTACTCGCGCGCAATGTATAGGGCTACCGTAAAACTAACCAGCTACAGTAATCCTAACAGAGGTGGTGAAAGCTTGTGCCGCACCAGCTGCCTGCGCGACCAGCCCACATGCACTTTACACGCGCGCAATGTATAGGGCTACCGTAAACCTAACAGAGCTGGTGAAAGCTTGTGCCGAACCAAATGGCTGCGCATTGTTGGCGCCGAGATTACACGCGCACGCAGTGTATAGGGCTACCGTAAACCTAACTAGAGCTGGTGTAAGCTTGTGCCGCACCAGCTGCCTGCGCGACCAGCCCACAGCCACTTTACACGCGCGCAATGTATAGGGTTACCGTAAACCTAACCAGCTACAGTAATCCTAACAGAGGTGGTGAAAGCTTGTGCCGCACCAACTGGCTGCGCATTGTTGGCGCCTAGATTACACGCGCACGCAGTGTATAGGGCTACCGTAAACCTAACAGAGCTGGTGAAAGCTTGTGCCGAACCAAATGGCTGCGCATTGTTGGCGCCGAGATTACACGCGCACGCAGTGTATAGGGCTACCGTAAACCTAACTAGAGCTGGTGTAAGCTTGTGCCGCACCAGCTGCCTGCGCGACCAGCCCACAGCCACTTTACACGCGCGCAATGTATAGGGTTACCGTAAACCTAACCAGCTACAGTAATCCTAACAGAGGTGGTGAAAGCTTGTGCCGCACCAACTGGCTGCGCATTGTTGGCGCCTAGATTACACGCGCACGCAGTGTATAGGGCTACCGTAAACCTAACAGAGCTGGTGAAAGCTTGTGCCGAACCAAATGGCTGCGCATTGTTGGCGCCGAGATTACACGCGCACGCAGTGTATAGGGCTAACGTAAACCTAACAGAGCTGGTGTAAGCTTGTGCCGCACCAGCTGCCTGCGCGACCAGCCCACAGCCACTTTACACGCGTACGCAGTGAATAGGGCTACTGTAAACCTAACTAGCTACAGTAATCCTAACAAGTTTCCACGTGTCCACAATGTAATGAAACGAGCAGAAATCCGTATAAAACAGTTTTAATTATAGCCACAGTATACTTTAAAGTAACCTAACAGAGCTGGTGTAAGCTTGTGCCGCACCAGCTGCCTGCGCGAGCAGCCCACATGCACTTTACACGCGTACGCAGTGAACTAGCTACAGTATACTGTAAAGTAACCTGTATGGCTACTGTAAACTTAACTAGCTACTGTAAACCTAACAGAGCTGGTATACGCTTTTGCCGCACCTGCTGGCTGTGCGCACAGGTCACATGCAGTTTACACGTGCTAGACCACGCTGAATGCCTATGGCTATTGTAAACCCAACTACATATGCACACTGAATATGTCTACTGTAAACCTAACTACATCTGCACACTGAATATGGCTACTGTAAGCCTAAGAGCTGATGTAAGCTTGTACCGCACCAGCTGGCTGCGCATTGTTGCCACCGAGTTCACAAGCGTACGCAGTAAATATGGCTACGGTAAACCTAACCATAAACGTGTGGGGCGTCATTTTGTACAGTTTTACACAACCTAACTAATGTAAGTGCTAACGTAAACCGAGCTAAGTACACCAGCTAGTGTCAGATTGTTAGTCAACACTGATAAAGGTCGACATACCACTCCCAGCCGCTAAGTAGAGGCCTGGCTGAGGGTTGTACGTGTTCGAGTTTTAACAGCTCGCAAACGTTTAGGGCGTCATTTTGTACAGTTTTACACAACCTAACTAATATAAGTGCTAATGTAAACCAGGCTAATTACACTAGCTAGTATCAGATCGTTAGTCAACACTGATAAAGATCGACTTACCGCTCCCAGCCGCTAAGTAGAGGCCTGGCCAGAGGGTTGTAGGTCCTCAACTCCTTCAGTGGCAGCACATCCGTTCTCTTGCACTTGATCGAGCAAGTGTGAGGTACCATTTTGTGAGGTTTCACCGCCGCTTTGGGCGTGTAGTACTGTGAAAGTGAGATGGGTCAGTGGTCAACCCTTTGTATGTCCCCACTGCTGGGGCACGGGTCTTTAAGTAAGTAAATCAATCAATCTATAAATCAGTCAATCAAATCAATCAATCAATGTGTAAATAAATCAATCAGTCCATCAATAAATCAATCAGTCACTCTGTCAATCAATCAATCAGTCAGTCAATCAAGACAGACAAGCGTTCAAGACTTTTTAATAGTGCTCCGATTTTGTAAATATGTAAATACCTACTGTTAACTTAATTACTAATCATTACTCTAATATTATTGCATTCTTGTTGTTAATCAAATGAATTAAATTTCAGTAATTCATATTTTTATAAAGTAATGAATAAATAAACTCACGTCGGAAAAATTTAATAAACGAGCATTAATCCGTGTAAAAACAGTTTTAATTATGTCTAGTGCTCGTGTTAACCTTAGAAAACAATAAATAAACTCACCACAACTCGGCTCATGACGGCGTCCTGAGAGAGGGATGGCAAGGCCGCCTGCTGGTTGTTCTGAGTCGCTGTAGACTTCTTGGCGACGGCTCGTTGACGCTTCATTTCCTGCTGTGAACATACCCACAGCATAGCTATATAGTCTGCCTACCATGCTAGAGATCCCGGGTTCGAATTCCGGCTGGGGAAAAAAGGCCCAGGTCTTGGATGTTTACATGTTTGTGACGTCGTTGTTTCTGGTTCCCACGACACAGGGTATCCTAGTGTGGGGCCAGGAGCAGTGTATGTGCCTGTATGTAAATGTATTATTCTATTTTTATTTTTAATGCACTAACCCGTGCTAAGGACAATTTAAAAACCTATTTAGATGCTAAAAATTCCACTCATGCCGGGATTCGAACCCGCGACCTCTGGCTATCCGTGCCAGCGCTCTAACCAACTGAGCTAATGGGCGACTCACCGGCATCAGTGAAATTTCGAACCTCTTTACACTATTCTCTGTACGTAATACAGAGAATAGTGTAAAGAAGTTCGAAATTCCTTTACACTATTCTCTGTACGTAATACAGAGAATAGTGTAAAGAGGTTCGAAATTCCTTTACACTATTCTGTGTACGTAATACAGAGAATAGTGTTAAGAGGTTCGAAATTTCACTAATGCCGGTGAGTCGCCCATTAGCTCAGTTGGTTAGAGCGCTGGCACGGATAGCCAGAGGTCGCGGGTTCGAATCCCGGCATGGGTGAAATTTTTAGCCTCTAAATAGATGTTAAATGTTGTGAACGGATCGAATCGCGATTATATATTAGGTGTATTAGTTTATTAGGGCGGCTTGAAAGCTTCTGACAGTAAGACCACCGGACTCGGCCCCCGTGCTCCACCACAGGGGCCAAGTCCGGATTGGTGGGGGTTTGCAAGAATAGTGGCTGGAAAAGTTTTCAAGCCGCCCTAAGGCCTCTCAAAGCCAAACAAAGCTGGTAGATACCGGCAAACGGATTGCGACTCTGAAGTGGAAGTGGGCGGGACACTTGGCCAGGCGGAATTATGGCAGATGGACGAAGGCAGTGACAGAGTGGCAGCGGTGGAAGGGAGGGGGGGTGTCGGTGGGCAGACCAGCAGCCAGATGGTCAGATGACCTGTGTAAAGTGGCCGGCAAGCAGTGGATGAGACTAGCGCGAGACCGTGCTGGCTGGCGTGGAAATGAAGAGGCCTATACCCAGCAGTGGGGTTTACCGGGCTGATGATGGTGCTAAGGCCTCTGACTTGGCTTAACGACTGCCATCTGTCGACGGCAGCCGGCACCGAGGGGTTAACGTGCCTTGCGAAGCATTTAACTTATGAACGTAAAACCAGCCTCTAGATAGATCGCAGTCGATAAGCCTTTAATTGTGTCTGACAGTGTGCACGACCGTTGTTCGCTACTATTGTCCGAACGAACCGAAATATAAGTTTTTACAACTCAGCTAATCAGTAATCATAAGTATTTATGATTACAGCAATTACAGCAATCAGATCAACAACTACTTAATGTAGTTTGATTACTGTAGTTAACTACATGTAACCATAACTACATGTAGTTAACTATTTTTAATCGTAGTTAGTAATCCGATTACAAAAAAGTAGTTAACTACGCCCAACACTGTTAGGCAGCGTTACATTTGCCGTGGTTTGGGGCAGTCTACCCGTGACCACGGCAACTGTAACGCTGCCGAAACGTCGGGAAATTAGGTAATTACGTTTTACCTAATAAATAGTCGCGATTTGACCCGTTTTATATATAACTATTTATTTTATTATTATTATTATTTATTTATTTTATTATTTATCCATCCATCCATCCATCCATCCATCCATCCATCCATCCATCCATCCATCCATCCATCCATCCATCCATCCATCCATCCATCCATCCATCCATCCATCCATCCATCCATCCATCCATCCATCCATCCATCCATCCATCCATCCATCCATCCATCCATCCATCCATCCATCCATCCATCCATCCATCCATCCATCCATCCATCCATCCATCCATCCATCCATCCATCCATCCATCCATCCATCCATCCATCCATCCATCCATCCATCCATCCATCCATCCATCCATCCATCCATCCATCCATCCATCCATCCATCCATCCATCCATCCATCCATCCATCCATCCATCCATCCATCCATCCATCCATCCATCCATCCATCCATCCATCCATCCATCCATCCATCCATCCATCCATCCATCCATCCATCCATCCATCCATCCATCCATCCATCCATCCATCCATCCATCCATCCATCCATCCATCCATCCATCCATCCATCCATCCATCCATCCATCCATCCATCCATCCATCCATCCATCCATCCATCCATCCATCCATCCATCCATCCATCCATCCATCCATCCATCCATCCATCCATCCATCCATCCATCCATCCATCCATCCATCCATCCATCCATCCATCCATCCATCCATCCATCCATCCATCCATCCATCCATCCATCCATCCATCCATCCATCCATCCATCCATCCATCCATCCATCCATCCATCCATCCATCCATCCATCCATCCATCCATCCATCCATCCATCCATCCATCCATCCATCCATCCATCCATCCATCCATCCATCCATCCATCCATCCATCCATCCATCCATCCATCCATCCATCCATCCATCCATCCATCCATCCATCCATCCATCCATCCATCCATCCATCCATCCATCCATCCATCCATCCATCCATCCATCCATCCATCCATCCATCCATCCATCCATCCATCCATCCATCCATCCATCCATCCATCCATCCATCCATCCATCCATCCATCCATCCATCCATCCATCCATCCATCCATCCATCCATCCATCCATCCATCCATCCATCCATCCATCCATCCATCCATCCATCCATCCATCCATCCATCCATCCATCCATCCATCCATCCATCCATCCATCCATCCATCCATCCATCCATCCATCCATCCATCCATCCATCCATCCATCCATCCATCCATCCATCCATCCATCCATCCATCCATCCATCCATCCATCCATCCATCCATCCATCCATCCATCCATCCATCCATCCATCCATCCATCCATCCATCCATCCATCCATCCATCCATCCATCCATCCATCCATCCATCCATCCATCCATCCATCCATCCATCCATCCATCCATCCATCCATCCATCCATCCATCCATCCATCCATCCATCCATCCATCCATCCATCCATCCATCCATCTATCTATCTATATCGACGCCTTACTGCTAAAACCGACTATCTGCATGAAATGTTGTTTCGAGAAAACTCGAGTTTAAGGTTCGGATGTCGTTAACTATACTAAAACTTGTTATTGTGTGCATAACAACATTTCATGCAGATAGTCGGTTTTAGCAGTAAGGCGTCGATATATCTATCTTTCTAAATGTTTGTGTACAATAATGTATAACAAAGTAAAGTAGTAATGGTTTACCTCGTGCTGCAGCTGCATCTGCGCATGAGTCTTGTTGCTATCCTGCTCGTCGAATCTTGTGTACTCCACGTAGGGCATGTTTCTCTGTGAAGAAATATTACATTTAATTAGCTTAATTGCAGATTTAAACTAAATTATTTACCGTGTAAGAACATGGGGTACATTTAGCAGTTGTGGTGCTTGGTCATATTTAGGTGACCAAGTTCTACCTTTGAAGCTTCAAGCATAACATAATGGCAGGCCTTACTGTCAGAAGTTATCAAGCCGCCCATAAGGCCTCGGACATGGCTTAACGGCTGCTATTTCATGACAGCCGGCACCAACCGCTTAACGTGCCTTGCAAAGCACGGAATCGCTCGGAAAAAATGCTACTAGTGGGAGTCACGGTACGGTCACCCATTCTTCACCGCGCCCAATGTTGCTTTATTCAAGTGAATGAATTCCAATCCCTCGGTTCGACTAGGCCACGAGCGCTTCACGTATATAATATACAAGTATTCTGCACAGTCTTTGATGAGTCTGCATCTCTTTGTCATTGTTTTAATCAAACCAGCGTGTCTGTCTTTATTCTCAGCCACTTGGAACTCCAGATATAAAGGCGGGTGGATCCACGGTTGACAGCCTCTAAGAGGACTTGCACCAGCGTAGCTTCTATTTGGATACTTCGCGACCGCTAGTATACCATTTTGTTTAACGCAGAAAAAGACTTTAAACAATGATATGGAAAGAAATTGAACTGAAAGAAGGACATAGAAAGAATGGAATGGAAAGAACAAACATAATGGAATTGAACGAACCGGAAAGATTGGGAATAAAGACAAATCAAACTTCCACAATACCCTCACCTTTCCCTGCGTAGACCTGGGCAGAGGTCTGGCCCGGTGCTTCTCGGCCGCCTGCAGCTCCAGGTATAAGGGCGCCAGGCGGGTGGAGCCGCGGTAGATCCACTCGTAGCGGTTGTCGGCCTCGAAGTGGACCTGGACCAGCGAGGCGTCCACCTGGATCACGCGCGAGACCCACCATTTTCCTGGGGAGATGGGGAGACTTAGCATGGAGGACGAAGGTTGAGCTGTAATCATGTACCAGTAAAAATAGTGCTAAAATGACAATGAGCTTCATACACTTTTACGCTCTCGCCAGTCGTAAAGAATTTACATTCAATTTACTAAATACCAATTTGTGTCTGTGTGTGTGTGTGTGTATGTAATGGAGTGTCGAGTGTGTGTATTAGAACAAATTATAATTGAACGAATTAGTCAATTAAATGAATGAATGGAATGAATTAATTGAGCGATTTGTGCGGATTTATGACAGGAAGGAATATATATATATATATATATATGTATGTACATATATGAGTGTGAGTGTGTGTATATGTGTGTGTGTATGTGTTTCCCCACTTTAAACATCGTTATAGACATAAAAAAGTATCGCTCTACAATTTTTTTGCATTTAATTTTTGTCTCATCAAGTGTCCCTCACCGTTCCACTCGGTCTTGATGGTCTGTCCGGCGTGCAGTCGCACCATGGGCCTCTCCGGGTAGGCGCGCAGGTAGGTGTGGACAAACTCGCGCGAGAACGGATGCACCTCCTCCCACACTAGCGGGGAGCACTCGCACACCACTCGGGTGTCCGCGTGGGAGACGTACTGGGCGTAGCCGTCGTCGAAAAACACCAAGTAGCTGCGCGAATAACACAACATCATCATCATTTGCTGACTGTACAATCAGAGGCCTCGGGTTCGATCCCCGGCCGGGTCAAACTAGGAAACGAACTTTTCTAGTTTGTCTCGGGTCTTGGATGTTATCAATGTATTTATTGTATTAAATCTATCGTCGAGTTAGCACATATAACACAAGTCATTTAGTTGTACTTAGTATAGGGCTAACGAGATCTGTGTAATATGTCCATGAATATTTATTTATTTTTTAATGGCACTGGTCTCTTCCCTTAGGCCAGACTCCACCACGGGAGCCAAGTCCGGATTGGTGGAGGCTTGCGAGACTAGTGGCCGGTATTGCTGTCAGAAATTTTCAAGCCGCCCTAAGGCCTCTGACTTGGCTTAACGCCTGCCATCTATCGACGGCAGTCGGCACCAACTACTTACAGTCTGATTTTTCATTCCGTAGAATTCTGACATTTCGTAAATGTTGCTACTAAAAGAGTTCTCCACCGAAAAAGAGACAAATTTGACCCATTTCAGAATAATAAAAAATTAAATGCTGCGTATTTTTTATGTTTTACCTACATGAGGTTAAATCTACGTATTTACTTGCTTAAGTGACTTAATTCAAAAATAACAAATATTTTAATATCATGAACAATACATCGAATTTACTTTAATTAATTTATTTTATTCTAGAGCTGACAACACCGCCAACAAATTTAAGGTGTAGTAAACCTTTTTAGAAGAATAAAATGTTAGCTGTCACGTCGCGTCTGTCACTTTGATTTGCTGGTTGTGACGAAAAGAGACGTAATTATCACTCGTCGTAAATTCACTTTTAATGTGGAGCACCGCACTTTATAAAATGGAAACATTCACTAACAAATAAAATGTACAGATTCAGATATTCAGACTCGTATTGAAATTGAAAAATGTGCCTGGCCCAAAAGGTTTGTAATCTCTGATATGTCAAAAAATGATAACTGTCAGAATTCTACGGAATAAAAAATTAGACTATAGAGTGCGTTGCGAAGCACGGAAACGTTTGGAAAAATGCCACTAGCGTTAGTCATAGACGGATTACCCATCCGGATGATGTTTGCATATTATTCTATATGAAAAAAAAAACAAAGTATTTTATACCACATAACACAGGTACTGTGAGTTGTAGTACACTAGCGGCCCGCGGTGTTACCCGCGGTTTATCGATTTTTCCACGGGAATAAGTTATTTTCCCGCAGTAAAACGTAGCCCATGTGTCAATCCAGGGTGTCGGCTAACTCCATACAAAATTTTATTAATATCGTTCCAGCGTTTTCTAAGGTTAACACGAGCAGTAGACATAATTAAAACTGTTTCTATACGGATTTATGCTCGTTTATTAAATTTTTTTACAATTCTCCAACGTTTCGGCACTTTTTCAGGTGCCGTGGTCCCGGATGACTAAACGAATGAAACGAACGGTGGAATGTAATAAACGAGCATAAATCCGTATAGAAACAGTTTTAATTATCGTTCCAGCGGTTTAGACGTGAAGAAGTAACAAGCATACACACTTAAGCCTTTGTAATATTAGGGGTTAAAGTATGAAATTGCCGTTTTATTGCAATAGGTTCTTTGAATTGACATAGAATCTTCATGGTTTGAGGTTTTCGAATGAAACTTTTTTCAAATGGTTTCTATGATGTTCTTTTTTTAAAAAATGTGAATCATTTGAATATCGACTTTCAATTGTTTTTGTTATTCAATTTAGACAAGAAAGATGGATACTGCGAAAATTCGAGTGATTTTTGAATACGAGTTCCGACGCGGAACTAACGCGGCAGAAACAGCCCGCAATATCAATGCTGCGTTTGGAGAGGGGTCTACTAATGAACGCACCGTGCGATTTTGGTTTAAACGCTTTCGTGATGGAAATTTCGACTTAAAGATCGAGCCACGAGGAAGACCGCCCACACAGGTGAATAACGATGAATTAAGAGAGATAGTGGAAGCCGATCCTAGTCAAACTACCCAGGAATTAGCGGCATGGTTTAACGTTACCTTACCCACAATTTTGACTCACGTAAAATCAATAAAATAAAAAAATACAAAAAATGGGTGCCTCATGATTTGACTGATCTGCAGAAAGAAACGCGTATCCATCTTTCTTGTCTAAATTGAATAACAAAAACAATTGAAAGTCGATATTCAAATGTTTCACATTTTTTAAAAAACGAACATAGAAACCATTTGAAAAAAGTTTCATTCGAAAACCTCAAAACATGAAGATTATATGTCAATTCAAAGAACCTATGGCAATAAAACGGCAATTTCATACTTTAACCCCTATTATTAGAGTGATTACAAAATAAACTAGGTAAGTACCTAGTTCAAAATCTACATGAAATAAATAGTGATCTATTATCGATATCAACCCTTGTATGTCCCCACTGCTGGGGCACGGGTGTCTTCCTGCATCGCAGGAAGGTTAGGCCTTACTCCACCACGGGGGCTAAGTCCGGGCTGGTGCAGGATTGTAAGGCAGTGGCGGGTCTTACTGTCAGAAGTTATGAAGCCGCCAATAAGGCCTCTGACATGGCTTAACAACTGCCATTACATGACAGCCTGCACCCATGGCTTAGCGTGCCTTGCGAAGCACGGAAGCCCTCGGAAAAAAAGGCCACTAGCGGTAGTCACGGGACGGTCACCCACTCTGCACCTGACCGCGCCTATTGTTGCTTAACTCAAGTGATTGATTCCCACTCGTTTCGACTAGGCCACGAGCGCTTCTTCACGAGCGATCAATATATAAATAAACATAAATTTTTGATATTTATTTACAGCTAAGCGACAACATTTACTGACCGATAGGAGTTGACAGGATTCGGCATCTCGGCGATCACCCCAGAGTAGTAGGACTTGCGTTTGTTCTGGTCGATGATGTCGGAGAACAAAGCTATCACCCGGGTGCCTGTGCAAAGAGAAGTTATAGAGCCACATAAATTGACAGATAGATAGAGAAAACTTTATTGTACAGCCAGAAAATGCATTTTAAAGACTCACCACCCTGATAATACTTTAATTTTGTCCATATTTTTGTCGCAGTCTATGTGCCTTTTTTATTAAATAGAATGTAATGAATGTAAAAACCTATTTAGAGGCTAAAAATTCCACCCATGCCGGGATTCGAAGCCGCGACCTCTGGCTATCCTGGCTGGCACGGATAGCCAGAGGTCGCGGGTTCGAATCCCGGCATGGGTGGAATTTTTAGCCTCTCAATAGGTTTTTTAAATTGTCCTTAGCACGGGTTAGTGCATTAAAAATTAAAAAAGTAGAAATACTCAATGTCACTTCTATTCTTCTGACTTCCCACTAAGTTTTGGATTCTGTTTGTAGTGTGGGTCTGGTTCCAGGTAACCTAAATTTTGTGCAGGGAACCTAGATTTAGTTAATTGGATTGCCCCTACGCAAGGCGCTCTCCATGGAACTGGAATAACACTCTCCAGGTAACTCAACCCACGACACATTCTGCCATATCTGGGCTAGGCGACGATACTAGCTTCCAAGCTTTGAAGCTGAATAATATCTGATTTCATACTTTTTTTCTCTAAATATACGCACAGGTAAATACGGGGTTATATTTATTAGGTAAATACAGACCTCTGGCCACAATAAGACATTCATTTAGTCTAACGTTCTAGCGGCGTGACTAATATGTATATCTATGCCAAATTTCTGCTTTCCAGGCACTAGAGTTTAATACTTATAGTCTGTTAGCTTTTAGAATATACCTCGGCTACTATCGGATAGAATCGGATACATTCGTGTAATAGAAACATCGGAACTAATATGACACTTATCTTCACATAAATTTTCGAAATAGTGAAGAAAAGTTTTATACCGAGCAGGAAGTAGTATTACACTCGTGTGCTTTCGGCGAAAACCGAAGCCTACTCTAGAGCCCGAGGTATATTCTGAAAGCTAACAGACTGTACTTACCGATGGTGAGACGCACGCTAGCCGGTTCGGCGTACGCAAGATGGCGCGCCGAAATCGGCACTATGTTGTTCTTAGATTTGTGCTCGAACCGGACCTTGCAGGTCGTATATGGCTGCGGAAAAACAAACAATCGTGTGTTAGACAATAACAATACAGTCTATATCCCTCTTTAGGGCACAAGCCTTCACAAAGACATTATGGGATCAATCACTCCACATGCCCAGAGTGACTTCAATGCTGAGATTAATGCCTTAGGCACTCAGGCAAACGAGTGGAGTTCCGGCTGGAGTACCACAGAGCTCTGTCCTTGGCCCATAGCTTTTAATCATTTATCTAAACGTTAAACCCAGACAGAAGATGCACATAACTGGCTTGTTTTTCTGACAATGGAGCCACCTATACAACCTCTGAGGACGTCGGCTTAAGGATTACTTGAAAAACGCATAGAAACATTACAGTGGTCTCCACACCAGGCGTAAACTGTATAGCGGTGACCGAAGGAAAGAAAATCTGATAACACTGACATGGCGTATGATGCCATGCGATGCCTGGTACATTAGAGAGTGTACTACATCGCCGTATTATAGTGGAGGAAAAGGCAGCGGGAAAAAAAACTTTCATTTGCCATATGCTGTAGAAATTTAAAGATTATAAGTTAATTTTAATTTCATTGGTATAAATGCAATTAATATTATTATAATAGTGTTTTATTATTAAGATTATAAGTTAATTTCAATTTCATTGGTATAAATGCAATTAATATTATTATAAATAATAGTGTTTTATTATAATAATCTTCTTTCAGAGAGAGAATATGGGCTTAATTACCACCCGTGTCCACCACGGATAAGCAATTTCAAGCGCTAAGCTATGTGAACACGTCAGTCACTCAGGTTTCCCCACGACGTTTTCCTACACCATTAACGAGTGGTATTGCTACACAATTCTTCCCGCGGGTGTCGTAAAAGGCGACTAAGGGACTTAAACTGGGAGGTGGGCAGCAGCGCCCCTGCAGTACAATTCCACCGAACTGCGATCCCCAACCCGCATGCCCAGCGTGGGGATTATGGGCATTACCCCCTATGATAGCACAACGTGGCGCTCTTTGAGGGAAGGGCTATGTCCAGCAGTGGACTAGTATAACCTGACGATGACGATGATTGCTACTAGAATATAATATTTTTAATGCACTAACCCGTGCTAAGGACAATTTTAAAAACCTATTTAGAGGCTAAAAATTCCACCCATGCCGGGATTCGAACCCGCGACCTGTACGTAATACGGAGAATATTGTAAAGAGGTTTAAAATTTCACTGATGCCGGTGAGTCGCCCATTAGCTCAGTTGGAAAGAGCGCTGGCACGGATAGCCAGAGGTCGCGGGTTCGAATCCCGGCATGGGTGGAATTTTTAGCCTCTAAATATGTTTTTAAAATTGCTACTGGAACTTCACAAATCTACGTAAATTACAAATCCAAGTCATGTACACGGCGTAATTCGAAACCGCCACCTCCCAACTGTGCGGCGTTCTACCACTAAAAGAATACGTATGCTATCAAAACAACTTATAGCATTTCGCGTTTTCGAAACTACCTTAATCACTAAATATGATCAGGTTTCCTCAGACACTAAATATGCTCAGGTTTCCAAGAGCGGTGGTAGCGGAGCGGTATAGAACGCCGGCTTCTCAATCGGGAGGTCGTGGGTTCGAACCCCGGCATGTACCAATGACTTTGTTTTCTAAGTTATGTACATTTGTGAAATTATAGTAGCAATACTACTCGCTGACGGTGAAGGAAAAACATCGTAAGGAAACCCAAGTGCCTGAGGTGTTAGCGTACCTCAGCGCTTGCTACGTACAATGGCCCAACTATGAGGCTAAGTGCGGAAATCTCAGGTCTAACTAACTGCTCAGGTTTCCATGATATATTTGCCCCCTCTGCGGGGTTGTTCAGGCAGGGTGTATTGTCCTTGAAGGGTGTCGGGTCGGAATATATGCCCTTATAAATAGTAAAAAGTTTAAGTGCACTTATAGTGCATTTTAAGTTAAACTAAAATGTACTGAGAGTATACATTGTTTAAAATAATAAGATAATAATCTGGATAGTTATATTGCCTAATTCAGAAGTTATCTTTCTCTGAATGACTCTCCTTTCTTTTTCTCTAATTCGTGGTAAGCGCTGCTGGTTGTACAATTACTTAAAATATTTCAATGTTACTTGATGCTGTTTTAAGAACCTATTTAGCGGCTGAAAATTCCACCCATGCCGGGATTTGAACCCGCGACCTCTGGCTATCCGTGCCAGCGCTCTTTCCAACTGAGCTAATGGGCGACTCACCGGCATCAGTGAAATTTCGAACCTCTCTACACTATTCTCCGTATTACGTACAGAGAATAGTGCTGCTGCTTGATGCTGTTACCACTCATTGTACAATTGTTTGTTTACCCTATTAAAAAAATAAAAATTAGACGATTTCTAAAAAACCTATTTAGAGGCTAAAAATTTCACCCATGCCGGGATTCGACTCAATTGGTAGAGCGCTGGCACGGATAGCCAGAGGTTGCGGGTTCGAATCCCGGCATGGGTGAAATTTTTAGCCTCTAAATAGGTTTTTTAGAAATCGTCTAATTTTTATTTTTTTGAGCTCAATTGGTAGAGCGCTGGCACGGATAGCCAGAGGTTGCGGGTTCGAATCCCGGCATGGGTGAAATTTTTAGCCTCTAAATAGGTTTTTTTAAATTTGTCCTTAGCACGGGTTAGTGCATTAAAAATAAAAATAGTATAGACGATTTCTGCTAAAAACACAAAATCACTCGACGCTGCATAATCATTTTAACGAGATTTATTTAGCGTCCAATGGCACCTTCACACACACTAAATGATTGAAAAGACTACTCGGACGCTGCAGTGGCTGGAAAATTGTTTTTTAGTGCAGAGCACCTATACCTACCTGACAAGTTAGTCGGTCTACCCGACAGGAAACGGACTGGCCAATTCGTGCAGAGCCAACAAAGCCGCGAAGTTAATCATTAACATCAATAAATATCACTCCCTAGCGGCGAAGGAAAACATCGTGAGGAAATAAAAAAAGATTTTAATTGCCACCAACAATACAATGGTCGAAAGAATAAGAAATAGAAAAGAATAACATACTCATTTAATGTTAACAGCTGCAATTAAAGCGCTCGCGGCCTAGTGGAACCGAGTGATTGCAATCAATCACTCGGGTTAATTGACAACAGGCGCGGTCAGGCAATGGGTGGGTGACCGTCCCGTGACTACCGCTAGTGGCATTTTTTTCCGAGCGCTTCCGTGCACATAAAGCCGTTGGTGCCGGCTGTCACGTACAGGCAGTCGTTAAGCCATGACAGAGGCCTTATGGGCGGCTTAATAACTGCTGACAGTAAGGCCCGCCACTGTCTTACAATCCTCCACCAACCCGGCCTTGGCCTCCGTGGTGGAGTATGGCCTAACCTTCTTGCGATGCAGAAAGAGACCCGTGCCCGAGCAGTGGGGACATACCGACCGGTTGATATCGAGCTGCAGTAATGTGATAATAGTAAATCCATGCAATTGAGCCAACCGCAATTCTGTGGCACAGTAGATTAGATTACGTGTCACCTTAGATTTTCTGATTAAGACGCCACGGTAGCGTAGCGGGTGAACCGTTCGCCGCAACATTTGGTAGCTTCGGGATCGATTCCCGGGCGCACGTGTGATTTGTTTTTTTTTTTCTAATTTAGCTATTGCCCTCACCGTAAGCGTGTGGTATTGCTACTACGAATGTACGTAACTTTAAGTTCAATTTACTTATTTTTATTCATTGTAAAAACAAAATTAACGTATACTACATATTCAGAACAATAATGTGTAATTCTCAGAGGCCTTAAGGGCGGCTTGATAACTTCTGACAGTAAGGCCCGCCACTGTCTTACAATCCTCCACCATCCCGGACTTGGCCCCAGTAGTGTAGCATGGCCTAAACTTCCTGCGATGCAAGAAGATACCCGAGCCCCAGCAGTGGGGACATACAAGGGTTGATAACGATCTTTGTCTTCTAAATAATCCCTGATGTTATAGTAAACTTCTTTACACAGAGAGCGCCACATTTTTTCAAATAAACAATGTCGTGGAATCGACCAACGCATCGTTGGACGCCCTGTAACCAGGGGGACGAGTCTCTAAAATGCATAGTTGTTCAATACAGTCATATTAGTCCAGTAATGGTCGTTTCATTCACACTATCGGTAGTCTGGTAATAAATCGCATCGCAATGGTATAACCCGTGCTACTTAACTCGGCGCCTCGCGCGTTTCGATCTTATTCGCGAGAGATGCCTGTTTAATTTGCGCGGGTTATACCCCTGGAATGACATTGTACAGCTATTGCTTTGTAGACTACCAAATTGAGACAAATGTCAACCACTTGCAACGGTGCAAACCTCTTTACACCATTTTTATTTCTTTTTCTATCTATCATTTTCAAATATTTAAATTACGTCACACATTTTTCGATTTCCCTCATTTTAAATCATTACAACCATACCCTTCGACCAGACCTGACTATTTTACCTACTTATCCGTTTTTATCCAGTTTTTCTGTTTCATTATAAAATTACTATTTAATTAATTTTATTATAAATTGCTGCCTGTACGTAATACAGAGAATAGTGTAAAGAGGTTCGAAATTTCACTGATGCCGGTGAGTCGCCCATTAGCTCAATCGGAAGAGCGCTGGCACGGATAGCCAGAGGTTGCGGATTCGAATTCCGGCATGGGTGAAATAGCCTCTAAATGGGTTTTTAAAATTATTATCTACAAATAAAACAACACCTGAAGTCGTTCCAGTTCTTATCATTTATAAGAGATATACAACATTCCACACTGTCGTGCTTATATCATTCTATGGACAAACTACGTAAGTATTAGACTATTGGGCCAGTCGGCGTAAGAACCCGACTATACTATTCGAAGCGCTCCTAGTCGAACCGAGTGATTGGAAAGCAACAACAGGCGCGGTCAGGTGCAGGATGGGTGACCGTCCCGTGACTACCGCCAGTGGCATTTTTTCCGAGCGCTTCCGTGCTTCGCAAGGCACGCTAAGCCGTTGGTGCCGGCTGTCATGTAAGAACAGTCGTTAGGCCATGTCAGGTTGTATCAGGTTGTCAAAAAGGTTGTATGGCAAATTCGGCACCATGAGAGTAGAAGTAGATAGGTTGCATGACGTTTTGAATTCACACACGTAGTGTACACGAATGTTCTAAATTCAATTTACTTTATCCTTTAGTTGATAAAAACGGGCGACCTGCGGTTTTTTTTAAACAATAAAAATTTAAAAAGAAAAACTGTCGCTATTTCCAAAACTCGACATTGGCAGAATCCTTAGGGTAGCTATTAATTACTCGTAAGAATTGAATTGATAAAAACGTATTTTGCACTCAGACTATGGAAGATCACAAATACTCTTTCCGAGACGGAGGAATGAAAAAAAATTGTTTACATCTCGATCGATATCCACCCTTGTATGTCTCCACTGCTGGGGCACGGGTCTCTTCCTGCATCGCAGGAAGATTAGGCCATACTCCACCACGGGGACCAAGTCCGGGTTGGTGGAGGATTGTAAGACAGTGGCGGGCTTTACTGTCAGAAGGTATAAAGCCCCTGTAAGGCCTCTGACATGGCTCCTCGATTACCATTACATAATATGTTTACATCTATGGTAAGTTAATCTGATACGCAGTATACGTAAGAACCAAGTGCTTTATGACAGGAAACTATAATGGCGGCGATTAGCTGGGTACAATCAGGTACTTCACGGTAGATCTCATTGTATGCAACATTGTTTGGTGTTTCGAAGAAAACTGCCTCGCTGACTGTGCTGATGATGGCAGGTGGAATTCTCATGACATAAACAACTCAATTGGTAGAGCGCTGGCACGGATAGCCAGAGGTTGCGGGTTCGAATCCCGGCA
Source organism: Yponomeuta sedellus (assembly GCA_934045075.1). NCBI lineage: Eukaryota > Metazoa > Arthropoda > Insecta > Lepidoptera > Yponomeutidae > Yponomeuta > Yponomeuta sedellus. Next base: position 6,350,518 of record OW203751.1, on the reverse strand, counting down.
TGGGTGAAATTTTTAGCCTCTAAATAGGTTTTTAAATAAACAACTCATTGGCCAATTATTCAAATCCTTCCAACTATAGTGAAGCGCTCGTGGCCGAGTCGAACGGAGTGATTGGAATCAAATCACTTGAGTTAAGCAACAACACCGCTAGTGGCATTTTTCCGAGCGCTTCCGTCCTTCGCAAGGCATGTCAAGCCGTTGGTGCCGGCTGTCGTGTAATGGCAGTCGTTAAGCCTTGTCAGAGGCCTTATAGGCGGCTTGATAACTTCTGACATTAAGACCCATCACTGTCTTACAATCCTCCGCCAACCCGGACTTGGCCCCCGTGGTGGAGTATGGCCTAATTTTCCTGCGATGCAGGAAGAGACCCGTGCCCCAACAGTGGGGACATACAAGGGTTGATATCGATAGTGAATGACTGAGGTATCTTGCGTGTTACTACATCATATTATTCAGTTTACTTCCGAGTGCTTAGTGCGAGTTTGACAGATCCAATCGAATAACTTTACTACCGCGTTAATCGAGCATTGAGTAGTGGGTATGAGTAAGTTAACCGTTCGAACTGGCAAAACGCTGTCACAGTACAGCTCGCACTCGCGTTTATTCGTGTTTTGGCTGGTAAACGTGTTCACTTCTCAACGTAAACCATTACAACTCGCACTCAGCAATTTTAATTTCCATACTTGTCGCTAGGTGGCGTTTCCTCGATGCCATAGAAATATGAGTTTACGTTAACGCGATCGAGTAGTTAAAAAACTCGCACTAAGCACTCAGGTTACTAATCTCAACGGGGTAGCCCGACCGCTAGAACAAGGGACTCTGAATGGAACCTGGGTTCGATTCCCAGTGCGGGTATATACCAATGACTTTCTTTTTTAAGTTATGTACATTAGTGAAGTTATAGTAGCAATACCGCTCGTTAACGGCGAAAGAAAACATCGTGAGGAAACCCAAGTGTCTGAGGAGTACAAATACCTCGGCGCATGAAATTGCCAATCCGCGGTGGGCACGCGTCGTAATTAAGCCCATACTCTCTCTCTTTGAGAGAGGACGTGCCCTGCAGAGGACGTTTATATGCTACACAAAAAAAAATCTCTTCGAACGAAGCACTTTTTACCTACAGTGCGTTCACATTAACTTGACGCGTGAGAGAATTGGTAACAAGGACATACTCGTAACATGTGAATTAGCTTTTGGACCTAATCGGAAGATGGTAAAACAAGCCCTCAATCCTTTTATTTTCGCCAAGTAATGGGAATGATTTCTTATTTAATATGGTAACAGTAAATATCTCAGTGCTAACAATTCTCTCACGCGTCAAGTTAATGTGAACGCACTGTATACCTAATTATGATAATTATACATATTTAGTGAAATGGCAATCAGCCAATGTCAACTATTTCCAGGAAAGTAGTAGAATTTTAGAAGCACCAATCATGAATAAAATCGTTCTAAATTTGAATTGCGCGTCGATATTGACTGGCACAAAGACGAGCGAAAAAGAAAAAAGTTGAAACCTTTTAATATTGGAATTTGATTTAAAAATATATAAATCGCAAAATAACGCGGGCGCGAAAAAAAAGCGCGGGAATATGTATGTTTTTTATGTAGCCTAAAAACGTTCCACTGCAGTGCAGGGCACAACACAAGCCTACTCTCTGAGAGAGAGAGAGAGAGAGAGAGAGATGGGCTTAACTCCTACGCGTGCCTACCGCGGATTAGCGATTTCAAGTTTCCTCGCAATGTTTAATTTTTTTCTCAGGAACTTTAATTTTGTGGACTATTAAAAAAAGCTATAGCTTATACTTCTATAGAACATAGGTATTAAAAATACTGTAAGGCCAAAAGTCCTAGCAAAATCATACTATAAAATTTCTGTTATTTTCCAATTTTTACCGCCGCTGTTAAAAGTGGACATACCTGAAGAAAAATCTCACGTTCTTTCACTAAGCACGTGAACGCATAGATTTGACAATAGATTATATGTCAGTCTTTTTAAAAGGTTTGGCATGCATTGCGAATAAAATCACCGCCATTTTTTTTTCTGACGGACGTCGGACTTTAAATCGAGGCAGAAATAGTCTATAGTACAAATAGTAGAAAAAAAAACTACTTTCGCGCGCCTTTTAATCGCAAGTGCGTGTCACTTGATACAAATTGCATACCTCACAGATTGTCGCGGAAATTTCGCACGGAGAAAAATTGTAAGGCGTGCAAAGCCCTAACGTCGCGTAAGAAGGCACATAAAGTGTAAACCAAAGCCATGACTTTGACCGCCATGTGAGGAATAAAAAAAAAACAAATCTTGCACTATGACGCGTGGATTACCTGCAAGCAGTCATGCTAACGTCAACCGTGGGTGATTGAAATATTTCACTGTCGTTATCGGAGACCGCTTTGCTATCTTAATACATTTGAAAAGGTTTCAGTGCCTGGCTAATTCAGTGTAAACTTAATCGCGAAATAAAGAATATGTCGGCATCGGAAGTCGAAACAAGTCTGCCTTTAACCGTGCGAGAGTGCCTAAAGAAATTGGCGCGCGATCGCGGCCTTTTCACATACACTTTGGACGCAAAGCAATGCAAAAGCGGGAACTTATCAACATCCCACGAAGTCGCCCTGAAAGACAACGAGAAGGAACTATGTTTTTTCACAAAATGCGTTCCGGAAAATCCGAAACAGAACTCACCGTTCCTGCCTTTGGACGGGTTTTTTCTGAACGAGATATTCGTCTATAGAGAGGTGAGCGTGTTATTCGAAGAGTTACAAGATTTCGCGGAGGTCCCCGAGAGGGAACGGTTGAAATTTGTGCAGTTTCACGAGACTTTCAGCTCGAAGTGTCTTGTGATGGAAAACATGGCTCTGCAAGGCTATACTGTGCCCCCTAGACGGAGCTCTTTGACTTTCCCCGTAGCCAAAATGGCGGTGGAGAAACTGGCCAAGTTTCACGCGCTTTCCATCGCGTTGGCTGAACGATGCCCAGACTTTTTTAACGAGAAAATCAGAGATAGAAAGCATTTGGTTGACTTCGTTGGTCTGCACGAGTCCGGTGGACGGAAGGAGGTGTACGAAGTGATCGAAGTGTTGAAGTCTGACGCTTTGAAGGAAAAAGTCGGGAATTTTGTGGGGGACTTGATGAATACGATGTTGAGATTCTACGACAGCGACTTAGAACTTGGGGTCTTATGTCACGGCGATTTTAGAGGGCAGAATCTGATGACCCTTGAGGTGGTACGTTTTTAACTTATAAATAATTTTCAATTCACAAACACTCGGTTTCTTGCACACAATAACACTGTACTGTGAAGTCAAGTCAGTCCAAGTCAGTTGTTGTATTTCTTAATGATTCGCGGTACTTATACGGTCAAATCGCGATTATTAATTAGGTAAAACGTAATTACCTTATTTCAAGTCAGTGGACAGTCGTCCAAAGTTTGCTGGAAGAAATCTCTTACAGAGACAAGCTCGGCTTTGTACATGTTTTTTTCTTATTTAATGTCCTGTTTAATGTTTCGTGTGCAATAAAGTATGACCTTAAACTGTGCTACGAATGTATTTTTATGTACAGTCTATTTATTCATACTTGTCCAATTTAGTAAACAAGATTCTACCCTTAAACTGTGACTTTTTAGTCGAAAACTGCCATATTTCCATAAATGAAGTAACCTGGAACACTCTTTTAGATAACACGCTGCCAATTTTTTAAACATAGTTCATGATAGTTCATGAATTTGCGAGATAATGTCTAGTTAAGGCATCTAATCTCAATTTTAAGGTTAGAATCTTGTTTACTAAATTGGACAAGTAACAATAAATAGACTGTATATATAAAGTGTTTAATGTTCTCTTTCCATACGTTATTATGTTTATTAGCTATGCCACTAGCTAACCGTGAAGGAGAACATCGTGAGTAAACCTGACTGTCTGAGGTATTCCAATACCTCAGCGCTTGAAATTTTCAATCCCCGGTGGGCACGCGTGGTATTTAAGCCCATACTCTCTCTGTTTAAGAGAAGGCCTGTGCCCTGCAGTGGGGCGTTTCTACACTATATAAAAAAATATAGTTCTTGTTCTGTGTAACTGCTGTTGTGATAAAAACGTTCCTTCTTCTCAATCAAACAAAGAAAGAAAGAAGGATACAAATACACTATTTTTATTTTTAATGCACTAACCCGTGCTAAGGAACAAATTTAAAAACCTATTTAGAGGCTTAAGTCAGATGTCGCTGCCTGTACGTAATACAGAGAATATTGTAAAGAGGTTCGAAATTTCACTGATGCCGTGAGTCGCCCATTGGCTCAATTGGTAGAGCGCTGGTACGGATAGCCAGAGGTTGCGGGTTCGAATCCCGGCATGGGTGAAATTTTTAGCCTCTAAATAGGTTTTTAAAGGATACAAATAAACAAACAAAGTATTTTATTGCACAGAAACTGCGACGTATTTATTGGACGTTAGAAAATAAACTAGATCCATTTTAAAATGCAGATCATTTTGGAGAAAAAATGGACAAAAAAAAAACTCCGAACATAGTGTTTTCAAAATCCTTAGTTAACAGAGTTTAAATAATTCTTATAAAACATAAAACTCATGCATTGTACTGGCTTTAATTCCCGACATCGTTGTCGTCTAAATATCTCAAGACAATCATTCATCTTCATAACAATAGTATAATTATACCCAGATAAGTATAATTTATATTCTGTTTCTTTTAATGCACTAACCGGTGCTAATGACAATTAAAAAAAAAATTGCCTTTTTAAAGCCTCTAAATAGGTTTTTGAAAAGTTATATATAATTTAGTTTACGAAAAGGCTTTGCCTGAAAATCGGCAACTAGTTGCACACTGGAGTAAATTAGTTGCAAGCCGAGGCACAGAGCCTTTTATCTTCATTTGTAATTTCGATACTGTCAAATAAATGCCTCTTTAAATTGTCATTAATGCCTCTAGTATAAGTGATTTTTGTGCCTCATTTCGCTTGAAAACAAATAAATACGTAATACAGAGAATATTGCAGAGGTTCGAAATTTCACTGATGCCGGTGAGTCGCCCATTAGCTCAGTTGGAAAGAGCGCCGGCACGGATAGCCAGAGGTCGCGGGTTCGAATCCCGGCATGGGTGGAATTTTTAACATCTAAATAGGTTTTTTAAAATTGTCCTTAGCACAGGTTAGTGCATTAAAAATAAAAATAGTATAATCATGTGGGTACAGCGATATCATTCCGATGTAAAAACCTAATTGCAAAGTAGGTAGTCGGGGCTGTAAGTGATGCAATCGACTTCAGCCAGATGTCGCTGCCTGTACGTAATACAGAGAATAGTACAGAGTATACAGAGAATATAAGCCTATTCGGTTTTTAACAAATTAATATTTTGTATTCTATTCAAGAGCCTATTTCACTTCCAGAACGGCGTACTGGCCGACGTGATGCCGATAGATTATCAGCTAGTCCACTACGGCCACCCTCTGAACGACCTCATGTACTTCGTCTTCCTAGCGACCGACCGGGAGTTCAGAAGACTTTACTTGGAACACTTGAAGACGATCTACTATACGACCTTGAAGGATTTCCTTCGGCATTTCGATGTGAAAGTGGAGGCAGTGTTTTCTGAGGACACCTTCGAGAAGGAATTCAAAGATAGACTCCTGTTAGGTTTCATTCAAGGGTTGAGATTGCTACCATTAATGTTGGCTTCCAACGACGATGTGCCGGAGATATTTGGGGAAAGTGCTGACCTGAACGTGGGCAGCAATTCTGTGTTGAGTACTTGGATGAACGGTTTGGTGGCCGATTTCATCGATTGGGGTTATTTGTAAGCGTTTCTTGTAGTGAATTAAAGTATTATTACGCAAATAATTTATTTTAACTCTATTCTTGTCTATGGAGTTTAAAGGTAGCCTCTTATTAAGTTTTATTCAAGGGTTGAGATTGCTACCGTTGATTTTGGCTTCCAATGACGATGTACCCGTGATATTTGGGGAAAGTGCTGACCTTAACGTGGACAGCAATTTTTTATTTTACATTTCTGGATATATTACATGTCCATAAATAAAAAAAGAGCTTAATTATGTGCTTATCTATTGTAACATCAGAGCGGTGGTAGCTCAGTGGGTAGAACCATGGACTGGCAAGCGAGAGCCCCAGGTTCGATCCCGAGTGCGGGCATGTCCCAATGACTTTGTTTAATTTCAAAGTTACGTACATTTGCGAAATTGTAGTCGCAATACCACACGCTAACGGTGAAGGAAAACATCGTTAGGAAACCCGCGGCTTGGTTGGCTCCGCACGTATTGACTAGTCTTTCCTGTGGGCTAGGTCGACTAAGCTGTCAGGATGGTATAGGTGCTGGGCAAGCCTACACCATCTATAAAAAAACCATGTCCCAGGCACTACAGCGTCGGAGTGGTCCTTTCACCCATCTAGTGTGACTTGTGAGTGAAGATACGACTGGACGCTGTATAAATCATCTCATTACGTAGATGCAAAAAGGCCAATCATCATCATTGTAACATCACCGCTTGTCTATTGTATTGTAACCACCTAGTGTTACAAACATAATTTGGTTTACAATTGAATCGTCACAATGAATAATGATAAATCCACATGCGCAGTGTATGACGCCCTCCGACCAGGCGGGATGACGAAAAACTGCGGACAGATGCTGGATGAAGACAGGCTATGGCGCTCATTAGGGGAGAGCTATGTCGAGCAGTGGACCAGTGTTATTATTGATACGGCAATTGCCGTAATATACGATAATTCATGGATGTTTTTTCTAATATACGGTATACGGCAGGATTTCGACTACCGTATCATATAATACGGCAATTCAAGTCCAACGTGCTCGTAAGCTTAAAACAAAAAATATTACAAACGAAAAGTATCCTATTTAAATAGGTAATAATAATAGTAAACCTATTTGAATAGGTTTTTAAATAGGTTTTTAAAACAATAAAGTAATAAATGTGTCCGATTTTCGGGATTTCCCAAAGAAAATTTTCCTGCTAACATAAATTGAACTAGATGTCTCATGCAATCTCTTTTATATGTCCCACTCTTAGCTAAACAAGCTATTCGAAATCAAGAGGGTTGCACAAAATTTCAGGTGTCAGGAGATATGCTTATCAAAATGAAAAGCAAAGAATAATATTCATTGCACAATACAATGCTTAAAAACCTATTTAGAGGCTAAAATTTTCACCCATGCCGGGATTCGAACCCGCAACCTCTGGCTATCCGTGCCAGATTTTAGCCTCTAAATAGGTTTTTAAATTTGTTCCTTAGCACGGGTTAGTGCATTAAAAATAAAAATAGTATAATACAATGCTTGTGCAATGAATATTATTTCATTGCACAAGCAGTGTATTAGAAACCTATAGGATGAAGAAAATATAGAAAGTTGAAAATGTACTTATTATTTTTATGTTTCAAACACCAATTATTTAATTAAAAGATAACACGGCAGATCTGCGATTTTGATTCATAAATACGGCAATTTGAATCTTTAGATACGGCAACCCAGATTTTGACGATAGTAACACTGCAGTGGACTGATATAGCCTGATTATGAATCCACATGCATGTTTTTTTTTAAATAATACCTCTGTTTCCACAGACTCCCACTCCACATGCATGTTTTTTTTAAATAATACCTCTGTTTCCACAGACTCCCACTCCACATGCATGTTGTAACATGATAATTCATTTGGTAATAAATTATTTTATACTTATTTCACCTTAAAGCATTAACAATCAAGTAAATAAATAATGGATTAAGAGAGCTCTTACTTGCAGCGTGCTGTCTCGCTCGCACAATCTGTATTTTTTCGTGATTGAAGTAAAATGAGTACAATTTCGATAAATATGGTCTGAGGCTCTGATAGATAATTTCTTTTGAAATATACGTAATTTTACGTCTTTGCATGTAATTTTTATCATGCCTGTTTAAATATAAGTTCAACTTTTGTTAATGTTTTAGTGTGCGATAAAGTGTAACAAAAAAAACAAATAAAGTTATACTATTTTTATTTTTAATGCACTAACCCGTGCTAAGGACAATTTTAAAAACCTATTTAGAGGCTAAAAATTCCACCCATGCCAGGAATCGAACCCGCGACCTCTGGCTATCCGTGCCAGCGGTCGATCCAACTGAGCTAATGGGCGACTCAGCCAGATGTCGCTGCCTGTACGTAATACAGAGAATAGTGTAAAGAGGTTCGAAATTCCACTGATGCCGGTGAGTCGCCCATTAGATCAGTTGGATAGAGCGCTGGCACGGATAGCCAGAGGCGGGTTCGAATCCCGGCATAGGTGGAATTTTTAGCCTCTAAATAGGTTTTTAAAACAAATAAAGTGCAAATATTCCGCTTAGATTCTGAAAATTAGTAAAAAAATTAGAAGCGGTTAAAAGAGCATTGTCTACCTGTAACATTGAGCTACATATTTAGTTTAAATATCTATGTATGGTTTTATTTTCTTTTTTTTATATATTTAGTTTATGTAGTTCATTTATTACTTACATAGATAGACATTATATTACTGCCCCTTCGTCTCTCTAACGTTTGCTGGAAGAAAACTCTTTCGGAGACAAGCTCGCCTTGGACTGGGATACGTTACTAGACAAGTCTAGATCCCCAATACCATAAACAAACACATTTTAGAAAATAACTAACTTACCTGATTCCCCCTAGGCGCCTGAAGCATGTAGCCTTCTGCCAAGCCCGGAATGCATATTTTAAGGTAAAGACGGTCATCCCAACGGCCACAGGTTGCATAGTCGAATAGTCTAGTGTCAGGAGTAGTTAGATGCTGGGCTATGTTACTAGACACGTCTAAATCCACAATACCATATCGTATGGAATCGGGTGTTACTTTGCGGAAATCCATAATAACATTAAAACGTGAAAATTACTTTGCTAAATTCCGCCAAAATCCCACAAGCACCATGCGGTTAGTTAATGCACCGCCCTCCCTCACACTTTTTCAAGCAGAAGCAAGACACGAACACACCACCACCGACACCAATACTTGTGTGAGAAAATACGCGACGCGTTTCGCCTCTGACACGAGGCATCCTCAGGCTCACATGTCTACCATGACGTGTCCTGCTTCTGATCGAAAAAGCGGGAGGGAGGGCGGTGCATTAACTAACCGCGTGGTGTTTGTGGGATTTTTAGCGGAATTTAGAAAAGTAATTTTCACGTTTTAATGCTATTATGGATTTCCGCAAAGTAACGCCTGATTCCATACAATATGATAGAATAGAAATGGTTTTATTCACAAATTGATTTAACACAGTACAATGATACTTAGAGCTAAGAAATAACACGCGATCCAACATTTTGCACAAAAAAAAAGAACAATGTAAAGCAATAACAAAACAAGTCATTTAAATACCGTGCCAATGTACTGCGTTTGTGAAAAGGGCCCAGCTGAGCATATGTTACAGAAAGTTGTCTTTCTGTAACATATGAAGAGCATGGTATTCTGCTGGTACCTAACGAATAACAAGCATTAACAAATACCTATGGTATTGAGGATTTGGACGTGTCAAGTTACATAGCCCAGCATCTAACCACTCCCGGCTCTAGGTTGTTTGATGGAGCAACCTATCTTCGTTGGGATGACCGTGTTTGCTTTAAAATATGCATTCCGGGCTTGTTTGTAACAAAATAACTAAAGAATTTAATTATTTAGTAAAATACAGAGCACAATCTTACACGAGCATAAAAATATACATCCACAAACGTTTCGTCTAAAGTAATAAAATATAAAAAATATTCATAAGCACAAAAATATGTCAGAAATAAATATATACATATATATGCACGCAAAAACACAAACTAAAATTATTGTATAAAATCAGGCGTTACTTTGCGGAAATCCATAATAGCATTAAAAAGTTAAGATTACTTTGCTAAATTCCGGCAAAAATCTCACAAGCACCATGCGGTTAGCTAATGCACCGCCCTCCCGAAGTCTGAGGATGCCTCGTGTTAGAGGCGAAACGCGTCGCGTGTTTTCTCACACAAGTATTGGCGTTGGTAGTGGTGTGTTCGTGTCTTGCTTCTGCTTGAAACAGTGGGAGGGAGGGCGGTGCATTAGCTCACCGCATGGTGCTTGTGGGATTTTTGGCGGAATTTAGAAAAGTAATCTTAACTTTTTAATACAAACCAAAATTAGCTGTCGAGCAAACCGCCCCGAGCCAAAGGTTCCCATAACGCTTGCAACGTTACCCCGCTGCACAGCGAGGGAGATCCTCTGCATCAAGTATGCCCCGGAGCGACAGTCCATGCCGCGGTTCCTCAGGCGACGCCCTAATTCCTTTATGAATGCTCGTCCCTGGACTCCCCAAGCCCCCGTAGTCTCAATGGCCAAAGGCACAAAGAAGTAACTGCACATTAATGTGCTAATCCGGCCTCGGTGGCGCAGTGGTTTGGCACGCTAACTGTAAAACTGAAGGTCTCGGGTTCCATCCCCGGCCGGGTCATACTAGGAAACTTTTCTAGTTTGTCTCGGGTCTTGGATGTTATTTGTTGTACTTAGTATAGGGCTAACGAGATCTGTGTAATATGTCCATGTATATTTATATTTAATTAATGGCTTGTTTTGTTGTTGTTGTTTTCCAGTGTTCAATAAAGAATATTCTTATCTTATTTAACTCACCTGGTTCAATCTAGGCAGCGCCTGCACCACTGTAGCCATCTGCCAAGCTCCGAAGGCGTGTCTCATGGCAAAGACGCTCATCCCAACGGCTACAGGGTGCCTCGTCAACGTCCCAAGGGCCGGAAGGCCCGTAGGGGCGGCCTCGGCTGAGAGCGCTATCACTTTTATGTCCGTATTCTGTTCGTGGGAGAGTGGAGAGACAATTTTAGACACTTAGGCCAATATTACACTATTATAGAAATATGATCATAGATGTAGGACTCGTATTTGTATGAAAAATCTATGACGGTGTAATGACAACATATGATTCATATTGTCTATGATCATAGAAGTATGATCCTATTTGACAGCATGCGTACAATTATGATCGTATTTCTAACTTCAGAGTAGACGATCTTTTGCACTGATTGGACATTTTAAATGAGTTTATGTTTTGAAATTATTGACAATATAAGATGGTCAGAGTGGAGTTTTTTTTCCGCTGCCTTTTTCTCCACTACAATACGGCCCGAAGGCGGCGGCTTACATTTTACATTGTACATTGACATTCAGCAAACAGAATGTAAATTCTTTACGTTGAAATAAATTGATTTGAATTTGAATTTTGAATTTGTTAAATACGTCTCCGTCCATACGGAGGTACATTTTGTAGGACTTTAAGTCTTCCAGTCTAAGTTTTTCTAGTACTATGTCAATGAATCCTATCTCTGATTGCCTCGCAATCCACGGTCTAAACCAAATACGTCGATTGTTCCTTTTTTATTCTTTACTTTTTTCTCAACCTCAGGGCAATTACTATAATTGCGCTCATAGCAATGGAAAACGTGGCTAAATTGGTATGCATTTTCATTGCCTATGACGTGGATATGACTTTGTAACGGTGCAAACCTCTTTACACAATTTTTATTTCTTTTTCTATCAATCAATTTAAATATTTCAAAATATTTGAAATATTTAAATTTTGTCACTCATTCTTCGATTTCCCTCATTTTTCATCGACTACTACTTTACCCTTTGACCAGATCTGACTATTTTACCTGTTTCTCCGTTTTTTTTATCCAGTTTTCTGTTTTAAAGTTACTATAAATCTACAACTAAAACCACACCTGAAGTCGTTCCAGAGTTTATTTATTAATTATAAAAGTTATAAAACGTTCCAACCTTATATGTAATATGCAATTAAAGAGCAGCATCATAGAAAAAAATTATCCTAGAATTTGACAGATATGACATCATATTTCTATGATGAATATATGATAGTCTAATATCGGCCTTAGGCAGATTACGACGCTTTTTCCTTCTTCTTGTTCAGGCTATATTAGTCCACTGCTGGACATAGCCCTCCCCTAATGAGCGCCATAGCGCAAGGTTGTGCCGTCATTGGGGGGTAATTGGGACGCTTTTTTAAATAATGAAAATATTTTCCACACCTTTTCAAAAGCCTATTTAGAGGCAAAAAATTCCACCATATTGCTTCAGCCAGATGTCGCTGCCTGTACGTAATACAGAGAATAGTGTAAAGAGGTTCGAAAATTCACTGATGCCGGTCGCCCATAAGCTCAGTTGGAAACAGCGCTGGCACGGATAGCCAGAGGTCGCAGATTCGAATCCCAGCATGGGTGGAATTTTTTTTAGCCTCTAAATAGGTTTTTGAAATTGTTCTTAGCATGGGTTAGTGCATTAAAAATAAAAATAGTATAAAATTCCTACGGAACCAACGATTCGAACTTGTCCGGTTTTTGTAACAAACATACATACATAACCTCACGCCTGTATCCCTGAGGGGTAGGCCTCTGCCTAACCATCTGGGATGCAGGCGTATTACCTGGTATTACCTTCCCCTTGCTAATACATCCCCTATTTGGTCGATGTATGTCCACCTGGGACGTCCTTTTCCAGCCCTTCCACTCACATTCGCAATATATATATGTTTCGTCAATCTTTCTTCCTTCATCCTCTCCACATGTCCAAACGAACGCAACGGTTTTTCAAAGTTGTTTCACTTTTCGTTTACAGGACAATTCATTACGTTGTGTGGAAGTTATTTATTTATTTTAAGAGGATTTGTGTGTATTTGTAGTACTTATAAATAAAGTTTCTATGTATTTACTCACATCATCATCCACTTTGACATTTCCGTCGTCCGTTATCTCCTGAAAGCAGAATATGGAGTTAATTTATTATCTATAATTAAACGCTAGTGCCGGCTGTCTTGTAGAGGCAGTCGTTAAGCCATGTCAGAGGCCTTTTGGCGGTTTGATCCCCGGCCGGGTCAAACTAGGAAACGATCTTTTCTAGTTTGTCTCGGGTCTTGGATGTTATCTATGTATTTATTGTATTAAATCTATCGTCGAATTAGCACCTATAACACAAGTCATTTATTTGTACTTAGTATAGGGCTAACGAGATCTGTGCAATATTTCCATGAATATTCATTTATTTATAGTGGCGGGGCTTATTTAGCAGGTTAAGCTTACTTTTTTCATGTCGTCACCGGTGAATCCGAGCGGTATGGCGGGCCTCTTCGCTTGATTTTCATCCCTGGACTGTACCCTGGGACGTTTCGAGCGGCGAACGGGCTGGAAAGGCAAGAATTGTTCGCACTGTTCAAACCGCAAACTTACAGTCTGTTAGCTTTTAGAATATACCTCGGGCTCTAGAGTAGGCTTCGGTTTTCGCCGAAAGCACACGAGTGTAATACTACTTCCTGCTCTGTTTTTCGAAATCCGCTATTTGACTCTCTTTTTAAGTAAGTCTTAAACGGTAAATAACTCTTCCATTAGACCAAAAAATATTTTAGTATATTTTTTGAGGACCTAAAAGCAACATAAAAATATATATTAAAACTTTATTTTTCAAAACAGCCAGAAACGCGATCAGACATTTTTGTCATTGGTTTGAAATCCAAAAAATTGTAAACGTCGTTTACATTCAATTTTCTGGAAGTGATCTCTGAGCTTAGTGAAATAACGACAACGTAACCATGATTTCATTGAATTTACATCCAAAATATACCAATTATCATTATTGCATTGTTCGAGAATGAAAAAACACGTCAAAGACCCCCGGGAAGTTGTGGATTCGTGTACCCAGTGAAATTACCATTCGAAAAACTTGGCTCAAACATGCCAAAAGAGACCCCGACTCTTTATCAATTGAAACTCGGTGTATTTATGTGAAGACCACTTTGATGTAAGTCCTATAATAATCAATGTCCACTGGCTCTGGCTGAAAGACGTTTGTTTACATACTTTAGATGGTTTCAAGATGGCGGATAGCGTTTTCGCCGTTACGAATTAAACGTAAAAATTTTTTTACTTTGCAATTTTGCATGCTTATCTGCATACTTAGCAAAAATCAATATATATAGCGGTTTCATACGTTAAATCCTAGAGGAAATATTAATTTCTCGCGTCAAATTTGAAACGTGTCAAATAGCGGATTAAGTGTCATATTAGTTTCGATATTTCTATTACACGAATACATCCGATTCTATCCGATAGTAGCCGAGGTATTTACTAAAAGCTTAGGACGCTCTGTGACCAGCGCCTTGATTACTTCCAACATTTTACGTATATATATATGTGTGTGCAAAAACGAAATATCTACGGGACTTTGTCGTACAGTACGTGGCTCAATGTAACACGTATGAAATGGGGTATCCACCATGGATGATACATAAAACGCCTCATATCTATAAGGCAGGGCTAAGTAAACATTCCTTTAGCACACAGATGTATACGTTAAAAGTTACATAATCAAGGTGCGTGGCGACGACATTCGCAAAGCGGTGAACAGTGGCTGGAAGAGGAGAGCCGAAGAGCGGGCTCAGTGGCGTGTCTTGGGAGAGGCCTGTGTCCAGCAGTGGACTAACACCGGCTGATTATGGTGAAACCTCAAGCGATAAAACACGACACACACACATTTAATAGTCCCAAATCCTTTATGGGGCACTCACTGTATATGGTTCTCTAGTACGACTCTTCAAGATATATATTAGAGTTACCACCGAAGCGGTTTGAAAAGTGTGTCAAGCATACGCAAAAATACCACTGCGACCATCTTTTCTTTAATCATAGTTATATATTAAACGGGTCTGATCGCGATTATTTAATAGGTTAAACCTTAATTTCTTCAATTATCTCAAGCCCCCAAGATATATTAGAGTTTCCACCGGGGGTTTAAATGGCCCCCGGTGGAAGTATGGAGTATGGCCTAACTTTCTTCCAACGCAGGAAGAGACCCGCGCCCCAACAGTGGGGACACACAGGGTTGAAATCGAAATCGATAGTTTTTTAATTGATAAATAAATCACCCTGTCTGTAGACAGTAGGTAAGAAAGAAATATATATTTATTTGACAACACAAAAACGTTAAAGTATGAAGTAAAGAAACATAAGTCCAGTACTAAATAATGCATGTCCAGTACTAAATAAATACAAATCACGCTTATCACCGGACCTGTCCGTGGACGTAGTGAGTGTTGTGTGTCGGCCAGCTGCGAAAAAATAGAAGTGACTACCCACAATAATTGGCTGTACTCGCCACTTTACATCACATTTTACATACTGGCACATACACTGCTTCTGGCCCCACACTAGGATACCCTGTGTCGTGGGAATCAGAAACAACGACATCACAAACATGTAAACATCCAAGAGCTGGACTTTTTTTTTATTCCAGCCGGGATTCGAACCCGGGACCTCTTGCATGGTAGGCAGACGCGCTACCGCTACGCCACAGTGGTCGTCAAATTAGACCCATTTAATATATTACTAGACATAAGTATGCTTTTATTCTTTTTTTTATGTAATACAGAGAGTATTGTAAAGAGGCTCGAAATTTCACTGATCACTGAGTAAGTCACCTAATAGCTCAGTTGGGAGAGCGCTGGCACGGTTAGCCAGAGGTCGCGGGTTCGAGTCCCGGCATGGGTGGAATTTTTAGCCTCTAAATAGGTTTTCAAACGTCTTAAATCAAAAATCCAAAACTCGTCGTGCTTCAAGTTACTCTTCGCGGACTCGACCTTCGGCCTCGTCCAAAATAACGCTAAGTGAGTTACTAAATGCATTTCGTATGTCTCGCTGGTCTCGCGGTTAACACGCTCGACTTCCTCGAATTTTCAGCCTCTAAATAGGTTTTTACAATAGGTATGGTTTATCCACGTACCTCGCCGTCGCTGCTCTCGGTCTCATCGATAATTTTGGCGTACTGCAAAGATGCAAACAAAATTCGCTTGAATCCGCATACAAAAACAAATATAAGCTGAGAATAAACTCATGATGAATAACATAACATTTAAAAGTAAAGTGAAAAATAACAATGCATTTATTGCGACCAACAATAGAAGAAAATTGATAAAAGGAGAAATTGAATTGAATTGAAATAATTTATTCACTTAAAAACACAGTACAATGACAGAATATACATAACAATGTACAGGATTATTAATTTTAGATTAAAAAGAAACATGCAAGGAATATCAGTGCACTGCGTTTGTGAAAGGACCCGACTCAGCATTTGTCACAAAAGGAATACCTTCTGCAACGCTGGTATTCTGTCGGCACCTAATATGTAAGATAAGTAAGAAACAAAAGACTCACAATAGATAGTTATGAAAAATAATGAATAAGTAAATAATATATACAATAATACATACATACACATATATATATACACATACACACACACATACATATATATATATACAAATATAGATACACATACATATACATATATGTATAGATATGTAAATTTCTAATTATATAAGTATTTATTTTATATATAATATAATAAATTAAAAGTTTAAATAGGTTAATTCGACCGATCCTATGGCAGTTACTGTAATTTTATTTTTTGTAAGTTTATTTTTACGCAACAAGCGCGCCACAGCAGCAAAACCAAACAAACTACAGATGAAATATCTAGTAGAGCAGAGCTATACAAATTTAACCATTCTGCTGGTCTTCCAACAATACCAACCTATAATGATTTTTGAATGATCCTAAAGAAATCTTAAATAATTACTTTTACATACAGGCACATACATTGCATCGCTCGTAGCCCACGGCTGCCTGAGTGATCTTAAGCGAACATGAAGATTAAGCAATAGGGTGCGTTCAGTGCATGGATGGGTGACCATCTATGATTAACGCTGGTGCCTATGATACAGTGTAATTCAACACTAGAATAGGTACCAACGGACCATCCTTATATTCAAAGGAACTAGATTTATATATTGTACCCACAAAGTTAATAAGTAGGAAAAATTGTACTTCTCTTTTTATGAACAATAAATAATATTTTTTTTTAACGATAGAGGAATTTTTCCGAACGGTTCCGTGCATCACAAGGCACGTTAAGCAGTTGGTGCCGGCTGCCGTCGATAGATGGCAGTCGTTAACACAAGTCAGAGGCCCTGGGGCGGCTTAAAAACTTCTGACAGTAATGGCGAGATAAATAGTCGCTTCTAAGAACGAGTCTTAGCGAAAGCACTTGCTTAAGAATAGATTTCTCTATCATAGACAGTACTTTGGCACTCTCTAAGTCGCGAAACGCGGACTAATTCTTAGCATTGGCCTAAGAACATGCTTAGCTAAGCAAACGTATATTTTAGAAACCCATTGATACTTAGCTAAGTTAGCCTGAAGTAATGCTTAGGGAAGCATGAGTACGGACTTGGGCTAAGCAACGACTATTTATTCAATTGGTAGAGCGCTGGCACGTATAGCCAGAGGTTGCGGGTTCGAATCCCGGCATGGGTGAAATTTTTAGCCTCTAAATAGGTTTTTTAAATTTGTCCTTAGCACGGGTTAGTGCATTAAAAATAAAAATAGTATAATCATGTGGGTACAGTGATATCGTTCCGATGTAAAACCTAACTGCAAAGTAGGTAGTCGGGGCTGTAAGTAATGCAATTTGCTTAAGTCAGATGTCGCTGCCTGTACGTAATACAGAGAATAGTGTAAAGAGGTTCGAAATTTCACTGATGCCGGTGAGTCGCCCATTGGCTCAATTGGTAGAGCGCTGGCACGGATAGCCAGAGGTTGCGGGTTCGAATCCCGGCATGGGTGATATTTTTAGCCTCTAAATAGGTTTTTTAAACGACTATTTATCTCGCCCTAAGACCGGCCAATAGTCTTGAAGTCTCCACCAATCCGGACTTGGCCCCGGCCTAAACCTTCCTTAGGGAAGAGACCCGTGCCCCTCTGTGGAGACATAATGGGTGGATTATGATGATGATGATGATAATATTAGGGGTTAAAGTATGAAATTGCCGTTTTATTGCAGTAGGTTCTTTGAATTGACATAGAATCTTCATGGTTTGAGGTTTTCGAATGAAACTTTTTTCAAATGTTTTCTATGATGTTCTTTTTTTAAAAAAATGTGAAACATTTGAATATTGACTTTCAATTGTTTTTTTTACTGATAACTGATTACTCTCTAAAATATGAGTAACTAAGGGTGTGTTCCGAGATGCAATGAAATCGATTACAGTGCTAATCCCTATAAGTGCAGTAGGCATTAGAACCCTATTTCGTGTGAGATACTTTGGGACTACTAAATTTGGTCGGATTCACACTGTAATCGATTTCATCGCATCTTGGAACGCAGTGTAACAAATATAAAAACTTATTTAGAGGCTAAAAAATCCACCCATGCCGGGACTTGAACCCGCGATCTCTGGCTAACCGTGCCAGAGGCAGCGGGTTCGAGTACCGGCATGGGTGAAATTTTAGCTTCTAAATAGGTTTTTAAAATTGTCCTTAGCACGGGTTAGTGCATTAAAAAGAATATAACTAACAATTACTAAATTTAAATTTAATGAATTCAACACATTCGCCACTAATGGATAAAAATGTTTAATTTTTTACGTATTGATTATATTATTTTTAATGCACTAACCCGTGCTGATGATTATGACGATGATGACGAAGTGATGCAAATTACTTCAGCCAGATGTCGCTGCCTGTACGTAATACAGAGAATAGTGTAAAGAAGTTCGAAATTTCACTGATGCCGGTGAGTCGCCCATTAGCTCAGCTGGAAAGAGCGCTGGCACGGATAGCCAGAGGTCGCGGGTTCGAATCCCGGCATGGGTGGAATTTTTAGCCTCTAAATAGGTTTTCACATATCGGTTTTGCAAAAAGTGTCGGACCAATCTCTCAATCACGTTAATAGTGATTCTAAGCACTGCGAACACCGTGACAGCCGTGAACCCAAATAAAAAAAAGTAATATACCCGCATCACATTGAAGCTGCTTATGTATTAACTAATAACATTCAATTCAATTTAATTCAACGTAAAGAATTTACATTCTGTTTGCTGAATGTTAAAGTACAATGTAACATGAAAGTGAAAGCCGCTGCCTTCGGGCATGATAAATAACAATAATAATATTCAGGGAAAGCAGAAATCCTGAAATACCAGAGTTTGTGTTTTATAACAAATTCTGCTTAAGGAGTTCATTCTCGGATTTATATTTTTCCATATTAGATAGATAGATAGAGAACACTTTATTGTAAAAAAGGAAATTGCACAGATATTTCTTAACCTAAGAGTATACAGACGGCGGCCTTATCACTAAAAAGTGATCTCTTTGGATGGACTGTAGCAATATATTGGAGAAGGAAGTAGATGTACAAATGAATCAAAATATTTCAGAAATTATATAGCTAGATATTAGAAAGTCTACAAAATATTATTGTGAAGCAGCTCTTAGCGATAAGACCGCCAATTGTATAACATTACTTAGATTTAAGAATCATGGTTGTAATATTTTTCTGGTTGTGCAATAAAGTGTTCTCTATCTATCTATCTAAAGTATTGTCGCGGTCCTATCCCGAACCATCTAGAATAGAGCCTTCTGGAAGCCTATCGAATAGTCGCCGCATGCTGCGTTTTAGTAAACAATAAAACGCTGCAAGCAATAGTGACTCGTATGTCCACTAGTATAAGGTTCAAATCTCTTTGACAAGGACTTTGTTCTAGAGTCGTTGCCGCGTGCACCGAGTGTAGGTACGTACTTGAATGTTCTAGAACCCTTGCCGGCGGATATAAATAGCGGTCGCCGCGGCGCGCTGTTGTTCCGTTTGGAATAGCGAAGAGTGAACTTCGAGCGAACATACCTGCGATACGAGCGATAACCTACGACCTCAGCGATACTATTGGACTTCGATTGAACCTGCGATTGGAATCTACGTGTGGACTTCGTGTCGTGAAGACCTGCAGACCAGACCCTGCGTGAATAAATCCTAAGAAGTTGTCATTGGCGTTTTACATCCATATCCAGAACCCAAGCCCGTAACAGTATAATTGAAAGGAAGATCATAAAATGTGAAACTGTCTTACCTGAGCGTGAAGTGTGTCATAGATCTCTATGGCGGGCAGCTGGCGCTGTGGGATCGCAAAGGCGGCATACAGCTCCCGTCTCAGAGTGTCCGTCGCCACTTGACACTCGTCCAACATTGTATTGATGTCCACTTGATCTTCTGTAGGAGTTACAAGAGGGGGTGTAATATGTGTCGACATGAATTACAAGTTCTTTCGACGGGGCGCGGGCAAGTGTAAGGAGTGTCAGCATGAATTACCAGTTCATGAGTACGCGTAACTTGTGTCAACATGAAAAATAAACCCTATAAACGCCTACCTCTTTTTTT
Source organism: Yponomeuta sedellus (assembly GCA_934045075.1). Taxonomy (NCBI): domain Eukaryota; kingdom Metazoa; phylum Arthropoda; class Insecta; order Lepidoptera; family Yponomeutidae; genus Yponomeuta; species Yponomeuta sedellus. Next base: position 6,330,193 of record OW203751.1, on the reverse strand, counting down.
AACAAAATTGACTTGACCTCAATGGTCAGCCCTCCTAACACTTATCCATCAGCAACTTAACCGATGCTTTTAACAATGATACTGCCAATTTTACATTAACTTGAGCCTAATCGTTAAATTTGTCTGGTAATAAATTAAGAAATAAAGTACCCGTAACTGGCGTGCGTGCTTGCAACGACTAATTAACGTTTATGAAGCGAAGCTTTTTCAGGCTCGTGGCAAGTCGTGCAAGTCCCTGGTCTGTCTGTGCTTACCCCTCTGGGATACAGGCGAAAAGTTATGTTATGTTTTAAATTAAGAAATCAATGAAAACCTGGTCTTGGTCTCAAACCCGTTCCCAAACTTAAAATAAAACAAGGATACCCCATACTGTATGTTCTCTCAATTATTAAACAATTATTGATGTGTATGTGTGTGTGTTTGTGAATGTATGTGTGGACATAGTTGTCAAGCCTACGTGCAATGTTTTCGGACACCTAAGCCGCGTTTTCACGGTCTTAGTGAACTAGGACCAAGTGCGCCATCCGAGTAAACTAAAGCTTCTGATCGGCTATTTAAGTGTTGTCACGGAAAACCGTCCAATCCAACATTAGTTTACTCGGATGGGGCACTCGGTCCGAGCGTACTAAGACCGGGAAAAACTGGCTCTAATCGGAAATACAGGTTGCCTAATAAACAATGGTGTATAACCTAATAACATTGTCGCGGTCCTATCCCGAATCATCTAGAATAGAGCTTTCTGGAAGCCTATCGAATAGTCGCCGCATGCTGCGTTTTAGTAAACAATAAACGCTGCAAGCAATAATGACTCGTATGTCCACTAGCATAAGGTTCAAAACTCTTTGACATGAAACTGTTCGAGCGACGTTGCCGCGTGTACCGAGTGTAGGTACGTAGGTACGGGAATGTTAGAGAACACTTGCCGACGGATATAAATAGCGGTCGCCGCGGCGCGCTGGCAGTTCCGTTTGGAATAGCGAAGAGTGAACTTCGAGCGAACATACCTGCGATACGAGCGATAACCTACGACCTCAGCGATACTATTGGACTTCGATTGGACCTGCGATTGGAATCTACGTGTGGACTTCGTGTCGTGAAGACCTGGAGACCAGACCCTGCGTGAATAAATCCTAAGAAGTTGTCATTGGCGTTTTACATCCAAATCCAGAACTCTAGCCCGTAACAATATAGTATTTTCTAAGGTTAACACGAGCACTAGACATAATTAAAACTGTTTTTATACGGATTTATGCTCGTTTATTACACTTTTACAATTTTCCGACGTTTCGGCACTTTTTCGGGTGCCGTGGTCTCGGATGACTGAGGTGAGAGGCGTCTTTTAGAAAGCATTAACGGTTAGTTTACTACCCGCGGCAACAACTATATAATTTAACTTTTGTAATTTTTGCCGAGGGCAGTAAACTAACCGTTAATGCTTTCTAAAAGACGCCTCTCACCTCAGTCATCCAAGACCACGGCACCTGTAAAAATATAATAAACGAGTGAAATCCGTATTAAAACAGTTTTAATTATTATACTATTTTTATTTATAATGCACTAAGCCGTGCTAAGGACAATTTTAAAAACCTATTTAGAGGCTAAAAATTCCACCCATGCCGGGATTCGAACCCGCGACCTCTGGCACGGATAGCCAGAGGTCGCGGGTTCGAATCCCGGCATGGGTGAATTTTTAGCCTCTAAATAGGTTTTTAATTATGTCTAGTACTCGTGTTAACCTTAGAAAATACTACAATGGTATTAACCAATAGTTTATGTGTATAACAAGACTTACTCTCCAGCTGGGCCATCTGCGATTCCAGCTCCTCAGTGGCGGCCACGAGCCGGCCGTCCAGCTTGTATTTGCGCCACGTCTCGTTTATCATGTCAGCCAACTCCTCCTCTAGGTATCTGTGGACAAGCACGCGTCTTACAAATCCATCAAAAACTATAACTCGCCTGGCCCCAAGGTAGGGCACGCCGAGCCATGTTAACCAAGCAAAGACATCGTAAACCTGGAAATTCACAACTCCATCACGGCGGCCTACAGTGGAAATCGGACCCCGGAACAGTTTTGGAAGTCGAGTGTGTTAACCGCCAGACAAGCGAGACATAGGAAATGCATTTAGTAACTCAGCGTTATTTCGGACGAGGCCGCAGGTCGAGTCCGCGAAGACTAACTCGAATCACGACGATTTTTGGACTTTTGATTTAAGACGTTTGCGCCGTGGCCTCGCTAAATAAGACTTCGTTGAGTTGACCGAGCGGCTGGTGCGCCCGCAGCGGCTTGTCGTCGCCGCCGTCGTCCGAGTCTGAGATCTCGGCCGTTCGGCGTGTTCGGCCTCCGGCCGCTCAACTTGCAGCTGAGTGGAGCAGCGGCCGAGCCCAGTCCTACCCCTCGGCATCCAAATGTATTGCAGTATATAACGTGATCACTTTTAATTGTGGCCAGAAAAATACTTACTAAAACTGTTTTTTTACACGGATTACACTTGTTTATTATATTTTTTACAATTTTCCAACGTTTCGGTACTTTTACGGGTGCCGTGGTGTAAAAGTGCCGAAACGTTGGAAAATTGTAAAAAATATAATAAACGAGTGAAATCCGTGTAAAAACAGTTTTAATTATGTCTAGTACTCGTGTTAACCTTAGAAAATCCTAATATATCTTATTTTAATTTACGCTTATTTTAATTATCGCGGACTCGGCCTTCAGCCTCGCGATGACATAAGGTCTTATTTATTGAAACAGAGACCAACCTGTGAAACACTCCTGAGACTCAGTTTAGAACCACAGATTCATCTACCACTACGTTTTTTCCATCTGAAAGAAGAGTTTTAGGGGTGTTTTAAGAGATCGTGTATTTTTGTAAATGTTCGTCCTTTAAACTCGAAGCAGGGCTCAAAGTAGGAAGACGTGTGCCCCGTGGCGTTACTAAAACGTCACTGAAACCGGCTCACTTGGCGTTGAGTTGACCGAGCGGCTGGTGCGCCCGCAGCGGCTTGTCGTCTTCGCCATCGTCCGAGTCCGCCACCACAAATTATTTTAGACAGTGTTTTTGGGGTGTTTTAAGAGATCGTATATTTTTGTAAATGTTCGTCCTTTAAACTCGAAGCAGGGCTCAAAGTAGGAAGACGTGTGCCCCGTGGCGTTACTAAAACGTCACTGAAACCGACTCACTTGGCGTTGAGTTGTCCGAGCGGCTGGTGCGCCCGCAGCGGCTTGTCGTCTCCGCCGTCGTCCGAGTCCGAGTCCGAGATCTCGACGAGTTCGGCCTCGGGCCGCTCGGCCTCCAGCTGCAGAAGCGGCGTCAACTCCATCACGCCCCGAGTCAGGGCCTGCGGGGGGATACGTACGCGTTGCCGTGTGTAAAATAAATAAAATAAGTTAAGCTACGTTAAGCCGTTGGTGCCCGCGGTCATGCAATGGCAGTCGTTAAGCCATGTCAGAGGCCTTATGGGCGGCTTGAGCACTTCTGACAGTAAGGCCCGCCACTGTCTTACAATCCTCCACCAACCCGGACTTGGCCCCCGTGGTGGAGTATGGCCTAACCTTCCTGCGATGCAGGAAGAGACCCGTGCCCCAGCAGTGGGGACATACAAGGGTTGATAACGAAGATAATAGTTTATTTTTCTGTCCACAAATTACATTCGTATACAGAATAACATTGGATAAATGATATAATACAACAGAATGAAAGACTGGAGCCTAAAGTAGATCAAAAGATCTGTATCTTAGGTTTCCAGGCCTCCCGGTCTACAAAAGGACGGTATCATATTCGACGCGTCATCAGCATAAGGCGTACAGTATTAAACGTTAGTATCAAGAATGGCAGAACTTATATAAGAGAAAGTAAAATGTATGTATGTATGTATGTATGTATGTATGTATGTATGTATGTATGTATGTATGTATGTATGTATGTATGTATGTATGTATGTATGTATGTATGTATGTATGTATGTATGTATGTATGTATGTATGTATGTATGTATGTAAAAGTGTGTGTATGTGTGCGTCTGCTCAGCCCTACGACCGGAGTCTTAGGTTCGGGTTTCAGCCACTGTGTGTGAAAAGGTGTGATAAGTGTGTGGTAAGTAGGTACTAGGCAGTATAACGGAAAATGAGAAGTAAAATAAATGTTTATTCTATAAAAGGTACGTGCAACTTTTACATTCAACCGTCTCCGCCAAACTAAATGATAGTTTGTTGGCAGACTTGCTCTCACTTTAAAACTAAGTTACGTAAAATACCGTGACGTATACGCGTGACTCGTGGGAATAAGAAATAATAAACTCGGTGTTCGCGCGAGAATCGACGCGACGTAATCATGAATCTGTGGTCACTCATTGTTCATTATTCTGGTCGCCCCGGCGCCGTCGCTCGTGCCGCTCGCTCGCTACTAATTTATCCAGCCATCTGCATACACATTCGCACTGTGACATACGCGCGTGATAAGTGCTCGAATTCTCGTGAAGTGATAGACATTTTGGTGACCAAGAAACTTTATCAGCTCAAAGAACAATATATTGACAATATTAGACTATAAGTGAACAGTGCAGAAGTGTTCTCCGTACGCTGGACGCATCAGCTCATCCATCACCGCTCATCATCTGCCCAGCAGCTAAAGCGAGCCATCATCCACCATCACCAAGTAAGTCCATTCACTTCACCTCCCATTCCGCTCTCTCAACCAGCCCATCGTGAGGTAGACCTAGCCGACACTGGCTAACTACCACTCGGAGTAACACACAGAAATAAGACAGGAATAGTCAATTCAATTTATGTTTTATAATCTCACTAATTATGTAACTATAGTGTGGCCATTAGTGCTGTGCACTCCCTGAGGTATGCGCGGCGAGGTGGGAGGCGAGAAAAAAAGTGCATGAGTTCACATGAGATCGATACATGTCGGACAGATCTTACGATATCAGTTTGAATTTCTAAGGCAAGACTTGTGGCGGGACGATGATGGTCGGAGGCTATCCATCTGTAATATATTTTGATTAAAATGTAACCCAAATAAACTCATATTTTATTAAAAATATGCAGGTGATAAATAAGAACTAAACTTATAAATTCAAAGCAGGACTTGTTTGCTGTGCGTACGTAATACAGAGAATTATGTAAAGAGGTTCGAAATTTCACTGATGCCGGTGAGTCGCCCATTAGCTCAGTTTGGAGAGCGGTGGCACGATTAGCCAGAGGTCGCGGGTTCCAATCTCGGCATGGGTGGAATTTTTAGCCTCTAAATAGGTTTTTTTTAAAAGGACTCGTTTTATTGAACATTTTTTATAGTTACAAACAATTATAATATATTCTTCTTCTTCATCTTCAGGCTATATTAGTCCACTGCTGGGCACAGCCCTCCCCTAATGAGCGCCACAGCGCAAGGTTGTGCCATCATTGGGGGATAATGCCCATAATCCCCACGCTGGGCATGCGGGCTGGCTGATGCTGATGTATAAGCTATAATATTGTAAAGTTTCACGTAAAAACTACTGAATGGATTTTCATGAATGAGTAACAAACATCCAACCATCCATACTTACAAACTTTCGCGTTTATAATATTAGTAGAATAGGATGTGCTCAACTGTAACCTTGTGTGTGAGTGTGTGTGTGTGTGAGGGTGTGTGTGAGGGTGTGTGTGTGTGTGTGTGTGTGTGTGTGTGTGAGAGTGTGTGTGTGAGAAAAGGTGTATGTGTGTGAGTGAGTAAGTCTATGTGTAGGTATGTTTTTTTGTACACACCTGTAACCTAGCCTCGAGCGACTGCGTACAATCGGAGCACAGGGCGGGCGACCGTTTCGAAGCCAGCTTCAGCGCCGGCGCAGAGCTGCGGTCAGCGCAGCGCGGATTGCCGCAGCGGGCGGGGGCGGGCGCGATAGCGGTAGCGGGAGCGGACGGCTTCTCGGACGAGGTCTCTGTAAGAAATTGACACGGGTCTGTTAGCTCTTAGGCTCTTACTAATGAACACCGTATAAGCTAGGAGTGGGTCGTTGTCCGATTTTTCGACGACGAAACGCAACCGTTTTTTCTGGAACGAAAACAGGTCCTCGAAACGGTCCTCGTTCGCAACTGGTTTCATTGTATGCGAACGAGCAAGGCGCAGAGGACGGTCAAACGAGTGCGAACGAGACGAAATCACGAAACATCGGAAAAAATAAGTGGTTTTACACGATATTCGACTGTATACTCATAGACATAAAGATTACTTTATTGTATCACAGACCAAAACGAACGAAACGAGCAAGGAGCCGACGACGACGTCGCAATGATCTCATTACGTTCTAGGCTCTATTAATATAGCACTAAAGGACATATCCGCGTCAAACAATCTAAGGACTGGTCTCGCGACGAACAAACGCTGGCACTGCTTTAGAGTCTCTGGCACTGCTTTATAATGAAACGTAAAACGGTCCTATCGTCGCGGAACACAAAACGGTCTTATAAAACGGTTCGCCTTTGCAACGATCACGCCTAGTATAAGCCTGGTATAGTTACACAGTGTTTTGTTCACGTCATCTGAATGTAATTTTCAGTTGGAAGAAAAGAGACAAAACACTGCATAGTTATACAATACTTACACCAAGTTTATTAGTAAGGCTGTTAGAATATACCTAGGCTGCTATCGGATAGAATCGGATTTATTCGGTAAGGTAAGGTTTTATACTAGTTTTTATTTTTTAATGCACTAACCCGTGCTAAGGACAAATTTAAAAACCTATTTAGAGGCTAAAAATTTCACCCATGCCGGGATTCGAACCCGCAACCTCTGGCTATCCGTGCCAGCGCTCTAATTGAGCTCAATTGGAAGAGCGCTGGCACGGATAGCCAGAGGTTGCGGGTTCGAATCCCGGCATGGGTGAAATTTTTAGCCTCTAAATAGGTTTTTATTTTGTATTGTTATTTAAAACTTTACACAACTTTTCAAAATAGAGAAGAAAAATTTATACTGAGCAGGAAGTAGTATTATACTCGTGTGATTTCGGCGAAAACCGAAGCCTATTCTAGAGCCCGAGGTATGTTCTAAAAGCTAACAGACTAAGTATTTGTGTAAAGCGGTGGTAGCAGAGTGGTGTAGATCGCCGGCTTCTCAATCGGAAGGTCGTGGGTTCAAACCCGTACCAATGATTTTTTTTCTAAGTGATGTACATTTGTGAAATTATAGTACCAATACCACTCGCTGACTGTGAAGGAAAACATCGTAAGGAAACCCTAGTGTCAGAGGTGTTAGCGTACCTCAGCGCTTGCTACGTACAATGGCCCAACTATGAGGCTAAGTGCGGAAATCACGGGTCTAACTAACGTACTATGTATTTGTGGGCTCCTAAGCCAGTTGATTTCGAATCAAATCAATTTTTTTTATGTAGCCTCGATTGTGATCCACTGCTGGGCAAAGGCCTCCCCTTTTGTCTTCTACTCCTCCCTATTTTTTTAATTCAACGTCAAAAATGTACATTCCGTTTGCTGAACGTCAATATAAAATGTATGCCACTACCTTCGAGCCTTCGTGTAGTGGAGAAAAATGCTGCGGGAAAACATCAATCTTTTCGTCGTCAGGCTATCTATATTAGTCCACTGCTGGACATAGCCCTCCCCTAGTGAGCGCCATAGCGCCCTGTCTTCAGCTTGTCGCATCCAGACAGCTTACTCTATATAAATCATCAGGCTGTACTAGTCCACTGCTGGACATAGCCCTCCCCTAATGAGCGCCATAGCGCCCTATCTTCAGCTTGCCGCATCCAGATAGCTTACTCTATATAAATCATCATCAGGCTGTACTAGTCCACTGCTGGACATAGCCCTCCCCTAGTGAGCGCCATAGCGCCCTGTCTTCAGCTTGCCGCATCCAGATAGCTTACTCTATATTTGTTTTGTGATGCATGCAGGGCAAAACGGCTTTTTTTCTTAGCATATTGTGTGTTATAAGTAATGTAAGTTTTAATTTCTGAACCGATAATAAATATATTTCATTTTCATTTTTCATTTTCATTTATATAAATCATCATCAGGCTGTACTAGTCCACTGCTGGACATAGCCCTCCCCTAGTGAGCGCCATAGCGCCCTGTCTTCAGCTTGCCGCATCCAGACAGCTTACTCTATATAAATCATCATCAGGCTGTACTAGTCCACTGCTGGACATAGCCCTCCCCTAGTGAGCGCCATAGCGCCCTGTCTTCAGCTTGCCGCATCCAGATAGCTTACTCTATATAAATCATCATCAGGCTGTACTAGTCCACTGCTGGGCATAGCCCTCTCCTAATGAGCGCCATAGCGCCCTGTCTTCAGCTTGCCGCATCAAGCATCTGCCGGTAGTTTTTCGCAGATCGTCATCCTACCTGGTCGGAGGGCGTCCTACACTACGTTTGCCGAGTCGCGGTCTCCACTCTACCCTATCGATCGATATCGACCCTTGGATGTCCCCACTGCCGGGGCACGGGTCTCTTCCTGCATCGCGGGAAGGTTAGGCCGTACTCCACCACGGGGGCCAAGTCCGTGTTGGTGGAGGATTGTAAGCCAGTGACGGGCCTTACTGTCAGAAGTTATCAAGCCGCCCATGAGGCCTCTGACATGGCTTAATGACTGCCATTACATGACAGCCGGCACCATCGGGTTAACGTGCCTTGCGAAGCACGGAAGCGCTCGGAAAAATGCCACTAGCGGTAGTCACGGGACCGTCACCCATCCTGCACCTCACCGCGCCTGTTGTTGCTTAACTCAAGTGATTGATTCCAATCACTCGGTTCGACTAGGCCACGAGCGCTTCCCTATAATTACATTAAAATATTTTTTTGGTTTAATCCTCATTCCTCACCATTCTTTTTAATCTCCTTTGCTTTCGCGTCGCCGTCCTCCTCATCCGAGTCTAGACTGAACACCTCCAGACTGAACTTAGGAGTCGATGGCTTGCTCGGCTGTGGTATGTCTTCGAGCTGGAAATTAAAATAGAGTTAGCGAGGATGAGAATATTGTTTATGCACACAAAAATGACAACACATACATAAAATTATATTCCTTTTAATGCACTAACCCGTGCTAAGGACAATTTTAAAAACCTATTTATATAATCATGTGGGTACAGTGATATCATTCCCATGTAAAACCTAACTGCAAAGTAGGTACTCGGGGCTGCAAGTGATGCAAATTACTTCAGCCAGATGTCGCTGCCTGTACGTAATACAGAGTATTGTAAAGAGGTTCGAAATTTCACTGATGCCGGTGAGTCTCTTCCCGCCCATTAGGTTTTTACATCATAAAAATTAAGCAAAAGTTAAAGTCTAAGATAAAGTTTAGTATATTTCATTACAAGTGCGGAAAGGCTGTCATAGCAAAGAGTTCCGACAAATGTCTACCCGAGCCGAGGCGCAGCCGAAGGCGAGGGTTGACATTTGTCGAAACTAGTTGCAATGACGGTTCCGCACGTGTACTGAACGACTATTTTTAATACAGTTGCGAAAAACATAAGCAATTTATAAAGAAAAAATATTTGGAAAATGGCGCCAATCGTAAAAAAATATATGCAGAGATTTTTTTTCTTCACCCATTCTAGTAGGCAAAGAGAACCATGCCCATACAGCCAAGTCTTCAGTAGATTTTTTTTATTGATATGAAATGAAAATGAAATTTAATGAGATGAAATGAAATGAAACCTAACTTAACTCATTCATTATACTAGGTACTCTTATTTTTAATGCACCAACCCGTACCAATGACAAATTTAAAAACCCATTAAGAGGCCAAAAATTCCACCCATGCCGGGACTCGAACCCGCAATCTCTGGCTATCCGTGCCAGGATGCTACTACTACTAGGATACTGGCACGGATAGCCAGAGGTTGCGGGTTCGAGTCCCGGCATGGGTGGAATTTTTGGCCTCTAAATGGGTTTTTAACTCATTCAATCAAATCATGAAATCTGATATTGAAACAATTAGTAGCTCATAAAAACTTCTATGATATTTTTTTAGTAAAAACTTCATGGTTGGTTTTTCTTTTTATTTGACATTATTTTGACAGTTGGGAATGAAAACGCACGATTGCTTCATCATCATCATCGTCAGGCTATACTAGTTCACTGCTGGACATAGCCCTCCCCTAATGAGCGCCATAGCGCCCTCTCTTCAGCTTGCCGCATCCAGCATCTGCCTGCAGTTTTTCGCAGATCGTCATCCCACCTAGTCGGAGGGCGTCCCACACTACGTTTGCCGAGTCGCGGTCTCCACTCAAGGACACGTTTAATCCAACGGTTGTCGGTTCTTCGCGAGATATGGCCAGCCCACTGCCACTTCAGCTTGCTGATTCTCTGAGCTATGTCGATAACTTTGGTTCTCTGTCGGATGCACGAGTGCGTGAAAGGTAAAAAAAACCGGCCAAGTGCGAGTCAGACTCGCGCACCGAGGGTTCCGTACAAACCTGTATTATAGACAATTATTTAGTATGAGTATTTGGTATGAATTTCAATTTAATACCTTTACGCGTTTATGAGGAAATGGGTAGTAAGTTTAAAATTATAAAAAAAAAAAATATTATGAGATGTAACTAAAAATTTATGGTTTTCGTAATTTTTCCTTTATCTATGCTATAAGACGTTGCTTCGTACCAAATTTCAAGATTCTGAGTTCACGGGAAGCACCCTGTAGGTTTTGATTCCCTTGCAAGTGTCGAAAATTTGCGGCATAAACGGCTGTATCTTTTAATTGCGTTGGCTTAGAAGTTTGATTTTTTCACAGCTTCAAGGGACAGTAGACTTGAGTAATTGATATAAATTTCAGCTTCATACCTCCACGCGTTCCTGAGAAAAAGGGTCTTGACAGACGGACGGACGGACGGACAGACGGACAACAAAGTGATCCTATAAGGGTTCCGTTTTTTCCTTTTGAGGTACGGAACCCTAAAAAGCACGAGTGTGTAGTAGCCCACATCCCGCACGCTATACGTCCCTGCAATACGCCACTTTTTGAGCAACTGCATTAAAAAAGTCTTTCCAGTTTTATTGTTTATAAAAGTCTTACGACACTTCATAGTGAAGACTCCCACTGACCTTAGCCTCGGGTATAACCAGTGTGGGCTCGGCGCCGGCCACCGCAGTCTTTATTGTCAACTCGTCCGTGTTCAGGCGAAGCTGTAAAGTGAAGTGAAAGTATTTAGTTTGATCTAATTAAAAAAACTTATGGGAAAACAAACATTGGACTTTTTTAAAACCCATTTAGAGGTTAATTTATTTATTTATTTCAATTAATTAACAGACAACGTAATATTAGTAGTAATCAATATAGAACTTAGCCTAGGGTTAGTATTTAATACGTAACAGTGACTTGGTGCGTTTAATTAATAACCAAATCAGTGGATTATCCAGCCGTGATGCAATAGCGTTCAGAATGCTATTTTTTAGAGGTTAAGCCATGTCAGATGCCCTATGGGCGGCTTGACAACTTCTGACAGTAAGGCCCGCCACTGTCTTACAATCCTCCACCAACCCGGACTTGGCCCCCGTGGTGGAGTATGGCCTAACCTTCCTGTGATGCAGGAAGAGACCCGTGCCCCAGCAGTGGGGACATACAAGGGTTGATATCCATCGATCGATATATCATGAAACTAAATTTTTAAGCAAGTGAATAAAGTAAAATTTATAACTAAATGATTTTAACATAAATTTAAAACAAACTTAAAAATAATTATATTTTAAAAATTCAATCCTAATATTTCTTTATGTCTGTGTGTATCTGAACGTCGGTAAAAATATTTTAAAACAAACTGTTTCCTATTTTAATACAACAAACTGTACAGAAAAACACAGTGATCAATAACACAACCTTGTATACCCACCATGGTTTTAGGCGCTGCGGGTTTCGCCACGGTGCTGTCCTGCTTCGGTGCGTCGTCTGTGGCGCCTTCATCCGTCTCCGGGACCGTTGTCGCTGGCTTAGCATCGCCGGTCGTGTCCAAAACATCTATAGATAGATAAAGAACACTTTATTGCACAACTAGGAAAAGAATACAACCATTATTTTTTTCTTTTTAATGCACTAACCCATGCTAAGGAAAAAAAACTATTTAGAGGCTAAAAGTTCCACCCATGGCGGGACTCGAACCCGCGACCTCTGGCTAACCGTGCCAGCGCTCTCCCAACTGAGCTAATGGGCGACCTCTTTACAATACTCTCTGTATTACGTACAGGCAGCAACATCAGGCGGAAGTAATTTGCATCACTTGCAGCCCCGAGTACCTTACTTTGCAGTTAGGTTTTACATCGGAATGATATCGCTGTACCCACATTATATTCTTATTTACGGATTAGTGCATTAAAAAGAATAGAATATTACTTTGCTAAATTCCGCCAAAAATCCCACAAGCATCATGCGGTTAGTTAATGCACCGCCCTCCCTCCCACTTTTTCAAGCAGAAGCAAGACACGAACACACCACCACCGACACCAATACTTGTGTGAGAAAATGCGCGAGTTTAAATTATATACCCCGTAAATAATACTGAAAATTTTGTAAAGAGAGGTTTGAAATTTCGCTGATGCCGGCACATGCCCACTAGCCCAGTTGGGAGAGCGCTGGCACGGTTAGCCAGAGGTCGCGGGTTCGAGTCCCGGCATGGGCGGAATTTTTAGCCTCTAAATATGTTTTTAAAAGTTAGTTTCCTTGCTCACTTGTGAGCCTAACCGCATGGTGCTTGTGGGATTTTTGGCGGAATTCAGCAATGTAATTTTCACGTTTTAATGCTACAGAGAGAGCACTTACCATCCTCCGAAGAGCTCTCTTCCAGTTCCACAATGTTCACGACGCTCATAGAGCCGTTGGAGCACCGCGCCAACTTCTGGGCCTTCGTCGGTGTGCCGGGGGCCTTATCCTGCTCGGGCCCGCGCGGTGGGGCTCCACCCTTAATCTCGTCTGCGAGTTTCAAAGCGTGAATCGTGTGTGAGTCGCATCGGAGGATGTTGTAATTTTTTATTTCTTTTAATTAAACATTAATTTTCATTTAATTTCCGTAAAAACATCTTCTACATTAACATTAGAGATATATATTTCACTACTTTATAACACAATTATTATAAAAACGGAACTAAACCTAAAACCTATATTTTAATTTAAATAAAATATTTGAGCCAGATCGCTGTCGGGCGGCAGAGTACCAAGAAGGCTGGCGGCATTGACTCGCTGAATGGCTAGGCTAACATTAATTTAAATTGTACAATAGGTTTTAGATTTTAGATTGAATCGGCGTAGTCGAACCGAGTGATTGGAATCAATCACTTGAGTTAAACAACAACAGGTTTGTGTCCCTTAGTCGCCTTTTACGACACCCGTTACACAGTTCATTCAGCAAAAATAAGGTTTGAACACCTCAGTCGCTCAGGTTTCCTCGCGGTTTTCCTTCACAGTTAGCGAGCGGTTTTGCTATAACTTCACGAACCTCAGCGCTCGAAATTGCCAATCCACGGTTTGCACGTGTGATAATTAAGCCTACACTATATACTTCTGAGAAAAGACCAGTGCCCTAAAGAAGGACACATAAAGACTTCATCATGTAATGAAATGAATACATACCCTTAGAGGCAGTCAAAATTTTTCTCAGTACACTTTTCCCGTCTTTAACTGTTGTAGAATCTGTGGCTTTTGCGTTGTCTACGTCCATTGAATCGGCGAGTTTCTCTGGTGATTTCGGTTGCTCTGCCGACGCCATTTTCTGGTTCTCCGGCGTGACAGACGCTATGAGCTGGAAAGGTTTTATTAGTCTCTTTATACTATAATTAATATAAACACGAATCGCTGAATGTGTTGCTCTCCAAATATCGCGAGCAGCTGAACCGATTTCGGTAACCCTTTTTTTAGAATATTCCTTGAAGTACGAGGATGGTTTTTACGGAGAGAAAAAAATAAAGAATCGACTGTAAGACAGTACGAAGTTGAAAATAAATAAGGAAATTACACAGATATGAGAATATATTACAACTCTAGAGTTGAAGCGCTCGCGGCCTAGTGGAAACGAGTGATTGGGATCAAAAAACTAGGGTTAAGCGACAACGCGGTCAGGTGCTGGATGGGTGACCATCGCCTGGCTACCGCCAGTGGCATTTGTTCCAAGCGCTTCCGTGCTTAGCAAGGTGCGTTAAGCCGTTGGTGCCGGCTATCATGTAATCGCGGCTTAATAACTTCTGACAGTAAGGCCCGCCACTGTCTTACAATCTTCCACCAGCCCGGACTTGGCCCTCGTGCTGGAGTATGGCCTAACCTTCCTGCGATGCAGGACGAGCGCCGTTCCCCAGCAGTGGGGGCATACAAAGGCTTGATTTCATTATACACACAGTTTATGCTTATTTCGGCGGCCTACGACAGTCGCGCAAACACGGCGAATCGATAGAGATCCTTATTCTCATTTACCAAAATGTGACCATTGCTCAAGGAGTTACGAGGGAACAGAGACTCGGTGTTAACGCCTGCATGAACGGGAACCACTTAGGTAGCTGGAAGTGCTAAATTAAAAATAAAGTGTCAACGAGACAGACTTTGGAGAACAGAACTGGTGTTTGTAAAGCCTCGTAACTGAATTCTGTTTATTATATTTTATTTGCTAATTACGGCCCTCGCCCACGGCGACTTTTTGCAGCGATGCTGTCACGCGTTTGCATCGATACTGCCGCGATGCGGTCGCTAGCTGTGTGCCCTCGCCTACGTAACCACGATTCAGTCGCGATTAGGGTTACCAGGCCTAAAAATGCAAAATCCTGTCTGAAATGTCAAAAATCCTGATTTTGAAAAAAAAGTCCGGTCACGCACCTGTATTAAATAAAAATATTAAGTATTTGAGTAAGTTTTAATCTACTGCATGCAAAAAGTTGTTTTTTCCAGCTATTTCGCAATAAAATTGTTCACACGTCACGTGTTTATAGTTATATTGTGTAAGCAATATGGCTCTCACTGACTCCACTCACTGAAAGTCTGTTTCTCTCTTTGGTCCACTGAGAAGTCATGAGAGAAAAAACTCTCTCCATATTTGCGCTCTTTCCACATTTGCGTTGTGTGGCAAAATACTAAAGAAATATTGACAAATCTTCAGAAATTCTGAAACTCTGGAGCTGTCGTTTATTGTATTAAAAAAGATACACCAATAAAAGATATTAAAAATCACTGTTTGTGTTCAGAAATTCTTAAGCAGGCAGAACTCTTCAAAAGAGAGTCTGTGATTTTTTCAATTTGCAGATCCTTCTTTAAACACATCCTTGCTTGCTTGAGCGGGCGGGAGGACATGCAAGTATGACAAAAATCCGGTCTGACGTAAAATCCGGGCGGAGTCCGGTCTAACACGTAAAAATCCGGTCTAGACCGGCTTTATCCGGTCAGATGGTAACCCTAGTCGCGATGCAAACGCAATACCGTCGCGCCTCTGGCGCGATGCAAAAGCTATTCAGTAACTGCACAGAAATGCCTACGATCGCCTTAGTTGCAAGATGGACTCCGTCGAGGCAACATTAGTAACGATGTCTTTGGTGCTTCTTTTTCGTTAGTAGCGCGTTGGCATCGCTTCTGTAGCGCGTTGCAAATGCGACTTAAGCGCGTTCGTAGCGATGCTGTTGCGCGTTTAGCGACAGCATCACTACAAAAAGTCGCCGTGGGCGAGGGCCCTTGTACGCCAAAATAGGAAATTCTTGCATTTTATTGTATTCAAGAAGACTTAAGACCTGTGACCTCAACACTCGGACTTACAATCTATTTATTCTTACTTGTTCAATTTAGTAAACAAGATTCTACCCTTAAACTGTGACTTTTTAGTCCAAAACTGCCATATTTCCATAAATGAACTAACTTGGAACACTCTTTTAGATAACACGCTGCCCATTTTATAAACATAGTTCATGAATTTGCGAGAAAATGTCTAGTTTAGGCATCTAATCTCAATTTTAAGGTTAGAATCTTGTTTACTAAATTGGACAAGTAAGAATAAATAGAGTGTTCATACATTCTTACATACATACTTACATACGAGCTAAACATTACCCGCTCATTCGGGCTTTTGCTCTCCGCCTCATTCGGGCAAATAGTCTTTGCAAGTACTCCGTTGAGTCTCACCTTGTCAAACTCGCTATCGACATCCATGTCTTCAGCCTCCTTCGCTTTATCTGTCGCTTTCATATCGTCTACAGCCATCTCTATCGCTCCCAGTTTGTCAGCAAAACTGTCCTCTGAGATCTCAATGTCAGTTGGGTTCGGAGCGTCCGTCTCTGATGTTTGGGCGTTGGAGTCCTCCGATTGGTCAGCTGTAGTGGGAAGGTTGCTTTCTGCGGACGAATGTAGGTGTTAAATTATTACTAGCCGTGCCTATGGGAATAAGATATTTTCCCGCAGTAAAACGTAGCCTATGTGTTAAGCCGCGTTTTCACGGTCTTAGTGGACCCTGAACAGTGCCCCATCCGAGTAAACTATTTTATTTTAGTTTATTTTCCTCTTACAACTAACATTACAGGGAGCCCAATTCGTTAGTGAAGATAACATTAACAATATTTAACCACCTTTTTAGTAAATATAAAGTAAATAAAAATAACAATCAGTAACACTAGTAGAAGTCGCTTTTTTCAATACTTATTATCTAAAATATGCTACATAATGTTATCACAGAAAAACAGGCCCTTGCGGCCCTTGTGAACTCGCTCAGCGTGCAGGAAAATATGTCCACTAAATGCTTCTGATTGGCTATTTTGGTTTTGTCACGAAAAACCGTCCAAGCAAAAGCATTAGTTTAATCGCACTCGCTCCGAGCGTACTAACACCGTGAAAACCTGGCCTTAATCCAGGGTGTCAGCCAACTCCATACCAAATTTTATTAAAATCGCTCCAGCCGTTTCGACGTGAAGAAGTAACAAACATACACATTCTTTTGTTTCTTATTATTATATCAGAGATAAAACAGAGATTCTTATCATGCTATCAGAGATAAATCAACATAAATATTGAAAGAAAGAACAAAAACGTTTGAAAGAGTTTCATGAGAATACGCTAGTTGAATCTCTTTTCATGTAAGTCTTAAATGGTTAATATCTCTTCCATTAGACCAAAAAATATTTTAGTATATTTTTTGAGGCCCTAAAAGCAACAAAAAAATATATATTAAAACTTTGCTTTGCTAAACATCCAAAAATGCGGTCAGCCGTTTTTGTCTATGGTTTGAAGACCTGAGTGCTTAGTGCGAGTTTTTTAACTACTCGATCGCGTTAACGTAAACTCATATTTCTATGGCATCGAGGAAGCGCCACCTAGCGACAAGTATGAAAATTAAAATTGCAGAGTGCGAGTTGTAATGGTTTACGTTGAGAAGTGAACACGTTTACCAGCCAAAACACGAATAAACGCGAGTGCGAGTTGTACTGTGACAGCGTTTTGCCAGTTCGAACGGTTGACTTACTCATACTCACTACTCGATGCTCGATTAACGCGGTAGTAAAGTTATTCGATTGGATCTGTCAAACTCGCACTGAGCACTCTGAAGGCTTGTAAGCAAAGTTTGACAGTCAACATCTGTGAGTGATTGATGAGTGACGCAACCATGATTTCATCAAGTTTACATGCAAAATATAGCAATTATCATTATTGCATTGTTCGAGAATGCAAAAACATGTCAATAAAGACCCCCGGGAAGTTGTGGATTTGTGTACCCAGTGAAATAAACATACGAAAAAATTGGCCCATATTTGCCAAAATAGACCCCGATGCTTTATCGACTGAAACTCTGGTGTATTTATATGAAGATCACTTTCATGTAATTTTTCACCGTTCCGAATTAAAACAAGAAAATATGTTTTTAAATTGCAAATTTTGCAGCCATCCTACATACTTACTTAGCATAGTCAATATATTTCAGTTTCTTACATTAAATACTACAGTAAATATTCATTTATTTCGTCAAATTTGATACGAGTCAAGTAGTTAATTGTGGCAATTTACCTTTCTGTTCGGTTTCTGCCTTCCCCTCTAGTATACAGGCGTGATTTCACTTATGTGTACTATGCCTTGTACTCCATAAATTGACCAATAAAATGAAGCCCACTTACCATCATCCTGATCATCATCCGGTTCCTCATCATCATCAGCGTCATCTTCTTCCTCCATCTCCGGTTCCTCCTCTTCATCCATAGGACCCGAGGACTCGGCTAGAAGCCCCAGACTGTCTGTGAACTCTGGGACCTCATCGGAAGTATCTTCTAAAAGTCTGGTCGATTCTGATGGAAGGCTTTGATCATCTGTCATCTGTGGGGGGTCTGCTGATGTGTCTGGTACCACTTGTGATTGAATACCAGATGACGTTGAAGGTTTTGGGCTAAGAGCCTTTTCTGATTCATTGGTAGTCAGTTGGGGTGCTTCTGTGATATCAAGTGGTACTTGGAAGATTTCTGTGTCGCCGTCAAGTGATTTGTGGTCCGTGCCGGAGTCATCTGAAGCCACTTTAACTGTTTCTGTTGTGGCAGCGATTTGGAGTGTGTCTGTGGCAACAGCAGTGGAAGTGGATGGTTTTTCCAAGGTGTGGTCAGAAGATATTGCAACCGCATCTAAGCTTTTAGGTGTTTTTTGGACTTTGTTTGAGGTATCAAGCAACTCTTGAGCAGAGCTTGATGCTGCTAGGACTGATTCAGATGCAGTTGATGGTTTTTCCAAAACATCCACAGTGGCAGAACACTTTGAGACCTCATCTAGTCTTGCAGGTGTTTTTTTAAGTACGTTTGAGGTATCAGGTACTTCCTTAACAGAATCTGAGGCAATTGAAGGAGTTGCAGAGGTTACTGCAGAGTCTGTCGTGTTATCATTTATATTAGAAGGTGAAATTGATGGTTTGCCCAAAACTTTTACAGTGTCAGAAGATTTTGGAATCTCATCCAAGTTTTTAGGTGATTTTTGATTGGTGTCTGACGTATCAGGCATTTCTTGAACAGATTCTAAGGCAATCGGGAGTATTGCAGAGGTACCCTGAGGATTTTTTTCTTCTCCAGTGAATGCTAAAGGAATTACACATCCAGTTGCTTTGGGGTCTACGTCAGTCACATCTGTAACAATTGCCTCTAAGTTTGGTGTTATTTTAACTACATCAGAATGATCAGATACCACTTGCATTGTGTCTGGGGCAACAGAGGGTAATGCAGCTTTAATGTCTTCCTTCAAGGTTTCCGGAAGTTTTGATGCCTCAGCCAAAACCTTTGAGCTATCTACCACTTCAAGAAGCTCATCAGAAGTGTTAAGGGCTATTTCAGCACTCATTTTGGGTTCATTACCGGTTGATGATATAGGGGGATCAGAAACTTTTTCTGAGACATTTAAATCTGTTTGAACTTTTTCAGAGTCAGGTTGTATATTTTTGGCAGGAGAAGTCAATGATTCTGTAACTGTTTCCTTGAACAAAATTGGTTTATCCAAACCACTCGTGGTTTCAATTGTTTTAGGCACATCTGAAATATAAACTTGGTTTTTCAAGACATCACATACCATTGCTTCTGTATCCAGTTTTTCTTTTGATGCCTCCACCTCTCCATCTTTTGTTGTAGTCTCAGTTTGCGCTGCAAAGTTATCCTTGACTTCTAAGATTTCCTCTGCGGAGTCTACAACCATCTCCTCCACATCAGTTGATTTTTGAACTGTGTCTGTGGCATCAGGCAATTTGTTTAGAGAATCAACTATTTTTGTAGAGAGAGGATTTCCATCTGATGCATCTTCAATTGAATCAATGGCATGTAATGGTATTATCAGAGTAACAACCTGACCTTGAGCTGAAGTTGGCTCAGCTAATAGAATATCTTCTTCTTCCTTGCTTGGGGTGACATGGTCATTGTCTTCTACATCTGATAGTTTGAATTCTTTTGAAGTATCCAATTTATTCTTAAGTATTTCAGTTGGAGAGTCAGGTTCTGGAATAACTCCAGCTGTATTTCCTGCAACAGATTGTTCATCTTCTAGAATATTGATAGATTTTACCCTTGGGGTTTTAGTAAGATTTGATTTTTCCACTGAAATTACTAGCTCCATTTCAACCACTTTTGAGTCATCTTTAGCTATTTCAATTGATTGGGTTTTCCCAGAGACATTGTCAGAATCTTGCGTGATTTCAGTGACTTCAGATATGTCTAGAACCATTTCATGTTCATCTTTATTGAAGTCTGCTTTTACAATATTGATAGGAGAATTTGTTTGTGGAGGTGGCAGCTGTTCTACCTTTTCAACTGCAGACTTCAACAATTCTCGATTAGAAGAAGTTGGTTCTTTATCAATTGGTAAATTTGTTTCTTTAAGTTCACTTTTTTCACTGCTAGAGTTGTCAATGGATTCTTCAATTACATCAGCCATTTCTTTTCCAGGTGTAAAATCTGGTAATTCTTCTTCTCGTGATTCTATAATAACATCCTTATTGGACTTTGGTGACTTCTCTTCATTTGATTTTGTCATCTCAATGTTTGGTTCAGCACATGTCTCAACATCATCTTTTATTAGTTCATTGATCTTGTTAGATATTTCATCAATTTCTGAAGTATCCACATCCATGAGTTCAAGACCGTCATTATCTTTTGACGTTTCGCCACCAACTTCACCAGATTTCACCACCTCATCACTTTTAGTCATATTTATACTCATCTGTAAGCTATCAATCAAGCCTGGTACGGTATCATCAAGAACGCTTTCATCAATGTCGGAGTCATCATCCCATTTCAACTCTATGTCCTCACTATTAGGGTCATTTTCGTTGGACAAATTTTTTAACATGGTATCTTTAAGTTTGTCTCGGTCTAATACAGTGGTACCGACTGGTACGTCATTAGAGTTGGTTTGATCTTCTTTAGTGATAGATGCAACGTCTCCAATGCCAGTGGTAAAGTTTTTATTAGGATCAGCTGGATTCTGGGGTAGTTTAACGCCTTCTGCACTTGTTTTTGCCAAGGTTTCGGAAGTATTATTCTCGTTGTCCATTTTGTGGTATATACGTTTACGTGATTTCGCAGTATTAATGAGCTGTTAGAGCTTCACTTTTTCACATATTCAGATAGTGTTTTGAGTGTAACGAGGATCCGATTGTCCGTGAGAATTTAGATGCACCGCTAACCGCTTCAGTGCACTGACACATATATAATGTAAGGCTTTTTAATCCGTCGATTCAAACACTAAAAACAAGTTCAAATGCGATTTTCTTTACAAATTGGCTGAAGAAAATATAAAAACTGCATTCTGCATCCACGGCATTTTTCTTCTGACATATATTTTTTTTTAGGAAGACCATTGCGTTTCAAAATTATTTTATATGGTTCACTTACTCTATAGACATTTTACTTTATAATCTGTGACTACAGAGAATGTTAGTGGCCCGGCCACAAGCCCCCTTTCAAGCAGTGCTACAAGACAAGGATGCTCTACTACAGTATGGATGTGCCCTGTAGTAGTATATCTACAGAACGCTATGCAAATATGAATCACATCGCAACAGAAATATGGCTTATGCCGTTTTTTCTTTCTAATCTTAGGAGAACTCAACCTTTTGAAAAAGAGACAAATATATGTTTGCTTCTTGTTGTTTATGGCAACATTTAGTCATGCCACGTCATGATAATGGCGTCCAACAAGACTTACCACAGTGAAGCCATGGTACTCCAAGAGATAATATAAATGTGCAGGCTGGGATTTTATATGTACGATTAACACACTACGATTTGGCCACCATAAAACACCTGCACACCTCGCAAGACTCAAAATAAGTAACTGCAGAACTTATCCATACTGCAACAGTGATGAAAATCCTAACATCGACCATATTATTTTTTCGTGTCGTCACTTTTCAATACAAAGACTAGTGCTTGCAAGCGAAATCGGTGATCTAGTACAGAATAACATTAACTCTTCCCGCCGCCTCATCGACGTATTACAAAATGAAAAGTTTTTCGTGCCAATATTTAACTATATAAAAAATACAGTGCAGAATATATAAACATATAAAGTGTAGTGCATAAAACAAGAAAGTGAAAATTAAAACAAAGACATGGCCCAAAATATATGGACTTGCATCCAGGCCAAAATCTTTAAAAAAAAAAAATCACGATAATGCTAGTGCATAATTCCGCCATTTTAATTGCCATTTGATCTGTCAAGTTGAATTGAAGAAACAATTTTGATAGTGTTTATTGTGTTTTAGACATTAATTTATCAAGTTTTGGATACTAAAATTACATGGGCAATATAAGTGCACAATGCCCTGTTGCTCTGTTAAATATTGTGGCGCCCGTAAAAGCGAAAATCAGCCTCAATTGACTTTACACATGTAAGTAATTGTTGTCTTTGTTTACGCTTAGGTCAAGAGTATTTTGTCGGTTTGTTTCATGCTTCCTCGATGAGATCAGAGAAAAGTTCATGAACATTGTAATATTTTCGCCCTAAAAGGCTTAGTTTCATGAATTCTTCAAAAAAATACTTTCTCCCTTTGTTTACCTAGTGATGTGAAACACTGGTCATTTAATATCGATGTTTGATACTTATGCAAGTTCTATCAAATTCGGCTTATGTATTAAAAATCTAAATGTGAATCTAGGTAACACGTTATTAAAACTTTATACATTTCTTCTCATCTGGTGGTTGCGAGGCGGTTATTGAAAGCGAAAATTAAATAATTTCAGGTTCCCTACAAGCGAAGCACGGAGAAGGAAGTGGCTTGATACTATTGGCCTTAAAAATATTAACCCTCGGCATAAAAATTGGCACGTCTGTTCATTGCATTTTGAAAAAAAATGGTTTAACAGAACGCTCGATGTTATAAGATTACGAGATGGTGCAATACCAACTCTCAATGTTATGGTAAGTTTTAGATTGCAATACTTCCTCTTAAATGTTTGTTATTTTAGGGATCATTATTGGCTATCCATGCCAAATAGCTAGAAAATTCATATGCCAAACAACATTTAACTTATTCTTGTTTTTCAGGGACTTGAACCGTTGCAGCAGATATCAAATACACCTGTGTTGTCCGAAGGACGTAATTTTAGTAACTCACAAGCATCGCTTTGCTTAATGGAGGATAAAAAGGTAAATATTAGTGATATTTTTTTGTTCTATAATTTCATTTAATGTCTTTCTCTCGCATAGTGCTACAGTATGGTGAAATTTTTATAGGGAAGAGCCTGGTGATCGTGCTCTTCCACTATACCATCAGCATAATATCATATGTCTGGGGACGGCTGGTCCTGGTGTTCAATGTTAATCGGACGTTATATTTATGGTAGGTCATCGAAACACTGACCACCACATTTTGCTTCATATACAACTTTAATCTTTATCTATTTTTATTTCAGATTCTCCGAGAGTCGGACAAAATTATCCAGCTACAAAAAACGTGTGAAGAGCAGAAGAAAAAAATCAAAAGTTTGAGTCAAACGGTCCGAAGACATGATAAAAAAATTGCCACTTTGACCAAAGTCTTGGAAGACCTACAAAAAAAGGAAAAACATTAATACAAAAGAAGCGTTACGTTTGGAAGAGTGTGCTGGACCTCAAGATTTTCTCAAGAGACAAATAACAAAATCGAAGGGATTAACTTTGGAAAAAAAGTACGCTGAAGAAATTTCTCAAATCCAATGTCATTGGCTTATATATAACTTCATAAGAAACAATTAGAATACTTGTTTGTCTCATGTACGAACTTTAAGAAAGTGGAACAAAAATGTTGATTCGGAACCTGATTTCAGTCATGATGCTTTTGAAGCCCTAAAAAGAAAAGCTGATCAAAGTGATCGTCCACTTACTTGCGCCTTGATCATGGACTAAATGGTTACAAGGAAAGGGTTGGGAAAGTGGAATTCCATTTCTCAAACCAAACTTTTCGGTGCGTGTAGAAAATGGCGACAATGTCATGTGTATAAGTGGTAGCAGAAAGGAAGCCACGCAGTGCTTATTGTTATTATTAACATGCACAAATGACTCATCTAAGTTACCGATCTGTTATTTTCTTATAACCGTCCTTATTGGAGAACAGAAGTATGGCCTTTTTGAGACAGTCATCAAATTTTGCGAAGGCATACGTTCGCATTGTAAGCATGTCATGCGATGGACCGCTTTGCAACTTCGCTTAGGATGCAATAATTTATTGAAAGAAAGACGATAATTAACTGTTGCCCTTTGGATATGGGCTTTAATACTCACACTCAGACCAGAATGAATGTATAATTCATCTAAAAAGACTATGGGTCATTTTGCTTTATGGCCTGCAGATAATCAGCACGCCACGCACTTATATATATTTTTTCAGTTAAAACCTTTCTGTTACTTTTTGTCTTCCTAAATAGGAAACCAATCTTATTGAGGCTTTGAATTTCGTGGCTGCCATCAAATCCAATGTCTTTCTTGATTTCGTTGAAGTAATTGATGGTATTTCTTTTTTTTTTTTAATAAAACTATCCATCAAAAGTTCCTTCCTAATTTTTTTGTTGTTCACTTTCATTTTGACTGAAGATTCTTCAGCGAATCTTCCCTTGCGCACAATCCACTATTTGACTCTCTATTCAAGTAAGTCTTAAACAGTAAATAACCATTAGGCCAAAAAATATTTTAGTATATTTTTTGAGGACCTAAAAGCAACATAAAAATATATTAAAAACTTTATTTTCCTAAACAGCCAAAACGCGGTCAGCCATTTTTCTCTATGGTTTGAAGCCCAAAAAATTGTAAACAAAGTTTGACATTCAATTTTCAGTAAGTGATCTCTGAGCATAGTGAAATAACAACAACGCAACCATGATTTCATCGAATTTACATCCAAAATATACCAATTATCATTATTGCATTGTTCGAGAATGAAAAAACACGTCAATAAAGACCCCCGGGAAGTTGTGGATTCGTGTACCCAGTGAAATTAACATTCGAAAAACTTGACTCAAACTTGCCAAAAGAGATCCCGACTCTATCAATTGAAACTCGGGTGTATTTATGAGAAGATCACTTTGATGTAAGTCCTATAATAATCAATGTCCACTGGCTCTGGCTGAAAGATGTTTGTTTACATACTTTAGATGCTTTCAAGATGGTGGATAGCGTTTTCGCCGTTACGAATTAATCGAGGACAATTTTTTTTTACTTTGCAAATTTTGCAGCCATCCTGCATACTTACTTAGCAAAATCAATATACTTATTTCCGTTTCTTACTTAAAATACTATAGGAAATATTTATCTCGTCAAATTTGATACGTGTCAAATAGCGGATTCTTGTGGTAGTTTGTAAAGATACACCTGAACACCTCACAAGATGGCAGCGTTAGATCTGATTTTGACCACGTACCAAATTATCCTTGTAGCAATGTTAATTCGCTCTACTCTAAAGAAGCCATACACTGTAAAAAGATAGTTACCTATGTTGCAATAAAATAAATCCTATTATTTAAATACCTCAGCGCTTGAAATTGTCAATTTGCGGTGGGCACGCATTTTTTGATTAGCCATGACTGTGTCACACTGCTGGGCAAAGCCCTTTTTAGATCCTTTTTGTCCTTGGCCGACTATTCACAACCATGTAAATATTTGGTCAGGTCGTCACACCATCTCCGCCTCGATCTATCAAGTCACTGGTAGCCATCGCCAAAAAATGTATGCATTTGACAGCCGGAGTAGCTTAAAAAAAGAAAAATCAACGTCACTCAACTCAGTGGATACTTACATAATAATGCCCCAGGAACGATTTTTGCCCACCTTTCCAGGTCCTATCGTCTATTAAATGAAACAAATTAATTTCGCACTCGCTGTATACTATGCAAAATAAAGAAATCCTATTACGAGTACTGACTAAATATGTGGTACTTTTTTATGCTTATTATTATTGTTAAACATAGTCGGCCTTACCAATAAGTAAGTTATACTCTCTGAGTAACTATTTGACGTACATCAATTTAAACTGATTTAATTGCATTTAGCGTACAAATAACCAGTTTGTCAGACCTCGCATAAGGCGTTGTCCTAATAGAACGCGAATGCGCGATCATCGTAAGGTCGCGCGAATTTTACTCGTATGAACGCGCGATCAAACATATTGAACTCTAATAGGTCTCCTAACTGACAATCGCACGACGCGGTCGCGCGACTCAAATGTTTGAAACTCTATTCGCGCGAACTTAGTTCGTACGAACGCGTGATCAAACATATTGACGTCCATGGTTGTTGGTTTCAACCGTGCCACTGCCCTATTCCACGGTCACGCTCGCTCCCGTCGTCAAATCGGGCGAGCGAGATTCGCGTAATCGCCTATTCGCGGTCTATTAGGCCACCCAGTTTTTGACGTCGCGCGAACACGCGATGGTCGCATCGCTTGCATCGCGCATTCGCGTTCTATTAGGACAACGCCTAACGGCTATATACACAGCTCATAACCTTTATTAGTAAGGCCGAGTATGTACATATTTATGGGATGGTTAACGAGTGACGACTTGACGCCACTTTATCTTCTCCATATCCGACCGAATATGGTAACGGGAGAACCTAATATTAAATCGCTCATTATTTTTTATAAATTATTGACATTTACACGAACTCATAAAAAGTCGATGCGCGGCGCGCCGCGAAATTATTCTTGTGTGAATAGAATACACGGATAGAATATGACTTGATGCCACAAGTGACAGAATTACAACAACAATGATCTTGAAACGCAGTCCGCCATGTTTGTTGTTGACAGCATATTTTTGAGCATATTATTGACATAGCTCAAAATAATACGAATTGAGTTTTCGCAATATTTCGTTGTAAATTCAGCAATTATCACTCTTTATGTACCGATTTCCACATGCAGTGAATAATTACCATTCCGCGGTCTATTAGTTTGATCTTTGGACCCTGGTACCTAGTTTGCAGAAGTGAAAAACAAGCTTACTTGACTTTTGGACACTTGAAACAAAATTTTATGCAATTTTCTCCCTTTACAGTGCAAATACTCGTTTACCACTAAATTGCCTTTCTTACGCACCAATACCTACTGTTTTCTCTCCTTTGCACGGCTGAAGTTTTCCACTCTAACGACGTGTAACCTATAAATATTGTTATTAACAAGTGACTCTCAGTAATAGTTAAGACCAGGATGAATCTAAATCTGTCTCCACGTTTGATGTTTGGAGCCGCTATTGTGGGCGTTGTGGGAGCCGCCGGAGTCTTCATCTACGAGCAGTTGTACGCAGAGAAGAGACGGACAATGCTAGGTTGGCTATTTACTTAACTTTTATTTACTTATCAACAAAGGCCCAAATTTCGTGCTTCGCAAGGCACGTTAAGCAATTGGTGCCGGCTGTCATATAATGGCAGTTGTAAAGCCATTTCAGAGGCCTTATGGGCGGCTTGGTAACTTCTGTCAGTAAGGCCCGCCACTGTCTTACAATCCTCCACCAACCCGGACTTGGCCCGTTGTAGTGGAGATATAGAAGGGTTGATAATGATAACGAAAGGCCCAAATATAAAACAATATACTTGAAACCGGCTCGCTGGATCAACGAACTGAGGCAGCTTGCTGGCTATGGCTGAATGATCATGGACGAGGACAGGGAGGTTGCATGCCTTGAGGGAGGCCTATTTCCAGCTGTGGAAAAGTACAGGCTGATTGATTGACTCGTTATCAACCCTTGTCTGTCCCCATTGCTGGGGCACAGGTCTCTTCGTGCATCGCAGGAATTGATTGATTAATTAATTAATTAATTGAAAACAGAGGAACCTTGCCTAGTCATCTGCACTGGACAGTAGCAAAATAACTGTAAAAGTTTACATAGTTTTTATCACGGGATCAAGTTGGCATATTTTACTGTATCCAAAAACTGTCTTAGGGTTTTATATCTATAATTAATGTAATACATTTTCTATGATAGATAAAGCACTCCCTGATGTAGCGTTGTATTTTCGCTACATTGGCATTAAGCCAGTTTTTGGATTCTTTCTATTTACACGATACATTTGTTTACCTGTTTTGACAGGTAGTAGTACTTTTCTTAGGGTTACCCTATCGAATCTTATTTTGAGTAGGTTCTGTGGAGGAACATAGATTATTTAATCTCTGTTTTAAAACGGAAGTTCGTGTAGTGATGTGTTTTGTTCTTTTTGGATCGTGAATAGGCCCTTTTAAAAAAAAACATTATCCAACGACATTTTGACGTTCGTTGAAGTCTTCATACGAGACACCACAATGGAACAAAGTGGTTGATCTCGAGATAGACGGCGTAAGCCGTTCCTATTTTTGTGATCGGCGTATCTAGCGACCGATCACCATATTATTCTTCTTCCCGGTGAGTGGATTTACTCGATTCCATCATTATTTTTGGGTTTTGTGTCGAATATAGAATATTGACGTTGGCGTGCCTTTGCAGGTTTTCGGGCTTTTTCTTCCATGTCCCCGGAAATATAGACGGGACATGTCTTGATCTTTTTCTATAGTAAGTATTTCGAGGATTCGCTAGGAAATAAAAGCGATTTTCGATCGAATTACATCATATTTTTGCGTTGTAACCTAAAAGTGCACATTTTCTCTTACAGAATTTTATATAAACTATTAACGACAATGGAGTATCGTCGTTATATTTAACCTAAAGAAACTCGGTGAGTGTTCTTGATTTTTCTTTTATTGCGTTAGGGCATTTTTCGTCCCGTACCAAATAAATTCATTCGAATTCCTTTGCTAGAAGTGCCATGATGTTAATCGTAGGTTTGTTTTCTTTTTCAGACTTTCTAGTCGGGTTTTTTTTTTTTTTTATTATTATTATTATAAATAAATATTCTGCCATTCGAAATTTCCTAATTACTACATAATGCTTCGGGATTGAGCCGGAGAGTGGTGAGGACTGCGGGTTCCTGAGTACCCAGAGTTGGATGTCCGCAGGTTCCATCCAGATGTTTTATATATTACCTATGTTATCTGGTATGTTTCCTTTTAATTTTCTGCAGAGAGAAGCATTCCCAGAGGCGATGCCCTCTATACTTTAAATAACTTGAAAGCGATAATCCAAGTAGTTTCGGTACAAATTTAAAATAAGTAGTTTT
Source organism: Yponomeuta sedellus (assembly GCA_934045075.1). NCBI lineage: Eukaryota > Metazoa > Arthropoda > Insecta > Lepidoptera > Yponomeutidae > Yponomeuta > Yponomeuta sedellus. The sequence goes on along the minus strand of OW203751.1, from coordinate 6,301,178 downwards.
GGCTAAATTTAACTTTATTAGAACTTCCTTAGGGTTTCAGATAATTCACCAAGTTATTGTGTTGTTTATCATAAATTTTCACTAGGATCTAACGGCTAGTGGTTAAGTTTCCACATTGACCGACTTCCTCGCTACTTGACTTTCTGAGGGGTGGAGCAACTTGACTACTGACCTGGTGATACCTACAGCCACTTAACCTGCTAAGTTATAAATTTTAAACCTCCATGGCAAGCGGCCTTAAGCCATATGTAAGATCTTACAATATATAGATATTTAAACATTAAACTAGTTTCTTTGATCTCCTTCAGCAGACTCAATTCATGCCCGCCTTGAGATTAAAACCCAAGCGCTTTACCTACTACTATCCACGGTATCTTCTTTTAGTGCTGGCCTGGCGCCCGAGTTCTAATTTGTTTATTTTTTTCAGCCTATCTTCTAATTGTTTTATAGTAGAGGGGTTAAATTAATAAGCTGTTTCTCTTATATTTCTATTTATTTGCATTTCATTTGGTCAGTGCTAAACATTCCTCTAAAAGTTGGTTCTTATTGAACATCAAGAAGAGCCTCGCCTTAATTGAAAGTTCAATCTGAACTCAACCAAATTAAACGTAACTTAAATAAGCTAACCAACTTATTCTTTATAAAATATTACCAACACCTACAATAGATAAAATATTTTTTTCTTTTTATTAAAAAAAAAATATGACAATTGTCGCCAAGCGAACAGGGACTTGAAATTCTTAATTCTTTTTGCATTTATACTTGAAGTTCTTAATTCTTTTTGCATTTATACTTGAAATTCTTAATTCTTCCTACATAATATGCTTGAAATTCTTTCTGCTTATTATATTTGAAATACCTTATACCATACTTAAATATTTTTTACATTCATGCATACCATACAATATTTAAATGCTTTCTTTTTCCTGAGTTCTGCTTTGGGAGGTTTAAACATTGTTTACTTGGACTGCTTGTATTATCGCTATATTCTCTCATATTTTCATACATACATACTTAGCAACTTAGTTGTTAATTAAGGTTCTCTACTGTTATAATTATAATGCTATAACTTTATTTTAACAGTTTTCGCTGTTACTTTTTTACTGCTTTGAACTGTGTGCTAGCTTTAAGTGGTGTATTTTTGGGACCTATTTTTTATAATGGAAGGGTCTGATAAGAACTTAGTTTCTGAGGACGAGCAGGTAGTTTCTAACAATATGGCTACTCAAACTTTAAATATTGTCACATCTGAACCTGAGAGTTTAAACCTTTTAGAGAATCATCCTCATTTGGACATGATTGATGTAACTGTTCCTTTAGCTGCTGATGCGAATGTGAATTCCAGCTCCGTTACTCGAGCTGACTATGCAAATACTGCTTTATTTCAAACTAAATTAAATAAATATGTTGACTTGACTAAATCAAAGTTAAAATTTGACGGTTCGACTTGCGTCAGAGAATTCATACAGAGACTGGAGGAGTTTCGTCTGGCACGAGACGTTGACAGCGACTTAATTGTCAGGGCATTTACTGAGGTGTTAGACGGTATCGCGTTACAATGGTACAGAACAATTCGTGAACGAGTTCACTCTTGGTTTACTTTAAAAGTGGAACTTCTCAAACAATTTGATAAGCTTGATTTTGATTACCAAACCGAACTTGCGTTACGCACTCGTAAACAATTACCTACGGAAAGTTTAGCGAATTTTATTGTTGAAATTTCCTATCTCAACAACAATTTATCGAATCCTCTTGGTTTTCTTACATTGTTCGAAATAATTCGTCACAACATTTTGCCTACATACGCCGTTCATCTCATTGGCCGGAATATAACTTCACTAGATTCCTTAACTAGGCTCGGTAGAGAGGTTGAGCAATTTTTGCCCCCTGCTCCCGTGTTGACAAGTATTTCTAACATTTCAAATGTTTCCAACAAATCTAATTTTTCCTCGAACACGAATGTGGTACAATCTGAAGTCATTTGCATGAAGTGTCAAAGGACTGGTCATCACTTCAAATTCTGTAAAGAATTCCTTGGCAAAGTGTGTTTTCGCTGCCGTAAACAAGGAGTCACCGCTTTAGAATGTGATAAATGTAACCCTTCTGTCGAGGCATCTTGTCCAAAAAACTTGTAAGGACCGGTCGAACTCGATTTCGAACTCATGAAGTGACACGTTTGACTGGTGGTAGTAAAAATTCAAAACATTCACTTATTTGGAACTCTGAAGCTGAAAATGCATTTGTTGCTTTAAAACAATCATTAGTATCATCCCCTGTTTTACAATGTCCTAATTTCGAGAAGCCTTTCTTTTTACATTGTGATGCTAGTTCTGTAGGCATTGGAAGTGTTCTAAGTCAAGAAGATGACGATCATTCTCAACATCCTATTGCGTTTTATTCTCGAGCTTTATCTAAGTGTGAGCAAAATTATAGTACAACTGAAAGAGAACTTTTGGCAATTTTAGATTCAATTGAACATTTTCGACCTTATATTGAAGGCATGAAATTTACTGTTATTACAGATCATGCTAGTTTAAAATGGTTACTCGGTTTAAGCAATCCTAGTGGACGCTTAGCTCGTTGGGCTGCTAGAATTTCTCAATTTACATTTGACATTATGCATAAAAAAGGCTCTTTACATGTGGTTCCTGATACGCTTTCTAGAATTGAAGTGGCTTCACTTTTTGTTGATGAAGTACAAATCGTTGCACCTGATGATGAAATAACAGATGTTTGGTATAGAAATATTTTCATAAATTGTCAAAAATATCCTGTACGTTTTAAAAATTATAGAGTTGAAAACGAAATACTGTATAAATATTGCAAAGCAAAGTATTCTTTAAATTCAAATTTAGACTGGAAAATTGTTATTCCTAAAGAAAACATTTTGGATACTATTCGAAATAATCATGATGATGTAAATTCAAGTCATTTAGGTATTCATAAAACCTTAAATAAATTAAAAGTTCACTATTTCTGGCCTAAAATGTTTGATGATGTTCGTAAATTTATCAATTCTTGTGATACATGTAAAGCTTATAAGTACTCTAATTCTCCACCTTTTGGTACAATGATAAATCCTAAAACTGTTGATCGCCCTATGGTGATGCTTTCTATTGATATTATTGGAATTTTACCTCGTACATATTCTGGTCATCGTTATATTTTGTCTGTAGTAGATGTGTTTACCAAGTATTGCTGGATATTCCCGCTGGTCAATGCTACAACTCGCGCCGTAGTAAAGTTCCTTGAAAAAGATGTATTCCTGAAATTTGGGGTTCCCAAGGTCATTGTTTGCGATAACGGTTCACAGTTCATTTCTAAAAATTTTGTAGACTTTTTACATCAATATAATATAAATAAAATATTTTATAATACTTTATATACTCCTCAGAACAATCCTGTTGAGAGGTATAATCAAACTATTGACACTTGTATATCCTGCTTTGTTAGAGATGATCATAGAAGATGGTCTCAATTTCTTCCTCATGTTCAGTTGGCTTTGAACAATAGTGTTAATTTAGCTACGGATTTTACTCCGAATTTTTTGATGTTCGGTAGAGAACTGATAATTGACGCTTCTTTGCATCGATTCAATGATTCTTTTGATTTAGATACCATTGATTTTTCTACTAGGCAAACCTTTGCTGATTCTTTATCCATTCTCAAAGACATTTTTGAGAAAGTTTCTTCTTCTTTGTTGGACGCATATAAGCGTAACGCGGCCAACTATAATAAAGGTCGTAGGGTGGTTTCTTATAGTGTAGGTGATATTGTTTGGAGGCGTAACTTTGTTCAATCTAATGCTGCTCATTATTTTTCTGCTAAGTTGGCACCTAAGTTTATTAAATGTAAAGTCGTAAATAAAATTTCAAATAACGTGTATGTTTTAAAGAATCTTCCTAATGGGAAAGTTGGTCGTTTTCACGTTAAAGACATAATTAAAGTTTAAAATTTATTTTCCTTTTAACCTTTTCGGACTATTAGTATTTGCAATATTAGGGTACGGGTTTTGATAGAGAAGGTGATTTTGTAAAGATGATGAATGTTGTATGAAAGGAATATTGCCCTATGAAAGAGAAAGAATGTAAGAAAAATACTCTATTTACAATTACTAATTTTAAATTTAATATTTACCATACTTAGGACATTTTGGATTAAATAAATTCCCATTCTAAATTAAAACACTATAAGAAAGTTTTTGTATATTATATTTTTGTATAAAATTTTATGAGTAAGAGGTATAAAATTTTATATTCTGCATACCTCTCTCTAATTTAGCTGTCTAGATAACCATATATACCTGTCCATATAAATATTTAAGCTAACTATCTATACATACCTTAATTTTAGTCACCGTAGTTTAAGTTGTAAAGAACCTCGGATTTGACACATACATACATTCTCGATTTTGACTTATTCCCTTGTTGTATCAGCTTCGTTTTGGACGGCGTTGTCTGATCGACCAACATTTATTGCACTCTCCGGATTGTAGAGGGTTGCAATAAAATCTTTTGAGGCTAGGGTCTCCCATACATACCATATCATATTCTTTACATCGTGCGTGGAAGTCTGGTAGTTGTTGGTCCAGTCACGATGGATATTTTTCGTAGCTGCTCTAGGTATTGAGTTAGTTTACACATACATATTTGGACTTTGTGCATGGAAGTCTGGAAGGTTGTTGATCCAGTCACATTGTTTCATCTTACTTTTTTTGGTCGTTGTGCATGGAAGTCTGGTGGGTTGTTGTTCCAGTCACATCGTTCCACCTTTTTGTTACAGCTTTGATTATAAAGCTGTAATAAACATTCATACCATATACTGAGCTCCGTGCATGGAAGTCTGGTGTTTTGTTGTTCCAGTCACGTAGTCTCTTATCTTCATTTTATTGGGGTTTATTTAGAAAGGTGATGTTCTACTTTTAGACTCATCGGGGTTGGTGTTTGTTTCGGGGGCGATTCTTTTTCTAGATTTGTCCTATGCATTTCAACTAGAGTCAGTGGCGAGGGTGCCTAACTGAACTTCAAATGGTTCTTCGGTAGGTTTAGTTTTCTTAAGAGTCAGTGGCGAGGGTGCCAAACTGAACTTAAAATAGTTTTTCTTAGGTTTAGTTTTTTAAAGAGTCAGTGGCGAGGGTGCCAAACTGAACTTAAAATAGTTTTTCTACAGGGTTATTATTCTTAAAGTCAGTGACGATGGTGTCTAACTGAATTTTATCTAGTTCTTTATTTACTTTACGGATGTTGAGTTTTGGTGAAGTTTTTGAGTCAGCGACGAATATGTCTAACTGATCTCCTATCATGCACACATATAGCGTTATGATTCCATTTACTCCGTTCCATTTCATAATTCTAATTCTGCATATGATTCCAATTTCTATACATACGTGGAAGATCGTCTCAGCGACGGGTTTGCCGTTTTGATCTTCGATATTTTCTAATATACCATACTTATTATTGTATTAGAGTTTTTTGTTTATTCCTATTTTTATTTCCTATGGAGGTTTAAAGTCAGCGACGATTGTGTCCGTCTGGTGGTAAAGATTTTCATTATTAGCTTTCTTTTTCATACTTTAAAGTTTTTCATAAAGACTTTCAGTCTTTATTTTTCTGGGGTGGGGTGTGATGTAGCGTTGTATTTTCGCTACATTGGCATTAAGCCAGTTTTTGGATTCTTTCTATTTACACGATACATTTGTTTACCAGTTTTGACAGGTAGTAGTACTTTTCTTAGGGTTACCCTATCGAATCTTATTTTGAGTAGGTTCTGTGGAGGAACATAGATTATTTAATCTCTGTTTTAAAACGGAAGTTCGTGTAGTGATGTGTTTTGTTCTTTTTGGATCGTGAATAGGCCCTTTTAAAAAAAAACATTATCCAACGACATTTTGACGTTCGTTGAAGTCTTCATACGAGACACCACAATGGAACAAAGTGGTTGATCTCGAGATAGACGGCGTAAGCCGTTCCTATTTTTGTGATCGGCGTATCTAGCGACCGATCACCATATTATTCTTCTTCCCGGTGAGTGGATTTACTCGATTCCATCATTATTTTTGGGTTTTGTGTCGAATATAGAATATTGACGTTGGCGTGCCTTTGCAGGTTTTCGGGCTTTTTCTTCCATGTCCCCGGAAATATAGACGGGACATGTCTTGATCTTTTTCTATAGTAAGTATTTCGAGGATTCGCTAGGAAATAAAAGCGATTTTCGATCGAATTACATCATATTTTTGCGTTGTAACCTAAAAGTGCACATTTTCTCTTACAGAATTTTATATAAACTATTAACGACAATGGAGTATCGTCGTTATATTTAACCTAAAGAAACTCGGTGAGTGTTCTTGATTTTTCTTTTATTGCGTTAGGGCATTTTTCGTCCCGTACCAAATAAATTCATTCGAATTCCTTTGCTAGAAGTGCCATGATGTTAATCGTAGGTTTGTTTTCTTTTTCAGACTTTCTAGTCGGGTTTTTTTTTTTTTTTATTATTATTATTATAAATAAATATTCTGCCATTCGAAATTTCCTAATTACTACATAATGCTTCGGGATTGAGCCGGAGAGTGGTGAGGACTGCGGGTTCCTGAGTACCCAGAGTTGGATGTCCGCAGGTTCCATCCAGATGTTTTATATATTACCTATGTTATCTGGTATGTTTCCTTTTAATTTTCTGCAGAGAGAAGCATTCCCAGAGGCGATGCCCTCTATACTTTAAATAACTTGAAAGCGATAATCCAAGTAGTTTCGGTACAAATTTAAAATAAGTAGTTTTGGCTAAATTTAACTTTATTAGAACTTCCTTAGGGTTTCAGATAATTCACCAAGTTATTGTGTTGTTTATCATAAATTTTCACTAGGATCTAACGGCTAGTGGTTAAGTTTCCACATTGACCGACTTCCTCGCTACTTGACTTTCTGAGGGGTGGAGCAACTTGACTACTGACCTGGTGATACCTACAGCCACTTAACCTGCTAAGTTATAAATTTTAAACCTCCATGGCAAGCGGCCTTAAGCCATATGTAAGATCTTACAATATACAGATATTTAAACATTAAACTAGTTTCTTTGATCTCCTTCAGCAGACTCAATTCATGCCCGCCTTGAGATTAAAACCCAAGCGCTTTACCTACTACTATCCACGGTATCTTCTTTTAGTGCTGGCCTGGCGCCCGAGTTCTAATTTGTTTATTTTTTTCAGCCTATCTTCTAATTGTTTTATAGTAGAGGGGTTAAATTAATAAGCTGTTTCTCTTATATTTCTATTTATTTGCATTTCATTTGGTCAGTGCTAAACATTCCTCTAAAAGTTGGTTCTTATTGAACATCAAGAAGAGCCTCGCCTTAATTGAAAGTTCAATCTGAACTCAACCAAATTAAACGTAACTTAAATAAGCTAACCAACTTATTCTTTATAAAATATTACCAACACCTACAATAGATAAAATATTTTTTTCTTTTTATTAAAAAAAAAATATGACACTGAACATAAGAGGACCCCCACACTAGCATCTTTAGAGCGTAGCTAGAAAGACGCTGGTGTGGGCGGACTCTAACTAATTAATAAAATTGCTGTCTTCACATTATTAAAGACTTCTATATGGCCCAGGTGCCTATATATTAAGAACAGTAACAGAATAGAACACATGTAAAACTCCGGCTTCTTAAGGGAGGCTGGGTTTGAATGCCCGCATGTACCGATGACTTCGTTTTCCAAGTTCGTTAAATGTAGATTTGTGAAGTTATAGTACCAATACCACTTGCAAATGGTGAAGGAAAATATTGTGAGCAGTATGTCACCGGCATCACATTCGGGAGGTAGTGGTTTTGAAGCCTGGCATGTACCATTGACTTTGTTTTCTAAGTTACTTCTGAATTTTTACTACAGCAGTACTACATGCTAACTGTGATGGAAAAGATTGTTACCACACCTTAGTGTCTGCCGTATTTACATATTTTTTATACCTCAGCACATGCTACCTATGTACAATGGCCCAACTGTGAGGCTAACTGTGGAAATCTCAGGTCCAACTTTTTTTTTATATCTTCCTCATTTTATTGCAACTGTTATCTGGAACATTTCGCAATCGTTTTGTTTTTGTTTATCCGGGCTTGCAGGGAATGAGGCCACTGTCTCACTCTCTAAACATTTATATAGAGAATGAGGTCCAACTAACACCCCTTCTGTAAAATAAAATTAGTGAGTGAGCTTATATAGATCACAATATTGCGACAGTGTTCAAACGAAACATATAGTCAGACTCACTCTGAGCCCCAGTGTTAACGTGAAAATATGTAATGAGGCCACTGTCTCATTCTCTCTAAATATTTATATGGAGAATGAGGTCCAACTGACACCCTATCTGTAAAATAAAATTAGTGAGTGAGCTTATATAGAACACAATATTGCAACTGTGTTCAAACGAAATGCATAGTCACACTCACTCTGAGCCCCAGTGTAATCGTGAAAATACGTAATGAGGCCACTGTGTCATTCTTTAAATATTTATATAGAGAATGAGGTCCAACTAACACCCCATCTGTAAGATAAAATTTGTGCGTGAGCTTATATAGAACACAATATTTTTTTTTTACTAAATTCTTTATTTCCAGATATATTAAACAATTTTGTAAAATTAAAAAGAACACAATATTGCGACCGTGTTCAAACGAAACGTATAGTCAGACTCACTCTGAGCCCCTGTTAACGTAAAAATACGTAAGCAATCAGCGTCCGCGGCGCATAGTGACGCGCTATATAAATCGGCCGCCGAATGTCAGCGTATACGCATTGCGTTATACCGTGCAGTTGTCGGTTAAGCCGCGTTTTTACGGTCTTATTACGCTCGGACCGAGTGCTCCATCCGAGTAAACTAATGCTTCTGATTGGACGGTTTTTCGTGACAACACCAAAATAGCCAATCAGAAGCATTAGTTTGCTCGGATGGCGCAGTCGGACCGAGCGCACTAAGACCGTGAAAACTTGGCTTTAGGTGTGAACGAAAAAGTGAATATGTATGGAAGTATAAACTGCGTAATGCTCGCTCACTTTCGGTGGCTGACAGTCAGTTTATTGTGAACTCAGCCTTAGATTAGATTAGAACTCTTTATTGTACACCCCAGAAAACAAAATCTAAGCTATTGCCGTATACAATTGGCGGTCTTATCGATAAAAGCGATCTCTTCCAGACAACCTTGGGATGGATAGAACTGAAAGATGAAGAGAGTAGGTAGTTAGGTGTACATGAAGTATATAGGAAGAATATGTAAATAAACTGACTTACAACTAATATTCATATATATTTAATAAAATACATAAATTAATGTATATATTATACAAACATAATACATAATTATATAGTTAAAATATACTAATACATACATTTTACCTTAGTTACGTGTTGTGTCTGTTTCAGTGCAAGAAGTCGCGAGGTTAGATAAGCAAGTGTCTTCTATGCGGACAGAGCTGGAAGCTCTGAGAGAACTTCAAAAAGAAAGGTAAATTTGGGATAGGTATATATTAAACGGGTCTATATTTCCCGACGTTTCGGCAGCGTTACAGTTGCCGTGGTCTCGGGTAGACTGGAGTGGCTTGTACAGTCAATTATTGTGGGTAGTCACTTTTAATTTTTCGCAGCTGGCCGACACACAACACTAACTACGCCGACGGACAGGTCCGGTGATATAGGCGCTTGACTTGCATTTACCTAGTACCGGATTCCACGTACTTGAAAGCTTGAAACCATCCTCTCTGTTGAAATTCTTGTGTTTTTGAATTTCAATTGAGAGGATGTTTTGTTGTTGACGATGGAGAGGACAGTTGGGGAGTTAGTTGTGATGTCTTAGGCAGCGAAGCAGTATCAATTCTATTCATTGACTAAGTCAAAAAAACTTTTTACACGTTTTCGTGCCTAGTTCTATTATTTTTATTTTATTGTATATATTTAAAAAAAAACTATCATCTTGCTTGCATCACTTGCAGCCTCGAGTGGGAGAGCGCTGGCATGGTTAGCCAGAGGTCGCGGGTTCGAGTCCCGGCAAGGGTGGGATTTTTAGCCTCTAAATAGGTTTTTAAAATTGTCCTTAGCACGGGTTAGTGCAACAAAAAGAATGTACAGTCTATTTATTCTTACTTGTCCAATTTAGTAAACAAGATTCTAACCTTAAAATTGAGATAAGATGCCTAAACTAGACATTTTCTCGCTAATTCATGAACTATGTTTATAAAATTGGCAGCGTGTTATTTAAAAGAGTGTTCCAGGTTACTTCATTTATGGAAATATGGCAGTTTTGGACTAAAAAGACACAGTTTAAGGGTAGAATCTTGTTTACTAAATTGGACAAGTAAGAATAAATAGACTGTAAACAGGTTGTAATTTTTTATTGGTGGCCCTCTTATTTTAGCGTTTATGTTATTTGCACTGGCTACCCGTCTTTCTAATTTCCTTCAGCAACTTTCCATCGTAAGGTTGTCTGGAAAAAAATCGCTTTTAGCAATAAGGCCGCCAATTGTACTATGTATATTTGCAATTGTTTTGTATTTGTTGTTTTTCCAGTGTACAATAAAGAATATTCTTATCTTATGTAATAGCATCATCATCATCAGCACACCGCTGCCCACTGCTGGGTATAGACATTTTCCCCCAAGTGTACTCTCTCACGGTCCCTTGCCATCCGCATCAACGAACCCAAAAATGCCAGAAAATAAATATATCCATGCTTCGCAAGGCACGTTAAGCCTTTGGTGCCGGCCGTCATGTAATGGCAGTCGTTAAGCTATGTCAGAGGCCTTATGGGCGGTTTGATAACTTCTGACTGTAAGGCCCGCCACTGCCTTGCAAACCTCCACCAACCCGGACTTGGCCCCCGTGGTGGAGTATGGCCTAGCCTTCCTGCGATGCAGGAAGAGACCCGTGCCCCAACAGTGGGGACATACAAGGGTTGATATCAAAATATAGGCAGGTCTAACCAGCACCCCTCCGCAGCCAACTCCGGCGGCTCAAACAGAAGAAGCGGGTACGCCGAGAGCCTAAACTGAAGTCTCCGGTCGCCGATGCCCCGGCCGCGGGCGCCGGGGACGCCGTCGACGGCGCCGAGCGCAGCTACGCGTCTGACTCCGAGTATTTCACTGACTACCAGTCGGTGGTCGGTAGGTAGCCGCTTCACTTCTAAAGGCCTGCGCAGACGAGGGACTTTTTCCCCAAGGGACAAAATCGTGAAAAAGTATCCTCCGAGTACATGTCGCGGACTCAACTCCTACGGTGTGCGGTCATTTGTTTCCCGGAAATTGAGTGAAGCGTACGCTATGCAAGCAAATATTCTGAGATTACATTGTGTTGTAATTTACATGAAGTTGAAAAAGAAAAGGCGTTTTTAAAGAAAACGCTGAACTTTTGTCCAGTCCGGTCTCTTGATGTCCTCGGTAACTTGAGGAACTTTTTGTACGAGGTACTTTTAGTCCTTCGTGTGCGTTATTCGATACAATTTATAAAAGATCTGTATCGACGGACAAAACAGTACCCGGGGGATACTCCCTCGTCTGCGCAGGCCTTTAGATTCATTCATCACTGTCACGTTGCGAGCCAGAGCGGCTCCAGAAGTTTTCATGTCGCCCTAAGGCCTCTGACTTGGCTCTACGACTGCCATCTATCGACGGCAGCCGGCACCAATTGCTTAACGCGCCTTGCGAAGCACGGAACCGCTCGGAAAAATGACACTAGCGTTCGTCATAGACGGTTTACTCATCCATGCACTGAACGCGCCCTTGTTGCTTAACCTTTGTGATCGTTCAAGGCCACTCAGGTAGTCGGGACTACGACCGATTCTTGGTAGGTGTATCATGGCCAAAAGTTGAGGCCATATTGCTAAGTACAGTGGCCCAACTGTGAGGTTAACGTAAACCTCATTTCTAACTATGTTATCTTAATCCACCAATCATTGGCCGCAGGCACAGACGCCGAACTCGACAGCGACGAGTTCTACGACGTCCACACGGATGATGACAGCGACGATGACACGCTGAGAGAGCCGCTGGCGAACGGACACGCAGCCAAGAGTGTCTTTGACGAGGTGGGTGACTAGCCAGAGAGTGTATTTGACGAGGTGGTTGATTAACCATAAGCCAGAATGTCTGACAAGATGGGTGACTAACGAGAGACTGTGGTGGATGACTAAGTAGAGACTATCTTTGCCAAGGTGGGTCACTAGGCAGAGGATGTGACGAGGTGATAATTATTATATTAATTATAATAATAATTATTATCACATAATCATTATTCACATAGCGGGTGGTATTGCTACTAAAGCTTCACAATTGCACGTAACTTTATTTAAATAATTAAATAAATGTAAATAATCTTGATTAGTCTTTTTATTGAAATATGCACTTTAAAATAAAAATATTTACATTTTAATTAAATCTCATGAAATCACGTTAAATTTCACCTTGAATTAGCACTAGATTTTGATTTAAAAAGTGTGTATTTCGATTAAAAGACTTGTCAAGATTGTTTAAATATTTTTAAGTACCTAAACAAAATTAAATGGAATATAGAAAACAAAGTCCCTACATGCCGGGATTTGAACCCACGACCTCTTGTACGCGAGTGCCATAATAGGCCGTATTTTCTTCTCCCAGGATGCATCAGACAAGGTGGACTCGCCCAAGAAGAGCTCAAAAAGCGACACGTAGCTGTGAAACGTAGAATAAATAGTACAGGAATATTTACAATTAAATATTTGAATAGCCATTAGTCAAATTGGGTCTACTATTTCTTAGATTCGCGATGCGCATACAGTTCATTAGTTTAGGCAGTGAAAAAAATGTAAACAGTCTTGGTAAGTCTTTTTATTGAAATACTAGCTGTTATTCGCGGCTTATCGATTTTCCCACGGGAATAAGATATTTTCCCGCAGTAAAACGTAGCATGTGTGTTAATCCAGGGTGTCAGCTAACTCCATACCAAATTTTATTAAAACCGCTCCAACCGTTTAAGGCCTTTAAGACGAGGGACTGTCCCCCGGGTACTTTTTTGTCCGTCGATATAGATCTCTTATAAATTGTATCGCATAACGCACATGAAGGACTAAAAGTACCCTGTACAAAAAGTCCCTCAAGTTACCGAGGACATCAAGAGACCGGGCTGGGCAAAAGTTCGGTGTTTTTTTCACAGAATATAAAAAAAGAGTAGAAGTAGTAACTTGACCCATTATTAGTATGAAAACCAGTGTGGCCAAACTCACACTTAAAAACCAAGCGCACACTATGAATGCCAAACTGCCATTGGTAAATAAAGACAACGCCAAAAAGGGCTATATCATAAAAGTTCCTGTTAAATATGAACCTTTTAGTTGTGTACACAAGGATCAAAATCAATGGACAACAATGAAATTAAGTTTGAAAATAACTCTTTCTTTTGTAGTACCCTTTACAGTAGCAGTAACTACCACCGCGTCTGATCTACGAGAAGTTTAATGTGATAAAATTGAAAAACTAGTCTCCGATATGTTGCTACTCAGCCGGATTGGTTTCCTTATTTATGTCATTTCCAATTTAATTTAAAAATACAATGAAATCCTAATCACCGATGAAATGCTTGGGCATGATTTGTAAATTTTAGTCCCTAACTCTTATTTTTACATTCTAACACAGCACAAGAAGGCATTTTGGTAGAGTTTTTAAGATTTTTTTCTTTACTAGAAACAAACGACAACTGAGGCAAGAAGAACTGTCAGAGACTACGCATAGGCAATACATTGCTAATGAGAGGCACGCGGGCACCGCCCACTTACGACTTCTACTCTTTTTTTATGCTCTGTGATGTTTTCTTTTAAAACGCCTTTTCTTTTTCAACTTAATGTAAATTACAACACAATGTAATCTCAGAATATTTGCTTCCATAGCGTACGGTTCACTCAATTTCCGGGGAACAAATGACCGCACACCGTAGGCGTTGAGTCCGCGACAAGTACTCGGAGGACATTTTTTACGATTCAGGGACTTTTGTCCCTCGGGGACCAAAGTCCCTCGTCTGCGAAGGCCTTTAGACGTGAAGAAGTAACAAACATACACACTCACAAACTTTCGCCTCTTTAAGGGGGACCGACACGTTCAAACACGTTCCCATGAAGGCCGCGCGTATTTTTTCAAAGAAAAAGTTAGTCTTACGATAGATCGAGGCCGGTTGCGTCTCGAAAGTTCGATTTGTTTACGCGCCAAAATTTTTGAAAACCACGTCTCACTATCGTATCAAGTCGGTTGTAAAGTTTTTGAACTAAAACTTTCGTGAGCACAACACATTGTAGACTTTTAGTCCGGTCCGATTCGCAGAGCTTAATCATGATTGAGCTCTGGGAATCGGAGCGAAACCTGGTCGGACTCTTCCGATATAACAACTCCCGTAAGTAGATCCGGACTAAAAGTCTACAATCGGTTGTAAAGGGTTAATATTAGTGCGATCAACTTTTCAAACAGTACTGACAGTGAAAACTGACACAAGTTCGTACCATTTCAGTACTAAGCTTTATAAATGAAAATATTTACACTTTATACTATTTTTATTTTTAATGCACTAACCCGTGCTAAGGACAAATTTAAAAACCTATTTAGGGATTTGAACCCGCAACCTCTGGCTATCCGTGCCAGAGGTTGCGGGTTCGAATCCCGGCATGGGTGAAATTTTTAGCCTCTAAATAGGTTTTTTTATATTTACACTACCAATTCAATGTGATTTCACGAAATTATTATCATTCAATAATAATTTCGTGAAATCACAATAAAAAACAATTCAATTGGTCTTAATGTGATTTCATGAAATTACATTGAAATTGAATGTAATAGCAAGAAATTCAAGTAAAATATAATCATGTTTATTTAAATGTAAAGTGTATATATTTCAATTACACTTATCAAGATTGCTTACATATTTTTAAGTACCTAAACAAATTGACCATATTTAAATATGAAACGGGTCTATTCGCGATTATTTAATAGGTAATTTTCTTCTTCGCATGCCGTCTCCTATCGGAGATTGTCAGCTAATTCGGTCATTTTGCTTTCCGAGGTTGCCAATACAAAAAAGGAACTGATACTCTGTTGAAACCACTGTCGCAGGATGTGCAGCCATGATATCTTTGGTCTCCCAAGTCTCCTTCGTCCTGGAATCTTTCTTTGTAGGATAAGGAGACTGTACTTAGATATCAATCCTTGTTTGTCCCCTCTGCTGGGGCACGGGTCTCTTCCTGCATCGCAGGATGGTTGGTTTACCCTTCCTGCGATGCAGGAAGAGACCCATACTCCACCACGGGGGCCAAGCCAGTGACGGGCTTTACTGTCAGAAGTTATCAAGCCGCCCATAAGGTTTGACTTGGCTTAACGACTGCTATTACATGACAGCCGTTACCAACGGCTTAACGTGCCTTGAGAAGCACGAAAGCGCTCGGGAAAATGTCAATAGCGGTGGTCACCAGCTCCAGATCCAGCAACTGACCGCGTCTGTGGCTCAACCCTAGTGACTGATTCCAATCACACGGTTCCACTAGGCCCCGAGGGCTTCTTTATTAATTAGGTAATGTCGGAAATTAAGATCATTACGTTTTACCTAATAAATAATCGCGATTAGACCCGTCCGATATAACTAAATCGGGTTTAGGACACTATAGTACCACCGTTAAGGAATCTACAGTCGGGAGATAGGTATAGAGGTCGTAGTTACATTAAACTAGGGTGAAGAGGTCATTTATTACAAATAAGTTATGTATAACAAATTGTTGTAAAAAAATAGTCTTTGGCAGTGTCGGTTTTTATGAATAAAAAATACAACTCCTTAAAACACCTGGTAGTGGAATAGTAGTTGCCGTCTAAATTGAACCTTATCACATTGTAATCAAGTAACTATCATCATCAGCAACCCATTATGTCCCCACCGGGGGGCACGGATCTCTTCCCTAAGGAAGGCATAGGCCATACTCCACCGATATTTTCTAATGGTATTGGTGTCTGTGGTTGTGTGTTCGTGTCTTGCTTCTGCTTGAAACAGTGGGAGGGAGGGCGGTGCATTTACTAACCGCATGGTGCTTGTGAGATTTTAGGCGGAATTTAGCGAATAATTTAGCATGTGACATTATGTGGTAGGGGCAGTCGTTAAGCCATGTCAGAGGCCTTATGGGCGGCTCGATAACTTCTGACAGTAAGGCCCGCCAAAGTCTTACAATCCTCCACCAACCCGGACTTGGCCCCCGTAGTGGAGTATAGCCTAACCTTCCTGAGATGAAAGAAGAGACCCGTGCCCCAGCAGTGGGGACATATAAGGGTTGATAACGATACAATTCAATCCGCTATTTGACACGTATCAAATTTGACGCGATAAATATTTCCTACAGTATTTAAAGTAAGAAACGGAAATATATTGATTTTGCTAAGTAAGTATGCAGGATGGCTGCAAAATTTGCAAAGTAAAAAAAAAAATCTCGTTTAATTCGTAACGGCGAAAACGCTATCCGCCATCTTGAAACCATCTAAAGT
Organism: Yponomeuta sedellus; assembly: GCA_934045075.1. Lineage (NCBI taxonomy): Eukaryota > Metazoa > Arthropoda > Insecta > Lepidoptera > Yponomeutidae > Yponomeuta > Yponomeuta sedellus. The sequence continues at coordinate 6,284,656 of OW203751.1, read as the reverse complement.
ATGTAAACAAACATCTTTCAGCCAGAGCCAGTGGACATTGATTATTATAGGACTTACATCAAAGTGATCTTCACATAAATACACCCGAGTTTCAATTGATTCTCAATTGAAGTCGGGGTCTCTTTTGGCAAGTTTGAGCCAAGTGTTTCGAATGTTAATTTCACTGGGTACACGAATCCACAACTTCCCGGGGGTCTTTATTGACGTGTTTTTCATTCTCGAACAATGCAATAATGATAATTGGTATATTTTGGATGTAAATCGATGAAATCATGGTTGCGTTGTTGTTATTTCACTATGCTCAGAGATCACTTACAGAAAATTTAATGTCAAACTTTGTTTACAATTTTTTGGACTTCAAACTATAGACAAAAATGGCTGACCGCGATTTTGGCTGTTTAGGAAAATAAAGTTTTAAAATATATTTTTATGTTGCTTTTAGGTCCTCAAAAAATAAACTAAAATATTTTTTGTTCTAATGGAAGAGTTATTTACCGTTTAAGACTTATTTGAAAAGAGAGTCAAATAGCGGATTTATGGTGGTAACTATAATACCATTGCTTTGTAAAGGGTTAGCCCACTTCTATACATAAAACGGATGTAATCATCTGCCTTTATTCTCAATTCATATCCAAACTTCCATAATAAACTATCTGATCTTTGAATCAAATAACAGTTTAAATATGGTGCTAGATTTTTACTAAAAAATATTGTGGATTATCTATGTAGGAACTTTTTCCATCGTAGAAATAGTTGAATTGACATTGTTTTTATTTGGCATGACTTTCGTCAAAGTATAAAAAAGAATCAATTAGATTTACTTGTAATATTTCCAGTAAAACGGAACTAGTACAATCAGTATAAGTATGTATCAATATTCAAATTTGCACTGGCTACCCGTCTTTCTTACTTCAGCAACTGTCCATCGTAAAATTGTCTGGAAGAAATTGCCTTTAGCAATAAGGCCACCAATTGTACTATATACGTTTATAATTATTTTGTATTGGTTGTTTTTCCAGTGTACACTAAAGAATATTCTTATCTTATCTTAATGATTTTTTTGCCAACATTGTTATAGTCTGTTAGCTTTTAGAATATACCTCGGATAGAATCGATAGTAGCCGAGGTAATAGAAATATTGGCACTAGTATGACAATTTTAAAAACTTATGCTCGGGGCTGCAAGTGATGCAAATTACTTCAGCCAGATTCGCTGCCTGTAGGTAATACAGAGAATATTGTAAAAAGGTTCAAAATTTCACTGATGCCGGTGAGTCGCCCATTAGCTCGGTTGGAAAGAGCGCTGGCACGGATAGCCAGTGGTCGCGGGTTCGAATCCCGGCATGGGTGGATTTTTTAGCCTCTAAATAAGTTTTTAAAATTTTCCTTAGCAAGGGTTAGTGCATTAAAAAGAACATAACTAATATGACACTTAATTTCGACTAACTTTTCAAAATAGTAAAGAAAAGTTTTATACAGAGCCGGAAGTACTCGTGTGCTTTCGGCAAAAACCGAAGCCTACTCTAGAGCCCGAGGTATATTCTAAAAGCTAACAGACAGTACTTGTGTAGAACGTATTCTATAACAATAGTACATTTTCAATTCTCACTTGATTCACTCACTTTGTATTGAATGATCCACTGTCGCTCGTATTTAATTTCCTTTCTTGATTGTGAACATTATGATCGTGAAGAATGTATTCCAATATTCTGTATCTTTGTATAGAATTTGTTGAACTATTGACAATTGTTGCCATTGACTTATGAATTATGATGATGGAGAAAGAATGTATTCCAAAGTTCTAGAATATTATTCAATCTCACTGTATCTCTTTTATTGGATAGTCCAATGTGAGGGTAATAAAAATAGGTTCGTAACGATATTTTATAGGTCCAAATATTCCAGTTATTATAAAACGTTTGGATATACATGTTAACCGAGAAGGCTAAATGGAATGTCTAGAAAAGCTAAACTTTAAATTGTCGTCCAAGATTTTCTTTGTGCACTTTTCGCCATCTTGAAAATATTTTTTGTTACACATACAATTTTCTGTTTTCATATGAATTTTTCCGCCCGCTTGTAATTATTTTTTGTTACTAATAAAATTTTTCTGTCTTCATATTAATTTTCCGCCATCTTGATATTTTTTTTTTTCATGTAAAAATGTAGCCAAATTTTGGGTTCACATGAAGAGAACCCGTGTTTTCCAACTTGACTATAGGTATGTGATGTGGATGTCATTTAAGTGGACGATCGAGAGCTTTCTTTATTACCTCCCGTGTTGTGTACATCTTTTTATGTCTACACTTGGCCAGAAAGCGCTTTATTGCCAGGTGTGGCATAAATATCTTTTTATTTTCTCGATTGCTTATTCTTATTATGCTAATACAATTTCTTACTAGATTTAATGTGAAAAACGGCTTAATACTAATAGTGTTATCGATCATGATGCGTTACCAACTCATTCTAGTAAGAAAAGTAGTGTTAGCATAACAAAATAATTGATATAATAAATAAAAAAATATAATGGCCTTATTCATAAAAACACATTCCATTATAAATAACATTCCCGCACTGCAGGCGTTTTATTTAATCTGTGATTGTGTTTTCCTTGAAAAATCTCCACCACAGACTATTTTAGTGAGCGTTTCGGGAGTGTTTTCAAGAATTGTGTTCTTTTAAAAAAATTCCGTCTTATTTTATGAATAAAATGCGGATCACATAGGTTCGAAGTATTTGACCTCATAAAATACCGCTACCCTTTTGTTACACCTTGTTTATCTCTATTGAAATCCTGTTTATTGTTGACAATTTTTGCCACCGTTTATCTGATGTACCTAATATTGTTTACTCTAATAGCAATGCTCACTTGTTCCTAATAGCACAACGTCATATATATATTTTTTAAGTGAATTATGATTTTACCTTGAGACAATTCTATTTTCAAACTTGTAAGTAATTAGTTTTTGTATTTCGATGGATTATTTTTCCATTAAATGTTTATTCCATGTATAGGGGTTGGTGGTATTACTTGTTAAAAATAAAGGTACCTAAAAGTAAAGGTAAAAAATACATTGGATTTTTATTTATTTTTAGCGACATAAATATAGTTAGGAGGGGAGAAATCCACGGTGATGTGGCGAGCACATGTCAACTCTGCGCGCGCACTACAAAACTCTAACATTCCTGCATCGCGCAATCAGTGTTTCAATGACATACCATAAATATAACGTCCGACAAACAATAGTCGGACCGGCCGTCCCCAGGCATACGATCTGCCTGGCGGGAAATTTCCCTTTATAGTGGAAGAGCACGATCACCCGCTCTTCCCTATAGTGGTGACCCCTGACAGAACATTGTCAACCTTCCTTCGCTCTCGCAGCACTCCACATACATTAGTCTCAAAGCAAGGCCAGCAATCTTCCTTCTCACTTCATCAGTTCCACTACAGTCAACGCACCGACTACTGGTACTGATAGTGATCTTCCTTCAACCCCTCGGCACGGCAGCCACACAGCAACAGCACACGTTGCCAGTGGTACAGCAGCCTTCACCGGTTCCTACCACATGCGCGGTCTCCATGGTACTGTCGCCGGTGAAGAGACTGTTAGCCGCCGAACACCCTCAACCGCTAGTCGACTCACAGACTCGGCGTCACCTGGCACTTGCAGGCTTAAGAGCACAGACTTCGATTCCTGTCAGACCTAGCTATGCGTAGCTACGGTCTTGAAGGGGAGTGATGTGGCGAGCACATGTCAACTCTGCGCGCGCACTACAAAACTCTAACATTCCTGCATCGCGCAATCAAAGTGTTTCAATGACATACCATAAATATAACGTCCGACAAACAATAGTCGGACCGGCCGTCCCCAGGCATACGAACTGCCTGGCGGGAAATTTCCCTTTATAGTGGAAGAGCACGATCACCCGCTCTTCCCTATAGTTCTAAAAGTTCCTTGTTTACTACAGAACCACAGAACATAAAAAAAGAGTAGAAGTCGTAAGTGGGCGGTGCCCGCGTGCCTCACATTAGCAATGTATTGCCTATGCGTAGTCAGTGACAGTTTTGGTGACTTCAGTTGCCGTGCGCTTCTAGTAAAGAAAAAATGGTGAAAACTTGATTAAAATGCCTTGTTATGCTGTGTTAGAGAGCTAAAATAAAAGTTGGGGACCAAAATATACCGATCATGCCGTAACATTTCATCTGTAAGACGTATTTCATTGTATTTTTAATTAAATTTGTAATGACATGAACACGGAAACCAATCCGAAAATGAGAAAGTGAAACCACCTTTATTTACTGGTTTATAAAGTTAAATTTTCATCGAAGAAAGTGTACATTCTCTAGAAGTTTCTGTCAAAATTTGAATTCTACTCAATTACGGATGGGGGCACACATGATAAAAATCTATCGATAATTAATTGTCTATGACCATAGTAGTCATACATACTTAACGGTACTTAGGTATTGTAAATTCCAATTCGTCTAAGTAGTTAATAGTACATTACACAACTAGGGTGGTAATACAAAGAAAGGCCGAGATCGCAGAAGTTTGCGGCCCGAGCTGCAAGCGAGGGACGTAAATATGCGATCTGGAGCGCTCTTTATTACCTCCCGTGTTGTGTACATCTTTTTATGTCTACACTTGGCCAGAAAGCGACTTGTTCCGTACGCGCAGCGTGCGGAAAAAGCCACTTTAGTTAGATAGATAGAAGAGAACACTTTATTGCACAGCCAGAAAAATATTACAACCATGATTCATAAATCTAAGTAATGTTATACAATTGGCGGTCTTATCGCTAAGAGCGATCTCTTCCAGACAACCTTTGGATGGAGTGGATTGCATGAAGAATATAGTCGGTACGTGGTGCATGTACATAAATAATTAAATCGAAAATATATTGATAACAAACAGCAAGGGAGTGCGAGAATATAATTACTTACACCACTTTATTGCCAGGTGTGGCATAAAATAGTTATTGTTATTTTATACCTACTTCCTAAAAGCCTTTTCAAATGCTTCCGGTCGCCGTCCGGTCGCTGGGCCGGGTAAAGTAGTAATGTATGAGCTCTTGTCGCCGGCTGGTCGTTGTGCATGTGAAAACTGTCATTGGAGCACAGCTAGATCGCGATATAGTTTTTCTTCACCAGTTTATCAGTGACTGAAATATCTAAGAAACTATGAAACTAATTTTAATCAAATACAACAGAAAACCGTGGCAATGATAAAACAACCCTCAAGGGATCAAAACAATTTGGAAGTGAGTTTTCGTTTAGTTTTCCTAAGAAACCGAATACGAAAGTAAAATGGATGGCAGCGATAGGAAGGCAAAATTGGTTCAAAACGACGATGAGCACAATATATTCAGAGCATTTTCATGAACACTTCATAATAACTAAAAAAGGCGGAAGGTGGCACTTATGCAGCAATACCAGAAAAAAATGTGCTTCAATTCCAGGTTAGACTCTTGCGTATAATTGAAATATATTAGTACCATCATCAATAAAATTAGTATAACGTATGAAACATGGTGTACAGATAGACAAAGATCCGAGTCGTACAATACATGATATTTCCCGTGTTATATTTTCTAATGCCCGCGAAGCAGCGGGTTAAAGGTAGTTTTAAATAAGAGAACATTTTAAAATATGAAATCTACCACATTGTTTTCTTTGTGCATCTATTTACCCTATTAGTGTTGAATCTTTATTGCTCAAAAAGATAATGTGAAAAAAATGCTTTTTTACCAGTCAACCCGCAAGCAAAAAAGAAATAGCTAAAAATTCTTCTAAGTACCAGTATTCGTATTCGGCCATTAATGTGTTAAACTGTTTGTACGGGTATAATTTGTCGATAGGTTCTCCCTATCGACAATCTAGAACTCGCATTGTCCCATCCCAAACTGAGAATGTACTTGTTTCTCAATTTTGACCTTTATGTCTTACTAGGTAAAAGTTCTTTTCGGTCCGACGCGGTGATAGTTCCATCTAGTGTAGAGTAGCGTAACTACAAAATGTCAACCTTAATTTCATCATTGTCATTTGACTTTGATCATTGTTGACATTACGAAAAGGTGCATATTGTAATTGAAACTTTTATGATGTACACCTTTTCGGCATTGAATTTATTTACCAATGGCAGCTCGGCATTCGTAGTGTTCGTTTGGTTTATAAGTATCAGTTTGGTTACACTGGTTTTCGTACTAATGTGTCATGTCGCTACTTCTACTCTTTTTTTATGTTCTGTGATTTTCCATAATTGATCACTTTTTTGACAGCTTATGGTGTTACTCTATGTAATTCGGTACAAAGGTAGATTATTGGAGGAAAAACACTTTTAAAAATACACTTTCTTTTTGAAAAATATGCATACAATTGGATTATTCATGCTAAACAAGTTATTTCTCATTTCTATTTCATAAAATTATTTATGTTTTATTTAATAAAATGGCTGAAATAAAAGTATTTTTTCAAACACGATATAAACCTACGGCTGTCGCTGGCAACACTTGGTAGAAAGTAGAAATCCTTATAGAAATGGTATCAAGTCGCGCAGAAATTTTTGTTTATTTTATATTTATGTGAAAAAACAAACACAAATTAACAAAATGGGGACCCAGAAACCAAGTGAATGGGCGAGCTCGCTCATCGGCCGTTTCGAGGAACAGGTGAGCTACATAAAATACTGTAAATTAACTCGATAATTCCACTAGAGGTGGGTCTTCGATTGTTTTTATTAGCTTAAGAATCTCATAAAGATACCTCGTATCTCCTCCTACCTCGCTCTTGAAGCTCAATTCAATCGAAAGGTTAAGGTCCTAAGCTAAAATTGTGACTACACAGTGTAAAAAACGTACTACGCCGCAAGCGCGGCGACCAAAAGCCTACGCCCACGCTAAGATCTCCTTTCAGACTTATTGATCTCCGTTCTCGTAAATATTTACATACATTTATTTGTATATGACAGTATTCACAACATCAATAAGGATATCATGCTAGTTTCTTTCATCAAACTAATTTTTTTATATATGTATCTGTATCTTTACATGTTTTATAATATATGCTCTGGTGTACAATAAAGAATTAAATGTTATCTTATCCTGTCCTTTCCTGTCCTGTCCTGTCATGTCCTGTCCTGTCCTACCCTGTCCTGTCCTGTCCTGCCCTGCCCTGCCCTGCCCTGCCCTGCCCTGCCCTGACTTGCCCTGCCCTGCCCTATCCTATCTTATCTTATCAAAGTCCTTAATAAACAGAGTTTACACAATTATTATTAAACATATAACTCATGCATTGTATCATTGTCATCTAAATAATCCTTAAAATATTATTAGCCCTTTTGGAACAAAGTGTACTTTACAAACATCCTCTGCAGAGCTCAAACCTTATTTCAGAGAGTATAGGCTTAATTACTGCATTTGCCCACCGCGGATTGGCAATTCGAATAACTGAGCAACTTGCTCGCACAATGCAGGCAAGAGTTTTGTATGAGCAAAAAGCAAATGTTTGTCCCGTGCCTTTCTTTAATTAACAGTGTTACAGTCCAATTTATCTCTGTCACTCCCAGCTCCCCTACAAGACTGGCGCGCAGAACCTGCACTCCCGGATAAACGAGGAGCAGTGCAAGGCGTGCCTGGTGCAGATAAGTCGTCACCGGTTCTCGCTCGTCATCGCCGGCCTCACAAAGGCCCTGCATAGTATCAACGAACTGGTAAGACATAAAACTTTGTGAAACAAGCTAGGGGGCTAAATTCCCTTTACGTGGACCATACCTCGGTTCTAACTGACCGACGCTCGCTGAGGACTCTACCTTCGGCCTTGCGAATGATACAACAGTCGGCCTCGGCTTAAAGACTACGCCGACATATTTATTAGTCACTAACAACGAACACTCACAAAGATCTTGCAACGTATCAACGAACTGCCTAGACATAAAACGCTATAAAACAAGCTAGGGGTCTAAATTCCCCTTACATGGACCATACCTCGGATCTAACCGACCGACGCCCGCTGAGGCCCGGTGTGTTCCATAGCCAGAAACGCTCGTGGCCTAGGGAAGCGCTCGTGGCCTAGGCGAACCAAGTGATTGGAATCAATCACTTGAGTTAAGCAACAACAGGCGCGGTCGGGTACAGGATGTGTGACCGTCCCGTGACTACCGCTAGTGGCATTTTTCCGAGCTTCGCAAGGCACGTTAAGCCGTTGGTGCCGGCTGTCATATAATGGCAGTCGTTAAGCCATGCCAGAGGCCTTATGGGCGGCTTGATAACTTCTGACAGTAAGGCCCGCCACTGTCTTACAATCCTCCGCCAACCCGGACTTGGCCCCCGGAGTGGAGTATGGCCTAACCTTCCTGCGATGCAGGAAGAGACCCGTGCCCCAACAGTGGGGACACACAAGGGTTGATAATGAAATGATAGTCTAAAAAGTTTAGAAGCTTAGGCAGGCCGCTGTATGCATGCTGAAGATTTATGCGTCTCCTTTCAGTACCAGCCAAAGGAGACCCCGCTCGGCAACCGGGCAGAATTGGAGAAGGGATACCACGACAGCCTCGTCATCGTCCTGGGTAAGTTGTTTATTAAACAACACTCGACACGATTCAACAAAAATCAACACGTTTTAACTTTCCTTCACAAAATTGTTCATTCGAACAGTGGCGTAGCTAGGTAACCAAGGGGCCGCAACAAATTATAATTAATTAATTTTCAGTCTAATCTAGTTACTCTAACCGCATATGCTAGGTACACAAGTTTAGGGTTATAGGCTAGATCTGATCTATAGGTACAAAATAGGTACAAAAAAGGTGCATAAGAGCTATGTTTAGTCTGAAAACAACAGACAGCTGCAAACCGTATTTTGAAAAATTTAAAATTCTTACATTGCCCTGTCTCTACATTTACGAAGTGGCTGTCTTTGTCAAAACGAACCCTAATCTTTTCCCTCCACTCTCAGTCGTCAGCATTCGCACACAGCGAGATAAAAGTAGAGTTTGTGTGAAAAAAGCAAATACTGCGCTGTTACAGAAAAGCATATTTTGTATGGGTCCTGTAGTTTATAATAGAATACCGAAGGAATTGCGAGAATTAAGTACAAATAATTTTAAAACCAAATTAAAGTGTCTATTAGAACAAAAAGTTTATTATAATATAACAGAATTCTTGACAGATGATAATTTCAGCTAAGACATTGACTGACATTCTAATATAATTTGTATTTTAAATTGACATTTATTCTGGTTCTGTTTACACAATTTGACATGTAACAAAAATTTAACTTATTCATTCATTTTTAATATTTTTATTATTTTCATTTTAATATATCATTAACTCTATTTCAAATTGACATTATATTTTATTACTCTGAAAAATTTTAATTTGAATTTGTTGACATTTTTATATTATTGTTTCTAATGGTGGTGCCTTTTTTATAATTTGTACGCCTCATCAGGCAGAGCATGTATAGAACTAATTATTTTTTATATACATCCTATCAATGAACTCATGCTTCACAAATAAAAATCTTTTTGTCTTTGTCTATAATGTATGTCAATTTGGTAAATATTTCTGTAACCTGTTTTGTGTTCTAAATAAATAGAATAAAATTAGCCCGGCACAGGATTTTGTTTGAAACCAGACCAAATTATTGTCTTTGGTGGACGTTTCTTTATTTTATTGTCCGCCAGGCCAAACTAAAGGGTCCAAGTTGAGTTGTACTTTTTTTTGTGATACAGATGCATATTTTAAAAACCTATTTGGAGGCTAAATATTACACCCATGCCGGCATTCGAACCCGCGACCTCTGGCTATCCGTGCCAGCGCTCTTTCCAACTGAGCTGGGCGACTCACCGGCATCAGTGATATTTCGAACCTCTTTACAATATTCACTGTATTACGTACATAGAATATTATATTCCGACATGGGTATAATTTTGAGACTGAATAGGTTTTTAAAATTGTCCGTAGCACGGGTGAGTGCATTAAAAAGAATATAAATACAGATGATACGTTGAGCAGTTTTCGATAAATTATACTAACAGCTGTACTAACTGCCGTTTCTGTAACAATTTTCGGGTATACAATTTGACGACCTCTGTGGCGCAGCGACAGTCGGGGTTAGAACCCCGGCTGAGGACAAAAATCCCCAGGTCTTGGATTAAGGGAGGGCTATGTCCAGCAGTGGACAAATAGCCTGAAGAAGAAGAATCCAACTTTTGTCCAGTCTTGCACTGGCATAGTTCCAATTTCAAAAATTAGACATGATGGAGAGAAAGCTATAAAAGAAGTAAAAATAAATAAGGTTTAAATGCCGGTCGGCAACAGCAGGGAAGAACGATACAATGTCGGCCAGTACATGTTTAAACTCGTGGCTTATTTTGCAGACACGCTGGAGATATGCCTAAGCTCGCAGCCAAAGGACACGGCCAAAATCGCCGAAGCAATGAACCTGAAGATGCTGCTTAAAGAAGTAACGCAGTTCATTGGTGAGTCATTAATTTTTGGAGAAATGCCGCAACCGTTTATTAAAGACGTTTATCTACTCTGATACTACGAGTATAACACAAAGATTATAAAACATAACGTTTATGACAAAAAATAGTTTTATTACGATACAGGTCTGTATCATAATATAACTTAATGATTAATCGTAATGATACCCCTATACAACCTCCAGCTGGACCAAGAAGGTTGAACCTCTACTTTTAAAAAAGGGTTTCAATGAACGAGTCCGCATGCGCAATCGATGCGCAATCAACACGCATGCGCAATCGATGTTTGCGCCTTGGCGCCAACATTTTACATTTAAAAAACTTTTCAATATTTACACTATTTTTATTTTTAATGCACTAAAATTTATGGGTTCGAATCCCGGCATGGGTGAAATTTTTAGCCTCTAAATAGGTTTTTAAATTTGTTCCTTAGCACGGGTTAGTGCATTAAAAATAAAAATAGTGTAATCATGTGGGTACAGTGATATCGTTCCGATGTTAAACCTAACTGCAAAGTAGGTAGTCGGGGCTGTAAGTAATGCAATTTGCTTAAGTCAGATGTCGCTGCCTGTACGTAATACAGAGAATATTGTAAAGAGGTTCGAAATTTCACTGATGCCGTGAGTCGCCCATTGGCTCAATTGGTAGAGCGCTGGCACGGATAGCCAGAGGTTGCGGGTTTGAATCCCGGCATGGGTGAAATTTTTAGCCTCTAAATAGGTTTTTAAATTTTCAATATTTAAACAAAGTTTGGTTTTTGAACTAAAACTTTCGTAAGCACAACACATTGTAGACTTTTAGTCCGGATTTACGGATTAAGCTCTGCGAATCGGAGCGAAACCTGGTCGGACTTTCCCGATATAACAACACCCGTAAGTAAATCCGGACTAAAAGTCTACAAAGTTTGGTTTAATATTATTTTATGTGTTATAGTATGAGAGTAGATAAAGCAGTGTATGACACTGTACACACACATACTTGGTCTTATAACACTCGTGTGATACTATAGAAAAACTCGCCTACGGCTCGTTTATTAAAACACACTCGTGTTATGAGAACCCTTATTATGCAACAGTATCCCATGTGCTGGGGCACGGGTCTCTTCCTGCATCGCGGGAAGGTTAGGCCATGCTCCACCACGGGGGCCAATCCTGACTTGGTGGAGATATGTAAAGGCTCGTTTACGCCGAGGCAACAACGTGCGACAGTGCCGCATGCTACATATTGTGGCATGGGGCACCTTGAGGCATGCTACAATTTGAGGCATATGTGGCATACGGCAGCCTATATTACGCCGAGGCAACATCGTGCCTGGATAATTTCCAAAGCATCGTGCTGTTTTGTTTATGGAGTGTTTCTGGTTTACCTACTTTTTTGACCGAAGGAATACACCATAGAATATGGCTGATCAAGTAACTTTAGCAGCAGGTTATTTAGTACTAAGCCATGTAGCTAAACATCGGAAGAAGAAACTTTTGGTGGAAAAGAAGATTACTTCAGAATGGCCCACGTACTAGTTTACTAACAAAAATTAAGGCAGACGATGGTGCCTTATTTAAAAACTTTGCCAGAATGTCAACTTTGACCCACGGAAAATGTCGCATGGAATCCATTGTTCCCGGATACAAGCTGCGACAGTCTGCCACATGACGATTGATTGATTGATTGATTAATTAATAGATTGATGGATTTGATTGATTGATTATCTGGATGTATTTGTGGATATTGTTGCAGACAATCGCAGCGAAACGAACGCGTACAACGCTCTGCTGAAGCAGCTGGCGAGCAAAGTGCTTTTCGCGTTAAGCCTGAACTTCTTCAATGCGGTTTTCAACCGGATTTCCGCCCGATTACAGGTGAGAAGACACCTATTATTAGCTACCTATACGCTTGTATAGGTAGATAGTTCTTGAGTGGAGACCGCGACTCGGCAAACGTAGTGTAGGACGCCCTCCGACCAGGTGGGATGACGATCTGCGAAAATCTGCCGGCACATGCTGGATGCGGCAAGCTGAAGAAAGGACGCTATGGCGCGCATTAGGGGAGGGCTATGTCCAGCAGTGGACTACATAATATAGGCTGAAGAAGAAGAAGACGCTTGTATACCGGAGGGGTAGACAGAGACAAGGGTCGGCCATTTGTCTAGAATTCTAGATCCAGACGTCTCCTCCTTGGCTTCTAGCCTTTTTGGCTTACATTTATAGGGAAGAGCTGGTGATCGTGCTCCACCACTATAAAAGGAAACCCACCATAGTATCCTAGTTTGGGACCAGGGAGTAAATTCCCACTTCATTAGCAAATAAATCGTATACGACTCTGTGAAGAAATCACTGGCTTTAGGGTCTGTTTTCCTGTATTAAATTAATTATAAAAATAAAAGTCAAAATATGCGTGTGCACTTGTAATATCGTCGAAGACAAGAAGCCAGAAAAAAACATAGTGTTGCCACAATAAAAAAATAATCTTTTGAAAACCTATTTAGAGGCTAAAAATTCCACCCATGCCGGGATTCGAACCCGCAACTCTGGCTATCCGTGCCAGCGCTCTACCAATTGAGCCAATGGGCGACTCAGTCAGCCTCAGTTATCAGTGTCGCTGCCTGTACCTAATACAGAGAATAGTGTAAAGAGGTTAGTCGCCCATTGGCTCAATTGGAAGAGCGCTGGCACGGATAGCCAGAGGTTGCGGGTTCGTATCCCGGCATGGGTGAAATTTTTAGCCTCTAAATAGGTTTTTAAATTTGTGCTTAGCACGGGTCAGTGCATTAAAATAATAATAGTATAATCTTAATGTTAGTTTAGATTCCAACACTCTGGCTTATTAAAACATAACATACATTTAACATAACATTTACATACTGGCACATACATTGCTTTCGACCCCACACTAGGATACCCTGTGTCGTGGGAATCAGAAACAACGACATCACAAACATGTGATTATCCAAGACCTGGGCTTTTTCAAGTTAAACAAGGATGCATGCATAGTTGTACATAGTCATGCACATATGCATGTTAATAAGGCAAAATTACTGTACTTTCCTCAAATATCGTTAAATCTTCGATTATCTGAGTGCTTAGTGCGAGTTTTTTAACTACTCGATCGCGTTAACGTAAACTCATTTTTCTATGGCATCGAGGAAGCGCCACCTAGGGACAAGTATAGAAATTAAAATTGCTGAGTGCGAGTTGTAATGGTTTACGTTGAGAAGTGAACACGTTTACCAGCCAAAACACGAATAAACGCGAGTACGAGTTGTACTGTGACAGCGTTTTGCCAGTTCGAACGGTTAACTTACTCATACTCACTGCTCGATGCTCGATTAACGCGGTAGTAAAGTTATTCGATTGGATCTGTCAAACTCGCACTAAGCACTCTGATACTGTTGTCACGCCTATTATCCAATGATAATAGGCGTGATCACAATAAAATAAATAAGTTTAAGACATAGAAACAATTTTCTACGTCTTAAAGTTATTTGTTTTATTTATTACTATTTTATTTAAAAACCTATTCAGAGGCTAAAAATTTCACCCATGCCGAGATTCCAACCCGCCACCTCTGGCTATCCGTGCCAGCGCTCTTTCCAACTGAGCCAATGGGCGACTCACCGGCATCAGTGAAATTTCGAACCTCTTTACACTATTCTCTGTATTACGTACAGGCAGCGACATCTGGCTGAAGTAATTATTACTTACTATTTTATTATATTATTATTGACGACCTCTGTGGCGTAGCGGTAGCGCATCTACCTACCATGCAAGAGGTCCCAGGTTCGAATCCCGGCTGGAAACAAAAAAAAAACCCCATGTCTTGGATGTTTACATGTTTGTGACGTCGTTGTTTCTGGTTCCCACGACACAGGGTATCCTAGTGTGGGGCCAGAAGCAATGTATGTGCCTGTATGTAAATGTTAGTTAGTTAGTTAGACCTGAGATTTCCGCACTTAGCCTCATAGTTGGGCCATTGTACGTAGCAAGCGCTGAGGTACGTTAACACTTCAGACACTAGGGTTTCCTTACGATGTTTTCCTTCACCGTCGGCGAGTGGTATTGCTACTATAATTTTACAAATGTACATAACTTAGAAAACAAAGTCATTGGTACATGCCGGGGTTTGAACCCACGACCTCCCGATTGAGAGGCCGGCGTTCTACACCGCTCCGGTACCACCGCTGTATGTAAATGTTATGTTATTATTTATCTTTTATCCGGTAACAGTAAATCTATTTGTATTTGTTACAGGAACTATCGTCTAGCTCAGAGGAGAACCCCGATTATACAGACATCGAGTTGATTCAGCACATCAATGTCGATATACTGAGGCTTATTCGGCTGCTAACCGGTACGCAAAATGATACTGTTCTATTTTTTTAAGGGCCTGTTTCACAATCTGCAAATAAAGTCTCGGATAAGCTATCCGCAACCAGGGCTGCCGTTTGTTCTAAATTTAAATAAATATTCCTATATTGCGTGTGTTTGTTTATGGCTTCAAATTTAGAACAAACAAACAAACAAACAAACAAACAAAAGGGTGTTAGTAACAATTATAAACTTAACTGCATATGTAACTGCGTAGAAAGATGCATCACACATTCTAAATATTCGCATAAAGCTTCGTCATAAAACTAAACTAAATTAATCAAAAATATCGCCCCGAGACACATCCGACCCAAAAGTTCCCGTGACGCTAGCAGCATTACCTCGTTGCACCGCCAGGGAGATCCTTTGCATCAGGTATGCGCCGGAACGGACGTCATACCCCCGACTCCTCAGGCGCCGACCGATCTCCCGAATAAAAAGTTTTCCCTCATCCCCCCATTGTTTCCACGGCCAGTGGGACGAACAGATAATGCCGCATAAGCTGGCTATATTTTCGAGTCTTTAGTTTTGCTGCCGCTTCAGAAGCAGCAAAACATACTAAATATTAAAAACCTATTTAGAGTTTAAAAACCTATTTAGAGGCTAAAAATTTCACCCATGCCGGGATTCGAACCCGCAACCTCTGGCTATCCGTGCCAGCGCTCTTTCCAACTGAGCCACTGGGCGACTCACCGGCATCAGTTAAATTTCGAACCTCTTTACAATATTCTCTGTATTATGTACAGGTGGAATTTTTAGCCTCTTAAATAGGTTTTTAAATTGTCCTTTGGTGGAGAATTGAGCTCAATTGGTAGAGCGCTGGCACGGATAGCCAGAGGTTGCGGGTTCGAATCCCGGCATGGGTGAAATTTTTAGCCTCTAAATAGGTTTTTAAATTTGTTCCTTAGCACGGGTTAGTCCATTAAAAATAAAAATAGTGTAACCTTTTTAGAGGCTAAAAATTCCACCGTTAAGCCTAACTGCAAAGTGGGTACGCGGGGCTGCAAGTGATGCAAATTGCTTCAGCCAGATGTCGCTGCCTGTACGTAATACAGAGAATGTTGTAAAGAGGTTCGAAATTTCACTGATGCCGGTGAGTCGCCCATTAGCTCAGTTGGATAGAGCGCTGGCACGGATAGCCAGAGGTCGCGGGTTCGAATCCCAGCATGGGTGGAATTTTTAGCCTCTAAATAGGTTTTTAAAATTGTTCCTAGCACGGGTTAGTGCATTAAAAATAAAAATAGTATAATCATGTGGGTACGGCAATATCATTCCGATGTAAAAACCTAACTGCAAAGCAGGTAGTCGGGGCTGTAAGTGATGCAATCTACTTCAGCCAGATTTCGCTGCCTGTACGTAATACAGAGAATAGTGTAAAGAGGTTCGAAATTTCACTGATGCCGGTGAGTCGCCCATTGTCTCAATTGGAAGAGCGCTGGCACGGATAGCCAGAGGTCGCGGGTTCGAATCCCGGCATGGGTGGAATTTTTAGCCTCTAAATAGTTTTTTTTTAAATATGTAAGAGTGTGATTGGCTCACCGAACCGTCATCTTATTCAAACAGCTCCTCGCGCGATTTTGTGTACAGAATAATAATACATATATCTTCGTTTCAGAATCAATACAAAAGTTCAAACTTCTACGTAAATCCGCTCAAATTGTTTTGGTGTCATCGCTGGAGAAGGCCATATGGAATTGGATGGACACCTACCCTCAGGTATGGACATAATTTCACCAGCGTTAACAGAGCTGTAGTACACATTCGACACATAACGGAACTGTGTAAAATGTGTAATAATAGTTTTAGGTGAATTTACACTAAATTACTTTAAAGTAATGACATACAGTCTGTTAGCTTTTAGAATATTCGTATAGTAGAAATATCGTAACTAATATGACACTTAATTAAATAAACTTAATAAGAAATTATATAGAGCAGGAAGTAGTATTACACTCGTGTTCTTTCGGCGAAAACCGAAGCCTACTCTAGAGCTCGAGGTATATTCTAACAGACTAAAGGAAGGCTAAGGAGACGAGATAAAGAATGTAAACAAACGGACCGTTACTGAGTTACATAGCGATAGTGAGCGATTATTATCTCTGTCCTTGTCACACGTATGCAATAATGGCGTCATTTGATCGACGACAGCTGTCGTTGCGTATTTCGTGGTACAGGAAAACTTTCAGTACGGCAGTTGTCAACATTTGGTTTCATCCGCCATTTTGTGAACTATAATAGTTCATTCCTGTTTAGATTGCATTCGAAGTGATACGAGGACAATTTTTATAGCCATATTGACAACTTCTTGAACAATTAAACTTTAGAGTTCCATCTCGAGTTACGCGTTCAACTGACCTCTTTGCTATCCACAAGAGTAACACGAATGCCGATCTCAGGGCCTCACTTCGCAGAATCTGTGAAACCTACAACAAGTGTCTGACCTCGGTTGACTTATTCAATAATTCGTTGTCTCAATTTAAGGTAAGGGTTTATAATTTGTTATATTCTGATTGCGTGTGTAGCTGTGTAAACAACCATGTAATTTGTTCATCTCAATGGCATATACCTGGTTCAATTTGATAAAATCTTCTTTTTTTTTTTACATGTTAGACTAGTATGCGCCTCTCGCTTTTACATTACCTGCCTTAACTATAAGTGAGAAATGTTTCATAGGACAGATAAGTCCATAACCAATATTGTAAAACATATAAACATTCATTATCTGTGCCTGTATTTTCTCCAAATAAATTAAATTGAATGATTGATAATACTATGGATGGTTTCCTCATAAATACGGCTGATTCGTACTCTTCCGTCGAATCATATTTGACTAATACAGACGACAGCGATTAGAATAGGGAATTCGAAATTTGTATAACCAGAATTTATTCAAATAAAAATGTTTTGAACACCTGAAACTTTATCTATTACATTCTTTATCTCGTCTCATTGGCCTTCCTTTATACTCAGATATAGTGTTAAATGTGTAGGTATACTTTTGGTTACTTTAGTACTGTGATGATAAAACTTGTGTCAGTTTTCACTGACATTACTGTTTGATGGGTTGATAGTACTCATAAAGCTGGTGTTAGACGATTGGCGTGAATTACTCTATATTACTAATATAAAATGCCTAGTGAGCTATACAGGGTGCTACACGGTATAACTTGTATGGTATAACTTGTGCAAATTAAATAGGCATCTCTCGCAAAGAAGATCGAATCGCTAGAGGCGCCGAGGTAAGTGTGAATGAAACGAACATTACCGGACTAATATGACTCTATTGAACAACTATGCATTTTAGAGACTCACCCCTCTGGCCCAAAGAAGAATGAACTTGGACCCCGTTGAGGATTGACCCTCGATCTTCACAAGAATTCGCTTAAGTCTACTCGCAATCTAAAGACGAACGACCATTGACTCTGACCTTGACCTTGGAAATTAACCTTCAAAGGATGCCTAAGACTTCACCCAAATGACGATAAATGATCCTTGTCTGTGAACTTGACCTTTCAAAGAGACCTTGACCTTTAAATACACAACATACCATAACCTCACGCCTGCCTCAACTTTAAAGGCCTCACCCAAATCACGACAAACAAACATTGCACGTGACCTTGACCTTTAAAAATTGACCTTGACATTTGAACTTCCCTAGGAGTTCGCCGAGGTCCAGTCCCGGCCGAACGAGGAGCTCAGCAAATGCTGCGACTCACTCTCCGACCTGCTGCAGGACAGTTTCTCTGACAACAAGAAATCCCGTGTGCCAATGTGGCCCCTGCAAGTGCTGCTGCTCGTATTGAACCCCGTAAGTCACCTTAATAAGTGAAGTGAAGTGAAGTGAAAAGCATTTATTTCTATTGTAACACCATAAGAGCTAGTTCAGACATGGCGGATTCCGCGCGGATGCAAACCGCGCGGTTCTAAACGCATGTGTTCAGTCAGGCGCGGAGAGCGCTGTCATCCGCATGGGGTGACAGTCCAATCATGGAAGTCGAAGAAGCAATAATGAGTGTATTTGTTGCTCCTACTCGCTCTGCTCCGTTTCTAATAATTTTATTGGAATATTCTGTCAGTTGGATGTCCCACAGAGCAGAGTGCTTAGTGCGAGTTTGACAGATCCAATCGAATAACTTTACTACCGCGTTAATCGAGCATTGAGTAGTGAGTATGAGTAAGTTAACCGTTCAAACTGGCAAAACGCTGTCACAGTACAACTCGCACTAGCGTTTATTCGTGTTTTGGCTGGTAAACGTGTTCACTTCTCAACGTAAACCGTTGCAACTCGCACTCAGAAATTTTAATTTCCATACTTGTCGCTAGGTGGCGCTTCCTCGATGCCATAGAAATATGAGTTTACGTTAACGCGATCGAGTAGTTAAAAAACTCGCACTAAGCACTCTGGTCTCTTTTCCACCTCATCGATGAAAAGCTCGGTGTCGAAGCGATCCATTGTCACCGTCCTATACGCACGGCTTCCGCGCAGCGACTGAACGCGCTCTAGGTACGTCAAGTAAATAGATCCGAGCGGCGACCGCGCGAATTTATTTTCAAGCGGTTGAGTGGCGGTAGCCGCGCGGATTGTCAATCCGCGCGGACAGGCATAAACGAATTAATAGGTGCTAATGTAAATAAGATCCGCCCGGTCTAACCGCGCGATTTGCATCCGCACGGTTTCCGCCATGTGTGAACTAGCGCTAACATAAATGATAAACAATATTTTTAATAAAACAAAAAGATAAAAATAAAGGTGCCTCATACAATTATGCTGAACGAAATGTGCTACAACAGAAAAAGGCTGCAGCTCAGTAAAATGCTAGTCAGAGGCGACTAGCGCTGGTATAAGTTCTCTTCACCTTCATAACCAGCACATTAACTCCACACACATAAACACACACACACACACACACCACTTTTGCTAATCTAGCAACCGTAAATTACTCGTACTTTGAATTATTCTGCTTTATTGTGTTTGTTACGGGATTAGGCAGCGAGCTAGGAAGGAAGGGAGGAAGGTATAGGGAGGGAGGAAGCGGTTTGGCACGTTGACTGTAAACCCAAAGGTTTCGGGTTCGATCCCCGGCCGGGTCAAACTAGGAAACGAACTTTTCTAGTTTGTCTCGGGTCTTGGATGTTATCTATGTATTTATTGTATTAAATCTATCGTCGAGTTAGCACCTATAATACAAGTCATTTAGTTGTACTTAGTATAGGGCTAACGAGATCTGTGTAATATGTCCATGAATATTTATTTATTTATACTAAAGTTATTTTATTTTTTACAACACAGGACGGGTTACAGAGATTCTCCAAATTTTACACACATTACAGATCATCTCTACTACAGTCGATTCTTGGCGCATTAGACTATGATCCATGTAAATAGTAATACTAAGTACTAACATATTGTTACGGGCTAGGGTTCTGGATTTGGATGTAAAACGCCAATGACAACTTCTTAGGATTTATTCACGCAGGGTCTGGTCTGCAGGTCTTCACGACACGAAGTCCACACGTAGATTCCAATCGTAGTCCAATAGTATCGCTGAGGTCGTAGGTTATCGCTCGTATCGCAGGTATGTTCGCTCGAAGTTCACTCTTCGCTATTCCAAACGGAACTGACAGCGCGCCGCGGCGACCGCTATTTATATCCGCCGGCAAGGGTTCTAGAACATTCAAGTACGTACCTACACTCGGTGCACGCGGCAACGACTCTAGAACAAAGTCCTTGTCAAAGAGATTTGAACCTTATACTAGTGGACATACGAGTCACTATTGCTTGCAGCATTTTATTGTTTACTAAAACGCAGCATGCGGCGACTATTCGATAGGCTTCCAGAAGGCTCTATTCTAGATGGTTCGGGATAGGACCGCGACACTATGTAGTATTATATATATATATTTTTCGGGTACTTTTATCTTCCCCTTTGCTAGTATGTACTAGCAAAGAGAAAGATAAAACTACCCGGCACCGGCGTGCGTGCATGCAACGACTTGTGATCGTTTATGACTAGCGAAGGTGATCGTGGCAAGTGGCAGTCCCTGGTCTTTGCCTACCACCTCTGTGATACAGGCGAGAGGTTACCCACAAAAGCATACATATGTATGAATGTTTTTGTTGGTGAAGACAATTAATGAAGGGGATGTCCCCTATTTGGTCGGTGTCCGCCTGGGACGTCCCTTCCACTCACATTTGCAATTGTTAAACTTACCAAACAGGATTGTAATAATTAAAATACAATATTGAATTTCGAATTTGTAATGCAATACGTTCGACAAAATTAAATTAACAATCTAAACAGAACGCCGTCCGTCCTTAGTTGTAGTCGCCGCTCGAATGAATCAGGCGGTCTCTTACATCAGTTTTTGTCTACCGCCCGATTCTCGAATGGCCGTTACAGTTTGCATAGAACTGCAACGCGTTTGAAATTTGGCAAAATCTTGTAAGTCTTAATTTATTTTTAAAGCAATATTTAAATTAAATAACAAAATTACATTAAGGAAATCAGTTGGCTAACACAATATATATTTTAAAAACCTATTTAAAGGCAAAAAATTCCACCATGCCGGGATTCGAACCCGCGACAACTGGCTATCCGTGCCAGCGCTCTTTCCAACTGAGCCACTGGGCGACTCACCGGCATCAGTGAAATTTCGAACCTCTTTACAATATTCTCTGTATTATGTACAGGTGGAATTTTTAGCCTCTAAATAGGTTTTTAAATTGTCCTTAGCAAATCCTATGTATTTGTTACCCACAGAAAGTGCTAGAGGAAATTGTGAACGCCGACACGGGCGCCCCCTGCAGTCCGCGGCACACGAGGAAGAAACATTTCATAGACGCCGTCAAACGTGGACTGAGTGAGTTCTCATTTTTTTACTTCGAAGTAAATACGCTTACGCATCCGTGGTTCGCAAGGCACTTTAAGCCGATGGTGGGGAAGTCTATCGGCTTAAAGTGCCACAGTCTTACAATCCTCCACTAACCCGGACTTGGCCCCCGTGGTGGAGTATGACCAACTGATGTAGGAAGCGCTCGTGGCCTAGTCGAACCGAGTTATTGGAATCAATCACTTGAGTTAAGCAACTACAGGCGCAGTCGGGTGCAGGATGAGTGCCGGCTGTCATGTAACAGCAGTCGCTAAGCCATGTCAGAGGCCTTAAGGGCGGCTTGATAACTTCCATCAGTAAGGCCCGCCACTGTCTTACAATCCTTCACAGACCCGGACTTGGCCCCCGTGGTGGAGTATGGCCTAATCTTCCTGCGATACAGGAACAGACCCCTGCCCTAGCAGTGGGGCCATACAAGGGTTGATATTGAAATATGCTTACACATATCACTTCAGTAAATGAATGAGCATGATTGAGGGAACGATGGAGTCTCCTCTTACGGATGCAAATCGTAGTTTGTACGCGCATTTGTACCACGAGACTAGAATTACAGGGAGCATTGAGTCCGCCGCATTGCCATTGTAAATAATACCTATGTGCAATACAAGTAAATAATGATAATAACTTTTGTTCTTCTTCAGGCTATATTATGTAGTCTACTGATGGACATAGCCCTCCCCTAATGAGCGCCATAGCGCCCTGTCTTCAGCTCGCCGCATCCAGCATCTGCCGGCAGTTTTTCGCAGATCGTCATCCCACCCGGTCGTAGGGCGTCCTACACTACGTTTGCCGAGTCGCGGTCTCCACTCAAGAACACGTCATCATAAATAATCATGACATGTGCGTCATTATTTGTCAACCAGGTCCCCAGAACAACTCGAAGCAGACGACAGAAGCCGCGGTGGTGACGTGTGTCAAGTTGTGCAAAGCTTCCACTTATATAAACATCAACGACTCGGGAAACGTCACCTTTGTGCTGGTCAAGTCCGTCATTAATGATCTGAAGGTGAGTGGCTATCAAATTTAGGGGTTACAGACAGAGTTTAAATATTGAGGGCAGGGGTTAGTGTAATGTGCGCAAGCGTAGAGGTCGCGGTCAGATTCTGGATGGGTGACCGTCCCGTGACGACCGCTAGTGGCATTTTTTCCGAGCACTCCCGTGCTTCGCAAGGCATGTTAAGCCGTTGGTGCCGGCTGTCGTGTAATGGCAGTCGTTAAGCCATGTCAGAGGCCTCATGGGTGGCTCGATAACTTCTGACAGTAAGGCCCGCCACTGTCTTACAATCCTCCACCAACCCAGACTTGGCCCCCGTGGTGGAGTATGGCATAACCCTCCTGCGATGGTAGAAGAGACCCGTGCGCCAGCAGTGGGGACATATGAGGATTGATATTGTACGAGCTTGCAACGTACATCTGTTAGTAGATCGCCGTATCGCTGACATATCCCTAAGCAATGCTCAGTTCACGCCGCGAGTACATTGCAAACTTAGCCGACTCGAGCTAATGAGCTTTCAATTGTAACGTTCATTAAGCCGCAGTTTCTGCGCTACTTCGAATAAAACCTTTTCATTTCATTTCCGTCAATAAACGTGATAGAAACATGTGAAATAAATGTAGGCAACGCGACCGGTTGTTTTCCTCAATAATACTCCGCATTTATATGTATGTTTTTGCTGTGTGGTGTCGGCCTAGAGAATAGCACCAACCCAATTCTTCCCGCGGGTGTTGTAAAAGGCGACTAAGGGACACAAACTGGGAGGTGGGCAGCAGCGCCCCCTGCAGTACGATTCCACCGAACTGCGATCCCCAACCCTATGATAGCACAACGTGGCGCTCTTTAGGGGAGGGCTATGTCCAGCAGTGGACTAGTATAGCCTGACGACGATATGTATGTTTTATGCATTTTTATTTAGTATGTTTTATTTAGTACGAGGGATGGAAAGTGTGAAGGTGATATAGAAAGAAGAGTAAAAGCGGGAAATTGTGTAAACGGTGCCTTGCACTCAATTGTGTGTAACCGAAACATCACCAAAAGAGCTATGCCTTGATTTTTTATTAGGTGGACTAAACTGACAGTTGGTGGGTTGCCACGTAATGGAAAATAAAAAATAGTGTTGTACTCAGAGTGATCGAAGAATAAACATTTTCATTCAAGCATTCGTTCATTCAATTGCAGACTGGTGAATGTAATGTAACTCGCTCCAACTATAAACTCAAAAATTAAATAATAAGGTATTACGGGTTAAGCTGGGGGATTTAGTGATAAAATTACAGAACATGACAGACATGCCATGTTCATTCCTTTCTGTTTTGGAATAGGAAAAAAATCAGATTAAAAATTTTATCACCATTTATTTCCGAACTATCATTTTCTGAATCAGAATTCGTGAAAGATAGATATTCGTGCAACTGATCGACTACGAAAATGGCAGACGATTGAAGCGCATGACATGAACTTTAACATGTATGCGCCATCATTGCTACCAACTATGCGATAATTTAGAGGTGCATATTTTCTAAAGTATACTCCTAGAAATTACAGAATATTTTGTAAAGTTTATAGGTTTTTAGATGTAGGTATGTTTGTTTAATTGGTAGGTATTTAATGATTACAATTAAGATAATTTATTTTCCCCAAATAAAGGAAATGAAATTGAAGAGTGAATGATTGAATTAAATCGATCATTCAATCAACACATGAAGTCACATCACTACGATCTTGCTCTGGCAACATTTTAAAAAAATAAGAGCATTTTCAGCTGTCAGTTTAGTCCACCTAATGAAAAATCAAGGTATAGATTGGCTATTCATAGTGGCGTGCTGGTCCCAACACTTATGTATGGTAACGAGACTTGGGTGTGGCAAAAGAAGCTAGAAAGTAGAATTAATGCAGTAGAAATTAGGTCCTTGAACAGAATGTGTAGTGTTACTTTGAATGACAGGATACGCAATAGTCTGATTAGAGGACGTTGTGGGCTGAAAGAGGATATAGTGACTAGAATTGAAAAAGGAATGTTGCGTTGGTTTGGACATGTGGAGAGGATGAATGATGAAAGATTGACGAAACAAATATATATTCCGAATGAGTGGAAGAGCTGGTAGGGGTCGTCCCAGGCGGACATACATCGACCAAACAGGGGACGTATTAGCAAAGGGGAAGATAAAACGTACTCGGAACCGGCGTGCGTGCGTGCAACGACTTATGAACGTTGATGAAGCGAAGGTGATCTGTCAGGATCGTGACAAGTGGGAGTCCCTGGTCTCTGCCTACCCCTCTGGGATACAGGCGTGAGGCTATGTATGTATTTTATTATTATTAAAATTCTTTATTGCGTAAAAATGTTGCACATAGGCGAGCGTAATCCTACATAGCATTATCTACCAGCTAACCTAATTCTTGGAGACAAGATTAGGACGTTTTTTTAAGTAGGACAGATTACATTTGATCCCAGTTACGCCTGATGGTAGCGAAGACGGGGTCTACGATGTTACGTGCTTACCTGTTAAATGCCCTATACTATATATATTAGGAAGCGTAATATATACAATATAAAATTTACATTTGATTTTATTGTAAGGTTTTTGATTTAAGGTACTTTTTTTGACTTGGCCCTCTCTTTTACTCTTGTTGTTTGTTTTTTTTTTAAATTGACATGAATTAATTACTGTATTTAGGGCCTTTACCGACATTTGTATGCCAGAGTGTGACGCAGACATGCATGGACCAGTGGCTATGCATGTACGCTTGTAAGAGTTTGTAAGCTTTTAGAATATACCGCGGCTACTATCGGATAGAATCGCATATATTCGTGTAATAGAAATGTCGGAACTAATATGACACTGACCTATTTCGAAATCAGAACTCGATTATTATCATTACACTCGTGTGCTTTCGACGAAAACCGAAGCTTACTCTAGAGCCCGAGGTATATTCTAAAAGCTAACAGACTGTACTCCGGATTTTCATTCAAAGGGCTCATATCGATATCGCCTTCTCAGTCGCTCCTGTTCAATCCGGCCAAGTCTTACATCCGCGGCAACTTGGTGACGGGCGAGCTTGACCTGATGACGGACTGCTTCGTGTCGCTCTTCCGCATCATGCCGCATAGCAACGACGCGCTCAAGTGCTGCCTCAATGCGCACGCGCACATCAACTACCACTATGTCATCGTCAACTCGCTGCTCAGGTGAGTCGTGTGGGTTGGGCTTAATGTGTGTAATAAATGTAACTATGCTTTTTGAAGTGACCACTTTCAATTCAATTATTAATTAATAGCTAACCTAAGGATTCTGCCAATGTCGAATTTTGGAGATAGCGACAGTTTTTCTTTTTAAATGTTTATTGTTTTTTAAAAAAAACCGCAACCTATTTTGTAGTGCTGTAATCAACTTTGTACACGCATCTTTTTTGTGTAATAAATGTAACTATGCTTTTTGAAGTGACAACTTTATAGGCGCATCTCTTTTGTGTAATATATGTAACTATGCTTTTTGAGTCGCTTGGGAGTCGCTGGATATGAACGGCACTAGATCTGTAAGCTTGGGAGGCCTATGCCTTGGACGTCAAATGGCTGATCATGATGATGATTTTTGAAGTGAATACTTTGTAGACGCACTTTTTTTGAACAGTGAAAGAAATCGCGTATACTCTGCTCCAGTCTTTCGGTGAAACTGAATTCAAATTATACTATTTTTATTTTTAATGCACTAACCCGTGCTAAGGACAATTTTTAGCCTCTACATAGGTTTTTGAATTCAAATTGTTTTCAAGTTCAAATTGTTTATTTCGTAACAAAGTTTACAAAAATAATACACGGGCTGCACCCTCCTAGTAAGTATAGAAATACCTGTGTCAGGAGAGCCCGCTCTTCCACAAATACTTAATTATTAATTAAATTAAAAGTAACCTATTAAATAATTACATGCAGTTTGTCTGTGGGGGTCTGCGTGTACGTGAGTGTGTTTGAAAGCTTTACATTTGTTGCGTCCTATACAAGAAATTTTAATATATGTTCTACCACATCATAACTTAAACTTTTAACCCATTCAGTCAAAACCTTTTTATACTCGTAGCATGTTTTGAATTTACTCGGCTCTAGACGATTCGGGGATCCCATTTGAGGCCAAGAGAGGTGATATCCACCCCTCCTTCACTTCTTCACCAACCAACGACTACGACTTCAGGTCAACGGATTAGCAAACTGAAGTGGCAGGGGGCGAGTCATGTCTGCCGCAGGACTGGTTCTTGAGTGGAGCCCGCGAATTGACAACATTTCATATTTTACAACGTGCCAAACTAAAAATACCGTTTCATAATTTTGCTATCATGGTTACGAAAAAAAATTTTAGAATTTTTATTGTTGCTAAATTTTAGAGAAAATAAATAAAAAACCAATACTTTTTTGATGACGTCACACATACGGTGGAATGAGGAGGTACATACCGTTGCCTAATATTAAAAATGATATTAAATGTAGATTTTTTTTATTTAAACATTTCTCTTTTTTTTCTAAATATGTAAATATTTTTAAATATTAATGCTGTATATAGTTGTAGGAAAATGTATTATTTTATTTAGTTTTTACCAATGTTAAATAATTAATAAAGAACTGATAATTTATATGTATATGTCTATATAATATTATTTTAATATATATGTTTAGTGTATTATATGTGTAAGTATATAATCAATATGTAAAGTTTTCTTTTTCCTTTTTTTGCACGCCTGCCAAATTTTCGTTATACCTCCTGCGGTTGTCTGGTAGAAAATGCTCATGGCATTAAGTTCGCCGCATTGTACGACTTTATGGTGCAATAAAATATTAATAAAAAATGAAAAAAAAAAAAAAGAATCATCATCATCGTGATAGTTGGAAAGCAGCGTTTTGAATAGACCACGTTGTCCACAGAATTATCAAGCAGCCCCGCCTGCCTTGGTGGCCGCAGATCGAGCTCCTCTACCCGCGAGCCGGCGAGCTTAGGGCTATGTTCACGGACACACTGAATAAGGCCACCCAGGTAAGCCCAGAGTGCTTAGTGCGAGTTTTTTAACTACTCGATCGCGTTAACGTAAACTCATATTTCTATGGCATCGAAGAAGCGCCACCTAGCGACAAGTATGGAAATTTAAATTGCTGAGTGCGAGTTGTAATGGTTTACGTTGAGAAGTGAACACGTTTACCACCAAAAACACGAATAAACGCGAGTGCGAGTTGTACTGTGAAAGCGTTTTGCCAGTTCGAACGGTTAACTTACTCATACTCATTACTCAATGCTCGATTAACGCGGTAGTAAAGTTATTCGATTGGATCTGTCAAACTCGCACTAAGCACTATGACCTTCTTGATCGGTACGCTCCTGAGAGAGCGGTCTTTGTCCTCATAAAGAAACGCATGCAGTCACGGCATTAAAGCTGAGCCCATTCCCTTTTACCACAAACATGTGAATGAACGGACACAAACCGGGGGGTGGGCAGCAGCGCCCCCTGCAGTACAATTCCACCAAACTGCGATCCCAAACGCATGCCCAGCGTGGGGATTATGGGCATTACTCCGCAATGATGGCACAACCTTGCGCTATGGCGCTCCTTAGGGGAGGGCTATGTCCAGCAGTGGACTAATATAGCCTGAAGAAGGAGATGTGAATGAAAGAATAATTATTATTTATATTTTTTGTGTATTATACTATTTTTATTTTTAATGCACTAACCCGTGCTAAGGACATTTCCACCCATGCCGGGATTCGAACCCGCGACCTCTGGCTATCCGTGCCAGCCTCTTTCCAACTGAGCAATAGGCGACTTCAGTTGGAAAGAGCGCTGGCACGGATAGCCAGAGGTCGCGGGTTCGAATTCCGGCATAGGTGGAATTTTTAGCCACTAAGGGCGACTTGCGTAACGCTTTTAAATATTGTTTAAATACGAGTTAATCAAAATTAGGTTCTTAACTAAAATTAACGACTTGCACAACAAGAAATTTGTTCTTAATTATGTTTAGGCGACTGTCATATTTAAACAGCCGAGATTGGCTATTTAACTCTGCTAACCATATTTAGCGCCATCTTACTTTCACAGCTGTTCAGTGTCAATATGTCAACATTTTCAAACAAAGAACCAAACTAAATAAAAGGAACAGATGTTGCGCAGAATGACATTTTGAAAGTTTTGTTTTCTTTTTGTAACTTGTTTCGTTCCATGCAGATTTTAATCTCTAACCAACTTAATTTTTGTTAGCGGAAATAAGTTCAGACGTAAAACGGAACGCAAAGTCTGCTTTACCGACACGCATTCGTCCTTAAATATATTTAGCTAAATAACGGAATGACAAGTGTTGTGCAAGACGATTCTAATTATGATTAGTTTAACGAAATTTAGCAGAGTAAACGTGTTTAGTTAATTTTATTTAAAGTTAAGTTAAGCAAAATGTCACGCAAGTCGGCCTAAATAGGTTTTTGAAATTCTTGTGTTTGTTAATTTCAAATTGGTGTAGGCTGATGTTGCGTGCCCTACGACGATGGCAAGCCATTCCTTTCGGTTAAATGCCCCTCTTCGAGTTAAGGTCGAGATATATTTAGAACGTGCAAATACTGTCGTACTCGTTTCCTATAACACACACACATACATACATACATACATACATAGATACATACATACATAGATACATACATACATACATACATACATACATACATACATACATACATACATACATACATACATACATACATACATACATACATACATACATACATACATACATACATACATACATACATACATACATACATACATACATACACACATACACACACTGTATCACTCATACAATGTAATTTGTTTTGAGCGTGTAACTAGCATCTATAAGTAAATAGTCAAACAGCAATGTAATAAAATAAGTTAAATTTTCCAGAAAGAAGGCTTTGCTGTCTGCCATACAGTTTTTTAACTAGTACAGACAACATCGTTCTAATCTTATAGTCAGTTAAATATAATTACATTTTCATCAACAATGCTAAAATAGGATAAGTAAATTGTTATATTTCTTTGAAATAAATAAATTTTAAATTTCAAAAAAAACAAAAAACAAACAAACAGCTATTGTTAAGGTACGTTCATTTGGTGTGGTTTTCAAACCATCTAAACTTCATGGTGTATAGATACAGTACTAACCATGCTATATAAGAATAATTGTGACGTCTGCCATCTCTTTCCCGCAGGGCTACATCCACGCGACCCCACTTCGTATGATCTCGCTCACTCTCAAGTCCAAGGAGGTCCAATCTAAATTCAACAAGAACGAAGAGATGCCGGCCTACAGAACCCTCCTGCTTTGTATGGTCAAGCTCATACACGCCGATCCCATGCTGATGCTGAGTGTAAGTACCGGTGATACGAAAAAAAAAAACAAAAAAATATCCGGGAAATCCGGAATGAAGAAATAATTTTCCGGAATCCTTACAATCCGAAATCAAGACACCTGATAGCTGTTACTAAAACACAGTTTAATTGAGAGTCCGGATAGTCCGGAATTGACTTCGAGTTAAAGTATAAAATTCCTTGGAACTCTGTGCGAGACATTTCGGTTGAACACTTGGGTACTTGGTAGCTACAGTATCAATATAATTGCGCAGATCGTCCGTACCTTTAATGATCGCCCAATTAGCATTGGGAAGTTAATAAGCGCTTTTAAGTCCGGATTAATACATAGTAAACTACGTGGTTGGCTATATTGATAAATTATTAAATACTTATTGTTTATAGTAATTGTAATTTCGATAAAAGATACATAAAATAAAATATTCGTGTATGTGCTAAGCGTCCCTATTAGATGGTAGCATACTGTGGCTAAGAATATCCTTTAAATCCGGCCTGAAAGATATTTTTAGTCTAAACTTCTTCGCAGAATCCCGGCCGGTCGGGCGTAGAGATCCAAGCGTCGACCACAGAACTCATCAACGGTCTAGTGTCACTAGTGCACCAGACGGGAATGGGCGAGATATCCCAAGAAGCTATGGACGCCTTACTGGCTCTTCATAGGCCAGATCGAGTCCACATGTGGAACCCCGACGCGCCCGTCAACACTTTCTGGGATATCAGGTGAGATCCTGCATGGCGCAAGCGAAGTTTCTCCGTGCGGGTATTTATAGCCGAGGGTTAAAATTGTGCAGTGGGCTAGTGGATCGCTGGCTCGTGTATAGGGAAGTTAAGTCGAAAGCGGTGAATATTCTTATATCTCACGGCCTCGCTGGCGGAGCGGTTGTGCACGCTGACTGTAAAACCGAAGGTCTCGGGTTCGATCCCCGGCCGGGTCAAACTAGTAAACGAACTTTTTTAGTTTGTTTCGGGTCTTGGATGTTATTTATGTATTTATTGTGTGTATTAAATCTATCTTCGAGTTAGCACCTGTAACACAAGTCATTTAGTTGTACTTAGTATAGGGCTAACCAGCCTAGCGCAAGTAGGAACTTTGAAATTTTTGTTCGCATTTAGCCCCGTTTTAATGGCGGACATATTTTTGTCTCACTCTTTAATACTACTTACTCTTTCTTTGCTGTCAATGTCAAACTGAAAACATAACAAATATGGCGGAACGCGGCACATATTAGAACGTTTTCAAGTTAAAATTTTTGTGTTTTAAGTTTGTTCAATATCTAGCTGTGTGTATCTTGTTGTACAGTGTTTAGTGATTTTCTTTTAATATTGGCATTGATCGGATGGTGTCGAACTTGTGCCATTTGTAAAATAAGATGCAGCCGGTCAAAGGGTACCAAAAGAAAGTTTATGGGTAAATTTCCTAGGGATGAAGACCGGTAAGTATTTCTGGCTACAGTTTTTGTCATCTTGCACAAGAGCAAGATCATAAATTATGTTAAATAACGTAATTAATATACTATGAGAAAAATACTCAGATGTTTCAATGTCATAGTGCCATATTGAATATGTGCCATACACATATTCAATATCGATAAAAAAATATCTGATAAGTACCTTGGTCAGAATTACTACTCAGTGTATGACGGGTGAATTGCTGTAAGCCATAACAATGTTTCAACGATGCACTATTAGTGGCTGCATTGAATGTTGTTTTTTTTTTAGATGCAGACAATGGGTGAAAATTGTGGAAGATCTTATATCGTATATCCCCATCGAAAAACTCCACCAACATAAATATGTTTGTAGAGATCATTTCCGGCCGAAAGATTTTTACAACTATTTTAAAAGGAAGCCGATTAAAGAAATTGTGAGTTGTGTTATAAACTTATAATGTAACACTTACTACATTTCATGAATAATTATGTAATAAAACACAAAATACGCCTTGCTTTACGTCGAACATTTGAATATATTTTGCTCCATCATTTAGAACGCAATATTATTATTACGTCTTAATACGTAAATGACATACTTTGATAAACATTGTTTTACAGGGCTGTATCTTCTCTACTTATAAATGCGCCTCCTCTTCCTGATTACTTACTAGCTGAGTTTCCTTACCACGTAGCCACGTCGCATCACTTGAAACTGGTTAGTGATTGGAATTACTAAAATATTTTTTTTACTAATTTTTAACTTAAAATATTTTTTTATAAAAATGTATTTGATAGTTACATAGTCAATTATGCAGTTATGTGGTAAACAGGAACAAACTATTTTTTTTTCGGACTATTCTTGCAATTGTTTATTTTCAGATTCAGCTATACAAAAACCTATTAGTTGTCGAGCTTCACAAAACAACTCTGGTACGTAGACTTTTCATGTATCGCTGAAGTTTTTTGTAACTAGAGTTTGTTTACTTTGATAAATTACAAAGTGTTATCATTTTCAGCACCTTGTACAGCAGCCAAAATATCAGCTGTTGCTATTGGTCCAGTAGGGTTTGACCACAATTATTGTGGCCTGGAATCTCAGCATATTTATCAGAACTATCCCGGTAAGTAGCATAGTTTACCAACAAATTAATAATCAATAACGACTCAACTTAACTTTTTTTGACGATTTCAGCACCTGAATCCAAACCACCGATTGATGAAGTTCGCTCAGATTGGACACCTCTAAGGAAAAACCAAATAGCTGCTGAAATAAATTCAATAGACCTTGACCACAATTATTGTGATTTGATAATCAATAATAAAATACTAATTTCATTTGTCGTTTTATTGAAAACATTGATTTTTATTAATTTTATTAGGCTAACTGCGGAGCCCCTGGATGAAAATTTATCGATATCGATAAATGTAGTACCAATGTAACGGGACGTCCCTAATGCACAGACAAGTTGTTATGTTGGTAGCACTTTTGACATTGCATTTTTGCTCTATTGGTTGGTATTGCTAACGGGGCTAAACTCATTACAAAAGCATATAGGGAGGTCCCGTCTCTTATTTATATGCTCTGTGGGCTAACGGGATTTGTGTAATATGTCCATGAATATTTTTATTTATTTATCTATCTCTCTACTATGATTTTGATAGAACGCTGTGTATAAAGGTTATCCTGTGCGTGCCTCGGCTGTATTGCTGCCAACTTAGGCTAAGTGACTGTTTCGTCACTCCGTAGATTTGTATGGAGATGCGCGAAATGTCACCCAGTTGTCACGTCGTCGTAACATCTATGCGCATCTCCATACATATCTACGGTCTTGATAAGAGTGACGAAACAGTCACGGTGACAAAAGTAACCCGTGCGCGCCTAGCCCTATTAAATCGGTTATACGTTTCAACGCCTAGGTATTTCGCACCGAATCCTGAATCATTCGCTAATTGTGAAGGAAAACATCGTGAGTAAACGAAAAAGTGTCTGAGATGTTCATACCTCAGCCCTTGACATTCGGGCGCCAATCTAAGGTGGGCTCGCGTGGTGATCAAGCACGTACTATCTCTCTCACTCTCACTCTCTCCCTCTCTCTCTAACACACGCACGCACACACATACACACACACTAAAGGCCTGCAATGGGAGAATCTAATTGATATCGGTAACTTCAGAAATTGCTTCGCATAATATAGTCCATTTGTTTTTAGGTAATGATATAAATGTAAATATGTAATCTTGATAAGTCTTTTTATTGAAATATACACTTTTGTAAATAAAAATAGTTACATTATACTTTAATTTCAGATTTATTTGGTAAAGTCTAAAGATTTTGTTTGGAGTCTGTGTTTCGGTAAAAAGGTGTATCAAGATTGTTTCGATATCGCCCTTTGCAAGTCCCCACTGCTGGGGCATGGGTCTCTTCCTGCATCGCAGGAAGGTTAGGCTATACTCCACCATGGGGTCCCAGTCCGGGTTGGTGGAAGATTGTAAGGCAGTGGCTGGCCACTACCTTACTGTCAGAAGTTATTAAGCCGCCCATGAGGCCTCTGACATGTCTTAACGACTGCCATTACATGACAGCCGGCATCAACGGCTTTGCGAAGCACGGAAGCGATCGGAAAAATGCCACTAACTGTAGTCACGGGACGGTCACCCATCCTGCACCTGACCGCGCCTGTTGTTGCTTAACTCAAGTGATTGATTCCAATCACCCGGTTCGACTAGGCCACGAGCGCTTTATGTACCTAAACAAATAGACTATAGGCCTCTGTACAAAATTTGACCAAAAAGCTCATGGAATCTACAGCCATCTTTAATAGTAAGTCTACCCGTATTTAGTACAACGAAGCTTAGAAACTGTTTTGTTTTAAAAAAAATTCTTTATTTAACTATAAATTACATAGACAGAATACACCAAGATCTTACTCTAGGGGCATGTTAGGATGTTCCAGTCATGTTTATCAGATAGAAGTACCTTTTTGAACATTTAGGCTAATTTTAATTCTAGGAAGATTAGTTACAAGCATAAACAAAGGTTTTTACATTGACACTTACTGTGCGAGGATTAGAAACACTCCCCCGGTACTTTTAGCAGTTTAGAAACTAAACCGACAAACCTCCCTCCAGCTGCCAGGTCCTCTACAACATCTGCCAGAAGCTGATCCAGCGCCTCATCTGCAACTACCGCGAGGTGCTCCGCTGGCTCCGTGACATCCTGACCTGTCGGAACGAGTTCTTAGCCAAGCACAAGGAGTACGCCAACGTTGGCACCCACCAGCCTATTTGCAGACAGGCTCATATTAAATTAGAGGTTGGTATTCTTATATAGATAATTTTATAAATAAGGCGTGGAAATAATAAAATAGAATGCCCTTTTCAGAAAGGAGACCATTCAAATTGGGCCCAAAACTTAAAGTTTTTCGGCCAACGAAAAAAAACCATTTCCAAACTGTTTCAAACATTGTCCAGAACATTTGATACTATTGCACCAAAACAGTGAAGCCTATCGTTTAGCTACTGTCAAACATTGAAAATCTTATATTCCCATACATTGGAAAAAAATATTGTTACGGGCTAGGGTTCTGAATTTAGATGTAAAACGCCAATGACAACTTCTTAGGATTTATTCACGCAGGGTCTGGTATGCAGGTCTTCACGACACGAAGTCCACACGTAGATTCCAATCGCAGGTTCAATCGAAGTCCAATAGTATCGCTGAGGTCGTAGGTTATCGCAGGTATGTTCGCTCGAAGTTCACTCTTCGCTATTCCAAACGGAACTGACAGCGCGCTGCGGCGACCGCTATTTATATCCGCCGGCAAGGTTTCTAGAACATTCAAGTACGTACCTACACTCGGTGCACGCGGCAACGACTCTAGAACAATGTCCTTGTCAAAGAGATTTGAACCTTATACTAGTGGACATACGAGTCACTATTGCTTGCAGCGTTTTATTGTTTACTAAAACGCAGCATGCGGCGACTATTCGATAGGCTTCCAGAAGGCTCTATTCTAGATGGTTCGGGATAGGACCGCGACAATATTATTATACAATTTTTATTTTTAATGCACTAAACCGTGCTAAGGACAAATTTAAAAACCTATTTAGAGGCTAAAAATTTCACCCATGCCGGGATTCGAACCCCCAACCTCTGGCACGGATAGCCAGAGGTTGCGGGTTCGAATCCCGGCATGCGTGAAATTTTTAGCCTCTAAATAGGTTTTTAAAAAAAATATTGTAACGTGTTTACAAAATATAGTTAGAATATTTTCGGGGCTTAATCGCGTAGTAATTTATGGCTAATTTACCTCGACGTTTCGACGACGTTACAGTCATCGTGGTCACAAGGAGACTGATGGCTGGCACCCGTATTCTTCTAAATATGTGTACAAGGCGCGAAAGTTAAAAAAATGTGTTTATAAGATATACTATTAGGGTTTGTCTAGGGAGTCTTCCTCAACAGTTTTACAAGATAAAAAAAGAAAAAAGATAAATAGTTTGTAACACTAACCTCTTGAGGTGCTCTGCCTGAGGGGCTAGGTTTCTGCGCGACCCGGTGAAATACTACCCGGGTTGGCGCTTTCAAGGATGCCTATGGGGACTACTCACAAATGACTACGCTTGAATTCCAAAAACCGACACCATTTAATATACACAGACCTAATATTTACATAACTAATCCTACACACTCAAATTGTCTCTCACTTAACCTACCACTGGTTTTAACCATTGTCCCCGTATTATCACTGTCTTTGTTACACACCGACACTCACACAACTTAACTACTGATGGACACTAGGGGCGACTTGCTCACTATTATTAACTGCTGTACTTATTCCCGGTGAGAGGTACCTACGACTCTCAATGATCCTGGAGTGGCCGATATCGGGATCCCCAACATACCGCTCTCAGGATTCCCTATTATCTGGGGTGGCCACCATCGGGAACCCCAACGTGCCAGCACCCAGAGGCTAAGGTGGGCACACGAGATGTCCTAGGCCGGCTAATATCGGCGAACCAACATGCCATGCCCTAGGACATCTCGTGAGTGGCATCGGCTAACCTCGGATGGGCCCACAGAGGCGGACCACTGTACCGCTTCCGGCGATCAGCCGATGTGCCCTCACTTGCTCCTCAACCCTCTACAGATCGGGATCCCCTCCGACTGTCCTGAAGCCCTACCGGGACTCCCACAGCGAACCAGAAACCCCTTAAATTGACACCGGGACCGGACCTACGGTGAACGTCTTTACTGGTAGTGGGAGCCGCTCGACTGAGCTAGCGCTGCGCCTTTTATATTCGCGTCGCCGCCGTGCCGCGCCTCCCGCCAGTCCTTGCTGGCGTCACTGCATGCGGCGCCCCGCGCCGCGGGCCGCGCTCCGCTGGCGCCTTGTCACGCCGTGCCTGCGTGGTGCTTGTGGTGTGGCTGGTGACGTGGTCAGCTACGTCACAAGTTATTTGTTATACAAGAGTGCAAAGTTGCTTTTTAAAAGTGCACGAGGTGAAAAATCACCTTCATTCCACCTCAGCGAGGAAATGACTAAATGCAAAAAAAAAACGTTTACAATCACAAAATAGGTACACTTTTTTAATTCATAAACTTAGTGCACACGATGTTCTAAATTCAATTTACTTTATCCTCTAGAGAATAAAAACGGCTTTTCCACTCAGATATTGAAGATTAAAAATACTCTTTCCGAGATGGTGGGATGAAAAATAATTAATTGCCAATATTATAGAGTTACATGCATTTTAGATTATGTTGCAAAATCTAGAAAAGGGCGTGAAGGTACTATATTGTATTGTTTATTAAAGTAAACTAACAACTATTGCTACTAGAAAGAGTGTAAATCATCTAACATACATGTATAAAAACTTATTTAGAGGCTAAAAATTTCACCCATGCCGGGATTCGAACCCGCAACCTCTGGCTATCCGTGCCAGCGCTCTACCAATTGAGCGACTCACCGGCATCAGTGAAATTTCGAACCTCTTTACACTATTCTCTGTATTACGTACAGGCAGCGACATCTGGCTTAAGCAAATTGCATCACTTACTACAGAGAATAGTGTAAAGAGGTTCGAAATTTCACTGATGCCGGTGAATCGCCCATTGGCTCAATTGGTAGAGCGCTGGCACGGATAGCCAGAGGTTGCGGGTTCGAATCCCGGCATGGGTGAGATTTTTAGCCTCTAAATAGGTTTTTAAATTTGTCCTTAGCACGGGTTAGTGCATTAAAAATAAAAATAGTATAATCATGTATAAGGCATGTATTGCTTTTAACGTCTGTTCTGCATTATTAAAAATGTATAGAAAAATCTGACCTTTAACGTCTACTAGTACTTAAGGTATTCATTTTACGATATAGGTTTTTTTAGTATGAAGTCAACAAATCAATGTGGCCCATCGTTTAGAATAGTTTTTTTTCGCTGGCCTGCATTTTCATGTTTGGGCTCAACTTAGTATGAAGCGTGACTGGTCTCCTTTATTTCAATGTTAAATTTCTGAGCCACCTTCGGGTTGAAGCCGCAGTGGAGAAGAAGGTAGCCAAGAAACTCCACTCTAATAATCTTATCTCTTGTTGATGCGCTCACGCGGCACGCGTCAAGATACCCACATTACACTCGGGAGAATAGCTGGTATTCACAACACAGGTGTTTAGAATAGAAGTTTGATTTTGGAACGCAGACTACTTCACAGAGTTGACAGTTCTCAGATGAGTCTGTGCACACTCTCTCTTGTTTTTTGGTTGGAAACTGTAAAAAGCGTGTGGAGCGTTTGTTGGCCTAAATTGGTGTGGCAATTAGATTGCCGGGCTTGTATTGTAGCGTCAGCTTTTTGTGTCGGCGGCGTAGTGCCGCTTGTTTTGTATCGCCAGTCGTTTTCCCCTTAGCGTCCCGTGTGCCTGCCGGCCTTGTTATTATAGGGTTCGATTGAATAATATACAGTGAGTAACTTTCTACGTTGTTTAATTAACAGATAATCGGTCCCCTAAAGTATCTTCGTGTGAAGTGAGAGATGCGTCCAGGGACGGATCCCAATGGTAACAGTTTGTTGTTGGGCGACGGATCGCCCAAAATAGTGGACATACAATTGTCGTGAAACGCGGTGTCGTTAAAGTGCACTGCAGGTACGTAGCTTTCTGGGGATCTTTCCCCAGAAAGCCTACTTCCCCGTCTACCCCCCCAACTTTACCCACCAACCGCTCTTGCTCTTGGGGGTAGACGGGGAAGTCTAGGGATCCCCAAACCTCAGTGCACCTACCCCGGACGGCGCCGGCTGCCGGGTCGAGAGGCGTCGACGCGGACAGACTGTAGAAGTTGTTTGATTCATTAGTTTTAAGTATTAGTTTTTTAATTGGGTCCTTTACCCAACAACAGCTTTTTTGCCTACTGTGAATACCGTGCCTGAGTGTATGTGTGTGCGTGAGTGTGCGTGTCTCTGTGTGTGCGTGTGTGAGTAGTTAAACAATTTTCGCTCGTCTCTCCCGCAGGTGGTATTCTTCATGTGCCTCTGGTCTATAGACACGGACGTGGTATTGGTGGCCATGTCTTGCTTCGCTCTGCTCTGTCAGGAGGCCGACATCCGCGTCGGCTCAGACGAGCTGACCGCCCAGTGCCTGCTGCCAAACTACGCTGTGTTCCAGGAGATCGCACATACCGGAACTGTGCTGACCACCGGTGAGTATGGGGAACACACGGAAAGAATCCATATCAACCCTTGTACGACCCCACTGCTGGGGCACGGGTCTCCTCCTGCATCGCGGGAAGGTTAGGCCACACTCCTCTTACGGGGCCAAGTCCGGGTCGGTGGAAAAAATGTGCCCAAAACATTGAAAGAATGGCAAACTCAGAACGAATTGTGGGTTCGGTGAATAGTGGTGCCGTTGGTGCCGGCTGTCGTTATGCCATGTCAGAGGCCTTATGGGCGATTTAATAACTTCTGACAGTAAAACCCGCCACTGTCTTACAATCATCCACCAACCCGGACTTTGCCCCCGTGGTGGAGTATGGCCTAACCTTCCTGCGATGCAGGAAGAGACCCGTGCCCCGGCAGTGGGGACATACAAAGGATGTACATCATGTGCTCTAGTGTACAATAAAGAATATATTCCATCTATCTTGTAATTATTATTGTTAAAACTCTTTATAGCATAAAAATGTTTGCACATAGGCGAGCTTTATGCTACTTAGCATTATCTACCAGCTAAGCTAAGTTTTGGAGACAAAATTAGCAGGTAGTGCAATTTTAAACAATATGAAATTTAAAAACCTATTTAGAGGCTAAAAATTTCACCCATGCCGGGATTCGAACCCGCAACCTCTGGCTATCCGTGCCAGCGCTCTACCAATTGAGCAATTGGCTCAATTGGTAGAGCGCTGGCACGGATTTCACCCATGCCGGGATTCGAACCCGCAACCTCTGGCTATCCGTGCTAGCGCTCTACCAATTGAGCAATTGGCTCAATTGGTAGAGCGCTGGCACGGATAGCCAGAGGTTGCGGGTTCGAATCCCGGCATGGGTGAAATTTTTAGCCTCTAAATAGGTTTTTAAATTTGTTCCATGGCACGGGTTAGTGCATTAAAAATAAAAATAGTATAATATGAAATTTAAAATAGTGGGGGAATATTATATAAAATAACAATAAATAAGTAGTATGAAATACAATAAATGCATATACATTGTCTCTCTCGCATTTATTATTATTATTATATATATATATATATATATATATATATATATATATAATAATAAATGCGAGAGAGACAATGCTACATATTGCTTGAGCGATATTGATATGTCTACATGTGAATACTGCTTACAATACATGGCGTTGGCCTCTTTTCATTACTTTTACCGCGCATATAAAAGGATTTGTCTCAACTCATTTCAACTATTTCATGCAGCGAGTCAGGATATGGCAAGAGATTGCTTGTACAAAAACATTCACAGTAAGTATCTTTAGTTAAAAGAAGTCGGTTAAGTAGTTTTTTTTAATGTAGCCTCGATTGTGTCCCACTGCTAGGCAAAGGCCCCCCCTTTTGCCTTACACTCCTCCCTGTTCATGGCCACCTCCTGCCAGCCCGGCAGAAAGGTCGTGAGGTGGTCCCGCCACCTGAGTGCTTAGTGCGAGTTTTTTAACTACTCGATCGCGTTAACGTAAACTCATATTTCTATGGCATCGAGGAAGCGCCACCTAGCGACAAGTATGGAAATCAAAATTGCTGAGTGCGAGTTGTAATGGTTTACGTTGAGAAGTGAACACGTTTACCAGCCAAAACACGAATAAACGCGAGTGCGAGTTGTACTGTGACAGCGTTTTGCCAGTTCGAATGGTTAACTTACTCATACTCCCTACTCAATGCTCGATTAACGCCGTAGTAAAGTTATTCGATTGGATCTGTCAAACTCGCACTAAGCACTCTGGTCGGCCACGTTTGCGATATCCGTCGCGCGGAACCCAGTCAGTGACGATTTTTGCCCACCTCTCTGGGCCCATACGGCTTAGGTGGACCGCCCAATTCCCGGTTAAATAGTATCCCTTTTATAATAATAATCACGAAATCATGGGCGGAAAGTGCAACAAAAAGAATATAATCATGTGGGTACGGCGATATCATACCGATGTAAAGCCTAACTGCAAAGTAGGTACTCGGGGCTGCAAGTGATGCAAATTACTTCAGCCAGATGCCGCTGCAATACAGAGATTATTGTAAATAGGTTCGAATTTTCACTGAGTGAGCCGGTGAGTCGCCCAGTTGGAAGAGCGCTGGCACGGTTAGTCAGAGGTCGCGGGTTCGAATCCCGGCATGGGCGGAATTTTTAGCCCCTAAATAGGTTTTTTTTAAAAGTTTACACATGTAAAGTGGATGTGAAGTCGATTGTATAACAATAATATAAGCCTTTATTAATTTTTCCAAATAATAGTTAATTACATGCAACAATTAGAAATTGAAATTGACATATTGATCATTGTATTACTCGATTTAATAATTAAATAAATTTTATAAATTGTATTTTTTTGCATTTTTATTAGGGTGTCCCTCTCCGGGACATGCTTGGCCTTTTTTTTCCACTTAGGGGAAACCCCAATTTCGGGTACCACCGGCTCGGGGGAGCACAGTGGTTATGTCGGACTCCCCGCCCTGAAAAGGGCGGTATACCGGCGGTATACCGAGGCGGTATACTGTGGTTTGTGGGGTGTGGTCTAATCACCCTCGCTGACCAGGCTTCGTTGGGTGATTTTAGTGAAGTCGATTGTACACATACTTAATTTCTCTTTAGGTTCAGCGGCTCTTCAGAAGCGTATAATGGCGCTACTGAGGAAGATTGAGCACTGCGTAGATGGCGTGCAGCCCGTGTGGGAGGAGACTTTCCGTTGTTGGTGAGTCACCTACTAATTTATTTAGGGGCATTGTATACGCTTTTATTTAGCTAATTTTGCTAATTTATTTAGGGGCATTGTATCCCTGAAGATATATTAAGCTTGCCTGAAACGCGGTTTAAAAAATGTGTAAAGTACACTTTGTGCCACAAGGGCTACTATAGCATAAAGGATTATTTAGATGACGACGATGTCTGGAATTAAAGCCAGTACAATGCATGAGTTCTATGTTTTAAAATTAATTATTTTGTAAACTCTGTTAATTAAGGACTTTGAAAAGACTAAGTTTGGAGTTTTTCTGTTCATTTTTTTCTAAAATGATCTAGATTTTGAAATGGACACCTAGTTTGAATTGTAACGTTCACTAAGCCGCAATATCTGCGCTAGGACACCTAGTTTGAATTGTAACGTTCACTAAGCCGCAATATCTGCGCTACTTTGAATAAAACCTTTTCATTTCATTTGTTCACTGATTCTTTTCGGCTTTCTTTCCGCGGCTGTTCAGCCGCGGCCCGAAGGCAACGGCTTACTTTTTACATTGTGCACTTGACATTCAGCAAACGGAACGTTATTTCTTTATGTTAAAAGAAATGTATATGATTTAATTTCTTATTTCATCATTCATTCATTCATACGTACATACATACATCCATACATACGTACATCTTCTTCTTCAGGCTAGTCCACTGCTGGACATAGCCCTCCCCAATGAGCGCCATAGCGCCCTGTCTTCAGCTTGCCACATCCAGCATCTGCCGGCAGTTTTTCGCAGATCGTCATCCCACCTGGTCGGAGGGCGTCCTGCACTACGTTTGCCGAGTCGCGGTCTCCACTCAAGAACACGTTTACTCCAACGGTTGTCGGTTCTTCGCGAGATATGGCCAGCCCACTGCCACTTCAGCTCGCTCATTCTCTGAGCTATATTGATAACTTTGGTTCTCTGTCGGATGCATTTGTTACGAACCCTATCCTTCAGAGAAACTCCGAGCATAGCTCTCTCCATAGCTCGCTGAGCGACATACGTATACGTATAAATTCATTAATTTCTGTTCGAGTCCCGGCATGGTTGGAATTTTAGCCTCTAAATAGGTTTTTAAGATTTAGGGAAATATAAAAAGAAATGAGGTAAAGAGGTTTGCACCGTTACAAAGTGATGATGGACTTCCAGGGACTCACTCTGCAAGCTGCTCCAGAAGTACCCGAAGGGTCAGGGCGAGCGGATGGATGACTGCCAGGTGGAGGGCCTGCATAGACCTGTATCCAAGAGGAGGGTCTCACACCACACCAGCAGCGAGCATGACTTTGAGGTGAGTCTTAGAGCTACTTCAAGTCAAAACGCGGTGCAAAAAATGTGTAGCTTTGTGCCAAAACGGCTACTATACCATAAACGATTATTTAGATGATAATGGTGTCTGGAATTAAAGCCAGTATAGTCTTATATTCTTTTTAATGCACTAACCCGTGCTAAGGACAGTTTTAAAAACCTATTTAGATGCTAAAAATTCCACACATGCCGGGATTCGAACCCGCGACCTCTGGCTATCCGTGCCAGCGCTCTTCCAACTGAGCTAATGAGCGACTCACCGGCATCAGTGAAATTTCGAACCTCTTTACAATACTCTTTGTATTACGTATATAGCCAGAGGTCGCGGGTTGGAATCCCGGCATGGGTGGAATTTTTAGCCTCTAGATAGGTTTTTGAAATCCAGTATAGTCTATTAGCTTTTAGAATATACCTCGGCTACTATCAGATAGAATATGATATATTCGTAAATATCGGAACTAATATGACACTTATTTTCGAAATCAGAACTCTCGCACGAACTCTCTCTCATCAGTACGAAAACCGGCGAAAATTGGCGAAAACCGAAGCGTACTCAAGAGCCCGAGGTATATTCTAAAAGCTAACAGACTATGCAATGCGTGAGTTCTAGGTATTAGAATAATTATTATCGCGATAAATCACGGCAACTGCAACGCTGCCGCAACGTCGGGAATGGAGATAATTTTGTCTTACCTAATAAATAATCGCGATTAGACCCGTTCGCGGTGTATGAGCCTTCGCCAGTCATTAAGAAATAGATAGAGAACACTTTATTGTACATAAAAATGGAATACTAATAGGCGGGACGATATTAGGGGAAAGTACGTGTTAGAAGGATTTAAAACACCGATTTAGTTTTATAAAAAAAATAATACATTACCATATTTTTCACACCGCGTGAGCTCACGCTTGGTTAACATTGGTAAACTTCACCCGTGCTTTGTTTGTCGTTTCATGTTTGTTTAGCTAAGCGTGACGTCAGATTCTACGCCATGACGCTGCGAGCTGTTTTCCCATAGAAATAAAATAATTTTAGAGAAATAGCTTTAACCTTCGCTAAACTTTAGTTTATTACTGAAATACAGGTGTGAAGGAAAACATCGTAAGGAAACCTGAGCGAGAAAAGGCCAAACCGCGGCGGGCACGCGTTGTAATTAAGCCTCTGAAGTGGTAATTAAGCC
Organism: Yponomeuta sedellus; assembly: GCA_934045075.1. NCBI lineage: Eukaryota > Metazoa > Arthropoda > Insecta > Lepidoptera > Yponomeutidae > Yponomeuta > Yponomeuta sedellus. The sequence continues at coordinate 6,240,221 of OW203751.1, read as the reverse complement.
CTCTCTCTGAGAGAAGACCTGCAGTAGGACGCTTATAGGCTACATAAAAGAGAGAAAAAAAAAATAAACGGTACTAGATAGTATTTCTTAATGATTCGCGATACTCATACATAGTTATATATTAAACGGGTCAAATCGCGATTATTTATTAGGTACATACATACATAACCTCACGCCTGTATCCCAGAGGGGTAGGCAGAGACCATTTATGAGGTAAAACGTAATTACCTTATTTCCCGGTACATAGATGTCATTTAGTTTAGATGGATGTCAATTTAGTTTCGGGGCTTAATCGCGTAGCGGTTGAAATTAAGAAACACAAAAATTTTAATCGGAAATGTGGTTACAAACTGGCGCAAACGTGGGATCCGGTCATCCAGAAGTGTTCGAGTGGAATAAAGTCGCATGGCTTATCGTCTGACATTGTCAGTGTAGTGTGTCGCAACCCTAATAGTGCTTTGTGATGGCTGATTGAGGGTAGTCTGAAACCTCATCAGCCGAAGATGCGAACGGGTGCCAGCCATCAGTCTTCTCGTGACCATGATGACTGTAACGTCGTCGAAACGTCGAGGTAAAATAGCAATAAATTACTACGCGATTAAGCCCCGAAAATATTCTACCTATGTGTACAAGTCGCGAAAGTTTAAAATATGGTATAGATGTCATTCTTCTCTCTTTCCAGATGCAAATACAGGAGTGGGCCAACATTACGTCCTTCCTTTGCGCACTCGGCGGAGTCTGCTTGCAGAAGAAACCTTCGGTCAGCTGGCCCCATCTGCACGGGAGTGGTTGGCTCTTATATTGTTTTTAGAAATTAATAGATATTATCTAGAGGAGGATCCAGCTGGGCTGAGCAGCGTTTGGTAAACTACGCCGAGTCTTCTCGTCATCCATACCGCAATGTTTGAAAACGCAAATTTTCAATCAGTGCGTCCTACCTGTGATGACCTACGGAGCTGAGACATGGACACTGAAGAAAGGGCTGGTTGGTGGACCAGCCCTTTCGCTCAGCGAGCTATGGAGAGAGCTATGCTCGGATAAGACAAGATAAGAATATTCTTTATTGTACACCAGGAAAAAACCAAAAACACAAAATAATCCGCTATTTCACACGTATCAAATTTGACGCGATAAATGAATATTTCCTGTAGTATTTAACGTAAGAAACCGAAATATATTGATTTTGCTAAGTAAGTATATAGGATGGCTGCAAAATTTGCAAAGTAAAAATTTTTTTTCCTCGTTTAATTCGTAACGGCGAAAACGCTATCCGCCATCTTGAAACCATCTAAAGTATGTAAACAAACATCTTTCAGCCAGAGCCAGTGGACATTGATTATTATAGGACTTACATCAAAGTGATCTTCACATAAATACACCCGAGTTTCAATTGATATAGAGTCGGGGTCTCTTTTGGCAAGTTTGAGCCAAATTTTTCGAATGTTAGTTTCACTGGGTACACGAATCCACAACTTCCCGGGGGTCTTTATTGACGTGTTTTTTCATTCTCGAACAATGCAATAATGATAATTGGTATATTTTGGATGTAAATTCGATGAAATCATGGTTGCGTTGTTGTTATTTCACTATGCTCAGAGATCACTTACAGAAAATTTAATGTCAAACTTTGTTTACAATTTTTTGGACTTCAAACCATAGACAAAAATGTCTGACCGCGATTTTGGCTGTTTAGGAAAATAAAGTTTTAATATATATTTTTATGTTGCTTTTACGTCCTCAAAAAATATACTAAAATATTTTTTGGTCTAATGGAAGAGTTATTTACCGTTTAAGACTTACTTGAAAAGAGAGTCAAATAGCGGATTGTAAAGATACTGTACAATTGGTGGCCGTTCGGCGTGGCAGCGGAGTTTCTCTGAAGGATAGGATTCGTAACGAATGCATCCGAAAGAGAACCAAAGTAATCGTTAATTCCGGATTCATTAAAAAAATGTTACCTCATGTTTTATTTCACTCTTTTCAGAATCGCGTAAATACAATTCTTTGGCGAACAGCTCACAGGAAGTCCAGTATTGTCCCGTCACACAGTAAGTACCCCCAAACCATGAATTTTACTACAGATATCAACCTTTTTGTCCCCACTGCTGGGGCACGGGTCTCTTCCTGCATCGCAGGAAGGTTAGGCCACACTCCACCACGGGGGCCAAATCCGGGTTGGTAGAGGATTGTAAGACAGTGGCGGGCCTTACTGTCAGAAGTTATCAAGCCGCCCATGAGGCCTCTGACATGGCTTAACGACTGCCATTACATGACAGCCGGCACCAACGGCTTAACGTGCCTTGCGAAGCACGGAAGCGCTCGGAAAAATGCCACTGGCAGTAGTCACAGGACGGTTACCCATCCTGTACCTGACCGAGCCTGTTGTTGCTTAACCAAGTTGTTCGCGACATACATTAGTTTATTGTAGCAACATTAATTTACATTATTATGTTGTCAGTTTGGTTCATGGAGTTCGTGCCTTGCCGCTCCCGCGGTTTATTTGATTTTATGATATAATAGTCCCAAAAAATAGTAAATATCGGATTTCATTAATCACCAGCCTTTTAAAATACAGTCCACTCAACCACAAGTGTGTGCCACACAAGTGATTGATTCCAATCACTCGGTTCGACTATGCCACGAGCGCTACTACAGGCCGTTTTGAAACTAGGAATTTATTTTAGCAGGCCTACCCGTTCGCTTGATAAACAGTCTGCGGCAGATAGCTAACGACGACAGAAGTGGAAATTGACAACTTTTTAGCATACGTATTTTCGATCAGATAGGGGATGTATTAAAAAAAAGAGAAATATAAAAAGTACCCGGAACCGGCGTGCGTGCATGCAACGACTTATGAACGTTGATGAAGCGAAGGTGATCTGTCAGGATCGTGACAAGTTGGAGTCCCTGATCTCTGCCTACCCCTCTGGGATACAGGCGTGAGGTTATGTATGTATGTAATTTTTTTAGCATACGTATTAGTACTACTGCTGTCTTAAAGGAAACTAGATACGAAGTAAAACGACCAATTTTATATAAAAAATCTTTTTTTATAGATATATATATATATTTTATAGAAAATAAAAAAAAATGGGTCATTCAAATCATTCATAATCTTCATCTCGAATTTCTTCTTATTCTAAAAGGACGTAACCGCCAAATGACGACACACATACTGCTTAATAATACTATATAACACCCTTGCCGCCTTTTTAAAAACCATTGGAATTAAGGAAAGGAAAAGTAATTTCTCCGACATGACATTTGAATGAAATTGAAAATGTCATCTGTCCTACCATTTTTAATATTAGGCAACGGTACCTCCTCATTCCACCGTATGTGTGACGTCATCACACAATTTTTGGTTTTTATTTATTTTCTCTAAAATTATGCAATAATAAAAATTCTAAATATTTTTTTCGTAATCAAGATAGCAAAATTGAGAAACGGTATTTTTAGTTTTGCGCGTTGTAAAAAAAGAAATGTTGTCAATTAGGGCACTAACAAGTAGTTTCTCGTCCACTTTAGTCAATTTATTTAGGTAATTTATTTATTGACGACCTCTGTGGCGTAGCGGTAGCGCGTCCGCTTACAATGCAAGAGGTCCCGGGTTCGAATCCCGGCTGGGGACAAAAAAAAGCCGAGGTCTTGGATGTTTACATGTTTGTGATGTCGTTGTTTCTGTGCGTATGTCCTTGGATGTAAATGATATCTTATGTAATCAAATAAAAGTAAATAATCTTGATAAGTCTATTTATTGAAATGAATACACTTTACATTTAAATAAACGTGCTTACATTTTACTCGAATTCCATTAAATTACATTAAATTTCAAATTGAATTGGTAAAGTATAAAGATTTTTTATTTAAAAGTATGTTTTTTGTTCAAAAAAAAGAAGTATCAAGATTGTTTATATTTTTAAGTACCTAAACAAATGAACTATAAGAATTAATAATGTACTATAGCAGAGCTTTCAAGTATTGTTTTTCCTACGCACTTTCACTGGCTAACAACTGTTAATAGATTCACGGCTTGTTAGTGTACCAGAAACCGGGGGTAAGGACGAGATTGGGCCGATTGATAAAGCCTTTGATTAATGATTTTGCTACGTTTGTGGTATTTTATTTTTCATCCAGACTCAGCATAAAGGTCATTTACTGGACATATGTTCTACAGGTATAAATGTTACTGATAGGCAAAAAAATCTATCAGTCTCATATTCAATCACTACCTCTCACAGATTCATCGGCCAACTCCTGCGGCTGCTTCTCTGCAGCAACGAACGCTTCGGATGCCAAATCCAAAGTCACGTCAAAGAGCTGGTGGGCCACGAGATGTCGCCAGCGCTCTATCCGATTCTGTTCGACCAGATCAAGGCCATCATTGACAAGTTCTTCGACCAGCAACAGCAGGTGAGATCCTGCATCGCGCAAGCTAAGTTTCCCCGTTGGGATATATAAGGGTAGAGGTAAAAGTTGGGCAGTGGGCTAGTGGATCGCTGGCTCGTATTTAATTGGGAGAGAGGGTTGTCGTGATTGACTGCCCCGTTGGTCTACCCTTTAAGGCCTTGAGTACCAAGGCAGAGATCGTGCGCTCGATTCCCACTGGAGGTCGACGTACCTCTTCTGTACAAGTGGCCTCAGTCTGGGTGTATTTTAATGTTTGGCGTCCTTGTCTGGTTAACATAGTACAGGGTATCCTAGTTTGAGACTAATACTTACATGGTTTTTTATACAGTTGCTCAAAAAGTGGCGTATTGCCGGGGCAAATAGCGTTCGGGATGTGGGCTATTACATACTCGAGCTTTCAATTTACCTTTTGCAAACTCGTGCTTTCTCTTTCCAAACTGTCAAAATAATGTTTATTAAAAAGATAAAACCAACCACGAAGTTTTTATGATTCATGCAAATATTTCTAAAAAGAAGCTACTAATTTGTTTCAAGGTCAGATTTAATCTTTTGAGTCAATGAGTTAGGTTAGGTTTCATTTCATCTCATCTATTTCATTTTTCAAAGAACTACTGAAGACTTGGCTTTATGGGCATAGTTCCCATTGCCTACTCAGAATGGGTGAAGAAAAAAAATCTCTGCTTATATTATTTTACGGTTGGCGCCATTTTCTTCATTATATTAATTATTTTTTTCGCCACTGTATTAAAAACAGTTGTTCAGCACACGTGCACTTGTTCCGACTGTCAACCCTCACTTTCGGCTGCGCCTCGGCTCGGATAGACGTTTGTCGGAACTCTTTGCGATGACAGGCTTTCCGCACTCGTAATGAAATAAACTATTTCAATAGAATGATATAAGCAATGCAATGGTTGTTATTGGCGTCCATTTGGTAGTCTACAAAGCAACAGCAGTACAATCTCATGCCAGGCGTATAACCCGCGCAAATTACTCGTAAATGGGAATCTCTCGCGAAGAAGATCGAGGCGCTGAGTTGAGTAGCACGGGTTATATCATTGCAATGCGATTGGTTACTAGGCTACCGATAGTGTGAATGAAACGGCCATTACCGGACTAATATGACTCTATTGAATACCTGTGCATTTTAGAGACTCGACCCCCAGGTCAAGTGATTGTGTCGTGTGGAAGTTATTATGCTGCGGCCACACTTGAAGCCGAAGATTCGTGTTCGCGTTGTCGCGACAACATTTCGTGTTCGCTCTACGGCGAAGAGCTTGACCACATCATAAGAAGATTTTGGCCTTTGGGCCCTAAAACCCTTTGATGTGCGGCATTTTACCGACAGCGGCGCGAAGGGTTTCGCGATGATGATTCGCGATAGGACGAATTTTTTGGCCAGACATGTCGCGACAACGCAAATCTTCGCGTTATCGCGATAGTGTGGCCGTACCATTATAATCATAAATTGTAGCGGTGCAAACCGCTTTACACTATTTTTATTTCTTTTTCTATCTATCATTTTCAAATATTTAAATTACGTCACACATTTTTCGATCTCGCTCATTTTTCATCATTACTACTTTACCCTTTTTACCTGCTTATCCGTTTTTATCCAGTTTTTCTGTTTTATTATACTAACTATCTACAAATAAAACAACACCTGAAGTCGTTCCAGTTCTTATTATTTGGAAAGGATATACAGCATTTCAAGATGACCCATTTTCGCGGTCATTTTGTAAAAGTTGCCGATGGAAACCCCCTTCGGCCGTTCAGGAAACCGGAGTTTGGAAACCAGTTTACTAAAAGGTTTTTTTAACTGGTTTCCTATAAAGATTTTTGTATCCTTCTTCGATCAAAAAATCCTTTTAGGAAACTGGTTCCCAAACTCCGGTTTCCTGAACGGCCGAAGGGATTGAAACACACCCGAAAGCCTCTGGACAAACTGGACCTCTTTTACCATAGGTTATGCTAACGGACATAAACACGCAGTTCGTTGAGCACACCATCTTTATAATGAAGAGCATATTGGACAACAAGAAGAGCGTGCAACCCTCGGAACACCTGAGCACTACTTCCATCGAGGGACTGATGTTGGCTATAGTCAGGTATAGATAACACACTGAATTTAAGAACTGTATGGATTTTGGCGACGCTTTCTATTTATCTCACGTTCTATAGCAGTATTGTTTAACTAAGTAGAGGGCTGTGCTATGTGGGGTTCGAACCCCGGCTGGGGACAAAAAAAACCCCAGGTCTTGGATGTTTACATGTTTGTGATGTCGCTGTTTCTGGTACCCACGACACGGTATCCTAGCGTGGGGTCAGAAGCAATGTATGTGCCTGTATGTAAATGTTATGTTGGCCTAGAGAATAGTACCTCTACTCGGTTTTAATTACTCGGTTCGTCTACGCCACGAGCGCATAAATAAATAGCTCAATGCTATGACAGAGATAGTTAATGACATGTTTCAGTTCTGTTTGAACTTTGCAGATACGTTCGCCATCTTGACATGACGGTGCTGTCAGTACACATCAAGACCAAGCTGTGTCAAGTGGTGGAGGCCATGATGCGGAGACGAGACGACTTGGCCTTCAGACAGGTAACTTAGCGCAGCCTAAGGCGCACAAGGTTGTATAATCTTCGCGCCGTCGCAATGGGTTGGAATCTTGTCGAAGTGTACTACAAATTTTAATTCTAAGTTAAATAGTTAAAATAAAATTACCATTCGAATTCAATAAACTAAATATAATAGCGCCATCTAGTGGCTCCTATCTGTACTTAGGAAAACGAACGAAGCTTATTAACGAATTATATTTTTCGTCACGGTTTGATCGCATAATTCCGGTTTTTTATAGTCTTTGACACCCGCGCAAGGAAGCCGAATCGAAAGACACCTTATTTAACAAAATCTGACCATTGGTTAAGGAGTTATGAGGGAATATAGAATCGGACATACTTACATACATACGTACGAACTAAACACATTAGCCTCCTTTTGGGCTTCACCGCAGTCGGGTAATAACAAAATCTGACCCAATGGTCAGATTTTGTTATTACCCGACTCCCAACCAATGTTAAGGAGTTATGAGGGAACATAAAATCGGACATACTTACATACATACGTACGAACTAAACACATTAGCCTCCTTTTGGGCTTCACCGCAGTCGGGTAGTAACAAAATCTGACCATTGGTTAAGGAGTTATGAGGAAACATAGAATCGGACATACTTACATACATGCATACATACATACGAACTAAACACATTACCCTCCTTTTGGGCTTCGCCGCAGTCGGGTAATTATAGATACACACCGAAGCAGTCAAGGCCACGGTCTTTCAAGCGGCGACCCAGCACACTAACAAGGATCTTGGCCTGACTCCCCAAACCTCCATAGTCTCTACCGCAAGTGGAACAAAAATATAATTAACCGTAAGGGACCATCCATAAATTACGTCATACGTTAAGGGAGAGGGAGGGCGTCGACGAAGTGTGACATTGTGGGGGGCGGGAGGGATCCTAAATTTCGTGACGTCTCATTTCCAAATGTAAGTGTTAAAACACAAACTTTGCACTATTCATAAAATATGTACACATACCATTTGCAACGCTTGATATAAAACGAATTTGAGAAAATTTCAAAATATGTGACGTCACACTAGGGAGGGGGGGAGCAAATGTACAGACGCAAGTTGTGTCCCGCAGTAAAAAACGCCCCTTCTCCCAGGGCACAAGAGTGAGAATATTATTATTATTCTTTATTTGGAAATCCAACAGCACAAAATAACAAAAAATATCTGCATACAATTATTGTGACAATAAAGCCAAAAATAGATTTCACTTGGAACTATTACTATACAACGTAAAACAGTGGAGAAAATTTAATATTCATATGTTTTAATTCAATGGAATTGGGAAGTGGACGGGGCGAGGAGAGTGAGGGGTGTATGTGTGTACGTGAGAATAATTAATAGTTGGTATATAATTGTGTGCTTCTATTTGTATTGTTATTGTTCTTTTATTATTCAGTATTGTTAGTGTTTTGTTCTTTGTTGTTATCTTAACTATTGAATTAGGGACTCCCTCTAATGATAGTTAAGTTTGTTGAAATAAAGTAAATGAAAAAAAAAAATTGTGAGAATATACACCGAAGGAGTTGTAAATATTTCACTTTCCGATTCCGCAAATGTGCGGTCATAGTGATAACATTTCATAGTCCACGACACAGACTATAATGTTGTATAGAATCAGGCGTTACTTTGCGGAAATCCATAATATCATTAAAAAGTTCAAATTACTTTGCTGAATTCCGCCAAAAATCCCACAAGCACCATGCGGTTAGTTAACGCACCGCCCTCCCTCCCACTTTTTCAAGCAGAAGCAAGACACGAACACACCACCACCAACACCAATACTTGTGTGAGAAAACACGCGACGCGTTTCGCCTCTAACACGAGGCATCCTCAGGCTCCCAAATGCAAGTATATACTTGCATTTGGGAGCCTGAGGATTTAAACTTTTTAATGTTACAGACTATAATAATATATAGATACCACGTACGTCTAGTTACGCGACACAGATTTTGTTCGGTATGTCTGTTCCATATGATTAAATTTCTATGGTTTTAGATGATCTTATGTCTGTCTACATTTGTGTAAACTTTTTGTTTTTTGTGTATAATTTGTGTTTTGGCAATAAATGTAGTTCACTTTCACTTGAATTTGTTTGTACGATTCTCATTTATATTTTTACTATAGGTTAAATGGACCCTGTCACTTGGGAACGTTCTAACCCACTAGAAGTAACTATCGAGAAAAACAATTTTTGATGTATAATATTATTTTTTCAATGTTTTTTCGCAGACATTTTATATTTGTTATCACTATAAATTATAATATGAACAAAAACGTGAACGCGAAAAGCGCTCGTGGCCTAGCGGAACCGAGTGATTGAAATCAATCACTTGGGTTAAGCAACAACAGGCGCGGTCAGGTACTGGATGGGTGACAATCTCGTGACTACCGCTAGTGGCATTTTTTCCGAGCGCTTCCGTGCTTCGCAAGGCACGTGCCACCTGTCATGTAATGGCAGTCGTTAAGCCATGTCAGAGGCCTCATGGGCGGCTCGATAACTTCTGACAGTAAGGCCCGCCACTGTCTTACAATCCTCCACCAACCCGGACTTGGCCGCCGTGGAGGAGTGTGGCCTAACCTTCCTGCGATACAGAAAGATACCCGTGCCCCAGCAGTGGGGACATATAAAGGGTTGATATCGATTTCGAACAAAAACATGGCCAAAGCAATATTATACATGAAAAATCGTTTTGCGCCAACGTAACTTATTGTGTGCTGGACTGTTTCTGCTTAACTTCTTTTTGGCCCAGTTGCTTAATTTCTTTTTGTGAAACTCACCTCTTTATTAATTAATATTAGTCAATTACCGCCACAGGAGATGAAATTCCGCAACAAGATGGTGGAATACGTCACGGACTGGGTACTGGGTACAAGTCACCAGATAGCCCCACCGCTGCGGGCCGACGCCACTCTCATCACTAGGTATATCAGGTACACACCAGAATATCTATTGTTGCTAAGTAACCAACTGGGTACAAATAGTACTTCTTGGATACAAATTACTCCATAAAAAATAACGTTTTTTAGGGAGCAGGGTACCACTGTCTTAGAGATAAAGTCATTGTAAAATGTTACTCGAATTAATCATCTTTGTCTTTAACTGATAGTTTTGTCATCACTAGATACGTCAGGAAACCAACAAAATGTCTATTGTTGGTTCAATCACCAACTGGGTACTGGGTGCATATGGTCCCACCACTGTAAGCTGGTTCTCTTATCATTTACGTACATCCGGTACACATCAAAATGTTTATTGATGATTCAGCAACCAACTGGGTACTGGGTACAAATGATCACTTGTTATTTTTTTTAAGAGTGAAAAATAACCGAGTTATTTATAAACATTTTTCTGGCAATACAGGTTGACTTTAAGGTTTAAGAATTTAATTAAACATACGAATATAGAGGTGCAAATGCGAGCTTATCCTTGTGAGAGATTTTTTCTAGTTGCTTGATAAAGAATTTTATTAAGCTCAACCGATATAAACCTAAAAGTTTTGGCAGGTAAATCTACACTTTTTGTACACCAAAAAATAAAATTAAAATAAAGTAGAAGTAAATACCGTGTCGAGTATACTCGGCTTTGGTCGCTAAAGTAGAAGTAAATACCGTGTCGAGTATACTCGGCTTTGGTCGCTAAATTAGAAATAAATACCGTGTCGAGTATACTCGGCTTTGGTCGCTAAAGTAAAAGTAAATACCGTGTCGAGTATACTCGGCTTTGGTCGCTAAATTAGAAATAATACCGGTTCGAGTATACTCGGCTTTGGTCGCTAAAGTAGAAGTAAATACCGTGTCTAGTATACTCGGCTTTGGTCGCTAAATTAGAAATAAATACCGTGTCGAGTATACTCGGCTTTGGTCGCTAAAGTAGAAGTAAATACCGTGTCGAGTATACTCGGCTTTGGTCGCTAAAGGGTCGAAAATTTTTCGCTGCTCTCTAAAGTCTTTTATATTAGGTACTTTATTTTTATTCCTTTGGGAAGTGAAAAGTACAGTAAACACAATTTAAAAAGACTTACTGCCGTACGTAGAAACGTCAATTAAAAGTTAATCTCCGATTAAGTATTCTGTTGTCCTTTTCTGTTTCATTGATAATAAGTGAAAGATAATGATATTTAGTAAGTAAATAAATTATTTATTTGATACTCAAATCTTAATATCTATGAATACAAATTTAAAACACAGTTGGGTTAGATTTGGCACTAAATCGGTCACCGCTCAGCATTTAAATAAACATATTTAATGGACGTCTCTAAGTGCGGCAGTTAGACAGTTCTATCCACATGATTATACTATTTTTATTTTTAATGAACTAACCCGTGCTAAGGACAAATTTAAAAACCTATTTAGAGGCTAAAAATTTCACCCATGCCGGGATTCGAACCCGCAACCTCTAGCTATCTGTGCCAGATTTTTAGCCTCTAAATAGGTTTTTAAGTTCTATCCACTTTAATAAATTGCATT